>CM055118.1:567910028-569188441 GCA_029206835.1 Rana muscosa
GAAGATGAAGAGAACCACCACCAATAGGTAAGGAGCTTACCAGATAGTTTGAACACAGAGGAACATATGTTCAGTGGGTTAAACGGGCTTAGTGTGGTGGAACCTGGACAATCTGTATGCTGCAAATTGCTGGTGCTGGAAATGGCCAACCATCAACAGGGAGCAAGAAACCGCAGAAGAAAGATAGCAGATAACCTCATATGCAGTAGTGGTCCGGGAATATCCCAATCAATGTGAGCAGGCAAGTATCATATAATGACAAAATATATTTTATATTTCAGGTGTGTACTGACCAATAGAGTTACATGGAAAGTTCTGGCTAAACCCAGTCAGCCTATAAAGAGGTAGCTGTAGTGGGGCTTATTCACCATCCCCCCCCCCCCCCCCGGAACGGATCAACAGGACGAAGTACTGTCGGTTTTTTCAACACCCTACCTGTCAGCATGGAATCCGTGGTGAGACAATTTTTGAACAAAGCCAGTGAGGATGGAGGTGAAGCCTGGCTGCGGCGCTGTCTGGAAGCAGCCACCGGGAGTGAGGAGGATGCCGAAGCAGAGGTTGGCACGTCTCACAGGAGGAGCGCCGGCCAGTGGGTAGACGAACCTGAGGTCAGCGCCGGAGCACAGCCCCCAGGAGAACCAGCCCAGCAGCAGTGATGGAGGTGGACGCGGCGGCGGCGGAGGAGAACATGGCGGCGGACAGGCAGGCCCCAGCCGCCGCTCCAGAGTGAAGAGGCGGACCGGCTCACAGTCACCCGCATTCAACAGACGGGGCGCTCCGAAGAAGCCCGCAACGCCTGAGAAGAAAGGGGGGCCTTCCCCTGCACAGCCAGCAGTACGCCGGGCGGAGGAGGATCAAGTCACGGAGGTTCCAGGTCACAGTCTGCTGCTGGAGGGGATGGCTCAGCAAAGGGCAGAGCATCCCCCAGTGGCTGGTGAGTGTAATCAACTTGCTGCTGTTAAAGTCATTATGGATTATTTATCATCACTGGTTAAATTACTCTCTCCTCCTATTAACCCAGTCTCTGCTCCTTCTTTCCTATCCTCTGCTTCTACTTTTGTTAATGCTTCTCCTGCTGCTGCTAATGTGTCTCCATCTGCTCCCCTGCTTGGTTCTGTGCAATCTGGTTTAATCAGTGTTGGTACTAATGTGTCATCTATGGAGCATAGCTTGCCTAAAACACATATGAAAGAGGTTATGCCTTGTGAAATTTCCCCATTAGGATATCATTTAGGGTTACCAATTAAGGAGAAAATATGGAAGGGTGAGTTTGTAGACATTTTATCACTTCTCCCTGTACATAAAGACACTGGTTTTAAAACAGATAGAAGGGGAGAGGATAAGCAGGATGATGATAGGCGCAGGCAGGTGCCCAGGTCCTTTCACAATTGGCTGCAGGCATTTTTTATATATTCCAGGGTTGTGGTCGAGAAGCACCCCAATCTATGCGGGGGGCTTTTCCAACATATGGACCACATCCTGGAGGCATATAAAAATTTTGGGGGGCTGGGCTGGTTCTTTTATGATGAAGCCTTCCGGCAGAAATCGGCCATTCATCCCTCGCTTTGGTGGGGTATGAAAGACGTGGGCTTGTGGCTTAATTTAATGGTGGCTCAGAAACCCCCCCATGCCTAGACAGAGTCCTGCTGCCCTGGTTGGCCCAGCTCTGTATAGGAAAGGATGCTGTTCGCATATAATGCACAGCAATGCCGTTGGAACGCTTCCTGCAAGTACAGACATGAGTGCTCTTTTTGTGCCGGGGCACATCCGGTAGCAACATGCTTTAAGAAAACTGCTGCAGGATCCGCACCGGGGCAGAGGGATATTTTTCCCAAAAGCCTGCACTCCAGTGAGGCTGGAAAGAATGCGCCCGTGGCTGGACTTGTACCCAAACAGGGAGAGGGCCCTGGCCCTCATTGAAGGTTTTTCTCAGGATTTCCTATTGCCCCCCATTTGCTTGGTCAGGCTGCACATTGGTGGATAACCTTAAATCTGTTTCTGTATTTCCCCAGGTGGTAAGAGACATGGTTTGGAAGGAGATTGATGAAGGGCGGGTGGCAGGACCCTTTCGGGTACCCCCATTTAAGAATTTTCGTTTATCACCACTGGGGGTAGTCCCCAAAAAAGGAGCACAATTTTTTCCGTTTTGATCCATCGCCTGTCCTTCCCCAAGGGACAGTCTTTGAATGATGATATTGACATGTCATTATGTTCTGTTTCTTATGCCACGTTTGAAGATGCAATTAACAAGATTAGATCGTGTGGTCCTGGGGCATTGTTGGCCAAAGCGGATGTGAAGTCGGCTTTCTGCCTTTTACCCATCTCTCCTGAGGCTTTTAATTCACTGGGTTTTCATTTTGACGGTTGTTTCTTTTTTGATAAATGCCTCCCCTATAAGTTGTTCTTTGTCGTGCGCTTACTTTGAGGAATTTTCCACGTTTTTACATTTGGTTGTTTGTATGCAGTCAGGGGTGCACAGTGTAGTGCATTACCTGGACGATTTTTTTATTTGTTGGGCCAGCGGATGATGTGCGCTGTGCCAGTTTATTGGGCACTTTCCGGGCAGTGGCTCAGTCATTTGGCGTCCTGTTAGCCCAGGAAAAAACATGCGCGCCAGTTTCCTCTTTGGAGTTTCTGGGGATACATATTGACACTGTGAGGAAGGAGTTCAGTTTGCCTGCAGCTAAGATTGTGAAATTGATATTTTTACTGGCACGGTTTTTGAAGCCATGGAAGGTACGTTTGAAGGACCTACAGTCCTTATTGGGTATATTGGCCTTTGCCTGTCGGATCATGCCGGTAGGTCGCATTTTTTCACGACGTCTGGCTTTGGTGATTTCTGGTTTAAAATCCCCGTTTGCTCATGTTCGTTTGACTTCTGCATTAAAAGGAGGATCTGCGGGTATGGGCCCGGTTTCTGGAATCTTATAATGGGCGCTCCTTCTTTCAAAGTGAACTGGTTTTTGCCCCTGACATGAAGTTGTTTACTGATGCGGCAGGTTCCAAGGGTTTTGGGGCCATCTGGGGATCCCATTGGTGCTGTGCAGCCTGGCCAGACTCCTGGGTTAGCCTGGGTGCCACCAAGAAAATAGTCTTGCTTGAGCTTTTTCCAGTTCTGGTGGCATTAGAATTATTTACGAATCTGCGCATTTTAGTGGAAACTGATAATAAAGGTGTGTTATTTACGGTCAATTGCCTTTCTTCCAGCTCATTATGGGTGGTCAAAAATATTACGGCAGATTGGATTTTTGTGTCTCAAACACAATATTTGTCTGAAGGCTAATAAATTCACACCTGGTAAATTGAACACCATTGCTGACTCGTTATCCCGTTTCCAGATGGACCATTTTCGAAGCTTGCTGTCAGAGGCGGACGTGGAAGGCGCCATGTGCCCGGATCATCTATGGTTACTGATATAAGTGTGGCTGTTGAGGCCATCAGAGGTTCAGTGGCACCCAAGACTTGGGCAAGCTATTCTGCGTCCTGGCAGAAGTGGCTGGTGTTTGCAAGTAATTCAGGTCTCAGAGGGGATGTACCGACGGAAGATGGCCTGCTTGCTTTTGTGGCGTCCCTAATGGGAGCCGGATTTTCCTACAGTCATATAATAAGATCTATGGCAGGCATATCTTTTTTCTGTCATTTGAAGGGGTTGCCGTCTTGTAGGTCTTATTTTTCCATAAAACAGGCTGTGAAAGGCTACAGGAGGAGAACCTTTGTTGCTGATAACAGAAGCCCATTTCTTTATCAATACTGTCCGGTTTATGTGCTGGGACTGCCTCAGTGTGTTACTCGGCTTACGAGGCTTTATTGTTTAAAACTGCTTTTGTGCTGAGATTTTATGGAGCATTTCGGATTTCGGAGCTGGTGCCAGATTCTAAATATGGGCGCTCGGGCGTACTCTGAACATTCGGAGGTTCACATATGGCTACAGCGTTCAAAGATGGGTCAATATGGTAAGGGGTCATGGATCACTTTAAAAACTATATTGAATGAGGAATTATGCCCAGTATCTGTGGTTCGCCAATACCTGGCAATTAGGCCGCAAGGTCATGGGCATCTGCTTATACACACGAACCGGTTGCCTTGGTCTCGCTACCAATTTATTTTATCCTCCATAAGTGTCTGGGGTTGCTGGGTTTACAGAACTTCAAATTCTCTTCCCATTCTTTTCGAATAGGGGCAGCTTTGGAAGCCGCTAGGCGTGGGTTACAGGATTTGGCTATTAAGGATATGGGGAGGTGGAGGTCGGATTGTTTCAAATTATTTATACGTCCTAACTTGTTTATTTAATTTCCAGACTTACATCGCACTGTGTGGATACTGGGACATTCTTTTGTACACTGGGCGCATATGAGAGCGGCTCAACGGCCTTATACGGCGAACTTATCCTTGCAGCCGGAATCCTTCAGGTTGTTCTGGAAGGGAGTGCGCGGTCTCCAGTGGTATAAGTTATATTTTCATTTAAATAATTTGTTTCAGGTATGGCCTTCCTCTCTCAATTTTGGTGTTGCATTTGGGAGGAAATGACCTAGGGAATCTCAGGACCTTAGACCTTTTATTTATGATCAAACAAGATCTTCATCGTTTTCATTCAGCTTCTCCTGATACGGTTATTGTTTTTTCTGAGATTATTCCCCGCCTTTCCTGGCTCTCCTCTCCCTTGCGGAGAGTGATGGAAAGGATGAGGAAACGGGTAAATAGGGCTTTAGAAAAATACATGCCCACTATTGGTGGGTTATCTTACCGCCATGTTGACCTGGAGGGTGGTGTCCCAGGGTTTTACAGAACTGATGGGGTTCACCTTTCAGGAGATTGGCATGGATCTTTTTAACTTAGTTATACAGTCTGGTATTGAAATGGCCGCGGTGGTGAGGGTGGGCCGGGCTTGAGGCAAGCTGGCTGGTGAGGACTGTTTGATTCAAAGGATGATGGTGTTTACTGGCTGCCTGAGTTCGAATAACTGGGCAGAACAATTTGGTTATGGTGATAAGTATATTTTGGTGAGTTTAATGATTAAAATGTTTAATATGGTGAAAACCAATAAAAAGGTACCGCGGCCAATAATATTTGCCAAAATTAAAATAGGATTTTTATAACAGCTTACCTGTAAAATCCTTTTCTTGGAGTACATCACGGGACACAGAGCGACATAGTCATTACTAATGGGTTATATAGTTACCGTCAGGTGCTGGCACTGGCAACTTCCAAAACCGGAAGTACCCTCCCCTATATAAGCCCCTCCCATCCGGGAGCACCTCAGTTTTGTAGCAAAGCAATAAGTGTCCCCAAAGAGGGGCGGGAGCTCTGTGTCCCGTGATGTACTCCAAGAAAAGGATTTTACAGGTAAGCTGTTATAAAAATCCTATTTTCTTTCTCGTACATCACGGGACACAGAGCGACATAGTCATTACTAATGGGATGTCCTAAAGCAATGCCAAATGAGGGGGGGGATACACCATATATAAGCTGAGCGCTATCAGACATGAGGATCTTTTGCGGCCTGCAACACACTGCGCCCAAAGGCGACATCCTCCTGACTTCTAACGTCCACCTGGTAGAACCTAGTAAACGTGTGTACTGAAGACCATGTTGCGGCCTTACAGACTTGAGCCAGGGAGGCCTGGTGATGCACTGCCCATGAAGTTCCAACTGCTCTCGTGGAGTGCGCCCTAACTTTGAACGGAGGCGGTCTACTTCTCAAGCTATAGGCTTGTATTATGACCTGTCGAATCCACTTGGCTAAAGTAGATTTTGACGCTGCCTGACCCTTTCTGGGGCCTTCCGGCAGAATAAACAAAGTATCCGTTCTGCGAATCTGAGCAGTGGCTTTTAGATAAGCTTTAACTGCTCTTACTACATCCAAAGAATGCAATAACTTTTCCTCTACCGAAGTAGGCTTGGGGAAAAAAGAAGGAAGAACCACATCTTGGTTCAAATGAAAACTCGATACCACCTTAGGAAGAAAGGCTGGATGAGGACGTAACACTACTCTGTCCTTATGGATAACCAGATATGGCTCCTTACAGGACATAGCTGCTAATTCCGATACTCTTTTAGCCGATCAAATGGCTACTAGAAAAATCAATTTCCTGGTGAGAAGCACTAAGGAAATATGCTGTAATGGTTCAAATGGTTGTTTCTGTAGAACCGACAGAACCAAGTTTAGATCCCATGGACATATGGGAATATTAACCGGAGGACTAATACGCATCACTCCTTGTATAAAGGCTTTGACTAGTGAATGCGAAGCCAAGGGCCTTTGAAAAAATATTGACAAGGCCGAAATCTGACCTTTGATAGTACTCAAGGCAAGCTTCCTATCTACAGCCCATTGTAGGAAGTCCAGAATTCTACCTATTACGTATTTACGTGGATGCCATTTCCTGGCCTCACACCAGGCGATGTACGCCTTCCAGATTCTATAGTAGATCTGCCTGGATACCGGTTTCCTGGCATTGATCATGGTAGACACCACAGCATTAGAGAGCCCTCTCCTTTTTAGAATGTGGGCTTCAATAGCCAGGCCGTCAAACCTAGGGCTGGTAAGGAAGGGTGGTATATCGGTCCCTGCGAAAGCAGGTCCGGACGATGTGGGAGGGTCCAAGGACTCCCCACAGACATTTTTACAATCTCCGCGTACCATGCTCTTCGGGGCCACGCTGGAGCCACCAGAATCACTGGTTTCTTTTCTACCCTGATTCTGCGGAGTAATCGAGGTAACAATTGTGGCGGTGGGAATGCATATATCAGCTTGAACTGATCCCAAGGGAACACTAGGGCATCCGAGCCGCACGCTAGGGGATCCCTTGTCCAAGAGACAAACCTGTCCACTTTCGTGTTGAACCTGGATGCTAGCAGATCTACATCCGGTGTTCCCCACCGCTGACATATTGTCCGGAAAACCTCGGGATGAAGGGACCATTCCCCTGGGCATAATTGTTGGCGACTTAGAAAGTCCGCCTTCCAATTCTCCACCCCTGGAATGAATACCGCAGATATGGCTGGGACATATCTTTCTGCCCATCTCAGGATGTAATTTACTTCCCTTTGGGCTGCACGACTCCTGGTGCCCCCGACGATTGATATATGCCACTGCTGTGGCATTGTCTGACTGAACTCTGACAGGGGACCCTTGGAGTTTGGATGTCCATGCTACTAGGGCATACCGGGCTGCTCGTATCTCTAAGAGATTGATGGGCAGGGCCTTTTCCGCATCCGACCATCTGCCCTGGAGAGACCATTGCTCCAGTACTGCTCCCCAGCCTAAAAGGCTGGCATCTGTAGTGACCACCTTCCAAGAAATCGGACTGAAGGATTTCCCTCTTTCCAGATTCCGGGGAACCAACCACCAACGGAGGCTTCTGCGAACGGAAGGGGACAAGGACATTGGTACGTCCAGAGCCTGAACTTTTTTGTTCCAGGCTGACAGTATGGCCCTTTGCAACTTCCTTGAATGGAATTGACCGTAGGGTACTGCTTCGAATGATGCCACCATTTTTCCCAGCAGCCTCATGCACAGGCGTATGGATGGCTGTCTTTTTGAACCCACTAAGTGGATCAAATCTCTCAAAGACGACCCCTTTTCTCGAGGCAAGAAAATTTTTCTCTGGTCTGAATCCAGCCTTAGCCCCAAGTATTCCAGACTTTTGACTGGTTTTAGGGCTGACTTGTCTCGGTTGATAATCCAACCGTGATATTCCAGATACTTGATTGTCTCGTGAACAACCACTTCTAGTTTTTCCACTGAGTGGTCTATCAGCAACAAGTCGTCTAGATATGCCATTATCGTTACACCTCGTGTTCTTAGATTGGCCAATAATGGGGCCAGAATTTTTGTGAACACTCTTGGTGCTGTGGCCAGACCGAAGGGTAAGGCTCTGAACTGAAAATGGCGCCCTTCTATCGCAAAGCGTAGAAATTTTTGGTGGGCTGGAAAGATGGGGATGTGCAAATACGCATCTTTGATGTCGATCGAGGCTAACCATTCCTCCCCTTGTAGGGCAGTGGCTACCGATCGGATCGACTCCATCCGGAAAGTCCTGATATGTAGGAATTTGTTTAGCCCTTTTAGATTTAATATGGGCCTCACGTCCCCGTTTGGCTTCGGAACTGTAAAGAGGTTTGAGTAAAACCCGAACCCCCATTCTTCCAGGGGGACCTCTATAATTACTGCTTGAAGCAATAATTGTTCCAGTGCCAACAGGAGGGATCCTCTCTTCTGGGGATCCCTTGGCACGTTCGACCTTATAAAGCGGGAAGGAGGGGAGTTTTTTAACTCCAATTTGTATCCCAGATTTACTGCGGAGAGCACCCATCTGTCTCGGATCGTGTCCCGCCAGGTTTCTGTGAACAACTGAAGTCTTCCCCCCACCCGATTGGGTGGGGGCAACCCTTCATGCATTTGACTTTGGGGGAGGTTTTGTACCTCTCCTGCTCCAGGGCTTCTTGTTACCCTGCAACTGTCCCTGATTTTTACCTCCGGGATTTGACCGGGGAGGCCGTCGGAACTGTTTCACAGCCGATGTCCTAGGGACTGGAGAAGCCGGCCTCTTAAAAGAGGGACCTCTAACTCTATTTTTGACCGGCAAGAGTGTACTTTTACCGCTGGAAATTCTCTGGATATACTTGTCCAGGTCTTCCCCGAATAAGCGCTCCCCATGAAATGGGAAGCTGACCAGCAATTTTTTACAGGGAGCTTCAGCAGACCAGTTTTTGAGCCATAGAAGCCTGCGCATATGTACTACAGACAGCGTAAGGCGGGAGGCCTGATGGATTGAATCCTTTATAGCGTCCACCGCAAAGCATAAGGCTCTAGGTAGATCAGCTAGAGCAAGAGCCTGCTGATCTGGCACGTCCCTTAAGACCTGTTTCAACTGATCCTTCACTGCTTGGCAGACCCCTATAGCTGCCCCTGCTGGTTGTGTCACCAATCCTGCTGTAGAAAAAGCAGATTTCAATAAGGACTCCAATTTTTTATCTATTGGGTCCTTGAACATTTGGACATTTTCCACCGGACATGTCAGTGATTTATTCACACAAGAGATGGCTGCGTCCACTGTAGGGACCTTCCATTTTCTGACGAACTTATCCTCCATAGGATAGACCACCGGAAATCTCTTGGGGGGAGTAAATATTTTGTCAGGATGCTCCCAATCCTGGTAAATGAGCCCCTCCAGTAAAGGATGGATCGGAAAAGAACAAACAGTCTGGGGAGCTTTTAGCGACCCCAACGAGGAGACAGAAGAGGAGGATGGCTCCGCAAGTGGCATTTTAAATGCTGATCGGACCATATTAGTCAGGGACTGCACCCATAACCTCTCAGCATGTGATGCTGAGAACGGCTCCTCCACTGTTGATTCCTCTACAACTGAATCAACCTCATCCTGATCCCCCTCAGGTAGGTCGTTCTCTGTATGGGACTGTTGCTCTGTTAACAGGCACTCTGAGGGAGGAGACGGAGATCGAGCGCTTTTCTCCTGTGACAGGGAAGCAGCAATTAGTGCTGACAATCTCTCTTCCAGCCCTCCCAGAGCTGAGGAAAAAACCTCCTCTGTTACATACACAGGAGCAGGTGAACTGGGGACAGCCACAGTACCAGGTACTCCTGGGGGTGCCCTACGGTCACTAACCTCTGATTCTTCAGGGGAGACTGGTGCAGCCAAAGCATGCCCAAGATCCTCAGAGCCCGATGGAGACCCCCTATTCCTCCTGGAATTTCTAGTCCCGGAGTTTTTAGACGGCATATTCCTAAGCCACAAAGCTGAGGTATTCCAGCCGAAAATACACCAGTTACTGATAATAGTCTAGCATAAATGCTGCTATAATAAACAGTTGGTGTCTACTAATGTGCCTTTCTAGGGGATGCCTGTATCAACCGCTTGCTGTATGCCTTTAAATGTTGCCAGCTCTGTCTCTGTACTTCATAGCCAGCTTACTGCAATAATGTGGCTTTTTAAAAACCTGCTGGGACGCCCGCACATGCGCAGAAGCGCTGCGGCGCGCACAGAGCGTCATCCCCCAGGCCCCGCCCCTTTTTCCGACCACCTCTATATATAGAGGCGCGTGCACGCGCACGCGCGCGGCCACGTGCGCCTCGGCGCTAATTTTCAAACATGGAAACCAGGGACAGGAGCCAGGGCCCCCTTTGCCGCAGGCCGGGGGATAGACGAACACTGCAACATGGCAGAGGAAACAGTTTCCTGTAGGAGAACTCACCAGCTGCCTGGACTTTGCTCTCTGAGAAGAAACTAGTCCATATGACAAGAAAAACATTCCACAGCGGCCTCTAGTGGACAAACACAGGTACCGCAGTTTAATATACTAAACATATATAAAAAAACATTCTTTTTTTTTTTTTTTTTTTCTTGACCACCATTAAAAATTATTACATTTTTTTTTAGTAGTTACAGGCATGCACAGATATTAGCGGGAATACCATTAGGTAACAGACAGAAAGACAAATTAGGCTTGGGGGTCCCCCAATAGAACCAAGTTCCTGGGGGCCCCCACTTACCTGTTCCCCGCCGCAGGACTTTGTTTGGTCCACAAAAGCCCAAACTTCACCTATCACGGCAGGCATTGTAATCAAACCTTCAGGGACCGGGTTCCCAAGGATTCCACTCCCCTGGACCTGTATAGCACCCTGCACAGAAAACATCTTGGTCGTGGGTATGACCAGAGCTCTGGATCCCAGGGTCCAGCTCTCCTAAGAGAAGCATTACAGGCAGAACCTTGCTCTTCTCTGCAAGGCCCGGGTACCGACCGTTTAGCTATGAAGCTTTTTTGGTCGGATCCGGAATAGCTTACTGAGGCCCAAAAGAACCTGTACGCAAGCTCAGTGAAAAACACATGTTTCTTCTTGGCCAACACCTTAGACACTGGCAAAAAACTGAGGTGCTCCCGGATGGGAGGGGCTTATATAGGGGAGGGTACTTCCGGTTTTGGAAGTTGCCAGTGCCAGCACCTGACGGTAACTATATAACCCATTAGTAATGACTATGTCGCTCTGTGTCCCGTGATGTACGAGAAAGAAATGGTGTTTGTGCTTATTTATTAGTATTAAGGGTTAGTTATGGTTAAGGTGTGTGTGTGTGGCCTACAGTCTCATGGAGAAAAGAAAGAGCCACATAGCGTAACTCTGTATGTAAATCAAAATTTTATGTAGTGGAAACACTTACATTTAGGTTGATAGAAAAGCGCTTTGCAAAGAATGTGGCAACAATGGAGTCCTCCCATAAACATACAAACCCTGTGTATGTGATTGGCCACAGCTGATCAGCTGATTTCAGCAAAATCATTGGCCATAATCAGCTGCCAAACAGCACGGGTTGGCAGGGGGTGCACCCCAGACCCTGAAGCAAGCTGGCGATGTACCAGTACATTGTCCGGCATGCCTGTGCCGCTCACCCGCAGTAAATCTACTGCTGTGGGTGGGCGGTAAGCAGTTAAAGGGATTGTAAAGGCTGAAGGGTTTTTACCTTCTTGCACTCTATGCAGGAAGGTAAAATACATTCAGTGTGCAGTCCCCCCCAGCCCCCTTCCTTATACTCGCCTGAGCCCGATCCTGCAATGTGCACAAGAGTAGAAGCTCTCCCAGGTCTCTCCCCCCCTTATTGACTGAGACAGCAGCAGGAGCAGGGCCGATCTGCGCTCTGTATCTCAGACACAGATGGCTCAGGAGCGAGCATGCAGGAGTGCCCCGAGAGCAAGCAGCTTGCTGTGGGGGAAGGGGCCAAGAGCCCCTGCAAGACACCTGAAAAGAGGAGAATCAGGGCTCCACTGTGCAAAACTACTAAACAGAGCAGGTAAGTCTAAAAAAAATGTGGGTTTTAATTGCCTTTATAAACGCTTTAAATTGTCTGCTATTAACAATTATTGTTGTATTTTTAATATGAGGACTTTTCACTGTTATTACTTAATATTGGAGTGTCTTTTTTATATTGCACTGTTTTATATATTCATTTGAGTGCGTCATGCATTCTTGTTCATTTTTTGATTAGCGCTACGCTTTTTGTTTCCACTTGTTTTATTCAAATAAATTCTTTTAAAACACTATTGCAAGCTTTGTTACTTTGCATATGGGTGATGTGAGTGGAGATCAATGGTAAACAATAAGGAAGGAGCACACCCTGTCATGTGAGACACCCGAGCTATAAAAAAAAAGGAGAAAAATTCAAAAGAAGCTAAATCAGAGGAGGGTTTGTGATATTAAGCCTATAAGATGAGGGCTTTTTTGTATTATTAATTTACAGCACATTGCACTATATATAATTTTATACTCTTTATATTTGTACATTGGGTATTAATTACGTTTTTATAGCGCTGCACCTAATTTTTAAGCTTTTAACCACTTGCCGACCAGCTCACGTCGGCAAAGTGGCACAGGTGCGCAAATCTAGGTACCCATACATCACTCAGTCATCGGCGGCTAGCAGGCACGCAACGGAAGGTCCAGCGGACTCGATGTCGTCGATGGCCCTCAATCGTGGCATGGAGAGATGCAAATAAGGCATTTCACTGTTCTGCCTAGCAACATGACATGGATATACTCTGCTCCTAGTGAGCCTATCCCCCTTAACCCCTTGATCGCTCCCTAGTGTTTAACCCCTTCCCTGCCAGTGACATTTACACAGTAATCAGTGCATTTTTATAGTACTGATCACTGCATAAATGTCAATGGTCCCAAAATAGTGTCAAAAGTGTCCAATCTCTCCGCCGCAATCACGAGGGGGAAAAAAAAAAAATAATAATAATTCGCAGATCGCCGTCATTAATAATAATAAAAAAATAAAATGTATAAAAAAAATGCCATAGATCTATCCCCTATTTTGTAGACGCAATAACTTTTGCGCAAACCAATCAATATACGCTTATTGCATTTTTTTTTTTTTTTTACCAAAAATATGTAGAAGAATACATATTGACCTAAACTGAGAAATAAAAAACTATTTTCTATATATTTTTTGGATATTTATTATACCAAAAAGTAAGAAAAATAATAGGATTTTTATAACAGCTTACCTGTAAAATCCTTTTCTTAGGAGTACATCACGGGACACAGAGCGACATAGTCATTACTAATGGGTTATATAGATACCGTCAGGTGCTGGCACTGGCAACTTCCAAAACCGGAAGTACCCTCCCCTATATAAGCCCCTCCCATCCGGGAGCACCTCAGTTTTGTAGCAAAGCAATAAGTGTCCCCAAAGAGGGGCGGGAGCTCTGTGTCCCGTGATGTACTCCTAAGAAAAGGATTTTACAGGTAAGCTGTTATAAAAATCCTATTTTCTTTCTCGTACATCACGGGACACAGAGCGACATAGTCATTACTAATGGGATGTCCTAAAGCAATGCCCAATGAGGGGGGGGATACACCATATATAAGCTGAGCGCTATCAGACATGAGGATCTTTTGCGGCCTGCAACACACTGCGCCCAAAGGCGACATCCTCCTGACTTCTAACGTCCACCTGGTAGAACCTAGTAAACGTGTGAACTGAAGACCACGTTGCGGCCTTACAGATTTGAGCCAGGGAGGCCTGGTGATGCACTGCCCATGAAGTTCCAACTGCTCTCGTGGAGTGCGCTCTAACTTTGAACGGAGGCGGTCTCCTTCTCAAGCCATAAGCTTGCATAATGACCTGTCGAATCCACTTGGCTAAAGTAGATTTTGACGCTGCCTGACCCTTTCTGGGGCCTTCCGGCAGAATAAACAAAGTATCCGTTCTGCGAATCTGAGCAGTGGCTTTTAGATAAGCTTTAACTGCTCTTACTACATCCAAAGAATGCAATAACTTTTCCTCTACCGAAGTAGGTTTGGGGAAAAAAGAAGGAAGAACCACATCTTGGTTCAAATGAAACCTCGATACCACCTTAGGAAGAAAGGCTGGATGAGGACGTAACACTACTCTGTCCTTATGGATAACCAGATATGGCTCCTTACAGGACATAGCTGCTAATTCCGATACTCTTTTAGCCGAACAAATGGCTACTAGAAAAATCAATTTCCTGGTGAGAAGCACCAAGGAAATATGCTGTAATGGTTCAAATGGTTGTTTCTGTAGAACCGACAGAACCAAGTTTAGATCCCATGGACATATGGGAATATTAACCGGAGGACTAATACGCATCACTCCTTGTATAAAGGCTTTGACTAGTGAATGCGAAGCCAAGGGCCTTTGAAAAAATATTGACAAGGCCGAAATCTGACCCTTGATAGTACTCAAGGCAAGTTTCCTATCTACAGCCCACTGTAGGAAGTCCAGAATCCTACCTATTACGTACTTATGTGGATGCCATTTCTTGGCCTCACACCACGCGATGTACGCCTTCCAGATTCTATAGTAGATCTGCCTGGATACCGGCTTCCTGGCATTGATCATGGTAGATACCACAGCATTAGAGAGCCCTCTCTTTTTTAGAATGTGGGCTTCAATAGCCAGGCCGTCAAACCTAGGGCTGGTAAGGAAGGGTGGTATATCGGTCCTTGCGAAAGCCGGACGACGTGGGAGAGTCCAAGGACTCCCCACTGAAATTTTACAATCTCCGCGTACCACGCTCTTCGGGGCCACGCTGGAGCCACCGGAATCACCGGTTTCTTTTCTACCCTGATTCTGCGGAGTAATCGAGGTAACCATTGTGGCGGTGTGAATGCATATATCAGCTTGAACTGATCCCAAGGGAACACTAGGGCATCCGAGCCGCAAGCTAGGGGATCCCTTGTCCGAGAGACAAACCTGTCCCCCTTTGCGTTGAATCTGGATGCTAGAAGATCTACATCCGATGTTCCCCACCGCTGACATATTGTCCAGAAAACCTCGGGGTGAAGGGACCCTTCCTCTGGGCCTAATTGCTGGCGACTTAGAAAGTCCGCCTTCCAATTCTCCACTCCTGGAATGAATACCGCAGATATGGCTGGGACATATTTTTCTGCCCATTTCAGGATGTAATTTACTTTCCTCTGGGCTGCACGACTCCTGGTGCCCCCCTGATGATTGATATATGCCACTGCTGTGGCATTGTCTGATTGCATTCTGACAGGGGACCCTTGGAGTTTGGATGTCCATGCTACTAGGGCATACCGGGCTGCTCGTATCTCTAAGAGATTGATGGGCAGGGCCTTTTCTGCATCCGACCATCTGCCCTGGAGAGACTATTGCTCCAGTACTGCTCCCCAGCCTATAAGGCTGGCATCTGTAGTGACCACCTTCCAAGAAATCGGACTGAAGGATTTCCTTTTTTCCAGATTCTGGGGAACCAACCACCAACGGAGGCTCTTGCGAACGGAAGGGGACAAGGACATTGTAAGTCTAGGGCCTGAACTTTTTTGTTCCAGGCTGACAGTATGGCCCCTTGCAAATTCCTTGAATGGAATTGACCGTAGGGTACTGCTTCGAATGATGCCACCATTTTTCCCAGCAGCCTCATATACAGGCGTATGGACGGCTGTCTTTTTTGTACCCACTAAGTGGATCAAATCTTTCAAAGACAACACCTTTCCTCGAGGCAAGAATATTTTTCTCTGGCCTGAATCCAACCTTAGCCCCAAGTATTCCAGACTTTTGACTGGTTTTTAGGGCTGACTTGTCTCGGTTGATAATCCAACCGTGAGATTCCAGATACTTGATCGTCTTGTGAACGACCACGTCTAGTTTTTTCACTGAGTGGTCTATCAGCAACAAGTCATCCAGATATGCCATTATCATTACACCTTGTGTTCTTAGATTGGCCAATAAAGGGCCAGAATTTTTGTAAACACTCGTGGTGCTGTGGCCAAACCGAAGGGTAAGGCTCTGAACTGAAAATGGCGCCCTTCTACTGCAAAGCGTAGAAATTTTTGGTGGACTGGAAAGATGGGAATGTGCAAATAAGCATCTTTGATGTCGATCGTGGCTAACCAATCCTCCCCTTGTAGGGCAGTGGCCACCGATCGGATCGACTCCATCGGAAAGTCCTGATATACAGGAATTTGTATAGCCCTTTTAGAATTAATATGGGCCTCCCGTCCGCGTTTGCTTCGGGACTGTAAAGAGGTTTGAGTAAAACCCGAACCCTCATTCTTCCAGGGGAACCTCCATAATTACTCATTGGAGCAATAGTTGTTCTAGTGCCAACAGGAGGGACTCTCTCTTCCGGGGATCCCTTGGCACGTTTGACCTCAAAAATGGGAAGGAGGAGAGTCTTTTAACTCCAAACTGTATCCCAAACCTACTGCGGAGAGCACCTATCTGTCCTGATCGTGTCCCGCCAGGTCTCTTGCGAACAACTGGAGTCCTCCCCCCACCCGACTGAGTGGGGGCTTCATGAATTTAACTTTGGGGGAGGTTTTGTACCTCCCCTGACCCAGGGTTTCTCATTACCCTGCTACTGTCCCTGTTTTTTACCCCCGGGATTTGACAGAGGAGGCCGTCGGAACTGTTACACAGCCGATGCCCCAGGGACTGGAGAAGCAGGCCTCTTAAAGAGGGACCTCTAACTCTGCTTTTAACCGGCAAGAGCGTATTTTTACCGCTGGAAATTTTCTGGATATATTTGTCCAGGTTTTCCCTGAATAAGCGTTCACCATGAAATGGGACGCTAACCAGCCATTCTTTACAGGGAGCTTCAGCAGACCAGTTTTTGAGCCATAGGAGCCTACGCATATGTACTATAGACAGCGTAAGGCGGGAGGCCTGATGGACTGAATCCTCTATGGCATCAACCGCAAAGCCTAAGGCTCTAGGTAGATCAGCTAGGGCAAAGCCTGCTGATCTGTCAAGTCCCTCAAGACCTGTTTCAACTGATCCTTCACTGCTTAGCAGACCCCAATAGCTGCTACTGCTGGTTGTATCACCAAGCAGATTTTCATAAGGACTCCAATCTTTTATCTATTGGGTTCTTGAACATTTGGACATTATCCACTGGACATGTCAGTGATTTATACATACAAGAGATGGCTGCGTCCATTGTAGGGACCTTCCATTTTTTTTTTTT
This sequence comes from Rana muscosa, assembly GCA_029206835.1. NCBI lineage: Eukaryota > Metazoa > Chordata > Amphibia > Anura > Ranidae > Rana > Rana muscosa. The sequence goes on from CM055118.1 coordinate 567,927,000, forward strand.
TTGATGAACTTATCCTCCATGGGATAGACCACCGGAAATCTCTTGGGGGAATAAATATTTTCTCAGGACGTTCCCAATCCTGGTAAATGAGCCCTTTCAGTAAAGGGTGAAGTGGAAAAGAACAAACAGTCTGGGGGCTTCTAGCGACCCCAACGAGGATACAGTAGTGGTTGATGGTTCCGCAAGGTGCATTTTTAAATGCTGATCGGACCATGTTAGTCAGAGACTGAACCCATAATCTTTCAGCTTGAGATGCTGAGAAAAGGTTCCCCCACTGTTGATTCCTCTATAACAGAATCAACCTTATCCTGATCCCCTTCAGGCAGGTCGATCCCTGTATGGGACTGTTGCTCTGCTAACAGGCACTCTGAAGGAGGAGACGGAGATCGGGCGTGCTTTCCCTGACAGGGAGGCAGCGATAAATTTTGACAATCTCTCTCTAATCCTCCCAGAGCTGAGGAAAAAACCTCCTCTGTTACATACACAGGAGCAGGTGACTGAGGACAGCCACAGTACCAAGTACCCCTGCGGGGTCTCTACGGTCACTTACCTCTGAACTTCAGGGGAGACTGGTGCAGCAGGAGTATGCCCAAGATCCTCCGAGCCCGATGAGACCCCCTTCGCTTCCTGGAAGATTCAGTTCCGGAGCTTCTGGACGGCATATTCCTAAGCCTAAAGCTGAGGTATTCCAGCCGTAATACACCACTTTTACTGAGAATAGTCTAGCACAATTGCTGCTATATCACAGTTGGTGTCTACTAATGTGCCTTTCTAGGGGATGCCTGTATCAACCGCTTGCTGTATGCCTTTAAATGTTGCCAGCTCTGTCTCTGTACTTCATAGCCAGCTCACTACAATATTGTGGTTTTTTTAAACTGCTGGGACGCCCGCACATGCGCAGAAGCGCTGCGGCGCGCACAGAGCGTCATCCCCCAGGCTCCGCCCCCTTTCCCGGCTCACCTCTATATATAGAGGCGCGTGCACGCGCACGCGCGCGGGCACGTGCGCCTTCGGCGCTAATTTCAAATATGGTAACAAGGGACAGGAGCCAGGGCCCCTCTTTGCCGCAGGCCGGGGGATGGACGAGCACTGCAACATGGCAGAGGAAGCAGTTTCCTATAAGAGAACTCACCATCTGCCTGGACTTTGCTCTGCTGAGAAGAAGCTAGTCCACATGACAAGAAAACATTCCACAGCGGCCTCTAGTGGACAAACACAGGTACCGCAGTCTAATATATTAAATATATATATATAAAAAAAAAATATTATTTTTTTTTTTTTCTTGACCACCATTAAAAATTATTACATTTTTTTTGTAGTTACAGGCATGCACAGAATTTTGCGGGAATACCATTAGGTAACAGACAGAAAGACAAATTAGGCTTGGGGGTCCCCCAATAGAACCAAGTTCCTGGGGGCCCCCACTTACCTGTTCCCCGCCGCAGGACTTTGTTTGGTCCACAAAAGCCCAAACTTCACCTATCACGGCAGGCATTGTAATCAAACCTTCAGGGACCGGGTTCCCAAGGATTCCACTCCCCTGGACCTGTATAGCACCCTGCACAGAAAACATCTTGGTCGTGGGTATGACCAGAGCTCTGGATCCCAGGGTCCAGCTCTCCTAAGAGAAGCATTACAGGCAAAACCTTGCTCTTCTCTGCAAGGCCCGGGTACCGACCGTTTAGCTATGAAGCTTTTTTGGTCGGATCCGGAATAGCTTACTGAGGCCCAAAAGAACCTGTACGCAAGCTCAGTGAAAAACACATGTTTCTTCTTGGCCAACACCTTAGACACTGGCAAAAAACTGAGGTGCTCCCGGATGGGAGGGGCTTATATAGGGGAGGGTACTTCCGGTTTTGGAAGTTGCCAGTGCCAGCACCTGACGGTATCTATATAACCCATTAGTAATGACTATGTCGCTCTGTGTCCCGTGATGTACGAGAAAGAAATGGCTTTTTCCCCAAAATTTTCACTTTTTTTTGTTTATAGCGCAAAAAATAAAAACCGCAGAGGTGATCAAATACCACCAAAAGAAAGCTCTATTTGTGGGAAAAAAAAATTTCCATCACACCAGCGGATCATTCACTTTTTTTCTGGTTTTGCTATGGCAGAGTGAACATGTCTAAAACAAATGCTACTAGAAATTTTTACACATACTGTCCTCTAATACAATAGAAAATAGACACTATTGTTGTAGATTAGTCAAATGTAAAGGAGTCGTGGCATTTTAGCTGAATCCATTATTTTGGAGGAGGACATATCAAACATTGGGTACAAAGCTATTCAACATATTTGACTAATGGCATGTATAATACAACATTCCATCTAGAGTTTGAGTTAGGAAATGTTTCACTCATAAAAACTGATGCAGAAATAGGATATGCCCATGTGGGAATGGCTACCCAAACTTTCCAAATAAAAAGGGCAGCAGCATAAGTTGAAAGTGGGGCTCCATAGCCACAAGACAACCAAAGAAGGAACTTCAGCTGGGAATGATGCCAAATCTTCACAATGAGAGAAGAGGATTTCTGCAATTGCATAGCCTGGAGCCCTGGTTGCCTACAGAGATTATGAAGCCACTATAACCTGAGCTAAGAGACTTTTCAGTGCATCTCGATTGTAACTTGTATACAGACCATCCATGGTTATTTTCTAGGAAGGTTAGGTAGTCTGTGCATGTGTTGTATGTATATATACTTTATATGTACTGTATTGTTTTCCTACAATTGTAAGTAGTTTTGTTTAGTAAAACACATTAATATACTACAAAAGGTTTATGCTTCCTTGCAAAGTGACCTACAAGATACAAAAAAAATATGTGGTTAACACTTTCAGTTTGGAGCTCATCCACTTGGCCCCTTTTCCGCACCTTGTATGTTCACCAAGTTTCTAGAAAATGTGCTTGCTTGTTATGCTCCCAGGGTAGCCCCACTGTGGGATATCTGGAGGACCTCCCCTATTTAATGAGTAGTCGGCACAATTCTTGACCAAATATGTGATGCAGACAGTTCAAACCCTAAAAAAAAAAAAAAAAAAAAAAAAAAAAGGAAGGACCGTTCAGAAGTCAGCATTGGAGCCAACTCATTGCTTGGAGTATATGGTATATGCTTCCAAGGTCCCTGGGCTGGTGGCTCATGTATCCAGCTCTGGAGTTGGGAAAATCATTCCTTCTGATCTCTTGGAAGATCCTCACAATGGATGCCAGCCTATCAGGCTAGGGAGAAGTCCAAGACACCCTGTTGGTGCAGTGGGGAATTGGATGCTGGAGGTATCTGGTCTCTCAATGACATTCTGAAGCTACAGGCAATTTGGTTGTCCCTTCAGCATTATACATCCCAGCTGGTGGGTCATTTGATCAGGATCCAGTTGGACAAGGCCAAAGCAGTGGCATACACTAATCATCAGAGAGAAACTCTGAAGTTTTGTCAGCAAGACAGGATTCATTCCTTGGCAGAACATCATGTTCCAGCCTTGTCTATAATTGACATTCCAGGTGTGGACAATTGGCAGTCGTACTCCCTCAGGGAGCAGCCCTGGATCCAGGAAAATGGGCCCTACACACAAAAGGTGTATCAAGACCTGGTCCTCCTGGCCTCCAGGTTCAACAACAAATTTAACAGGTTTTTCTCCATCTAGAGATCCTTTGGCAAAAGAAGTGGATGCTCTGGTGTCTCTGTGGGATCATTACAGCCTGATCTATGTTCAGTCATGAAACACCTTCTTCGTCTGATTTGCACAGTAGAGAGGGAGGGCATTCCATTGATCCTCATAGCTTCAGACCGGCCTAGGCAGATGCAATACTCAAACCTTATTATACTCCTGGCAGATGCTACATGGCCACATCCAGGTCACCGGGATATTCTATCCCAAGGACCAATTTACCACCCTGCTTCACTGTTAATTGCTTAATTTTCATGAGTTTTGAAGTCTAGAACTTAAGAGATACTGTAGAAGTCTCTCTGAATCCGTGATGGATACGGTTCTGTCTCAACTACAAAGCGATAAAGTTCATCTCCAGGTTGAAGTAGGCCTTACACAAGCCGGTTTGATATTCATCCCTTGCATCGATACAGGCAGTTTAACTCAATGAATAAACTCACTGTTAGGACGACAGACGATGAATCCTTTTGAATGTTCCGTTTAATGATGGATATTCATAGGTAGAAAAACGTTGCAGTTGTAAGCCACATGCAAGATGTTTAGCATGGAAGAAATACAGGACTAATGACAGAGTCAGGAAGTGGAGGAGAAATATAAAGAACTACGGTGAGAGAGAGTTCAGCTGGAAAGAAGGGGACAGATCTTAAAGACACAGAGCAAGAATAATCATAGTGTAACACAACAGATACAATGCTAAAATCGAAGTAATTCAAATTTTTAAAATAGGTCTACCATAGCACATAGAAGACATAGTTCATTTGGTGTGAGAAAATTAACTTTCATCCCAGGTAATTTTCTGTGGGACACAACCTTACCTATTTACAATAAGATCTGGACCAGCATTTAGCCCAAAATCCATCAAAAATCAAATCTCAGCTCTTTTGATCTAGTTCCAGACTGCTAGCCTCCCATTCCTGGTGGGACTCCCCCCTATATGTTCACCCCTTTTTCTCCATGGGATTTGAATTTGGTTTTTGGTATTTCAAAAAAGGACTTCAAAAGTGTTGAGGCCTACAGTCTCTTTGCTTTTCAAGATTTGAGCCTTCCGCCTCAAACTGGATATTCAACTTCCATCCCTTTGTCCAGGTCCAGTACAAAAGAAGCAGATTTGCTTTCATTGTCCGGATTTGGACAATGCTATACGAGAGTCTACCTTACAGGCACTGCTTTGGAAAGAAGGACTTACTCATCCCATATGGGAACCAGCTTCTTGATCCACAATTTCTCAGTGGCTCAGACAGATTATTGTTCAAGCTTTCCTCTGTCCATCTCCTCATCAAAAGGAGATTTCCTTTCATTGTCTGGATGTAGTTCATGCTACACCGGTCTACTTCACAACTACGGCTTCCGTTAGGAAGAGAGACTCTTTTCTTGACATTTCAGATGATCCCTAACAAAGGGAAACCATCTTCTCACTCCACAATTTCTCAGCGGCCCAGACAGATTATTGTGCAAGCCCATGGGCTCAAGGACCAAGTTCCTCTCTTTCCCTGTACAATTTTATCAAACACCTGCAGATAGCTTCAGCCCCTGTCAGCCTGTCATTGCTTTGTGCTGCAACCATCTGCATTCACCTTCGAATCTATGCAGGTATTCACTAGATTCTCACTGCAGCCGGTGCTAAAATACTGCATGAATGAGACGGAACGTCTTTCATGCAGCTCTTTAAGCTGCAGGGAGTCCAAATTTTTTTCTTTTATGTTTTAAGTAGGCCTGTTATTGTGTTTGCAGTGTTTCCCATCTGAGTTTTACGGCTTTTTGTACATTCCAAATGTCTCTCAATATGGTGTCCCTCAATGAACAAGAAAGAAAAAAGTGATTTTTATACTCACTGTAAAATCCTTTTTTTGAAGTTTGAGGAACAGAGGTCCCACCCCTCTGCATTTATGGTTTTGCTCTCGGCACTGCTTTGTTACAAAATTGAGGCATGCTGTGAGTGAGAGGTGCAAGGCTGGTGACTTCTTTTTGTCCAAATCCTCCTGTGGGCTGCAGTATAACTCAAAGGTCTTTGAATCCTGTATCACTCAATGTATTCTAAGAAAAGGATTTTATGGTGATTACAAAAATCCTATTATTCAAACAAACAATTTGTTGTGTGAAGATTCAACTGCTTTAATAAATCCGACTCCATCGCTTCTCCTTACCCGATGTCTGTTGTTGTATCACAAGGCTGTTCTCCGATCCCTTTTTCAGGTGATACGTTTATTTAGCTTTCAATACAACAATAAAATATACTGTATTTATTGGCGTATAACACTCACTTTTTTACCCTAAAAATAGAGGGTAAACTGTGCCTGCGTGTTATACGTAGGGGGCTGTGGAAAGTTTGTTTCCTGAAACTTCCCTCTTGAAGTTAGGGTGCATGTTATACGCCGATAAATACGGTAACTTTCAACTCCCAGGTAAACATTTCTAATGTCTTGTGTTCCTCACTGTCTGTCAGCTTTCATTTCCTTTCACTTTCTTTAATGTAATATGGATTTAAAAAAATAAAATAAAAAAATTGTAAAGCCTCGTACACACAGCTCAGGTCGGAGTAGTTGTACTAACAATCCGATGTTAGTACAGCGATCTCACCTGCAGCGGTATTGTGTTCTTACGTTCTCATTGCTCTCAGCCATTGGCTGAAAGCGCTGATTGGGAGCCGGTCTACAGACCTTTTTCGGTTATGAGCCTTCCGTACACATGGGCCGAATGTGTACAGAAGGCTCATGACCAAATGAACCGGCCGATGCCGGTTGACATTCGACCTGTGTGCACTAGACTTTACTGTAATTTCATTCCACTTCACGGTATGAAATATTTTTAAAACGTTAGCACAAGAGAAGTTACTTACAGAGTCCAAACTATGCCAACCCTTTCTACCCCCCCCCCCCCCATCTTCCATTCAAAGAACTGTACTATAGATTCCATGACTGAAAGGTGATTTATGAATGGAGAAAGCAGACCTTTCATTCATTAGCCTGTGATTCATAGATCACTTTTTTTCATGAAAGCTATAGTATAGCATCTAGGAATAGAGAATGGAGGCAGAAAGGGCAGGCATGGACGGCACTCTTGATGAGTGGCTGTCTCAGGTCCAGAAAGTTATGGCTGCAGAGTATGGAAGGAGCCAAAGGGCTTTAGATTACCGCTGGTACCAGCACAAGGGAGACAAAAAATAAATAAAATTTTTTTACCTAAACTTAACCTACTGTTAGCAAAACCCTCTGATTACCCACAGACCTCAAGTCATACTTTCAAATGTAATCTCTGACAATGTCACATTTAGGGATGTTTTCAAGTAGCACAACCAAAGTGACACTTGCAACCCTTAATAGAAAACAGAGATCAAAACAAGGTTTGTTGAATTTTCAGTCACTGACCTCTGTCTCCACACACCAATGTCTTCTCAATACATGGGATCTCTCTGTAGCCAAAACTTAGAAGACTTTTAATTTGTTGTGCTGTGATTGAATGATTCCACATGGCTGTGTTCATAGCTGGGCAGAAGAGCAGTGGCTTTGTTATATCCCATGCACGGACCACACATGTCTGCAAAGAGAATATATAGCAAAATCTTAAAGTGTTACTAAACCCAGGAACCTGCATTCACTATATCTGGTCTCCCACAGTACATAGAACATGGAAATGCAATAGTTTTAGTAAATATAAACTGCTAAATACCTTTTCTTATCAGCAGTATATAGCAGTCTTGTGAATCATATCACTGTCTGGTTAAAGCTTGTAGGAGGAGTTTTCATTTTCCCCTGACCCTCTGTCTGGACTGTGCTGATCGGCCCTGTGCTGATCACATGCACCCTCTCATGAATAAAAAAATAAAATAAAAAATGCTCTAGCAATACACACCAAACTGAGCATGTGTGGCCTGTCCCCTAATGCGCTGTTTTATCAGGAAATGGTCTTGAGTCAGAGGAAGAAGCAGGGGATCAGAGAGATCACACAGCTTTTTTTTTTTTTTTTTTTTAAACACAATGCAGAGGATTAACCCCCTAGGTCCCACTGTACGTATAACAAGCATGCGTTACTGCATTATATAGACTGATTTTACGGTTGTGGGTTTAAGAAGATATTTAAGGCTGAACTGCAAGCAAACCACTAAAAACAAAAATTTTAGGATTACAGAACACCTCCCCCTCTTCTATACCAGATCTGGGAACAATGCCAACTGATATCAGTGCAGCATAAGCCGAGAGCAAAGGTGATCAGCTCACTGGATTTCTGGCAGGATCATCATGTATGTTTGCACTTGAACAGATCTAACAAAATTCTTTCAAATGGTATATTTAACAGATCAACGTGAACAAATAAGAGGAGGAGTTTATTGTCAGAGTTTACACACATTTTAAAAAGAATACAGGGGTATCATCTCTTCAAATAGACATTAGACACATAGAAACTAGGCTCCCTAGAAGTTATAACCACTGCTCAGCTGTAGACATGGAGAAAAATGTGACAGACATGCACAAATGGAGAAAGTCATTTCTCACTGTGTATGTCATCTGCTGTCCATGCCCCTACTGGCTGCAACTGCATAAGAAAGGTTATTAGCTAATGGTTCACAGCCTTCTTACTGCAGCAGTGCTGAGTGGGGAACATGTCTTTAACCCTTTCGCTGCCAGGCCGTGCTCCACTTTTCAACTCAGATGGCCAGGCTATTTTTGCAATTTTTCCATTGCTTTTTTATTTTTCCCTTACAGCTTTCATAGTTTGTTAAAGACCCCCCCCCAAACCATATATTTTCTCAAAGCACATGACCAGTAGAACACAAAATTAGGTGCTACTGATTTTTAGGGCACAATGATATTTGCACAAATGTTTTTAAAACAATATTCTATTTAAAAATCACACTAAAATCGTTATTAGCAGATAAAAACACCACACATTTTACAAAACTCCTACTAAATATAAAAGCTTAACCTGTATGGAGTTAATAAATAACAAAATTTGTCATTTTTAAATTACGCTTTTTTTGCAAAATAGTGAAAACTAAAAAACGTACCAAAAAATGTAAATAACCAAATTTCGCTAAAAAAACCTGAAGGTTTTCATTGTTCCCTTACAGCCTTCAGCATTTGTTAAAGAACCCCCCCCCCCCCCAACCATATGTTTTCTGAAAGCATAGGAACAGTAGATTAAAAAGAAGGTGCTGATTTTTTAAGGCCCCACAATTTTTGCACAAATGTTTATCAAAACAATAGATTTGCTAAAAATTCTATAAAAAAATTTTTTAGCAGATATAAAAACGCAGCATATTTACAAAGTTCCTGCTAAATATAAAAACTTAACCTGTATTGAGTAAATAAATAACAAATATTTGTACATTTTTAATTGGGCCTTTTTGAGAAATAGTGAAAAATCTGAAGTACTACAAAATTTTTCAAAAAATCTGGGAGGTTTTCCTTTTCCACTTACAGCTTTAAGTCTTGGTTCACACTGACTGCGGGGATGAAATCGTATGAGTACAGCTGAACTCGCACAATTTAATTTCCGCATGTCAGAGACATCTGTGCAGATGTCAATGGAAAAAAAATCGCACCCCGAAATCGCCAAAAGTAGTACAGAAACTACTTTTGGAAATTGGTGTGTCGCCACGAATGCGGCATCGCACCGATTAGGATGGTGCCATTGCCGTGTCAAATTGCACGAATGTGAACCAGGGCTAAGAGTTTGTAAAAGACCCCCCCCCCCCCCCCAAACCATACATTTTCTGAATGCACATGGCCGGTAGAATAAAAAGAAGGTGCTGTGGATTTTTAGGGCACTGCGATATTTGCACAAATGTTTATCAATATTTAAAAAAAAAAAAAAAAAAAAAATTAATAGGGAATTCATACATGGCAAAAAGTACACAATTCCTGCTTAATACCTAGTAAATATAAAAAGTTTAAACTGTATTGAGTTCATAATTAACAAATATTTGTACATATTGAATTGCATCTTTTTGTGAAACTGAAGGTACGCAAAACTGTAAATAAAAACAATTTACTATTTTTCACTTACAGCTTTCAGAATTTATAAAGACCCCTCAAAACATTATACATTTTCTGAAAGTACACGACCTGTAGAATAAAAAAAAGTCCTACAGGTTTTTTGTGGGCCCCACAATAATTGCACAAAATGTTCATCATATCGCCATTTTCACTAAAATTATTATTAGTGCACATAAAACACATACATACCATATATACTCGAGTATAAGCCGAGGCACCTAATTTTACCACAAAAAACTGGGAGAAAACGTATTGACTTGAGTATAAGCCTAGGGTATCCATCTGCATGCCTCACTGTGCCCATGACTAGACTGACGTTTAACATGGGAGTCTATGGAAGGGGTGCCCGGCTTTGAAAAATCGGTGCTCCCCGGCCGTAGGTACTCCAGACAACAAACTTTGCACACTTGTAGAAGAAGAGTGTGGCTACCAAGTTTGGGGTCCAAGGGACCTACGGCCGGCCAGTACCGGGTCCCCAAAGTCCGGGAAATCAGGCGCAAAAAGGTGACTCGAGTATAAGCCGAGGGGGCATTTTCAGCACAAAAAAAAAAGTGCTGAAAAACTCGGCTTATACTCGAGTAGATACGGTAGCTTAAAAAATTCCTGCTAAATTACTACTAAAGCATTGTTTACATGTGGCATACTAAAAGTGTGCGCCCATGGAGGGCCATGTTTATCCACACGGGGATGCACAGGTGTTCCATGCATCCCTGTACAGGCAGGCCCATTTATGTCAATTGGGATGCAACGGCTGCACAGGCATAGCTGCCGTTCCCAATCTGACATCCGTGTGTGTACATGACCCCGAACGCAGACAGTGTGAGCTCAGGGACATGCATACGGACCTACATGGATGTAAAATTGGGAGCAACGGCTCTGTTCATGCAGGTGCTACATCCCAAATGACATCAATGGCACTGCCTGCACAGAGATGCATGGAACACCTGTGCATCCCTGTAAAGGTACGCCGTGTATGCCCTGTGTGAACAAGGCCTTAGGCCCCTTTCCCACAAGCACACCGATCGGGTCTGCCTAACCGTTTTTAAGATCCCAATCGGATCACCTATTGTTCTCTATGGAGAGGCTGATGTAGATGGACATGTGTCCATTTACACCCACCTGCATTCGATCCGATTCGCTAAAAACAGACGGGTGGAGATCCCATTCCTCATCCATCTAGCAGATCGGATGGTATCCAATGAAAATGGACATCCGACAGTTCCATAGAGAACAGGGGGCTGTGTCCGTCTCCGATATGTATCAGCAGAACGGACGCGAACCTGTCATCTGCCTGCTCAGCGGGGATCAGCAGACAGATGGCTGCTATATACAGAACTGGCTTTATATATTTGGCTTGCTGGTGAGCCCAGGTTCACTACTACTTTGAAATATACTTGAATAGGAAAACACTTTGTAAGAAAAACTGTATAAATTAGATTTGCATGTTCCTGTGCTTTGAACATGATATTGAATGGATAGATAATATGGAGAATATGAATTGGATAATAAACCTGCATCACTGAAGGTCCTGCCTTCAATCCCTATACAATCTGGGGCATTTATTTTTAAGTGTATTTCCACTTTTGCAGTCAAAGTTAATAAAACCCCATTTTTATATATATATATATATATATATATATCTTACACCTTTTAGATGTTCCTTAGGAGGTTTCATGGTCGACTGCAAGTGTTTCTAAACAAGTTCAGTGTGCGTCTGTTCCAACAGAAAAGCTTAGGATAGAACGAGCTTCCTCTTATAAGCAAACAATGAAAAAGTTATATAGAAGTGTAAAATGGATAGGTAAGCCAGTGGCATCACATCCCAAAGTGTTACATGTAGAGAAAGTTACAAAAAAGATGAGTTAGGACTTTTAAAAAAAGGTGACCAAAATATGAACTAGAAAATTGTAAAATTACATTTTTAAATTTTACAAATTTTTAAATTGAAGGATTTAGGAAAAGGACTGACAGTCATGTCTTAATATAGTATGACTTACAAATCATGGTTTGTGTATACATTCCCAACCAGGTACTATAAAACCCTGAAGTAATTTGGTCCTATATATATATATATATATATATATATATATATATATATATATATATATATATATATATATATATATATATATATACACACATACACACACACACACACACACACACACACACACACACACACACATACATACACACAGTATGTAGTCATAAAAGTAAAGAGAAAAAGGAGCGTGCAAGTGCAGTGGTTAAAAGATTACAGGTACAATGGGATTAAAAACCACTTACAAGAGTAAGAGGTCATAGGCATACAAGGATTAGTCCTCATGCGGATCGCTGTAATCCTCGTCTGTCTGGGAGAGAGAGAGCCATCCTGCAGCTGTCAGAGTCTCCGGTGAAGTGGATTAGCGAGAAGGTGAAGATGCGATGAAGCGGCTCGGGATCTGGAACCAAGCTGGAACGCACACGGCCGATGTAACATCAGGTGAAGGTGGTGGGCGGTAACACGTTTCCGAGCATGCACGGACCTACGCCTATGCTTTCCCCTCACCTCTCAAAAGCCTGTCAGACAAGCATGGGGGTAGGTATGACGAAGGAGCCGTGCATGCTCCGAAACGCATTACCGGCCGCGTGCATTCCAGCTTGGTTCCAGAACTCGGGTCGCTTAATCGCATCATCACCTCCTCGCTAATCCACTTCACTGGGGACTCTGACAGCTGCAGGATGGCTCTCTTTCCCCCAGACAGACGAGGATTACAGCGATCCGCATGAGGACTAATCACTATATGCCTATGACCTCTTACTCTCTTGTAAGTGTTTTTAACCCCATTGTGCCTGTAATAAATCTTTTAACCACTGCACTTAGAGGCACCTTTCCCTTTCCTTTGTGACCATCCAGAGCTGCTTCTTCTCTTCAAAGTGCTGCCTTCAGTGCCATCTCACCACTGCTACTAAGGACTGGATACTCAGCCTCGCCAAAGCACCCTCATCTCTCCCTCTTTTCTACAGTATGTGGTCAAATACTGTAAGAGAATTTTATATAATAATAAATGCATTTCTATGTACTGTGGGAGACCAGATTTAATGAATGCAGGGTCCTGGGTTTAGTACCACTTTAACATCAAAAAGTTAACAAAATGAACATTGTCCTTTCGAGACTAAGATGAACTCCTTCCTTTATCAGTTTTATAAGACGCCATGTCTGTGAAGTAAGTGGGTGCTGTCCTGTCTAGTACTGGTGAAGATGTAACAATTAATGATCTATACGTTAACATTTTTAAGTGCTAATAAGCTATTTCAAGGTTCTTCCACTCATTTATGCAGATCATAAATACTGCTTTCTTGATGGGATTGTTGATTTATGTTAACCAAGATATTTGTTAATTGAATAGTGTCTGCTCATGAATGTATATATAGTAAATGAATCATCTCAAGCAAGACACTGTCTGGCTTTCTAATCGACATCCAAACACTAGAAAATAAAAAAAAAGGTCAAAGAGCTTATTCTCTCTGCCATCATATGACCGTTTTCTTCAAACGATTAAAAAGATTTACAGCTTACAAAACAATACTCTTTCTGAAGCCAGAGGACCTGTAGACTAAATTTATAGTAGCTGCTGTTTCTTTTGTTGCAGATTTGCACAACATTCTATGAAATCTATATTTTCAAAAAACACACTAATAAAAAGCACACACAGGCACAATGGGGTTGATTTACTAAAACAGGAGCATGCAAAATCTGGTGCAGATATGCATAGAAACCAATCAGCATACAGGGTTTTCAAAGCCTTAAGCCTGGTACACACACTAGTTATTTTTTCACGCAACCCCGGAGGTTGCACAAATTTTTTTTTACAGCTCCGGTCGAGAGCCCCCTAACCATGCAAGGTTAGTAGTCCAGAGACTGCACAAAGTACTATAAGTAGACTGCATATGTAATCCACAAATAAGGAATCCGTTCTACCCATTTGTCACCCCATAGATTCCTGGCCGGAGCATGGGGAATAATTTCATGCCACCTGCGTAATCCCGCTCAACGCGTTTCAGATTCTTTTTTTCAGAGATTCCATACAGGAACAGCCATGAGCCAGCAGTAGGAGCTCTTTTACTGGAAAATCTGCAGCCCTGTGCAATTGTTTATCCGATTGCAATATAGGTACAGGCATACCCCACTTTTAAGTACACAATGGGTTTTATTTACTAAAGCTGGAAAGCCCAAAATCAAGCTCACTAATGCATAGAAACCAATGAGCTTCTAACCCCAGCTTGTTCAATTAAGCCTGGTAATAAAACCCGGAAGCTCATTGGTTTTTATGCAGAAGTGAGACAGATTTTGCGCTTTCCAGCTTTAGTAAATAAAACCCATTGTGTACTTAAAAGTGGGGTATGCCTGTACACACAATTTGGTTAAATTTACCAGCAGATGTAGTCCAAAAGGAGTGAGCATCTGATGTGATCACAATCTTGGGAGAATATCTGAGCTTTCCTCACAAACCAGTAATTACTTACCTTTATTATTAGACCAAATCCTGTATCCGTGTATTCTGCAAACAGGCTCACTTCTGTCTTACATTGATCTGATGTAGAACGATTACATTTTGTAAAAATAAATTTCACCTACTGGGGTGACCTTCAAACAGATAAGTGTGGTATATTAAAAAAATAAAAAACTTACATACTCACCCAGGTGGATGCAGTATAGAGAACTGAGTGATCAAAGACCACTGATCGCTCAGTTCTCAGTCTTCAGAGAGCTGGTGACCATCAGTAACCACTCTCTGCTCCACCCCTCCAGCGCTCACTGGAGCACCAGGCAGGAGCGGCTTGCTCAGGCTCTCAGCACTGAATAGAGAGGCTGAGCCAGTTGCCAGTCAAGGCATCTGAGTGGATCCCAATATTAAAGTTGGGACCTCTCCAGAGCCTGAACTGACCGAGTGACGCTAGTCAACAGCAGACTTTAGCCTGCTGTGAGCTGAATACGGGTCACAGGGGTGCAGAACAAACTGTACTCCTGTGGTCCCCAGAAGTGGGGCCAAAAGAGCATTGGCCCTACATGTCCTTTAATTGTATGTGAAAAGAATGTGTTTTTATTATAGTATGGTAGGTGACACTTCCATACAGCACGTCCTGCACAAGGCTTCCCTGATGAAATTAAAGTGATTGTAAAGAGAGAGATATATCTATATCTAAATAATAAGTATTTAAAATTTAATAAACATGTTACACTTACCAGCTCTGTGCAATGGTTTTGCACAGAGCAGCCCCAATCCTCCTCTTCTGGGGATTCCCCCCGGCAATCTTGGCTCTGCCTTCCCGCAGAGTGCCCCTATAGCAAGCTACTTGCTATGGGGGCACTCGTGAGGGCTTTATCCCAAGCTGGCTCTTTGTGCCCATAGATGCATAGAGCATATCTTGGCTCCGCCCTCCGTTCCCTCCTCACTGGCTGTGATTGGCTCCCGTGGCTGTGTCTGAGCCAATGAGAAGGGAGAGAGCCAAGACAGCCACTGCTCTCGTGCACATCGATGGATTCAGATCGGGTTCAGGCAAGTATAAACCGGGGCTTAGGGGGGCGGACTGGATAAAGATGTTTTTTACCTTAATGCAGAGAATAAATTAAAGTAAAAAATAGGATTTTTATAACAGCTTACCTGTAAAATCCTTTTCTTGGAGTACATCACGGGACACAGAGCGACATAGTCATTACTAATGGGTTATATAGATACCGTCAGGTGCTAGCACTGGCAACTTCCAAAACCGGAAGTACCCTCCCCTATATAAGCCCCTCCCATCCGGGAGCACCTCAGTTTTGTAGCAAAGCAATAAGTGTCCCCAAAGAGGGGCGGGAGCTCTGTGTCCCGTGATGTACTCCAAGAAAAGGATTTTACAGGTAAGCTGTTATAAAAATCCTATTTTCTTTCTCGTACATCACGGGACACAGAGCGACATAGTCATTACTAATGGGATGTCCTAAAGCAATGCCAAATGAGGGGGGGGATACACCATATATAAGCTGAGCGCTATCAGACATGAGGATCTTTTGCGGCCTGCAACACACTGCGCCCAAAGGCGACATCCTCCTGACTTCTAACGTCCACCTGGTAGAACCTAGTAAACGTGTGAACTGAAGACCATGTTGCGGCCTTACAGATTTGAGCCAGGGAGGCCTGGTGATGCACTGCCCATGAAGTTCCAACTGCTCTCGTGGAGTGCGCTCTAACTTTGAACGGAGGCGGTCTCCTTCTCAAGCCAGAGGCTTGTATTATGACCTGTCGAATCCACCTGGCTAAAGTAGATTTTGACGCTGCCTGACCCTTTCTGGGGCCTTCCGGCAGAATAAACAAAGTATCCGTTCTGCGAATCTGAGCAGTGGCTTTTAGATAAGCTTTAACTGCTCTTACTACATCCAAAGAATGCAATAACTTTTCCTCTACCGAAGTAGGTTTGGGGAAAAAAGAAGGAAGAACCACATCTTGGTTCAAATGAAACCTCGATACCACCTTAGGAAGAAAGGCTGGCTGAGGACGTAATACTACTCTGTCCTTATGGATAACCAGATATGGCTCTTTACAGGACATAGCTGCTAATTCCGACACTCTTTTAGCCGAACAAATGGCTACTAGAAAAATCAATTTCCTGGTGAGAAGCACCAAGGAAATATGCTGTAATGGTTCAAATGGTTGTTTCTGTAAAACCGACAGAACCAAGTTTAGATCCCATGGACATATGGGAATATTAACCGGAGGACTAATACACATCACTCCTTGTATAAAGGCTTTGACTAGTGAATGCGAAGCCAAGGGCCTTTGAAAAAATATTGACAAGGCCGAAATCTGACCCTTGATAGTACTCAAGGCAAGCTTCCTATCTACAGCCCATTGTAGGAAGTCCAGAATCCTACCTATTACGTATTTACGTGGATGCCATTTCTTGGCCTCACACCAGGCGATGTACGCCTTCCAGATTCTATAGTAGATCTGCCTGGATACCGGCTTCCTGGCATTGATCATGGTAGATACCACAGCATTAGAGAGCCCTCTCTTTTTTAGAATGTGGGCTTCAATAGCCAGGCCGTCAAACCTAGGGCTGGTAAGGAAGGGTGGTATATCGGTCCTTGCGAAAGCAGGTCCGGACGATGTGGGAGGGTCCAAGGACTCCCCACAGACATTTTTACAATCTCCGCGTACCATGCCCTTCGGGGCCACGCTGGAGCCACCAGAATCACTGGTTTCTTTTCTACCCTGATTCTGCGGAGTAATCGAGGTAACAATTGTGGCGGTGGGAATGCATATATCAGCTTGAACTGATCCCAAGGGAACACTAGGGCATCCGAGCCGCAAGCTAGGGGATCCCTTGTCCAAGAGACAAACCTGTCCACTTTTGTGTTGAATCTGGATGCTAGCAGATCTACATCCGGTGTTCCCCACCGCTGACATATTGTCCGGAAAACCTCGGGATGAAGGGACCATTCCCCTGGGCATAATTGTTGGCGACTTAGAAAGTCCGCCTTCCAATTCTCCACTCCTGGAATGAATACCGCAGATATGGCTGGGACATATCTTTCTGCCCATCTCAGGATGTAATTTACTTCCCTTTGGGCTGCACGACTCCTGGTGCCCCCCTGACGATTGATATATGCCACTGCTGTGGCATTGTCTGATTGAATTCTGACAGGGGACCCTTGGAGTTTGGATGTCCATGCTACTAGGGCATACCGGGCTGCTCGTATCTCTAAGAGATTGATGGGCAGGGCCTTTTCCGCATCCGACCATCTGCCCTGGAGAGACCATTGCTCCAGTACTGCTCCCCAGCCTATAAGGCTGGCATCTGTAGTGACCACCTTCCAGGAAATCGGACTGAAGGATTTCCCTCTTTCCAGATTCTGGGGAACCAACCACCAGCGGAGGCTCTTGCGAACGGAAGGGGACAAGGACATTGGTAAGTCCAGAGCCTGAACTTTTTTGTTCCAGGCTGACAGTATGGCCCTTTGCAACTTCCTTGAATGGAATTGACCGTAGGGTACTGCTTCGAATGATGCCACCATTTTTCCCAGCAGCCTCATGCACAGGCGTATGGATGGCTGTCTTTTTGAACCCACTAAGTGGATCAAATCTCTCAAAGACGACCCCTTTTCTTGAGGCAAGAAAATTTTTCTCTGGTCTGAATCCAGCCTTAGCCCCAAGTATTCCAGACTTTTGACTGGTTTTAGGGCTGACTTGTCTCGGTTGATAATCCAACCGTGATATTCCAGATACTTGATTGTCTCGTGAACAACCACTTCTAGTTTTTCCACTGAGTGGTCTATCAGCAACAAGTCGTCTAGATATGCCATTATCGTTACACCTCGTGTTCTTAGATTGGCCAATAATGGGGCCAGAATTTTTGTGAACACTCTTGGTGCTGTGGCCAGACCGAAGGGTAAGGCTCTGAACTGAAAATGGCACCCTTCTACCGCAAAGCGTAGAAATTTTTGGTGGGCTGGAAAGATGGGAATGTGCAAATAAGCATCTTTGATGTCGATCGAGGCTAACCATTCCTCCCCTTGTAGGGCAGTGGCTACCGATCGGATCGACTCCATCCGGAAAGTCCTGATATGTAGGAATTTGTTTAGCCCTTTTAGATTTAATATGGGCCTCACGTCCCCGTTTGGCTTCGGGACTGTAAAGAGGTTTGAGTAAAACCCGAACCCCCATTCTTCCAGGGGAACCTCTATAATTACTGCTTGGAGCAATAATTGTTCTAGTGCCAACAGGAGGGATCCTCTCTTCTGGGGATCCCTTGGCACGTTTGACCTTATAAAGCGGGAAGGAGGGGAGTTTTTTAACTCCAATTTGTATCCCAGATTTACTGCGGAGAGCACCCATCTGTCTCGGATCGTGTCCCGCCAGGTCTCTGTGAACAACTGAAGTCTTCCCCCCCACCCGATTGGGTGGGGGCAACCCTTCATGCATTTGACTTTGGGGGAGGTTTTGTACCTCTCCTGCTCCAGGGCTTCTTGTTACCCTGCAATTGTCCCTGATTTTTACCTCCGGGATTTGACCGAGGAGGCCGTCGAAACTGTTTCACAGCCGATGTCCTAGGGACTGGAGAAGCAGGCCTCTTAAAAGAGGGACCTCTAACTCTATTTTTAACCGGCAAAAGTGTACTTTTACCGCTGGAAATTCTCTGGATATATTTGTCCAGGTCTTCCCCGAATAAGCGTTCACCATGAAATGGGAAGCTGACCAGCAATTTTTTACAGGGAGCTTCAGCAGACCAGTTTTTGAGCCATAGAAGCCTGCGCATATGTACTACAGACAGCGTAAGGCGGGAGGCCTGATGGATTGAATCCTTTATAGCGTCCACCGCAAAGCATAAGGCTCTAGGTAGATCAGCTAGGGCAAGAGCCTGCTGATCTGGCAAGTCCCTTAAGACCTGTTTCAACTGATCCTTCACTGCTTGGCAGACCCCAATAGCTGCCACTGCTGGTTGTGTCACCAATCCTGCTGTAGAAAAAGCAGATTTTAATAAGGACTCCAATTTTTTATCTATTGGGTCCTTGAACATTTGGACATTATCCACCGGACATGTCAGTGATTTATTCACACAAGAGATGGCTGCGTCCACTGTAGGGACCCTCCATTTTCTGATGAACTTATCCTCCATGGGATAGACCACCGGAAATCTCTTGGGGGGAGTAAATATTTTGTCAGGATGCTCCCAATCCTGGTAAATGAGCCCTTCCAGTAAAGGATGGATCGGAAAGGAACAGTCTGGGGAGCTTTTAGCGACCCCAACGAGGAGACAGAAGTGGATGATGGCTCCGCAAGTGGCATTTTAAATGCTGATCGGACCATATTAGTCAGGGACTGAACCCATAACCTTTCAGCATGTGATGCTGAGAACGGCTCTTCCACTGTTGATTCCTCTACAACCGAATCGACCTCATCCTGATCCCCTTCAGGTAGGTCGATCCCTGTATGGGACTGTTGCTCTGTTAACAGGCACTCTGAAGGAGGAGACGGAGATTGGGCGCTTTTCTCCTGTGACAGGGAAGCCGCGATCAATGCTGACAATCTCTCTTCCAGCCCTCCCAGAGCTGAGGAAAAAACCTCCTCTGTTACATACACAGGAGCAGGTGAACTGAGGACAGCCACAGTACCAGGTACTCCTGAGGGTGCTCTACGGTCACTAACCTCTGATTCTTCAGGGGAGACTGGTGCAGCCGAAGCATGCCCAAGATCCTCAGAGCCCGATGGAGACCCCCTATTCCTCCTGGAATTTCTAGTCCCGGAGTTTTTAGACGGCATATTCCTAAGCCACAAAGCTGAGGTATTCCAGCCGAAATACACCAGTTACTGACAATAGTCTAGCATAAATGCTGCTATAAGAAACAGTTGGTGTCTACTAATGTGCCTTTCTAGGGGATGCCTGTATCAACCGCTTGCTGTATGCCTTCTTTAAATGTTGCCAGCTCTGTCTCTGTACTTCATAGCCAGCTCACCACACAAAATTGTGGTTTTTAACATGCTGGGACGCCCGCACATGCGCAGAAGCGCTGTGGCGCGCACAGAGCGCCATCCCCCAGGCTCCGCCCCCTTTCCCGGCTCACCTCTATATATAGAGGCGCGTGCACGCGCACGTGCGCCTTCGGCGCTAATTTCGAAAATGGAAACCAGGGACAAGAGCCAGGGCCCCCTTTGCCGCAGGCCGGGGGATGGACGAGCATTGCAACATGGCAGAGGAAGCAGTTTCCCATAAGAGAACTCACCATCTGCCTGGACTCGCTCTGATGAGAAGAAACTAGTCCACATGACAAGAAACGTTCCACAGCGGCCTCTAGTGGACAAACACAGGTACCGCAGTCTAATATATTAAATATATATATATAAAAAATTTTTTTTTTTTTTTTCTTGACCACCATTAAAAATTATTACATTTTTTTAGTAGTTACAGGCATGCACAGAATTTTGCGGGAATACCATTAGGTAACAGACAGAAAGACAAATTAGGCTTGGGGGTCCCCCAATAGAACCAAGTTCCTGGGGGCCCCCACTTACCTGTTCCCCGCCGCAGGACTTTGTTTGGTCCACAAAAGCCCAAACTTCACCTATCACGGCAGGCATTGTAATCAAACCTTCAGGGACCGGGTTCCCAAGGATTCCACTCCCCTGGACCTGTATAGCACCCTGCACAGAAAACATCTTGGTCGTGGGTATGACCAGAGCTCTGGATCCCAGGGTCCAGCTCTCCTAAGAGAAGCATTACAGGCAAAACCTTGCTCTTCTCTGCAAGGCCCGGGTACCGACCGTTTAGCTATGAAGCTTTTTTGGTCGGATCCGGAATAGCTTACTGAGGCCCAAAAGAACCTGTATGCAAGCTCAGTGAAAAACACATGTTTCTTCTTGGCCAACACCTTAGACACTGGCAAAAAACTGAGGTGCTCCCGGATGGGAGGGGCTTATATAGGGGAGGGTACTTCCGGTTTTGGAAGTTGCCAGTGCCAGCACCTGACGGTATCTATATAACCCATTAGTAATGACTATGTCGCTCTGTGTCCCGTGATGTACGAGAAAGAAATCCTTCAGCTTTTAGAACCCCTTTAAGTACATTAATCATCTACATACCATACTCTCCCACTATACCGTGACTGGGCGCTAAAATAATAAACCAACTTCCTATTTGCTAATACAATTGTACCTCACTTGAATATAGTATCAGAATTGCCTATTGAGATTACATTAACATATTAGTTATAATTCTTATCAGGAATTCTTCCCAGATAGTTTTCCCAAGGTCTGGTGTGGAAACGTTATCTGGAGATGACTCCCACTGTATTGAGAATGTGACATCCTTATCTGGAAACCTCTTACACAGAATACAGCAAAGAAACCATTTGAAGCTTCAGCATTCTTATTCCCATCTCATAAAAGAGGTCATGTATTGCTACAGGTAAGAATGAAATTGTGAATACAGGTTGCCAACCCCCATTTAACAATCAATGGCAATTAATAGCCCTGGGTACTGGATTATAAGCCAAAAGTTTTTGGTATGTAATGATCAATACACAAGGCTCAAATAATTGTCCTTGACATATTCAACAAACTTGTGCAAATCCTGGGTACCTTAAAGTGATTTTTTTTTTTTTTTCTATTGAAATAACAAACACAAAAAAAACTTTACAAACATGTCATATTTACCTGCTCTGCACAGGGGTTTTACACAGGTCAGCCTGGAGCTTCTGGCCCCTCCCTCCTGTTGAGTGCCCCCACAGCAAGCAGCTTGCTATGGTGGCACCCGAGCTGCAGCTCCCTGTGTCCATTCAGACACGGAGCTGCGGTTCGGCCCTGTCCCCTCTCTCTTCTGATTGACTAACAGAGTTTGATTGACAGCAACGGGAGCCAACGGCGCCGCTGCTGTGTCTGACGAGAGAGAGAGAGAGAGAGACACACCCGGACAGCTGAGGCATTCCTGGACATCGCTGGATAGAGATGGGGCTCAGGTGCACACAGGTTTTTTTTATCTTAATGCATAGACCCCTTTAAGCTGGCCATACATGTATAGAATTTCTGGTCATTTTTGGAACAATCGTTCGACATTCGTGTAGTTAGTGGACTCAACTTTATAGTCAATTTTGACAGTAGGCCCAGCTAATGTCAATGGATCCGAAGCAAAAACTTTTACCGTTTCAACAAAAAAAGGGATTTTTATAACAGCTTACCTGTAAAATCCTTTTCTTGGAGTACATCACGGGACACAGAGCGACTTAGTCATTACTAATGGGTTATATAGTTTACCTTCAGGTGCTGGCACTGGCAACTTCCAAACCGGAAGTACCCTCCCCTATATAAGCCCCTCCCATCCGGGAGCACCTCAGTTTTGTAGCAAAGCAATAAGTGTCCCAAAAAGAGGGGTGGGAGCTCTGTGTCCCGTGATGTACTCCAAGAAAAGGATTTTACAGGTAAGCTGTTATAAAAATCCCTTTTTCTTTTTCGTACATCACGGGACACAGAGCGACTTAGTCATTACTAATGGGACGTCCCAAAGCAATGCCAAATGAGGGGAGGGATACACTATACATAAGCTGGGCGCCATCAGGCATGAGGCTCTTTTGCGGCCTGCAACACACTGCGCCCAAAGGCGACATCCTCCTGACTTCTGACGTCTACCTGGTAGAATCTAGTAAACGTGAGTACTAAGGACCATGTTGTGGCCTTACAGACTTGAGCCAGGGAGGCTTGGTGATGCACTGCCCATGAAGTTCCAACTGCTCTTGTGGAGTGCGCCCTAACTTTGAACGTAGGCGGTCTCCTTTTCAAGCCATAGGCTTGTATTATGACCTGTCGAATCCACTTGGCTAAAGTAGATTTTTGATGCTGCCTGACCCTTTCTGGGGCCTTCCGGCAGAACAAACAAAGTATCCGTTCTACGAATCTGAGCAGTGGCTTTAAGATAAGCTTTAACTGCTCTTACTACATCCAAAGAATGCAATAACTTTTCCTCTACCGAACTAGGTTTGGGGAAAAAGGAAGGAAGAACCACATCTTGGTTCAAATGGAACCTCGATACCACCTTAGGAAGAAGGCTGGATGAGGACGTAATACTACTCTGTCCTTATGGACAACCAGATATGGCTCCTTACAGGACAAGGCGGCTAATTCCGATACTCTTTTAGCCGAACAAATGGCTACTAAGAAAATCAATTTCCTGGTGAAAAGAACCAAGGAAATGTGCCGCAATGGTTCAAATGGTTGTTTCTGTAGAACCGACAGAACCAGGTTTAAGTCCCATGGACATATGGGAATATTAACCGGAGGGCTAATACGCATCACTCCTTGTATGAAAGCTTTGACTAATGAATGCAAAGCCAAGGGCCTTTGAAAAAATATTGACAAGGCCGTCTGACCCTTGATAGTACTCAAGGCAAGCTTCCTATGTACAGCCCACTGTAGGAAGTCCAGAATCCTACCTATTATGTACTTACGTGGATGCCATTTCTTGGCCTCAAACCACGTGATGTACGCCATCTAGATCCTATAATAGATCTGCCTGGATACCGGCTTCCTGGCATTGATCATGGTAGATACCACAGAATTAGAGAGCCCTCTCTTTTTTAGAATGTGGGCTTCAATAGCCAGGCCGTCAAACCTAGGGCTGGTAAGGAAGGGTAGTATATCGGTCCTTGCGAAAGCAGGTCCGGACGATGTGGGAGAGTCCAAGGACTTCCCACTGACATTTTTACAATCTCCGCGTACCATGCCCTTCGGGGCCACGCTGGAGCCACCAGAATCACTGGTTTCTTTTCTACCCTGATTCTGCGGATTAATCGCGGTGGGAATGCATATATCAGCTTGAACTGATCCCAAGGGAACACTAGGGCATCCGAACCGCAAGCTAGGGGATCCTTTGTGCGAGACACAAATCTGTCCACCTTTGCGTTGAATCTGGATGCTAGCAGATCTACATCCGGTGTTCCCCACCGCTGGCATATTGCCTGGAAAACCTCGGGGTGAAGAGACTATTCCCCCGGGCATAATTGCTGGCGACTTAAAAAAAGTCCGCTCTCCAATTTTCCACTCCTGGGATGAAAACCGCGGATATGGCTGTAACATATCTTTCTGCCCATTCCAGGATGCAATTCGCTTCCCTCTGGGCTGCACGACTCCTGGTGCCACCCTGGTGATTGATAGATGCCACTGCTGTGGCATTGTCTGATTGAATTCTGACAGGTGACCCTTGGAGTTTGGATGTCCATGCTACTAGGGCATACCGGGCTGCTCGTATCTCTAAGAGATTGGTGGGCAGGGCCTTCTCTGCTTCTGACCACTTGCCCTGGAGAGACCATTGCTCCAGTACTGCCCCCCAGCCTATGAGGCTGGCATCTGTAGTGACCACCTTCCAAGAAACCGGACTGAAGGGTTTCCCTTTTTCCAGATTCTGTGGCACCAACCACCAATGGAGGCTCCTGCGAACGGAAGGGGACAGGGACATTGGTAAGTCTAAAGCCTGAACTTTTTTGTTCCAGGCTGACAGTATGGCCCTCTGCAAGTTCCTTGAATGGAATTGACCGTAGGGTACTGCTTCGAATGAAGCCACCATTTTTCCCAGCAGCCTCATACACAGGCGTATGGATGGTTTTCTTTTTTGTACCCACTAAGTGGGTCAAATCTTTCAAAGACGACACCTTCTCTGGAGGTAAGAAAATCTTTCTCTGATTTGAATCCAGTCTTAGCCCCCAAGTATTCCAGACTTTTGACTGGTTTTAGGGCTGACTTGTCTCGGTTGATAATGCAACCGTGAGATTCCAGATACTTGATTATCTTGTGAACGACCACTTCTAGTTTTTTTCACTGAGTGGTCTATCAGCAACAAGTCGTCTAGATATGCCATTATCGTTACACCTTGTGTTCCTAGTTTGGCCAATCGTAGGGCCAGAATTTTTGTGAACACTCGTGGTGTTGTGGCCAGACCGAAAGGTAAGGCTCTGAACTGAAAATGGCGCCCTTCTACTGCAAAGCGTAGAAATTTCTGGTGGGCCGGACAGATGGGAATATGCAAATAAGCATCCCTTATGTTGATCGAGGCTAACCATTCCTGCCCTTGTAGGGCGGTGGCCACCGATCGGATCGACTCCATCCGAAAAAGTCCTGATATGTAGGAACTTTTTTAGCCCTTTTATATTTAATATGGGCCTCACGTCCCCATTTGGTTTGGGGACTGTGACAAGGTTCGAGTAAAAACCTGAACCCGCTTTCTTCCAAGGGAACCTTCATGATTACCCTTGGAGCAATAGTTGTTCTAGTGCCAGAAGGAGGGATCCACTCTTCTGGGGATCGCTTGGCACGTTTGACCTTATAAAATGGGCAGGAGGAATGTCTTAACTCCAGCCTGTATCCCAGACTTACTGCGGAGATCACCCATCTGTCTCTGATGGTGTCCCGCCAGGTCTCTGTGAACAACTGAAGTCTTCCCCTCACCCGATTGAGTGGGGGCAACCCTTCATGACTTGGGGGGAGGTTTTGTACCTCTCTTGACCCAGGGTTTCTTGTTACCCTGTGATTGTCCCTGATTTCTGCCCCCTGGATTTGACCGCGGAGGCCGTCGGAACTGTTTCACAGCCGATGTGCCAGGGACTGGAGAAGTAGGCCTCTTAAAAGAAGGACTTCTACCCTTGTTCTTAACCGGCAAGAGTGTACTTTTACCGGCAGAAGTTTTCTGGATATATTTGTCCAGATCATCTCCAGATAAGCGTTCTCCATGAAATGGGAAGCTAATCAGCAATTTCTTACAGGGAGCTTCAGCAGACCAGTTTTTGAGCCATAGAAGCCTACGCATATGTCTACAGACAGCGTAAAGCGGGATGCCTGTTGGATTGTATCCTTTATGGCGTCCACCGCAACACAAGGCTCTAGGTAGGTCAGCTAGGGCAAGAGCCTGCTGATCTGGTAAGTCCCTTAAGACTTGTTTCAACTGATCTTTCATTGCTTGGCAGACTCAAATCGCTGCTACTGCAGGTTGTGTCACCATGCTTGCTGTAGAGAAAGCAGATTTTAGTAAAGACTCCAATTTTTTATCTATTGGGTCTTTGAACATTGGAACATTATCTACTGGACATGTCAGTGATTTATTTACACAAGAGATGGCTGTGTCCACTGTAGGGACCCTCCATTTTTTTTATGAACTTATCCTCCATGGGATAGATCACTGGAAATCTCTTGGGGGGAGTAAATATTTTATCAGGATGCTCCCAATCCTGGTAAATAAGCCCTTCCAATAAAGGGTGGATTGGGAAGGAACAGACAGCCTGGGGAGCTTTCAGCGACCCCAGCGAGGAAACCGTAGTGGTTGATGGTTCCGCCAGAGGCATTTTAAATGCTGATCGGACCATGTTAGTCAGAGACTGAACCCATAATCTTTCAGCCTGAGATGCTGAGAAAGGTTCTTCCACTGTTGATTCCTCTATAACCGAATCAACCTCATCCTGATCCCCTTCAGGTAGGTCGATCTCTGTGTGGGGCTGTTCCTCCACTAACAGGCACTCTGAAGGAGGAGACGGAGATCGGACGCGCTTTCCCTGTGACAGGGAAGCAGCGATCAATGCTGTTAATCTCTCTTCCAATCCTCCCAGAGTTGAGGATAAAACCTCCTCTGTTATATATACAGGAGCAGGTGGACTGGGGACAGCCGCAGCACCAGGCACTCCTGCGGGGTTCCTATGGCTACTGACCTCTGAATTTTCAGGGGAGATTGGTGCAGTACAAGCATGCCCAATATCCTCAGAGCCCGATGGAGACCCCTTTTGCTTCCTGGAAGACTTATTTCCGGAGCGTCTGGACGACATATCCTTTAAGCACAAAGCTGAGGTATTCCCGTCGTCATACACCAATTTTGCTGGTAATAGTCTAACACAGTTGCTGCTATATACCAGCTGGTGTCCACTAAAGTGCCTTTCTATGGGGATGCCTGCATCAACCGCCTCTGTGTGCCACCGTTTTGTTGCTAGCTCTGTTTGCATCCAGCTGACACTTGTACTGTGTCTTTTATACATGCTGGGATGCCTGCACATGCGCAGAAGCGCCGCGGCGCGCATCGAGCGTCATCCACCCGCCCCGCCCCTTTTTTTCATAGGAGGCGCGTGCACGCGCCCGCGCTCGTGCGCCATTGGCGCCCTTTTTTGAAACCAAGCAGGGACTAGGAGCCAGGGCCCTTTTTGCCGGAGGGCCTGTGCGGTGGATGAGCGCAGCAACAGGGCAGAGGAACTGGATTCCCACAGAGAAACTTACCAACTGCCTGGATCTTTTGACTTGAGAAAACCAAAGATCCACATGACAAGAAAAATGGACCACAGCTGCCTCTAGTGGTTTAACACAGGTACCGCGGTCCTCTTTTTTTTTTTTTTTTTTCTTGACTACTATTAAAATTTTAAATTTTCCAGTAGTTATAGGCATACACAGATATTAGCGGGAATACCGTTAGGTAACAGACAGAAAGACAAATTAGGCTTGGGGGTCCCCCAATAGAACCAAGTTCCTGGGGGCCCCCACTTACCTGTTCCCCGCCGCAGGACTCTGTTTGGTCCACAGAAGCCCAAACTTCACCTATCACGGCAGGCATTGTAATTAAACCTTCAGGGACCGGGTTCCCAAGGATTCCACTCCCCTGGACCTGTATAGCACCCTGCACAGAAAACATCTTGGTCGTGGGTATGACCAGAGCTCTGGATCCCAGGGTCCAGCCCTCCTAAGAGAGGCATTACAGGCAAAACCTTGCTCTTCTGTTGCAAGGCCCGGGTACCGACCGTTTAGCTATGAAGCTTTTTTGGTGGGATCCGGAACAGCTTACTAAGGCCCGTAAAAGAACCTGTACGCAAGCCCAGGAAAACACATGTTACTCTTTGGCCAACACCTTAGACACTGGCAAAAAACTGAGGTGCTCCCGGATGGGAGGGGCTTATATAGGGGAGGGTACTTCCGGTTTGGAAGTTGCCAGTGCCAGCACCTGAAGGTAAACTATATAACCCATTAGTAATGACTAAGTCGCTCTGTGTCCCGTGATGTACGAAAAAGAAAAGTGTATATGTGTGTCTGGTATGTTTTGTTCTGTCTTGTATTTCTCATATTGCATCTACATAGGTAAACTGGAATTATATAAATATGTTATTGACTGATCACTTTTGATCGTGGAAATTTTATTCTATCAGTTAGTGGACAAGTCGCTACCGAGCGACGAATAGTCATTTGCACTGCAAGTGGCCAAAACTCTATACATGGATGGCCAGCCCAAGTCTCCCTTTTTGTCAGTGGGAGTACAGGGTTGGCAGCCAATTTTGTTCCCGGCCCCCACACAAGAACTCTGTGTACTTGAGTGACTAGGGAAAAGGGAGTGGCCCTTCCCAATAATTGGAACTACCTGGCATGTTTCTTTGCCTCACCAAGGCCCCTCTTGTGCTCAAAGAGTGACATTTTTTAGAGCTAGTTTAACTTCAAAAATTTAAAGCTGAATTCTATGAAAGTTGAAACTGCTTGTGTTAACTGCTCATTTAGGTCTGGAAGGTGCAGAAAGTGCTTAAAGCGGACCTTCAGTAATTTTTTTTCTGACAGTAAATACCTTATACAGTCCACTTCCTCTTTCTTGTTTGGAAAAAAAAGCCTAGGCTTATGACATCGCGCACAGCTCCCTCTCTCTCACTCTGGTGAGTTTGCCAGGAAGGTAGGGGGGTGAGTCATAAAGGAGCGAATGAGAGCTGCAGAGCTGGAGGTGTGCCTCTGTGTCTGTAAATCCAGGAAGTGAACAGGCAGCAGCTTCAGCTGCCCACCGTTGAAATGGTTGCATCCAGATTCAGTGGAGGGAGGTTTCTGCAGCATATTTGGCAAGTACAGAATCGCAGTAATTATATATATATATAAAATAATAATAATAATAATAATAATAAAGTGGTTGGAGGGAAGCTTCAGAATAGCAAAGATGTTTTTATTACAAAGCATGCGAGCAGACTGCAGTTCCTCATTAATCGGTTCCCGACCGGCTAACGCAGATATACTGCGGCAGAATGGCTTCCCTGAGCGAAATCCTGTATGGGTACATCGCGTGCACGAGCGCCAGCATAGGGATGTGTGTGTAAACACACAAATCCCTGTGCCATCAGGGAGGAGGAAACCGATCCCTATTAAGTAGAAAACCGATACGTCTCCTCTTCTAGTCACTCCCATCCCCAAACAGTTAGAATACATTGAGGAAACAGTTAACCCCTTGATCGCCCCCTAGTGTTAACCCCTTCCCTGCCAGTGACATTTATACAGTATTTTTATAGCACTGATCGCTGTATAAATGTTAAATGGTCCCAAAAAAAGTGTCCGATCTGTCCGTCGCAATACCGCTAAAAGTCGCAGAAAAAGCCATAAATCTTTCCCCTTAGTTTGTAGATGCTATAACTTTTGCGCAAACCAATCAATATACGCTTATTGTGGGTTTTTTTTAACCAAAAATGTGTGTGTGTGTACAATGAACTTAAATGATTTTAGCAAATGACTGCAATACAACAAAGAGTGAAAAATTTAAGGGGGTCTGAATACTTTCCGTACCCATATGACACACACACACACACACACACACACACACACACACACACACACACACAAACTAAACTGGAGACATTTGTTTTTGATTTTTTAAATTTGGGGATATTTATTATAGCAAAATGTAAAAAAAAAAAAATTAATAAATAATTTTTGGGTATAGCGCAAAAAATGAACTGCAGATGTGATCAAATACCATTAAAAGAAAGCTCTATTTGTGTGAAAAAAAAGGGCGCAAATTTTGTTTGGGTACAGCGTTGCATGTCCGCGCAATTGTCAGTTAAAGCGACACAGTGGCAATTTGTAAAAAGTGCTCTAGTCAGGAAGGGGGTAAAATCTTCTGGGGCTGAAGTGGTTAACTGATCCTTCGCTTATGCAAGCTCCTCCATGCTGCTAGACTGGTCCTTGCAATTTTTCCCTCTTATGCTGTAGGGAGCTAATGTCTTGATGTCATCAAGATTGATGTATTGTTTGTGAGGACATCAAGGGACAGCCCAACACTGGAGCATGAGGGAGCACTGTCTGTTGGAAGATCAGGCAAATAAAAATGCTTTGACCTCCCCCCCAACCAAATGAACTGTCAACCCTTGCAGTGAAGGTGCAGACCCACGGGAAGGGAGAATTGTATGGTTTCTTGGAGTTCAGCTTTCTATGAATGCACATTCTATGAAATGGTATTTAACCACTTCCCTACCCAGCCATAGTAATATGACGTCCACAGATGGGATCTCCCATCCTGGGTGGACGTCATATGACGTCCTCTGCTTTGTAGGGGAATATCTGAATGATGCCTGCAGCTAGAGGCATCATTCAGATATCCTTTTGTTCTGCCAGCGATTCTCTGCACCATAAGAACGATCATAGCGGCGGTTCCGCCGCTTGATCGTTCTTATAGGCGGCGGGAGGGGGCACCCCCCCCCTCCCGCCGCCATCCAGTGCTTCGCCGGCTCTCCCAGGTACCGTTGTGTTCCTTAGGACACAGCAGTTCCCTGATGGGGGTAAATGAGTGGCGGCGGAGCAGCAGCGGCGGGCAGCGGAGCGGCTTACCGGCTCCCATATGCAGAGCTGCAGCAGCGGCGTGCACGGCGCCCGCGCGCGCCCCCGGGGGCGCGCAGCGCGGCGATCTGGGATCCGGTGTGTCCCTCTGGACACACCGATTCAAGTAATGTGGCGGCGGACGGCGGAGATTCCGGTATAAACTTACCGGAATTGATGATGCAGAGCTGCGCAGCGGCGTGCACGGCGCCCGCGCGCCGATCGGGGCTGAGGTTTTTCCCTTGGATACAGCCCAGCCTCGATCAGGGTAAAGAGCCAATGAAATTGGCTCTTTACCACGTGACCGGCTGTGTCCAATCACAGCAGGTCACTAAATGTAAACAAAACACACAATTGTGTGTAACTCACTGTTGCCTGGTTCTCCTCTTCACACACCTGTGAGGAGGAGATCAGCTAACAGTGAGTTACACATATGTTATACACATATACATATGTACTACTGTGCCCAGATTGTCCCCCCTAAATAAAGAGTACCTGTCATCTAGTACCTGCCACCAGATCACCAGCCACCCACCTGTCCATCAGGAGTACCTGTCCATCAGGAGTACCCGCCACCTCACCTGAGTACCCGCCACCTCAGAGTACCCGCCACCAGTCCATCAGGAGTACCTGTCCATCAGGAGTAACTGTCCATCAGGAGTACCCGCCACCTCACCTGAGTACCCGCCACCTCAGAGTACCCGCCACCAGTCCATCAGGAGTACCTGTCCATCAGGAGTACCTGTCCATCAGCAGTACCCGCCACCTCACCTGAGTACCCGCCACCTCAGAGTACCCGCCACCAGTCCATCAGGAGTACCTGTTCATCAGGAGTACCCGCCACCTCACCTGAGTACCCGCCACCTCAGAGTACCCGCCACCAGTCCATCAGGAGTACCTGTCCATCAGGAGTAACTGTCTATCAGCAGTACCCGCCACCTCACCTGAGTACCCGCCACCTCAGAGTACCCGCCACCAGTCCATCAGGAGTACCTGTCCATCAGGAGTACCTGTCCATCAGCAGTACCCGCCACCAGTCCATCAGGAGTACCTGTCCATCAGGAGTACCCGCCACCAGTCCATCAGGAGTACCTGTCCATCAGCAGTACCCGCCACCTCACCTGAGTACCCGCCACCTCAGAGTACCCGCCACCAGTCCATCAGAAGTACCTGTCCATCAGGAGTACCTGTCATTCAGGTGTACCCGCCACCTCACCAGGAGTACCCGCCACCTCACCAGGAGTACCCGCCACCAGTCCATCAGGAGTACCTGTCCATCAGGAGTACCCACCACCTCACCAGAGTACCCGCCACCTCACCAGAGTACCCACCACCAATCCATCAGGAGTACCTGTCCATTAGAGTACCCGCCACCTCACCAGAGAACCTGCCACCAGAGTACCTGCCACCTCACCAGCGTACCCACTATGTCCAGAAAGGTGTACACCCCAGAAAAAGCATATCAAATACTCAGTCTGACCGATGAGAGCAACGGGGAGCTCTCACCGCTCAGTTCTGATTCCGATTCTGGTTCGGAATATGAACCCCCCGAAGGCAGCACATCCGGATCCGAATTAGAGGAGGACACAGTCCGTCCAAAAAGAAGACGGTCTGAACACCAGGCAGCGACCAGCAGTGCCAACGGCGGTAGACCCCAGGAGGCGAGGTCCAGTGCAAGCGCTGCTAGACCCCAGGAGGAAAGGCCCAGTGCAAGCGCTGCTAGACCCCAGGAGGAAAGGCCCAGTGCAAGTACACGCCAAAGAAGTAGGACCCGAACCCAGCTTCCAGATGGCTTGGCAAACCCATTGTGGCTGCCTTCTACCTCAGGGTCAGCCACGATCCCCCCTTTTACAGCACAGCCAGGTGTGCAGGTCAACACTGAGGGTTTTTCCAAACTTGATTTTTTTAATTTATTTTTCCCTGATGAATTGGTTCAAGGCATTGTGGAGCAAACTAATCTTTTTGCTCAACAATTCATTGAAAACAACCCCAGCTCCAGCTATGCCCGCCCTTTTGAATGGAGACCCCTAACAGTGGTGGAGCTTAGATTGTTTTTAGGCCTAACGTTTAACACGGGGCTTACAAAAAAAAATGAAATGAATAGGTATTGGTCGAAGAAACCCATCCACCATATGCCAATTTTTACATCGGCCATGTCCAGGTCCCGATACGAACTTATAATGCGGTTCCTGCATTTCAGTGACAACTCACAGTGCCCCCCCCGAGATCACCCAAACTTTGACAAATTATATAAAATTCGCCCCCTAATTAATTTTTTTTCCAAGAAGTTTGCCGAACTTTATGTCCCTGACCAAAACATTTCTGTGGACGAATCCCTGGTGCATTTCACAGGCCGGCTGGGAATCAAGCAATATATCCCCAGTAAGCGGGCGAGGTACGGCTTGAAGCTCAACAAGCTCTGTGAAAGCGCCACTGGTTATGTGCACTCATTCCGCATGTACGAAGGCAAAGATTCCCAGCTCGAGCCCCCTGAGTGTCCATCGTACATGGGAATAAGTGGAAAAATTGTTTGGGAGTTGGTATTTCCACTCCTCCAAAAGGGGTATCATATTTATATGGACAACTATTATACCAGCCTGCCCCTTCTCCGCCACCTCTACCTAAAAAAAACTCTGGCGTGTGGTACAACAAGAATAAACAGAAAGGGCTTCCCACAGCGTCTTGTCACCACAACCATTCAAAAGGGGGAATCGGCAAGCTTGAGGAACGAGGAAGTGTTGGCTGTGAAGTGGAGGGATAGGAAAGATGTGTACATCATGTCCACCATCCACGATGACACCTCGGTGGAACTTCACAGAAGACGCAGTACCGTTCGCAAGCCTTCCTGCATCAATGAGTACAATAAATTCATGGGGGGTGTGGATTTAAATGATCAAATGTTGCAGCCCTATCTTTCAACCCGAAAATCCCTCTTCTGGTATAAAAAAATCGCAATTTACTTTTTTCATTTGGCCCTGTTAAATTCTTTCATAGTCTACCAAAAATCCACACATAGACCCACCACCTTCATGAGATTTATTGAAGACATTGTCACTGCCCTGATCTACCAACAAACATCCCCCCCAGAAAGCATTCACTCAGATTGTGTCAGCAGACTACATGAGCGCCATTTTTCAGACCATATTCCACCATCACGATCCGGAAGACGACGGCAAAAAAAATGTCGGGTGTGCACCAGAAGAGGAATTAGGAAAGACACCAGCTTCCATTGTCCCGACTGTCCCTCCCAACCTGGCCTTTGCATCGGAAAATGCTTCAAGCGATATCACACTCTCGAAAACTATTAGCCCATATTTCTAATACTGCCATTTCCCCGTTTTCAATATGTCCTGAATATTTCCCTGCCTCGACCAACCATATCATTGTCTTCCATGTGAACTGACCCTGGCCTGTTTCTCGACTATGTCTCTGCCTACCGTCTGCATTGTTTATCCGCCATGTTTCTGCCTTTCACGTGAACTGACCCTGGACTGTATGGATTATGCCTCTGCCTACCGTTTATTTCTGCCTTTTACCTGCACTGACCTCGGCCTGTTGACCATGTTTTTGCCTGCCCCCTTGGACTGATCTTTCACCCTGCTACACAGGGGTCTCACATATGTGAGGGGCTCCAGAATAGTGTTCTGAGTTCAGAAAACCAGTTTTTGGTTTTCTGTGTTCCCAGAACAGGGTCTGGTTGTCCGGAGGCTTCAAAGCGATTTGGGTGGGAGAAGCCTCTACCCCTGTCCCCATTCTTTCCTGACCGTTGCCCTAAGCTTGATGGTCCTGCCTGCTCCCTGGACAAATACTCTGGCTGTGCTGACCATACCTCTGCCTGCTGCATGTACTAACTATGGACAGTATTCCTGCCTGCTGCATGGACGATCCTTTGTTCCTTTTGCTACTGCTGACCACATCTCTGCCTGCTATCTGGACCAATGCTTTGGCTGTGCTGACATCATCTCTACCTGTACTGACTATTCCTGCCTGCTGCCTGTTTTGCTGTCGCTGTCCACGTTCCTGCCTGCTGCCTGGACCGATGCTTTCCTCTTTGGACCACTGCACTACTAAAACCGCAGGTAATCTTTTCTTTACCCTTTTTCTCAGAAGAATGTATTTTGGTTTATAATTGGTATGTACAGTACATGCTATGTTTTAGAAATATGAAGGGCCTTCAACAATGTGATAGGTTGTCAGGAATTTATGTGTGTAATTTATGCTCCTAGAACACATGACGGTGCTACTTAGATGTTAGGCCTCTGTATTTGGCCAGGCTGTGTAAAAGTCTCACACATTTGGTATCGCCATACTCAGGAGGAGTAGCAGAATGTATTTTGGGGTGTCACTTTTGCTATGTACATGCTATGTGTTGGTAATATCTTATAAATGGACAACTTTGTATAAAAAAAATGCGTTTTCATTTTTTTCCCACATATTCCAAAAACTTCTGGAAAAAAATGAACCGTTCAAAAGACTCATTATGCCTCATAGATTATACGTTGGGGTGTTAGCTTTCCAAAATGGGGTCATTTTATGGGCGTTTCTATTGTCCTGGTGCTCCAGGGCCTTCAAAACTGTAATAGGTGGTTGAGAAATGAGATGTGTAATTTATGCTCCTAGAATGCCTAAAGGGGCTATTTCAATGTTGGGCCTCTGTATTTGGCCAGGCTGTGTAAAAGTCTCACACATTTGGTATCGCCATACTCAGGAGGAGTAGCAGAATGTATTTTGGGGTGTCATTCTTGCTATGTACATGCTATGTGTTGGTAATATCTTATAAATGGACAACTTTGTATAAAAAAAATGCGGTTTCATTTTTTTCCCACATATTCCAAAAACTTCTGGAAAAAAATGAACCGTTCAAAAGACTCATTATGCCTCATAGATTATACGTTGGGGTGTTAGCTTTCCAAAATGGGGTCATTTTATGGGCGTTTCTATTGTCCTGGTGCTCCAGGGCCTTCAAAACTGTAATAGGTGGTTGAGAAATGAGATGTGTAATTTATGCTCCTAGAATGCCTAAAGGGGCTATTTCAATGTTGGGCCTCTGTATTTGGCCAGGCTGTGTAAAAGTCTCACACATTTGGTATCGCCATACTCAGGAGGAGTAGCAGAATGTATTTTGGGGTGTCATTGCAAGTATGCATGTGCTGTGTGAGAGAAATAACTTGTTATGACAATTTTGTGCAAAAAAATAAAAATTTAAAAAAATTTAAAAAATTTCCCAAGAATTGTGGGAAAAAAGTACAACTTCAAAAAACTCACAATGACTCTTACTAAATACATTGGAATGTCTGCTTTCCAAAAAGGGGTAATTTGGGGGGTAGTTGTACTTTCCTGGCTTGTTAGGGTCTCAAGAAATGAAATAGGCCTTCAGTACATCAGGTGTGATCAGATGTGATAATTTTTCAATGATTTGCACCATAGCTTGTAGACTCTATACCTTTCACAGAGACCAAATAATATACACTTTTTTGGTTATTTTTACTAAAGATATGTAGCAGTATACATTTTGGCCCAATTTTATGATGAAAAATTACTTATTTGCAAAATTTTACAATAAAAACAAAAAAAAAGTGTTTTTTTTTTAAAAAAATCTAAATTTTTTCGCTTATATTGCAAAAAATAAAAAACCTAGCGGTGATTAAATACCACCAAAAGAAAGCTCTGTTTGTGAGAAAAAAAATGATAAAAATTTGGTTTGGGTACAGTGTAGCATGACTGAGTAATTGTCATTCAAAGTGTGAGAGCGCTGAAAGCTACAAATTGGTCTGGTAAGGAAGGGTGTATAAAAGCCCTGTATTGAAGTGGTTAAGACTGACCTAATTATATTCTAAAAATGTAATAGCTATCCAGTGTTAGTCTTCTTCTCCTAAAGAAACGTGATCTAAAACTATTTCAGGAATGCACAAGAAATGTTTAAGTAAAATAGCAATATTATACCCCTGAAAAGGTTAATTTTTTTCTCCATATACGCCCCCTTGTGGTGTATCAGGGCAGTACGGTCATACACAATTATAAGTAGTAAACAAACAGGGCTGCAGTGCCGACAGGCACAGTGTGAAGTAACCATCAATTACTTATCCAAAGTTTAAAGTAATAAAACTAACAAACCCTGCAATCTGACAAATTATATAGCTTCAGAAGAATTTAAAAAAAAACGTACCCAAGGGCCAAATGTAATTAAATTAATAGCAAGAAATGAATATAGCCCCCAACGTTCGGTTCACACTAGTCTGCATGGTAAAGAATATCATTTTATCATGCAGACAGCTGTGATTGTGAGCTCCAGCAGGGAGTGAAATGCATCGCAGGGCTTCCTTTTTTTCTCCCCCCTTTTTAATTTTATTTGAAGTCTGTAACATTTCATTCAGGTCTTCAGACAGCAGGCAGGGTGTTGCGCTGCAGTGGGCTGAGACGTGGTACCATCAAGTGAACATGCTGCATATTTATGTACCGCATCGCACATCACATCAGAATCATGGTGTGAACATCAGTTTTTTTTATGTGCCCTAGAGTGACCTGTATTTATCTAGTGTGGAAAAATACAGGTCACCATTGGAGGAGAGCAGACAGAGTTCCTAGCATAGCTAGAGAACTGACCATGATGTGCTCTCCTGCTTCGTGTGGTCAGTTTTTAATAGGAAAGCAGGGGGACACCAGGGATTGCACATAAAGGACGAAAAAGAACAGGATACTTTCTCATACAAGTACATGGTACTACAGAAACCGATCAGGAATATGAACTGTTGAGGTAACAAACGCTTTAAACTACAAATGATTGTGGCCGAACTCTATGGTTAGACTTACCTTGGTACTTGGTAGCCTCATTATTTTACATTGCATTCTCACAGCACCCATTTGTGAATACCACAGATGGCTTGAATTACGTCAGTGGTAAATTCTTTCCATCAAAAAAATGCTGGGTCAAGTAAAGGAAGCATGGCCTGTAACCATACTCCAAATACACCTGTCACTACTCCAATTTAAAAAACAGATGTCTTACCAATAAATTGTCACAGATACCACTGTAAATCTTCCCCAGAGTATTGGCATCAAGGGGAGCAAGGAGGAAGACATCTGCCCACCGTCGCAACTCAATGTGAAGAACGGGGTCAGAGCGCTGCGTCCACATCTGCATGTATAAAAAAAAAAAAAAAAAGAAGAAAAAAGAAAAAAGAAGAAAGAAGAAGAAGAAAAAAAAAAAAAAAAGAAAGTACAAAGATCAATGTTTACAACTGAAAAAAAATCTGTAAGACCCCTTTCACACTGGGTCGTAGCGCCTGCAAACCGACCTGAAACAGCCGTTGCTGTGTCTCCAGTGTGAAATCAATGGGACACCGCAGCTATGCCGCCAGCAAAGTGCCTTGCGGTGGTTTTTAACCCTTTCTCGGGCACTAGCGGGGGGGGTAAAACCGAACCGCTAGCGGCCGAATAGCGCCGCAAATCCGACAGTAAAGCGCCGCTAAAAATAGCGGCGCTTTACCGCCGACGCACCTCCTGCCCCAGTCTGAAAGGTGCCTAAATTGAACTCTGTAATGCAAAAAAACTTAAAGTGCTTCTAAACCAAAACTTAAGATGAGTCCTTACACAAGATGGCTGCATTTGTTTTCCTTTTACCTTAATTTTCAACTGATCATCCGACAAATAACACACTTCCTGTCCTGGGGAAGTTACGCTCACTCCACTTTATCTAAGGGACAGACATGTCTTTGGGTCCTTTCACACGGGCTTGTTCATTTGACGGCCTCCGCTTTTCTCAGCGCGGGGGATCGCTACACTGATCCCCGCTGAGCAGGCGGATGACAGGTCCGTCTCCGCTCACTGTGTAGAGACGGACCTGTCAGAGCCCCACTCTCCTCTATGGGGAGATCGGATGAAAACGGACCACTTGACCGTTTTCATCCGATCCACCAGATGGATGGAAAATAGGGTCACCTCTGACATCCGCCGATCCAGAGGAGTGAATGGAGCATTCGAACAGGTCCACCTGAAAAACGGCTCCCCTGCAGTCTCAGTCTGAAAGCCTGAGTGCTTTCACACTGAGGCGATGCGCTGGCAGGACTTTTTTTTTTAAAGTCCTGCAAGCAGCATCTTTGGAGCTGTGAAGGAGCGGTGTATACACCGCTCCTGCCCATTGAAATGAATGGGCACCGCTGCCGAAGCGCCTGCAAAACGCTTAGGCAGCGGCCCTACACGGGTGGTATTAACCCCTTCATCGGCCGCTAGTAGGGTTAAAACTGGCCCGCTAGCGGCCGAATAGCGCCGCTAAAATGACGGTAAAGCGCCACTAAAACTAGCAGCGTTTTACCGTCAACGCCCGCCCACTCCTGTGTGAAGGTGGATGCAGCATCAGTCCAACACCTCTGCACTGAAAACCGAGCGATCGAACATCGACGGTCGCACGGTTTTCAGATCTCCGTGAGCAAAGGGTTGTAGACTGTCCGTTACAGCTCTCGGCTCATCTCCCTCCACGCTCATTGGAGCGCCGAGCTGTGGAGGGGGCAGAGCGGCCCTCTCAGGCTCTTAGCAGCTCACTAAGAGGCTGAGACGGGCGTCAGTCCAGGTACCTGGCGGATCCAGACTCCCATTGATGGGATGACGCAGTACCTGGACTGATATCTGTGACGTCAGCAAAAGAGCAGACTTCAGTCCGCTCTCTGCTAAAAACGGATCACAGGAGATAAATTGCACTTCTGTGACCCATGGCAGAAGCCCAGCCAAACGAGCTTTGGCTGGACTTCTGCTTTAAGAACTATCTTAATTGTCACATTTGTCGGTAAAAGCATTAGAACTGTCAAAACTGCTTTCTTGTTTGGGGCAGGACATTCTTAGACAACATGAATGCCAGAAAAGTATTGCATACTGTATGCCATCTCTATTGAATCGCCACCTCTAGCTACAGGCCTTAAGGAATTCATAGGAACAAAAATAAATCTCCACATCTTACCTTCCACTCATCATCATCACTGAAAATCGGTACAGATATTTCCTTTATATTATAAAAGTGTTTTGCTTTTTCCGTAGTCACAACCTGCACTTGTACCTACAAAAGAAAACAAAAAACATTCAGTTATATAGAATATGATGCAGGACACAGAAACCAGCAGCACAGAACATAAGACAACCTGTGTTTAGGCAAACAACAAAGTAGTGCTTGGTGAAGAACATTGACGAATGTACTGCTACAATATAGGTGAATGGATTTCACATAGCGAAGGCTTATAGAAACAATTATTTATCTGGATTCTTCGTATTAATGGCTAAAGTAAAAAACTGTTGAACATCATCCTATAGCTTGCTTCTCCAAAACAGTGTATACTGTTACGGCAGACCTGTGGGTGGTTCAGACATATGAAGATGGCTAGTTTTCTGGGTTGTAGACATCTCAAGGTGCCTGCCCACAGTTTCAGCTTCTTTGGAAAGTAAACTTACATTTGCGGGGAGGAATGGTTTAAAAAAAAAAAATAAATAAAATAAAAAAAGATTTAAAAAAAAGGGTATTTCAAATAATTTAAGTGTAGCAGGGATTTTTGTAATGCAATTTCTCCTTTGGCCACAAGATGGAGACAGAGAGATTCTGACTTGTTCTGCCAGAAAACTTAAAACAAGAAGACTCATTGGAGGTAAAAGAGGAGTGTCAGGAAGTGCTTAACAGTGAGGAGGAGGGGAAGGACTAAGAAAAAAAGGAAGAGGAAGTGCTGAGGAGGCTGACAGGACACAGAGGCTGAGGAGACAAAGGGGAAGGAACTACTGAGGTAAAAGAGTGAGTGCTGACGGAAGAATGAGGAGAGGAGACACCTGAGGTGAAAGAAAGGGAGAGGGCTGACAGCAGAGAGGGAGATACCAATGCTTAAAAATTCCTTTGCTGAGACACAGTGACACTTAACAGTAAGGAGAGGAAGAGTGTGTGAGGAGAAGGAACTGAGGGGCCAGAGTGAGGAGAGAGACACACACTGACACCAGGGACTGTGTGTGTCCCAACAGGAGGGATATCCTGAAGCCTGAGAAAAAGTCTGTAAGGAGAATAAGGAGAGTGGTCTGAAAAGAGGCGAGGACGCCTGAGGGGAGCCAGGAGCAGAGACAGCCACGTGGTCCCCTACTATTTAGTCCAGGGACCCTACTCAGCAGCTTAGCACCACTCAGCTTAGCATAGACGACCCACACCTTTCAGAGATCGAGATACCCATCTGGGTATCGGGTCAGCTGCTGCCTGTTCATCCTGCGGGTTTCGCCATCAGTCATATCGATCGGCCATCAGCAAGATATCCAGTGCTTTACAACAAATCGCTAAGAGCATCAGGAACCTGAACAAGCAGCTGGGATTATCGTTGTGTCTTTGCACCAAGGATTGGCGAGAGGGTACAAACCCAAATCCTTCTTGACACCATACTGACACTGCCTGCAGACACCAATTTCCCTTTTAAGTGTCACAGGATGCTTGTTTGGAAGCTACCATCTCTAGTAGTTTGCCCTCGTTTTAATCTCTACCTAACTGGACATTCTAGGGGATTACTGCTCCATGCAAGCTTGTTTAAATCTACAAGGGCCCCACCATTTGCTAGCCGAAGACACTATATTCTTCACATCAGGACCTGCAACATTACAGAACTGTGTCTACTGTACTTGTGTAATCCATTCTTTTCATGTTTGCCTCTCAAGGGTGTTTGCGCCCCAGAAGGAGCTGAGAAGTTGACAAGTCTTCTCTCCTCCCTCTCAGCGCCTGTGTCAAGGACATATAGATTACTGCCCTTCCTTACCTGCAGTTGCTAAAATTGAAGGTTGTCTTTCCTAATGTATTAGTTATTTGTAGCAAGGTTTAACAGTGTTTTAAGTTTCCATATGCTTTAAACCGTGCTAATATAGTCAACTTATTTATCACTGCCAGGTGTGTGTCTATTCTTTTTGGTGATAATCCACAGCCAGGATAACAGTATTTACTGCATGTGTCCTTCAATGTGCTTGCAGTAATTTTATTTAAACCAGGTGTCAGAGGGGCTGAGGTTATTCTTGGAGTTGAGGCGGAGATCAGAGAATCCAAATTCACCAAGCGGCTCCTTCAGGGGTGGCGCTACACATGGGGGCTTGTCCGGGATCCTCTTCTCTACTAGAAAATCTCCAAGAATACACCCCAGAGAGTGTCAAGATGGATCCTGTCGATGTGAGCCCAGAAAGTTCAGGCCAAGTAGCCTCGTCGGAAGAAGCTACCTTACCGACACCTGTAGCCATGATAGGGCTGTAATTCATTGCCGTCTTGGAAGAGTTTGTAGCAAAGTGTCAGAAGAGTAGTCCAATATACACTAGGTCCGAATACCAAAAGCTGGGAACCTTTTCTGGAAAAAAAACAGTTCCTGTCAGTGAAGAGATTCGAGGAATGGCTGCAGCCAGCCATGCAAGCCTTAGATGAGTGGGACATCCCTGAGGCCCAGAAAAAGCAAAGAATAACAGAGTTTGAGGGGGCCAGCCTCAGAAGCTATTCGCAACCTGAAACTTAGCAAACAGGCCTGTACTGCTCACAACTACTTAGATATCTTGCAAGATGTGTTTGGGAGAACAGAAAAGGCCTCCGACCTTGTGTATCAGTTTGAGCATACCTACCAAGATGAGGGGGAGAAACTTTCTGAATACATGAGGCGTCTTGACAAGATAATGCACCAGATACTGCTAAAGAAAGGTATAGATCCCAGGTCAGTTGACTTGGTCCGTGCACAAACAGGTTTTAAGGGGGGCTCAGCCCTTAGATCCTATTATGATCCAGTTGAAAACTCGAAGGAGATGGAATTCTGAAGTACCCTGAATTAATTTGGATGGTGCGAGAAGAAGAATCACTGTTGGAGAGTAAAAAGAGAAACCTGAAACCAGAACCTGTCGCCGAGGTCAGAGTGATTAGTGCAAATAGTGATCACCCAGAGATAGGGCTCTTGAAAACCCAGGTGTCGCAAATGATGGAGATGATGCTGCTAGCAGCCAGGATTACCCCTCCAGCTAACGAGAATGTCTCAGGAGCCCAAGCAGACTTCAAACCCTACAGTTGTTTCTGCAGAGAAGCCTATGAGTAAAATAGTCTACTTAAACTGTGGAGGAGTGGGTCATTACCGTCACAACTGCACAAGTCCGCTAAAACATGTCAGCTGGTTCCGAGAAGCCGACAGGAAACCTCAGAGGGCCCCGGTAAAGAAGCCAACCAGGTGCCCACCTACAGCAGTTAGCTCAAAAATCAAACCACAGTGGAATCCTAAACTGTCGCAGAGAGCTCTCACTGCTGTTTCTGAACGACCAGACAATCTGCTTCCATCAACCTCAAGTGCCCGGTCGCAGAGAGTCGGTGCATACCAGCCCTCTGGGGCTCAACGAAGATGCAAACAAAATAAAAAGCCCATTAAGAAGGGGGGCACGAATACAAATGACAGGACAAGCCAACTACCCTACTACTGATAGATTCCCTGACAAACTTGTGGGACCTTCTCCCATCGTGTCAATTCAAGTAGAAGGCATCTATACAAAGGCCCTTCTGGACACAGGGGCGCAAGTTACCCTGCTATATAGAGACTTTTACGACCGGCACCTCAAACACTTACCCCTGTAGAAATTGGAGGAACTGGAGATATGGGGTATTGAAACCCAAAATCTCCCATATGATGGATACTTGAAAAGTGTAACACCTCATGCAACCCAACATGTAATTGC
The DNA here is from genome assembly GCA_029206835.1 of Rana muscosa. Lineage (NCBI taxonomy): Eukaryota > Metazoa > Chordata > Amphibia > Anura > Ranidae > Rana > Rana muscosa. Next base: position 567,970,423 of record CM055118.1, read on the forward strand.
CATCATCCCGAATATATGTGGAAAATGAGAAAACCTCTATTGTTGGGATTTTGGAGGCAATGCAAAAAAAGGGGGGAGGAAAAACCTCAATTTAAAAATATCTAAATATTTATTTGTAACAAAACCGTATAAAACGGACACATATATAAAATTACAAAATTGTACAAAAAGGCACATATAAACATGGATATTGTACAATAACTACATAAATCTAACACATTACAAATCTTTCAAGAAGCAATACAGTAGCCTGATTGACCACTCCCGCCGGAAGCAGATCAAGAGAGGCTTATCCAAACGCGTTTCAAACTGTAATTGTCCTTCATCAGGGGTTTCAAATGCATTTGCTTCTAAGAGATCAAATTTCTGTTAAATACAGAAACAATAAGATAAGTTTTCACTTTAATTTCAACCATTATATAAAATGCAATACAAAGGAAACAAAAACTTACACAAAAAAATCATATATAAATTATTCCATCAATGTTCCCGTACATGCATCCCAGGTTCCAGAAACTCCAGGGGTAGATTCCCCGATGCCCTCAAAATGCCAGGAAAACCCTCTGTCAGAACACATGTCCATATAAGAAGTACGGACATCTAAATAAATTGGTCCAAAATAGGTGCCTTAAACAAAAAATAAATAAATAACATACATAAGTATGGATGTAATTCTGTTGGGGAATAAAATAATTATCCCTAGAGAGAATGTGGTACCTGTAGATGGAAAAATGGAAATCTAGGATTCAGATTCATCAGGCAAGTATAACTCATGTACAGAGACAGGACCAAAGGATGCTTGAGTCCAAAGATATATGTCCTAAAAATAATTAAAGAAAACAATAAAAATTGTATCAATCAAAAGAGAAGAAAAGTTCTTCCCTCTTCTAAATAAAACGTCTCCAAAAGTTTTTGAGTATTACTTGTCAAAAGGATCAGAAATCCCGATAATTATCCAAAAAAGTTTCCATGCAATAGAGGTCCATACAGAAACATCCTCTGCCTGCCAGCAGAGGGAAAGAATGACACCATATAACTCCTTAGGCGTCCTTTATATCCCTCTGCTATGTCTGATTGGTCCAGACCAGGTCACATGACGCACCTGCTCATAGAGCAGAGCCTCATGTAGCCATGGAAACGCCACGCTTCCCAGGTCAAGCCACGTCAGGTGCCGATCACATGACGCAACCAAGCAATCAGCGGTGCGTCTGCCATCATTGCATATCAGCAGCAAAACACCAAGGGAGCGCGGCATGAAAAAGCCCACGGCCGCATCATTGAACCGCTATAGCGTCACCCATCATACCCCGCTATGGAAGCAAGGGTATGATAAACGACCCCTCTGCTAAATCAGTCCCCATTCCGATCCGTCCCGCACCACAGGAAGTGCATAGACGGCCATCTTGAATGTGGGCAAAGTAAAGGGATGCCAGATGGAAAGAATGGTTTAGATGGAAAAGATGGAACTAAATTGCCGTGGGGCAATCAGACATTGAATGTTAGCACCAGTTTACCATTGTAAACTCGTGCCCAGGATATAGATCCTTATCCCAGAACAATTGTATATGGACGGGGAGCGGACCAGGGACTAACACCACCGGTGCCGTTTTAAGCCTACGGGAGGAACAAAAAAGTTTCTCCTGCCCAGGAAAAAATGGTGGGGGATAAATTCCATTGGAAAACCCCCTCCCCGGCACCGGATATGCACATGTGAAATTGAAAAAGAAGGAATCCTAGATAGAGAGAAAGAAAACGGCCACCCCAAAACGGAACTCTGGCTTGATCACAAACCAATATGGGACGCATGCATGGGAGCACGTCAAAAAATCAGCCGAAGCATCAAAAAAGATGCCTCTGCAGAAAAAATGTTATGGAACATTGAGCACACAGAATATATATGATATAAAAGTCTATATATCTCAAAACCCCACATGTGTGTCAGTGTGTTTTTAGAAAAAATTAGAAAAGTTCTCCTCTATCCATAGACATGGAGAAAAGCTGGAATGTCAGGGCTCATTACTGGGGGTGGGTGGAACATCACGCCAGAATATATCAACCAGGCTAATCAGTCTTCCCCGAACTAAAGCCCTCCAGGAATGGACGAAAGCTTTCAACTTCATTTAAACCTGGGGGCGTAGTTGCCCTAAGGTACCTGATCCAGCGCATTTCCCGCTGGAGCAGGACCTTGTTCCAGTCACCCCCCCTACATGGAATATGAATCCTTTCAACAACTGAAAAAATTACTTTGGGCATTCTATACCTGTGTTTTTTGGCCACATGTCTCCCAAGAGGCAAGTAGAGGTTCCCTATCCTCATGCTATGTATATGTTTTTCCACTCTCTTCCCAAATTCCTGTCTTGTTTTTCCGACGTAAAAACATCCACACTGACAGACCATTAAATAAACCACACCTTGTGTCTTACAGTTGGCAAAGTGCCTAAGTGTGAAGGTCTCCCCATTGGGTAAAGTGAGTGTGGATCCCCCGCCAATGACAGTACATTGAGAGCATGCCCCACAGGGATAGGTCCCAAAGATTTTACATGGGTCCTTTCTTGCCTCTCCCTTGTATTCACTTTTGACTAGCATTCCACCAATAGATTCTGCCTTTTTGAAAGTGATTACTGGTTTTGATGGTACTAGTGTCTTCAGGACTGGGTCCTCGGTAAGGATCGGCCAATATTTGGTTAGAATCTGTCTGATTTTCTTGTGCTCATTAGAGAATTTGAAAATTATTCTTGAAATATTATCTTCTTGAGTTTTTTCTTTTTCTTTGAAGTCTTAAAAGACCAGAGTATGTCTTTCCATTCCCTTTACTCTATTGAAAGCTTTCTTTAGTGTGGATCTACTGTAACCTCTCGCTAGTAAACGGTTACTTAATTCATTAGATTCAAGTTGAAAGTCATCATCTGATGTACAATTCCTCCTAATCCGGAGGAACTGGCTGAAAGGTATGGATTCTTTGAGTGTTGTTGGATGGAAACTGGCTGCATGCAACATCGTGTTGCCAGCCGTTTCCTTCCTAAACAGTCTACTTTGGACTTTCCCCTGTATATCTTTCGATATAAGGATATCAAGAAAACTGACTCTCAGAGTCAAAAGACATGGTAAAAAATAAATTTTGGTTGTTAGTATTCATAAGTTCCAAAACTCTCTTGAGCATGTCTTCAGGCCCATCCCAGATGATGAAGATGTCGTCTATGTAGCGCTGCCACATTCTCATGTGGCAGGCATACACAGACGCATCATCTCCCAGGAGGAAATCCTTCTCCCACTCCCCCAGGTACAGGTTGGCATATGAGGGTGCACAGCACGTCCCCATAGCCACCCCCTGTACCTGGAGGTAGTGGGAGCCCTGAAACAAAAAAATGTTATGCTGTAAAATAAAATCAAGCATCTGTATGATGAATTGATTAAACTTCCAGTCCGTGGTTGGGCGTTGTCGTAGCACTCTTTGGACAGCTAAAATGCCAAGATCGTGTGGTATGCTGTTGTAGAGTGACTCTACATCTACAGTAACCAAGAGCGCTGATGGTGGTATGACAAGACCTTCCAATATTTGCAGAAGATGGATTGTGTCTTTGGTGTACGAAGGGAGATCCATCACATGAGGTCTGAGGTGCTGGTCAATAACTCGGCTAGCACCTTCAGAGATGGAACCATTACCTGATATGATGGGCCTGCCAGGTGGCCTCAACAGGTTTTTGTGCACTTTAGGAAGTGCATACATCGTAGGGGTACGTGGGTGTCTGGTTCGAATAAAGTCCCAGATATCTTGGTTTATGGCACCATCTCTAAAGGATTCATCAACCAATTGATAGAATTCGCTATTCATTCTATCCACCGTGGATGAAGAGATTTTGCGATAACACTTAGGATCCCTAAGTATTTTCATGCACATCTCCTCATAATCTGGGTTGTCCATAAGGACGATGTTACCCCCCTTTATCTGAGCCTTTGATCGTAATGTTAACATTGTTCTTAAGAGTTTTTAGGGCATGTTTTTGTTCTGGGTTGAGATTAGAATGTGAAGTGTCTTTTTTTAGGACCTCAATCTCTTTAGATGTTTGTCTTACAAATAGAGCTAAAGCCGGATTCTGGTTAATTGGTGGGAAATTATGAGATTTCCTTTTAAATTTTTCGGGGGTAAAAAGGTGTCTGATTATTTTCCCCATCATCACCCTCCTCTTCCTCCAAATTCTCCCCCCATATCTGACTCAAGGGGGCGTTTTCCTGAAGTAGGAGATTTAGGTCCCTCAAGGCCTTAAAGTCGGCAGCTTTAAGATTAGGTGCTACCTCACTTTCTTGATTCTCTTGTTTAGCATATAAGCTCTTATAAAAAAGCTTACGAGCAAACAGATGAATGTCCTTAACTGTTTCAAAATTATCCGTATTGCTGGTTGGGCAAAAAGAAATGCCCAATGACAATACTTCATGTTCTAAATCAGATAGCTTGTAAGAGGATAAATTTATGATGTTGAGTTTTCCCCCGGAATTACCTTGGTCACAAAAGGTTCCATGACTAGTTGTGTCATGGGCGAGGGTGGGATTGGATATATTTTGCCCTTCTCTAAAAAATCCTCCACTGAAAGTGATTGGACTCTAGAGATGGCCCCAGATTTGGGTATTGCCCCCAATTCCCTCTGAGAGGCCGTTTTACTTCGAGTGGTAGATCCCTTGGGGTTGTTCTTGTATGAACCCCGACTATGTCCACTCCCTCTTCCATTTTGTGTGGAAAATACCTTAGAATCCGTTGTTGCCTTTTTGTTACATTGTGAGACCTCTCCATCAATTTCATTGGATCTGGGTGAGGGGCCTTTCCTTTTTGTCCCAAACATACAGGTCGTATGTTTGGGACAAAAAGGAAAGGCCCCTCACCCAGATCCAATGAAATTGATGGAGAGGTCTCACAATGTAACAAAAAGGCAACAACGGATTCTAAGGTATTTTCCACACAAAATGGAAGAGGGAGTGGACATAGTCGGGGTTCATACACGAACAACCCCAAGGGATCTACCACTCGAAGTAAAACGGCCTCTCAGAGGGAATTGGGGGCAATACCCAAATCTGGGGCCATCTCTAGAGTCCAATCACTTTCAGTGGAGGATTTTTTAGAGAAGGGCAAAATATATCCAATCCCACCCTCGCCCATGACACAACTAGTCATGGAACCTTTTGTGACCAAGGTAATTCCGGGGGAAAACTCATCATCATAAATTTATCCTCTTACAAGCTATCTGATTTAGAACATGAAGTACTGTCATTGGGCCTTTCTTTTTGCCCAACCAGCAATACGGATAATTTTGAAACAGTTAAGGACATTCATCTGTTTGCTCGTAAGCTTTTTTATAAGAGCTTATATGCTAAACAAGAGAATCAAGAAAGTGAGGTAGCACCTAATCTTAAAGCTGCCGACTTTAAGGCCTTGAGGGACCTAAATCTCCTACTTCAGGAAAACGCCCCCTTGAGTCAGATATGGGGGGAGAATTTGGAGGAAGGGGAGGGTGATGATGGGGAAAATAGACACCTTTTACCCCCGAAAAATTTAAAAGGAAATCTCATAATTTCCCACCAATTAACCAGAATCCGGCTTTAGCTCTATTTGTAAGACAAACATCTAAAGAGATTGAGGTCCTAAAAAAAGACACTTCACATTCTAATCTCAACCCAGAACAAAAACATGCCCTAAAAACTCTTAAGAACAATGTTAACATTACGATCAAAGGCTCAGATAAAGGGGGTAACATCGTCCTTATGGACAACCCAGATTATGAGGAGATGTGCATGAAAATACTTAGGGATCCTAAGTGTTATCGCAAAATCTCTTCATCCACGGTGGATAGAATGAATAGCGAATTCTATCAATTGGTTGATGAATCCTTTAGAGATGGTGCCATAAACCAAGATATCTGGGACTTTATTCGAACCAGACACCCACGTACCCCTACGATGTATGCACTTCCTAAAGTGCACAAAAACCTGTTGAGGCCACCTGGCAGGCCCATCATATCAGGTAATGGTTCCATCTCTGAAGGTGCTAGCCGAGTTATTGACCAGCACCTCAGACCTCATGTGATGGATCTCCCTTCGTACACCAAAGACACAATCCATCTTCTGCAAATATTGGAAGGTCTTGTCATACCACCATCAGCGCTCTTGGTTACTGTAGATGTAGAGTCACTCTACAACAGCATACCACACGATCTTGGCATTTTAGCTGTCCAAAGAGTGCTACGACAACGCCCAACCACGGACTGGAAGTTTAATCAATTCATCATACAGATGCTTGATTTTATTTTACAGCATAACATTTTTTTGTTTCAGGGCTCCCACTACCTCCAGGTACAGGGGGTGGCTATGGGGATGTGCTGTGCACCCTCATATGCCAACCTGTACCTGGGGGAGTGGGAGAATGATTTCCTCCTGGGAGATGATGCGTCTGTGTATGCCTGCCACATTCTCATGTGGCAGCGCTACATAGACGACATCTTCATCATCTGGGATGGGCCTGAAGACATGCTCAAGAGAGTTTTGGAACTTATGAATACTAACAACCAAAATTTATTTTTTACCATGTCTTATGACTCTGAGAAAGTCAGTTTTCTTGATATCCTTATATCGAAAGATATACAGGGGAAAGTCCAAAGTAGACTGTTTAGGAAGGAAACGGCTGGCAACACGATGTTGCATGCAGCCAGTTTCCATCCAACAACACTCAAAGAATCCATACCTTTCAGCCAGTTCCTCCGGATTAGGAGGAATTGTACATCAGATGATGACTTTCAACTTGAATCTAATGAATTAAGTAACCGTTTACTAGCGAGAGGTTACAGTAGATCCACACTAAAGAAAGCTTTCAATAGAGTAAAGGGAATGGAAAGACATACTCTGGTCTTTTAAGACTTCAAAGAAAAAGAAAAAACTCAAGAAGATAATATTTCAAGAATAATTTTCAAATTCTCTAATGAGCACAAGAAAATCAGACAGATTCTAACCAAATATTGGCCGATCCTTACCGAGGACCCAGTCCTGAAGACACTAGTACCATCAAAACCAGTAATCACTTTCAAAAAGGCAGAATCTATCGGTGGAATGCTAGTCAAAAGTGAATACAAGGGAGAGGCAAGAAAGGACCCATGTAAAATCTTTGGGACCTATCCCTGTGGGGCATGCTCTCAATGTACTGTCATTGGCGGGGGATCCACACTCACTTTACCCAATGGGGAGACCTTCACACTTAGGCACTTTGCCAATTGTAAGACACAAGGTGTGGTTTATTTAATGGTCTGTCAGTGTGGATGTTTTTACGTCGGAAAAACAAGACAGGAATTTGGGAAGAGAGTGGAAAAACATATACATAGCATGAGGATAGGGAACCTCTACTTGCCTCTTGGGAGACATGTGGCCAAAAAACACAGGTATAGAATGCCCAAAGTAATTTTTTCAGTTGTTGAAAGGATTCATATTCCATGTAGGGGGGGTGACTGGAACAAGGTCCTGCTCCAGCGGGAAATGCGCTGGATCAGGTACCTTAGGGCAACTACGCCCCCAGGTTTAAATGAAGTTGAAAGCTTTCGTCCATTCCTGGAGGGCTTTAGTTCGGGGAAGACTGATTAGCCTGGTTGATATATTCTGGCGTGATGTTCCACCCACCCCCAGTAATGAGCCCTGACATTCCAGCTTTTCTCCATGTCTATGGATAGAGGAGAACTTTTCTAATTTTTTCTAAAAACACACTGACACACATGTGGGGTTTTGAGATATATAGACTTTTATATCATATATATTCTGTGTGCTCAATGTTCCATAACATTTTTTCTGCAGAGGCATCTTTTTTGATGCTTCGGCTGATTTTTTGACGTGCTCCCATGCATGCGTCCCATATTGGTTTGTGATCAAGCCAGAGTTCCGTTTTGGGGTGGCCGTTTTCTTTCTCTCTATCTAGGATTCCTTCTTTTTCAATTTCACATGTGCATATCCGGTGCCGGGGAGGGGGTTTTCCAATGGAATTTATCCCCCACCATTTTTTCCTGGGCAGGAGAAACTTTTTTGTTCCTCCCGTAGGCTTAAAACGGCACCGGTGGTGTTAGTCCCTGGTCCGCTCCCCGTCCATATACAATTGTTCTGGGATAAGGATCTATATCCTGGGCACGAGTTTACAATGGTAAACTGGTGCTAACATTCAATGTCTGATTGCCCCACGGCAATTTAGTTCCATCTTTTCCATCTAAACCATTCTTTCCATCTGGCATCCCTTTACTTTGCCCACATTCAAGATGGCCGTCTATGCACTTCCTGTGGTGCGGGACGGATCGGAATGGGGACTGATTTAGCAGAGGGGTCGTTTATCATACCCTTGCTTCCATAGCGGGGTATGATGGGTGACGCTATAGCGGTTCAATGATGCGGCCGTGGGCTTTTTCATGCCACGCTCCCTTGGTGTTTTGCTGCTGATATGCAATGATGGCAGACGCACCGCTGATTGGTTGGTTGTGTCATGTGATCGGCGCCTGACGTGGCTTGACCTGGGAAGCGTGGCGTTTCCATGGCTACATGAGGCTCTGCTCTATGAGCAGGTGCGTCATGTGACCTGGTCTGGACCAATCAGACATAGCAGAGGGATATAAAGGACGCCTAAGGAGTTATATGGTGTCATTCTTTCCCTCTGCTGGCAGGCAGAGGATGTTTCTGTATGGACCTCTATTGCATGGAAACTTTTTTGGATAATTATCGGGATTTCTGATCCTTTTGACAGGTAATACTCAAAAACTTTTGGAGACGTTTTATTTAGAAGAGGGAAGAACTTTTCTTCTCTTTTGATTGATACAATTTTTATTGTTTTCTTTAATTATTTTTAGGACATATATCTTTGGACTCAAGCATCCTTTGGTCCTGTCTCTGTACATGAGTTATACTTGCCTGATGAATCTGAATCCTAGATTTCCATTTTTCCATCTACAGGTACCACATTCTCTCTAGGGATAATTATTTTATTCCCCAACAGAATTACATCCATACTTATGTATGTTATTCATTTATTATTTTTTGTTTAAGGCACCTATTTTGGACCAATTTATTTAGATGTCCGTACTTCTTATATGGACATGTGTTCTGACAGAGGGTTTTCCTGGCATTTTGAGGGCATCGGGGAATCTACCCCTGGAGTTTCTGGAACCTGGGATGCATGTATGGGAACATTGATGGAATAATTTATATATGATTTTTTTGTGTAAGTTTGTTTCCTTTGTATTGCATTTTATATAATGGTTGAAATTAAAGTGAAAACTTATCTTATTGTTTCTGTATTTAACAGAAATTTGATCTCTTAGAAGCAAATGCATTTGAAATCCCTGATGAAGGACAATTACAGTTTGAAACGCGTTGGATAAGCCTCTCTTGATCTGCTTCCGGCGGGAGTGGTCAATCAGGCTACTGTATTGCTTCTTGAAAGATTTGTAATGTGTTAGATTTATGTAGTTATTGTACAATATACATGTTTATATGTGCCTTTTTGTACAATTTTGTAATTTTATATATGTGTCCGTTTTATACGGTTTTGTTACAAATAAATATTTAGATATTTTTAAATTGAGGTTTTTCCTCCCCCCTTTTTTTGCATTGCCTCCAAAATCCCAACAATAGAGGTTTTCTCATTTTCCACATATGATGGATACTTACCAGTCAGGTTGATTTTTGACCCCTCTGTGACCGAACAAACAGAAACGTTTGACACCTTAGCTGTTGTATGCCCTCGCCCATCAGGAGCCAACAAAAGTTCTCTGATAATAGGAATGAACACTGACCTTGTCAGAAGGCTGCTCACTCCTCTTGTATTGAAGTCTGACACTCCAACCAAAGGCATACACCCTATGCTGAGACAAGTGTATCAGCACCTAGTAGAGGAACAGAGAACCCCAGCTGAAGGAGTGGGGAAGATTTGGCGATTGGACAGAAGTGAGAAGATACAACCTGGAGAGGTGGTGTGTCTACAAGCTTCAGTCAAGCTCAATTAGGAACAACCGGGCCCTTTGTTGTCTTTGAAGCTGACCGCTAGGGAGAGGACACGGGAGTGGAGGTAATCCCAGAAGTCATATCAATTAGGGCTCTGCAACGGAGTCATGGGAAAATCCCTGTCAGCATCCGAAATGTTACGGCCTCGCCATTGAAAATGCGAGCCCGAATGCTGTTAGGACAAGTAAAGCCAGCCACCCCATTCTCACCATCTGATTTGGAGAAGGGAGAGAAGGACATAATCTCCATAGAACCGTTTTACCCATAAAACACCCCACTATCACCGGAGTGGAAAGAAAAGGTCAAAGACCAGCTCCTGAGATGGCAAGATATGTTTTCAAACCATGAGTTCGATGTGGGGTGTGCAAAAAGTGCCCAGCACCGGATTCGCCTTCAGGAAGACAAGCCATTCAGGGAAAGAGTCAGACGGATCCCACTGGCTGATCTGGAAGATCTCCGTGAACAACTAGACCTGGAAATTTGGGCCCAAAATAAAAAAAAACACCCTTGATTCCAATCAAGTTTTTTTTCCTGATGGACACCGCGGAGGTCTTAAGAAGCTGCGGGCAGGAGTTTAGGCGAGGCCGCGGCTTCAGCCAAGTCCGCCACGATCCTGGGAAAAGGCCGCGGACTAGGCCGAAGCCTCACCTAAAAACTCCCGCCCACAGATCTTAGGACCGACGCCCGCAGCTCGCCGCGATGCTGGGAAAAGGCCGCGGCGTCCGGCCTCGCGGCCTTTTCCCAGGATTGCGGCGAGCTGCGGGCAGGATTTTTTTAGGCAAGGCCGCGGCTTCGGCCTAGTCTGCGGAGTGCCGGTCCTATGGAGGAAAAAAAAAAGTAAAAAAAAAAAAAAAAAAAAAACACGATTTGGTCAAAATTTGAATCGATTTGCCCTTGCAACTCGATTCAAGATTCAAATCTATTTTTTCCCTAGCCCTATGAACAACTAGCAGAATTAAAAGAGATCAGGCATCATCAGGGAGTCTAGGAGCCCTTACGCCTCCCCCATAGTGGTGGTGCGGAAGAAAAATGGGTCCCTGAGGCTGCGCATTGATTATCGGACGCTCAATAAGAGGACCATCCCTGATCAGTACACCACTCCAGGAATAGAAGATGCCCTGCTGAGCCTATCGGGGCGAAGTGGGTCAGCGTGCTGGACCTGGAGAGTGGGTACTATCAAATCCCCATGCACCCTGAGGACAGGGAAAAGACAGCTTTTATCACCCCAGTAGGGTTCTTCGAGTATGATAGGATGCCTCAAGGTCTGTCTGGTGCCCCAGCATTGTTCCAGAGACTGATGAAGACAGTAGGGGCATGAACCTAATCGAAGTGTTGATTTTAGAAGAATGGGATATGGGACTTTAAAAGGTGCTAAAATAATAGTGAATGCAACAAGATATTTGTAAAAAAAAGTAGATAATTTATTGATCACATCAAAAAAACTAATATACACATATCGCTAACCGTTACAGGTATACATCTACTACCTAACATGCAACAGAAAAGAATGGTATATAGTTAACAATGACGTCCATTAATGTTCAACAGTTTCACCTGTAAGGCTTCATCAGGACTGGACGTTGAGGAATGTTTTAATGAATTATTGAAATGGAAAATTTCCCACTTTAGATGTAAAGAAGAAAAAAAACATACATTAGCATTGATTTTAAAACACATCAGTATGAAAAAAAAAGTAGGTCTTGGTGAAGCATACATAAGGGTTCTCCAAACAAGGGAAGAGCGAAAAAAAAAAAAAAGGGAAAGAGAAAGAAAACAAAAAGACACCGTAAAAAGGAGTCAGTGGAACTGTTCCTAAGACACTCCATACCTCAAGGTGATATAGAGGATACAAAAAATGGAGTCAGCACCCTCCATGTGCGCACACGCGGGCTTTGCTCCGCTTCGCTCAGGAAATGTCAAAAGTTCCCGTTGATGAGAGAAAGGTGTATAGTCTTGATCGTAAATTCAATATTTACCTGAAACCTATATTAAAATTGTTCATTTACCAAAGAAGGAATTATATTTATGTGTAGAGTGAAGCCATAGAAATGTAGTGCAAATCCATGGGCATACTGCCCTAGGAGAACAACTGCACTCACCTTCCTTGATTCATATAATGAAAACCAGAAGAGGGAGCTCCATGGAACCCGGGATTGAAAAGGTAACCAATCTTCACGTACAGGCTGCAGCCTGCTGTGTCTAAAAATGTACAACATAGAGATACAGCCCTTAAGTAAAACGATATAAGTGGGACAGGGCAGCGCAAAATAGTTGTAAACATAGCCTCACCCGCAAGTATGTTCTGTTGGAAATCTTGAAACTGATCCCTCCTGGGGCTAATATAGGCTTCCTGCCTCAGAGTGGGGCTTTGGTTGACAAAGACAACAAAGGATTGAGGTTCCTCCTATGAGTGAACAAACACCCCATTGGGCAATAGGCCCCATAAATGAATGAACTTCTATATCATATCATATAGGTTTAAAATGGACGCTGAAGACAATAAATACCTGCAATACAAATCCCAGTCCAGCATGGGCTCCCTGTGTGATCCCATCATGGCTTCAGCAAGTGGGATTTAAATACTACCTCCAAAAGAGCGCCAAAACGTGGCGTGTGACATCACGTCCCGCTGGCGCTCCACGGACACAAAAAGGGGAGGAGCCTAAATCGCGGACTAAGACATGGGAAACAGGAAATCACTTATGTGATTCTGTTCTCCCGACATAGATTTATAGGGAATTCTCTCTTTTCCCTTGCCCTTTTGACTCTCCTTTGTCCCTTTCTTTATCCCCTTCCCCCCCCCCACCCCCTTCCAGAAACGCACACAACGTTGCGCCGCGCACACACGTTCGGGGGTCTTGAGGTTCCCGCACGGACGCCCAAGGGTGCCCACCGACCCAGCCAGTGTCCGGGCTGGGATTGGTGTCTGCCCACACGGAGGGACGTTTTGATAATGGCATCATGTGGTAAGTAGTATGTCTTAACATCTCTCATCCGCATGAGCTGGAGGCCATGGGAGCCAGCACTGTGGTGTCAGCAAGGAAAGGCTTTTTCTATGCTGATGACATCTACACAGGAAGTGACATCACTTCCTGTTTCCCATGTCTTAGTCCGTGATTTAGGCTCCTCCCCTTTTTGCATCCGTGGAGCGCCAGTGGGACGAGACGTCCCACGCCACGTTTTGGCGCTCTTTTGGGGGTAGTATTTAAATCCCACTTGGTGAAGCCATGATGGGATCACACAGGGAGCCCATGTTGGACCGGGATTTGTATTACAGGTATTTATTGTCTTCAGCGTCCATTTTAAACCTATATGATATAGAAGTTCATTCATTCATTTATGGGGCCTATTGCCCAATGGGGTGTTTGTTCACTCATAGGAGGAACCTCAAATCCTTTGTTGTCTTTGTCAACCAAAGCCCCACTCTGAGGCAGGAAGCCTATATTAGCCCCAGGAGGGATCAGTTTCAAGATTTCCAACAGAACATACTTGCGGGTGAGGCTATGTTTACAACTATTTTGCGCTGCCCTGTCCCACTGATATCGTTTTACTTAAGGGCTGTATCTCTATGTTGTACATTTTTAGACACAGCAGGCTGCAGCCTGTACGTGAAGATTGGTTACCTTTTCAATCCCGGGTTCCATGGAGCTCCCTCTTCTGGTTTTCATTATATGAATCAAGGAAGGTGAGTGCAGTTGTTCTCCTAGGGCTGTATGCCCATGGATTTGCACTACATTTCTATGGCTTCACTCTACACATAAATATAATTCCTTCTTTGGTAAATGAACAATTTAATATATGTTTCAGGTAATTATACACATTTCCTGAGCGAAGCGGAGCAACGCCTGCGTGTGTGCACATGGAGGGTGCTGACTCCATTTTTTGTATCCTCTATCTCACCTTGAGGTATGGAGTGTCTTAGGAACAGTTCCACTGACTCCTTTTACTTTTTCCGGTGTCTTTTTGTTTTCTCTTTCCCTTTCTTCCCTTCCCCCTCCCCCTTTTTTTTTTTCTCTTCCCTTGTTTGGAGAACTCTTATGTATGCTTTGCCAAGACCTACTTTTTTTCATATTGATGTGTTTTAAAATCAATGCTAATGTATGTTTTTTCTTCTTTACATCTAAAGTGGGAAATTTCCATTTCAATAATTCATTAAAACATTCCTCAACGTCCAGTCCTGATGAAGCCTTACAGGCGAAACTGTTGAACATTAATGGACGTCATTGTTAACTATATACCATTCTTTTCTGTTACATGTTAGGTAGTAGATGTATACCTGTAACGGTTAGCGATATGTGTATATAAGTTTTTTTATTTTGATGTGATCAATAAATTATATACTTTTTTACAAATATCTTGTTGCATTCACTATTATATTAGCACATTTAAAGTCCCATATCCCGTTCTTCTAAAATTGTCAATTTCCGGGGTGTCGGTGCTATAACATATTGTTTTAAGGTATGCCGATCTCTGCCCACCACCCTTTGACTAATCGAAGTGTTGGTGTATCTCAGAGATATGCAATTAGCGGACCTCCAGCTGTTGCAAAACTACAAGTCCCATCATGCCTCTGCCTCTGTGTGTCATGCTTGCTGCTGCCAGAGTCTCGCTATGCCTCATGGGACTTGCAGTTTGGCAACAGCTGGAGGTCCGCTAATTGCATATCCCTGGTGTATCTGGACGATATCATTGTCTTCGGCAAAATTCTCGAAGAACATGAAGAGCGTCTGGAGAAAGTCCTGAAGAGACTCCAAATTACCTCGGCCATGTCTCCACTGAAGGAATAGCTACTGACCCCCAGAAGCTGGAAGCCGTCACCTCTTGGCCAACACCTACCAATGTAACTGAGCTTAAGTCGTTCCTGGGATTTTGCTCATACTATAGAAGGTTCGTCAAAGGATTTGCTAAAATAGCTCGGCCCCTTAATGAGTTGTTGAAGGATGATGATGATGACCCAGATTCAACAAAACCCATTGAGAAAATCAGAGGACCCAGGAAGCCTAGAGAGTTGATCAAAGACCAGTGGACTGACCAGTGTGAGCAAGCCTTTCGGCAGCTGAAGTGGAGTTTGACAACTGCTCCTGTTCTGGCCTATGCCAATCCAGTAATGCCGTATGAGCTGCATGTTGATGCCAGTAGAGATGGGCTAGGCAGGGTTCTGTATCAGGAGCATGATGGACACCTACGCCCTGTTGCTTATGTGAGCCGAAGTCTTGTACCGGCTGAAAAAAAAAAAAGATACCCTACTCACAAGTTGGAATTCTTGGCTCTGAAGTGGGCAGTGGTGGACAAGTTGAAAGACTACTTGTATGGTGCAGACTTCGTGGTCAAAACTGACAACAACCCACTCACCACAGAAAAACTGGATGCCACCGGGCACAGGTGGTTGGCCGCTCTATCAGGGTTCTGCTTCAGCTTAAAATACCGCCCAGGAATTGGGAACAGAGATGGCGAAGCCCTTTCGAGAATACCCTATGACTTGGGGGTTTCCTCTAAAGAGTGGACTCAACTGACTCCAGAATGGATACAAGCCTTGTGTCAGGGAGTGGAACAACTGGGGCAGAAGCCATCGGAGTCTCAGTGGCAGGTATCCCCAAATAATATTGCGATTTGTCCCAGGTCAGGGATAACGGCCTACCTAAGCTTTCAGACAAGGACTTAAGGACCAGATGGAAGATTCCCTCTGTAGTTGAACACTGAAAGCTCTGGAGGGCCAATGCCCAGATCTACTGCTAACAGACTCTCCAACAGAAGCACGACTAGTGCACAAGGAATGGGATCTACTGCAGTTACGCAATGGGGTGGTCTACCGAAGGGGTCCCTTAGATGATCCTGAAGATAAGTGGCAGCTATTCTTACCGAGAAAGCATAGGGAAACCGTGCTGACTGCCTTACATGACAATCATGGCCACCTAGGGTCTGAGAGGACATTCAAACTGGTGCGAGACCGGTTCTATTGGCCCTGTATGCGGGCTGAAGTTGAGGGATACTGTCACTCCTGCATAAGGTGTATACAGAGGAAGAAGACTTTGCCCCACAGAGCTTCCCCAATGGGTCATCTTCAAAGTCAAGGACCACTGGAATTAGTATGTATTGACTTTCTCAGTCAAGTGGGCAGGGAAATGTTCTGGTGGTGACCAACCACTTCACCCAATATGCCCAGGCATTCCCAACTAAAGACCAACAAGCACCTACGGTGGCCAAAATTCTGGTAGAGAAGTTCTTCGTCCACTACGGCCTACCTATTCACTCTGACCAGGGGAGAGACTTTGAGAGTAGACTCATTAAAAGACTGTTAGACCTGTTGGGTGTTCAGAAGTCAAGAACCACCCCCTACCACCCTCAAGGAGATCCCCAGCCAGAACGCTTTAATCGCACCCTCCTGAAAATGCTTGGGACTCTGAAGGCTGAAAAGAAACAGCATTGGAGCAGGCACATTGCAGCTATTGTACATGCCTATAATAGCACTGAAAACTATGCCACGGGCTATTCACCATATAGGCTGATGTTCGGTAGGGAAGCTCGACTGCCAGTGGACTTAGCATTTGGCACCTCTTTAGATCATACCTCAATAGTGTCACACAGAGGATATGTGGACTGCCTGAGGAAGAGTCTGAATACAGCATATGAGAAAGCCCAGGCTGCCTCAGACACCCGGAGCTAGTGAAACTTTGACCTAAATGTGAGAGTGCATGATTTGCAGCCTGGTGACAGA
This sequence comes from Rana muscosa, assembly GCA_029206835.1. NCBI lineage: Eukaryota > Metazoa > Chordata > Amphibia > Anura > Ranidae > Rana > Rana muscosa. Next base: position 567,987,146 of record CM055118.1, read on the forward strand.
GTGTTGCTGAGGAACTTGGGCATCCCTTGGAAACACAAACTGGCTGATCGCTGGAAGTCGCAGCCCTACATCATCTGTAAGCAGTTGCCAGTATACCAGATTCGCCCAGAGGGAAGCACAGGCCCACTAAAGACCTGGCACCAGAATCATCTGCTACCTTTATCAGAAGCAGTCCGTATACCTCAACAACCAAATCAACAGCCTACTCAAACCATCTCTCAGCATTCACCTCCAGTAACCAGGTCCCAATCTTTGCAACCAAACATGGATGCAGAAGACAGTGAGGATGAAGAAATGGGCATGGATTGGCTGTGGCAGTCTACGCTGGCAGAGACTGGCACTCCCCGTTCTCTCAGAGAAGCAGATGCAGGAACCCTCAGGCCTGAGGCTCCGGAGTTCATCCCACAGAGTCAACCCTTGGCAAGCCAAGGAGACTTTCCGAGTTCCTCAACTGTAGAGGACATAGAAGCTCCTCAACCTTCTGCAGCATCAGAGGAAGAGGCAACTATACTGAAACGCCTGAGCCCAAAGAGCAGAGAGGAAAGCGAACAATTCGCCCACCAAAAAGGCCAACATACGATACTTTAGGCGAAAGTTCTGAAGAATCGATCCTCATATTTCAGAGAATGCACAGCCTGACGATCCTTCCCACTACAGGTTTAGATTTATATTCTCTATTGATTTTCTTTCATATTCAAATTAACAGTGTACATACTTATACAAATTTATTTTTCATAATTAAAAATAGCAAGATATTATCAATATAATTTATACTATTGACCCTTGTCCCTCCCTCCTTCCCCCCTCCCATTTTACCATTTCTCATAATGGGTTTTTCCATTTTCTTTTCTTCCATTTTTACACATTATTTATTATTTTTATTTCCATTTACTTTTCCTTATACCATTTTTCTTACTTCCTTTTTCTATTTTACGGGAAATTCACAATTTTTTCCCCAACCACGGGTTCCACACTTTTTCAAACTCTCTTATATTCCTTCTCTTGATATACACTACTTTCTCCTTCCATATTGTTTCAGTAACAATATTAACCCAGTCTCTCACTGAAGGGGGGTTCTCTGCCTGCCATCTTTGCGCAATTAATTTTCTTGCATGAAAAAGACATCTGAGCACTGCTTTTGTTATATTGGCTGCTCTGCTTGTTCCTTCCCCTAGTCCCAGAATACACATTCTAGGGTCCATTTCTAATGCAGTCTTATATGTCCTGTTTATGATATCAAGAACCTCTGACCAATACCTGTATAATTTCAGGCACCTCCATATCATGTGTATCAGATCCCCTGTACCCTGGCATCTGGGACACCTTGCATCTGTTCTTCACCCAAACTTAAACAGCCTTTTTGGTGTGTAGTATGTCCTATGTAGCAGCATTAAAAATGAAAACTTCTGAGCTGGCGAAACAGTTACCAGGTGTCCACTCTCTAATACCTTTTTCCATTGCCCCTCGGATATGGGTCCTAGAACTTCCTCCCATCTCCATTTGTTTAGAACAATATTTGCCACACTAGGGGCGTAACGAGCCCCCATAGCTACGCCCCCAGTCTGGTTATAATACTGACTATTTGCCCAAAAATAATTATTGCCCATGGCCATCTGGAGACCTTTGATTAAGAAGTTTATCTGGGAAACCGGGTGACCAAATATTGCATAGTATATGGTGAAGGAATTTTTTTACACTAAGGAATATCGTTTTTTTCTACTAGCAAATCTTTGCAATAGTGGATTGATTGGAATCTCAGTTCATACACATGTTGGGACTTTGTAATAGGCTGAAAAAATTATATACACATTGTGGTTGAAGTGTGGACACTGAACTAATTTATTAATTTTTGTATTATTTTTTATTTAATCACCATAATCTATTTAACTCACGTTGTGGATTGGAATATTTATGGTAGCGCCCTCTATTATATTTATCACATGTTCATTTGGGAGTTCACTTCTATTTTGCAGAGGAGCAGCTGGTATAGTATTATCTATGTATGTAGATTGTTGTTACATATAAAGTAAGATTAGATTAACAGTTGGGGCGGAATTTCTTAATTTTTTTCAACACTGAGTTCCCAGCATAGCTAGAGAACCGACCACAGTGTTTTCTTGCTTAGTGTGGTCAGTTTTTTAATAGGAGAGCAGAGGGACTGACAGGAACACCAGGGATTCCACACAAAGGAAGCAATACAAAGAGAACAGGATAGGTTATCATACAAGTACATTGTACAGCAGATACATATCAGGAAAATGAAATGTTGGGTTTTCAAAGGCTTTACGTGTGTCCCACATCCTCATTGGCTGCTGCTAAGTGTAGAAATTTCCCCTGCAGTGACTCTGGAGCTGTTACCTTCTGGTACTGCAGAGATAAAATTAGCATCTGCAAATGTTAGGCAATGGTGCCACTTGCCTGCCCCTCCGTCCTCTCTCTCTTCCATTCACAAAACTCATACTATTTTTTCCCCAAAATGAAAAGCGCTCTGATTGAAAGGCAGATCCTGTCATTCATTGGTCGGTCCCCCGCTCACAGAGTGCTTTACATTCTGGGAAAGAATAGCACAAGGTTTGAGAATAGGTGAGAAAAAAGACGAGGGGTGGGGAGCACCGCCAATGTGTCACACTTGCAGCGCCCCGATCTCAACTCCTGCAAAGCCCTAAGATCACTGCTCTGGGAGGGTATCCGCAGTCACTGTACCCTCATCACTTGGTCCCCATACTCCCTGAAAGGAAGCCCTAAAGTAGATAAAATATTTCTCTAGCTTGTAATCTGCACTTTGTATGATAAATGTTCAGCATGGATACTGCTTGTGTACACTCACCCCGGGTATTTGTAGAAGACCAGATATGAGAAGTGGAAGCTTCAGCGCAGCCACACTGCCTGTCACGCCCACAAGCACACGGACTTCACGGGGTGTGGGTGTAGTCATGGCCCCGGGAGATTCCATGGCAGGATCAATGTCCTCAGGAAACCCATCCTTGGTCAAATCCTGTGGAAAAAATAAATAAATAGATGGATATTCAAAGATCAACGAAAGCAACACTTGAACAGTGAACAGTTTGACTTCCTGAAAATAGCAGTCTTGTGACTTCTATTAGTTCCTGATAAAGCTTGTAGGAGTTTTCATACTGCACTGAGCTGTCCTATCAGGATCCAGGACCCCTGACCCTCTGTCTGAACAGTGGTGATTGGCCCCTGCACTGATCACATGCACTCTCCCAAGAAAAAAATAAAATAAAAAATAAAACACCTCCTCTAGTAATTCACACCAAACTGAGCATGTGCAGCCTGACTCTAAAAGCTCTGTGTTATCCGCACCTGTTCTGAAGTCAGTGGAAGAAGGGGAGGACCAGAGGATGTAGGATCAAACAGCCTGTTTACATAATGCAGAAGATTAACCCCTTAGGTTCCACTGTGAGTATAACAAGCATGCTTTACTGCATATACAGACTGATTTTACTGTTGTGGGTAACACTTTAATTCTTTGTGGCATCGATTCAACAAGGTGTTGGAAATATTCCTCAGAGATTTTGGTCCATATTGACATGATAGCATCACACAGTTGCGGCAGATTTGTTGGCTGCACATCCATGATGCAAATCTCCCGTTTCACCACATCCCAAAGGTGCTCTATTGGATTGAGATCTGGTGACTGTGGAGGACATTGGAGTACAGTGACTTCATTGTCATGTTCAAGAAACCAGTGGTGAGATGATTTGAGCTTTGTGACATGGTGCATTATCATGCTAGAAGGAGCCATCAGAAGATGGGTACACTGAAGTCAAAGGGATGGACATGGTCAGCAGCAATACTCAGGTAGGCTGTGGCGTTTAAACGATGCTCAATTGGTACGAAGGGGCTCAAAGTGTGCCAAGAAAATATCCCCCACACCATTACACCACCACCACCACCAACCTGAACTGTTGATACAAGGCAAGATGGATCCATACTTTCACGTTTACCCCAAATTCTGAGCCTACCATCTGAATATCGCAGCTGAAACTGAGACTCCTCAAACCAGGCAATGTTTTTCCAATCTTCTATGTTCAATATTGGTGAGCCTGTGTGAATTGTAGCCTCTTAGCTCACCAGAGTGGTCTTCTGCTGCTGTAGCCCATCTGCTTCAAGGTTCGATGAGTTGTGCATTCAGAGATGGTATTCTGCATACCTTGGCTGTAACGAATGGTTATTTGAGTTACTGTTGCCCGTCATCTCGAACCAGTCTGCCCATTCTCCTCTGACATCAACAAGACTTTTTCATCCACACAATCACCGCTCACTGGATATCTTCTCTTTTTCAGACCATTCTCTGTAAACCCTAGAGATGGTTGTGTGTGAAAATCCCAGTAGATCAGCAGTTTTTGAAATACTCAGACCAGCCCGCTTGTCACCAGCAACCATGCCACTTTCACAGTCTTCAATCCCTTTTCTTCCCCATTGTGATGCTCGGTTTGGACTTTGGCAAGTCACATCTAGATGCCTAAATGCATTGATTTTCTGCCATATGATTGACTGATTAACAATTTGTGTTACCAAGCAATTAAACAGGTGTACCTAATAAAGTGGCCGGTGAGTGTACGTGTGACTACGGGGCGGGGAATGCCTCCGCTGCCTATGATTGGCTATTTGCTTTTACATCTTTCTGGTGGGTAGCTCAGGCAGGTGTGGTCTTGTCTGAAATAAAAATAGTGCAGCGCAACAAAAACTATGTGGAATACATGTCATAAACACATATCAAATTCATAAATCAGTAACATAACATAAAGTCCATAAGTGCTTGTGAACCAGCAATAATAATATGCAAAGTGAATATAAAAGTGTCCAGAGATCCCTCCACCACAATAGGATTGGCCTCTCACCTCACAACTTCGACCTAACTAAAGGTCACACAGCTTGTACTCAAAAGAGTAAATGAGAATCACATGGGAAAACTCCGATCAAACAGTGGTCTCATAAAGCAGGATATCAGGCTGGAAACTCCATCATATAGGAAGACAAGAATAAAGAACGATCTAGTGCTCTCTGTATAAACTATTTAATATGTTAAAATATACAACTCAAAAAATGTTACTCACAAATAAGGCACTCAGACGCGAGTGTCAGCGTTCAAAGCATATGGATAGAGCGGCGTGGTAACACAGACTGTGGTGATGACCGCGAATGACGTCTAGCGTGGCTCCTCCCCCCGTACGCGTTACGTCCAGTAGGCGGGACTTCCTCAGCGTGGGGTTGGATGGCACACAGACGTCTCGCAACACAGCAACTAAAATAGTGTCATGGTAACCATCCTGCAGCGAATCAACCTCCCAGTAAGAATCAGCCAATCCAGGCTGATCTCACATGCCACAATATTTGGCTGGCCAAGGGAGCCGTCTACCGCAGACAGGATAACCAAAAAGATAAAAGTTTAAAATATCAAAAAAAAAGGAACAAAGAGCTCCAAAAAATTAAGATATATAAAACTTTAAATCTAGGTGCAAATATAAAGGGGAAAGGACATAGAAAATATATCACTGTCCTAACATAGCCAACCCAAATTGCACAACACATGTTCTTAAAGGGAACACACCCATAATAAAATTCCAAAAAGGTGATAACACCTAAAAATGAAAATAAATAAATGGTTAATAAATAAAGACGTCATACACGGTCATCACGAAAATCTGCAACAGCCATATACATCATAAAATAATCAAAAATCTATAAAAATAAAATTCAATATAACATACAAAAACAGAAAAAATTATATATATCATAAAAGCATTATCTATTAGAAATAAAACAATTAAGATCGAAGTCTACATTTAAACCTGCAGGCGACATTACTTTGGTTTCAAAAATCCAGAAAGATTCCCTGCGACTAAGTTGTCGAAGGTAATGTCCACCTCTCCAGTGCCTCTGTACTTTTTCCACCCCCCAAAATTTCAAACATTTGGGATCACGTTGATGGAAATTTCTAAAATGCCTGGATACACTATGTGTCTTGACTCCTCTTTTTATATTACTAATATGTTCACCCACTCTGACATGTAGTGCTCGTGAGGTACGTCCTACATACTGTAAACCGCAATCACACTCAAGCATGTATACAACACCCTCCGTTGTACACGTAATTAATTGCTTGATCTGATATTGAGTGTGCGTAACAGATGCAGTAAAATCTTTCCGTTTTTTCAGATTATTTTTAGCATGCCTGCAAGTCGCACAGCGACCACAGGCATAAAAACCTGACAGGAAGCTAAAAAGCTTAGTACCAGCTACAATAGGTGGATCTAACACCCCAGGGGCAAGGCTATCGCGGAGAGAGGGCGCCTTACGGTAAACAAATTGGGGACGGTCAGGGAGTACCGAGCCCAAAATGCGGTCATATTTTAAAATAGGCCAGTGTTTGGCAACTATTTTTTCAAATTTTTTGTATTGAATGCTAAAGTCCATTACTATCTTGAAATTATTAACATTCACATCAGTAGAAGGACTATTAGGCCTATCTGCAACAATAGTACTTCGATCCATACCTCTTACTCTCTCTATTTCGGTAGTAATCATAGAGTGAGTATACCCTTTTTGCTTAAACCGAGAGGCTAAGATCTGAGATTGTAAGAGAAAATCCCCTTCAGAGGTGCAATTACGGCGGAGTCTAACAAATTGCCCTCTAGGGATATTACACAGCCATAACCTATGGTGACAACTCGTCAGGGGTATATAGCCATTTCTATCAGTAGCCTTAAAATGATTCCTAGTGTGGAGACAGTTGTCCTTTTTTAAAAATTTCCAAATCAAGGAAAGTAATTTTATTGTGATCAAGCGTCCAGGTAAGTTTAATATTTCTATCATTATTATTGAGTTTATTCATAAAAAGTTGAAGACTAAGCATATCACCCTCCCAGATCATTATGAGGTCATCAATATACCTTTTATAGCACCGCAATTGTGGTGGGCGATCACGAAAGACCACCTCAGCCTCCCAGTGGGCCATAAAGAGGTTGGCCACACTGGTGTGGTCTTGTGTCTGATCGTGCCAAGCTCATCCTTGCTGTGTAAGGGCCCTTTAACACTGAGCAGAGTGCTGCTCCCCTGCTGAACTGGAGCAGAACAGGATAGATGTCCCTTTTTTCTTTTTTTTTCATCCTGCCTGTTCAGTTTGTCAACAGCAGACCCGTGACAGCTCTCTGGGCAGCTGGATGTAAGGTCTGCAAAAATGGGGGGGGGGGGGGGGGGAAACGTGCTTTTCATTTTTTTATTCAGATCTGGAGGGCCTCGGAGGTAGGCGGGTGTAATCAGACACAAGTCGTTTACATTCGTCCAGTCCATAGAGCTGCATGGAGCTTCTAAACAAGTCATCGGAAAGCCCAGTGGGGTGCAGATGACAACCAGTCAGAATGCATTTTGTTGCAATGTGGGTTACCGCCAGTAAGGATGGGCTCAGGCGTGTTCGCAGCTCCACATGCCCGAGCCTGCCAGGAAGCTAAAGCCTCGTACACACGGCCGGTTTTCTCGTCAAGATACGACAAGAAAACTGCCGGGAGAGCTTTCTTGCCGAGAAAACCGTGCGTGTGTACGAGGCTTTCAGGTTTCTCGTCAAGAAAACTGGCCAGAATCTCGACGAGAAAAATAGAGAACCTGCTCTCTAGTTTCTCGTCGAGATTCTCATTGGCCTGTTTCCCGACGAGAAACCCGAGCGTGTGTACACTTACCTGTCGCCGTGGAAACCCGCGCATGCTCAAAATGACTTCGATGCATGCGCAGTAGCTTCCTAGGCATAGGTAGGGTGTAGAAAGCTGGCGGCGGCATCGAATGTGACGAGCGCACGCTCGTCATAGTCGATGACGTCACCGTGTTCGTGCCATTCAAAAGAACGGTGGTTCTTTTGAATCAAGCGTGTGAACACTCGGCCGGGACAAGATTCTTGTCAAGAATCTCGTCAGGAAAAACTACGTGTTTTTTCCTGTTGAGATTCTCGGCCGTGTGTACGAGGCTTTATACTGTGCAGCGCTAATCACAGGCAGTGAGACATTTCCCGATCCGCTGCTGCAGAGATCGGGAAATGTCTCACTGCCTGTGATTAGCGCTGTGTAGTGTAAGCTTCCTGGCGGACTCGGGCATGTGGAGCTGCGAACACGCCTGAGCCCATCGTTAACTGCCAGCAGTAACTGATAATGAGTTTGATCTGTGCATGTCGGTGTGGATGATCCTGCTCACATACAGACTTCTACAGATGGGAGGAGCCAGCTTGCAGCAATGAGCCAATGGTGTTCAAATACACAACCTAACTGACCAATAACAACAAGAGCCGTGATAAAAAAAAAAAAAATGTCGCGATGGGTTGCTACGTGTTACAGCATCCACACATTTCACCCTGCTGCCAGACATCTATTAAACATACTTCTTAGTCAATGAACAGTCTCTTGCTTGGTTTTTGTTTTTATTAGGGGGATTGAACTTGGTTGGGGAAAGGGACATGGGATGCCCATAGCATAAATTAGTACTTTGAAGAATATAGTAACTGTGTCACACTTCTCAAAAGAACAAGATGGCTGACCCTAAACTTGACAGACTTTTACCTCAGGACACTTTTTCCTCCAGCACATTCCTTGACATACTTTTACCTCAGAACACTTCTCCCTCCAGCACACTACTACTGTCCAAGTCTAGTAATCCTGTCACACCATCAGAACATAACTAGGCCTCGCTCTGAATAAGTCCCAGTAAAAATATACTTGATGACCCTTTGTAGCTGCAGTACCCCTTTATGTGAGCAACCGTTTACTTGAGAAGAATAAATGGTGATGGACTACTGATCCCAGCATGTCCGACTTGCAAATCCTGCCGGCCCTCATGGCTGTTCCGATTTGACACAAACTCCACAGTCTCTCCCTCTGACTCTACATCCAGCTCCCCTGGCATGCCTCTTCCAGATCTCCCCACTGTGCTTTCCACTCACCGACACTTGCCCTGGATCCTTCCTAAATGACTTACTCCGGACGTGCGGACCAACTGTCTCCTCCAGCTCCTGTTTCAGGACACCTCTCCATGACTGTGTAAGGCAGTGGTTCTCAACATGTCTAGGGCCGTGACCCCTTGATAACATTTCCCAAGTTGTGGGGACCCCTAACAGTAAAATAATTTTCGTAGCGTGGGTTGTCAGCACCCAAGGCAAGTAATTTGCGCCCCTAACCCACGGACATTTAGCGCTCCCAGAGTCCCTTCCACTCGTACAGTATTAAAACCCCTTATGGTACATTTTAGGATGAACCACTCCCTCTTTATTCTCCTTTCCCTTTTATCTCTCTCCATCCTAATTTCTTGCCCCCCCCCCCCCCCCTCTTTAGCTTTCTTTCTTGTTCTCTCTTATTCTTTCTATCCCTTATTCTTTGTTCGCCCCTCTCTTTTCCTCTCCCTTCCATGTATTCTCTAATTTTTATTTCTTCTCTTACTCCTTGGAGGGGGGTGGGGGAATGGGATAAGTGGCAGTGCTGTGCGGAGTTCTGATCAGCCAACTTAAATGCTCTTGATCCAGGTCATCTGCTGGTCTGAGAACTGTAGTGGGGACTTTTAACGGCAACTCTAATCACAGGTAGTGTACTACACACTGTGTCTCCGACTTTGTGGTGTCTCGTAGCAGTGACACCTATGCTGAAATCAGGAGATAGGGTCTCCTCCAACCTTTCCCACTTCACATTCCTCACCAGTCAGCTGACCTCTAGTCTCTGCCCCCAACCCATGCCGTGAACTGAATGGGCGGCTGCAAAGAGGCTGAGTGGGCAGCCACAGGCTCTAGGGACAGCCTTGCTGGAAAGCTGCAGAAAGCCTGGGAGAGAAGTGCAGGTTTCAGGAACAGCCCAGGATTTGGTGACCCCTGGCAAATTGTAATTCGACCCCCAGGTTGAGAACCACCGGTGTAAGGAGAGGCTCCCTCCCAGCTCCCGGGCTCCCCGCCTGAGGTACACCCCCTCAAATAGGGGATCCCTCAGGCACGACAGTCTAACACTCCATCATCCAGGTCACCCAGCTGACAACTCCTCCCCCAGCAGGCTGACCATGGGTATATGTAGGAGGCCTGCCCCCTGACAATCCTAGTTGGGGATTGGTCAGAGCTCCTCACATGTACCCCATGTCACTCCAGCTCTCTGCCCTGCCCCTTTTCCAGAACATTCTCCCTGGAAACAGAGGAGGCGCCCAAGAGCTATAGTACAGGTCAGTCACCTGCTGTTACACTAAACCACTCCCCTGCACCCAGATCAAAACAAATAGGCCTGCTTAAATTTACCTGCATTGGCAGCTTACACAAAAACCCAACACTTAGCACCTACCTAAAGTAGATGGTGCTTCAAAAAAAAAAAAATTGTACCAAAATTAGTACATTTAATGACTTTGTAAATCCCAGTCAAAATTACTTCAAAATCTTGTTTACTTTTAACATTCGGTTTCGGTAGGACTGTAATTTCCCAAATACATTTATACTGCTGATGAGAAAAGGTATTTAGCAGTTTATATTTAGTAAAATAATTGCATTTCATGTTCTGTGTGCTGTGGGAGACCAGATATAGTGAATGCAGGGTCCTGGGTTTAGTAACACTTTAAAGCGGTTGTAAAGTCACAAATGATTTTTTATTTTTGTCACCTGCAAGGGAAAGGCATAATGAGCTAGTATGCACCGCATACTAGCTCATTATGAAATACTTACCTTAGAACGAGGTATCGTTAACTCACCTGGTCCACGCCGAGGGAGATGACATGTTGCCTCGGCGTGTCTTCCGGGTATCGCGGCTCCAGCGCTGTGAGTGGCTGGAGCCGCGATGTCTCACTCCCGCGCATGCGCGCAGGAGACTTCGTTCCGGCGAGGTCCGGCGTCTGCCGAGCCTTCAGCCCGAGAATCCTCTGTGCGCATGCGCCGCTGCTGTCAGCGGCGCATTGCGAGGGGAATATCTCCTAAACCGTAAAGGTTTAGGAGATATTTTTTTTACCTACAGCTAAGCCTTATTATAGGCTTGCCTGTAGGTAAAAGTTAAAAAATGACTTTACAATCACTTTAAGGCAGTTCTGAACGGAAATGGGGGTCCAACCTGGTACTAGCAAGGTGTACCTAACAAAGTGGCCAGTGAGTGTATATTAGGGGGTCCCTCTGTTGCCTATGATTGGCTGTCTGCTGTGACTGCTTCCTGGTGGATTACCTTATGCAGGTGGGGTCTGGTGTCCTCAATGGAAGATTTTCCCTCACTTCCTGTTCTGCACACAGATAGGTGTCCTATCCCCCTCATTCCTCTATCCAAATTTTACAAAGTTGTGTCCCTATTTCTCCTTTACCATCTCACTGGAATCAGGCAAGACACATGAGGAATTAAATAAAATACCATCGATCATCACATTACCATCATCAGACGCCCTCCTCTCTATGGCTCAATTCCGTCCTGTACACATAAACACAACCAGCATGGAAACTAGCCCTGGAGACTACAACTCCCAGAAGTCTGTGCGCACTCCCCGATCAGCCAATCAGTCCGTATCCCAGCATCCTTCATTTCCACCGCAAGCGTGTATCAGAGACATCTAGGGAGGTCACTATAGCCCGCTCTCGGTCAGCTGTTCCAGCTTATGCTTTGAAGCATGCTGGGATTGGTAGTACTAAGCCTACACTGGGTGGGGCGGGGCGTACACAGACTGTTATTCACACCTAGAGAACGGTAAGGAGAGCCTGGGAAGGATTACCAGCACTCCCACAACCCCCCGCGCCTGTTTACTCCCCGCCTACCAACCAATCGCCGATCTCTTCCTGGTCATAAATAGATGTGCCCGCCCACCGGCTCCTAAAACACACGTGACCGGACTCTGCAGGGTCTATAAATCACAGAAAAGGTGTGCACTGTGCAGTCACAAGGTGTGAGTCAGTGAGGTACAGCGTCCCGACGCCCAATACAGCCAGGCAGCTAGCTCACCTGAACAAAATAGGAATGCTTTGTTTTTTTTGCATGATAATATTCACAGCTTCAATACCGGTGTACTGATGAGAAATGGCCGCCCGGTACTGCACATGCGTAGCGCTTGCGCTGTACGGAGCCGCCGAACATCGGAATTGATGATCAGCTGTACACCGCTGACATTGTGCCAGACGCTCCCAATGCTCGTGTAAGGGGCAGATTTCTTCATGATGGGCGTGTGTGAGGGGTGTATTTTGTAATGATGGCCAGTTCTACTAGTTCCGCCCCCATCTTAGCAACACTGGCTATCATTACAAAATACGCCCCCTTCTGTAGTCATCTGCCCCTCACACGAGCTTCGGGAGCGTCTGGCACAATGTCGGCTATTGTGCGCAGGCGCGTCTACAGCTGATCGTCAATTCCGATGTTCGACGGCTTTCGTCCGCTCCGTACTGCGCAAGCGCTACGCATGCTCAATACCGGGCGGGCGTTATTCGACGAGGAGCGTTTCTTGTCAGAACACCGGACCAATTCTGACACTTCTCACATGTGTAGAAATCAACTTTTTTGCCAGAAAATTATACCCCAAACAAAATATTATCTATCTATATTTTTTATTTTTTTTTGCAGAGGCCCTATAGAATAAAATGGTGGGTGGGTGTTGCAATTTTTTTATGCCACGTGGTATTTGCTGGAAAAATACAATTTAAAGTAGAAGTCCACCCCAACACTACAATCCCTGCATCAAGGGCAGTACAACCAGCCCTGTTGTACCAGGCCCGGCCAGCAGGGGGCCCAAGCAACTTTTATTGAATATTTTTGTATTTACATACTGGTTTCACTCATAGCATAAAAAATAGCCTAATCCTGTATAGCCATTCTAACGCCCCATGCACACGGTCTGACTTTTTGACAACAAACTTCTAAATTCCCAGGTTTTAAAAAAAATCCGACCGTGTGTACGCTCCATAGGACAAACTTTTTCGGTTTTCATCGGACATATGTTTGCTCTGCAAACAGACAAACTTTTCGGCAAAATCCTATCGTGTGTACAGAAGTCCATCGGACTTTAGTCCAAAGTACAAACACGCATGCTCAGAACCAATGTTAAAATCAACCAACAATAGCAGAAGTTGACCAAAGGGTGGTGGTAAAGAGCCAAAAAAAACACGTGATTTTGGGAAAGTTTGCTGAAAAAGTCCTGCCGTGTGTATGCCTACCAAGTTCACGGTCAATGCCCTTTAAACAAAAATCCATGGAAAAGTTTGTTTGAATCCGACCGTGTGTATGAGGCTTAAGATTGGATTATTCCCACGACAAAACTCAAAGTCTTAGGCCTCGTACACACGGCCGAGAATCTCGTCAGGAAAAAACTCGTAGTTTTTCTTGACGAGATTCTTGGACAATAAACTTGTCCCGGCCGAGTGTACACACGCTCAATCCAAAGAACCTGCGGTTCTTTGAATGGAGCGAACGCGGTGACGTCATCGCCTACGACGAGTGTGCGCTCGTCACATTCGATGCCGTCGCCGCCATCTTGCTACACCCTACCTCTGCCTAGGAAGCTACCGCGCATGCGTCAAAGTCATTTAGAGCATGCGTGGGTTTCCACGGCGACAGGTAAGTGTACACACACACACACACACTTTTCTCGTTGAGAAACATGCTGACGAGAATCTCGACGAGAAAATAGCAGGTTCTCTATTTTTCTCGTCGAGATTCTTGCCAGTTTTCTTGACGAGAAACCTGAAAGCTGCGTACACACGACCGATTTACTCGGCAAGAAAGCTCTACCAGCCTCTCTAAAACATGACTGCTGGCGGCGCTGGGTAGAGAGATAGACAAAGATGCAAAACAAAGAGAGAAAGCCCAATAAGGATAGCAAAATCCTAAGTACTAGGAATTTTTGCCCAATCTTCCATATCGATTTCTTAATACTATTGAGTGCCCCTGAAACACATCTGCCCAAGCGCAGTACACAACACAAATGGAGAGAAAAAAAAGGAAAAAGAGAAAAAAAAAACAACTACCGACATATACAGACCTACAAATTCCCCTGGGAAGCCCCCTTCCGACCCTCCGCCACACCTGCCAAGCCCAGTCAAATCCGCATCGCGCTCATTTTCACAAATAAACTCTCAAGATGTCCGAGTTCAGGAACTCGATCCAAGGTGACCACACTTCCATAAACTTATGATAGTATCCTTGATTACTTGCCATTATTTCCTCCATTCTTTTTATTTGATTAAAGTGGTTGTAAACCCTTATAATTTTTTTTTTTTTTTTTAAACTACCTGTAAGAGAAAGGCATAATGAGCTAATATGACTAGCATAATAGCTCATTATGCATCACTTACCTTAGATCGGGGCCCCCGAAGCCGTCCTTGTCTCCCTCTTCAGCCGCAGCCATCTCTGCGGCGATAGCCAGAAGGTTACTTCCGGGTATCGCCGCTCCAGCCAATCACAGCGCCGCTCCGGCGCTGTGATTGGCCGGAGCAGCGGAGACGTCACTCTGCGCATGCGCGCGGGAGCCGTCACATTCGGCTACGCCCAGCGATTGCTGGGAAGTAGCCAAATTTGTGAATGGGATTAACCCCATGAATGCGCCGTTGTCTACGGCGCGCATGCGCCGTAGACAGCGGTGCCTGTCATTTAACTAAATATCTCCTAAACCGTGTAGGTTTAGGAGATATTTCTTGCACCTACAGGTAAGCCTTAATCTAGGCTTACCTGTAGGTGCAAGTTGAAAAAGTGGGTTTACAACCACTTTAATTTCAGCTACCCACTCTTGTATAGTGGGAACGACTATTGTATTCCAATGTCTAGGAATAATTATTCGCGCGGCAGAAATTAGATGAGGGAGCAGTCCTTTTGTGACCTCTCGCAATGCCCCTGGATATATGGATAATAAGGCTATGTCTGGAGATTTATGATAAAATACGCCAGTGACACAGGAACAAATTTGGAATATAGGCGTGCGCACATGGTGTGCCAGGTGTGCCCAGGCACACCCTGTACAGCACAGATTCCCCCTACTTCCCTGGGCACCCCCCTTCCCCCCACAGTGCTTCCAGCTTCCTTCCTCTCCTCTCCCACCAGCTGCTGCTGCAGGCACACAGAGGGGGATGTTTTAGAATGAGTGGGGAAGGGGCCGGTAAATATGTGATATGTGATACTGGCACCTTCCCTTTTTGAGTGAACACTGTGAGTGATCAGTAACTTGTGTTTGAGCTTTGCGGTGCACTCCCTAATCCAATAGGCTGCGCACTCCTATGATCTGACGGCATGTCCACCAGATGTGGATCATTGTACCACTGTCTCCTCCACATCACCAGCATTCCCTAGGATATATCTGGGAAATTCTATGTAACCTCGCTGGACATCTGTACCATCTAGTTAGTATTTTATAATTCTTTTCTTGTATGAAAGTCGCAGGGCTAGATTTAAAAGTTAACCAAAACACTTTTGTCCATTCTTCTACAGAGATTGTATAACCCAATTCTCTCTCCCAGTCTCTAATGTAATACAGGCTAGATGTGGAGGGGCCCAAGCAGCTTTGTAGTTAACCACTTCGCGCCCGGGCTATAAGCAAAAGACGTCCGCAAAGCGGTCGTCAATTGCTGATAGGACGTCTATGGACGTCCTCTTATTTACTTCCGCGTTGCGCGCCACTGCGGGCGCGCGTCGGGGAAAAACTGTGCCCGCCGTGTCAGGCGAGTGCCGATGCGCGTGCCTGGCGGCCGCGATGTCCGCCAGGTACGAGCGATCGGCTGTCACAGAGCCAGGGACGTGGATCTCTGTGTGTAAACACAGAGATCCACGTCCTGTCGGGGAGAGGAGACGGATGGTGTGTCCCTTGTACATAGGGACAACCATCAGTCACCTCCCCCCAGTCAGTCCCCTCCCCCCCACAGTAAGAACATCTAGCAGGGAACATATTAACCCCTTGATCGCCCCCTAGTGGTTAACCCCTTCCCTGCCAGTCACATTTATACAGTAATCAGTGCATATTTTTAGCACTGTTCGCTGTATAAATGTGAATGGTCCCAAAAATGTGTCAAAAGTGTCCGATGTGTTCGCCGTAATGTCACAGTCACAAAAAAAAAAAAACGCAGATCGACGCCATTACTAGTAAAAAAATAAATAAAAAAATAATTTAAAAAAAATCATAATTCTATTCCCTATTTTGTAGGCGCTATAACTTTTGCGCAAACCAATCACTATACGCTTATTGCGATTTTTTTTTTTACCTAAAATATGTAGAATACGTATCAGCCTAAACTGAGGAAAAAAATAGTTTTTAAAAAAAAAAAATGGGATATTAATTATAGCAAAAATTAAAAAATATTGTGTTTTTTTCAAAATTGTCGCTCTATTTTTGTTTATAGCGCAAAAAATTAAAACCGCAGAAATGATCAAAGACCACCAAAAGAAAGCTCTATTTGTGGGAAAAAAAGGACGTAAATTTTGTTTGGGAGCCACGTCGCACGACCGCGCAATTGTCATTCAAAGCGTGACAGTGCTGAAACCTGAAATTTCGCCTGGGCAGGAAGGGGGTTATGTGCCCAGTTGTCAAGTGGTTAATTTCTAGCTAAAAAATCCGAATTATCCGTATATATTCGAGTATAAGCCGACCCGAATATAAGCCGAGGCACCTAATTTTACCACAAAAAACTGGGAAAGCTTATTGACTCGAGTATAAGCCTAGGGTGTCCATCTACATGCCTCACTGTGTCCATGTGCATGCCTCACTGTGCCCATGCCTCACTGTGTCCATATGCATGTCTCACTGTGCCCATGCCTCACTGTGTCCATGCCTCACTGTGCCCATGCCTCAGTGTGTCCACACCTCACTGTGTCCAAGCCTCACTGTGTCAACGCCTCACTGTGCCCATGCCTCACTGTGCCCATGCCTCACTGTGCCCATGCCTCACTGTTTCCACTCCTCACTGTGTCCAAGCCTCACTGTGCCCATGCCTCACTGTGCCCATGCCTCACTGTTTCCACTCCTCACTGTGTCCAAGCCTCACTGTGTGCATGACTAGGCTGACGTTTAACATGGGAGTCTATGGAAGGAGTGTCCGGCTTTGAAAAATCGATGCTCCCCGGCCGTAGGTCTCCCAGACAACAAACTTTGCACACTTGTAGAGGAGAAATGGGGCTATATGAGTGCCCTGTTTCGGGTCCAGGGGACCTACGACCGGCCGGTACTGAGTCCCCAAAATCACCAGAGAAATTACCGTTTAACATGGGAGTCTTTGGAACGTGTGACCGGATTTGAAAAATCGGTGCTTCCCGGCCGTAGGTTCCCCGGATAACTAACTTGCACACTTGTAGAGGAAGAGTGGGGCTACATGTGTGCCAAGTTTGGGGTCCAGGGGACCTACGACCGGCCGGTACTGAGTCCCCAAAATCACCAGAGAAATTACCGTTTAACATGGGAGTCTTTGGAACGTGTGACCGGATTTGAAAAATCGGTGCTTCCCGGCCGTAGGTTCCCCGGATAACTAACTTGCACACTTGTAGAGGAAGAGTGGGGCTACATGTGTGCCAAGTTTGGGGTCCAGGGGACCTACGACCGGCCGGTACCGGGTCCCCAAAGTCCGGGAGATCAGGCGCAAAAAGGTGACTCGAGTATAAGCCGAGGGGGGCATTTTCAGCACCAAAAAATGTTTTGAAAAACTTGGCTTATACTCAAGTATATACGGTAGCTAAATAACTTTATTAACCTGCACCTACTTGATTGGCAATGTATATAGTACCTTCCTGGGCCCCATCAGGTTAACAGAGTAAGTCCCTCAGTAAGTGCTGTGCTGCAGCCTGAGGGAGATACTTATCACTGAGGAGGCTGAGCCAGTGCAGAAAGAGTAATCCCGACGCTGGTCCACAGGCAAGCAATCCCCTGCACACACACACACTGACACATCACACAGGCTGAGGTGTAGTCCCCAGACTCCCCATTGTGTGCTCATGGTCATTATCATTATGATGATCAGAGCACTGCAGGTGCTGTATGGCTCTGTCAGTGTAACATGCTGTTTGGTGATGACTTTCTTAATATTATTATACACGATTTATAATAATAATAATAATATATGGCTGTACTGTGTGTTAGACTATAACACAGCACAGCCATAAGAAGGTCACCACCCAACAGCATGTTACACTGACAGAGCCATACAGCACCTGCTGTGCTCTGATCATCATAATGATAATGACCATGAGCACACAATGGGATGCTACTTTACACGTGTGTTGGAGGGAAGGGACAGTAAAAATACACAGCCAAGCTGCATTTTTACCACCCCAAAACCACTCCCCTTTGTGAATTTTTTATTCAAACTTTGCAATCAGGTCCGCCTGTCAGTTTTTCATTTATACCTGACTGAAAGCTCTATGTAGGTCTACAGGAGTCCAGATATGAATTGACTTGTGTGCATTTAGATCCGCCTACCTCCGTATCCATTCAGGTAAAAATAAATAAATGGAAAAGAGCATCCTTTTCTATTTTTCCAGACCTAAATGTGACAGATCAGAGGTAGCCTGATGTAAATGGACGCAAGTCTGTGGTGTATGCAGACACAATCTGAACAGGGGCACAGATGTCAAAACAATGACATCTCTCCCATTCAGATCCAGGTATGATTGGTGGGGTGCTGTAAAGCTTCCTGGTGGTAAAGCTAAGGTGGTTCGAACACGCCTGAGCTCATCCCAGCTAATTAGTTGTTGTCAAAAAAGTTCTAAAATAAGACATCTCTGCTGCTTTATTATAGTGTAAAAAGTTTAGAATAATAGTGGTTATTAAAGCTTCACCTTTTGGAACATGTTTCAGCTCCTGCCGCCATTCCCCCAGATTTCGTGAGAGTGTGGGGTCAGGGGCAGAGTCAGGGGCGGGGTTGTGGGTGGGGCCAAGAGGGCCCTGTCAGGATACGCTATATGGGGCCCCATGATTCTAACAGCGGCCCTGCCTGCATCTACAGACATCCAAAATCTAACACTAACCTATCTAGCCTGTAAAGAAGAAATCAGTATACTTATTTATTTATTGAAGCCGACTCGATCCCACGCTGAGCTGTCAGCTGCGGCTTCGCTGTGGAGGGGGGTGCAGAGGACACATGCGACAACGGAAGCCCCTGTAGTAACTCTATGGGTGATGTCACTTCCCATTCATTTCACAGCTGTTGTCAGCTGTCTCCTCTGCAGAGCTCCCACCGCTGGAGACCGAATCTGCTTCAGAAAAGGTATGTACCATATTTTCCGGCGTATAAGACGACCTTTTACACCTAAATTTCACAGCCAAAAAACGGGGCTCGTCTTATACGCCGAGTGAAGCGGCCGCCAGATGGATGTCAGCCCGCCGGGTGCTCGGTAATACAGTATGCACCGCTCAGCCAATTCCGGCGGGCGATGCACTCTGTTGATGGATACAGAGCCTGCTAAACCTGCTCGGATTGGAGTAACAACCTCTGCCAATCCAAGCAGGATACATCTGAGATAAATGGCGTGGGCTGATGATGTCACAGCCTCTGCCAATCTGAGCAGGTTTTGTATTCATTAATAGAATACATCACTCGCCGTGATTGGCTAAGCGCCGTATGGCTATAACTTTCGTTGAGAAGAAGCAATATGAAGCCTCAGAAGGGGGGTCGTCCTATACAGTGAGTATAGGCAAAAACGTATGAAATGCAGTAGAATTAGGGGGTCGTCTTATACACCAGAAAATACGATATACTGATTTCTTCTTTACAGGGATAGATAGGTTAGTGTTAGATCATGGATGCAGGGATTGTAGTTTTAGGGTGGACTTACACTTTAATAAATGTTAGTGCACACAAACACAATATAATACCCAATCATTTGGTAAAATGTAAAAGATGATGTTACGCCAAGTAAATCAATACCTAACATGTCACGCTTTAAAATCGTGTCCGTCAGCCAATGGCAGAGAGCGCTGATCGGAGTGTTCTGGGGGGGGGGGGGCTCATCCTGTCAGAACACAGCAGCTCAGCCAGGGAGAACACTGTACTAACTTCAGCTAGTTAGTACAGCGGCTCCAACCGCAGTTTTTTTTCGTTCAATACGCTGCGTTGAACGAAAAAAAAACTCATAGTGTGTACCCAGCTTTATACAGGTGGTATGGCGATAGAATTATTGTTCTCACTCTGACGTTCGTGACGATATCTCACAAGTGTGGTGCAATCACTGTTTACATATGCGTGCAGGCTTATGTATGCATTTGCACATAAGCATAGGGGGGACAGGGGTGCTTTAAAAAACAAAATGTTATTTATTTTATCCAAAACTTTTTTTACACTGTCTCTTTATTTTTTAGTTTTTTTTGTATTAACTTTATTGCTATCCTAAGGGGATTATAATTATTATACAGAATTTATATAGCGCCAACAGTTTACACAGCGCTTTACAATATAAACAACATCCCATGTGACAGCATGGGCCGTGACAGGTCCTCTTTATGGAGGGATCGGGGGCCTTCACCCATGTTCACATTGGGCCGATTTGGCATTCCAATTCAGAGCCTATTGCCAGCAATGGCACTGTCCGAATCGATGTGAAGCCGACTTTGCGGCGCCACACCGATTCCCAAAAGTAGTTCCTGCACTACTTTTGGCGACTTCGGGGGCGATTTTAATAGACATCTGTGAATTAACCCGCACAGGTGTCTCTGTAATTGCACCCAAAATCTGACTGAAATGCCGGTTTGAACTTGCACGATTTCAAACCTGACCTCAGTGTGAACATGGGCTTAGGGAAGTGGTTAAGTAACACCTGATGGAATTAGGTTTGTTAACCGCTTCCCGCCCGGCCTATAGCAGAACGATGGCCGGGAAGTGGTTCTGTTATCATGACTGGGCGTCATATGACGTCCAGCAGGATAAAATGCCGGCGCGCAGCAATCGCAAGTGCGTCGTGTCAGTCTGACACACCGCATCTCCGATCGTGATGGCTTCTTACCACGTGATCAGCTGTGACCAATCCCAGCTGATCATCGCGTGAACCAGGAAGTGTCGGTAAACGGTACAGTAACACCTGTCAGTACTTATCGTCAGTACCTCATCATCAGTGCCACCTCTCAGTGCCGCCTATCAGTGCCCATCAGTGCTGCATATCAGTGCCGCCTATTGGTGCCTATCAGTGCCCATTAATTCTACATATCAGTGCCTTCTCATCAGTGCCCATCAGTGGCAGTCAATAAAGGGGAAAACAAAATTTTATGACAGAAACTAAGAAAAACGAATTTTTAAAAAAAAATTGGGTTTATTTTAGTTTGTTTAGCAAAAAATAAAAACCCCAGAGGTGATCAATTACCACCAAAATAAAGCTCTATTTGTGGGAAGAAAATGATAAAAAATTTGTTTAGGTACAGTGTTGCATGACCGCGCAATTGTCATTCAAAATGTGACAGCGCTGAAAATTGTCCTGGGCAGGAAGGGAAGGGGCGTAAGTGCCTGGTATTGAAGTGGTTAAATCACCTTGCCTCATAAGCAATTGCCATTTTAATTAGGGCGGCTGTCACACTGAGGAGTTTTTCAAGCGCTTTTGCGTTAAAAAAAGCTCAAGAAAAATGCTTCTCTTTAAAATCAATGAATGTGTTCACACTGGGACGGGGCGCTTCCATTGCAGTGAAAAAATCCTGCTAGAAGCAATTCTGGAGCTTGTTTGGGGATATAAAACCGCACCAGAAATGCACCTCCCCATTGAAAGCAATAGAAAACGAGGCAAAAATGTGGCAAAAATGCCCCCACGGTGCGTTTTTTGAGTCACAGGTCCTTTAAAAACCACTCTAGCACCTATTTTATTTAGTGCTGTTTATATTTTGTAATGTTCTCCTTTGCTGCCCATATATGGATGATATATCCATTCCGCTCACCTATGTCAATTTGGACACTTTGCTCCCCAAGCTTGGTCTCCTAGCACCGTGGCCCCTGTCTCTTTATTGCGACCCAGGTCCCAGCGATTGGCGATTCTCAGGGCAACTCCCGGCCCTGTGAACTCCACCTCTGCTACCTCGCATTGGCCGAGGTCCGCCCCGTCAACGGCGTCATCGGCGCATGCGCGGTAGACTGCGACCTTTCGGGACAACGTCATTTCCGGCTGGAATGACGCTCTTCCTGTGGGAGTACTTAAGAGTGGTACACACCGCTCCAACATGGCAGTTCACAGGAGAGGTTCCCTACAGGCTCGATACCACGCCAATTTGCCAGGCCCAAAGGTAACACTGACTATACATTGTTTTGCAACGATGCTCTGGCTATCATACTAGATCACTCCTTTTTTTTAAAACTTGCTACTGTTATCCTTTGTTTTATAGCCATGCTACGTTTCCACTTCTGGGCTACTTTGTGGACAGATTATCCCTGCCCAGCCCACGCACCAGGTCCATATTGGTGCGCATCTCTTGGTGTTTAGAGTTCAACACGCCTGAGGGGAACCCCTCGTCTTTCTGCTTACCAGCAGACTGTGCTTGGTCTAATACTCTGCTGTCTATTACTATGGTGAGCTTTGTTTACATTTAGGGAAATGAAGGGTTACCCCCCTTTTTTCCTTTTCTTTTCCTTTTTCTGCTAGTGCATAAGCTTTGCAGTGGCCCAGGAGGTTGTAAATGGAACCTTTGTTTATCATTTTTTCTAGATTTCTACAAACCTAACTGGCTATCTGTTTTAGATATACTGCCAGTGTGTTGGTATCCAGGTTCATGTTACATTACTCAATAAGACCTGTTTGTAACAGTATACTCTTCCATCTGGGTACTTATGGTTTCATACTAACTTGGCGGGTTTCTGTATTTGGCTCTGCCCCCTTCTGTATTTTGGGGGGGGGTTGGTGGGAGTGGGGACCACCCAGGCCTCATCCACCTATGTACCCTTTGTATATATATGTTTACCATACCACAACCGACCTTGAATGCCCCAGTATTGGGGGGTCCAGTTCATTTGGTTTCGGTGATTGTGGATGGGGGGCTGTGACTATCCAGGCCATATGTGGACAGCAATTGTTTTAATATATTTTTGATGTTTTATGCTTTATGTATTAAAAATTATGTTTACTTATCTATTGTCATGGATATGCATTAATGTCTGTCTGCCATCTTACCTTCCTCCTCATGTGTTCATCTAGAGACCAGACCTCCTTCACCTGGCTTCCTTTATAATCTCCTCCCAGCCTGACTCCACCCCAGGCCCTATCACTGAACACTATATTAACCTGTGCACTGCAAGCCTGCTTTGCTGATCAACGTGTTTGTTAGGCATTGTGTGTTTGGGTTCCTGCCTGCCGTGTGCTACGTCTGTCTCTCTGTTACGTTATTGGCTTGTCCCCGACCATCCCTGTCTGCTCGTGACCCTTGACCTTCGGCTCGTTCTTCGTTATCCTTGTCTGCTTGTGGCCCCTGACCTTCGGCTTGTTATTCGGTTCTCTCTATCGTGTGCTGCTGCTTCCCCTTATCCTACGGGGCGTGAGCTAGGAAACTCCAGGGGCCGCGACCTGGTCCCAGCCTGCAGCGTAACATCCTCACCACTAGAGGCCCTGGAGAAGACCAGCTGGGTCTTAGACTCCGCGCCCTGGGGAATCTTGGCTCTCGCTTCCGTTGGGATCCCGGTTGTGCTCCTCTGGTCCCGCTTTCCACAACCACCCAGTTTCCTATCCACAGAAGCCAGCCATAGGGTTCACTACCTCGCGGTGCACTCCTGTCCCCCTACGGTGTGCATCTGTCACCTGGCCACAGGTGACCCTGACAGTTTGATCAGCCATGAACCCGGCTGACATCCCGCTTCCCGCGGATGATCCATTGCAGGGCATAGTTCGCAGACTTGAGACCCAGGAATCAAATCAGACCCAGGTGATGCGATTCCTCCAGGATCTGGCTTCTCGATTCGAGCAGCTTCAGGTCTCCTTGGGAACCCCGAATCCGCAACCCCAAGTACTACCAGCGGCTGTACCTATCGCACCAGTCGCAGCCTCACACTCACTAAGATTGCCAGCTCCGTTCCGTTTCTCTGGGGACTCCAAGGCCTGCAGGGGGTTTCTCAGCCAATGCACTATTCATTTTGAGCTTCAGCCTCAAAGCTTCCTATCTGACCGGGCTAAGGTAGCCTATATCATTTCCCTCCTCTCCGGTGAAGCTTTGGCCTGGGCTGCCCCCCTGTGGGAGAGGAACGATCCGGTGGTTTCCAGTCTGTCCGAATTCTTGAAGCTCTTTCGTAATATCTTCGAAGAGCCGGCTCGGGCTTCTTCAGCGGCTAGTGCTGTCTTACATCTTCGCCAAGAATCTAGTTCAGTGGGGCAATATGCTCTTCAGTTCCGTATCCACACAGCTGAATTGAGCTGGAATAATGAGGCCCTGGTCGCTACCTTTTTACATGGCCTCTCTGACCGAGTGAAAGACGAATTAGCGGGAAGAGCCATTCCCGTCGGTCTGGACGATGTAATTTCATTATGCAACCAGATCGACATTCGTTTTCAAGAGAGGTCCTTAGAAAAAAGACGCCAGCACTCTCTTGGTCCTAGCCAGTCTGAGCTCCCCTCCCTTCATTCCGTGGAGCATCCTCTACCTGCTGAAGAACCTATGCAGCTGGGCCGGACCAGACTAACCCCCGAAGAACGTGCTAGGCGCAGAACTCTGGGCTTGTGCCTCTATTGTGGGGGCAAGGGTCATTTTCGTGACTCCTGCTCGCTTCGTCCGGGAAACGCTCGGGTCTAATACATTTGGAAGGTGGAGTATTGGACCCAGAAACATCACCTTCTCGCCTGCTCTTGCCGGTGTCCCTTCATGTAGGCACTTCTCCTCAGTCAACCCTTGCATACCTGGATTCCGGGGCTGCCGGCAATTTCATGGATTGGAGAACTGCTTCTTCTATGAAGCTTACCCTTTCACCTCTCACTACCCCATTGGTAGTCTCGGCAATTGATGGCACTGTTCTCCCAGGGGGCCCTATTCGCTTCCAGACGCTACCCATTAGGATGTCGGTAGGGATTCTCCACCAGGAGTGGATATCCTTTCTTATTCTACCCAAGGCCTCTACCCCAGTTGTATTGGGCCTCCCTTGGCTACAGCTCCACTCTCCACATGTGGACTGGGTCTCTGGGCAGATCCTGGCCTGGGGTTCCTCATGTTTCTCGTCGTGTCTTCTCAAGGTGACCCCCAAGGAGAGTCTTCCGGTTGCTGCCACTTCTGTTTCTTCTGATCTTCCCGCCGCATACAGCGATTACCGGGATGTGTTCTGTAAAAAATCAGCTGAGGTGCTTCCTCCCCACAGGTCTTTTGACTGTGCTATTGATCTTGTCCCCGGAGCAACTCTACCCAGGGGTCGTACCTACCCTCTGTCCATCCCAGAGACCCAGGCCATGTCGGAGTATGTAGCAGAGAATCTGGAGAGAGGGTTCATCCGGAAATCCTCATCGCCTGCAGGGGCAGGGTTCTTTTTTGTTGCCAAAAAGGATGGTACCTTAAGACCCTGCATCGATTATCGGGGTTTAAATGCGGTTACTATTAAAAATCGATACCCCTTACCCTTAATATCTGAGCTATTCGATAGGTTGAAGGGTGCCTCCATTTTCACCAAGTTGGATCTCAGAGGCGCGTACAATCTCATTCGAATACGGGAGGGTGACGAATGGAAGACTGCATTTAACACTAGAGACGGGCATTACGAATATCTGGTGATGCCTTTTGGTCTGTGTAATGCTCCAGCCGTGTTTCAAAACTTTGTCAATGAAATCTTCAGAGATCTGCTGTACCAGTTTGTTGTCATCTATCTGGATGACATTCTGATCTTTTCTGAAAATCTGCTCGTCCACAGAAACCATGTCCGCACTGTACTTCAACGTCTTAGAGAGAACAATCTCTATGCCAAGCTGGAGAAATGTTCCTTTGAATGTTCTGAGGTCCTGTTTTTGGGGTGCTTTGTCTCATGTTCGGGGCTTCGTATGGACCCTGGGAAGGTCTTGGCTATCACCAACTGGCCTCTTCCTGCTAGCCTCAAGGCCACACAGCGCTTTCTTGGCTTCACTAATTATTATAGGCAGTTCATAAGGAATTACTCTTCCATTGCCGCGCCTATTATCGCTTTGACCAAGAAGGGTGTGAATGCCAGAGACTGGCCTCCCGAAGCTGTCTCTGCATTTCACAACCTGAAACAGGCCTTTGTTTCTGGCCCCCTCTTGAGGAGACCAAATCCTGGGAATGCATTTTTTATTGAAGTGGACGCTTCCTCAATGGGGGTGGGAGCTGTGCTTCTTCAAATCTTTGAGAAGAGACGCCAACCATGTGCGTTCTTCTCCAAAAAAATTTCTCAGGCAGAGAGGAATTATGCCATCGGTGATCGGGAACTTCTCGCAATTAAATTGGCGTTAGAGGAGTGGCGTCATCTCTTGGAGGGTTCCCCTCACTCCATAACGATCTTTACCGATCACAAGAATTTACAGTATCTACAGAATGCTAAACGTCTGAATCCTAGACAGGCCAGGTGGAGTCTCTTCTTTGCCCGTTTTAATTTCACGATTACCTACAAACCTGGTTCCTGCAACGGTCGGGCTGATGCGCTCTCTAGGTCATTTGACACTTTGGACGAGGAGTCCGCCCCTGAACCTGAGCCGATCATTCCCACCTCATGCATTGTTGCCCACTCTACCACCCTGAAGTCTAAAATTCCGCCTGGTAAGACCTTTGTCCCCACTGGGCTGAGAGCTAAGATCCTTCGTTGGGGACATGATTCCAAGGTGGCAGGGCATTCTGGATTCCTCCGATCCTTCCTACTCATCAGTCGTCACTACTGGTGGCCTAATCTCCGCTCAGACGTCAAAGACTACGTTAAAGCTTGTCATGTCTGTGCTCAGTCCAAATCCTCCACACAAGCTCCTGCTGGTCTCCTCATGCCCTTGCCTATTCCTAAGGAACCCTGGGCCCATATTGCCATGGATTTTATCACCGATCTCCCACTGTCTGAGAATAATACAGTCATTTGGGTGGTAATCGATCGATTCTCCAAGATGGCTCATTTTGTTCCTCTTCCTGGTCTTCCTTCTGCCCCTGCCTTGGTTCCCATTTTCATTCGAGAAATTCTCCGCCTACATGGGGTCCCTTCTCATATTGTTTCCGACAGGGGAGTCCAATTCACGTCTCGTTTTTGGAGAGCCTTTTGCAAATCCCTCAATATTGTCTTGGATTTTTCTTCTTCTTACCATCCCCAATCCAATGGACAGACTGAGAGGGTTAATCAGGAGTTAGAGGTCTTTCTTCGCACCTTTGTGTCTTCTCACCATGACGATTGGTCCTCTCTACTCCCGTGGGCAGAATTCTCCCATAACAATCATGTGAATACCAGTTCGCAGAAGACACCCTTTTTCACAGTTTATGGAAAACACCCTCAACTTCCTCTTCCTATGATCTGTTCTCCAGACATTCCAGCTTTGGCTTCGGTTCAGGAGTCTCTCAATTCCGTTTGGGGTCACGTTCATGATTCCCTCCGGGCAGCTGCTGAAAAATTCAAAGGCTTTGCCGACCGCCGCAGGCGTAAACCGCCTTCTCTTCAGCCAGGGGACAAAGTCTGGCTCTCTACCAGGAACATCAAGCTCCGAGTTCCTTCTCTGAAGTTTGCTCCACGATTCATCGGTCCATACACGGTAACTGCTAAACTGAATCCGGTTTGTTTCAAACTCCAGATTCCTAAGAGCCTTAAAATCACTAACTCCTTTCATGTTGCTCTTCTAAAGCCTTTAGTCCTCAATAAATTCTCTCGTCCTCTTCCTACCGTGGCGCCTGTCTCTGAGGATAATCAGGAGTACGAGATCAGTCAAATTCTGGACTCCCGACTCTGTAAAGGCGTTCTTCAGTACCTCGTTCATTGGAAAGGGTTTGGTCCTGAGGAGAGGTCTTGGATCACTGCATCTGAGGTCTTTGCACCTCGTCTGTTAAAGGAGTTTCATCTGAAGTTTCCCTCTAAACCTGGGCCCAGGCGGGGAAGGGGGAGGCCTCGTAAGAGGGAGGGTACTGTCATGGATATGCATTAATGTCTGTCTGCCATCTTACCTTCCTCCTCATGTGTTCATCTAGAGACCAGACCTCCTTCACCTGGCTTCCTTTATAATCTCCTCCCAGCCTGACTCCACCCCAGGCCCTATCACTGAACACTATATTAACCTGTGCACTGCAAGCCTGCTTTGCTGATCAACGTGTTTGTTAGGCATTGTGTGTTTGGGTTCCTGCCTGCCGTGTGCTACGTCTGTCTCTCTGTTACGTTATTGGCTTGTCCCCGACCATCCCTGTCTGCTCGTGACCCTTGACCTTCGGCTCGTTCTTCGTTATCCTTGTCTGCTTGTGGCCCCTGACCTTCGGCTTGTTATTCGGTTCTCTCTATCGTGTGCTGCTGCTTCCCCTTATCCTACGGGGCGTGAGCTAGGAAACTCCAGGGGCCGCGACCTGGTCCCAGCCTGCAGCGTAACATCCTCACCACTAGAGGCCCTGGAGAAGACCAGCTGGGTCTTAGACTCCGCGCCCTGGGGAATCTTGGCTCTCGCTTCCGTTGGGATCCCGGTTGTGCTCCTCTGGTCCCGCTTTCCACAACCACCCAGTTTCCTATCCACAGAAGCCAGCCATAGGGTTCACTACCTCGCGGTGAACTCCTGTCCCCCTACGGTGTGCATCTGTCACCTGGCCACAGGTGACCCTGACATCTATGTATATGTTCTGACAGACTATCATGCTCCTGAAGAAGCGTTACGATACGCGAAACATGCAGAGCAGAGCAGGAAATCTTTTCTGCATACTGGACCCACGATTAAGGCTACTCACTTCATATGCACACTGTTCAACCATTATTGTTTGTTGGATATGTATTTCTCTTAATTTGAGTTTACCAATGCTATTGTAGTCCTTGGAAGTGATATTAGAGCATTATTCTGGGCCATGTATTGATGACTACTATACAGATATTTATGAATGTATTAATGTATTTTTACAAATCTTTATAATAAAACCCCTAGATTTTTACATGAACTACCTATGTGCCGTTTAAAGTCCAATTTCTTCGTTTACTAGTCTCCTTTAAAAACCCCACCGTTAATGCGCTTTTGCAGCAGATTAGTGTGAAAGCAGCCTAAAGAGAATACATTCCGGTGTGTAGCGCCCCTTTACTTTACAGGGGTGCTATGTACTTAAATTTAGGGGTTGGTCTGAGCTAGTAGCCAGGCTCGGACCACTTTGATTTGTTAGTACTCGCTTCTGCCTGGTGGGCTATGTTAAAGCCTCCCGCGGCCGCGGTCGAGGCCCACCCCAGCGCCTACCTGAACCGGAGCTTCGAACCGGAGGGACCTCCAAGAGATCCACGTCAGGGGACGGTAAGGAGGCTGGGGACAATACAGTACAAAGTTTACCGGGTAAGGGAAAGAAGCTTGCGCCCCGTTCTATTGGGGATGTGCGGAAAGCCAGCCCACGGGAACTTTTGCCCTCAGCAGGCAATGTGTCCATGTCTGCTAGAAATTGCCTGCCAGAAATTGCCTGCCCGCAGAGATGTATGACACCTCTGATATAGACTCATCATCTGATGTGGGAGATGACTTTGCCATCGATGAGGTGTTTATTAAGAAGGGCTGGGATGGAATACCGGTGACTTCTCCCCGTAGTTTTTGGGAGGAATCGCCCATGGACTCTGGGGAAACTACGCCCTGGCTGGAAGCCCCTACTCCAACAGAAGGCCTTGTCTCCCTGCCCGCTTTACCTGCTCCGGAGCCCTCTAAGTCTTCTATTGTGGAGGCTCGTTCACCTTTGCGGCCACCTATGCCTCAGCTAGAGCCCATGCCATTAAAGAGGTCTCAGGATTCCATTGTCCTTCCTGGAGCGGGGGATCGGGCCACCATGCCGCCTTTAGCCTGGTTACAACGGCTTCTAAACAAAAAGATTGCCATTAAGTACGGGTGGGAATATGCATACGTTCCCAAGGAATTACTCTTTGAGATTGAGGCCTACAGGGACCGTTGGTACTCTGATTTCGTTTGGGACTTTCTGAAAGTACAGAAAGGCCACCGGTACTTCAGATGTTCTGCTGCCATGGCAGATCGCTTCAAAGGATGCCGGGAGGACTGGACTCTGGGTCGACACATTCATGCGGACAGGGTGGTAATCTGTAATAAGGACAGAGATGATGCTGTGTATTCCATCGAGACACTTGATAGAGAATGGAAAACTCTTGTCCTCCCAGACCCACACTATTACCTCTAGAGTGAGAACTTGTTTTTTTTTATTATTACTCACTCTAGAAACCAAACTTCCTGAATATATAACTTTGTCCCTGCCAGGGAATCCACTCTGTTGAGGATCGAAGAGCTGTTCTGTGTTTTTTTCTCTCTCCTCCTCACTCAACGGAAAAGAAGTTTAAGAAAAAAAAGAACTGAACTTTGGGGTAGATCTAGCTAGGATTAAGGTTGAAAGTTGCCTTGTTCAAGATGGGGAATGTTTTATAACATTGATACATTTCCATGTGAGTTAGTGCCAGATGTGATGACGATTGCACTACCACCAGGTGGCGGTGATTTGCAGAACTTTAATGATTAATACATGCTAGGATTAGCAATAATTTGAGCACTTAGTGAAGGGAGTTGTCTTTCCTCGGGGAGACAGCTCACTTCTTTTGTATAGCGGTTAGATAGGATGTTTGTTTGTGTGCTGTGTTTTTTTTCCCCTCTGCAGGGGAACTACAAGCAATTCTGCCGGAGAATGGGTGGAGTGGTAGTTTAGAAGGGGGTGAAAAATGTATATTATGCCATGTAAAATGTGACATTGAGAATTGGATGTCAATGTTTGTACTCTATGTTATCTATCTCTTCCTCTCTTTTATTCCCGCCTTTCCCCCATTTTATTGGTTCCGGCACAACAATTTAAAATTTTGTATATAGTTCGTAAATAAATCTGCGCTTGCTCAGGTTTGAGGGGCGTGAATTTATTTCAGACACTGGGGACAGTGTCTATTTCAGAGGGGGTGTATGTAGCGCCCCTTTACTTTACAGGGGTGCTATGTGCTTAAATTTAGGGGTTGGTCTGAGCTAGTAGCCAGGCTCGGACCACTTTGATTTGTTAGTATTCGCTTCTGCCTATGTAATGTAGCCTGATGTGCAGTTCCCTGTGGCCTGTAGGTGGCACTGCCATATCAGGTCAGGGTTGAACTGTGGGTGACATTGCTATGCCTTGGGGTGTCCTCTCTCAAGAGCGGTATGGTGGGCATGGTTGGCCTGCTGTGCATTTTGGGAGAGGATACATAAGGGGCAGACGCCATCTTTTGGGCTCTTCTCTTGCACCACCCGGCCCTCCAGGCCAGGGGTGCACGCGTGCATCAGTCTCAGGCACCTTTAGCCTGGGGCTGCAACTCCACTAGTAGGCCCAGCACCTTTAGCTGGGGCCTATCTCCAAAAGAAGAATCCCGGGGGGGCCCGGGAAAGGACCTTTCTGATGGACCGGGGATAGTTCACGGGGAAAGAGAGGCCTGGTTACCTTCTGGAGGGATTCAAAGATCCATCACAGGCCTTGCAACGTGCTATCACTGGCACCTGTCCTTGTGTTGCAATAGCTGAGGAGTTTGGGACTAAAGATTCTGTGGCAGAGGATCTCCCGATCGTATCTCTAGGAAACCTAAAGTGAACGTTCGAGCATCATTCCGGCTGCTAGGATCCGCTCTTACAGGGAACTATCCGGGTGAGCTAAACCTACTCGGGATCGAGTAGCGACTATTGTACCAGTTTGTGCCTGGACCTATCTCCCAAACCTTACTGTCCTTTCTCTCATCCACCTTTCCTGTCTGCTGAACTTGAACTTGCTTATAAAATAAACTCAGCATTGGAGTTAAAGTGGTGTGGACATTGGCCTTCCTGGGGAAAAATAGAGACGTGTCCCTATACTCTAGGAGATGAGAACCAGTCTGCTGGGATACCTTGCTGCAGGACCCAAAATTGTTAACACCGCTCAACCTCCTCAAACAGGAGGGTACGGGCATATAGCACGGTGTGCCTTGACCTGCAAGTGAGCCAAAGGCAGGAAAAGGTCTGTGTGTTACAGATGCATTTACTAAAACCAATGAAAGCAGAAATCAATCAGCTTCTATATTTAGCTTGGTCAGTTAAGTTTTAAAAATGAAGGCTAGAAGCTAATTGGTTGCCATGCACAGCTGCTCCAGATTCTGGCTTCTCAACAAATCCTCCTTATTAAAAGCTTATTGCACTAAGGCTAAGATCTTACTTTTTGGCCATGAGGCTGTCATTTTGTAAATCTCAAATGTCTTTTTATTTTTAGAAATTATCCTGTTTTAGGTTTGAATTCAGCCATTTCTGATTGTCTGGCCACCTCCTGTTTGTCCAGCTGTTGGTGGCTGGTCACTTCCTGTGTGGCCAGCTGTTGGTGTTGTCATAGTGCAGACTGCTGTTGCCATGACAACCAATGTCTTATACAGAGCACCACACCTGCAGAGGCTCACAAGAGAAAGGGGAAGGATGGCTCGTGTTTATGTGCTATTACTTCTGGTTCTATTTGCTTCATTGTTTGAAGGAGCGTGTTCACATCACTCTGAGAGTAAGTTAGCTTAAAGTGGAAGTAATCCCATAGATTTAACAGTTTCAAAAAGCAATTACATTCCTGGCATGCCGGGAATGCCAACTGTCACATTTGTTGTGCTCTCAACCAAACTGTCAAACCATCCAATGGCTGGTGTCATAACTGATCACATGTGCAGCATCATGGCAGTTGAAGATTAAACAGAGGCTAAGATGGCAGCTTCCTTGCCTGAAAATGATAGGAGGGTTTACTTCCACTTTAAGAATCATTTATATTTTATGTCTGTTTAATTTATTTTTCACTTTTATTTAAGGAGTTACATTGTTAGTGAGAAAGAGGGGGGCTGTCATAATGTGCAAGTATGAACAGCAGAACTGACCCTAGCAACATTGGCCAATGTGTCAAACTATATATATGTAGCACACAGACCCGGTTACTGCCTCCCTCCACTCACAGTCGGGCACACCTGCTACTTGCCCGGTATTCCCCATTGTATAGAGGAGCGAGCAGTGTTAGTTTTTGGGTCTTGCAGCAATTACCTCTTACGAGTGGATCCCTTCTCTCCGTTGTCTAGGTAGGAGTTCCTCAGAATAAAGCCAATGTCCACACAGGAGTAAAACCTAAGCAGCAAGGTTTTATTCTTTTTATCTTTGCAATCAACTTGGATAGGGAGTAGGAAGATGAGAGAAGTAGGGGAAAAGGTTCAGGCACGCAACACTTAAGACACAGTGTAACTCTTTCGTCGCCACTCAAGCCTGAGTGGGTATTTGCTCACCGGGACAGTCCCTTTGTGAGCGATCCTAGCAGCCGGGATGGAGCACGGATAAATAGATTTTTAAGGATGCGATCAGGAAATTCTCTGTCACAGAATTTGTCAATAGTCCCGAACCTCCCAGCCAAGCAATAATGAGAGAAAACTTTATACCAGATTGGCGTATTGCAGGGCTTGTAATAAAGATGATGGATCCCTCTGTAGGCGAGTTTCCAGGCCTCTTCCCGAGACAGCAGCACCGTCGCTAATCTCCTCTGGGACTGATCCTCCCCTGGTATCCTTTCCTAAAGGTGGGCTCCCTACAGGTGGGCAGCCTGGGATCCTTCTTTGAGGTTTAAGCCCCAGCCAGCAGAGACGGGCCTACCATGCAGCAACGCAGCCTCAGGCTGAAGGTGCCCGAGGCCCAAACACACTGCCATATGGGCCATGAGGCACACATACAGGACCAAGGGTCCCCTGGAACGCGCACCAACCCCAATGGCGTCTGCCCCTTATGTACCCTCTCCCAGCATGCACACCAGGTTGACCACGCCCACTGCACGGCTGCCGAGAGAGGACACCCAAGGTGCTGTGATACCCCCTGTGGTTCAACCTGAGCCGGCGGTGACAGTGCCACCTACAGGCACCAGGGAACACTACTGCCAGGCAGCATCACACCCAGAGCAAAAGCAATTTAGAACAATCAATTGGTCTGAGCCCAACTACCGGTTCAGACTACCCTTAAATTTACACATAGCGCCCCCACATATTGGGGGCGCTACATATATGTATATATACACATACACACAAACACTGGTAATCTTGCCAGTATATTAAATCATATAATAAAGCATTAGTAATCTTACTAGCTTATTAAAGTGAACCCATACTAAAATGAAAATCCCATTAGTAGAATGTTAAAGAGGATCTTCACCCTGTAAACAAAAATGTAAAAGTCAGCAGCTACAAATACTGTAACGACTGACCATTTCCAGACCAGGTCTTTCCTGGCACTTTTTGTTTACATGTAACAATCAGTATTTTTTGCTAGAAAATTACTTGGCACCCCCAAACATTATATGTTTTTTTTTTAAAGCAGAGGCCCTAGAGAATAAATTAGTGGAGTTGCCAATTTTTTATGTCACAGAGTATTTGTGCAGCGTTTTTTCAAACTATATTTCTTGGGGAAAAATACACTTTTTTGAATTTTTATACAAAAAAACACAATACATAACCAATTTTTTTTTAAATATAAAAGATGATGTTACACTGAGTAAATAGATACCAAACATGTCACGCTTTAAAATTGCAAATGCCCATGCAACGGCGACAAACATAAATTTTACTACCCATAGGCGCCGCTTTAAAAGCCTTTACAGTTTACCTCTTTAGATTTACAGTGGTGGTCTAGTGATAGAATTACAGCCCATGATCTGACATTCGTGGGGAAACCTCACATGGGACGATCGCTGTTTACGTGTGTGACCGACACGCACATTCGCTTTTGCACACAAGTACGGGAACGGGGGCACTTTAATTATAATTTTTTAATTATTAATTTATTTTTCAATTTTTACACTGTCGCTTTAAATATATTTTTTGATCACCTTTTTGCTGTCGTAAGATATGTAAACATCCTTGTGACAGCAATAGACATTGGCATGTGCCCCATGAATTATCCTGCAGTCTCCTGGGATCTGTGATGTGTCCCAAGAGGCTCCAGGGAAGGGCAACTTCTGTTTAGGTCGCACTGCCAAAATCACCCCCCCCCCCCAAAAAAAACCATTCCAAATCTGGGAGAGGAGGAGGGAGGGAGGTGAAGTTCTGCTTTAAATAGGATTTATTTATATCTCTTTACGTAGGAATTTGTTTAGTAAAAGTGTGTTAATTCGCTGTTAGAGCTGGTTTCATACAGAAATAGGAGTCACTGCTTTATGTGGCCTTGCAGCTCTGTGGTTATGAGTTAACTTACCTCAATGAACACTATTTGCACGCAGTTTGCAATAAGAAAAGAATATGAAGTCAGGCTTAGTATGATTGTTGTTTTAAAATCTGAAATTAACATTAAATCAGATCACTACATCTGAGCACCACAACCAAAAACGTTATTTAATTAATTTTTAATTTTCAATGCAAACTCCCCATCCATCCATGTCTCTGTGCTTTATTTTGTTGAGAAATCACTTTGAAAAACATCCCTCTAACTTTTCTGGCCGTGACCATCTTGAGTAATTTATGTAGCATTTACTTCCTGGAATCCATCTGCCCTTAGCTTAAGTATGCATCCAGGAGAGTGTGCTTAGTTGAGAAAACCCTCCTCCTTTCCTTCTTCCTGAAGACTCCTGGGATGTATGACATAATTTGCCTAGGCAAGAAACCAGGAAGTAACTTGAGAAATGTAAAAAAAAAAAAAAAAAAGTTTAAAACAAGTAAATATGATATACTTTCCTATCTATTTACTAATGCTAGCAGCATGAGGATTAAAAATAATCAATGTTGATTGGGAAAGTGAAGTTTCAGTTCAGTATTCACTCTAAAAAGCTGTGTAATGTGTTAGTACTGTTTAAATTATTACAAATTCACAATATTAGTACATTTTATATGTTTATTTATAATAAAATAAATACGAACGTTAGTTGTTATTTAAATAGTTGTTCCAGGTTAATTATAAGTTACAGTTCTAAAAACAAAAAACTGTATTTCATATCTATATATTTTATTGATGTGAATTTGGTGTTTTTACTATTGTATTCTCAGTGAAAGTGAATGATTTATGACCATGTTCTTCTTCTATTTTAGGTTGTGGTGCACGCAACATTAAAACTTATGGTTCCCGGATTGTAGGAGGAGTAACTGCCCGGGAAGGATCCTGGCCATGGTTGGTCAGCATACAGACCCCAGGGTTCAATAGATATGGACACTTTTGTGGAGGAACCCTAATACAAGACCGATGGGTGCTGACTGCCGCACACTGCTTCAGTGATTTAAGGTATGGATGTCTCAAACTATTTTGATGTGTAGATTTGGGTTGGGTTTTCTAAATGCTAGGCAATGTCATATAGAGGTTGCTCTATAAGCCCTCTTCTCAATAAGTCAGAGGTTAGAAGGGCATAAGAATACATACATATATCTGCTGTGTGTATATATGTGTGTTTATATATGTATATGTGTATATATATATATATATATATATATATATATACATACATACACACACACACACTGTATATAAAATCCAGTGGTTGCCATTGCACACATATCAGAGAGAAAATTGGCCCAGGTGCGCAGCAAAGCCTGTAGTACATATAGTCCAAAAGAGGTCCTTAGGAATTTGAGCTTGTGCCTCATTGAAATAATCACCGTGAGCATAGGTGTGCACAGGCAACTGCATTAGGGTGTGCACCCCAAAGCACAGCACACATGCATGTGTGTGTGTGTGTATATATACAGTGGGGAGAACAAGTATTTGATACAACGATTTTGCAGGTTTTCCTACTTACAAAACATGTAGAGGTCTGTAATTTTTATCATAGGTACTCTTCAACTGTGAGAGACGGAATCTAAAACAAAAATCCAGAAAATCACATTGTATGATTTTTAAATAAGTAATTTGTATTTTATTGCATGACATAAGTATTTGATCTACCAACCAGTAAGAATTCCGGCTCTCACAGACCTGTTATTTTTTCTTTAAGAAGCCCTCCTGTTCTCCATCATTACCTGTATTAACTGCACCTGTTTGAACTCGTTACCTGTATAAAAGACACTTGGCCACACACTCAATCAAACAGACTCCAACCTCTCCACAATGGACAAGACCAGAGAGCTATGTAAGGACATCAGGGATAAAATTGTAGACATGTACAAGGCTGGGATGGGCTATAGAACAATAGGCAAGCAGCTTGGTGAGAAGGCAACAACTGTTGGCGCAATTATTAGAAAATGGAAGAAGTTCAAGATGACGGTCAATCTCCCTCGGTCTAGGGCTTTATGCAAGATCTCACCTCGTGGGGCATCAATGATCACGAGGAAGGTGAGGGATCAGCCCAGAACTATATGGCAGGACCTAGTCAATGACCTGAAGAGAGCTGGGATCACAGTCTCAAAGAAAACCATTAGTAACACACTACGCCGTCATGGATTAAAATCCTGCAGCGCACGCAAGGTCCCCCTGCTCAAGCCAGTGCATGTCCAGGCCCATCTGAAGTTTGCCAATGACCATCTGGATGATCCAGAGGAGGAATGGGAGAAGGTCAAGTGGTCTGATGAGACAAAAAATAGGATTTTTTACTCACCGTAAAATCCTTTTCTCTGAGTCCATGGACCGACACAGCTTCTCTATTGACAAAGTGGGTATTATCCATTAATTAGGAGTGACTAGGCAGAAAACTTGTAAAAAGTGTTGCATCACACCTTCTACAGTACCGCCCAGGGGGGGGGACCCTCTGGATATATCCCCTCAGTCTGCATCTCGCAGATCAGTTTGTCAAAAAGCAGTACAAACTTAAAAGGAGGGGTGGGTGCTGTGTCGGTCCATGGACTCAGAGAAAAGGATTTTATGGTGAGTAAAAAATCCTATTTACTCCTTCGTCCATGGACCGACACAGCTTCTCTATTGACAAAGTGGGACGTCCCAAAGCAGTGTCAGAGAAAAAACGAGGGGTGGTAACAGCATACAAATAAACTTCACCCCAAACACAAAACAGCACTCCTCCAACGGAGGAGCTGCAACTCTAAACAGCCGCTTGCAAAACCTTGCGGCCGAAAGAGGCATCCGGAGATGCACCTACATCAACTTTGTAGAATTTTGTGAATGTGTGAGCGGACGACCAAGTCGCCGCTTTACATAATTGGGAAACAGACGCTTGATGTCGGAAAGCCCAAGAGGCACCTATTGCCCTGGTCGAATGCGCCGTGACCAGAAAGGGGGGCGCTTGACCCTTTAAGGCGTAAGCCTGGATTACTATCTGTCGGATCCACCTAGAGATGGTGGCCGACGAGACTGCTTGGCCCTTCTTGGGACCAGCCACCGAAAAAAACTGTGAGTCTGACTTCCGGAACAGGGAAGTAGCAGATAGGTATACTCTCAAAGCTCGGACAACGTCCAAGGAATGCAATGCCGACTCCTTAGGATTCGATGGATGAGGACACAATGATGGAAGTACAATGTCTTCGTTGAGATGAAAAGTCGAAATGACTTTCGGAAGAAAGGAAGGCTGCGACCGCAGCACCACCTTATCCTTGTGGAAAATCAAATAGGGAGCCTTGCAGGACAAGGCTGCCAGCTCAGAGACTCGTCTAACTGACGTTACAGCCACCAAAAGGACCACTTTCTGAGAAAGTGTCAAGAGGGGAATATCTCTAATATTCTCAAACGGTGCCTTCTGAAGCACCGAGAGGACCAGGTTCAAGTCCCACGGAGGTAACGGGGGACGGACCAGAGGGGCCACATGTCGAACCCCCTGCACAAATGTACTCACGAGAGAGTGAGTCGCCAGGGGTCGTTGAAAAAAAAACAGCCAGGGCAGATATCTGTCCCTTAAATCGTACTTAGGGCAAGCCTTTGGTCCACCCCATGCTGTAAAAACAGCAGGATTCTGGAAACCAAATAAGTACGCGGATGCCATTTCATTTCCTCACACATGGAGATGTAGGCCTTCCAAGTGCAGTGATAAACCTTCCTAGAGGACGGTTTCCGAGCACTTCTCATAGTAGAGATTACTGAATCTGACAGGCCCCGGTCTCTCAGTACCTGGTTCTCAACAGCCATGCCGTTAAAGCCAGTGACCGTAAAGCAGGATGGAGTATGGGACCTTGCGATAGCAGGTCCTTCCGTAGTGGTAGGCACCAGGGGACGTCTGCTACCAGATGTACTAGATCGGCGTACCAAGGACGCTGAGGCCAATCTGGAGCGATTAGGATTATTGGAATTCCCTCTGCCTCCACTCTGTGGAGCAGAAGAGGAAGAAGCCTTAAAGGGAGGGAATGCATAGATTAGCCGATACTGACCCCACGATGCCACCAACGCGTCCGTTGCGTCTGCCCATGGGTCTCTTGACCGGGCCACAAACCTCAATACCTTCCGATTGAGTCGGGAAGCCAGAAGATCTACGTCTGGTGTGCCCCATCTTTGGCAGAGGAGTTGGAACACCTCCGGGTGTAAGGACCATTCTCCCTGGTCCAGCGTCTGGCGGCTCAGGTAGTCCGCCTGCCAGTTTTCCACACCCGGAATGTACACGGCCGACAGTGCCGGTACGCTCCTCTCTGCCCACTTCAGGATGCGAGTGACCTCCGATGCTGCAGCTGAGCTTCTTGTTCCTCCTTGATGATTGACATATGCCACTGCTGTGGCGTTGTCTGACTGGATCCTGACTGGACGCCCTTGCAGCCTCTGAGGCCATTTGAAGAGGCACAGCCTGATCGCCCGGATTTCCAGGACATTGATCGGCAGGAGGGCTTCCTCTGGGGTCCAGTGACCTTGCGCCGACTGGACACCCCAGACTCCCCCCCAACCTGTAAGGCTGGCGTCCGTCGTGATCACTATCCAGTAAACCGGAAGAAATGACTTCCCAGCCATTAGAGCCGGTGCTGTCAGCCACCATACCAGGGATCTCCTGACTAGGTGGCTCACTCGGATTTGATAATCCAGAGATGATGGACATCTGTTCCATCTGGACAGAACTTCCTTCTGTAACTCGAGTGTGGTATTGAGCATATGGGACCACCTCGAAGGAGGCTACTATGAGGCCTAACACTCGCATGCAAAAAAACGGAGTGACGACCAATTCCTGGAAGTCAGCTGCCGTACTGCAGCCCGGAGGGTCTGCAACTTCTCCACAGGGAGGAATACCTTTGCCTCTGAGGAATCCAGAATCAACCCCAGGTACACTGGGCGTTGAGTGGGCACCAATACTGACTTTTGGGTGTTTAGTATCCAACCACAGTCTCGAAGAGTCTGACAGGTAATGGACACGCTTACCTCTAATTCTGAGCTTGAAGGGGCCTTCAGTAGAAGGTCGTCCAAGTAGCCCATGATAGCGATACCCCGCTGTCTTAGAAGTGGCAGAATCAGAGCGAGCACCTTGGTGAACGTCCTGGGTGCTGAGGCAAGGCCAAATGGGAGGGCCACAAACTGGTAGTGGTTCTTCCCGATAGCAAATCGCAGAAACCTCTGGTGTCTGGAGTATATGGGGACATGCATGTATGCGTCCTTGATGTCCAAGGAGGCCAGAAAGTCCCCCGGAATCTTTGTACCTTCACAAAGCAATTGAGGGCTCTGAGATCCAAGATTGGATGAACCCCATCCTTCTTCGGCACAATGAACAGATTTGAGTAAAAACCCTGACCCCGTTCCTGTTCTGGAACTAGAATAACTACCCTGCGTTCCAGTAGACCCTGGACCGCCCCATACAGGGCCTCCCGACGGGTCGGTAGTAGCTGGAGATTGGAGGTGATGAATCTGTCCGGTGGACAAGAGAGAAATTCTATCTTGTAGCCTGAGGAGATTACTTTGCAAACCCACCTGTCGGAAACTAGAGCTGTCCACTGAGTCACGAATTTGCGAAGACGTCCCCCCACCCGAGAGCTGGGTGGGGGCAGACCTTCATGCGTACGCAGATTTGTCCGCAGGCTTGTTGGGTTTGCGGGACCAAGGACGCTTTTGTCCTTGGGCAGGCGCCTTGTCGGCCTGGGGTCTTTTCCCTGTCGCCCTAGGGGGACGAAAAAATCGCTTGCATGCAGTAAAGGAGGGCCCTTGCCCTTGGCGTGGCCCTTACCCTTGCTAGTTTGAGGAAGCAAAGTGCTTTTACCTCCTGTGACATCCTTGATGATGTCATCCATAGAGGCCCCAAAAAGTCTGTCGCCCTTAAAAGGCAGATCCAACAGGGCTTTCTTGGAGGTCTGGTCCGCAGACCAGCCCTTTAGCCAGATCAGGCGGCGTATTGCTACTGCATAAACCGAAGCTTTTGACAGCAGGGGAATAGTATCCATGTCTGACTCGCAGACAAACTTAAGGCCCTGGACCAACTGGTCGGCCAAAGTTATCTCATCAGGAGGAGCATCTTGCTCCTTTAACCCCTGGAGTAGCAATTTTGCCCATTCAGTAAGTGTCTGAGACACTAGGGCCCCCGCCAATGCCAGGCGTACTGCCGAGCCTACCACTGAGTATAGGTAGCAAGCGAGTGCTTCAGCCTTCTTATCCACAGGGTCCTTGAAAACAGGAGCCCCTTCTACTGGAATAGTGGTAGCTCTATTAAGTCTGGACACTGGAGGGTCCACTATAGGGGGAGAGGTCCATTTCTTCAGAAAACTCTCCTCAAAGGGGTACCGAACCGCAAACCTCTTTGGGGCTGTAAAGACCCTCAGTGGGTTCTCCCATTCCTTGTATAAGTGTTTATCAAGACACACAAGGGAACACCTTAGCAGTGCGGGCAGATTTACGAAACCCAAAGGGGACTGGAGTCTCTGCTGCTTCTGCAGTATTTTCCAACTTTAGCGTATCCCGCACTGCAGTAATAAGGTCAGATACCAAAGCCGTCTCGCGTACTGACCTGGACTTGAAGTCATCCTCACTGTCCGATCGGTCACGGTCTGCAGTCTCTGATGCGTCAGAATCTGGGCCATGAGCCGTAGCTGGACCTGATTCTGTCTCAGAAATATCCCCCAGAAGATTGCAGGGGACGGGGGCATTTACTACCCCCTGTATTCCTGTGTGCTGCTTCCACCCTGGCAGCAAACGCCTCTAGGATTGCCGACATAGCGTTCATAGACACCTCAGGGGCACAAGCTGCTAAATCTGGTGTTTCCGGGGAGAAGACATCTGGCTCAGATGCCATGCTGACCACACGCTGACACCCACAGGGCTCCAGGCAAGATATCAATAGGCCACCCTCCTGCGCTGCAGAGATGCTGGGTCACCCAGAGGACTCACCACCCTGGACCAGTACTGCTATGCTGCCGTGTGCTGCACCTGTGATGCTGTCCCACTGCTGCTATGTCAGTCTGCTTCTTTTATCAGCGCTTCCTGTGTGAATTTTTCACGCCAGTGTAATGCACCCTAGAGGCCGGAGACTCTCGCAAAATGGCCACCAAAACGTCTGTATGGAAGATAATGTGGGCTCTAAGAAAATGGCTCCTGAGCCGAAGATAGAGGCCAAAGCAGCCGTAGACCACAAAAAGATGGCCGCCGATCGGCAATATATACATACAGCGTGGATCATTACAAACATGGCCGCCGATCAGTCGATAGAGGCCAATGGGTGTGGAACTACAAGAAAATGGCGCCGAAACCACAGGAAGATGGCCGCCGGGCAGTCACTAGAGGCCGAACCCGGCATGGACCACCGCAAAATGGCCGCCGACAGCATGGAGGAGGAAGCACATACAGGTAAGCAGAAATTACATTTCTTTTAAATGTTAGTTACAGCCAGCCCCGCTCCAGTGGAACCCCTTAGGTGACCCCCAGCACCCAGCAACCTTTATCTAGAAGCCCAGGGAGGAGGGAAAGGCAGGGAGAGAGGGAAGAAAGGGGCCACAACCACTTACTTGGTCTCTCCAGGAATGTCCAGCCAAATCACCCAGCCGAGGCAGAGGAGTTTACTTACCTATCCTGCATGTATTACGCTGGAAGACATTCCAAACAGATCATCGTCCGCGCACGGAAGGTGACTGTTGACCAGGCATGCTGTGATTGAACCCAGGCGGACGATCAGATGCAAGCCTTGGAGCGTAAGCTCACCGGCCAGGCTGCTGCGACTCGGCCGTAAGGTCAGCTGAAGCTGAGCGGTCCTATGCAGGCCCTGGAGCGTAGGCTCACCGGCCACCCGTGGAGCGACGGGCATGTCGTGGAAAACCCTGCGCGTAGTTAGGGTCGGCACATGCTCGATGGCCGGAACTGGGGAGACTACAAGGATCGAGGATCCAGCCTGTCACCCAGTCAGCAATTGATCGAAGATCGCAGGAAACAAAAAAATGTAGCAAAAAAAATATCTTTTTCCCCCGGACCAATGGGCCCGAAGGGAGCCATGTCCTACTCCTTGCTAGACATAAAAAAAAGATCTGCGAGATGCAGACTGAGGGGATATATCCAAAGGGTCCGCCCCCTGGGCGGTACTGTAGAAGGTGTGATGCAACACTTTTTACAAGTTTTCTGCCTAGTCACTCCTAATTAACGGATAATACCAACTTTGTCAATAGAGAAGCTGTGTCGGTCCATGGACAAAAGAGTAATAGAGCTTTTTGGTCTAAACTCCACTCGCCGTGTTTGGAGGAAGAATAAGGATGAGTACAACCCCAAGAACACCACCCCAACCTTGAAGCATGGAGGTGGAAACATCATTCTTTGGGGATGCTTTTCTGCAAAGGGGACAGGATGACTGCACCGCATTGAGGGGAGGATGGATGGGGCCATGTATCGCAAGATCTTGGCCAACAACCTCCTTCCCTCAGTAAGAGCATTGAAGATGGGTCGTGGCTGGGTCTTCCAGCATGACAACGACCGAAACACACAGCCTGGGCAACTAAGGAGTGGCTCCGTAAGAAGCATCTCAAGGTCCTGGAGTTGCCTAGCCAGTCTCCA
Source organism: Rana muscosa (assembly GCA_029206835.1). Classification (NCBI taxonomy): domain Eukaryota; kingdom Metazoa; phylum Chordata; class Amphibia; order Anura; family Ranidae; genus Rana; species Rana muscosa. The sequence continues at coordinate 568,030,945 of CM055118.1, forward strand.
GACCTGAACCCAATAGAAAATCTTTGGAGGGAGCTGAAAGTCCGTATTGCTCAGCAACAGTCCGAAACCTAAAGGATCTGGAGAAGCTCTGTATGGAGGAGTGGGCCAAAATCCATGCTGCAGTGTGTGCAAGCCTGGTCAAGAACTACAGGAAACATATGATCTCTGTAATTGCAAACAAAGGTTTCTGTACCAAATATTAAGTTCTGCTTTTCTGATGTATCAAATACTTATGTCATGCAATAAAATGCAAATTAATTACTTAAAAATCATACAATGTGATTAACTGGATTTTAGATTCCGTCTCTCACAGTTGAAGAGTACCTATGATAAAAATGACAGACCTCTACATGCTTTGTAAGTAGGAAAACCTGCAAAATCGGCAGTGTATCAAATACTTGTTCTCCCCACTGTATATATATATATATATATATATATATATATATATATATATATATATATATATATAGCTTTTTTTCTCAAGTGCAGGAACTCAACCACAGGGAGTTCAGGGGTGTGCAGTGTATAGAGTGCAGGGTTCAGGGGGGCGCAGTGTGTAGTGTTCAGGGGTGAGCAGTGTACAGAGCTCAGAGGTGCACAGTGTACAAGGTGTGGAGGTTAGAGGTGCACAGTGTACAGGGTGAGAAGCTCAGGGTGCGCGGTGTACAGAGTGTGGTGTTCAGGGGTGTGCCGTGTACAGTGCATGGAGTTCAGGGGTTAACAGTTTACAGAGATCAGCAGTGTACCTCCTCCCACCCTAGTCTGGATTGGCATTTCAAGCCTACCATAAGCCCCCTTATTCCCCCATCTACTGTAAATCATCTTCTCCCCCTGCCCCCAGCTGTAAAAAAGCCACCGAACACAGACCTTGGATACAGCACGCAGCTCGATGGTGGGCTGGACATATTCTTCCTCCCAGGCTCCTCTGCATGGTCTGTGATTAGGCTGGTAAGAGCCGAGGAGGAGCTTTGTGCAAGCTTCCTCGGCTCTTCTACTCACTGTCCTGTATATCACAGCTGTTGCGCCCGGGGATGGCGGGGAGGGTTCGGTGCAGCCGCTCAGAGAAGCACTGTCACTTCTAAATACAGAAGCCGGGCTTCTGTATTTAGAAGTGACAGCGCTCCTCGCAGTGGAAAGCACAGAGCTATCACCAGCCCTGTGTGCATGGGCGGATTATGGTGTGCCCAGGAGCACTCGGCACACCCCCTGTGCACGCCTATGACTGTGAGTTTGACATTCAAGACCCTTGAGTGCAGCTCTCTCTTTTGGAATTTATAGATATATATTATATTCATCTCTTGACATGTACTGTAGCAGTCTGTTCAATGTGTTTCAATGTTTGTGCTAACATCTTCTTGCAGTCCTTTTTAACATTATTTTTTTTTACTTTATAGCTTTGTGGCCAAATGGAGGATTGTCATAGGAGGTCACCAACTATCACAACTTGGCAAAGATGTGCAGATAAGATATGTGAAGTCATACATCCTGCATAAAAGATATAATGGGCAATTAAAGATCAATGATATTGCCCTCATACAGCTCAGCTCGCCCACAGTATACGACAACTTCGTTCAGCCAGCCTGTTTACCCAGCAGAACCATGGACATCTCTAGCATGACCACATGCTACATAACTGGCTGGGGAAAAACGTCTGAGAAAGGTAAGTTTTGTGTGCAGTCATGAACTCCTTTATTGAGCCTGGCCTGGTATTGTCATTGCAAAGCAAACATAACAATGTAAAAGAAGGCACCAAAGAGAGCCATTTTTGGTTCCTATGGTTTCTCTTGAGTGTAAATTTAGTATTTCAGCTCCATCTCTAGAATGTCTTCTTGTATTAGCCATTATATAGGCCAAAAAAGCACAAGGGTACTGATTGATGGAGTGTGGGTGAATGCCTGCTAAAGCTCCAAATTTGGAGCTGATCAGTGCCAGTTGGTGGACACCGAGCAGAACACTTGGGGGGAAAAAAGAAAAACGATATACCGGCACTTTCTGGTATCTGCTTTTTGTTATGCTGGCATTACAAGTTTTATACCATGTGCATTACAATACTTCACTTCTCGTATTTTGCATATGGCTGTATAATGTGCATATTTATATAATTTTTATTCTCTTTTTTACAGCTGATAGAACAGCGGATATACTACAAGAGGCCAAAGTGTCACTGATTGACCGCGAAACCTGTAACAGCCCAGGCTGGTACAAAGGCCGCATGTATGAACAAAACCTGTGCGCTGGATATCAAAAGGGAGGAATTGATTCCTGCCAAGTAAGTTCTAAAATAATATATTCATTATTTTCCATGGTTTGTATATACTATACCAGTGATGGCAAACCTTGGCACCCTAGATGTTTTGGAACTACATTTCCCATGAGGCTCAACTACACTGCAGAATGCATGAGCATCATGGGAAATGTAGCTCCAAAACATCTGGGGTGCCAAGGTTCGCCATCACTGTACTATGCAGATGCATATAGTCTCCTTGCAATACATAGATTTTAGTTAGAAGTAGCAGCTTATAGATGTAGAAAAGGGTTAAAATAGCACAACGTAGAAAAGGTATAGACTTCCATTGTTGTCCTTTCCTGAAAATTATGCTACTTTTATGCTCATGCACTGGCTTTAATACCTTCTGGGTAACTGACTTGGAATAATTATGGAGATAAGCAATTCTAACTTTTTTGCAACTTTAACCACTTAACGACCGCCCACTGTAATAATACGTCGGCAGAATGGCACCGACAGGCAAAGTCACTTACATATACGTGATTGCCTTTGTATAGTTGGGTGGTAATTGTTCGGGAGCGATCCGGGATGAGGGGACGGCCGTTCGATTCCGGCCACCCCCTCGCGATCGCTCCCGGCGAATGAGAAAGCTTCCTCTGCTGTGTAATGTTTACACAGGCAGAGGAAGTGATGTCATCTCTCATGCGGCGCTCACATATACCGAGCGCCATACAAGAGAAGACACACAGGTTAGTGCACAAACAGCACACTGACACCAGGACACATAGGCACACAAATCGCCCCCCCAGACACCCCCAGATCACCCCCCAGCCCCCAGTCACAGTGTCACTGATTGCAGTGACCATTTATTTACTGATCACTGCAATCAGTGACATTTGTGACTGTAAAAGTGTCACTACAGTTTAGTTTTAGGTCCAGTGTAGCCCCCTAACCCCCCCTAATAAAGGTTTAACCCCTTGATCGCCCCCCAGGTAACCCTTTCACCCCCTAGCACCACTGTCACTAAGCGATCGTTTTTCTGATCGCTGTTTTATTGTCAGTGATGCCGATCGGTAGCCAGTTATTTTTTTTAGGTTCGCCGCAGGTTTTTATAGCGTCGGGGACCCCCATATATTACCTAATAAAGGTTTAACCCCCTTGATCGCCCCCCAGATAACCCTTTCACCTCCTAGCACCACTGTCGCTAAGCGATCGTTTTTCTGATCGCTGTTTTATTGTCGGTGATGCCGATCGGTAGCCAGTTATTTTTTTTAGGTTCGCTGCAGGTTTTTATAGCGTCAGGTACCCCCATATATTACCTAATAAAGGTTTAACCCCTTGATCGCCCCCCAGGTAACCCTTTCACCCCCTATCACCACTGTCGCTAAGCGATCGTTTTTCTGATCGCTGTCTTATTGTCGGTGATGCCGATAGGTAGCCAGTTATTTTTTTTAGGTTTGCCGCAGGTTTTTATAGCGTCGGGTACCCCCATATATTACCTAATAAAGGTTTAACCCCTTGATCGCCCCCCAGGTAACCCTTTCACCCCCTTTTGCCAGTGTCACTAAGCGATCGTTTTTCTAAACGCTGTATTAGTTATGCTGGTGCCGATAGATAGCCAGTTATTTTTTTTAGGTTCGCCGCAGGTTTTTATAGCGTCAGGTACCCCCATATATTATCTAATAAAGGTTTTAACCCCCTAATTGCCCCTAGTTAACCCTGCGCCACACCCCAGGCAGCGTCAGGTTAGTGCCAGTAATGCCGACACCCATGCGTGAAGCATACACCTCCCTTAGTGGTATAGTATCTGAACAGATCAATATCTGATCTGATCAGATCTATACTAGCGTCCCCAGCAGTTTAGGGTTCCCAAAAACGCAATGTTAGCGGGATCAGCCCAGATACCTGCTAGCACCTGCGTTTTGCCCCTCCGTCCACCCCAGGCCACCCAAGTGCAGTATCGATCGATCACTGTCACTTACAAAACACAACCAGGGCCGCCATCAGGGGGTACAGGCAGTACACCTGTAAGGGGCCCGGAGGTCCCCAGGGGCCCGGATGGCCCCCCCTTTTTTTTTCTTTTTGTTTTTTTTTGTAAGGGGCCCAGAGGTCCCCAGGGGCCCGGAGTTCCCCAGGGCCCCGAATGTCAACCCCCTTTTTTGTATTTTTTTTAATAATTTTTTTTATTAAAATTGTATTTATTTATTTATTTATTTTATTTTATTTATTTTATTTTTTTGTAAGGGGCCCAGAGGTCCCCAGAGGCCCGGAGGTCCCCAGGGCCCCGGATGGAAACCTCCCTTTTTTCATTTATTTTTTATTAAAAAAAAATATTATACATTTTTTTATAATTTGTTTTTATTTTTTTTATTTTTTTTATTTTTTTTGTAAGAGGCCCAGAGGTCCCCAGAGGCCCGGAGGTCCCCAGGGCCCCGGATGGAAACCTCCCTCTTTTTTTTTTTTATAAAAATGATTATTATTATTTATTTTTTTATAATAATTTTTTTTTGTAAGGGGCCCAGGAGGTCCCCAGAGGCCCGGAGGTCCCCAGGGCCCTGGATGGCAAACCCCCTGCTTCTCAATTCGTGGCACCCCCCGCTTCTCAATTTGCGGCAGCCCCCTCACTTCTCAATTTGCAGCGGCAGCACCCCCCCCGGTTCTCCTCTGCTCCAGGGGGGGCCCCATGTCTGAAGCTGTGTAAGGGGCCCCAAAATTCCTGATGGCGGCCCTGAACACAACACACATAACTGCAGCGTTCGCAGAGACAGGCCTGATCCCTGCGACTCCAGTGCTGTAGGAGGTGATTTCACCACCACAGTTAAAAAAAAAAAGCATATATGCCGAAGCATTGGGGCAGCAGGGGCGGAGGAGCGGAGGAGCGATTTTGCTCCTAATGCCGCGTACATACGGTCGAAATTCCAACAGAGGCTTGCCCGTGGAAAAGTCTGACCATGTGTACGTGGCATAACTTTTGCGGGAAGATGCCCCCATGCTTCGGCATATATAAATGGTGCATGTATGCCCATCATTAGAAGTGGGTGGATGAAGGGAGGTATTCTAATGGTGGGCATACCCACCGATCAATCTTTTTTTTTCGTTCAGCCAACAGGCTGCATGAAAAAAAAGATTACAATACATGTCCAACAAGGACCAGCAACGTACTGGTATGTTGCTGGACTTTGAATGGTTATACCAGATTGATGCCTGCGGGTTTAGGTATCATCTTGGTATCATTCTTTTCAGCCAGCGGCCGGCTTTCATGTAAAAGCAATCCTAGTGACTAATTAGCCTCTGGACTGCTTTTACAAGCAGTGGGAGGGAATGTCCCCCCCCCCCGGATATAAAAAGCGCCATTGGGAAATTGGGAAAGCATTTTATCACACCGATCTTGGTGTGGTCAGATGCTTTGAGGGCAGAGGAAAGATCTAGGGTCTAGACCCCAGTTTTTTCAAAAAAGAGTACCTGTCACTACCTATTGCTATCATAGGGGATATTTACATTCCCTGAGATAACAATAAAAATGATAAAAAAAATTTATATGGAAGGAACAGTTTAAAAATAAAATAAAAAAGCAAAATTAATAATAAAAAAAATAAAAAAGCACCCCTGTCCTGCCCTGCTCTTGCGCAATGGCGAACACAAGCGTGGGTCTGGCGTCATATGTAAACAGCAATTGCACCATGCATGTGAGGTATCACCGCGAAGGTCAGATCGAGGGCAGTCATTTTAGCAGTAGACCTCCTCTGTAAATCTAACGTGGTAACCTGTAAAGGCTTTTAAAGGCTTTTAAAAATGTATGTAGTTTGTCGCCAATGCGCGTTTGTGCGAAATTTTAAAGCATGTCGTGTTTGGTATCTATGTACTCGGCCTAAGATCATATTTTTTATTTCATCAAACATTTAGGCAATATAGTGTGTTTTAGTGCAATAAAATTAAAAAAAGTGTATTTTTCCCCCAAAAAATGCGTTTGAAAAATCGCTTCGCAAATACTGTGTGGAAAAAAAAATGCAACACCCACAATTTTAATCTGTAGGGCCTTTGCTTTAAAAAAATATATAATGTTTGGGGGTTCAACATAATTTTCTTGCAAAAAAAAAATATGTTTTCATGTAAACAAAAAGTGTCAGAAAGGGCTTTGTCTTCAAGTGGTTAGAAGAGTGGATGTAAGATTCATAATGTTGTGTATAAAATGCCAGAACAGTTCAAAACCCCCCCAAATGACCCCATTTTGGAAAGTAGACACCCCAAGCTATATACTGAGAGGCATGTCGAGTCCATGGAATATTTTATATGTTGACACAAGTTGCGGAAAAAAGACAATTTATTTTTATTTTTTTTTCACAAAGTTGTCTCTAAATGATATATTGCTCAAACATGCCATGGGCATATGTGGAATTACACCCCAAAATACATTCTGTTGCTTCTCCTGAGTACGGGGATACCACATGTGTGAGACTTTTTGGGAGCCTAGCCGCGTACGGGACCCCAAAAACCAATCACCGCCTTCAGGCTTTCTAAGGGTGTAAATTTTTGATTTCACTTCTCACTGCCTATCACAGTTTCGGAGGCCATGGAATGCCCAGATGGCACAAACCCCCCCAAATGACCCCATTTTGGAAAGTAGACACCCCAAGCTATTTGCTGAGAGGTATTGAGAGTATTTTGCAGATCTCGCTTTTTGTCAAAGTTTTGAAAATTGGAAAAAAAAAAAAAAATTTCTTTCTTTATTTTCAAAAACAAATTAGAGCTGTAAAATACTCAACATGCCTCTCAGCAAATAGCTTGGGGTGTCTTCTTTCCAAAATGGGGTCATTTGGGGGGGTTTGGTGCTATTTTGGCATTTTATGGCCTTCGAAACTGTGATAGGTAGTGACGAGTGAAATCAAAAATTTGTGCCCTTAGAAATCCTGAAGGCGGTGCTTGGTTTTCGGGGCCCCGTACGCGGCTAGGCTCCTAAAAAGTCCCACACATGTGGTATCCCCGTACTCAGGAGAAGCAGCAAAATGTATTTTGGGGTGCAATTCCACATATAACCATGACATGTGTGAGCAATATATCATTTAGTGACAACTTTTTGTAATTTTTTTTTTTTGTCATTATTCAATCACTTGGGACAAGAAAAAAAAAATATTCAATGTGCTCAACATGCCTCTCAGCAATTTCCTTGGGGTGTCTACTTTCCAAAATGGGGTCATTTGGGGGGGTTTTGTGCTATTTTGGCATTTTATGGCCTTCGAAACTGTGATAGGTAGTGAGGAGTGAAATCAAAAATTTGCGCCCTTAGAAATCCTGAAGGCGGTGCTTGGTTTTCGGGGGCCCGTACGCGGCTAGGCTCCTAAAAAGTCCCACACATGTGGTATCCCCGTACTCAGGAGAAGCAGCAAAATGTATTTTGGGGTGCAATTCCACATATAACCATGACATGTGTGAGCAATATATCATTTAGTGACAACTTTTTGTAATTTTTTTTTTTTTTAGTCATTACTCAATCACTTGAGACAAAAAATAAAAAATATTCAATGGGCTCAACATGCCTCTCAGCAATTTCCTTGGGATGTCTACTTTCCAAAATGGGGTCATTTGGGGGGGTTTTGTACTGCCCTGCCATTTTAGCACCTCAAGAAATGAGATAGGCAGTCATAAATTAAAAGCTGTGTAAATTCCAGAAAATGTACCCTAGTTTGTAGACGCTATAACTTTTGCGCAAACCAATAAATATACACTTATTGACATTTTTTTTACTAAAGACATGTGGCTGAATACATTTTGGCCTAAATGTATGACTAAAATTGAGTTTATTCGATTTTTCTTAGAACAAAAAGTAGAAAATATAATTTTTTTCTAAATTTTTAGTCTTTTTCCGTTTATATCACAAAAAATAAAAATCGCAGAGGCAAGCAAATACCATTAAAAGAAATCTCTATTTGTGGGAAGAAAAGGACGCAAATTTCGTTTGGGTACAACATTGCATGTCCGCACAATTTCCAGTTAAAGCAGCGCAGTGCCAAATTCTGAAAACACCTCTGGTCCTTTAGCTACAAAATGGTCCGGGGCTTAAGTGGTTAAATTGCTATATGTTTCTGGGGCTGTGACTCAGAAACTGAATCAAGACACAACCAGGGATCTAGCATTTTCAGAAGAATTTTGTTCGTAGCACCCCCTATATTTCCAAAATTAGATGCTATTCAATTGCCCTTCAGTTATCTGTTTGACCACTAAAGGCTTTTTAAAAAGACCCCATCACCACTCAATGCATAAGGAGATACACATGCCAAAGTCAACTAACAAAGAAATACTCAGGCTACTTTTGTTGCCCCTTTGTGCCCCCACTGTGCTGCAAAAAGAACCTCTGCTTTTATTCAGCTCTGACACTTCTAGCAGGCTCTGGGTCCTACAGACTCTCAGCTGCTCTCTCCCCCCCCCCCCCCCCGCTCTGTCAGCCAATACCCTGGTAGCAGCCCGGGGAAGCATGCGCTCCTAGACCCCTTTCACACTGGAGCATTTTTCAGGCGCTTTAGCGCTAAAAAAAGCTCCTGTAAAGCGCCTGAAAGAAGCCTCATCTGCAATCCCAATGTGAAAGCCTGAGTGCTTTCAGAGCCCTTTCACACTGCCAGCGCCTGAAAAATGCTGGTAAAGCGCCGTAAAACTATCAGCGCTTTACTGGCGTTTTGCAGGTGTTTCTTATTGATTTCAATGGGGAGGGGCACTTTAGGAGTGGTGTATTGACCGCTAATAAAGCGCTGCAAAGAAGCTGCTTGCAGGACTTCTTTTGACGCCCTGCCAGCCCAGCGCCTCAGTGTGAAAGCACTCAGGCTTTCACATTGGGATTGCAGATGCGTCTTTCAGGCGCTTTACAGACGCTATTTTTAGAGCTAAAGCACCTGAAAAATGCCCCAGTGTGAAAGGGGTCTCAGTGTGAAAGCACTCAGGCTTTCACATTGGGATTGCAGATGCAGCTTCTTTCAGGCGCTTTTTTTAACGCTAAAGCGCCTGAAAAACGCCCAGTGTGAAAGGGGTCTTACAGTCTTTGTAGTATCTTGTATGACATAAGGGCCAGGGAAGAAAGTCCAGGAATGTTCTCTAGAATGCCCAGGGAATTGTTGGAAATTATAACATAAAAGAGGGAGAACCAGGGTAAAAGCAGTAAAGTAACAAGCACATTTACTTAAGTTCCTCCCAAAAGATAATACGGGGCCTCTGCTCAGATTCTGGTACTGTATTTGCTATTTTTTGTGAATATTAAAGACCAATATTTTTTTATTTTTCTAATTACAGGGAGACAGTGGAGGACCACTCATGTGTTTGGATAAAACAACATCAAAGTACTTTGTAGTTGGTGTCACGAGCTGGGGTTCTGGTTGCGCCCGCAAACAACGTCCGGGTGTTTATGCCAGTACCCAGCATTTTCTGAAGTGGATTTCTGCTAAATTAATGGGTTGCTATGCTCAGCAGAAACAGACGCCTACTTTTAGCGCCACTTCCAATACATTTTCTTCAGGATCTGAACGTAAATTGGATAACATGCCTCCATCTCAACAAGTCTTCCCAGCAAGGCAATCTATCATGGACAGCCCTTACGTTAGGAAGATCCTGAAGAGGTTTAAACTTGGAACCTAGTGCGCCGGGCCGCAGGCCCCAGAAGAGGAGAATTGGGTGCATAGAGGAGCCAAGTATAACATGTTTGTTATTTAAAAAAAATGGAAGCCTTTACTGTACAATCACTTTAAAGGATTAAATTCAGCAGATTAAGCTGTATTTACCCATTTTGGATGTGGGAGCCAGCTGTGATGTCCTGCTGTGTTTCATAGTGGCTCTATATTGCACATGCACAAACAAGTTAGCGCTGCACTTTCACACTGGTCTTTCAGCCTCCCGGGATGCGAGACGTATATCAAGAGGTTGAGGGTGGGCAGGGAGGCAAAGCTTCTTCAATTCTCACCTAGGTGGGAATTGCGGAAGTGGGAGCAGGTGCAATTCAGAAAAAGGTACCCACTCCCAGAAAAAAAAAAAAAAACACCAATTTTGTTACAGTAGAGGGGAGAATGAGTGGAACATTCACTTTTAAGTGAAGTTATGCTTCAAGGATGCAGCTGCCAAATGTCTGAAAAAATTGCACAAGTCATCTTTTGTCTTGGTGCTGCTGCACTGCATTCAGTGGTTGCGGCTATTGCATTCTGTCAAAGTTTTGGGGTTGGTGTAAGAAGTCCGTCCAGGGGGTTAGACTGAGCAGGTGGTGAGGCTGACCTAGGCAAGGCTTTGGCAGACTTCCCTCAGGCTCTTTGTTTTGCTGTGGATGCCTTAAAGGGGTTGATTTAGCAGATTTAGCTGTCTTCACCTGGGCTGGGCACTACCATCTTGGATGTGGGAGCTGGCTTGAATGTTTTAGTTGACTCCCCACTGGGCATGCACAAGATTGTGCTGCACTTTCACACTGGTCCTGGATCATCCTGGGACCTGTAATTCTCGCCTAGCTGGGTACAGCAGAAATGGGAGCAGGTACCCGTCAGAAAAAGGTAACCACTGGCAGAAAAAAAAAAATACCAATATTGTTACAGTAGGGGGGGGGGGGGGGGGAGGATGAATAGAACTTTCATTTTTGAGGTCATCACAGGAGACAAGGGGTACTCTTTTCATGTGGAGGAAAAGAGATTTAATCTCCAAATACAGAAAGGTTTCTCCACAGTAAGAGCTGTGAAAATGTGGAATAGACTCCCTCCAGAGGTGGTTCTGGCAAGCACAGTAGATTGCTTTAAAAAAGGCCTGGATTATTTTCTAAATGTACATAATATAACTGGATACTAACATTTATAGGTAAAGTTGATCCAGAGAAAATCCGATTGCCTTTCGGGGGATCAGGAAGGAATTTTTTCCCCTGCTGTAGCAAATTGGATCGTGCTTTGCTGGGGTTTTTCGCCTTCCTCTGGAGCAACTGTGTGTATAGGATTGTGTATATGGGATTGTATGTTTTTTTTTTTTATTGGTTGAACTAGATTGACTTGTGTCTTTTTTCAACCTAACTAATTATCTTTTAACCACTGCCCAAGCCAATTCAGTGCATACAGGTGTGGATGGGGGGAGGGGGCTCAGAGTGTGTATAGGTGTGGGGGGGCTATGTGTGTACAGGAGTGGGGGGGCTGAGTGTGTACAGGAGTGGGGGGGCTGAGTGTGTACAGGAGTGGGGGGGTGGCTGAGTGTGTACAGGAGTGGGGGGGGGTGGCTGAGTGTGTACAGGAGTGGGGGGGTGTCTGAGTGTGTACATGAGTGGGGGGTGGCTGAGTGTGTACAGGAGTGGGGGGCTGAGACTGAGTGTGTACAGGTGTGGGGGTGGCTGAGTGTGTACAGGTGTGGGGGTGGCTGAGTGTGTACAGGAGTGGGAGGGGGCTGAGTGTGTACAGGTAGGTGGGGCTGTGTGTGTACAGGTGTGGGGGGCTGTGTGTGTAGGGGGGCTGTGTATGTACAGGCATGGGAGAGCTAAATGTGTACAGGTGTGGGGAGAGCTATATGGGGATATCTCTTTGCTGGATTGGGATGTCTCTTTGAATAGACGAGGATCTCTCTTTGCTGAATATATAGAGATGTCTCTTTGCTATATGGTGATGTCTCTTTGCTGGATTGGGATGTCTCTTTGCTGAATAATACTGCATTTCTTTTTATTTTGGAGTTTTGTTTTCTTAGATCTGCTAGGAGAGGATAGATTGGGAGGGGGGAGGCATTGAAAAGGTAGTGTTAGTGTAGGGTCCTGCTAAAAAAGAGTCTACCTTGTTGTGGTGGCAGGCTTCATATTTTTTGGATAAGATTTATAATTTCTTAGTGTTATATCTTGAAAGCATTGATGACTTGGAATACACTTTTCATTTTCATATATTCAGTTGTAAGAGTGTTTCAAATAAAAGTGGGTGCACTGAAGGTCTTGGTGGGGTAGCCTCAGTGTTGCCAACCGTACGTTAATTTACGTACAGCACGTAAATTTAACCCCCTTTTTCGGGTGTACGTAAAGTCCGTTGTGGGCATCGGCTGCCCATAAAAAAGATGGCCGCGAGCCGACCATGCAACGGCGCATGCGCCGTTGCGAAGCCGGCCGGACTCTGGAAAGCTCGTATGCGTTCGGCCGAGCGGCGCATGCGCAGTAAGGTAATGGCGCCGCCCGGCGCCATTTTTGAATAGACTTTCAGCCAGGACGGGGCTCTGGAGTGCTCGCGGGGCGGGCTACAGTGTCTCGCAGTCGCCGTAGGAGGAGAGGACTCGGCTGAGCAGGGGTGAGGAGGAGGGGGGGATATAAAGTAAGAGGAGGACTGCGCTGGGAGTGGGAGCCCGGAGGGTGAAGCGGCCATGGCATGCAGGGGAGGGACAGAGACTGATGTGCTCTCTCTGTCCACCATCATATAACGTCTCCTCCACATCATCAGTATGCTGTGTCCTCCTCCTGTGCCCTTTTCACCTCTCCACAAGTCAGAGCTGCCCTGACCTGTGGAGAGGTGAAAGGGGCACAGAAGGAGGACAGCATACTGAATGATGATGTGGAGGAGAAGTTATATGATGGTGGACAGAGGAGGAGGCCACTGTGAGGGGGTAAGGAGGACCCTATCATGTCCGCAGCCTCTGTCCCCCTCTTGTGTCATGTCCGCAGCCTCTGTCCCCCTCCTGCGTCATGTCCGCAGCCTCTGTCCCCCTCCTGTGTCATGTCCGCAGCCTCTGTCCCCCTCCTGTGTCATGTCCGCAGCCTCTGTCCCCCTCCTGTGTCATGTCCGCAGCCTCTGTCCCCCTCCTGTGTCATGACTCTGCAGCCTCTTTCCCCCTCCTGTGTCATGTCCACAGCCTCTGTCCACCTCCTGTGTCATGTCCGCAGCCTCTGTCCACCTCCTGTGTCATGTCCGCAGCCTCTGTCCACCTCCTGTGTCATGTCCGCAGCCTCTGTCCACCTCCTGTGTCATGTCCGCAGCCTCTGTCCCCCTCCTGTGTCATGACTCTGCAGCCTCTGTCCCCCTCCTGTGTCATGTCCGCAGCCTCTGTCCACCTCCTGTGTCATGTCCGCAGCCTCTGTCCACCTCCTGTGTCATGTCCGCAGCCTCTGTCCACCTCCTGTGTCATGTCCGCAGCCTCTGTCCACCTCCTGTGTCATGTCCGCAGCCTCTGTCCACCTCCTGTGTCATGTCCGCAGCCTCTGTCCCCCTCCTGTGTCATGTCCGCAGCCTCTGTCCCCCTCCTGTGTCATGACTCTGCAGCCTCTGTCCCCCTCCTGTGTCATGTCCGCAGCCTCTGTCCACCTCCTGTGTCATGTCCGCAGCCTCTGTCCCCCTCCTGTGTCATGTCCGCAGCCTCTGTCCACCTCCTGTGTCATGTCCGCAGCCTCTGTCCCCCTCCTGTGTCATGACTCTGCATCCTCTGTCCCCCTCCTGTGTCATGTCCACAGCCTCTGTCCACCTCCTGTGTCATGTCCACAGCCTCTGTCCACCTCCTGTGTCATGTCCGCAGCCTCTGTCCACCCCCTGTGTCATGTCTGCAGCCTCTGTCCACCTCCTGTGTCATGTCCGCAGCCTCTGTCCCCCTCCTGTGTCATGTCCGCAGCCTCTGTCCCCCTCCTGTGTCATGACTCTGCAGCCTCTGTCCACCTCCTGTATCGTGTCTGCAGCCTCTGACCATCTCCTGTCTTTTATGTCTGCAGTCTCTGAGGGGATCCTAGAAAGATGTCAAGAGTGGGAGCGCCGTGATGGGGGTTACGGGAAGAAACGGACGTGTGGACTGTGGAGAGGAGGTCAGAGCCGCCAAGCTGGAGCCGTCTGACTGAGCCCCGCACTGTGGACCTGAGAGCAGGTCAGTGACAGCGCCGCCAGGCCAGTCTGAGGGGGGGGGGCACTGATCTTAGGAGGGGAGTAAATACAATAATGTAAGGGGGCACTGATATAAAAGGTCCCCCCTATATTAGTACCCCCCCTTACCTTAGTGTATTCACTCTGTGGAAGGTGGTCTCTATTCACCAGAGCCCCCCTCCACATCAGAGTTCCCCCTTACATCATGATCTGCAGCGTTCCCCTTTACATAAGAGTTCCCTTGCACTGTAAGGGGGCATCCTGCAGACTCTGATGTAAGTGGGAACTCTGTGCTGGCTGGGTTATAGTAACCTAACCTTCATGTGAATTGAGAAATATGTTTTTTTACTTTTGTTTAACTGAAACACATTGATATTAGCGTTAGCTGTGTGTTTATAGTTGAAATATTGATATTTGCACTGTTTAGCACTAAAAACAGTAATGTTAGGTACTTTTTTGCAGCGTCAGTAAAAAATGCGGCTCTGCCAGTAATCTTCATTTTTTTTGCCAGTAAGAAATTGGTGCCGTACAGAAATTTTGGCATCCTTGCCAGTAAATTTCACTTCAGGGGGTTGGCAACACTGGGTAGCCTGTGGGCGAATTTGGTGGGATGTCCAGTGGACAGGCCCTGGGGAGCGTTGGTGGTCAGGCCCCCATGTTTCGGCATATATTTTTTAGGCACAGATTGCATTAAAAAACTGTTATACTGTAATGTTACTTTGTTTTTTTGTTAACCATCATTTGCTTAGCAGGTACGCCCCGTTCAGCTGCAGCACTAATTTATTTATCTTGACAGCAACAGCGTTTGCTCCCATGATACGTAAATCAGCGACTCCAGCGCTGTAGGAGGTGATTTCACCACCACAGTTAGAAAAGAAAATGGTGCATGTATGCCCATTAGAAGTGGGTGGGTGAAGGGCGGTATTCTAATGGTGGGCATACCCACCGATCAATCTCGTTCAGCCCACAGGCTGCATGAAAAAAAGAGCATTACAATGTACTGGTATGTTGCTGGACTTTGAGTGGTTATACCAGAATGATGCCTGCGGGTTTAGGTATCATCTTGGTATCATTTTTTTCAGCCAGCGGTCAGCTTTCATGTAAAAGCAATCCTAGCGGCTAATTAGCCTCTAGACTGCTTTTACAAGCAGTAGGAGGGAACGCCTCCATGGTTTTCTCTGGCTCTCCTGTCCGAACAGAGAACCCGAGAATGCAGCCGGTGGTTCCGCCATCTGACCATAGAGCTGATCAAAGTCCAGAATGGCTCCAATCAACTCTATGGCCTAAGAAATCGGAAGCTACGAGCATTAAATGACTTAGGTTTCGCAGGATATAAGCAGCACCATTGGGAAAGCATTTTATCACACCGATCTTGGTGTGGTCAGATGCTTTGAGGGCAGAGGAGAGATCTAGGGTCTAATAGACCCAATTTTTTTTTTAAAAGAGTACCTGTCACTACCTATTGCTATCATAGGGGATATTTACATTCCCTGAGATAACAATAAAAAAGTTTAAAAATAATAGAAAAAAGCTAGATAAATAATAATTAAAAAAACCCTGTCCCCCCGTGCTCATGCGCAAAGGCGAACGCAAGTGTCAGTCTGGTGTCATATATAAGCAGCAATTTTAGCAGTAGACCTCCTCTGTAAATCTAAAGTGGTAACCTGTAAAGGCTTTTAAAAATGTATGTAGTTTGTCGCCGTTGCACGTTTGTGCACAATTTTAAAGCATGTCGTGTTTGGTATCCATGTACTCGGCATAAGATTATCTTTTTTATTTCATCAAACATTTGGGCAATATAGTGTGTTTTAGTGCATTAAAATAAAAAAAGTGTGTTTTTTTTCCCAAAAAATGCGTTTGAAAAATCGCTGCGCAAATACTGTCTGAAAAAAAAATTGCAACACCCACCATTTTAATCTGTAGGGCCTTTGCTTTAAAAAAATATATAATATTTGGGGGTTCAAAGTAATTTTCTTGCAAAAAAAATAAAATATTTTTTCATGTAAACAAAAAGTGTCAGAAAGGGCTTTGTCTTCAAGTGGTTAGAAGAGTGGGTGATATGTGACACAAGCTTCTAAATGTTGTGCATAAAATGCCAGGACAGTTCAAATCCCCCCCAAATGACCCAATTGTTTTTTGAAAATGAAGAAAGAAAAATGTTTTTTCTTTTTTTTTTCTTCAATTTTCAAAACTTTGTGACAAAAAGCAAGAGCTGCAAAATACTCAATATGCCTCTCAGAAAATAGCTTGGGATGTCTACTTTCCAAAATTGGGTCATTTGGGGGGGGGGGGGGGGGTTGTGCTATCTGGGCATTTCATGGCCTCCAAAACTGTGATAGGCAGTGCGGAGTGAAATAAAAAATTTACGCCCTTAGAAAGCCTGAAGGCGGTGATTGGTTTTCGGGGTCCTGTACGCGGATAGACTTCCAAAATGTCCCACACATGTGGATATCCCCGTACTCAGGAGAAGCAGCAGAATGTATTTTGGGATGTAATTCCACATATAACCATGGCACGTGTGAGCAATATATCATTTAGTGACAACTTTGTGTAATTTCTTTTGTCATTTTTCAATCACTTGTGACAAAAAAATTAAATATTCAATGGGCTCAACATGCCAATGAGCAATTTCCTTGGGCTGTCTATTTTCCAAAATGGGATCATTTGGGGGGGGGGGGGGGGGCTTGTACTGCCCTGCCATTTTAGCATCTCAAGAAATTACATAGGCAGTCATAAACTAAAAGCTGCATAAATTCCAGAAAATGTACCCTAGTTTGTAGACGCTGTAACTTTTGCGCAAACTAATAAATATACGCTTATTGATATTTTTTTACCAAAGACATGTGGCTGAATAAATTGTGGCCTAAATGTATGACTAAAATTGAGTTTAATGTATTTTTTTTATAACAAAAAGTTGAAAATCGCAGAGGCAATCAAATACTATCAAAAGAAAGCTCTATTTGTGGGAAAAAAAGGACACAAATTTAGTTTGGGTACAACATTGCATGACCGTGCAATTACCAGTTAAAGCAGCACAGTGCTAAATTGTAAAAAGTGCTCTGGTCATTCAGCAACCAAATCCTCCGGGGCTGAAGTGGTTAAAAAATGCACACACCCATGGAATGGCGACAAACTACGATACTTAAACATTTCCACAGTCAATGCTTTAAAACCTTTACAGGTTACCAGTTTAGAGTTACACAGGAGGTTTGGAGCTAGAATTTTTGTTCTCACGCTGGCATTTGCATCAATACCTCACTTGTGGGGTGTGATCACTTTTTACATACATGTGCAGAGCCTAATGTATGCGTTTGGATGTGCAAGGGAGACGGGGGGCACTTATTTTTTTTTTATTTTTATCTTTTGACACTGTCTCTTTAAAATATTTTTTGTATCATTTTTATTGCTGTCACAAGGGAAGAATAACATCCCTTATGATGGCATGGGCAGTGACAGGTACTTTTTACTGGGAGATCTAGGATATATTAGAAAGCCGATATCTCCTCTGCCCTCAAAACCATCTGATCAAACCAATGGTTGCTCTGTGTTTTGTAAAGTAGTGCATGCACTATTTTTGCCGCTGTCCGCCTATTCATTTGAATGGGCTGAAATCACACTGCACCCTGATCGCATCGCTGTGCATTCCTGTGCAATTGATGATGTGAACCGGCCCTTAATATTTTAAAATACTGGCAACTCAGAGTACAACTTTAACTTTTTTTGGTACCAACTCATTTATAACAAAGGCAGAAAATGTCACAAAAAGTATTTTACATCAGATTGTAACCCTTTTCTTGCAATTAACAAATGCT
This sequence comes from Rana muscosa, assembly GCA_029206835.1. Taxonomy (NCBI): domain Eukaryota; kingdom Metazoa; phylum Chordata; class Amphibia; order Anura; family Ranidae; genus Rana; species Rana muscosa. Next base: position 568,048,791 of record CM055118.1, read on the forward strand.
GGTCATAACTAAAAATTACAGCCTGTTCTGTAAATAAAAATTACAGAGACCCGGGAATATGTTTGCTAGATATTCCTAGCCTTAGTTACTGTTGGTTTCTTAGGCAAGCCATAGACGGTTCAAATCCTGCTAAACTGGATGAGATTCAAACCATGTATGGGCAAGCTGAATGTACCAAGTTGATCGATCAACTTGGGTACAACTAGCCTGCTAAATTTACTTGTGATTATTGCTAGTGGCTGCTATAGCCGCTAGCAATAATCACTGTCTTCTCCCGAAGGGGAGTGCTTCCCCACTCCCTGCCAGGAGAACACAATGTCCCGGCAGGAGGGATTCCCCTGTCAGCACTGTCTGTGTTGATGGGGGAATCGTGCAAATTTCAGGTTGGAGGAAAGAAATTTGTACCATCTATGGCCTGCCTTACTATCTCTCACCCAAAAAAATGGGAGGGGCTTGTAGGATCTGGTTGCATTGGATTACATAAAATAAACTGACTCAACCTTTAGAATTTGGCACAGCTGCAATGTGTCCTAGAGAGATTTAGGTCACTTATCCACTGTACTTGTTCCCAGGAGATGTTGCGGTCTTGTCATGTCTAGGATTGCTTGGGAGTCCCCTATAGACTGTTACATGCAGACAAAAATGTTTCTCACCCTCTCAACTCAGCTTCTATAAAATAACAGCAACATGAAATGAAGTGTCCCTTAACTACATAAACTAGATCCATAGGCTCTACTCACCAGGCTACTCGTATATTTTAGAGCAGGCTCCAGCTGAAGCCAACATTTACTTGGCTTGCATTACAAAAGTACCATCACAACCCAATCAATTTCAACTTGAAAAAAAGGACCGACTTGTAGGGACCCCCGTGCCCCTTATGTCCAGTATTGCACCTACAAGAGATGAGCTGACCTTAGACATTTTAAGTAAATTTATTTCCATACCCATGTTTGGTATATACGGGGGCTGCCAGATCTGTTTTGCAGGCGTCAGTTGCTTTAAATCTTCCTTTTGACCGCTAAACGAGTTCCTGGGGTAGGCTTATGCCCCATACACACGATCGGTTTTCCCATCGGAAAAAAGTTGGATGGTTTTTCCGACGGAAATCCTCTCAAGCCTGCCTTGCACACACACGGTCAACTTTTGACTGCCAAGGACGCGTGACGTAAAAGACTGGATTGAGGCTGGAGGGGACACAGAGCGGCATCAGCTGGGCATGCGAGTCACTGTGGGTGGTTGAACTAAGGCACCACAGGTCCTGTAAGAGCTGTGCACCGCAAAGGCTGATTTATAGTATTTGCAGAGCGGTGAAGTGCAGAAAAGTGTTTTTTTTTTTCTTTATCTCAAGTTTGTCTCAGGCATGTCTTTCCAGAGGAGCAGTGAGGAAGGCACAGCAGGAAGGGGTGCAAATGCACCACCGTCAATTTCAGAGGATGCTAGCCTTATGCCGCCTTCACACGGTTGGAATTTCAGATGGAAAAAGTCAGACGGAATTTTTTTCTTTGGATATTCCGACCGTGTGTATGCCCAATCTGCCTTTTTCCGTAGAAAATTCCGACAGACTTAGAAAGAGAACATGTTCTCTTTTTTTCTGACGGAAAAAATTTCTATCGGAAATTCCGTTCGTCTGTATGGAATTCCGACGGAGAAAAAAAAAACACTCGGAAACAATTTGACGCATGCTCGGAAGCATTGAACTTCATTTTTCTAGGCTCGTCGTAGTGTTGTATGTCACCGCGTTTTTGACGGTCAGAATTTGGTGTGTCCGTGTGTATGCAGGACAGCTTGAGCAGAATTCCGTTGGAAAAACCCGTCAGTTTATTCAGACGGAAAAACCGGTCGTATGTACGTGGCATTACATCTGCTGTGTTTAACTCTGCTGAAAGACCTGAGGCAACTGGCCAGTCTGAGCCATTATGGTTGTCAGGCATTGTAGCAACCACTAATGCTTCTGCCTCAACCTACGTTACAAAGGACGATTTAGCATCAGCTTTAGCTGGGCTAGAAGGGAAAATAGCAGGCATGATTGCTTCAGTTTCCCAAGTTGGTAGGAAACAGGATATATCCCCTTCACCTGAGCCCCTACATGCATTGGAACAGGATTGGACAGATGTGGAGGAATGAAGGACCGGGAGGAATGTCAGACCACAGACTCCACTTCTGAGGAGTCAGGTTCTGAAGAACCGTTTTCAGGCTCTCAATCCCAGAGACTGCTGATCCAGCCCTTCACGGAGATGGTCTGATCAGGGTTTAAATTGCCACCAGTGGAGGTCCCTGAAGTTTCCTTTTCTTCTTTAGGATCTCTGCGGCCTCCACAGAATTCTCAGGCGTTTCCCTTGCAACCGTTGCTAGAGCAAATAGTGTATGCTGATTGGGATCACCCAGATAAGCTGTTTATTCCTCCTGAAAGGTTTGCTCTTTTGTACCCGATGGAGGAAAAATGTATAAGAAAATGGAGTATGCCATCTGTGGGTGCTGCTATTTCCTCTGTGAATAAGAGTCTTACCTGTCCTGTAGATAATGCTCAGGTGTTTAAGGATCCAGCAGATAAGAAATTGGAGTCTTTTTTTAAAGACTTCATTTGCTATTAACACTTAGAGTACAACCTTTATTAAAAACTATTATAGATTCAGATCAGACAGGATTCATGCCACGGAGAACAACGGATGTCAATTTACGTAGACTCTATACCAACATACACACTCATCATGTCTATGAAGGATCTAGGACAGTGGCCTCCCTAGATATAGAGAAGGCCTTTGATACTATTGAATGGCCCTTCCTGTAGGAAACATTGAGAAGGATGGGATTTCCATTAGCATTTATTAATTGGATGCAAACAATATATAACAAACCAATGTCAGCAGTGAAACTGGGAGGGAGGCTGTCAACTTCCATCTATACAGAGGAACAAGACAGGGCTGCCCTCTCACTCCGGCTCTATTTGCGATAGCAATAGAGCCAATGGCAGAGGCTTTTAGGATTTCCCCTAACATACAGGGATATCGTGTGGGGGAGTTGGAGGAGAGGGTAGCCCTGTATGCTGACGATATGCTGTTGTTTTTGAGAGATGCAGGTCCATTGTTGGAGGGAGCTTTAGCACTATTAAATACTTTTTCACTATATACAGGGCTTAAAGTAAACTGGGGTAAATCTTTACTATTCCCTATTGATCAAATAGCACAGGATACAGCTGCTTTGAACCTCCCACTGAAATGGGTAACAGAATTTAAATACCTTGGGATTATAATATCTAGACAGGTGGAAGAATTTAAACCTGGATCCAGTAACACAGGATTTTAAGAACAAATTTAAGGTATGGGAAGCACTGCCCCTGTCGCTGCTGGGTCGCATCAATTTAATAAAGATGAAAATTCTGCCTAAATTTCTATACTTATTTAGAAACTCTCCACAATGGCTACCTAAATGTTTTTTTGCACGGGTAAATTGCATTTTTTCTTAATTTATATGGAAGGGTAAACCAGCTACACTTTTGCGCCCAGCGGTACAGGGAGGATTAGCCTTCCCAGACCTGTATAAATATTATGTAGCTGCACAGTTAGTGACGGTGGGGAGAAGATTGAATCTGGATGGATATGATTCCGCTACAATGTTGGAGGCTGCAGTGGTCTGCTCTGTGGAGGTACTCCAGGCACTACCATTTCGCGGGCTAAAATCTAGATATGATATGACCCCCTCAATGATAACGACAGTAAAGATATGGAAAATGAGTGTAGCAAAAGAGGGATATCCAAAAATCTATTTATCTCCAAATACTCCATTATGGAGAAATCCCGGACTGCGACACCTAGACTTTGTTCAAGATCCTAGGGCTTCGACTAAGTTTGGGGTTAAAAATTTATCCCAAGTGATACATGAAGACAGAATTTCCTCATTTGTGGAAATGAAGCAATACTGGAATATTCCAGAGAGTTATACTTTCTGGTATATGCAGTTGGCACATTTTTTATCAGCTCAGTTCTCTGAGGGTATTCCACAATTGGCACAATCATCGAAAGATTCAAGGGGTTTTACTCAAATCTTTTCATAATCCCAAAGCCAAATGGGGATGTAAGGCCTATTCTGGACCTCAAGGCTCTGAATCAGTTTCTGGTCATTCGTTCTTTCCAAATGGAGTCGATTCGTTGAGTGGTAGCTTCCTTACACAGAGAGGAATTCTTGGCGTCCATAGACATCAAGGATACGTACCTACACGTGCCAATGTGCAGGTCCCATCAAAGGTTTCTGCGATTCGCAGTGGGCCATCAACATTTTCAGTTCGTGGCACTGCCCTTCGGGTTGGCCATGGCGCCTCGGGTATTCACAAAGATATTGGCTCTGGTATCGGCAGTTCTAAGATCTCAGGGGATATCGGTTGCAGGATAGCTGGACGATCTACTTTTGATAGATCAAATGGTTCCAGACCTGAGGCGGAATGTAGCTCGGCCCGGTTCAATTCTTGGAGCGTCCGGGTTGGGTTCTGAATTGGTCAAAATCGGCCCTGCAACCGGTTCAGCGCCTAGAGTTTCTGGGGCTAATATTAGACACAGTCAAGGCAAAGTTATTTTTGCCACCAGAGAAGGTCAGTGTCATGAAAAACCTCGTCCAGGTCATAAAGGGGAAAACATATCCCTCCATCCGCCTATGTATGAGGCTACTGGGAAAGATGGTATCTTCATTTGAAGCAGTCCCTTATGCACAGTTCCACTCCAGACCACTTCAGAGCAACATTCTGTCTGTCTGGAACAAGACTGTCCAGACTCTGGACTGGCACATGTCCCTTTGCTTGAAGGCGCGTCAGAGTCTCAGTTGGTGTATGTTAACCACGAATTTGGTAAAAGGAAAGGCCTGTGGTCTGGAGGGTGGTGACGACAGACACCAGTCTTTCTGGATGGGGGGCAGTCCTGGAGAAAGCCACCATCCAGGGAGAGTGGTCCTGGAGGGAGAAGAGCTTACCCATTAACATTTTGGAGATTCGGGCAGCTCGCTTGGCTCTAAGCTTCTGAACTTCCAGACTACAGGGATGTCCTGTAAGGGTCCAGTCAGACTATGCCACGGCTGTGGCATACATCAATCACCAGGGAGGCACCAGGAGTTGGACAGCTCAAAAGGAAGTGGATCGCATGCTGACCTGGGTAGAAAGATTTGTTCCATCCCTATCAGCGGTGTTTATTCCGGGAGTAGAGAATTGGCAGGCTGACTTTCTCAGTCGCCAGCAGATGTTACCAGGGGAATGGTCCCTAAATCCTGAGATCTTTGCATCAAACTGCCGCCGATGGGGGGTTCCGGATGTAGACCTGCTGGCATCCAGGTTCAACAGGAAACCAGACAGCTTTGTGTCCAGAACCAGGGGCAGATGCCCTGATGATCCTGTGGGATCAGTTTTCCCTGATTTATGCCTTGACTCCAATCCGGCTGTTACCAAGGCTACTATGCAGGATCCAGGAGGAGAGAAATCCAGTAATCCTAGTAGCTCTGGCCTGGCCCAGAAGGACTTGGTACGCACAGATTGTAAAACTGGCGGTGGGAGACCCCTGGATTCTTCCATTCCATCCGGATCTGCTCTCACAGGGTCCAATATTCCACCCTGCTTTACAGTCTCTAAGTTTAATTGTTTGGCTGTTAAAACCAGGATCTTAAAGGCCGGGGCATTTCTGGGTCAGTATTGTCTACCATGTTGAATGCTAGAAAGCCAGTTTCTAGAAGTATCTACTATAGAGTCTGGAGATCCTATATTGCCTGGTGTGAGACCAGGAGGTGGCACCCCGAAGATATGTCATTGGGGGAGTTTTGGCTTTTCTGCAAAAAGGGGTAGATATGAATCTGGCCTTAAGTACAATTAAGGGTCAAATTTTGGCCTTAGCAATTTTTTTTAGAGGCCCATTGCTTCTCACTCAAAAGTTTGTACAGGGGATGATTTGAGTGCTTCCACTGGTCAGGCCACCTCTGTGCCCTTGGGATTTAAATTTAGTCCTGGGAGTTTTACAGAGGCAGCCTTTTGAGCCTAGCTGGCAGATTCCTCTGGTCCTCCTGACAAGAAAATTAGTTTTCTTTATCGTACATCACGGGACACAGAGCACTATAGTAATTACTAAGTGGGTTATACGCCCACCTTCAGGTGATGGACACTGGCATAATCAAGACAGGAAGTCCCCCCTATATAACCCCTCCCATACCAGGAGTACCTCCGTTTTTTTCGGCAGTGTCTAAAGGTGTTGGTCACGGTTAAACTATTAAGCTCCATGAATGGCCTGGACAGGTCAGGGGCTACGCTATCGGATCCATTCAAAAGGTCTATTAAACAAAGACAAAGTGGATGGTACCCGAGCCTCGGTACTGAAGAACGAGGTCTTGCCTGTAAGGTTTCTCTCAGGAAAGCTGGGCCCTGGGATCCAGCACCTTGGTCACATTGCTATACCACAGGTTTTCTGGCAGAGCGCGATACAGGTCCAAGGCAGTGGACCCTACGTACAGAGGGGACCCCGTCCTTGAAGGTCTGACATGACACCAACCCACTGTGATGGGTGTAGATTGGGTCTCTGTGATGTTCCAGTAGTACCCTGCAGCAGGAAGGGTAAGTGAGAAGATCCTGGGTTTGTCCTATGGACTTCTTTTTATGAAGTAGATGGTGTCTTGCCTGGTTTGACTGCCAGAGAGTGTAAATAAACATACTGATGTTAACATCCCATGCTTACCTGTTTTGAATGTGTCTGCAGCCCTTGTGGATGAGTGCCTGCCTTGTTTTCTCCTGTGTGTAGGCAACCACCTATGGGGGGGCATTGTTGGGGACTCCACCTATTGCCAAAGCCTGCCTCTTGAGCCCCCCTCCGGGGGTGACGAGGCTGGTTCCAGCAAGCGGCCCACGTTGAAGCGTGGGGGGCATACGGCGCACAAGGGTTTGGGGACCCCTCTGCTTCCCCCCTCCCTCCCTTCTCCCCCCGAGTCTTCCTTTCAGATCGCGCTCACGCGCAAAGTGCTTCCTTTTTCTTGCCTGGCAGAGAGGACGTCACTGGGGGGGGGGGCGGGTCGCAGCACCGCCGGTGTGCGCGCGCATCAGCATGCACGTGTTTTCACGGCGCAGGTGCAGACCATCAGCTTGTCTATTTAAGCCGAGACTGTGTGTGCAGATTGTGGTTGACAGTCAGGACACAGATTCTAAGACGGTTCTAAGGGCATGTAAGCGCTGGTGAGGGTACAGGCATACTCAGGACCCATCTACTTAGCATGTGCTGTAGCATTGATAGCGGCATATTTACCAGTGCTAAGACTGCGCTCAGCAATAGATGCATGGTGACAGTACCTCTGCTTTGTGCTTAGGACTATGTATTGCTGTAAGAGAGGAACAAGATCAGGGAGAAGGGGTGCAAAGGCCCCGCGGTCAGGACCTGGGAATCCTAGTCGCGCCTCCACAGTATCACCCTCCCCTGAAAGACCTGAAACGGCTGAGGCTGAGCCCTCAGACTTATCAGGCATTGTAGCTGCCTCCAACATTCCAGCCTCTGCGTATGTCACTAAGGATGACTTGGCTACGGTTTTGGCTGGTTTAGAGGGGAATTTAGCTAGTCTGTTCGCGTCCTCCTCCCAGGCTGGGAAAAAAACGTGACAGGTCCCTTTCCCCCATCTTGGGTCCATCTACGGTGCAGGAGAGGGCAGAAGATTCGAATGTGCCCTTAGAGGACCCATTAGAGGGGCAGTAAGATGGTTCCTCAGAAGAGCCCTTCTCAGCTTCGCAGTCTCAGAGATTGTTGATCCAATCACTCACTGAGGCGGTGCGCTTTGAATATAAGTTACCCTTGGCGGAAACGGCAGAAGTTCCTTTTTCCTCCCTGGGTTCCCTAAAGCCTCCTCAGGGTTCGCATACCTTTCCTATGCACCCGTTGCTGGAGCAACTTATTTATGCCGACTGGGATCATCCAGACAAGCATTATATTTCTCCTAAGAGGTTTCCTCAATTTTATCCCATGGAGGAAAAATTCACTAAAAAGTGGAAGGTGCCAGCAGTAGATGCTGCTGTTTCTTCCCTGAACAAGAGTCTTACTTGTCCGGTAGACAATGTTCAGGTGTTTAGGGATCCAGCGGATAAAAGGCTGGAGTCATTGCTTAAGGCCTCATTTTCTATGGCTGGTGCTGTTGCTCAGCCTGCGGTCGCAGCAATTGGCATCTGTCAATCCCTTAAAGACAAGATGAAGCAAGTTGTCAGAGGGGAAGTGGTCGCGGACCTAGCAGAACTGCCTAAGGCCCTTTGTTTTGCGGTTGACGCTATTAAGGATTATATTCATCTTGCCCTCATACTAGTACACATGCGGAGGGTAGGTTTAATTTAAAAAATTTTTTTAAATAACAAGCATACCATACTTACCTCCACTGTGCAGTTTGTTTTGCACAAAGTGGCCCCAATCCTCATCTTCTGGGGTCCCTCGGCGGCTGTCTCGGCTCCTCCCCGTAAGAGATAACCCCCCCTCTAGGAAGCGCAGAAGACGCGGAAGCAACTGAACTGGAGGGAACGGAGGTTCGGATCTCAGGTAAGTAAAACAGGGGGTTGGGGGGCCGGAGAGTGCAAGGTGTTTTTTCACCTTAATGCATAGGATGCATTAAGGTGAAAAAACACGAAGCTTTACAACCCATTGGTCAGCAGAATTACCTTGTAAAAAGCTGTTGGCTGGGTTCCCCTTTTATGGAGAATGGTTATTTTAGAGATGACCTAGATAAGTACATCCAAAAGATTTTGGGGGGAAAAAGTACCCTTCTTCCGGTAAAGAAAAGAGATAAACCTAATTTAAACGTTCTGCTTCTCCATCTCCAAGGGCAACAACCTCCAGGCAGTCATGACAGCTTCCGCCATCAGCCCCAAGAGGAAGGCCCCAAAATCTGGCGCAGGGCCAGAAAAAATCCTGGGGGCAAAGGTCTGCAAAGCAGAGACCCAAGGCCTCCTTATGAAGGGGCACCCCTGCTCGATCAAGTGGGGGGGAAGGCTTCGAAAGTTTGTGGAGGCCTGGGGGGAGCAAATCCAGGACACGTTTCCACTGTGTCTCGCGGATACAAACTGGAGTTTCGGGAATTTTCTCCGCCTCGGTTTCTAAAGTCGAGCGTTCCAAAAGATCCAATAAACAGGGGATCTTTATTTCAGGCACTAGATCGGTTGCTATCCCAGGGGGTGATCATAGAGACCTCCCTAGAAGAGCAAGATATGGGTTTCTATTCAAATATCTTCACGGTGCCGAAACCAAATGGGGATGTCGGACCCATTTTGGATCACAAGGGTCTGAACCGGTTCCTAAACATCCGCTCTTTTCACATGGAATAAGTCTGGTCAGTAGTTTCCACCCTTCGGGGAGGGGAACTTCTGGCATCCATAGACATCAGGGATGCATATCTCCATGTGCCAATATTCCCTGCTCATCAGAAGTTTGTGGCCTTACCCTTCGGTCTGGCCACCGCACCACAAGTGTTTACAAAGGTCCTGGCTCCACTCTTGGCAAGGTTAAGGGCCCAGGGTATAGCAATAGTAGCATACCTGGACGATCTGCTGCTGATAGATCAGTCCATAACAGGACTAAACCAGAACATCATCAGCACGGTCAGGTACCTGGAACATCTGGGTTGGGTTCTCAACCTAGGAAAGTCGTCTTTGCGGCCAATAAAGAGGTTAGAGTATTTGGGCCTTATTATAGACACGGCCCGCAAAAAGATGTTCTTACCCCAGGCCAAGGTTGGTGCCATAAGAGAACTGGTTCATGTGATTAGGACAAGAGAGGATCCCTCTGTTCCCTACGCTCCGTTCCATTTGAGGCTTCTGCAAAACAGCATCCTGTCTGCTTGGAGCAGGAAAGACCAGGATGATTTGGATTGTCCAATGTGCTTGACTCCAAGCGTACGCGAGAGTCTCAATTGGTAGCTATCAGCCAAGAATTTACAGAAGGGAAAAACCTTTAAGCCGGTTACTTGGAGGATAGTAATGACAGATGCCAGCCTCTTGGGCTGGGGAGCAGTCCTGGAAGGGGACACTATCCAAGGGAAGTGGTCGGAATCCGAGAAAGCCTTGCCCATCAACATTCTAGAAATTCGGGTGGCACGTCAGGCTCAGTGCTATCTACCCTGATTAATGCCAGGAAGCCAGCCTCTAGGGCCATTTACTATAGGGTTTGGAAGACCTATGTGTCCTGGTGTGAGAATAAGGGTTGGCACCCTCGCAAGTATGACATAGGTAGAGTTCTCTCTTTTCTACAGCTAGCAGTAGAAATGAAGCTGGCCTTGAGCACTATCAAGGGTCAGGTTTCAGCCTTGTCAGTTTTTTTCCAAAGACCTTTTGCCTCACATTCTTTGGTTTGGGATTTTATACAAGGAGTAACCCCACCAATTAAATCACCCCTATGCCTGTGGGATTTGAATCTAGTCTTGTCGGTCCTCCAGGAGTCTCCTTTTGAGCCAATGGAAGGTGCTCCATTGGGCCTGGTGACAAAGAAATTGGTATTTTTAGTTGCAGTAACTTCTGCAAGAAGAGTTTCTGAATTGGCAGCTTTTTCTTGTAAAGAGACACTTTTAGTGATCCATAAGGACAAGGTGGTTTTACGTCGTTGCCCGTCCTTTTTGCCTAAGGTAGTATCCAGTTTTCATATAAATCAGGATGCTTCCCTGCCTTCGTTTTTTCCAGAACCAGGTTCTGTAGTAAGGGCAGTTAGCTTCTATTTAGAAGCAACTGCCCAGATATGAAAAACTGATGCTTTGTTGATCTGTGTTGCCAGAAGGGGGCAGGCAGCATCAAAATCGACCATTTCTAGGTGGATTTGTCAGATTATTACTCAAGCTTATTATTTAAAGGGGAAAATTCCGCCTTTGCATCCTAGAGCGGACTCTACCAGAGCAGTCAGTACTTGGACAGTGCATCACTAAGCCTCTGTGGCTCAGATTTGCAAAGCCGCAACATGGTCATCAGTGCATACATTCACAAAATTCTACCAGGTGAATGTAGGTCAGCAAGAGGATTGGGCGCAGGGTTCTGCAGGCAGCAGTATAGGTCCTCACGTCTGACGGCGGTTTTGCTTATTTTTTTTGTCTCCCTCCCCTCATATGGCAATGCTTTGGGACATCCCACTTAGTAATTACTATAGTGCTCTGTGTCCCATGATGTACGATAAAGAAAATAGGATTTTTTATAACAGCTTACCTGTAAAATCCTTTTTTTTTAAGTACATCATGGGACACGGAGGTCCTTCCCCTCTTATTGGGATATATATATATATATATATTGCTTTGCTACAAAAACGGAGGTACTCCCGGTATGGGAGGGGTTATATGGGGGGACTTCCTGTCTTTATTATGCCAGTGTTCATCACCTGAAGGTGGGCGTATAACCCACTTAGTAATTACTATAGTGCTCTGTGTCCCGTGATGTACTTCAAAGAAAAGGATTTTACAGGTAAGCTGTTATAAAAAATCCTATTTTCTTGGTGGCAGTAACATCGGCTAGAAGGGTGTCGAAGTTGGCGGCTCTGTCCTGTAAAGAACCTTATCTGATCTTACACCAGGATAGGGCTGTTTTGCGGCCAAAACCAGAATTTTTGCCCAAGATAGTGTCCAGTTTTCATCTGAATCAGGATATTATTCTACCTTCCTTTTTTCCAAATCCACAGTCTGCAGAGGAGAGATTATTTCATTCTCTTGACGTAGTACGGGCTATCAGAGTCTATCTAAGAATGTCGGCTCAGATGCGGAAGACTTATGTTTTGTTTATATTGCCAGAAGGTCCCAAGAGGGGACAGGCAGCATCTAAGTCAACTATTTCTCAATGGATCCATCAGATGTTTGTTCAGGCATATGGATTAAAGGGCAAGGCTCCGCCTTTCCCAGTAAGGGCACACTCTACCAGAAGAGTAAGTGCTTCATGGGAAGTTCATCATCAAGCATCGATGGTTCAGATTTGCAAGGCTGCTACCTGGTCTTCGGTGCATACATTCACTAGGTTTTATCAAGTGAATGTTAGGACTCAGGAGGATGTTGCATTTGGACGTAGTGTACTGCAGGCAGCAATATAGATCCTGCTGTTCTATTGGTGTTTTCTTTGGTCATAATGGGTTCCCTCCCCTCAAAAAGCATTGTTTAGGAACATCCCAGTTAGTTATTATGGCTGCTCTATGTCCCGTGATGTACGATAAAGAAAAATAGGATTTTTCCTACAGCTTACCTGTAAAATCCTTTTCTTGGAGTACATCACGGGACACAGAGATCCCTCCCCTCTTGTCTGGGAAGTCTACTGCTTGCTACAAAACTGAGGTACTTCCTGTGTGGGAGGGATTATATATTGGTTTTGCCAGTGTCCATTCACCTATAGGTGGCGTATAACCCAGTTAGTTATTATGGCTGCTCTGCGTCCCATGATGTACTCCAAGAAAAGGGATTTTACAGGTAAGCTGTAGGAAAAATCCTATTTTTCTCAACCAATGAAAAGGCTTGGGCCTGTACAGGGTGGGGAATCCATATTATGGAAAAACGTAATCTATATTCTAGGATAATAGATGAAATGATAAATGAGACCAAGAGTGCTTTTCCATAACTAGTAACAGAAGTAGCCCAGATGCGTAAAGTAGTGTTGCACAACCACCTAGTGGAAAGGATATATTACTGGACAGCCGACCACCCTTGGTAGCCCACTGGGACCCTTCAGAATTCTGGAGACCTCAATGACACAACAGGCGGTTTCAGTGTGCAAAGCAAGTCTTAATTCTTTATTAAGAATGATATTTTTATATGCGAGTTACAACACAAGAGGGGAGGGGTAAACTTGCTCCTAAGTTTCTAAGGTTTTAACAAACTTCCTTCTACTTAGAGATTTTTTTCATCATGAGTTTAGGCAGCTGAAAGTAATTTACAAAATATAGGTTATCTGCAAGAACATAGGCTGCCTGTTCCGGGACTCGGCCTAAAAACACAAAGATTCATAACGTGGGGGTTTTTAATTAAACCTCAACTCAAGCATAAAGTTTAATAGACTTTAACTAAAACAAGAAGTGTAAGATAAGGCACGTACATTCCTTAAAAACAAGAACTTTAAAATGGAGGGGAAGTTTCTAAATGGAGTTGCAGTTGATCATATGCTCTATAACAATCCCCTCTTAAGTCATGAAAATTACTTATTTTTCTACAGAGTTTTTACTATAATAAAGACTGAGGTAAGCTTTACTTTCAGCACCTGGGTCAGGGGTTTTAGTGGCTCTGGTAATTAAACACATAATAAGCTTGGTTTAAATCAGGATCAGATATGTGGAACATTGAACAAGCAGAGTTTCCCTTATATTCACACATGGAAATCTTAAGTTTTGACTTACTGCGTGTAGAGGGGTTAGTCTATGTATCATTTCCCAAATTGAAACACCAGTCAGGGAAATTACTTCTACCAACTACTGGAAAAGTAATGGTGTTGTTTTTATATAAACTTGATATGTGGGTTAAAGCAACGGGAGGAGTTTTATTTAAAAAAAAGGGTGATATTCAAAAGGTACAGCCATAAGGGGAATACAGGCTGTACTAAGATGCAGTTTACTATATATCCAACATTTCTCATAACCTGATTTTTGTGTGTATGCATATTTGAACTTCATCAGTAACATTTTATCATGGAATGTGGTTGACCCTTCCCCTTTCTAATTTTCTCCCAATGATTCTCTTTTTGACCTGTTACGTGTGTCATGTATAGGTTGCGCGCCACATGTGCCTTTTTATGGCACCCAAGTCCTCAAGGTGATATTTACAGTTAGTTATGATCCATGTGGGTAGGAACACAATCAAAGGGATCAAGAATAGGAGGCACAAGGCCTTCCCAGAAGTCTGTGGTGAAATAAGTGAGGTCATCTTTTTCAGAGTCTTGACCACCTGCTTCACTCACTATTCAATGATTTTCACTGCTTATTTCACCTCCTTTGTCTTTAATCTTCCTCTTGGTTCACCTTCTTCACACAACTGGCATGAATCTAGGCCTGTTGTCCCTCTACCAGAATAGCTGTGCGGGTAAATGCAATCACTGTGGTTGGGGGTCCGAATGAATACTCCTGCTTCTTGGTGCGGTTCAATTGCTGGACCACCAAGGTGTCACCCCCCTGGAAAGGGTGTGTAGGTTCCTGTGAAGGAGGAGAGGTGCGAGCAACATTTCTTTCAATTTCATCCAAAGTTTCAATACGTTTTCTTACATATTCTTCCTGAATGAGATCAAGGTCCCCTCTTTCTAACATAAGTGTCTGTCTGGCCCATGGGGTGGGGAATTGGCCTACCCATTAACACTTCAAAAATGGCGGTCAGGTGCTCTGTAGTACAGTGTTACTTCCAACGGAGAGTTCAGAAAGAGTAACATATTTTTTGGATAACCATCTATCATCGCCGCTGTGATATCGGGAGGAGAGGTTCGTGACTTCCATATTGGAATATCTACCTTGGAGTTCCCGTCCAGGCTTACTAACAACAGAGTCACGGTAAGAGTATTCATTACCTACCTGTGTACGGGAGATGTTGGAATACATCTTCATACCTATCCCTGTTGTTTTTCACATGATTGACAACGTGAACACCTTCAAAATCTCATAGAGAACTCAGCAAATCCGTCATGCATAGGATATAAACTCCACTTTCTTGTTAGAGTTTTTGTTATGGGACATTTCTTTGCAACATTTATATGTTTTTGGTGTATCTTTTCGTGTCACATGTTCACATGTTTTGCACATGTTTGACACTTTTTCACTATTTGAATATTTGGGTAGAGTACCTATATGCATCTACCCCTTAAGGGTTATTCCCGTTATTGATATTCACTTGGTTTAGGTTAGCGCTGCATTTGTTTTATCTTCACTTCAATAGGAGAGTATCCTGTTTTCTTAGAGGGTGTCATTCTTACCTCAGCTAGAACTGCTGGTAGGACCTTCTTCCAATTGGTATACGTACCTCCAGTGGCCTTCCTGATCTTATCCTTAATGGTTCTGTTCATCCTTTCCACTATACCTGAACTTTGAGGGTGATAAGGTATGTGAAACTTCCAGTCACTTTTGAGCGTTTTTACTAGATCTTGGCAGACTTTGGCCACAAATGCAGGGCCATTGTCTGAGTTGATCTGAAGTGGGCATCCCCATCTGGGAATGATTTCCTGTGTAAGAATTCTCACTGCTGTTTGTGCATCTTCCTTTGTTGTTACAAACACTTCTATCCATCTTGAGAACATGTCCACTATTACAAGTAGGTATTCTTGTCTCTTACCTAACTTAGGCATGTGTGTGAAATAAATTTGTAAATGAGTGAATGGTGTGGATGGATAGATTAGGTGTTCATGTTTTGCCTTGTGAGGGTTTCTGGGATTATTCCGGATGCATGTGATGCATCTGGAAACATATGCCTTCACTAAGGAGGTATTCAGGTAATCCAAGACCAGGGGCTGTGATCATTGCCGTTTGAAGATACACAAAAGCATTGTACATTTTATCATTCCATTTCACACAATCTGGCATGTCAGTACCTGTGGCTTGCCTCAGGAGATTATTGTAGTAGGAACAATCAGGTATCCATTGGCGTCAGTAACCAATCATACCAAGAAAGGATAGCATGTCCTTCTTAGTGAATGGGCGGGGCAGACCCATGAGAGTGCTGCTCTCTTGTGACTGATTTTCCTTTCTCCTTTGGAGAGTACAAAACCAAGGTATTCAACAGTGCCCTGACACAATTGTAGCTTTTTCCTAGAAACCTTGTGACCATTGTCTACTAACCAATGTAACAGATCTAAACCATCCTCCTTTAATGTGACCTGGCTTGAACTACATAACAAATCATCAGGACCGCAGCATTGCCTGAAGGACCACTGAGTAGACTACAGGGGAATCTACATAACTTTGGGGCATTCAACACCAGGTCATCTGGCGATTAAAAAAAAAAAGCAAGGATTGGCTGTGTCTTCTCATCCACAAGGACGCTAAAAAATGCGTTTGTTAAATCAATCACAGAAAAATACTCTGCATCGGATGGTATAGAGGTAAGGAGTGATGGCACATCAGGCACTATAGGCGCAACAAGCACCACTAGGTCGAAGGTCTTGAACAAACCTATAACTGCCATCCGGATTTTTAACTGGGTTGATGGGCGTGTTGTATGGGGATACAACTTCTTTTAGAATGCCTTTTTTTAAGAAGTGTTCTACCATAGGGGCAATGCCTTCCTCTTTTTCTTTTGACAATGTATACTGTTTGTGATAAATGGGTTGTGCCCATTCTTTGAGGGTGGCCTTGTATGGGGTACAGGAGATGAGCCTACATCTAGGGCGCTCTCTGACCATACTTTATCAGAATCACTAGGGAATCCTGTGGCTGTCCCTTGCATTTCAGTATTCAACATTATGGGCCATAAGGGAACCTTTTTAGAATGAGCAATCACACCTCCCTGATTGATTATCTCCATTCTAATCCCCAATTTACTTAGTAAGTCTCTCCCTAAAAGATTGACAGGGCAGTTTGGTATTATTCTAAAACCGTGGTGCAACAACACTGAACCGTGTTCTACATCTACTACTGGGAGGGGAGAAGTTTTGAAAGTTTTGGCGAGTATTCCATTAATTCCCATTGAAGGCTCAGCATTCGTTGCCTCTCCTCTGAAGTAGTCCTCACTGAGGGTACTACGAATAGCTCCTGAATCGAGGAGGAAAGGGGTTAACTTTCCTTGGACATGCAGAGTCACTGTTGGTTGTTCATCAAAAGAGCGAGAGACAAGGGGGAATGCTGGGATACTACCTTCCGGGCAGCTTAATTGCTGTTGTGGTTTAGGCTGGGTCCACTGAATGGGGTATTTCACTTCCTGATTTGGCTGGGGGTTCTGTATCTGGGCAGGGGCTTCACTATTTTGTTAGTGATTGAAAGGTTCATATGGGCATTGATTTTTCCAGTGGCCCTCCTGTCCGCAGTTGAAACAACTGGTTTTGGACTGCTGAGGACCCCTAGAAAATCCTCTTCCCCACTGCCCACCATTACCCTGGGGAGGCATCTGTTGTGGTCCCCCTTGGTAATGGGCACTTACTGGTTTTTCCTTTGCTACATCAAAACATCCTGCAGCATCCTTTTCTGTTAATGTTTTCTGAAAAACATCCAAAGTACCTGTTGGCCATTCAGAAATCATTTGCCTGACCATTAAGCCCATCTGTGGTTTCAGGTTAGAGATGCGAATCTGAATAAGACTAGTCATATCTGTCTGCAAGGATAACCGAGCCTCCTTAGTCCAGGTATCCATAAATCTCTTCCAAAAATCCAATACTGACTCACTTGACTTTTGTTTGCACGCTACAGCAGTGGGGAGGGAATTTTTAAAAGCACTTGTCATTTCTTCCCACATTTTCTTCCTACCATCTTCAGTGTTAAGCCCATAATCTGCTGCTTTCGTGTCACCGTCTTGTATTACAGCTATGGTCAGGACATTAACCCAGTTCCATGCAGTTGTGTGTCCGATTATTCCATCAATAATCAGGTGCATGTCTTCTTGTGTGCAATTCCTGCCATTGCAGGCTTTCTTTAAATAGGTTAGAGTGCCTCCGGTCGAGACACTGGGCTTGGGACAGTGTTTGATTATTTTATTAATGTCCTCTATGTTTATGACCTTTATAAGCATGTCATTCCCTATTGTCATAAATGGGGTTTGGAAGCTTGGGGATCCCTCCTCCCCTATTGTAATAAGGGGTGCTTGTATATCAGGTGTGTCTTGTCCTTTTTTCTTCCATACTGTGTTCCACTTTTGGTATGAGATGGGGTGAGCGGAGTAAGATCATTAACTATCTTTTTAGCTTTCTTAAAGGCTGCCCCGGCTTCTTTTAATTTCTTCTTTTGTCATAGTAGAAGATGTGGGTGTCCCCCCGAAAGCCCCCTGTTCCTGGTCCTCATTTTCTGTATCAGGTGTTTCCGATACACCAGAGGTACCATGCTCTGACACTACTGGGGTATCAGTTCTATCTACCTGTTGAACCTGTACGGGTTGTTGGACCGGAGCCTGTATAAGCTGTTGTCCCCGGAGCCGGTGCAGGTGCCTGTCTATGATGTACAGCATGATGTCCTGCTAACAGATCTATATCTTCTTTTGTGAGACTGGGATAGATTTGGTTTTTGTATGGTGGAGGATTAAATGGAAGGGGGGGGGGCAGTTGGGTCTGGACTCTTTTCATCTGCCTCTTCCTTGTGCTTTCTCTCATAATCATCCTTACTTTTTTGGGGGTTTCTTTTGTTTCTTATTTATCCCTCCGGAACCAATACGGGACATATTTTAACCAGTTCTCCCCCCCCCCCCGTCTCATATAAGTCATGTCCCATTGTGGATTCCTGGAGTACCAGGGAAATGCCTTTTTATCTCCTGGACATAATTATTTTACCATATCCATATGGAACTTATCATTATCACCCTCCCGGGGGAAAGGATTGGAGCTATGCATAGTTGCAGTTCCCCCCGATAAATCTGATACCCAAAAGACTATGAACTCATACTCACAAACCCTAGCTACATAATCTTTACATGTTTCCCCAGGGTTGGGAGGAGGGGGAGGAACTTCTTTACCATGTCCTTGACCCATATTACAGTGGGGAACGACGGTCTTACCTTACAGTCGTCTGATCCACACAACAAATTATCTTATACTTCCAAGCGACAGAAAGAATAAGCAGAAAAGTTTTGGGTCGCTGTGAATTTACTGCATAGACTATTCTCCTTCCCAAAATAAGTCACAGTACTGTTTAAATATTTGTGTCCTTCCAAAGGACTTCTTAGGTCTGCCAAAGACCCTTTTCTATATTAGTCTATGTAGGCGTGGTCCGTCTCCTTTCCATGCAATTTTAAAGGGACTAAAACTTTATCAGAGCCGCAGCAAGAAAAATAGTCAGATAAGACAAAAATCCACTTACCCTGGAGCATTGCTTTATCCAGGACGAGCCCCCATCTGAAAGAATATATTACTGGACAGCCGACCACCCTTGGTAGCCCACCGGGACCCTTTAGAATTCTGGAGAGCCCAATGACACAAAAGGCAGTTTCAGTGTGCAAAGCAAGTCTGAATTCTTTATTAAGAATGATTATTTTATATGTGAGTTACAACACAAGAGGGTAGGGGTAAACTTTCTCCTAAGTTCTAAGGGTTAAACAGACTTCTACTTAGAGATTTTTTTCATCATGAGTTTAGGCAGCTGAAAGGAATTTACAAAGATAGGTTATCTGCAAGAACATAGAATGCCTGTTTCGGGACTCGGCCTAAACTCAATGATTCATAAAGTGGGGGTTTTTATTTAAACCTCAACTCGAACATAAAGTTGAATAAACTAACTAAAACAAGAAGTGTAAGTTAAGGCACGTACAAAAATAAAATGGGGGGGAAATTACAAATTGGAGTTGCAGTTGATCATATGCGCTATAACAATGTTTAGGTAAGAAGGTATGTCCTTCCATAGAAGAAGGTTGCCAGTGTTCTGTCAAAATAGCCAATTCATCAAGATCTCCACTCAAGTCACTTTCGGTTACTGTAAAGCAGGGGTCTCCAAAAACTTTCTAAACAAAGGGCCAATTTACTGTCCTCCAGACTTTACGGGGGCCGGACTGTGGCCATTGGGAGTACAAAATGGCTGTGGGAATAAACAATCCCCCATCATTGCTGTCAGTGGGAGGAATTGTGCCCCATCGTTGGTTTTATTGGGAGGAATTGTGCCCCATCAGTGGTGTCATTGGGTCCCATTGTTGGTATCATTGGGAAGAATTGTGCCCCATCATTGGTGTTATTGGGCTCCATTGTTGGTGTCCTTGTGAGGAACTGTACACCATCGTTGATGTCACTGGTAGGAAGTGTGCCCTTCATTGTTGTTAGTGAATAAAATAGATCCCCAAGGGCCACATAAAACCAAGCAAAGGGCCGCATCTGGCCCCCATGCCGCAGTTTGGAGACCACTGCTGTAAAGCACCAGTAGTTGGAGATTTAGACGAGTTGCTGTTTTGACACAACACCAGCAAGTGTGTACACTCTGGTACGCGAAGAGTTTGCTGTTTTGACAGAACAATGGCTAAGGAGGAAAAAGTTGTCGTCGCCTTGGAGGAGGCCATGTTGTTGGTTAGTATCGGGCGGACTAACAATGTCCACTCATAATATCGTGTACCGGAGTGTATACGCTTGCCGGTTGTGTCAAAACAGCAACTCGTCCAAATCTCCAATTACTGATGCTTTACAGTACTTAGAAGTGATGTGATTGGAGGTCTCTATGAATTGGCTACTTTGACAGAACACCGGAACCAGACCTTTGCAAATTGTGGAACCAGGGAAAACTTCTGTTAAAAGGGAACTGTGACCCACAATTGACAAACTCAGAAAAGGTATGAAAGGCGTTGATGTGTGAATGAATATTAGGTGTTTGCTAAACGCAAACAAAAGGGGAGAATGTCAAGGAGTTAGTCTCTGTTCATATCAGGTGTTTTTTTTTCTGCTCTAAGCCTCAGCTCTAAAAACACCCAACAAGACAAATCCCATTCACATCTGAGTGTTCTCTCACCTAAAGCAAAACGGCCATAGCTCAAAAAAGTAGATGAGTTTCTTTTTTGGCAGATGTACAAAAATGCTGTGGGCCACAGGAGTACAGAACAAAGTGCCAAAATGTAGTAGAGAGTACAGGCTTGTGTTTTAGTACAGTAATTGTAGAGGATCTACCAGTGTAAAATTGGCCATCAGAAAGACAGTTTTAAAGTGGAGCTCCGCCGTTAAAAAAATATTAAAAGTCAGCAGCTACACATACTGCAGCTGCTGACTTTTAATATATGGACACTTACCTGTCCTGGAGTCCAGCAACGTCTGCAGCAGAAGACGAGCAATCACTCGTCTATCTGCTGCCCCCATCGCCATCCTCGGTGAGGGAATCAGGAAGTGAAGCATTCCAGGTTCACTGCCCGGTTCCCTACGGCGCATGCGCGAGTCGCACAGCACCGTCCTTGCTGGTCATAGTTGTGTTCTGGGAGCCGTGTGTTTCCCAGAACACAATGGGCGCTCTGCGGGAAGTGACGCACTACCTGCAGAATACCAGCAGAGAGGACTCCCGGAAGTGGGTGCAAATACCTGTCTTAGACACCTGCACCCCCATCCCCCCTGAAAGGTACCAAATGTGACACCGGAGGGTGGAGGGTTCCGATGAGTGGAAGTTCCACTTTAGGGTGGAGCTCCACTTTAATCATAGATAATAGTGCCATGTATACCTAACCTATTTTTACTTTGTGGATAAGTGGGTTCAGTGAATGTGGGTGTGGGTGTTATTATTTGAAGTAGTTTAGGCGCACAATGTTTTTGTACTTTTTTTTCCTTTTAAACACTTTAGCAGTGTGCTGTAAACAAAAGCAGCTCTAAGAACAGATAAATGCTGCGCTATGCACACTCCAAACTTAAAATACAGGCCATATCAACATAAAATAAAAACCAATAAACCGTCAAAACGTTAAAGCTGACCTCCAAATTTTTCTGGAAGGCATTTGGTTCAGAACTCTAGCAGGCAGACAGTTTACAGTTGGAGCGAGTGACCCCCTGTGATCAATGTGCAGAGGGGAAGATGCTTGGCACAGAACCTGGGAGAGAGATCACGGCTTTCACTGTAGTAACTCCAACTACTACAGTGATTGTCAGCTTCCCCGGCGGCTCAGTTTTGAGATATGCATACCTGTTGGAACAATGTGAGTATGCAATAAAGATTAACCCACGAGTTTAAAGCTAAACTATTCAGCCGGAATTTTCAATCTAGCTGTGGGAAGAAGAGAACCAAGCAACTTGCACAAATACATGCATCAAACTTTGCAGTGACATCATTCAACAAGCATAACACATTCTATGTTCCGTTTAACTTTTTTTGTATTAGTACTGTTTTACCTGATGGAGAGTGGATTTCTTGAGAGTTTGTCCTGAAAAAGTAGTGAGAATAAAAAAAAAAAATCTTATACAACATTCAACCTTTTTCAGCTTGTTTGATAATCTATCACCCCCTGGTGGTAAGAGGGTGCACTGCACTTGTTTCAAAAAATTATTTGACAAAGAGGCCTATATTATGTAAACTATTCCTAACAAATTTATAAGGACAATTCACCCATTTCACGTTTGTTTACATTCTCCTGGCATTTCATGCTTACATTTACTATATTTACAATAGGTCAAATGGCCATCAGGTGAATATGGAGAGCCAGTGAATGTCACATTTACAGTAATTATTTTATAATCAAGTAGACAAACTTGTCAACCTAAACTCTACATTTCTGAAATGATGTTTTCAATACAGTTTCGCCTCTAGGAGGGCACATTTTTATTTATTTTTTAATTTAAAGAGAATTTTTTTTAACCCCCTCCTCTTTTCAAAGATAACCAACCCAGCATGCCAGGCATCCTAGCTGGTATCCCCATGGCAGGGAGGGAGCAAGTGTACATCCCCCTACCAAATTTATATCAGCATACATGAATTTGAAGTGCGTATAGAGGGGTTCCCGTAAAAAAAGGGGATATCCCTCAAAGCACAGGTGCCAAAATTGGAGCTTGGTTCTTTGTCATCCCCAGTATCGGGGAGATAGCACTGGTAATGAGGACAAATGGTAAAAGGCTTGGGTGCCATCTATCTGCTGATCATATGAACAATAAGGCAGTTTGATCCTTCCCTGGAGAACTGCTTTAGTGACCATCAAACCTCTCACCACTTCATCATTGGTGTAGTTGTGAACATGAAAGGCAACAGAACACATGGGAACAATTGGAATACATTGTACTGTTGTTAATGCTACACTTACCAGGGGCATCTGAATGGACCTTGTAAGGTTTCTAGCACAGGCTCCCTCCTACCTTATTTTTCAACATGGAATGTACTGGAAAATGTCCTTCAAAGGAAGTAGAGTTTCTAAAGGCATCTAGTAATTAGGGCGAGGAGAAAATCAACAACTATATCCAAGAATTTGCTGATAAAAACTGTATCTTTAGCAGTAATCAGCATGGGTTTAAGAAGGGTCGTTCTTGCCAAACCAATCTGTTAACTTTCTATGAAGAAGCCAGCTGCCATTTAGATGAGGGAAGGCCTGTGGATGTGGTGTATCTGGATTTTGCAAAACAGTTCCCCACAAACACTTAATCTACAAACTGAGGTCTGTAGGCATGGACCATAGAGTTTATTCATGGATATAAAACTGGTTACGGGGTTGTGTCGAAAAGGTGGTGATACATAAACGTGTACTCAGAGTGGTAAATTCTGTTTATTTATTCATAAATGATATAGAGGTTGATATAAATAGCTCAATCTACCTTTTTGATGACTACACAAAAATAAGTAGGGCAATAACTTCACATCAGGATATAGAAACCTTACAAGAAGACCTGAATAAAATAATGGTGTGGGCAGCTACATGGCAAATGAGGTTTAATGTTGAAAAATGTAAAGTAATGCACTTAGGGGCTAAAAATATTAATGCAAATAACTCACTAAGTAGAGAACATCTGGGGGAATCCAGGATGGAAAAAGACCTGGGGGTCCTGGCAGGGGCGGTACGTCCATTAAGGGTGCACGGCGCCGTCCCCCCCCCTTTCAGAACACCGACACGTGAATTCCAATGCGGGGGGGCTGTTTTTTTGGGGGCTCCGGTGACACTAAGAGACACTCTGAAACCACTCAGAGACATTTAGGATGGGAGTGTTTCCGAGTGTCTCCGGCGCCCCCCCCCTTGTGGTCACATGTGGTACTGCATACAATGGCAGTCACTGTGGAATAAATTATCTGAGTTTCCATTGACTCCTATGGGGAAACTCGCTTTGATATACGAGTGCTTTGGATAACAAGCATTCTTCTGGAACAAATTATGCTCGTAATCCGAGGTACCACTGTATACCATAGTTTGTAGATGCTATAACTTTCACGCAAACCAATCAATAAGCACTTATTGGAATGTTTTTTTTTCAAAATTTTCAGTATTATTTCATTTAGATCACAAAAAATATAAAAACCCAGTGGTGATCAAATACCTTTAAAAGAAAGCTCTATTTGTGTGGAAAACATTATATAAATTTTGTTTGGGTACAGCGTTGCATGACTGCGCAATTATCTGTTAAGGCAGCACAGTACCAAATAGCAAAAAAATGGCCTGTTCATGAAGAGGGCTCAAGTGGTTAAATACTGCTGGAATAGGAGAGAGCGACAACGTAAATGGAGGAAGGAAGCTGTGCTAGGAAACTGACTCTCCCTAGAGAAGTCAATTTTTCTATCAGGATCGAAGTCACTTTACATACAAATAAAAATAGGATTTCTTACTTACCGTAGAATCATTTTCTTGGAGTACATTCAGAGATCCAGGATGAGGGAAACCATAGAGCTCACAGAGCTTTCTGACGAACCATTCAACCAATGCTGGCATCAGCCTGAACATCCACTTAGAAAAACCTGACAAATGTGTGAAGACCAAGTGGCAGCCTTGCAAACAGATACCTGTTCCTGAAAAGCAAGTGAAGCATGAACTGATCTAATGGAGTACACTGACAGGGAAAGGTGGAACCTTTGACCCAGTTGGCCAGCTTAAACATGTATTGCAATGTATGTGAACAAAAAATCCCTGTTTTTGTATAAAGTTTGCTACTAGAAAGGGTGTATAGCATTGTACAGAGGGTTAATTCAGAATTTATTGTTAACATGTGGCCCCTTTAGCACTTGATACTATATATGTTATTTGGATCTGAGCACAGGTATATCTTATTTCTATTGCAGTGCAGGTCAGTGACGAGACCTGAACCTGTATCACTCGTACAGCTGGTGTCTATTTGCTCCATATTAGCACTTAATTTCCTGGAGTATTTGCATTTTGCAGAGCAGAGTAGAGACTGGCCAGAGAGAGATTACTTTGATGCAGTTGGCCAGCTCAAGCATGTATTGCAATGTATGTGAACAAAACATCAGTTTTCGGACAAAGTATGCGGGAAAAAAAAAAGGGTGTATAGCAGAGTTCATTCAAAACTTTTAGTGTTGTGGTCACACCCCTTTAGCGCCTGATGGGTTATATATGTATACACTATTTGGATTTGAGCACAGGTTAATCTTAATTTTATTGCTGAAAACCAGGGGTGCAATAGATAGACCAAAAGGATTGGCAATGAATTAGGAATGTTGAGTGTCCCACTCATGCAATCCAGAAAGCATTGATGTGCCAGAAACATTGGGACATGCTAATCGGCATCTTTGATGTCAACCAAGGTCAGAAAATCCCCAGGATGGAGGTAAACAAAGACTGACCTGCTAGATCACATACATGCAAGGAAGGTATTGAGAAACTTTAGAACCAGAATGGAGCGACTACCCCCTTTTGCTCTGAAAACAATGAACAGGTTTGAGTATACCCTGGAATCTTTTTTCTTTGCCAAAAGATGGCTATGACCTTTGAGAGAGGAGCTGTGCCAGTGCAGTGTGGTGGTCACCTAGTCTTGAAGGGAACCTTGGCAGTTTTGACAACATGTAGCAGGGCAGAGGCCGAGCTTTAAGTTCTACCTTGCAGCCCCTGGATTTAAATGCCCAAAATGTCCTGGAACTGGGTAATCTGAAAGGCCAACAGATGTCCCCCCACAAATGAGGGCACCCCCTCTTTGCAAGGAAGGCTTGGGGACGTGGGAGTTGAGGATTTATGGCGGAACCAGAAATTACAGAGTCCCATGCTTAGCCCTGAGAGAAACTAAAAGGAACTCTTAAGCCCTGTACACCAGATCGGTTTTACCGATGAAAACAGTCCGATGGACTGTTTTCATCGGACAAACCGATCGCATGTGGGCCCCATCGGACTTATTTCCATCGGTGAAAAAAAAACTTTTAAATTTTTCCGATGGAAAAAAAAACGACAGGAAAATCTGATCGTCTGTGTGGAACTCCATCGGAGAAAAAACCCACGCATGCTCAGACTGAATTAGGAGACTGGAGCGTTTGTTCTGGTAAAACTAGCGTTCGTAATAGAGATAGCACATTCGTCATGCTGTAACGGACTGAAAAGCGCAAATCGGCTCTCAAACTTTTACTAACACGCGGTAACACGAAATCAGCCCAAAGGGTGGCGCCATTGGATTTGAACTTCCCATTTATAGTGCCATCGTACGTGTTGTAAGTCACGGCGTTTGGGACGGTCGGAATTTTGTCTGCTGGTGTGTAGGCAAGACTGATGGAAGTCCGCTTCATCGAAATTCCGATGGAAAAATCCATTGGATTTGATTCCATTTGATTCCATCGGGAATCTGATCGTGTGTACAGGGCTTAAGCCCTTTGAGCCATGTGGTTTTCCAGATTGAGGCTTAGTTTTCTTTTGCTGGGGCAAAAGGGTGCTCTTTCTTCCAGGGACGTCCTTTATAAAGTAATAAAGTTGTCTATTTGGTTCAAAGGTTCACAATAGGCATTTTCTGCACTGATGTTACACTGACCAGCATTTGAGCCAAAGTATCCACTGCATGTGTACCAAAAATAGACTCAGTCTGAATATTAGGCGATTAATATCTGCTAAACTATTAACATTGGAGAGCAGAGCCACAGGCATGAGCACCAGTTGTTGGTGGGCAGAGAAATCTGTGAGGATAGAACTAGAATCCTGAGACATATTCCTGGGCCAGACACCTAAGGTCTAGTAGAAAGAGATGGCAACAGTGGCAAGTTGCAGGGCAGGGTCAGCAAGAGTAAGGCCTTAGGCCTCGTACACACGACCGATTTTCTCGGCAAGAACCAGCAAGAAACTTGCTGGCAGAGAGGTCTTGCCGAGTAAATCGGTCGTGTGTACGCTGCTATCGGGTTTCTCGTCGAGAAAACCGACAAGAAACCTCGACGAGAAAATAGAGAACCTGCTCTCTATTTTATCGTCGAGATTCTCCTCGGCATGTTTCTCGACGAGAAAAGTGAGTGTGTGTACACTTACCTGTCCGCCGGGAAGCCCGCGCATGTTCGAAATGAATTTGACGCATGCGCGGTAGCTTCCTAGGCATACGTAGGGTATACCAAGATGGCGGCGACGGCATCGAATGTGACGAGCGCATGCTCGACGTAGTCGATGACGTCACCGCGTACACTCCTTTCAAAGAACCGCGGGTTCTTTGAAACGAGCGTGTGTACACTCGGCCGGGACAAGTTTCTTGTCCAAGAATCTCGTCAAAAAAAACGACATGTTTTTTTCAACGAGAATCTCGGCCGTGTGTACGAGGCCTTAGAAAAGACATCTAACCTTTTACCCACCTGATCTTTAACCCCTATCCCTGCTAGAGCCACTTTTGCATTTTTTTTTTACATTAATATGCACATTTTGGGTCTGAAGATTAGGTATAACCTCGGACAATATGTATTTTCTGAAAGCAAAGACTGTGGAAAATATAATGGTGGGACTGCAAATGTTTTACGTCACGAATTAGCACAACCGTTTATGAAACAGTAGGATTTTTATAACAGCTTACCTGTAAAAATCCTTTTCTTGGAGTACACCACGGGACACAGAGCCAATCATTACATAATGGGTTAAGGGTCACCAGCGGTGATTGGACACTGGCACAACCAATGGAAGACAGTTCCCCTCCATATAACCCCTCCCATCAGGGGAGTACCTCAGTTTTGTAGCAAAGCAGTAAGGTTCCCATAAGAAGGGGGGGACCTCTGTGTCCCGTGGTGTACTCCAAGAAAAGGATTTTACAGGTAAGCTGTTATAAAAATCCTACTTTCTTTATCGTACACCACGGGACACAGAGCCAATCATTACATAATGGGACGTCCCAGAGCAATGCTCATATGAAGGGGGGGAGACACAGATCAAACAGGCCGCTTGCGGACAACAAGCCCTATACTGCTGCCTGCAGCACCTTTCGCCCGAAGGCGGAATCCTCATGTCCTTTCACATCTATTTGATAGAATTTGAAAAATGTATGGACTGAAGACCAAGTTGCAGCTTTACAGATCTGAGTCATCGAAGCCTGGTGATGCACTTGCCCATGAAGCACCTATCGCCCTGGTAGAGTGTGCCTTAACAGGAAAAGGAGGAGTCCTGTTCTTCAAACCATAAGCTTGAACAATTACTTGTCTAATCCACCTGGAAATGGTGGATTTTGATGCCGCTTGGCCCTTTTTGGGACCATCTGGCAAAATAAACAAAATATCTGTTTTACGTATCTGAGCGGTTGCTTGCAGATACACCTTTACCGCTCTCACTAAATCTAGAGAGTGCAATAACTTTTCCCCCGCCGTCCGCGGGTTTGGAAAAAAAGAAGGCAGAACAATGTCCTGATTCAAGTGAAAAGCCGACACCACCTTAGGTAGAAAGGCCGGATGGGGTCGTAGTACGATTTTGTCCTTGTGACAAATTAGATAAGGCTCTTTACAAGAAAGAGCTGCTAGCTCCGATACTCTCCTAGCGGAGGCAATAGCAATCAAAAAGGCCAATTTCCTGTTTAATATAATTAAAGGAATATGGCGAATAGGTTCAAAAGGTTGCTTTTGCAACACTGACAATACCAAATTCAAATCCCATGGACACAAGGGAGACCTGACTGGAGGATTTATCCCTCAGTACCCCCTGAATAAAAGTCCGAACTAGGGAATGCGATGCCAATGGTCTCTGAAAGAAGACTAATAGAGCCGATATTTGACCCTTGATGGTACTAAGGGCTAATTTCATATCCACTCCTAACTGGCAAAAAGCAAGAATCCTGCTTATTTCATATTTTTGTGGATTCCAACTTCTGGATTCACACCAGGAAACGTATGCTTTCCAGACCCTATGATAAATGAGTCTGGAGGCTGGCTTTCTAGCATTAATGAGCGTAGAAAGAGCCGGACCAGAGACCCCTCTCTTTTTTAAAATGTGGGTCTCAGCAGCCAGGCCGTCAAATTTAGCCTTTGTAAGGAAGGGTGGAATACTGGACCCTGTGACAGCAGGTCGTGTCGAAGTGGAAGCTTCCAGGGCCTTCCTATCGCCATCTTTACGATTTCGGCATACCAAGGCCTCCTGGGCCAGTTTGGGGCCACTAGGATTACTGGTATTCCCTCCTCTCTGATCCTGCGAAGCAGTCTTTGTAGAAGAGGGATCGGAGGGAATGCATAGATCAGTGAGAACTGATCCCATGGAGTTATTAGAGCATCTGTCCCGTAGGCTAGAGGATCTCTCGTTCTGGACACAAAGTTGTCCAATTTCTTGTTGAACCTGGAAGCTAGCAGGTCTACCTCTGGCTTTCCCCATCTCAGACATATGGCCTGAAAGATCTCGGGGTGGAGAGACCATTCTCCTGGTAGTAGCCGCTGACGACTCAGATAGTCCGCTTGCCAGTTTTCTATCCCCGGGATGAAGATTGCCGAAAGGCAAGGTACATGCTCTTCTGCCCATGCCAAGATCCGGTTCACCTCTCTTTGGGCTGCCCGACTGCGGGTGCCTCCTTGGTGATTGATGTAAGCTACTGCAGTAGCATTGTCAGATTGAACCCGAACTGGGTAGCCCTGTAACCTGTATGTCCAGGTTTTGAGGGCTAGATATACTGCCTGGATCTCTAGCACATTGATGGGCAGGATCCCCTGAGTCTTGACCCAGGTTCCCTGGGTAGAAGCCTCCTCGAATACTGCACCCCAGCCCGATAGGCTGGCATCCGTAGACACCACCTTCCAGGCCACTGGGAGAAAGCACTTTCCCTTCCGTAAATTCTTGGCTTCTAGCCACCAATTGAAGCTGTGGCGTGCTTGTGAGGACAGGCGCATGGGTATATCCAGAGATTGGCTCTTCCTGTTCCAGGAGGCTAAAATATTGCCTTGAAGTAGTCTCGAATGAAACTGGGCGTAAGGGACCGCCTCGAAGGAGGCTACCATCTTTCCCAATAGTCTCATGCAAAGGCGAATAGACGGCCTTTTGTTTGCTTTGACCTTGTGGATCAGGTCTTTCAGAGACTGTATCTTTGGCTCTGGCAGGTATACCCTGTTTTGGGCTGTATCTATGATCATGCCCAGGTACACTATCCTTCTTTGGGCCTGGAGAGAGGATTTTTGTAAGTTTATAATCCATCCTAAATGCTCCAGGTATCTTGCTGTAGTGAGCACAGCGTGATCCAATCCTTCCTTTGACTGATCTATTACCAGTAGATCGTCTAGATAGGCTGTTACCGCTATGCTCTGTGTTCTTAGGTTTGCCAACAAAGGAGCTAGCACCTTTGTGAATACTCTGGGCGCGGTGGCTACACCAAACGGCAGGGCCACAAATTGAAAGTGGCGATGTTCTACCGCAAACCTTAGGAATCTTTGGTGAGCGGGGAGGATTGGAATGTGTAGATATGCGTCTTTGATATCTATGGACGCCATGAATTCTCCGCCTTTTAAAGTAGCGACCACGGATCGAATCGTTTCCATTCAAAAATGGCGATCGTTCAGAAACCGATTTAGAGATTTTAGATCCAGGATGGGTCTGACTTCTCCGTTTGGCTTTGGAATCACAAAGAGGTTTGAGTAAAAACCTGAACCTTGCTCCTTTTGGGGTACCTCTGTAACCACACCTTGAGCCATTAAGTGATTCAAACCTTTGAAGAAGGATCCTCTTTTTTGTGGATCCTTGGAGAGTCTTGAACCTCGGAATTGAGAAGATGGGATCTCTCGAAATTCCAATTTGTACCCTGAGGATATTGTGGATACAACCCATTTGTCCTGGGTTCCTGTCCTCCAAGTCGCTGAGAACTGACGAAGGCTTCCCCCCACTCGGCCGAGCGGGGGCGCCCCTTCAATGAGAGGTTTTGGGGGCTTGCTTATTAGCTCTTGCACCCCACGGCTTCTTGTTCTTCTGAGCCTGTTCTTTGGCTTTTGTGGGCGGCTGAAAAGGCCATCGCCACTGGCTGGAGTCTGATTTCCCGGGAGCTGGGGAGAGAGTGTGTTTAAAACAAGGTCTCTTGTTTTTCTTTCTCTCAGGTAAAAGTGTAGTTTTACCACTTGATATCTTTTGGATATATTTTTCTAAATCTTCCCCAAATAGGCGTTCGCCATGGAACGGGAAACTTGCCAACAACTTTTTGCATGGGGCTTCCGCTGTACTTTGGCTTAAGCATTGGTCAGCGGAAGCCCCATGCAAAAAGTTGTACCATGAGAGATTCTATCATACAGGCATCACGCCATCTGTACCAGCTGGAGTGTAAGGCGTGATGCCTGTATGATAGAATCTCTCATGGCATCCACTGTGAAGCATAAGGCTTTAGGCAAATTATCCCAATTTTTAGCCTGCTCTGAAGGCAGCTCCTTCAGCCCCTGCTTTACCTGTTGGCAGATGACCTGACACATACCGACTGCTGCTACTGCAGGTTGGGTAATTGAGCCGGCCAAAAGGAAGGAGGATTTCAGTAAGGATTCCAACTTCTTCTCAGCAGGATCTTTAAACACTTGTACATTGCACCTGAGACTTCAAAATCTGGGATACCGAGAAAGGCTCATCCGATATCCCTGATCCGTCTGACTCCTCATCCTCTGCTGATGTAGCCTCCTCCTCATCCTCCTCCTGTTCAGGTACTTCTGAAGGGAGGTTTACCTCTGGGGGAGATCTGCTTCGCTTATTGTCCTTCTTAGAGGATTTAGCGATCAAGGTAGCAATTCTTTCCTCCAGATTGTTTAGGGCTGCTGATAAAGTGTCCTCAGTGACATATGCAGGCCCAGGCTTCACTGGGGAAGCTGCTATACCTGACAAAGGTAATGGCTCATCCTGTATAGATGCCTTCGGCAAAACAGGAGAGGAAGGTACCGATTCAGCACCGCTAGAGCCCTCAGGTGGTGGTGCTTTTTTATCTTTTCTTACCCGCACCATCTTCCTTGGAAGGGTTACTGTTTAGCAAAAAAACAAGGTACCTAGATGCATACACTACCGTGCTTAGTTTAGCAATTACATATAGTATGCAACTTATAACACATAGCTATGCATAACATGGATGTCTTCTATGAAGTACCCAGTCCAACCACATGGAGTCTTACGTCCCTGTATTGCTGCTGTGTTTCTGTGCCCGGAACAAGAGAACAACGAACTTGCTTGATGCTGCAGTGTTTTACACTGACAGATTTTAACTCTGGCGCCGTTTCTCGTGCCTGCGCGCGCCTGCGTGCCCGCGCACGCTACTGCGGCCTCCCGCCCCCCCTCCTCCGATAAAGCGCGCTCCCGCGCGCGTCCTATTGCGGCCACTATGGCGCTGGCTACAGCGAGAGTGCTCTCATCTAGGCTCTCTGATCCAACTTTACCTGCCCTGCAGGAGTCTGGTCAGCCTCTGGAGGAGGAGCGGGGTTTCAAGCAAGCTCAGCAGCAGAAGGACCCACAGTGTGCTTTGCCGAAGCAGACACTGCCAGAGTGAGGTGAGATCTGACTCAGCTCTTTACTCCTCCCAGTGGCGGAAAAAAGGGAAGACATCCATACTTTTTTTTGAAAGGTCCTTAAACTTAGTTTAGGACTCTAACCACTTACCTTTCCTCGCCGCAGGTTTTTTTACCAATTTTCACCCATCACGGTGGGCTATGTGTGCCAACCTACAGGGATATGGGTTCCTATTTAAAGGATACCTCTCCCCTGGGCCTTGTATAAGACTCTTACCAGGACTTTTAGCGAAGTCTTAGAGCCCAGTCCTCCGAAGAGAGACTTACAGGCGACGCCTCATGGGTGAGGCCCGGATCCCATCCAGTTTTGGCTTAACTTTGTAGGCGTCTTGGATGGGTCCGAAAGCATAGCTCTTTTACCCCCAGAGGGTCTCTTTGGTAGAGCTTTCCTTTAGCACCTCCTAACGCGTCCAACACCTTTCGACACTGGCGAAAAAACTGAGGTACTCCCCTGATGGGAGGGGTTATATGGAGGGGAACTGTCTTCCATTGGTTGTGCCAGTGTCCAATCACCACTGGTGACCCTTAACCCATTATGTAATGATTGGCTCTGTGTCCAGTGGTGTACGATAAAGAAAGATATTTTTAGCGCTTTAAAAAATACACTAAATTTAATTTTAATCAACACAATATATTTAAGCATTTTTGGGGAAAATATAAGATGAGGTAGTGTCAAGTAAATTGACACCCAGCATGAAAAACCTTAAATTTGTGCCCACCCAGGACTTTACAGCAAACATCAATACCCAAAATGATGAATAGGCCACAATAATTTTGGATGTAGCAGCACCCATCGCATTTGTTTTTGGATGTCTGTGCATGGACGGGGGCGGAGTCTTTATCTTTTTTTTCCTCCCATATAACTTTATTGCCATTACACAAGGGACCACTAGCTTGTGTTCTCTTTAGCTACTTCATGCCCGCACTCTAGCCGAAAGGCGGCTACAGCATGGCTCTCGTAATGGGAGGGCGCCTATGGACTTTCTCCCAAAACCACACCCCCCTGGGGCGTGCATCCGGCGTACTCTGGGATTGCGGTAAAGGGCCAATCACAATGGCTCTTTACCATGTGATTACATGTGATCAGCTGTGATTGGACACAGCTAAACAAACTTGCCGCTTATCGCCATTCCCTTTCTTACACGCGGTCATAGCTTAAGGAGAGGAGAGCCAGTAACCAGCAAGTGTGACGGGACATTTACACAGGTAATCAGTGCAGCCCCATCAGTGTAGCCTCCTCAGTGCAGCCTCATCAGCGCACATCAGTAAAACGACTTATTTGCAAAATTTTATAACAAACTAGGTTTTTTTTTTTCAAAAGTTTCGGTCTTTTTTAATTTGTTTAGCAAAACTTACAAAGCCCAGTGGTAATTAAATACCACCAATAGAGAGCCGTCACAAAAAATGATAAAAATGTCATATGGGTACAGTGTTTCATGACTGCGCAATTGTTATTCAAAGTGTGACAGCACTGAAAGCTGAAGACTAGTCTGGACAGAAAGGGGGTGAAAGTGCCCAGTATTGAAGTGGTTGATTAGACACCAAATTAAACACCAAAAGTTTCTAATGCAACTCCACTGAAGTTAATGAGGCACAGATCATGCTCCATTAGCTGCTTCCCCCACCAGCTCTCCCTCTGGACCAGGAAGTAGCTCAGGTTACTACTGTGATTTAGAGCTTCTACAGAGTAGGATTGGGTATCACATATACTATACATGCTTATATTAGGCCAAACTGGTCCAATGTAAGTATGCATTGAACATGTATGGAATTTGGCTTTAAAGTGCCATGGTTGAAAGTTCTTGTAGGAGTACCACTCAAAGTATAAGCAAAAAGGTGAATACCATTTCAGTGGGGGGTAATGCCAGATCCTCTCTGTGACTCTTAGGACCCATTTTGTCGGCATGGCACAGTTAAATCTGAATGGGGAACTCCCCATTTTCTTTTCTTGTCCTGATAAAAATAGATTTGATTTTAATAATGGACACCCAGCCTAGTTTGAAAGCTTTCTTTATTTTTGTATTTGATCACACACACATCATTTTCCACGATTCTTCTCACGGAACGGCAATAAGTTAAGATAAACAACACATAAAATGACAAAATAGCAGAACTCATTATTTGAACTGGACAGAACGTTCCAAGGATCCCATGAATAGCAATATACATGGAGTAACTTGTCGACTGCTAGTTTTAAAGGAAAGATCACCACATGTATTACTGTGCACTTTCCCATTTGTTATTAACAAGGTGTTAAAAATGTAAACATTAATCAGGGAATGTTGATTATAATACAATATAACATGGTTGGCCATAATTGCATTAATAGCTACTTAGTGTTGTAAGTTAATAATCTACATGGTTTCCCCAACGAAAGAAAAGATATAAACAGCATTTGAATTGTGCATCAACCCTTCTACCAGGAAAACGAACGAACGTTCAGAAAATAGCTGCCACATACTTCTAATACAGATATTCCATGTGCAGCAGACACATTAACATATGACCATGATTGTATGTGATGTCTTAATTCCAAATCATAAAAAATAAATAAAAAAATAAATAAAAAAATAAATAAAAAAATTCAGCATATTTTTAGATTTTAGAATGCATCTAGGTTGCAACAGACGGCCAACTCCGCACAAAACCAAGGTACTGCAAAGGGTAATTTCTGGTGCCTATCTGCTCTATTTCCCTAGGTAGGTAGTTAGATTGAAATCATGAAACTATTCTGACTGCCTCACACAGGCACAATGCTTAAAAAGGATAGTTCGCCTTTGCAAAAAAACTGCCTATGCAGGTAAGGGGTGTCTGCAGATAAAAACAAATCCTTGCTATAAGTGTAGGCCATTTACATACCTTATGAAGCATGACTGAAATACTCCCAGGACATTGCTAAGTGAGGCCTAGTCATCACTACTCACCTCCACTATTAGAGGAGTGAGCTCTTTCTCAAACCCCCTCATACGCTCTCGCTCTACCCTGATACAGTAGTAGCTCTGAGCTCAGCATTTGAGAGCTCACTCCTGTGATGATGGAGGTGAGCAGTGACGACTAGGCCTCACTTAGCAAAGTCCCAGGAGTTACTTAGCAACATCCTGGGAGTATTCCAGCCATGCTTCATAAGGTATGTAAATGGCCTACAGCTATAGCAAGGGTATTATTCAACCTTAGTCAGAGCTGCACAGTTTGTTTTTATCTACAGACTCCCTTTATCTGCATTGGCAGTTTTGTGGTAACGGTGAACTATCCCTTTAAAGTGGTTGTAAACATCTGGCATAAAGTAGGAATAAAGGATATCCCTCTATAGTGTGTACTTGTCTCAATCCGGAGCACTGAAGTGTAATTTCTCTCTGCTGCCTTGTTCCTCTGGTATCTGCACGGTCACTTCTGGAAGGTTTTTCTGACACTAAGAGCCAAAAAGGTGACTGGGGAGAGAGCCTCAGCACAGCGACAGCCTCAGCTTTGTGCCCATGTGCTGTGTGAAGGGTGTGCGTTTATTCCCTCAAATCAGCTCTCAGAGCAGAGTAACTTCAGCTCCCTGCCCTGTACTCTGAAAGCTCAGACAAGCGGCCAAAAAATTCAGCATTTTGAGTGGCTTTACAGAAGAAAAGACTGCACATAAACAGGTACAAGTTATGTAGGAGGATATGTTTAATCTCTGTGTATCAACTGAGGCCAGTCATTTCAGTGGGTATATGTAGGGGTTTACAGCCACTTATATCCAGGAACAAAGCTACTGTGTAAGCTGTTAGGGACATTTAACTAAGGCCCCCTTCACACTTGTGTGACCTTAAAGTCGCGCGGTTTTGGTGCGACTCAAAGCAATGCCTGTGTAATCTTGAGGTCTATGAACCTCAAGTTGCCTCAAAGTCGGACCAAAAGTAGTGCAGGGACTACTTTGAAGTCGCTGCGACTTAAAATCGCACAGATATGAATGGTACTCAATGGAAATCATGGGGTATGACTTGTCATGTGACGTTGCAGTCCCAAGTCGCACAAGTGTGAAAGGGGCCTAAGCAAAATTAAGATTCAAGTTGAGAAGACCGTTAACAGTTTACACACAGAATAAAAGATTACTGCATGTGTTACGAACACAAATTTGGAAACATACGATAACAAACATGACTTTGAATACAGATTCGTTTTTTATTTAGTGTCCAACATAAGCATCACAACTGGGGTTTAAAAAAAAAAAAGAAACATAGCTGCCTACATACTTGAAGAAAATTTTCTTTCTTAGGTCCCCAGCAAACAAACCTCCAGCTATATCCGGAACTGTAATCTGATAGACTGGAGCCAACACCTAGTATGGAAGCCTGAGAATTTGAGTATAATGGTTCTTTCACATTCAAATAAATTGGTCTCAGTCCACAGCGCAAACCATGATATCTCTGGTGACTTCCCCTGCCCTTTCTGCTTGATAGACATTTCCACCATGCCCTCTCCTTGCATGGACATCTGCCTAAACACACCTCTCTTCAACCAGTATCTATTCTACAGGTTAGAGTTAAATCTAGTACAGACCACTAGTTCTTTTTTTGGTTCAACCCATTGGGTTGAACAAAATAAACGGATAGCTTTGGTCGGAGCTGCTGTATCATCTCGCCTGCTTTTCTATTGTGTTCTGACAGGGGGGTGGCCCAGTCAACTGCTGGTTTTCCAGCATGCTCATCTGACAAAAGCTGACCCAGCTTCTGTCGGACCAGCTGCCATACACACGGGCCGAATGTCGGCCAGTCATTATTGAACGGGACGACGTCAACCAACATTCGGCCCGTGTGTACTGGGCTTTAGGTTTGTGTTGGAATCAGGCCACAAGAGTTTGCCAAGGATTAGGCAACAATGATAATCTCAAGTTTACAGCTTGTTAAACAGACTAGTATTAGGGTCAGCAGGGATTCAATTTAGGACTTTGGGTCCACATTGTTAAAAGAACCCCAACGCCAGGGGCACAAGGGTTCAAACGTTGCCAAGAAGAGAGTACGAGGATGTTCTTCTTATATCAAGGAATTAGCAGCAAAGCCATTTTGTTCTTCCTTTATTTAGAGCAATAATATTAAAGAAAAAGCAATGTTACCGTATCTTCTTGGATCATTTACAAAGAACACATTGAATTTCCCCATGCTATTTGTTAATGTAAACATGTGCAGCTGATAGCACCATACATTATGGGGAGACAGGTCAATATCTGGAAACTTTTGCATTGTTGATATACAAGGTTCAATTCACAAACGCACCAAGATAAGGATCCTAATTTTTTTTTATACGACTGTTATTTTCAACAAATGAGTTTGAAAATTTCAGTGACATTGCTAAAAAATAAGATCCTTAGCCTTGTGTTCAATCTTTGTTCATTAAGCCTATTACAGAACATTTAAAGATGCCTGAATATTATAAGTACCATTGCTTATAGTTAACACACTAATAATTATACATTGCGTAGGTTTTGTTTGTTCACACAACTGTTAGTGTACCACATAAGATATGGAAGAAACTTTTTTTTTGATCCAAGGTTCTAAAGCCAGATATTATGAGGTTTATGAGGAGTAATTTGTTCTGATCAGCCTGGAGACATGGCAAACCCAGATTAGCCAACCAATCTCTATACATTGTTCATCATTCATAACCTGCATCACTTGTTCATGTATACAAATTCATGTAAACTAACAATACAAAAAAAACACCACACGTGGCTTGATGTTGTCTTGTGGCCTCAACACTTAGGTTGATTTACTAAAACTGGCGAGTGCATAATCTGGGGCAGCTGTGCATTGTAGCCAATCCGCTTCTAGCTTTAACAAAAAAACCTGGAAGCCGATTGGTTTCCATGCAAAGCTGCACCAGATTTTGCACTCTCCAGTTTTAGTAAATCAACCCCTCTGTGTCCTACTGGAGTGTACAATACATAAAGGATAGATTTAGTGTTCAATGGATAAACGTATCGTACATTAGCTCCTTAGGGATACAATGCATAATTGTATAGTGCAGAATCTGTACTTTCACATTATTTAAACAGCAATGTCCAAAAAAAAACAAAAAAACAACAGGTTTCAAGAAATTCTGGCATTCCTGAACATACATTAGTGAATAAAACTGTGCATACCTAGTCTGTCCAAAATACTAACAATAATGGTTGCAGACCTGGAGTGAACGAGGTATCAATACCATAAATAAAGGCTTTGGCCTTTCAATGGTGTGGTATTTTGTTACAAAGCCAAGCCTTTGGAAGATGGATGCAAGATAACAGGTAGCAAACATAGGAGGTAAGTACATCATCCATGTATTGCTTACCGTGTCTCCCTTTTCTTGCCTTGCAGGTTTTAGAGTCACATGATCCATTCAAGGCCAGATGGGCCGATTCAGAAACCATCACCTATATGGCAATTCCATTCATTTTCTTTAACTATATATATATATATATATATATATATATATATATATATCTCTATATATATATATATATCTCTATATATATCTCTATATATATATATATATATATATATATATATATATCTATGTAACTATTTATACTAACTATACAATCTGGTTTTCCCCTTGAATGCTTTTTACTTACTGTAACAATATCTAGCAAACGGTTCAAGCACCAGGCTGTAGCGTTGTATGTATATAAATTGAACTCACAAACATTTGTCCCCCGTTAACCAGGGATGGATACTCTCTGGGATACCATATACACACACCACTATCAATTATGCACCATATCAAAGGGAATGGGAAGAGAGTTGAAGAGACAATTTAACTACTAGAGAACAGCGGAAATGAGGAGTTTTCCAACCCCAGGGAATGTAATTCTTGAAGTCCCAAGAAACTCTTACATTTGATTGGAGTAGCCATAGTTTGGTGTGGCCGAGTACTGAGGTTCTTGCTGTGTCATGGCACCTTGTGCTGCCCCAAGAGCTGCATTCTGAGCTGCCTGCTGGACATGGGGGTTTTTCCAAGCACCTGAGGTCCATTCCTCCTGTGCCTTACTCAGGCTGCCTCCTGCACCACGGTAAAATTTATGTACCTATAGGGGAGCAAGAAGATAGTTATATTTTCCAATTCTTTTTCAGAAATCCTCTGCCATTTGAAAAGTTCTGTCCATTCTAAGTTCTGAGATTTACACAGGACAGTCCTGTCTAGTAGAACAGAAGACCCGATTTTTTTTTTCCTCCAATAGAGAAGGACACTGACCCCGGACAGACATAGAGCCAACTAGTTTTGACTCTCATTTACAGCATGCTTGCTCTAGGACAGCCTTTTTCAACCAGGATGCCCTGAGGTTTCTTCAGGGGTGCCTTGGCAAAATGCCAAGAAATTGCATACAAGCCAGCAGGTGGATCAAGCCTGGCTTTTAGTTACACAAAGCCCTGGGGCCACATTAGCTTAGTGATGGAGAGAAACTGAGGGAGAAACACTGGAATACTAGTCAGTGCCAGTGTGAAAAAGCGTATTTGCTTTGGAAGAATAAATCACCTCTAATATTTATGAAAAACGATTAGAATCGTTTTTTACATTTTAGAATGGGATGACTTGAGATTGTCCATAATTTAAAGGGTGCTTTGACTCAAAATAGGTTGAGAAACACTGCTCTAGGACCGTGGTGTATACACACTGTAGTCGGACACAAAGTCATTTAAATAAAAGAAATACATATTTGGTGGCAGTGACCCATGGTGACCAGGTTTGGATTAGATTTAATAAAATTTTATCCGTTAAGTTACAGACATTAATTTTGTTAGATCCCTGGAGATTGGTCTTGTTCCGAAATTTGATAAGGGTCTTTCTAGACACACCACATGCTTGATTTCATACATGATCCTGGCCGCTAGGATAGCCACTGCACGTTGTTGGAGCCAGTCAGTAGTAACATTTGACTAAAGCCTAGTACACACTATTTGTTTTTGTTTTTTCATTCAACCCAGCAAGCTGAACGGGAAAAACTGAAGCGCTCGGGAGGAAATCCTGTACTGACTTTGCAATGTTAGTTTAGCGATCTCCCCAGCTATTCTATTCTGACAGGGGGACAGTCCCCTGCCATAACACACCAGTCAGCGTTCTCAGCCACTGGCTGAGAACGCTGATCAAAAGCCAACCTTTTTTCGGTCGCGCCCCTTCGACAGAAACCTGCCCGAACGGCCAGCTTCTGGAGGACAGGCTGCCTTACACACAGGCCAAATGTCAGCCGCTTTCCAATGAACCGGCAGATGCCACCCGATATTTAACCCTTAGATGAAAAAAATAAACTGGATCATGATTCAAGATAGAATGACCCTGCACCCTCCATAACAATTAAGGTAAATTTGGTTTAAAAAAACATGGCAACCCTGGATACAATAATTGACCATGACTGTCCTCAACCCCCCCCCCCCTTTTTCTTCTCTCTTTCTTTCTGGTTCACTTTCTGTATTGACCAGATTTGGAGGACACTAGTTATATGGTTCTTGACCACTTGAAGCCTAAATATACTGCACAGTGCCTGTGTACTCTGATGGTTATAAAGTTTTACCTGGACAAGATACCCGGCCTGTTCATGAATTTTCTATATCATTTGCATGTATACATAAGTCTTTTCGATACTACTAATCTCGCTGCATCATGTAAGGATATACCACATCATCAGTCATATCGAAGTGCAATTTGACCCCGCTTGTTTCATATCTTTGAAATGTTTTTTTTTTTTTCTCTTTATGTGCCTTATTAACAGTGTTGGTCATCTTACTTTAAAAAAGTAATTAGTTACAGTTACAAATTACTTCTCCCAAAAATAAATTGCGTTAGTAACTCAGTTACTACATTGTAAAAGTAATTAATTAGTTACTCAGCAAAGTAACTGCCTTTTTTTTTGAGGGCACATAGCACATCAGGGCATGGGAGACATAGCACTTTGGGGCACATAGCACATCAGGGCATGGGGCACATCAGGGCATGGGGCACATCAGGGCATGGGGCACATCAGGGCATGGGGCACATCAGGGCATGGGGCACGGGGCACATCAGGGCACGGGGCACATCAGGGCACGGGGCACATCAGGGCAGGGCACATAGCACATCAGGGCAGGGCACATAGCACATCAGGGCAGGGCACATAGCACATCAGGGCAGGGCACATAGCACATCAGGGCAGGGCACACAGTTTACCAGCCATGCAGAGTAGCGCAGGAAGTGTGTGTAATAAGTTCTCTCTGATGTCATGGCACCGACGGCAGTCACGCTACTCCCCGGCGGCCCCTCCTCTCTTCTCGTCCATCCCAGATGATGTCACAAGCAAATGGGGATAGACGAGAAGAGAGGAGGGGCCGCGGGGAGCAGCGTGACTGCCGTCAGTGCCGTGACATGAGAGAGACCCGGTCATAGAGGAGAGGAGGAATTACACTACTGTCATCTAGTGGCTGTAGATGTAATTGGGGTAACGCCGCCCAAGTAATGGTAACTGCGTTACCATGAGGGGAAGAGTAATCAGATTACTGGTTACCATCTAAAGTAACTGCGTTAAGTAACTCCGTTTATTCTAACTCAGTTACTTACATCACTGCTTATTAACAATATGTTAATTGTTTACATACCCTTAACAGTTTTGTATTCTTTGTACTAGGGCAAGAAAACCAATAAACAGATTTCAACTAAATCATTAGAAATACTGTACAGAAAGGAGTGCTAGACCAAAAACAAACAAGAGTCCAAGAAAATTTAAATTTTTGGTAAACGAGTCATATAAAAACCATCCAATGCATCTTTGGGGGCAACAGCTCTCTCCTTGGCTCAACATGGTATATATAACTTGGATACACTCAGAGAAAACGGTGATGTCACAGATCTATTTTGGCTCCAGTTTTGGTACCAGTAGAACCTATTTTGTTGATCAGAAACTGTTACATTGTCACTCCATGGGGAAAGTTGAATAATGGTTCCGATATAGATCTGTGAGGTCACTGTTCATCTCAGAGTTAATCCAAATATCACCCAAACTGTCCTCTCTGCTCCTCTCAAGACCACCTGCTCTCAAGCTCTCTTGTCTCCTCCTCCCATGCTGACCTCCAGGACTTTCCTAGAGCCTCTCCCATCCTCTGGAACTCTCTACCTTAATCTGTCCGGCTATCTCCTACTCTGGCTGCCTTAAGGCAATCCCTGAAAACTCATCTCTTCAGCAAAGCCTATCACGCCTCCAACTAAACTAACTTATCACTTCCATCAGCTCATTCCCCACAGTTACAACCTTCTGTACCACTTGCACCCCCCTATTAGATTGTAAGCTCTTATGAGCAGGGCCCTCTTAACCCTCTTGTATTTTATTGTACTGTAACTGTACTAGCTCCCTTTTATATTGTAAAGCACTGCGCAACCTGTTGCCGCTATATAAATCCTGTATAATAATAATCAAAGTTATATCCCATGTTCAGCCCTGATTAAGGGCCAATGGTGTTGCCCCCCAAAACATGCTGGATGTTTTTATATGGCTTATTGACCAACAATAAAAATTATCTTGGACTCTAATCTGTTTTGGTTTGGAGCTCCTTTATGCATTTCAATGGTTTGAACTTCTTTGGGGTGCCCATTGAAAGAAGCCTTGCTGTGTGGGAGCTATTTAGCCTGTTTGAAGATCTCCCTCATCTGACTTCACCTAGAAGTATGAAAGTTCCCAGCTCATCTATAAATATGTTAAGTTCACAGCAAGGCTTTTAGAATATTTTAGTTGGTGACCCCGGATGGCACCCCCATATTTACTGGTCTTGTCCCTCCCTTAATCTGTGATTGAAATGAAAAGCAGCAGATGTATGAGCTCATCTGTCATGCTGTCTCGATCGGTATGTTTGTTAATACATGAGAACTGCAGCAACGCAAGTACAGTGCTTACATTTAAAAGAGGATGTTAACTCTGAAAGCTGTGCCAACAGGTAATTTTTCTCCTTCACTGATGTGCGGTGATGAGGCAGAACTGGTGGGCACTGATTGTCACTGTTGGGGCTGCACTGATTATCAGGGCACTGATGATCAGTGCTCTAATTATCAGTGCAGATGTCTCTTTTCACACTAGCCGGTTACCGGCTCTCTCGCGCTGTGACAGTCTGAGGGAAAAAATGCCAATAACCGGCAAGAGTGTTCACATTGTGATGAGCTGTGATTGGCTCTTTATCCCAATCTGTGATCAGCTGTGCCTGAAGGACACAGCAAACACCAGATATGTGCCGCAGCGGGAGCGCAGTCCTGGGAGGAGGTCAATAGACGCCCTCCCAGAATTGGACGACCACGCTGTAGCCGTCATTTGGCTATAGCGCAGTCAGCAAGTGGTTAAAGAATATGTAAACCCAACTGTTTTATATTCCTGAAATGTGGATGCTGTACCATGTACTTGAATGAAAAACTATCCTATTTTATTTGTTTGTATTGCTTCCTTTGTGTGAAATCCCTGGTGTTCCTGCTGGTCTCCATTTTCCTCTTAAAAACTGACCACACTAGGCATGAGAGCACAGCACGGTCAGTGTTCTGGCTGTGCTGGGAACTTACCCTGCTCACCTCCAATGATCAGACTTGTGCTGACACCCCAGAGCTGAATTAATTTGGGTATTGTATCGTTCCCAGTAGTTCAGATTCGATAGGCATTACAAATAACAAGCACTTTACAATCACCTTTAGGAACCAGTTATAGCTGGTGAACTCACACTCAGCCCTAAGACAGTAAGCGGTCAACAACAGCAATCACCATACAGGTAAATAGTTTAGCACAAAC
Organism: Rana muscosa; assembly: GCA_029206835.1. Lineage (NCBI taxonomy): Eukaryota > Metazoa > Chordata > Amphibia > Anura > Ranidae > Rana > Rana muscosa. Next base: position 568,092,867 of record CM055118.1, read on the forward strand.
ATTTGTACTCCCATTATACCTTAGTCAGTGCTATAAAGGACAAGACGGCCATAGCTGTGAACATAATGGTTGGAATCAGCATCACCACTGCAGATCCCACATTCGTTCCAAAGAAGGAAATTGCTGCAATCCATCCGCTGAAAGAAGGAAAAACAGAACAAAGGCACATGAGAGGATGAAATCTACTACAGTATCTGATTTAACACTTTCCTGACCTGAAGTCCTTGAAACCCAGATGCCCATATCAAATATAGCAGCAACAGTAATGCCGTGTACACACGACCGTTTCTAATGACGAGAAAAATAAAAAAAATTAAATGGTCATTAAAAATGATCGTGTGTGGGCTTCAGAGCATTTTTCACGACGTGAAAAACGGCCATAAAAAAATTGGAACATGCTCTAATTTTTCACGTCGTTTTTTACATCGCCGTTTTTCTCGTCATGAAAAACGGCCGTGTGTGGGCTTTAACGACGTGAAAAAAAATGCGCATGCTCAGAATCAAGTAAGAGACGGGAGCGCTCGTTCTGGTAAAACTAGCGTTCGTAAAGGAGATAGCACATTCGTCACGCTGTAACGGACTGAAAAGCACGAGGCTGAAAAGCGCGAATCGTCGCTCAACAAACTTTACTAACATGAAGGGTGGCGCCATCCGAATGGAACTTCCCCTTTATAGTGCCGTCGTACGTGTTGTACGTCACCGCGTTTTACTCGAGCATTTTTTTCCACGATAGTGTGTAGGCAAGGCAGGCTTGAGAAGAATCACGTCGAGAAAAATAGGATTTTTTACTCACCGTAAAATCCTTTTCTCTGAGTCCATGGACCGACACAGCTTCTCTATTGACAAAGTGGGTATTATCCGTTAATTAAGAGTGACTAGGCAGAAAAACTTGTAAAAAGTGTTGCATCACACCTTCTACAGTACCGCCCAGGGGGCGGACCCTCTGGGTATACCCTCTCAGTCTGCACATCGCAGATCAGTTCGTCAAAAAGCAGTACAAACTTAAAAGGAGGGGTGGGTGCTGTGTCGGTCCATGGACTCAGAGAAAAGGATTTTACGGTGAGTAAAAAATCCTATTTACTCTTTCGTCCATGGACCGACACAGCTTCTCTATTGACAAAGTGGGACGTCCCAAAGCAGTGTCAGAGAAAAAACGAGGGGTGGTAACAGCATAAAAACAAACTTCACCCCAAAACACAAAACAGCACTCCTCCAACGGAGGAGTTGCAACTCTAAACAGCCGCCTGCAAAACCTTGCGGCCGAAAGAGGCATCCGAAGATGCACCTACATCAACTTTGTAGAATTTTGTGAAAGTGTGAGCGGACGACCAAGTCGCCGCTTTACATAGTTGGGAAACAGACGCTTGATGTCGGAAAGCCCAAGAGGCACCTATTGCCCTGGTCGAATGCGCCGTGACAGGAAAGGGGGGCGCCTGACCCTTTAAGGCGTAAGCCTGGATTACTATCTGTCGGATCCACCTAGAGATGGTGGCCGATGAGACTGCTTGGCCCTTCTTGGGACCAGCCACCGAAACAAACAGTGAGTCTGACTTCCGGAACAGGGAAGTAGCAGATATGTATACTCTCAAAGCTCGGACAACGTCCAAGGAATGCAACGCCGACTCCTTAGGATTCGACGGCTGAGGACACAAGGATGGAAGTACAATGTCTTCGTTGAGATGAAAAGCCGAAACGACCTTCGGAAGAAAGGAAGGCTGCGGCCGCAGCACCACCTTATCCTTGTGGAAAATCAAATAGGGAGCCTTGCAGGACAAGGCTGCTAGCTCAGAGACTCGTCTAACTGACGTAACAGCCACCAAAAAGACCACCTTCTGAGAAAGTGTCAACAGGGGAATATCTCTAATATTCTCAAACGGTGCCTTCTGAAGCACCGAGAGGACCAGGTTCAAGTCCCACGGAGGTAACGGGGGGCGGACCGGAGGGGCCACATGTCGAACCCCCTGCACAAATGTACTCACGAGAGAGTGAGTCGCCAGGGGTCGCTGAAAAAAGACAGCCAGGGCAGATATCTGTCCCTTAATCGTACTTAGGGCAAGCCTTTGGTCTACCCCATGCTGTAAAAACAGCAGGATTCTGGAAACCAAATAGGTACGCGGATGCCATTTCATTTCCTCACATATGGAGATGTAGGCCCTCCAATTGCGGTGATAGACCTTCCTAGAGGACGGTTTCCGAGCACTTCTCATAGTAGAGATTACTGAGTCTGACAGGCCCCGATCTCTCAGTACCTGGTTCTCAACAGCCATGCCGTTAAAGCCAATGACTGTAAAGCAGGATGGAATATGGGACCTTGCGATAGCAGGTCCTTCCGTAGTGGTAGGCGCCAGGGGACGTCTGCTACCAGACGTACTAGATCGGCGTACCAAGGACGCTGAGGCCAATCTGGAGCGATTAGGATCATTGGAATTCCCTCTGCCTCCACTCTGCGGAGCAGAAGAGGAAGAAGCCTTAAGGGAGGGAAGGCATAGATTAGCCGATACTGACCCCACGATGCTACCAACACGTCCGTTGCGTCTGCCCATGGGTCTCTTGACCGGGCCACAAACCTCAATACCTTCCGATTGAGTCGGGAAGCCAGAAGATCTACGTCTGGTGTGCCCCATCTTTGGCAGAGGAGTTGGAACACCTCCGGGTGTAAGGACCATTCTCCCTGGTCCAGCATCTGGCGGCTCAGGTAGTCCGCCTGCCAGTTTTCCACACCCGGAATGTACACGGCCGACAGTGCCGGTACGCTCCTCTCTGCCCACTTCAGGATGCGAGCGATCTCCGATGCTGCAGCTGAGCTTCTTGTTCCTCCTTGATGATTGACATATGCCACTGCTGTGGCGTTGTCTGACTGGATCCTGACTGGACGCCCTTGCAGTCTCTGAGACCATTTGAAGAGGCACAGCTTGATCGCCCGGATCTCCAGGACATTGATCGTCAGGAGGGCTTCCTCTGGGGTCCAGCGACCTTGCGCCGACTGGACACCCCAGACTCCCCCCCAACCTGTAAGGCTGGCGTCCGTCGTGATCACTATCCAGTAAACCGGAAGAAATGACTTCCCGGCCATTAGAGCCGGTGCTGTCAGCCACCATACCAGGGATCTCCTGACTAGGTGGCTCACTCGGATTTGATAATCCAGAGATGAAGGGCATCTGTTCCATCTGGACAGAACTTCCTTCTGTAACACTCGAGTGTGGTATTGAGCATATGGGACCGCCTCGAAGGAGGCTACCATGAGGCCCAACACTCGCATGCAAAAACGGAGTGACGACCAATTCCTGGAAGTCAGCTGCCGTACTGCAGCCCGGAGGGTCTGCAACTTCTCCACAGGGAGGAATACCTTTGCCTCTGAGGAATCCAGAATCAACCCCAGGTACACTAGGCGTTGAGTGGGCACCAATACTGACTTTTGCGTGTTTAGTATCCAACCACAGTCTCGAAGAGTCTGACAGGTAATGGACACGCTTACCTCTAATTCTGAGCTTGAAGGGGCCTTCAGCAGAAGGTCGTCCAAGTAACCTGTGATAGCGATACCCCGCTGTCTTAGAAGTGCCAGAATCGGAGCGAGCACCTTGGTGAACGTCCTGGGTGCTGAGGCAAGGCCAAACGGGAGGGCCACAAACTGGTAGTGGTTCTTCCCGATAGCAAATCGCAGAAACCTCTGGTGTCTGGAGTATATGGGGACATGCAGGTATGCGTCCTTGATGTCCAAGGAGGCCAGAAAGTCCCCCGGATGGAGAGCCGTGACTACGGATCGAACCGACTCCATCCGAAATCTTTGTACCTTCACAAAGCAATTGAGGGCTCTGAGATCCAAGATTGGACGAACCCCCTCCTTCTTTGGCACAATGAACAGATTTGAGTAAAAACCCTGACCCCGTTCCTGTTCTGGAACTGGAATAACTACCCCGTGTTCCAGTAGACCCTGGACCGCCCCATACAGGGCCTCCCGACGGGTCGGTAGTAGCTGGAGATTGGAGGTGATGAATCTGTCTGGTGGACAAGAGAGAAATTCTATCTTGTAGCCTGAGGAGATTACTTCGCAAACCCACCTGTCGGAGACTAGAGCAGTCCACTGAGTCGCGAATTCGTGAAGACGTCCCCCCACCCGAGAGCTGGGTGGGGGCGGACCTTCATGTGGACGCAGATTTGTCCGCAGGCTTGTTGGGTCTGCGGGACCAAGGACGCTTTTGTCCTTGGGCAGGCGCTTTATCGGCCTGGGGTCTTTTCCCTGTCGCCCTAGGGGGACGAAAAAACCACTTGTGTGCAGTAAAGGAGGGCCCTTGCCCTTGGCGTGGCCCCTTACCCTTGCTAATTTGGGGAAGCAAAGTGCTTTTACTTCCTGTGGCATCCTTGATGATGTCATCCAGAGAAGCCCCAAAAAGTCTGTCGCCCCCTTAAAAGGCAGATCCAACAGGGCTTTCTTGGAAGTCTGGTCCGCAGACCAGCCTTTTAGCCAGATCAGACGGCGTATTGCTACTGCATAAACCGAAGTTTTAGACAGCAGGGGAATAGTATTCATGTCTGACTCGTAGACAAACCTAAGGCCCTGGACCAACAGGTCGGCCAATGTTATCTCATCAGGAGGAGCATCTCGCTCCTTAACCCCTGGAGTAGCAATCTTGCCCATTCAGTAAGTGTGTGAGACACTAGGGCCCCCGCCAATGCCGGGCGTACTGCCGAGCCTACCACTGAGTATAGGTAGCAAGCGAGTGCTTCAGCCTTCTTATCCACAGGGTCCTAGAAAACAGGAGCCCCTTCTGCAGGAATTGGGGTGGCTCTATTAAGTCTGGACACCGGAGGGTCCACTATAGGGGGGAGAGGTCCATTTCTTCAGAAAACTCTCCTCAAAAGGGGTACCGTACCGCAAACCTCTTTGGGGCTGTAAAGACCCTCAGTGGGTTCTCCCATTCCTTGTATAAGAGTTTATCAAAAGACACACAAGGGAACACCTTAGCAGTGCGGGCAGGTCTATGAAACCCAAGTGGACCGGAGTCTCTGCTGCTTCTGCAGTATTTTCCAACTTTAGCGTATCCCGCACTGCAGTAATAAGGTCAGATACCAAAGCCGTCTCGCGTACTGACCTGGACTTGGAGTCCTCCTCACTGTCCGATCGGTCACGGTCTGCAGTCTCTGATGCATCAGAATCTGGGCCATGAGCCGTAGCTGGACCTGGTTCTGCATCAGAAATATCCCCAGAAGCTTGCAGGGGACGGGGCGTTTACTACCCCCTGTATTCCCGTGTGCTGCTTCCACCCTGGCAGCAAACGCCTCTAGGATTGCAGTCATAGCTTTCATAGACACCTCAGGGGCACCAGCTGCTAAATCTGGTGTTTCAGGGGAGAAGACATCTGGCTCAGATGCCATGCTGACCACACGCTGACACTCACAGGGCTCCAGGCAAGATATCAATAGGCCACCCTCCTGCGCTGCAGAGATGCTGGGTTACCCAGAGGACTCACCACCCTGGATAGGTACTGCTATGCTGCGCCTGTGATGCTGTCCCCTTGCTGCTGTGTCAGTCTGCTTCTTTTATCAGCACTTCCTGTGTGAATTTTCACGCCAGTGTAATGCACCCTAGAGGCCGGAGGCTCTCGCAAAATGGTTGCCAAAAACGTCTGTATGGAAGATAATGTGGGCTCTAAGAAAATGGCCGCCGACAGAAGATAGAGGTCAGGCAGCCATAGCCCCGAAAAAGATGGCCGCCGAACGGCAATATCTGCATACAGGGTGGACCAACATGGCCGCCGATCACCTGATAGGGGCCAGTGGGTGTGGCCGAACCACAGGAAGATGGCCGCCAGGCAGTTACAAGAGGCCAAACTTGGCATGGACCACCTCAAAATGGCCGCCGACAGCATGGAGACACAGAAACACAGGTAAGCAAAAATGACATTTCTTTTAAATGTTAGTTACAGCCAGCCCCGCTCCAGTGGGACCCCCTAGGTGACCCCCAGCACCCAGCAACCTTTAGCTAGAAGCCCAGGGAGGAGGGAAAGGCAGGGAGAGAGGGAAGAAAGGGGCCACAACCACTTACTTGATCTCTCCAGGAATGTCCAGCTAAATCACCCAGCCGAGGCAGGGGAGTTTTACTTACCTATCCTGCATGTATTCTGCTGGAAGACATTCCAAACAGATCATCGTCCGCGCACGGAAGGTGACTGTTGGCCAGGCATGCTGTGATTGGACCCAGAAGGGACGATCATATGTATGCCCTGGAGCAAGACGCTCACCTGACAGGCTGCTGCGACTCGGCCGTAAGGTCAGCCGAAGCTGAGCGGTCCGATGCAAGCCTTGGAGCGTAAGCTCACCGGCCAGGCTGCTGCGACTCGGCCGTAAGGTCAGCCGAAGCTGAGCGGTCCGATGCAGGCCCTGGAGCGTAGGCTCACCGGCCACCCGTGGAGCGACGGGCATGTCGTGGAAAACCCAGCGCGTAGCTAGGGTCGGCACACGCTCGATGGCCGAAACTGGGGAGACTACAAGGATCGAGGATCCAGCCTGTCACCCAGTCGGCAGTTGATCGAAGATCGCAGGAAACAACAAATGTAGCAAAAAAATAAAAAATATATATATCTTTTTTCCCCGGACCAATGAGCCCGAAGGGAGCCATGTCCTACTCCTTGCTAGACAGAAAAAAACTGATCTGCGATGTGCAGACTGAGAGGGTATACCCAGAGGGTCCGCCCCCTGGGCGGTACTGTAGAAGGTGTGATGCAACACTTTTTACAAGTTTTTCTGCCTAGTCACTCCTAATTAACGGATAATACCCACTTTGTCAATAGAGAAGCTGTGTCGGTCCATGGACGAAAGAGTAAATGCCGTTTTTTTCAATGACATTAAAAACGGTCGTGTGTGCACGGCATTAGTGTTGGTTAAGTTGATAATAATACTTTGCCAAATTTCTCTGCCTAAATGATTTTTTATATTGCTTTCTAAAAGAACATATAAAAGAGAATTTGATGCAATGATAATCCCCTGTTTTTATTTCCCAATGTAAGCCACAAAATTTACAAAAATTAAAACATTTAATAAAAAATTCTCCTCTTCACTGCTCAATACTTATTTATTTTTTGTTGTTCAACTTTTACTTTAGCAGCCCTGAAAATCACGACTTTTTAATGCGCCTTACCCAGAGTGTAGGTTTAATTTGTAAACAAATCAATGTGATCACCATTACTGGCTATTCTAGTGATCATAAGACCAGGAACCAATAGGAGTGGTTGTCAATAGTTAGTCAGAGACCAGCGCTGCAAGTGAGTCTCAGAATTAGCCTAGCCACTGCTAGGCTAATTCTAGGGCTCCTAGTTCCAAAATGGAAGGTAGAATAATATTCCATTGGCATGGGGCATCCTACTGAGGAATGGTAATCTACAGATTGTGGGCAGGAAGCAGTTAAAGAATAAGTTCACCCTAACACTAAAAATCGCTACATCTACAGACATCTACAATCTAACACTAACCTATCTAGCCCTGTTAAGAAGAAATCTGTATACATACCTTTATTAAAGCCGATCCGATCTCCAGCGGCGGAAGCTCTGCAGAGGACACAGCTGACAACGGCTGTGAAATTAATGGGAAGTTACGTCACCCATAGACTTACAACGGAGCTTATGTTGTCGGATGTGTCCTCTGCACCAACCTCCACAGCGAAGCCACAGATGACAGCTCAGTGTGGGATTGGGTCGGATCAGCTTCAAAAAAGGTATGGATGCCGATTACTTCTTTACAGGGCTAGATAGGTTCGTGTTAGATTGTGGATGCCTGTAGATGCAGAGATTTTAGTGTTAGGGTGCACTTATCCTTTAAAACCTTTTAAAAAAGGAAACCTTGTGAAAGAGGATACTATGTTTACTTCAGCTCTTTCCAGTAATTTCTGTGTGTACAGCAGAAAATCATATTCTATCAAATAAATCTACACCAGCACTACTTCTATAATATCTTGTTAAACTGTAAAAAATAGGAAATGATATGCACCGCATAGATAAAGCCATGCATATAATGGGAGAGCAATGAGAAAAAAAGTTACTAACCAGCAAATGGGTGGACGGTGTTATAGCTGAGAATAATCTTGCATAGCAGTTCAAGTCCACGAGGGCCAGAGCTGGTCACCTGATTTACATCTACTTCATCCATACACAGGTGGTAAAACCCCTTAGCCTTGGTTCACTCTATGAACCGCATGTGAATGGAACTGGAACCACAACGCATTCCTATTCGTTTTACATGCGATTCAGTGCAGTGTGATTTGAGCCCAATTTGAATGGGCTCAAATCGCACCGCATTGCTCCAAAGTCATCTGTGCACCAATTTTGGAACTGCAATGCAACCAGATCGCATAGTACTTTTGTACCATGTGATCCGGTGCGGGCAAACGCACTGCGTTTGCAACCCTAAATTTGGAGTGTTGTTAAGATTGTATTGACTCCAGCTGAAGATTGCAAGGGCAGTGTGATTTGAATGCAGTGTGGAAAACGTGGAGTTTTCCCACACTACATTAGTGTGAACCTGGCTTAAAGCCGAATTCCAGGTATTTTTTTTTTTTTTTTTACATAGTTATATTGGACCAGCTTGTAATGGTGAGTATAAATATTACATATTTGGGCAATCCCTGTGGAAACGGAGAATCGTTGTAGTAGCTGCTGCTACTACAGCGGCTACTACAACCCTACTGAATATAAAGAAGGCATGACAGGGTCCTCTTTATGGAGAGATGTGGGGTCTACAAGACCCCACATCTCTCCCCTATGCTGGAAAGCATGAGATCCAAAAAAAAAAAAACTGGCAGTGTTTACATCTGCCAGAGCTGGAAGTGACATCATGAGGCCCCTCCTGGCCTCCCAAGGTCATAGAGATGGGTGGGGACCACCTGGTCCATAGTCAGCTACCATCTGGACCATGACCAGCTCTATGGTAAACCGACGCTGCCACAAGATTTGATCTCCGGCTCTCTGATCGCATGGAAGAGCCTGTAGAGGAACCAGAGGGTGGCGGGGCATTCCCTCCCGCTGCCTGTAAAAGCCATCTAGCGGCTAATCAGCCGCTAAGATGGCTTTTACAACACAGGGAATCACTAGCTGGAAAAAATAAAAAATAAAAAAGGATACTGGATGATGTGATAGGACTCAAAGTCCAGGACGTAATATGATGTCCACCCAAGGGGAAGTGGTTAAATGGATGGCATCAAAAAGTGAAGTCAATGCTTAAATGAAAACCCATACACATACTGTACAAGTCCATTTAGTCTATTATGCCCTATCTGCACCAGGTGTTAGGGAATTGTCAGCGAGTGTCATGAAGGTCAGTAGAATGACCCATTCGTACATTTGTGTAGTGGTGCTTACATAGTAAGATTATCAGAACACAGTCAATGGAAAAGCCCCATGTATGAGTATTTTAACCTAGAGCATCACTAATGACCAAATGCAAAAACTGGCAATGGTCGTTACCCAGCAAATGACCTAACATCACCATTGTCATGAAATGTACATAAACTCTCACCAGACTCCCCAGCCAGGAATACCAACGGCTTGTATTATGCTAATAACCAACTGGGCCAAGAAGGTAAAGAAGAAAGCCATAAAGTTAAAGGAGCTGTCCGTCCTGTCAAAGGAGAAAATCATATATCAAAATACAGAATCTGTAAAGACCAATTCAAATGTAGAAAACAGAGACAGGTGGATTACATGGAAGCATTCCCATCATGCAAACAATCCATGTTAGCACAATGTATAGGGGGTACCAGTTACTGCACCAAAAGCATAGGCAGTCAAGAGGTTATATATATTATATATATATATTTTACACACATCTAACACGTTCAGTAATCACTGCCATACTGACGTTATTACATTAAATAAAATGTCTTGGTGTGGCTTGCAGTGTTTAGTAAAACAAGAGGATAAGTAAAGACCTATACAAGTACACAGGGATGTTAGAAGATTGACAGGCTAGAGCTACATTGACATTTTTAGTCTCTCCAGTCTTCATAAATATTTTACAAGACCATGCATAATGAGTTACAAATGTACGATTGGTAAAGGACCAGTTACATATGCTATTTTCAGGTTGTACACCCGAGTCATTGATTATCAACATCATCAGCTTATAGTATTTGCTGCAGTGTAGCCTTAGCCTAAAAGAGAAAGTGAAAGTATACAGACTCATGGGTAAAGTAAATAAAGTGTAAGAACACCTCCACCCTCCTCCCCCCTGTGCTACATTAAAGTCAAAGAGGCCAAAGAAACACCTAAAATGCTTCCCGTTCTTTAAGTAAACCACAAGCCTTGGTCATGTGGGTAAACGTCTAGGCATTTGGTCACCGGATCCATCAACCATTAGTTCTCACACCCAGCCATTGTAGGATCCTAGACATGTGCAAAAGTCTGAGGCAGGTGTGAAAAAATGCTGTAAATTAAAAACGCCTTCAGAAATAGAAGTGTTAATAATTTATTTTTATCAAATAACAAAATGGAAAGTAAATGAACAGCAGAGAAATCCAAATCAAATCTATATTTGGTGTGACCACCCTTTGCCTTTTACGCACTGTTGAGTGGCTAAGCCTTGTTTACACATCCTGTGCACAAAAACATAGGAACTGGATGCAGAAAACTGGCCAAAGATGCTCTGGACTGATGAATCAAAATATGAAATAATTGGCTATATCATGAGGCAGTTTTTTCACTGAAGGGCTGGAGAGCGGTACAATAATAAGTGTCTGCAGGCAACAGTGAAGCATGGTGGAGGTTCCTTGCAGGTTTGGTGCTACATTTCTGCAAATGGAGTTGGAGATTTGGTCAGTATCAATGGTATCCTTGGTGCTCATAAATACTTATCCATCATGCCATCGGGGAGTCATCTCTCTATGATGTTGCCTACCCTATGAACACTGAATCATATGCAATTTTCTATCTAGCTATTTGGTGAGTTTTTTCTTCCCACACGAGTGTTGGTGGCGCACGGACACTTAAAAATTACCTATTTCACATTATTGAACAGTCTTCTTTGGATATATGGACTTTCCTTTTCTATGAATTTTTTATTATAATATGATTTATGATATGATGAATTAGCACTGTCCTTTTATGTTTAATTTGTTTCACATGCGTGTGATTAGCCCCAAATTTATATACAGCCAATGTCATTAAAGAGGAAGTAAACCATGATGGGTTTTTCTTCTTCTCTAAAAAGTAAAGGCATATTGTGCTAGTATGCATCGTATACTAGCACAGTATGACACTTACCTGCAAACGAAGCCCGTGCCGCCCCCCTGCAGGCCACATCCAACTTCGCCCAGGGGGCCGCGGACTCCGGCTGTGTGACTGGCCGGAGCTGCGTGACGTTACTCCCGCACATGCAGGCAGGAGCCGCCGGTCACGGCACACGCTCCTGAAGAAACGGCACGGGCGGCCGTTCCTTCAGATCGCATGCGCCAATGACATCATCAGCACAGTAAACAGTTAAAATCTCTTAAACTGCGCACGTTTAGGAGATATTTACAGTACCTATAGGTAAGCCTAGAATAAGGCTTACCTATAAGTACCAATGTCACAGGGAGGTTTACAATCTCTTTAAGAACCATCTTCAGCGTGCAGAAGAACAAGGAGTCCTGTAATTGAAGTTTTAGCCCCCAGAGACCCCTGATCTCAACATATCTGTCTGGGATTACATGGAGAGAAGGATTTGCGGCAGCCTATATCCTGAGAAGATCTGTGGTTAGTTCTCCAAGATCTTTGGAATAACCTAACTGCCGAGTTCCTTTAAAAAGCTGTGCAAGTGTACCTAGGAGTATTGATGGTGTTTTGAAGGCAAAGGGTGGTCACACCAAATACTGATTTGAATTTCTCTTCTATTCATTTACTTTCCATTTTGTTAATTGATAAAAAAAAAAAATATATTAATACTTCTATTTCTGAAAGCATTCGTAATTTACAGCATTTTCCCCACACCTGCCTAAAACGTTTGCACAGAACTGTATATCAGAAATCCCTTCTGCAATTTGATTTTTTTCAGTAATAGGGTAGGCAGGAGGTGTTATTACCCTTTGGGTGATCTATGAAGGAAACAAGAATGTGTTGTGGACAAAATTGATTTAATGTAAATTGGCAGTCACATACTTACTTGAACGCTTTGTAAATGGGTCTGAACCAGCACACATAGGAACAGGGAGTGAAAAGGATGAGCCATAGAAATGCCAGGCCGAAATTAGTGGCTCCGCCTCCTCCAATCAGCCACGCCAGGCAGCCAATCAGATTCACCGCCAGCGTGATGCTGTTCACTGCACGCACACACCGGGTCACGCAGAGGCACACACATGCAGCAAGAAGAAGAGAGCCAAAGATAAGAATGAGGTTGGGGCAAAGTCAGAGCAAAGGAGTCAGGATCTATAACCCTCCCTGGAACTCCAAACTACACTCAGAGAATATCACACAGTGCATGAGCAGCAGATCAGATCATATACTCCTAGAATAAACACGGGCAAGCTGTGCGTCAATCATATACTCCTAGAATAAACACGGGCAAGCTGTGCGTCACACAGAAAGTGTGCATCCTACCAGTGTATGCATTAGGGTGATCATGCAATATTACACGCATGTATAAAAAGCACACACACAGCATATCTGGAACACCAGTGCAGCAGTTAATTGGTAGCTTGTGTATAAAATGAAACCTTATATGAGAGTTGGAGCAGACAAAGGCAGATTCACCTTGACAAGCATTCTGCGACTGAGCGGTATTCTTTTCATTGCTGCAGGATTGGGGAACAACAATCTCTTACATGACCACGTGAGCAATGATGAAAAAGCTCCACAGACTGTTCATATGTCCAGTCGCACAACTATGAGGATAATGGACAAGTATACAGTTGGGAGGAAATAAAAATATATAAAAACACAATATTCATGGAATGTATTCATTGATTGCTATGCTGTATGTATACTGTCAGCACACAATGAGAGCATTTGTACACAATCTGCATGCAGGCTTTTCAGGAGGAACACAGCAGGACTGCAATCTGCAGAATGAACTCAGGACTATAGTGTGACATTTCAGGCATCTAATTCTTACACGGCAACATCTGACATTATATTTACTTACTGCATCAACGTATACAGTATATACATATAAAGACCTGTCTACAGCATGTAAAAAGCTTTTTAACCACATCGAATAGAACAGAACAGATATAGTATATACAGGTATTTAAGAAATGCATTTTGGGCTGCCAGTGCTGAACCGTTTTTGAAAATTTGAGTTTTGTGGATGCCATGCCATAATTTGGCTTTGAGACTCTTGGAGCTACAGTCACATTGTTAATCAGTAAAATAAAAAAAAAATTAAAAAATAAAAAACTTATGCAAGCCATAGATTATGCGATTTTTGCAAAATCGCTCAATTGCCCCATTAACACTGTCAGTGTTGATGGAAGAATCCCTCCCGCAGAGCTATTGTGTCGGGAGAACACACTGATTAATGCTTGTGGCTATAGATGCTGGCAATAATCGCATGCTAAACATCCGACATGCTGGCTGTACCCAAGTTCATTGATGAATTGACTTGGGTACAATCAGCCTGTCCATAGATGGACTGAATCTCAGCCGGTCCCTGCTGAACTGGCCAAGATTCAATAAATTTATGGCCGGCTTAAGTTAAAAAAAAAAAAAAAAATTCATCCTCGGAACCCTACAAAAGCAGTTGATCAAAAGGAAGGCAAAAAAAAAAAAAAAAAAAACACTTTATGATGCTGGTTCAAGTTGCTTCAACAGTGAAATCAATTCCTTGCTGAACCCTATGAAAACGAAACATTCCTTGGATCAACATTCTACAGTGTTATTATCTACTAAAAAGGAAGAGTTCTCGTGTGGATCACAGAAGTGCAATTTGTTCTGCACTCCTGTGACCTGTTATCAGCAGACAGTGGGCAGAAGCCCGCTGTCAGGTGACGTCACAGAGCCGGTCCAGGCTTGGACAAGATTGTGACAATAGGATCGGGATCTGCCCACAACCCTGGACCGGCAGCTGGCTCAGCCTCTCCGCAAGCCTCTGAGAACCTGAGCCAGCCACTTCCGCCCGCTCCACAGCCCAGCACGCCAGTGAGCGTGGCAGGCAGAGAAGAAAGCTGTGACCGACAGTCACCAGCTCTCTGCTCACTGAGTACCGAGAGCCGAGCCATTAGCGGTCTTTGATTGCCGGTGGGGGACCGAGGTAAATAGGATTTTGGAAAAAAAAAAAACGTACTTCTCTTTTAATATTAGTGGCCGTTTGTGTTTTATGAAATAAAAAAAAAATAAAAACACGTTCAGCACTCTTTTCTAACATTAATCTAGATGGGGTTGTCTAGAACCCCATAACTATGGAAGACTGGATTGGATTACCTCTAAGTACATCTAGGTCAGGAAAAAAAAAGAAAATGGAAAAGGTTTGCATCCTTTTCCACCCAAATGTGACGGATCCGAGACACATTCATTTACATCGACCTATCTAAAGACCTTAAGCCCTGGTTCACACCACTGTAGCTTTGAAATTGCGCTACTTCAGTAAGATTTCAAAGGTGCAGATCAGTGCGATTTGCACCTCCGATTTTTTTGTGGCTTGCAACTCCATTTAACAGAAGTCTATGCAAGTTGCAATGAAATCCCCAAAAAGTAGTCGCAACGATTTGAACAGTTCCATTACCATCAAAGGGTGCGACTTGTCAGCGATTTTGAACTGTCAAATTGCACCAGTGTTAACCAGGGCAAACATGGGTCCATTACACTCCTGTTTCGGTCTGGAGGAAAAACATTAATGGACACAGATGTTACAAAAGTGACAACTTTTTTTTTTCTGCACCAATTCAGTGGGGGATCTGTGCACGGATCTTCTGCTGACCGTAATGAACGCTGCCTATTTAAAGGGTCCTTAAGCGAACAACTGCATGCCGAGTTTGTTAAATTGAATATTTATGTTTTTAAACAACACCTCTTCAACAGAGAATAAATTCAGCTAAAATGGCTCTAAAGCCTAAACATTTTTTTACCTAATGCATTCCCGGCATTGCGGTAATTTTTTTTCCCATAAGCCGTATCTCCCCTCAACCCCCCATAGTTACCCGAGTCCTCACTCGATCCAGCACTGTGCCCTTCTGAAGTGGTTCTTCGCTTTTCTACTCCCACAGGCTTTGCTGAGGCAGCTGATGTCAGTCAAATCCTATGGGGAGGGAGCAGGGGTGGGGCCGAGCCACGCTGTCGTTATCTATAGATGCAGGCAGCACAGCTCAGCTCAGGATTGAGCCCACAGGTGTGCCACCACAGAAAGCAGCTTCCTATAGTGGCACACCAAGAAGAGGAGGATGGGGCCACTCTGTGCAATTGCATTGCACAGAGCAGGCAAGTATAAAAGGTTTGTTGACTTTACAATCACTTCAGGTTAATCTTTCCCCAGAGCTGAGCTCCTCCATGCCTCGTATTAATATAGTTGCCCTGTAATGCACTCTTCACTTTTGAAAAAAAAAATTTGTGAACTGCTCCACAAAACTAAACATTTAAGCAGATTTTTTTGTACAAGGGCAAGATTATGTCTTTTTCAGGTCTATTCCTCTTAATACAAAAAACTGCTCTAGAAACTGGAGATCACCACGTGCTTGCTCCAAGATTGTGGCTTTGAATAAAATTGGAGGGAGACAGAGCCAGCCATCCCAAGTCTAAAAGTCTACAGAATTTCAGCAATGGCAACAAGGTTCCCCCCCCCCCCCCCCAAGACACATTGGTACACTAGAAAAAAAAAGTAGATGCTTTGGGTCAAGTTTTGTCAAGTTGATTCTTCAGTCACCCACAGCAAATCATGTTTTCAAGCTTCGCTTCCACTTGCAGGGGACAGTTGATTTGTGTCAGTAGATCAGTTATTGCCACAGATATTCCCAGAAGAGAAATCCTCAAATTATGGCCTGAATTTGTTTAGGACTTTGTAACACAGTCTAAATGCCTTCTTTGGTTCAGAGGTTTTTCTATTCGACTGCTTCTTATCTAAAGGTTCTACAGTTTTTCTAAGGTAAGCTTAAAGCTGAAACTCCACCAATTAAGTCCCATCGGATACCTGTAATGAAAGAGGTCTCACGTTGTCCTGGCAAGCTTGATCCTGGACAAATCATCTGGGATACCGGTCCTCTTCCTGGCTCTGAATGTCCAGCACTGTGGGGGGTTATGAGCTTTGGGCTCAGCTACACAAAGATGACCCAACAGGAACATGCCCCCTCCTACCCTCTCTTCCATTTAAAAAAGTTTTAATGACGTGCCTCGATCAGATCATCTTGTATTGCTGTTGTGCCTGAAGACCCAAAGCTGTTATCTACTGCAGTGCCAAAGTTCAGAGACAGGAAGAGGACGGGACATTCCGGCAGTGAAGATTTCTCCAGAACATTGTAACATATTTCAGTATAGAGAAATGACGTGACTTATGTCCCGTACACACGATCAGAATATCAGACGAAAACTGTTGTCCGAGGAAGAATGGTACGATTTTCGGATCATGTGTACACTACTTTCGGGAGCCGATCACGACAGTTCATCCGATATTATTTTATCGGACAAGCATGAAAATTTTCCTTGTACGATACCAGATCGTAGGATTTTCATTTAGTCAGTATAGTTGTCCTCTGAACATACAATACAAATACATTACAACACATGACATCACTTCCGATTTTTTTCTTCTGTCGTACGAGAATTTTCATGACTTTAGTAACCTATTTAATTTCTACTTGCGACTATTAAGAGAAAAAAGTCGTACGATATTCAGATCGTGTGTACGGGCAATAAGGCTGCTTTCACACTGCAGCCGTGGCCACGTTGGCGGTAAAGCGCAGCTTGTTTTAGCAGCGATTTTCGGCCACTAGCGGGGCGCTTTTAAACCCCCGCTAGCGGCTGAAGAAAGGGTTAAAACTGCCCGTGTTGCGGCACTACCAAATCGCTTTTCAGACAAATCGGAAGCGCTGCCCATTTATTCCAACACCGCCTCAAAGATGCTGCTTGCAGGAAAAAAAAATTCCACCCCGCAAGCGCACCGCCCCAGTGTGAGAGCACTCAAGCTTTCACACTGGGGAGGCATGAGAGGCAGTTTTCAGGTGCTATTTTTAGCGCTAAAAACGCATGAAAACTGCCTCAGTGTGAAAGTAGCCTAAAAGTGTAGAGATTATTTTTTTTAAGCCAAACTTCAGCTTTACTATTAAAAAGTCTGTATGTGGGCACTGCTAACTATACTGCCACATAAAAAGCAGGAAGAGCACTGTGCAGTCCAGGTGTATACTTACACATCCATAGATAGTAAATACGTTTAGCCATGGTCCGATGTTGGTCGGGAATATCAGTTTCAAAATCCTGGTAGAAACATGGCTTTAGAGGTATGAAACGAGGTAGAGGGGGGAAGTTGTTCTGTTTATCTGTGTGGAAAGAAAACATTATTTGAAGCAGAATAGTATACTTTTTCCAACATCTGCAGTGCGTGCTGCAACCCCTTAGGGCTCATCCACACTGCAGCTCAATAAAAAAAAAAAAGGGAAGCTTCTTTTACAGGCATTTTGAGCTTTTCTTTCAGCTTGAAGAAGCTTTTGCTTTTTTTGGGCCCTTTTGCACGTTTTTATAAAGCTTCTTTGAGCGCCTTAGAGCATAAGCATTTCCCCCCCCCCCCCCCACAAACACTCCTCTCATGTTTCCTATTTTTTTTGTGTGTGTGTTTTCAAGCTTGATCTTTTTAATGCTTTTTCACGTGTTTTTGGCCACTTAGGAGTCTTTCTTTCTCGTACATCACGGGACACAGAGCGACATAGTCATTACTAATGGGTTATATAGATACCTTCAGGTGCTGGCACTGGCAACTTCCAAAACCGGAAGTACCCTCCCCTATATAAGCCCCTCCCATCCGGGAGCACCTCAGTTTTTTGCCAGTGTCTAAGGTGTTGGCCAAAGAGTAACATGTGTTTTTCACTGAGCTTGCGTACAGGTTCTTTTGGGCCTCCAGTAAGCTATTCCGGATCCGACCAAAAAAGCTTCATAGCTAAACGGTCGGTACCCGGGCCTTGCAGAGAAGAGCAAGGTTTTGCCTGTAATGCTTCTCTTAGGAGAGCTGGACCCTGGGATCCAGAGCTCTGGTCATACCCACGACCAAGATGTTTTCTGTGCAGGGTGCTATACAGGTCCAGGGGAGTGGAATCCTTGGGAACCCGGTCCCTGAAGGTTTAATTACAATGCCTGCCATGATAGGTGAAGTTTGGGCTTCTGTGGCCAAACAGAGTCCTGCGGCGGGGAAAAGGTAAGTGGGGGCCCCTCAGGAACTTGGTTCTATTGAGGGGACCCCCAAGCCTAATATGTCTTTCTGCCTGTTACCTAACGGTATTCCCGCTAAATATTATGCATGCCTGTAACTACTAAAAAATGTACTAATTTTAATAGTGGTCAAGAAAAAAAATAAAAAAAATAATAGACTGCGGTACCTGTGTTAATCCACTAGAGGCCGCTGTGGAACGTTTCTTGTCATGTGGACTAGTTTCTTTTCATCAGAGCAAGTCCAGGCAGATGGTGAGTTCTCTTGTGGGAAACTGCTTCCTCTGCCATGTTGCAATGCTCGTCCATCCCCCGGCCTGCGGCAAAAGGGGCCCTGGCTCTTGTCCCTAGTTTCCCTTTTCAAAATTAGCGCCGAAGGCGCACGTGGCCGCGCGCGTGCGCGTGCACGCGCCTCTATATATAGAGGTGAGCTGGGAAAGGGGGCGGAGCTTGGGGGATGACGCTCTGTGCGCGCTGCAGCGCTTCTGCGCATGTGCGGGCGTCCCAGCATGTTAAAAACCACAATTATGTGTTGTGAGCTGGCTATGGAGTGCAGAGACAGAGCTGGCAACATTTAAAAAAGGCATACAGCAAGCGGTTGATGCAGGCATCCCCATAGAAAGGCACATTAGTAGACACCAACTGTTTTTATAGCAGCATTTGTGCTAGACTATTGTCAGTAAGTGGTGTATTTCGGCTGGAATACCTCAGCTTTGGGCTTAGGAATATGCCGTCTAAAAACTCCGGGACTAAAAATCCCAGGAAGCATAAGGGGTCTCCATCGGGCTCTGAGGATCTTGGGCATGCTTTGGCTGCACCAATCTCCCCTGAAGAATCAGAGGTTAGTGACCGTAGAGCACCCTCAGGAGTACCTGGTACTGTGGCTGTCCTCAGTTCACCTGCTCCTGTGTATGTAACAGAGGAGGTTTTTTCCTCAGCTCTGGGAGGGCTGGAAGAGAGATTGTCAACATTGATCGCTGCTTCCCTGTCACAGGAAAAAAGCGCTCGATCTCCGTCTCCTCCCTCAGAGTGCCTGTTAGCGGAGCAACAGTCCCATACAGGGATCGACCTACCTGAAGGGGATCAGGATGAGGTCGATTCTGTTGTAGAGGAATCAACAGTGGAAGAGCCATTCTCAGCATCACATGCTGAAAGATTATGGGTTCAGTCCCTGACTAACATGGTCCGATCAGCATTTAAAATGCCCCTTGCGGAGCCATCATCCACTTCTGTCTCCTCGTTGGGGTCGCTAAAAGCTCCCCAGACTGTTTGTTCCTTTCCGATCCATCCTTTACTGGAAGGGCTCATTTACCAGGATTGGGAGCATCCTGATAAAATATTTACTCCTCCCAAGAGATTTCAAGTGGTCTATCCCATGGAGGATAAGTTCATCAAAAAATGGAGGGTCCCTACAGTGGACGCAGCCATCTCTTGTGTGAATAAATCACTGACATGTCCAGTGGATAATGTCCAAATGTTCAAGGACCCAATAGATAAAAAATTAGAGTCCTTATTAAAATCTGCTTTTGCTACAGCAGGCTTGGTGACACAACCAGCAGTGGCAGCTATTGGGGTCTGCCAAGCAGTGAAGGATCAGTTGAAACAGGTCTTAAGGGACTTGCCAGATCAGCAGGCTCTTGCCCTAGCTGATCTACCTAGAGCCTTATGCTTTGCGGTGGACGCTATAAAGGATTCAATCCATCAGGCCTCCCGCCTTACGCTGTCTGTAGTACATATGCGCAGGCTTTTATGGCTCAAAAACTGGTCTGCTGAAGCTCCCTGTAAAAAATTGCTGGTCAGCTTCCCATTTCATGGTGAACGCTTATTCGGGGAAGACCTGGACAAATATATCCAGAGAATTTCCAGCGGTAAAAGTACACTTTTGCCGGTTAAAAACAGAGTTAGAGGTCCCTCTTTTAAGAGGCCTGCTTCTCCAGTCCCTAGGACATCGGCTGTGAAACAGTTCCGACGGCCTCCTCGGTCGAATCCCGGAGGTAAAAATCAGGGACAATTGCAGGGTAACAAGAAGCCCTGGAGCAGGAGAGGTACAAAACCTCCCCCAAAGTAAAATGCATGAAGGGTTGCCCCCACTCAATCGGGTGGGGGGAAGACTTCAGTTGTTCACAGAGACCTGGCGGGACACGATCAGAGACAGATGGGTGCTCTCCGCAGTAAGTCTGGGATACAAGCTGGAGTTAAAAGACTCCCCTCCTTCCCACTTTATAAGGTCAAACGTGCCAAGGGATCCCCAGAAGAGAGGATCCCTCCTGTTGGCACTAGAACAATTATTGCTCCAAGCAGTAATTATAGAGGTTCCCCTGGAAGAATGGGGGTTCGGGTTTTACTCAAACCTCTTTACAGTCCCGAAGCCAAACGGGGACGTGAGGCCCATATTAAATCTAAAAGGGCTAAACAAATTCCTACATATCAGGACTTTCCGGATGGAGTCGATCCGATCGGTGGCCACTGCCCTACAAGGGGAGGAATGGTTAGCCTCGATCGACATCAAAGATGCTTATTTGCACATTCCCATCTTTCCAGCCCACCAAAAATTTCTACGCTTTGCGGTAGAAGGGCCCCATTTTCAGTTCAGAGCCTTACCCTTCGGTCTGGCCACAGCACCACGAGTGTTCACAAAAATTCTGGCCCCATTATTGGCCAATCTAAGAACACGAGGTGTAACGATAATGGCATATCTAGACGACTTGTTGCTGATAGACCACTCAGTGGAAAAACTAGAAGTGGTTGTTCACGAGACAATCAAGTATCTGGAATATCACGGTTGGATTATCAACCGAGACAAGTCAGCCCTAAAACCAGTCAAAAGTCTGGAATACTTGGGGCTAAGGCTGGATTCAGACCAGAGAAAAATTTTCTTGCCTCAAGAAAAGGGGTCGTCTTTGAGAGATTTGATCCACCTAGTGGGTACAAAAAGACAGCCATCCGTACGCCTGTGCATGAGGCTGCTGGGAAAAATGGTGGCATCATTCGAAGCAGTACCCTACGGTCAATTCCATTCAAGGAATTTGCAAAGGGCCATACTGTCAGCCTGGAACAAAAAAGTTCAGGCCCTAGACTTACCAATGTCCTTGTCCCCTTCCGTTCGCAAGAGCCTCCGTTGGTGGTTGGTTCCCCAGAATCTGGAAAGAGGGAAATCCTTCAGTCCGATTTCTTGGAAGGTGGTCACTACAGATGCCAGCCTTATAGGCTGGGGAGCAGTACTGGAGCAATGGTCTCTCCAGGGCAGATGGTCGGATGCAGAAAAGGCCCTGCCCATCAATCGCTTAGAGATATGAGCAGCCCGGTATGCCCTAGTAGCATGGACATCCAAACTCCAAGGGTCCCCTGTCAGAATTCAATCGGACAATGCCACTGCAGTGGCATATATCAATCATCAGGGTGGCACCAGGAGTCGTGCAGCCCAGAGGGAAGTAAATTGCATCCTGAAATGGGCAGAAAGATATGTCCCAGCCATATCTGCGGTATTCATTCCAGGAGTGGAGAATTGGAAGGCGGACTTTCTAAGTCGCCAACAATTATGCCCAGGGGAATGGTCCCTTCATCCCGAGGTTTTCCGGACAATATGTCAGCGGTGGGGAACACCGGATGTAGATCTGCTAGCATCCAGATTCAACGCAAAAGTGGACAGGTTTGTCTCTTGGACAAGGGATCCCCTAGCTTGCGGCTCGGATGCCCTAGTGTTCCCTTGGGATCAGTTCAAGCTGATATATGCATTCCCACCGCCACAATTGTTACCTCGATTACTCCGCAGAATCAGGGTAGAAAAGAAACCAGTGATTCTGGTGGCTCCAGCGTGGCCCCGAAGAGCATGGTATGCGGAGATTGTAAAAATGTCTGTGGGGAGTCCTTGGACCCTCCCACATCGTCCGGACCTGCTTTCGCAAGGACCGATATACCACCCTTCCTTACCAGCCCTAGGTTTGACGGCCTGGCTATTGAAGCCCACATTCTAAAAAAGAGAGGGCTATCTAATTCTGTGGTATCTACCATGATCAATGCCAGGAAGCCGGTATCCAGGCAGATCTACTATAGAATCTGGAAGGCGTACATCGCCTGGTGTGAGGCCAAGAAATGGCATCCACGCAAGTACGTAATAGGTAGGATTCTGGACTTCCTACAATGGGCTGTAGATAGGAAGCTTGCCTTGAGTACTATCAAGGGTCAGATTTCGGCCTTGTCAATATTTTTTCAAAGGCCCTTGGCTTCGCATTCACTAGTCAAAGCCTTTATACAAGGAGTGATGCGTATTAATCCTCCGGTTAATATTCCCATATGTCCATGGGATCTAAACCTGGTTCTGTCGGTTCTACAGAAACAACCATTTGAACCATTACAGCATATTTCTTTGGTTCTTCTCACCAGGAAATTGATTTTTCTAGTAGCCATTTGTTCGGCTAAAAGAGTGTCGGAATTAGCAGCTATGTCCTGTAAGGAGCCATATCTGGTTATCCATAAGGACAGAGTAGTGTTACGTCCTCATCCAGCCTTTCTTCCTAAGGTTTCATTTGAACCAAGATGTGGTTCTTCCTTCTTTTTTCCCCAAACCTACTTCGGTAGAGGAAAAAAGGGATTTTTATAACAGCTTACCTGTAAAATCCTTTTCTTGGAGTACATCACGGGACACAGAGCGACTTAGTCATTACTAATGGGTTATATAGATTACCTTCAGGTGTTGGCACTGGCCAATTCCAAACCGGAAGTACCCTCCCCTATATAAGCCCCTCCCACCCGGGAGCACCTCAGTTTTGTAGCCAAGCAATAAGTGTCCCAAAAAGAGGGGTGGGAGCTCTGTGTCCCGTGATGTACTCCAAGAAAAGGATTTTACAGGTAAGCTGTTATAAAAATCCCTTTTTCTTTTTCGTACATCACGGGACACAGAGCGACTTAGTCATTACTAATGGGACGTCCCAAAGCAATGCCAAATGAGGGGAGGGATACATAAGCTGGGCGCCATCAGGCATGAGGATCTTTTGCGGCCTGCAACACACTGCGCCCAAAGGCGACATCCTCCTGACTTCTAACGTCTACCTGGTAGAACCTAGTAAACGTGTGTACCGAAGACCATGTTGCGGCCTTACATACTTGAGCCAGGGAGGCCTGGTGATGCACTGCCCATGAAGTTCCAACTGCTCTTGTGGAGTGCGCCCTAACTTTGAACGGAGGCGGTCTCTTTCTCAAGCCATAGGCTTGTATTATGACCTGTCGAATCCACTTGGCTAAAGTAGATTTTGATGCTGCCTGACCCTTTCTGGGGCCTTCCGGCAGAACAAATAAAGAATCCGTTCTGCGAATCTGAGCAGTGGCTTTTAGATAAGCTTTAACTGCTCTTACTACATCCAAAGAATGTAATAACTTTTCCTCTACCGAGCTAGGTTTGGGGAAAAAGAAGGAAGAACCACATCTTGGTTCAAATGAAACCTCGATACCACCTTAGGAAGAAAGGCTGGATGAGGACGTAATACTACTCTGTCCTTATGGACAACCAGATATGGCTCCTTACAGGACAAGGCGGCTAATTCCGATACTCTTTTAGCCGAACAAACGGCTACTAAGAAAATCAATTTCCTGGTGAGAAGAACCAAGGAAATGTGTTGTAATGGTTCAAACGGTTGTTTCTGTAGAACCGACAGAACCAGGTTTAAGTCCCAAGGACATATGGGAATACTAACCGGAGGGCTAATACGCATCACTGCTTGTATAAAGGCTTTGACTAGTGAATGCGAAGCCAAGGGCCTTTGAAAAAATATTGACAAGGCCGAAATCTGACCCTTGATAGTACTCAAGGCAAGCTTCCTATCTACAGCCCACTGTAGGAAGTCCAAAATCCTCCCTATCACGTACTTACGTGGATGCCATTTCCTGGCCTCACACCACGTAATGTACGCTTTCCAGATCCTATAATAGATCTGCCTGGATACCGGTTTCCTGGCATTGATCATGGTAGATACCACAGAATTAGAAAGCCCTCTCTTTTTCAGAATGTGGGCTTCAATAGCCAGGCCGTCAAACCTAGGGCTGGTAAGGAAGGGTGGTATATCGGTCCCTGCGACAGCAGGTCCAGACGATGTGGGAGGGTCCAAGGACTCCTCACTGACATTTTTACAATCTCCGCGTACCATGCCCTTCGGGGCCACGCTGGAGCCACCAGAATCACTTGGTTTCTTTTCTACCCTGATTCTGCGGAGTAATCGCGGTAACAATTGTGGCGGTGGGAATGCATATATCAGCTCGAACTGATCCCAAGGGAACACTAGGGCATCCGAGCCGCAAGCTAGGGGATCCCTTGTGCGAGACACAAATCTGTCCACTTTTGCGTTGAATCTGGATGCTAGCAGATCTACATCCGGTGTTCCCCACCGCTGGCATATTGCCTGGAAAACCTCGGGGTGAAGAGACCATTCCCCCGGGCATAATTGTTGGCGACTTAGAAAGTCCGCTCTCCAATTTTCCACTCCTGGGATGAAAACCGCGGATATGGCTGGGACATATTTTTCTGCCCACTCCAGGATGCAATTTGCTTCCCTCTGGGCTGCACGACTCTTGGTGCCACCCTGGTGATTGATATATGCCACTGCCGTGGCATTGTCTGATTGAATTCTGACAGGGGACCCTTGGAGTTTGGATGTCCATGCTACTAGGGCATACCGGGCTGCTCGTATCTCTAAGAGATTGATGGGCAGGGCCTTTTCTGCTTCTGACCACTTGCCCTGGAGAGACCATTGCTCCAGTACTGCCCCCCAGCCTATGAGGCTGGCATCTGTAGTGACCACCTTCCAAGAAACCGGACTGAAGGGTTTCCCTCTTTCCAGATTCTGGGGCACCAACCACCAATGGAGGCTCCTGCGAACGGAAGGGGACAGGGACATTGGTAAGTCTAAAGCCTGAACTTTTTTGTTCCAGGCTGACAGTATGGCCCTTTGCAAATTCCTTGAATGGAATTGACCGTAGGGTACCGCTTCGAATGAAGCCACCATCTTTCCCAGCAGCCTCATGCAGAGGCGTATGGATGGTTTTCTTTTTGTACCCACTAAGTGGGTCAAATCTTTTAAAGACGACACCTTCTCTGGAGGTAAGAAAATCTTTCTCTGATTTGAATCCAGCCTTAGCCCTAAGTATTCCAGACTTTTGACTGGTCTTAGAGCTGACTTGTCCCGGTTGATAATCCAACCGTGATATTCCAGATACTCGATTGTCTTGTGAATAGCTACTTCCAGCTTTTCCACTGAGTGGTCTATTAGTAGCAGGTCGTCTAAATATGCCATTATCGTTACACCCTGTGTTCTTAGATTGGCCAATAATGGGGCCAGAATTTTTGTGAACACTCGTGGTGCTGTGGCCAGACCGAAAGGTAAGGCTCTGAACTGAAAATGGCGCCCTTCTACTGCAAAGCGTAGAAATTTCTGGTGGGCCGGAAAGATGGGAATATGCAGATAAGCATCCTTTATGTCGATCGAGGCTAGCCATTCCTGCCCTTGTAGGGCGGTGGCCACCGATCGGATCGACTCCATCCGAAAAGTCCTGATATTTAGGAACTTGTTTAGCCCTTTTAGATTTAATATGGGCCTCACGTCCCCATTTGGTTTGGGGACTGTGAAAAGGTTCGAGTAAAACCCGAATCCGCTTTCTTCCAGGGGAACCTTCATGATTACACCTTGGAGCAATAGTTGTTCTAGTGCCAGAAGGAGGGATCCTCTCTTTTGGGGATCTCTTGGCACGTTTGACCTCATAAATTGGGCAGGAGGAGTGCCTTTTAACTCCAGCTTGTATCCCAGACTTACTGCGGAGAGCACCCATCTGTCTCTGATGGTGGCCCGCCAGGTCTCTGTGAACAACTGAAGTCTTCCCCCCACCCGATTGAGTGGGGGCAACGCTTCATGCCTTGGGGGGAGGTTTTGTACCTCTCTTGATCCAGGGCTTCTTGTTACCCTGTGATTGTCCCTGATTTCTGCCCCCTGAATTTGACCGCGGAGGCCGTCGGAACTGCTTCACAGCCGATGTGCCCGGGACTGGAGAAGTAGGCCTCTTAAAAGAAGGACTTCTACCCTTGTTCTTAACCGGTAAGAGTGAACTTTTACCGGCAGAAATTTTCTGGATATATTTGTCCAGATCTTCTCCAAATAAGCGTTCTCCATGAAATGGGAAGCTAACCAGCAGTTTTTTACAGGGAGCTTCAGCAGACCAGTTTTTGAGCCACAGAAGCCTACGCATATGTACTATAGACAGCGTAAAGCGGGAGGCCTGTTGGATTGTATCCTTTATGGCGTCCACCGCAAAACACAAGGCTCTAGGCAGGTCAGCTAGGGCAAGAGCCTGCTGATCTGGTAAGTCCCTTAAGACTTGTTTCAACTGATCTTTCACTGCTTGGCAGACTCCAATCGCTGCTACCGCAGGTTGTGTCACCATACTTGCTGTAGAGAAAGCAGATTTTAGTAAAGACTCCAATTTTTTATCTATTGGGTCTTTGAACATTGGAACATTATCTACTGGACATGTCAGTGATTTGTTAACAGAAGAGATGGCTGCGTCCACTGTAGGGACCCTCCATTTTCTTATGAACTTATCCTCCATGGGATAGATCACCGGAAATCTCTTGGGGGGAGCAAATATTTTATCAGGATGCTCCCAATCCTGGTAAATAAGCCCTTCTAATAAAGGGTGGATTGGGAAGGAACAGACAGCCTGGGGAGCTTTTAGCGACCCCAGCGAGGAAACCGTAGTGGATGGTGGTTCCGCCAGAGGCATTTTAAATGCTGATCGGACCATATTAGTCAGAGACTGAACCCATAATCTTTCAAT
This sequence comes from Rana muscosa, assembly GCA_029206835.1. Classification (NCBI taxonomy): domain Eukaryota; kingdom Metazoa; phylum Chordata; class Amphibia; order Anura; family Ranidae; genus Rana; species Rana muscosa. Next base: position 568,119,983 of record CM055118.1, read on the forward strand.
GAGAAGGCCTGAGAAGCTGAGAAAGGTTCTTCCACTGTTGATTCCTCCATAACTGAATCAACCTCATCCTGATCCCCTTCAGGTAGGTCGATCTCTGTGTGGGGCTGTTCCTCCACTAACAGGCACTCTGAAGGAGGAGACGGAGATCGGACGCGCTTTTCCTGAGACAGGGAAGCAGCGATCAATGCTGTTAATCTCTCTTCCAATCCTCCCAGAGTTGAGGATAAAACCTCCTCTGTTATATATACAGGAGCAGGTGGACTGGGGACAGCCGCAGCACCAGGCATTCCTGCGGGGTTTCTACGGCTACTGACCTCTGAATTCTCAGGGGAGATTGGTGCAGTACAAGCATGCCCAATATCCTCAGAGCCCGATGGAGACCCCTTTGGCTTCCTGGAAGATCTATTTCCGGAGCGTCTGGACGACATATCCTTTAAGCACAAAGCTGAGGTATTCCCGTCGTCATACACCAATTTTGCTGGTAATAGTCTAACACAGGTGCTGCTATATACCAGCTGGTGTCCACTAAAGTGCCTTTCTATGGGGATGCCTGCATCAACCGCCTCTGTGTGCCACTGTTTGTTGCTAGCTCTGTTTGCATGCAGCTGACACTTGTACTGTGTCTTTTAACCATGCTGGGACGCCCGCACATGCGCAGAAGCGCCGCGGCGCGCATCGAGCGTCATCCACCCGCCCCGCCCCTTTTTTTCATAGGAGGCGCGTGCACGCGCCCGCGCGCGCGCCCGTGCGCCATTGGCGCCCTTTTCGAAATCAAACAGGGGACTAGGAGCCAGGGCCCTTTTTGCCGGAGGGCCTGTGCGGTGGATGAGCGCAGCAACAGGGCAGAGGAAGTGGATTCCCACAGAGAAACTTACCAGCTGCCTGGATCTTTTGACTTGAGAAAACCAAAGATCCACATGACAAGAAAAATGGACTACAGCGGCCTCTAGTGGGTTTAACACAGGTACCGCGGTCCCTGTTTTTTTTTTTCTTGACTACTATTAAAATTTTACATTTTCAGTAGTTATAGGCAAACACAGATATTTAGCGGGAATACCGTTAGGTAACAGACAGAAAGACAAATTAGGCTTGGGGGTCCCCCAATAGAACCAAGTTCCTGGGGGCCCCCACTTACCTGATCCCCGCCGCAGGACTTTGTTTGGTCCACAGAAGTCCAAACTTCACCTATCACGGCAGGCATTGTAATTAAACCTTCAGGGACCGGGTTCCCAAGGATTCCACTCCCCTGGACCTGTATAGCACCCTGCACAGACAACATCTTGGTCGTGGGTATGACCAGAGCTCTGGATCCCAGGGTCCAGCCCTCCTAAGAGAAGCATTACAGGCAAAACCTTGCTCTTCTGCTGCAAGGCCCGGGTACCGACCGTTTAGCTATGAAGCTTTTTTGGTGGGATCCGGAACAGCTTACTAAGGCCCAAAAGAACCTGTACGCAAGCCCAGTGAAAACACATGTTACTCTTTGGCCAACACCTTAGACACTGGCAAAAAACTGAGGTGCTCCCGGGTGGGAGGGGCTTATATAGGGGAGGGTACTTCCGGTTTGGAATTGGCCAGTGCCAACACCTGAAGGTAATCTATATAACCCATTAGTAATGACTAAGTCGCTCTGTGTCCCGTGATGTACGAAAAAGAAAGTTATTGCATTCTTTGGATGTAGTAAGAGCAGTTAAAGCTTATCTAAAAGCCACTGCTCAGATTCGCAGAACGGATACTTTGTTTATTCTGCCGGAAGGCCCCAGAAAGGGTCAGGCAGCATCAAAATCTACTTTAGCCAAGTGGATTCGACAGGTCATAATGCAAGCCTATGGCTTGAGAAGGAGACCGCCTCCGTTCAAAGTTAGAGCGCACTCCACGAGAGCAGTTGGAACTTCATGGGCAGTGCATCACCAGGCCTCCCTGGCTCAAATCTGTAAGGCTGCAACATGGTCTTCAGTACACACGTTTACTAGGTTCTACCAGGTGCACGTTAGACGTCAGGAGGATGTCGCCTTTGGGCGCAGTGTGTTGCAGGCCGCAAAAGATCCTCATGTCTGATAGCGCTCAGCTTATGTATGGTGTATCCCCCCCCTCGTTGGGCATTGCTTTAGGACATCCCATTAGTAATGACTATGTCGCTCTGTGTCCCGTGATGTACGAGAAAGAAAATAGGATTTTTATAACAGCTTACCTGTAAAATCCTTTTCTTGGAGTACATCACGGGACACAGAGCTCCCGCCCCTCTTTAGGGACACTTATTGCTTTGCTACAAAACTGAGGTGCTCCCGGATGGGAGGGGCTTATATAGGGGAGGGTACTTCCGGTTTTGGAAGTTGCCAGTGCCAGCACCTGAAGGTATCTATATAACCCATTAGTAATGACTATGTCGCTCTGTGTCCCGTGATGTACTCCAAGAAAAGGATTTTACAGGTAAGCTGTTATAAAAATCCTATTTTTCTGCTCAAAAGCTCCTCTCAGAAATGCATGTTTGGTGGGGGTTTTTTCTGCCTGTAAGAGAATATATGCCTGTAAACTCCTGAAAAAGCCACATTGGCTAACATGGAGGGGAGTTTCCAGGCAAAAAAAAAGAGAGTTCAAAAGCCTGTAGGAGCCGCTTCTTTGATCTGCAGTGTGCATGAGCCTTTAGGTTAACAAACGCCAGAGCTGCAATTTCAAGCTTAGATTGCTTTAGAGAGCTTATAACAGCAATATCCAGAGGGTGACCACTGTACTAGGTGCAATTATTATAGCACTTCGGTACTTAAAGTGAAACTAAACAATATCCTTGTCTTTCAAAAATAATCCATAAATATCCACTACTTAAAGTGTTACTAAGCCCAGGACCATTCACTATAAATATAAACAGCTAAATACCTTTTCTCATCAGCAGTTTATAGAGGTCTTGTGACTTCTACAAGTGTCTGGTTAAAGCTTGTAAGAGGAGTTTTCATTCTCCCCTGATTATTTTATGAGGCAGCATGACCCCTGACCCTCTGTTTGGACAGTGCTGATTGGCCCTGGGCTGATCACATGCACCCTCCCAAGAAAAAAAGAAAAATAAACTCTATCTAATCAAACTGAGCATGTGCAGAGTGATTCCAAAGGCTCTGTCTTATCAGGAAATGGATTGGAGACTTTAAAAGAAGGGGAAGATCAGAGAAGACAGGATCAAACAGCCTTAATACACAATGCGCAGGATTAACCCCTTTACAGCAGGGGTGCCCAACTTTTTGAAGAGCGAGGGCCATTTAAGAGACTTGGTAACTGGTCATGGGCCACATTGGAGTGGAGCGGGCGGACGACATGCATACTGGAGGGCGGACACAGACGCAGCCCACTCTACTCTATGACCCCTCCGATCCGATCTGACGAAAAGGGATCCCCTTCTATTTTTTTTTATCAGATCGAATTGTAGGTAGGCGGGTGTAAATGGATACAAGTCTGTTTGCATCTGCTGCTCCATAGAGTTGAATAGAGGGTCCGATTGGGTTGGACTGATCCTGTCAAAGGGGCCTAATGCCGCGTACACACGTACGTTTTTAATGCCATTTTTTAAACCGACGTTTTTCTCGTCGTTTTTTTCATGTTTCCTCTCAAGCCTGTCTTGCATACAAACGATCATTAAAAAAAACGCTCGAGCAAAGCGCAGTGACGTACAACACGTACGACGGCACTATAAAGGGGAAGTTCCGTTCGAATGGGGCCACACTTCATGTTAGGAAACTTTGTTGAGCGGCGATTCGCACTTTTCAGCCTCGTGCTTTTCAGTCCGTTACAGCATGACGAATGTGCTATCTCCATTACGAACGCTAGTTTTACCAGAACGAGCGCTCCCATCTCATACTTGATTCTGAGCATGCGCGTTTTTTTCCCCCTCGTAAAAGCATACACACTATTGTTTTTCACGTTGTTAAAAAAAACGACATGAAAAACGACGTGAAAAAATAGAGCATGTTCGAAATTTTTAATGGCCGTTTTTCGCGCCGTTAAAAATGCTCTGGAGCCTACACACGATCGGTTTTAATGCCCATTTTTAAAAATGGCATTTTTAACGGCATGAAAAACGATCGTGTGTATGGGGCATAAGGCTGCTTTCACAACGATGCATTGCAGTTTACGTGCACCGGTGGCTTTCCTGCAGGTTAGCTGCACTTTTCCACAGACTTCTATTATATCCTGCAGGTGTGGTGCACTTTCAGAAAGTGAATCAAACCCGCAGGTAATAACAGAAGTCTTTGGCTCAGTGCAGGTAACCTGCAGGTACACTGCGCTGCATCTGCGGATCAGTTTGAAAGCAGCCCAGTAACCAATGCAAAAGATATGCCCATATATACACTGTGATTTTAGTACTGAACTGACCTATAATAACCGTCTTCCATTCAGGTATCACCGGCTGTTGCTGTCCCAGGCAGAGCACATTTGGTATCACTCCATCTGTGACAAGAGTCAGCACTATACAGGAAGCATCAGCTTAAGCGGCTCTGCTCCACAGCCCCTTGCTTCCTCTACGGCTCGCTTCATTCACAACTCTAATGCTCTGGAATAGAGGGTTGGGAACCCAAGATCTGGACTTGTTAACCACCATCACAGAGCAGGAAGTTGTGGGCCACCTCTGAGGGCTCCGCGGGCCACGTGGCCCCCGGGCCACTGGTTGGCCACCCCTGCTTTACAGCATATACAGACTGATTTTACTGCTGTGGGTTTAGTAACATTTTAATGTGTGATATTTCAATAAAGTTAGTAAAAAAAATGTATAAATACACCACGCAATGCCCCGCAATTGACACTGCTGTCATTCTACTGCACAGCAGCAGCTGTGTTCCAACACGCCCATTGATATGAACCAGCCCTAAAGCTTAACTCCAGGAATGATCTGTATTGCATACTTACATCGGTCCAGCTTTCAATGAACAGCGGCACTCAGTGAATGGCATCAGTGCCGAGCAAGGGACCCCTTGTGGTCAGAGTGCAGAGGGGAAGGTTTTCAGCACAGGAGCCGGAAGTTAACTGCTTTCACTGTAGTAGCATTTACTTCTACATCAGCCCTTCAGGCATGCTTATATCAATTCAATCTGGACCCATGTAAGAATGCAATAAAGATCATGGCATGAGTTTAGTTAAAGGGTTAGTTCACCTATATATATATATATATTATATATATAAAAAAAAAAAAAAAATACTGTGTGTGCAGGGAGCAACCATCGTGAAGCCAAGAAAAATGGAGCCTCAATTTACATGCCCTATCTTTAGGCCAAAACCCAGAAGCCTGACCAAAAAACTAGCATCCAAACTGATCCATCCTGTCCCGTTATAGGTGAGAAAGAACATGCGGATTTGTAAAAACAGTGACACGCTTATCGTTCACCAGCTTCTATGCCAGGACATGGATCCCTTGTCTGAAACCCATGCTTATCTGCAAAGCAAGTAGCCCTGGCAACTGAGTTATTTCTAGAGGATACAGGGACAAGTAAAAAGAAAAGGATGATATGTGCTAAAAGAAACACTTCAATATTCCCAGCTATACCTGAGAAATCACTAAATATAGGAATCAGCAACATGTGAAAAGCAATTCTATCAAGATTTGTACTGATTAAGCTGATAAATCCCTACATTGCAATGTGGAATAAGCAAACGTCAACTGAACTTGCACTATATATGTAAACACGTGGCCATTCATTGAAAAAGATTCCGTCACATGTGACACTAGATCAAACACCATGTACAAGGAGCTTCCCACAGTACACTGACACTTAGCTTTTCACACTGGAAAATCAGCAGTTTTAGTGCCTGAAATGCAAATACAGAGGAACCTTGGATAACAAGCATAATCCGTTCCAGGAGAATGCTTGTAATCCAAAGCACTCACATATCAAAGCAAGTTTCCCCATAGAAATCAATGAAAATGAAAATAATTTGTTCCACATTGACTTCTATGGCATGCAATACCGCATGTGGTCAGAGGTGGGGGGGGCGCCGGAGAGACTCGGAAATACTTGGACATCGTTTGGCTGCCCTCGGAAACCCCCGTAAAGGCTCGGGAACAAAGTATTTCCGAACGGCTCCGATAGACTCCGGCGCCCCCCGCACCTCTGGCCAAATGCGATGCTGCACACAGCAGAGGCTGGAATCCTGTTAGTTTTGCGAGACAACACTTGCAAACCAAGTCAGGATTTAAAAAAAATTATTGCTCGTATTGCGAAACGCTCGTTAACCATGTTACTCGCAATCCGAGGTATGGAAATTGCAGAAATCCTTAGTCCTCGGTGCTACTCAATTTAAGCAAAACTGAGACAAAAATACCAAATGTTAGATTTTCAACATCAATGTAATATGGACTGAGACTGAATGGTAATATATTGTTTTATATCAACTTGTTCTTTACTTTGGTCACAGATTCCATTATCGTGAATACTCACCAGCCATGATCAGTGCAGGTAGGTTGGGTATGACCCTTCTTCAAATCTTAAACCCTGAAAGACAGAAAGATACCAGCTGTGAGGTATAACATTCTCCGATATGTTAAGATTTGTCTGTATAAATGACGTTTGGGGTAGTATGTACAGAATAAAAAAAATGCAGATTGGTATATTCAGAAAATCGGGGACCATTTGGCACCTCAGAGTGCTGCTCGGTCACCCAACACACCTCCACCCGGGAGCGCGCACGCTCGGGTGCCCCAATGGAATACGGCTCTCCGTGGGGGCACTCGAGAAGAGGAGGAGCCAGGAGCACTGCGGCGGGGGACCCCAGAAAAGGAGGATCGGGGTCACTCTGTGCAAAACCCTTGCACAGAGGAGGTAAATATAACATGTTCGTTTTAAAAAAAAAAAAAAAAAACCAAGCTTTACAATTACTTTAATGAAACAAACAAAAAAAATTACTTGCAATCCATAGTCAACTGTGTTGTTGCTAGTGCACCAATATGGCTACAACCACCCTAAAGTGCATCTCTAGGCAAAATCTTTTTATTTAGTTTTGGATATAGTGGGGAAGGGTTAGGCCTTCTGTCAAATTTTCATTGCTGTCTCTGCTCCCAGCGGGGATATTTACCCCTCTATTTGTACTGGTAACCACTAAGAACGAATGTAAGGAGCTTGAGACGGTGAAGGGGTTAAAGTAATTTTCTCCTTAGAAATAAAACTCCATCACCTGTATTTACAAAGGGATTAATACTGAAGACAGGCAGTGGAAAAGACTTGAAAACTTAAATTACAAAACAAATAATTACACAGGACTAACTGGCAAACCACAACGAGGCCTCCGCCCAAACATTGCAGTAATTTCCCTGTAGCCGTCATTAAATTAAATATTTGAAGGCCTGTCTACTTGAGAATAGTGTGAACCTGACAAGTGCAAAACTATTAGAAGGTAACCTTGTGGTGCCTGCCAGTAACTTTCATTTAAAGAAAGCTTAGCTTTAATTTTAATTACTGTGTACTTTTCCCCAGGGGAAAAGAACATTTAGTACTTTTTGTCCCATCTTCCTATGTGAGGTCAGATAGGGTGCCCCTCCTCTCTCCACGGTCTTCCTACAACGCAATTAGCAAGGAGACGTCTACTTTGGCTGATGGCACTTTTCTCCGCCTCCAAACATCTGACTGAGACGATCATCCCACAAGGAACGTAGGGAGAGAGGGGCTGAACTGTTCCATAAAAATTAGCAAGCGCTTGGAGACAGAGAAAAGTGCCAGTTGTCGTAGCAGCCGTCTCCTTGCTAGCTGCGTTGTCAGAGGTGGAGGGAGGAGGGGCCTTAGATGGCACATAAGAATACGGACTAAACACATTAATAAAGAACTAACGTCCACAATACTTACCTCTGTTTCAACAGTCCAATGCCTATGAGGTTCCTACCGGCATCTACTTCCTGGCTGAAAGTCTTCAACATCTTTATTGGCTGGTGTGGGATGACATCAGCACAGTGTACATTCTACAGAAGACTGTGAGCAGGCAGGTAGGTTTATTTATTTTATTGCAGAAGAGACAATGCAGGTCTCTTCTGCAATAACAAGTCTGCCTGCTCACAGATTTTTTTCATTCTAAAACTTTAGTTCCCATAAAAATTTAAGTGAGAATTCTTTAAATTAATCCCTGTGTCCCCCATGTGGCTTCTTAGACCATAGGCCCAGGGTGCACGTGGCCTACCAAGCAGAGATTAACCGCTTGACCTCCAGAAGATTTACCCCCCACCCCTCAGGACCAGGCCATTTTTTGGGATACAGCTCTGTGTTACTTTAACTGACAATTGCACGGTGATGCAACGCTGTACCCAAATAAAATGTATGTATTTTTTCACACAAATAGAGCTTTCTTTTCGTGGCATTTGACTGCCTCAGCATTTTTTTTTTTTTGCACTATAAACAAAAAAAAAATAAAAAATAAACTATATATATATATTTTTTCCTTACTGCACACTGCAGCTCAAAAAAAAAAAAAAATTACAGGCATTTGAGCTTTTACTCCAGCTTGAAGAAGCTTGTGCTCTTGTGTGCTCTTTTGCACATTTTCATTGAGCTTCTTTAAAGTGGAGTTCCACCCTAAAAATGAACTTTCTATTAACAGCTTGCCTTTAATGTAAAAAAAAAAAAAAAAAAAAAAAAATGTTTTTTACTCACTTCTATCTGGCTGTTACTAGGCAGATTTCATAATCCGCCTAGTTCCTGGTACTAGGTGGTTCAACTTCCTGTCCCAAGACCCCATTGCCTCCTGGGAAATGATGACACTCATTTCCCAGGCGTCTCTGGGCATTACTGTGCCTAAAAATCGCCCAGCATGCACCTCTCCCTGAAAACCAGGAAGAAAAAGGAACTGGGCTTCACATGCCCACACATATGATGTATACGGCCACAACATGAGCTGGAGGATATAAGGCAAGTGTTTGCAATGATTTCTGGAATGATTGGGGAGCTATTAATATGTTTTAGGGACTATTTAATGTGATTAATTTTAGCTTGCAAAAAAAACAAAAAAATAAAAATTATGCCCATAACCCCGCTTTAAGCATAAGTGGGTTCTCCCCCCCCCCCCCCACAAACTCTCCCCTAGCTCATATTTCCTATTTTGTTTTTGTGTTTTCGAGCATCTTTGAGCTTTTTTTGCACTAAGGTGTCTTTTCTACCCGAAAGCTCCTCTCAAAAAACGCGAGTTTGATGCAGGTTTTTTTTCTGCCTGTAAGAGCACATGCCTCTAAACTCCTGAAAAAGCCATAGTATGCATGGACACATTGGCTAACATGGAGGGGAGTTTCCAGGCAAAAAAGATGAGAGCTCAAAAGCCTGTAGGAGCCGCTTCTTTGAGATTCAGTGTGCATGAGCCCTAAAAGCTTGAAGAAACTTGTGCTCTTTTGTGAGTTTTTATTGAGCTTCACGCTTTTTGGAGCATATACCGTATATATACTTGAGTATAAGCCGACCCGGATATAAGCCGAGGCCCTAATTTTACCAGACAAAACTGGGAAAACGTATTGACTCAAGTGTAAGCCTAGAGTGTCCATGTGCGTGCCTCACGGTATCCATGTGCGTGCCTCACGGTCACTGTGCCCAATCTCCCTACCTGATCTCCGGCGCTGTGTCCATCTGCAGCCTACAGTGCACGGCCGTCGACTAGACTGACGACACAGACTCGAGTATAAGCCGAGGGGGGGGGGGCATTTTCAGCACAAAAAAAGTGTGCTGAAAAACTCGGCTTATACTCGAGTATATACGGTACGTTTTTTTTTTTCACAAACCCTCCCCCTCAGCTAATTTTTCCTTTATTTTTGGGGTATTTTTAAGCTTTTTAGAGCTTTTTTGCATGTTTTTGGGCACTTAGGCATCCTTTCTCCTCAGAAGCTCCACTGAAAAACATGAGTTTGGTGGGGTTTTTAATTTTGCCTGTAAGAGCATATGGCTGTAAATGCCGAAAAAGCCATAGTGTGCATGGACACCTTGGCTAACATGGGGGGGAATTTCCAGGCAAAAAAAAAAAAAAAAGTGAGAGCTCAAAAGCCTGTATGGCCCGATTCACACCTATGTGTTTTTTGCATTTTGCAGATTTGCACTACAGAACGTGTTCCATAAATGTTAAATGGACTGTAATGCAAAACTGCAAAATGCAAACAGCACAAAAAATGCATAGGTATGACTCAGGCCTAGGGGCTGCTTTTTGTTAAGATTCAGTGTGCATGAGCCCTAACACATTTCCACAAAAAATAAATAAAAAAAATGTAAAACAAAAATCGAAATTTCTTCATCAATTTAGGTCAATATGTATTCCGCTACATATTTTTGGTTAAAAAAAATAAAATAAAAAATCCCTATACGCGTATATTGATTGGTTTTCGCAAACGTTATAGTGTCTACAAACTATGGGATATTTTTATGGCATTTTCATTCATTTTTTTTACTAATAATGGCGGTGATCATTGATTTTTAGCGGGACTGCGACATTGCGGTAGACAAATTGGACACTAATGCCGCGTAAACACGCTAGGAATTTCCGACAACAAAAGGTTTGATGTGAGCTTTCGGTCGGAAATTCCGACCTTGTGTAGGCTCCATCGGACATTTTCTGTCTAAATTTCCGACAAAAAAAATTTGAGAGCTGGTTCTCAAATTTTCCGACAACAAAACTTGTCGGAAATTCCGACGCATGCTTCAGAATCAAGAAGAAGAGCCGCACTGGCTATTGAACGTCATTTTTCTCGGCTCGTCGTACGTCTTGTACGTCACCGCGTTCTTGACGTTCGGAATTTCCGACAACATTTGTGTGACCGTGTGTATGCAAGACAAGTATGAGCCAACATCCGTTGAAAATAAATCTGCGGTTTTGTTGTCGGAATGTCCGATCGTCTGTACGCGGCATTAAGCTCCAAGCACACTGGGCTTAAAAAAACGCTTGCTCTCTTGGGAGTAAAAAACGCTCATATAGAAAAAAATTTGTACAAAGTTTAAAAGAGTTGTATGTTTTTTCTGCCAGTCCAATCAGAAACGCAAACCAGAAGGTATTTTTTTCCTGCCTCTAAACGTTGAGCTCAAATAATGCCTGTAAACGTCCTAATGTGCATGGACACATAGGAGAACATTGAGTTGCTTCTACAGGCAGAACACAAAACTCCTGTAGAAGCAACTTTTTTTTAAAGCCAGTGTGCATGGAGCCTAAGTGACACTTTTTGGAGACCAGTGCTAAAAATAAAAAAAATTGACACTGGCAGGGAAGGTGTTAACACCAGGGCCATTAAAGGGTTAAGTGTGCTCCTAGGGAGTGATTTCTAACAGCGTGGGGGATGGACTTACTGGAGGAAGAGACACATTTGTGTTCCCGATTAGCAGGAACACAAGATCTCTCTCTTCCTCTCTGACAGAATGACGTTCTGCCTTGTTTACATTCTGCCTCTCCAGCGAACAATCAGCGGGTGCTGGCGGTCGCTGATTGACACCGGCTGTTTCCAATCACAGTGGTAGCGGGCCGCTGCTCGCGCACCCCAGACCCAGAAAGGTAAACAACGTACAGGTACGCTGGTTCGTGCAGCTGGGCCGCCCTGTCACAGTAAATGTGCGGTGGGTGGCCCAGAAGCAGTTAAAGGGTAACTCCACTTTCATGAGGAAAAAAAAAAATAGAAAAAAAATTAATATAGTGTATATAATTGCGACACAAGTCTTATTGTAATCGAATGTTATTAAAAATGTAATTTCCTGTTCAATCTGCAGCTCTGTAACTTTCTGTAAAATGCAATATGGCTACCTGGAAGCATTCTCACAGAATGTGTACAGAACTACCCCAGAAACATAATTTCCCGCTTTTGTGATTGGCTCACTAAGATACAAGTCAGATTTTTGGCATCCCCTGCAACAGAAATTTCATTTTTGGTGAGATACTCCCACAATCTGAAATATTGTCTAAAGGGATGCCGGCCCAGCAATTTTCCTCATTGGAGTCCTGCAGCTGCAGCAGCAGATTGATAATTATGAAACCACTCCCATTAGACTCACTGGCACAGAGGAACAAATTGTGATTTCTTCAGAATAACAAACGGTAGGAATCTGCAACAAAGTTTGTTAAAATCCCTGCAATGTACATAAATCACTCAGAGAGCCGTTCACACTGGGGCGGCACGACTTTGGGGGCGACTCGGCAAGGCGATATCAAGACGACTTGAGAGGCGATTTGCAAAATGACTTCTGTATAGAAGTCAATGCAAGTCGCCCCCAAAGTAGTACAGGAACCTTTTTCTAAGTCGGAGCGACTTGAGTCGCTCCTATTAGAACGGTTCCATTGAATAGAGCGGGACGCGACTTGTCAGGCGGCTGAGTCGCCTGACGAATCGCCCCTATGTGAACCGGGTCAGAGGGGAATATTTTTTTCAAACAAAAGTGGAGTTACACTTTAAGTGTTTTCCACCACCTGAAAATGCCCCTTTAAGTACTACCCCATCCTGGCACAGATTTAATAGGAAGCCAGGGCACAGGTTTTAATAACACATACTGCTTAATAGTTAACTATGACTGATATAGGAGCTGCAAAAACAGGTATTTCAAGAGCCGATGATTGCAAACACAAAACAAATATCATATCATGGCATGCTATCATTTCTATGTAATACTATCTTCATACCCAAATCAGCAATGGCACCTCCCATATTTCTGTCTAAGGCAGGACTGGCACAGACCTAAAAGAATTACAGGTATCTCATGTGGAAACTTGGCCGATTGGCACGTTTGCAGCTCACATATTGCTATGTGGACAGGTTCCCATAAAGATCACCGAGTTTCAGTGGAATCTATGCTTTGTCTATACATGATCACAAAGGCATCTCTTTAGATCAGCTATTAACTAATAGCCACAAAAGATATAAAGCTACTTTTTCTGCATCAAATACCTTTGCAATCCCAGTCATTACCTTGTAAAAAGTGGAAGTGACAGCATCACTGTGCCTGTGCCGAGAGCAGAGCTGTGGGAGGAAACCAGTAGGCCCCACCCACTACAGGAGGAGGCGGAGACAAGACCAGTCACCCTGCAAAGGTGAAAGCGCAGCAGCGATCGGTCTTTATTACAGGAAGGTAAAGTTTCACACTGGATTATTTCCCAGATCTGCACACCAGAAGAATAAACACTGTAGCTCAGGCATGAAGGCAGGAGAGTGTGGTTAGCTGAGAAAACCCCTTCTCTCCTCCTGAAGACTCATGGGATGTAGGTTAATTTGCCTAGGCAAGAAACTAGGAAGTGACTGAAGAAGTTTATAAAAAAAAAAAAAAAAAACAGTTTAAAAACAAGTACGATATACCTTCCTATTTCCTAATGCCAGCAGCATAAGGGTTAAAAATAAATACTGATTGGGACAGTGAAGTTCCACTTTGTCATCGTCAGGCTTGACAAAGTAGTCTTCTCCGAAACGCGTTGCCTGGATACCAATAGTTGCTCTCACACCACCCTTGTTACACAGATAGGATCACACAATCTGCACTCTGCAGCCATCTTCTTCTGCTTGCACCAACTTCACAGCTCCCTTCAGGTTAATTTTGAGGACTCCAGCTCTTCCAGCGGCTGCTGGAGCTTCAGTGTATTTATGACACAGGTCTCCCTGGCTTCATTAAAGTGAAATTCCAGGATAAACTGAAATAATCTTTAAGTAAAATTCCAGGCATTACCCAACTACTCCTAAACACATGCCCTCCCTCCTCCTAACATCTATGATGACCAACTTGTGAAAGAAAGATGTATATACTTACCAATTTTCAGTCTGTTCCGGTCACCTGATCCGGCTCCCCTGTGTCAGCTGCAGGGGAAAGGAGGGAGCGCTAATAAAACGGATGGGCTGCAGGAGCCTAAGGGTGACCTCACTGCCCCCCAGGCATAACCAGCCACTGTCGGGTGCTCTCTCACTGGCTGACACAGTGGATCATGTGAAAATAGGTAAGTGCTCCCCCCTCTCCTCTCATGTTGACTAACCTGTGTAAGAAAGATGTATATACTTACCTATTTTCAGCTCACTCCAGTCACGTGATGACCTGTGTCAGCCAGTGGCAAATGCAGGGGAGAGGAAAGAGCAATTGACTGATGCCTGACTGACTGATTGGTTATGCCTGAGAACAGCGAGGAGCCAGATCATGTGACCAGATCGGAGTGGGCTGAAAATAGGCAAGTATACAGATCTTTCTTACAGAGGTTAGTCAGCATAGTTGTTGGGGGGGGGGGGGGGAGGATCATTTTGAAGACTAGTTAGAATTCCAGGATAAACCTATTTCAACCCTGTCGTGATGCAGCGATGTGCAGGAGGGTGGCTGCTCTCCAGGGTCTCTGCCTCCTCATTGGCCTAGAGACAGCAGCAGGAGCCATTGTCAATCACAGTGAGTGAGGAGAAAAAGGGGGCGGGCCAATCCCTCTTCTGTGTGTCTTATGGAGCAGGCATACACGAGTAGAGAGGCAATTCGGAGAAGAGGAGGAGCCAAGAGGGCCAGCGGGGGAAGAGGATTGGGGCTGCTCTGTGCAAAACCACCGCGCAGAGCAGGCAAATATAACATGTTTATTTTTTGTTTGTTTTTTATTCTACCTTTAATATCACTTTAACTACCTCGCACCTTCCATATAGTAAAATGACGGGATCCCCTCTCGTTCTGGGGTGACGTCATATGACGTCGCCCCAGTGTCTGCGTGCAGTGTGCTGATCGTGCAGTGTCCCTAGGACACGGCACAACCCTGATCTAGGTAAAGAGCCTATGGCTCTTTAGTGTACATAGATTTGCAAAAACAATGGGATAAAAGGAATGTTCCTGAACTTTGATTTATCTCATGGTTACTGTAAAATTGTGTGAATGCATCAATGCCTTGCATTTTATCTCAGCTTGCATTCTTTGAATGAGTTTACCCAAAAATTTAAATACATGCTACATAACCAAGCTCCATTTCATGCTGAATAAGCTGAATTATTAATGTATCTTAAATAGTAAACTATCTTTAGACATATTTTTACTGACTTAACCACTTAACGACCGCTCACTGTATATATACGTCGGCAGAATGGCACCGACAGGCACAATCACGTAGAGTGTACGTGATTGCCTTTGTACAGTTGGGGGGTCCAATCGGACCCCCCTTCTATACAGTGAGCGGTGGCTAAGTGTCCGGGAGCGTTCCGGGATGAGGGGGCAGCCATTAGTTTCTGGCCACCCCCTCGCGATCGCTCCCGGCGAATGGAAATGCCCCCTCTGTCTGTGTCAGACAGAGGGAGCAGGAGGAAGTGATGTCATCTCTGGTGCGGCGCTCACATATACCGAGCGCCGTACAAGAGAAGATATCAGGTCAGTGCACACAACACTACACTGACACCAGGACACATAGGGACATAAATCGCCCCCCCAGATCACCCCCCCAGCCCCCAGTCACAGTGTCACTGATTGCAGTGACCATTTATTTAGTGATCACTGCAATCAGTGACATTTGTGACTGTAAAAGTGTCACCAAAGTTTAGTCTTAGGTCCAGTGTAGCCCCCTAACCCCCCCTAATAAAGGTTTAACCCCCTGATCACCCCCCAGATAACCCTTTCACCCCCTATCACCACTGTCGCTTAGCGATAATTTTTCTGATCGCTGTCTTAGCGTCAGTGATGCCGATCGGCAGCCAGTAATTTTTTTTAGGTTCGCCGCAGGTTTTTATAGCGTCAGGTACCCCAATATATTATCTAATAAAGGTTTAACCCCCTTAATCGCCCCCCAGGTAACCCTTTCACCCCCTATCACCACTATCACTAAGCGATCGTTTTTCTAAACGCTGTCTTAGTGTCTGTGATGCAGATCGGTAGCCG
Source organism: Rana muscosa (assembly GCA_029206835.1). Classification (NCBI taxonomy): domain Eukaryota; kingdom Metazoa; phylum Chordata; class Amphibia; order Anura; family Ranidae; genus Rana; species Rana muscosa. The sequence continues at coordinate 568,135,756 of CM055118.1, forward strand.
GTAATTTTTTTTAGGTTCGCCGCAGGTTTTTATAGCGTCAGGTACCCCAATATATTATCTAATAAAGGTTTAACCCCCTTGATCGCCCCCCAGGTAACCCTTTCACCCCCTATCACCACTGTCGCTAAGCAATTGTTTTTCTAAACGCTGTCTTAGTGTCGGTGATGCAGATCGTAGCCAGTAATTTTTTTTAGGTTCGCCGCATGTTTTTATAGCGTCAGGTACCCCAATATATTATCTAATAAAGGTTTAACCCCCTTGATCGCCCCCCCAGGTAACCCTTTCACCCCCATCACCACTGTCGCTAAGCAATCGTTTTTCTAAACGCTGTCTTAGCGTCGGTGATGCAGATCGGTAGCTGGTAATTTTTTTTAGGTTCGCCGCAGGTTTTTATAGCGTCAGGTACCCCCATATATTATCTAATAAAGGTTTTAACCCCCTGATTGCCCCTAGTTAACCCTTTCACCAGTGATCACCATATAAGTGTTACGGGTGACGCTGGTTAGTTAGTTTGCTTTTTATAGTGTCAGGGCACCCGCCGTGTATATAACCCAATAAAGGTTTAACCCCCTGATCGCCCGGCGGGTGATATCAATTAGGTTTTAGCGTCAGAGAGGGTCTGAGTCACACCCCAGGCAGCGTCAGGTTAGTGCCAGTAACGCTAACACCCACGCGTGAAGCATACACCCCCCTTAGTGGTATAGTATCTGAACAGATCAATATCTGATCTGATCAGATCTATACTAGCGTCCCCAGCAGTTTAGGGTTCCCAAAAACGCAGTGTTAGCGGGATCAGCCCAGATACCTGCTGGCACCTGCGTTTTGCCCCTCCGTCCAGCCCAGGCCACCCAAGTGCAGTATCGATCGATCACTGTCACTTGCAAAACACAACACACATAACTGCAGCGTTCGCAGAGACAGGCCTGATCCCTGCGACTCCAGTGCTGTAGGAGGTGATTTCACCACCACAGTTAAAAAAAAAAAGCAAATATGCCGAAGCATTGGGGCAGCAGGGGCGGAGGAGCGATTTTGCTCCTAATGCCGCGTACATACGGTCGAAATTCCGACGGAGGCTTGCCCGTGGAAAAGTCCGACCATGTGTGTGCGGCATAACTTTTTTGCGGGAGGATGCCCCCATGCTTCGGCATATATAAATGGTGCGTGTATGTCCATCATTGGAAGTGGGTGGATGAAGGGCGGTATTCTAATGGTGGGCATACCCACTGATCAATCTCTTTTTTCGTTCAGCCAACTGGCTGCATGAAATAAAAAGATTACAATACATGTCCAACAAGGACCAGCAACGTACTGGTATGTTGCTGGACTTTGAATGTTTATACCAGAATGATGCCTGCGGGTTTAGGTATCATCTTGGTATCATTCTTTTCAGCCTGCGGCCGGCTTTCATGTAAAAGCAATCCTAGCGGCTAATTAGCCTCTGGACTGCTTTTACAAGCAGTGGGAGGGAATGTCCCCCCCCCCCCCCCGGATATAAAAAGCGCCATTGGGAAATTGGGAAAGCATTTTATCACACCGATCTTGGTGTGGTCAGATGCTTTGAGGGCAGAGGAAAAATCTAGGGTCTAGAAGACCCCAGTTTTTTCAAAAAAAGAGTACCTGTCACTACCTATTGCTATCATAGGGGATATTTACATTCCCTGAGATAACAATAAAAATGATAAAAAAAAAAATACTTGGAAGGAACAATTTAAAAATAAAATAAAAAAGCAAAATTAATAATAAAAAAAAAAAAGCACCCCTGTCCTGCCCTGCTCTTGCCCAATGGCGAACGCAAGCGTCGGTCTGGCGTCATATGTAAACAGCAATCAAACATTTGGGCAATATAGTGTGTTTTAGTGCATTAAAATTAAAAAAAGTGTATTTTTTAACCCAAAAAATGCGTTTGAAAAATCGCTGCGCAAATACTGTGTAGAAAAAAAAAATGCAACACCCACCATTTTAATCTGTAGGGCCTTTGCTTTAAAAATATATATATATATATATATATATATATATATATATATATATAATGTTTGGGGGTTCAACATAATTTTCTTGCAAAAAAAAAATGCAAGTTAGACTTACCGGTAACTTGTTTTCCAATAGGCTTTCAGGACAGCACCCGAGAGATCATGGCTCCTCCTCCTACAGGAAACACCTCATCAATTAATTCTTTAATTGGAGGCCTCCACGTTGCTTCCCTCAGTTGTTTGTAGAGAACCTCCAGCCCCAGCTGCAACACATAAGCGACAGTTATTACATAGTATTACAGCCACAGCATAAAAAAAGGGCGGGATCCTGCTGTCCTGAAAGCCTATTGGAAAACAAGTTACCGGTAAGTCTAACTTGCATTTTTCCAAAACGTCTTTCAGGACAGCACCCGAGAGGATAATCGAGACTTACCCCATTTAGGGTGGGACAACAGCCTGTAAGACTTTCCTTCCGAAAGCCTGGTCCCCAGCCGTCATGAGATCTAATCTATGACGGGCAAAGGTCGTCAGACTTGTCCATGTAGCTGCCTTACAGATTTGTTCGGGGGTGGCACCAGCTTTTTCTGCCCAACTCACCGCCGAAGCTCTAGTAGAATGAGCCCGGATACTTACTGGGCTCTCCTGGCCTGTAAGGGAATAGGCGTCTGAGATAGCCATTCTCAACCATCTGGCAATGGTTCCTCTAGAAGCTTGTCTTCCTTTTTTATTTCCGGAAAATAAAATGAATAGTGCGTCTGAACGCCTAAAGTCTTTAGTAGCTTCCAGGTAACTTAAGACTGCTCTTTTAACATCCAGGGTATGGAATTCTTCTTCCTTCTTACCCGACGGATTAGAACAAAACGTAGGAAGTATTATTTCCTGGGTTCTATTTTGAACTGAGGCAACCTTTGGTAAAAAATTAGGATCCGTCTTCAGCACAATTCTGTCTGAAAAAATAGAAAAAAATGGTTCCCTGATAGATAAAGCTTGCAGCTCACTGATCCTTCGAGCTGTTGTAATAGCTACTAGAAAAATTGTTTTTAAAGTAATTAGCTTTAGGGAGGTTAAATTGAGAGGTTCGAAAGGTTCCCTGGTCAGGGCCTGTAGAACGACTGATAAGTCCCATGACGGACAGTTTTTGATCACTATCGGTCTAGCCCGAGTGAGGGCTTTAAAGAATCTGTTTACTAGGGGTTCTGATGAAATAGATTTCTCAAAATATACCCCCAGTGCGGCAACCTGAACTTTTAGGGTACTGATCGCTAGGCCCTTGTCTGCTCCTTCTTGCAGAAATTCCAAGATAGAAGAAATCTGCTTTAATGGTCTGCCGGATGTAGTGCACCAGGAGTTAAAGACTTTCCAGACTTTGTGATATATTGCTCTGGTAACATTCTTTCTGCTAGATAGGAGGGTAGCCACCAACCTATCCGAGAATCCTTTTCTCCTTAAGAGCTGCTCCTCAGAAGCCAGGCTGTGAGTTTTAGCTTTTCTACTTCTTGGTGAAACAGAGGACCTTGTAACAGAAGGTCTTGTCTCACGGGAAGATGCCAGTATGGTTTGATCTGCATCTGTAGAAGAGCCGAAAACCAGGGCCTCTTGGGCCAGAAGGGAGTGATGAGGATTACTGTCGTATCCTCTTTCCGGATTTTTGTTATGACCTGCGGAATCAGCTGAAAAGGAGGGAAGGCGTAGCTGAGGTGAAAATTCCAACTGTGCGCCAGAGCATCTACCCCCAGAGATGACTCGTTCCTGTTCAGGGAAAAAAAGAGAGATATTTGTGTATTTTCCTGAGTCGCAAAGAGATCCACTCTTGGCTGTCCCCATTTCTTCACTATTAGATTGAAGACATCTGGATTCAATTGCCACTCCGCTTCGTACACCTGGTTCCTGCTGAGGAAATCCGCTATCCTGTTTAGGGTCCCTTTTAGATGGACCGCGGACAAGGATTGAGTATGGAGCTCTGCCCAATTTAGAATGCTCTCTGCTAGGCCTTGAAGTATTCTGCTTCTGGTGCCCCCTTGTCGGTTTATGTAAGCCACCGCCGTGGCGTTGTCCGACAGAATTTGTGTATGTCGCCCTTGGACTTCTTCTGCAAAGAACAATAAGGCCATTTCTATCGCCTTTAGTTCCCTCCAGTTTGAAGATCTCATTGCTTCCCTTGTGGACCAAGATCCCTGAGCCCAACGACCGCTCATGTGAGCCCCCCAACCCCAGGAGCTGGCATCGGTTGTTAGCCTTACCTGGGTTGGAAAGGACCATAACAGGCCTGCTGAGAGTCTTGCCTGGTTCTTCCACCACCAGAGACTCCTCTTTACTTTGGTGGGGATCTTCACCAGTGAATCTAGTGAATTCTGCTGGCGATCCCAGATTTTTAACAGAAACTTTTGCAGTGGCCTGAAATGGAGCTTTGCCCATTGTACTGCCGGTATGGAAGAGGTCAGGGTTCCTAATGCTGACATGACCCTCCTGATGGACAGAAGCTGACTGGTTTGTAAGAGTGACACAACCTTTAACAGCTTTTCCCGTTTTTCTTCTGGGAGAAAAATCTTTTGCTCCACAGAGTTGATACGGAAACCCAGGAATAACACCTCCTGAGAGGGAATCAGATTGGACTTTTGGAGGTTTAGTATCCATCCGATGGATTCTAGGTGAGCACGTGCTCTGTCCAAGTTTCTCTGAAGTCCATCTCTTGTTTGGGCAAACAGTAGCAGGTCGTCTAGATAAGGAATCACTGAAATTCCCTCTAGACGCAAGGGTGCTAGAGCTTCGGCCATTACCTTCGTGAACACCCTTGGAGAAGATGACAGGCCGAATGGAAGAGCTCTGAATTGCAGGTGTACCACCTTCTTCCCTTCTCTCAGTGCTAACCTCAGATATCTCTGAGATCTGGCAGCAATAGGAATGTGGAGGTATGCGTCCTGCAAATCTATTGACGCCATGAAGCATCCTTGACTCAGGAGGCTTCTTACTGAGAAAATGGAATCCATCCGAAATCTTTTGTATTCTACTGACAAATTCAGCATTTTTAGATTTAGGATGAGGCGGTACTTTCCTGAAGGTTTCTGTACAAGGAAAACGTGAGAATAGAACCCCTGGAAGAACTCCCTTGTTGGAACCGGAACAATGACTCTCTGGGATATCAGTTCCTGAATTAGGGACTTCATGGCGAGTGCCTTGACCGGATCCCTCGGGACGTTTGTCACTAGGAATCTCTTTGGGGGTTCTTCCGTGAATTCCACCACATATCCTTGGGAGAGCATGTTTACAATATACTGATTTGTAGTGATGTCTCTCCACTGGGGAATGAACTCCTGGAGTCTTCCCCCTACTTGGGGTGGATTGTCACTGCGGCTTTCCGGGGGTCGCAGGAGGATGGAAGAGCACTCCACTCCTACCTTTTGGTTTCTGGGAAGACCACTGCTTCCTTTTGGTTTGCGTTTTTCCTTCCTGTTGTCCTTTTTGGGGACGAAAAAAACGGTTACGGGTCTGTACCTGTTGTTTTTTGACCGGAAACACCTTCTTTTTGTCAGCCGTACAGTCAAGAATGGACTCCAGCTCCGAACCAAATAGCAAATCCCCTGCAAAGGGAATGCTACACAGTCTATTTTTAGATGCAGCATCTCCTGGCCAAGTTTTAAGCCACAATGCTCTCCTAGCAGAATTGGTCAAAGCCGCTGACCTGGCTGACATACGAATGGATTCTGCTGAAGCATCCGCAATATATGATACTGCTGCAGAAAGCGTTGTAAATGAGTCCAGAATCTCCTGTTTTGGAGAATCCGCCGTAACATGGGCCTTCATCTGGTTAATCCAGTGTTCTAAATTCCTAGCGACACAGGTTGTTGCCATTGCTGGTTTTAGATTGTTCATCACAGACTGCCAAGCCCTTTTAAGAAGCAAATCCATTCTTTTGTCCATGGGCTCCTTTAACATGCCCATGTCCTCAAAGGCAAGGTCAGTTGATTTTGAGACCTGTGAAAAAGCAGAGTCCAGTTTTGGAACCTTGTTCCAGATGGAATCCGGGTTGTCCTCAAATGGAAATCTTCTCTTATGAGACCGGGAAAAAAATGGCTTTTTCTCAGGTTCCAACCACTCTTTTTTAATCATGTCCGAGATTATTGAATGGACTGGAAAAACACGGCTTTTTGGATCACCCAAACCTGCATACATGCGGTCATGTAGGGAGAGCTCCTTCTTTTCCTCTTCAATCCCCAAAGTCGCATGGATTACTTTTAAAAGTCCTGCGACTTCTTCAAGCGACATTTTGTACTTAGAAGCGCTCTCTGCTTCATTTTCTTCCTCCTCAGAGTCTGTTCCATCTGGAGCAAGGGAAGCAGATTCTTGGGAAGCGTCTATCGGACCTCCCAATAATATTTGAGAGCCGTCTTGGGGTTCTGAAGAAGGCTGCGGAGCCCTAGGTTCCCTTGAAGGGCCTGGTTCTTCTCTTAGGTTTGACCTAAAAGCTTGAAAGGTGGCACGGAGTTCATCCTTAATTGTAGATACTAGATCGCCACAAAAGGATGGAGACTCTTCCCTGACTACATTTGTAGTGCAATCTGCACAAAGCGACTTGGTCCAAGCCTCGCTTAACTTTTCCTTGCAGACAGGGCACCTTCTCTTCACTGGTTGAGCAGAACTTTTGGCCTGCACAAACAGAAAAGAAAAAAAAAAAACAGGGACCACGCTAAGAAAAAACTGTTACACAGTACAAATCAATACACCCAGGTGCACATAGGAAAAAACACTTTCACTTCCTTGTGCCCCGCAAGCCATGCACGACCACCACCTTTTACAAAAAGACCCCTAGATATTATGCAGACATGCTAAATCACCAGCCACTGCACCACCAGGGAGATGGGGGGTGGGGGAGAAGGGTGAATACCCCCCCCCCCTCTCTACAGGAGAAAGCGGCACAGTGTAAAATAGGACACAGTCCCTTACCTTAGCCTTGCTGGTGCCTTGGCTTGCCCCCTTATCCGCTGCATCGCTATCCATAGCTGTCTGCGGATGCGTGGTGAAGAGAAAACGCCGGTTCCAGATTCAAAAACGCCGCCGCGCTGACCTGGAACCGGAACTTTAAGGCACCAGGTGACCCTGCCCTCTCCCTCTGCGCTTTGCGGCCGGAAATGACGCGCGCGCCGACTCGGAAGTGCTGCCTCTTCCCATACAGGACGTGGCCGAGGCTCTCCTCGGCCACCAGAACAATGGCGGCCGCCACAGAGCTCCACGCCGCTTTCGCCAGCGGTCGGTGAGAGTACAGCAACCACCGCTCTGAAGAAAAAGGAGACAGCCCTCCCGGGCTGTACAGGCTCTCCCCGAGCACGGAAGAGGGAGAGGGAGCCCACGGGACCGTCCATGCTAGGAGGTAAGTGGGAGGATCAATCACCTAAAAAAAAAAAAAAAAACTGATTTGAGAACCTTGTCTCCCAGGAAAGCCCTGAGAGATCGTTGCTCTCCCAGAGGTGTTCCTCCAGCTGGAGGAAACACAAAAAACTGAGGGAAGCAACGTGGAGGCCTCCAATTAAAGAATTAATTGATGCGGTGTTTCCTGTAGGAGGAGGAGCCATGATCTCTCGGGTGCTGTCCTGAAAGACGTTTTGGAAAAAAATGTTTTCATGTAAACAAAAAGTGTCAAAAAGGGCTTTGTCTTCAAGTGGTTAGAAGAGTGGATGTAAGCTTCCTAATGTTGTGTATAAAATGCCAGAACAGTTCAAAACCCCCCCAAATGACCCCATTTTGGAAAGTAGACACCCCAAGCTATATACTGAGAGGCATGTCGAGTCCATGGAATATTTTATATGTTGACACAAGTTGCGGAAAAACGACAATTTTTTTTTTTTTTTTTTTGCACAAAGTTGTCACTAAATGATATATTGCTCAAACATGCCATGGGCATATGTGGAATTGCACCCCAAAATACATTCTGTTGCTTCTCCTGAGTACGGGGATACCACATGTGAGACTTTTTGGGAGCCTAGCCACGTACGGGACCCCAAAAACCAATCACCGCCTTCAGGCTTTCTAAGGGTGTAAATTTTTGATTTTACTTCTCACTGCCTATCACAGTTTCGGAGGCCATGGAATGCCCAGATGGCACAAAACCCCCCCAAATGACCCCATTTTGGAAAGTAGACACCCCAAGCTATTTGCTGAGAGGTATTGTGAGTATTTTGCAGATCTCGCTTTTTGTCACAAAGTTTTGAAAATTGAAAAAAAAATATATATATATATATTTTCTTTCTTCATTTTCAAAAACAAATGAGAGCTGTAAAATACTCGCCATTCCTCTCAGCAAATAGCTTGGGGTGTCTATATTCCAAAATGGGGTCATTTGGGGGGGTTTTGTGCGATTTTGGCATTTTATGGCCTTCGAAACTGTGATAGGTAGTGAGGAGTGAAATCAAAAATTTGTGCCTAGAAATCCTGAAGGCCATGCTTGGTTTTCGGGGTCCCGTACGCGGCTAGGCTCCTAAAAAGTCCCACACATGTGGTATCCCCGTACTCAGAAGCAGAAAAATGTATTTTGGGGTGTAATTCCACATATAACCATGGCATGTGTGAGCAATATATCATTTAGTGACAACTTTTTGTAATTTTTTATTTTTTTTTGTCATTATTCAATCACTTGGGACAAAAAAAATTATATTCAATGGGCTCAACAGGCCTCTCAGCAATTTCCTTGGGGTGTCTACTTTCTAAAATGGGGTCATTTGGGGGGGTTTTGTGCTATTTTGGCATTTTATGGCCTTCGAAACTGTGATAGGTAGTGAGGAGTGAAATCAAAAATTTGCGCCCTTAGAAATCCTGAAGGCGGTGCTTGGTTTCCGGGGTCCCGTACGCGGCTAGGCTCCCAAAAAGTCCCACACATGTGGTATCCCCGTACTCAGGAGAAGCAGCAAAATGTATTTTGGGGTGAAATTCCACATATAACCATAGCATGTGTGAGCAATATATCATTTAGTGACAACTTTTTGTAATTTTTTTTTTTTTTTAGTCATTATTCAATCACTTGGGACAAAAAAATAAAAAATTCAATGGGCTCAACATGCCTCTCAGCAATTTCCTTGGGGTGTCTACTTTCCAAAATGGGGTCATTTGGGGGGGTTTTGTACTGCCCTGTAATTTTAGCACCTCAAGAAATGAGATAGGCAGTCATAAATTTAAAGCTGTGTAAATTTCAGAAAATGTACCCTAGTTTGTAAACTCTATAACTTTTGCGCAAACCAATAAATATACGCTTATTGACTTTTTTTTTACTAAAAACATGTGGCTGAATACATTTTGGCCTAAATGTATGACTACAATTGAGTTTATTCAATTTTTCTTATAACAAAAAGTAGAAAATATCATTTTTTTTCAAAATTTTCGGTCTTTTTCCGTTTATATCGCAAAAAATAAAAATCGCAGAGGCAATCAAATACCATTAAAAAGCTCCATTTGTGGGAAGAAAAGGACGCAAATTTCGTTTGGGTACAACATTGCATGTCCGCACAATTTACAGTTAAAGCAGCGCAGTGCAAAATTCTGAATTCACCTCTGGTCCTCTAGCTACCAAATGGTCCGGGGCTTAAGTGGTTAAATAAAAAAAGTTTTTTTTTTTTTTTTTTTAAATAATCGATTTTTATACACCCTGATTAAATACCATCAAAAGAAAGCTCTATTTGTGGGAAGAAAATGATAACAAATTCATTTGGGTATAGTGTTGCATGACCACGCAATTGTCATTCAAAGTGCGACAGCACTGAAAACTGGCCTGGGCAAGAAGGGGGTGAAAGTGCCCAGAATTATTATTCTTTTTTTTTAATAGTGTTATGTTCCCCAGGGGAAAAGCTACATGTACAGTAGTACTTTGTCCCATCTTCCTGCATGCTGTAGAAGTCTAGCTACTTGGTTTAAGAGAACGTCCCCCCGTTGCCATCTGACAACGCAGCTAGCAAGGAGATGGCTGCATTTACAGGGGGTACTTGTCTCAGGTTCTAAGCACTTTCCTGAGACCAGCAAGAGAGGAGGCCAACGACAAGCCCCCCCAAGCCCCCACATTCCTCTTACTGACACGTGTCTAAGGAAACTGTACGGAGCCCGGGACAAGCACCCGCCATCAATGCAGCCAACTCCAAGTGCTTTACGTACGTTGTTCCAGAACACCGTTTCCTTAAAATAGAATTAAAAGGTTTTACTATTAAATTTTTTTTTTTTACTATATGTTTTGACTGGATAAGACATGGAAACCACATAAACAAGTCTTTTGGTTATAGCACATTGTTAACGTATAAACTTTCCATTTAAAGATCAATTAAAAAAAAAGCACTCTAGCTGTCATGCGGAACACACAAACACAACGAAATGACATTCAACGGCATTTCTGGGGAATTTTCTGGTTTATAACCGTTACAAAAATGTACAAAAACACAAACATGAAAAGCTCCATTTAATTCTTCTATGGATGCATAAAACTAGCATCACATATGTGAATATTTGTGGGGATTTTACTGTTTTAATTGTAGGAAAAATTCCACCACAACATTCTTATGGCTCAGAATATCGCCTTGTTCTTGCAGCTGCCAACGTATAAAGATTAAAAAGATGTTACTTTATTGTTTTTTATTTTATTTTATTTAAAAGGATACTTCTACTGCTGGAGGATAAATGTGTTAAAAAATAATTTCACACAGAGTGGACCAAAATTTGAAACTTTTGCTGGAAATGAAAAAATTAAGTCAGCACCAACAAGTACTGAAAAGAAGATTCTTTAAAGGCCCCTTTCACACTGGGCTGGGGAGGTGCGCTGGCGGTATAGTGGTGCTATTTTAAGCGCCGCTATACCGTTGTTTTTACCACGATTACCCCGCTAGCGGCCGGAAAAGGGTTAATACCGGAGGCAATGCGCCTCTGCAGAGGCGCATTGACGGCGGTATTACCGCGGTTTCCCATTGCTTTCAATGGGCAGCAGCGGTAAAGGAGCGCTCCTTCACCGCTGCAAAGATGCGGCTAGCAGGACTTTTGGAGCGGTCCTGCTAGCGCACTGCTTCAGTGTGAAAGCCTTCGGGCTTTCACACTGAAGACTGCAGGGCACGATTTTTTCAGGCGGTATAGCAGCGCTATTTTTAGCGCTACACCGCTTGAAAAACGTGTCAGTGTGAAAGGGGCCAAAGTGTTACTAAACCCAGGACCTGCATTCACACTATCTGGTCTCCCGCAGTACACAGCACATGGAAATTCAATTATTTTAGTAAATATAAACTGCTAAATACATTTTCTCATCAGCAGTATATAGCAGTCTTGTGATTTCTATCAGAGGAAGTAAACTCTGCTGTGTTTTTTTTTTTCTTCTCTGCAAAGTAAAGGCATATTGTGCTAGTATGCATCGCATTCTAGCACATTATGTGAAACTTACCTGCAAAGGAAGCCTGCGCCGTCCCCGCTGGAGGCCACATCCATCTTCGCCTGTCTTCATTCCCGGTCCGCAGACTCTGGCTCTGTGACTGGCTGGAGCCGCGTGACATCACTCCCACGCATGTGTTGATGACGTAATCGGCACAGTATACAGTAAATATCTCCTAAACGGTACAAGTTTAGAAGATATTTACAGTACCTATAGGTAAGCCTTACCTATAGGTACAAACATTAGAGGGAAGTTTACTTCCTCTTTAAAGCTTGTAGGAGGAGTTTTCATTCTCCTCTGTCTGTCCCATGAGGCTGCAGGACCCCTGACCCTCTGTCTGGACAGTGCAGATTGACCCTGTGCTGATCACGTGCACTCTCCCAAGAAAAAATAAAATAAAAAACTCTCTAGCAATAGACACCAAACTGAGCATGTGCAGAGTGCCCCCAAGGCTCTGTACTATCAGGAGATAGATTAGGGATAGAGGAAGAAGCGGAGTATCAGAGAAGACAGAATCAAACAGCCTTTTTACAAAATGCAGAGGATTAACCCCTTAGGTTCCACAGCGAGTATAACAAGCATGATTTACTGTATATATAGACTGATTTTACCATTGTGGGTTTAGCAACACTTTAACCACTTCATTACCCACCTATTGTCTTATGATATGTCGCTCGAGACCCGATGCGCGTGCCCATCAGCCGCAATGTCTGCCGGGCACCCGCGATTGCCCGTTAACACAGCAGGACTGTGGATCTGTGTGTGTAAACACACGGATCCACGTCCTGTCAGGTGAGAGGAGACCGATGGTGTGCTCCCAGTACAGAGGAACACAGATCGGTCTCCTCCCCTTGGGAGTCCCCTCCCCCTACAGTTAGAATCACTCCCTAGGGAACATATTTAACCCCTTGATCGCCCCCTAGTGTTAACTCCTTCCCTGCCAGTCACATTTACACAGTAATGAGTGCATTTTTATAGCACTGATCGCTGTATAAATGTGAATGGTCCCAATAATGTGTCAAAAGTGTCCGATATGTCCGTCACAATAAAGAAAAAAAAAAATTTGCAGATTGCCGCCATTACTAGGAAAAAAATAAAATAAATAAAAATGCCATAAATCAATCCCCTATTTTGTAGACGCTATAACTTTTACGCAAATCAATCAATATACGCTTACTGCAATTTTTTTTTAACAAAAAGATGTAGAAGAATACGTATCGCCTATACTGAGGAAAAAGTTGTTGTTTTTTAAAAAAATTGTGATATTTATTATCGCAAAAAGTAAAAAAGTGTTTTTTTTTTAAATTGGCGCTCTTCTTTTGTTTATAGCGCAAAAAATAAAAACCGCAGAGGTGATCAAATACCACCAAAATAAAGCTCTATTTAAACTCTGGGTACAGTGTTGCATGACCGCGCAATTGTCAAAACCAACAATTGGCCTGGGCAGGAAAGGGGTGAAAATGCCCTGTATTGAAGTGGTTAAAGAGGCTGTCCGCCCACCCCTGCACCTCCCACGGATGTCACCCCCAGCCGCTCAGCGTCGCCGTTTTGCATGCTGCAGGAATCACGAGGAGCGAGCGAGCGTCCCTGACACTTGGATAGTCCTCCTAGGCTCACAGGCTGCTGCGGGAGACCAGAGCCTCCCGACTCCCAGAAGATTACTGGACGACAATGGCTGAGCTTGTCCGCCTCACAGGCTGCTGCGGGAGACCCGACCGAGTGTCTCTGACTCCCCGAAGAGTCCTCCTCGACTCACACAGGCTGCTGCAGGAGAGAGCGTCCCTGACTTCCAGAAGAAGAACTGGACGCGCTTGTCCTCAGTTATCCTCACAGACTGCAGTGACTCTGTCATCAGATACTAATACTTACGGTACTACTACTAGGTTGTACTAACTAAAGTACTAGTAAAGATGTGAATGTTAGTTTAAACACAATGACTGCGTTTGACAGGATCTGATGCACCAGTAATCATCATGTGCAAATTATGACATAATGGACCTAAACAATAAAGTGACCAGGCATGCAGCATGCATGTGTGGGGCAGCGATGAGCAAAACCATAAATCATATAAAAAAAAAGGCATCAATTAAGTACCGGTATTTGTAAATCATTTACTACGACATCATAAACCATAAATAATGAACTGGCATACGTTCGGGACATTTGTTGTAGCCGTTTGTGGAATATATATTGGTGCACATTAAGTGCAATATCTTCTATATCTATAATAGGTTTATAATATATTTTATTATTATTATTTCATTAATTATGGGTTTTTATGCTTTAGTGATCGATTCACAAATACTTCATTGATATCTTTTTTTGTATGATTTATGGTTTTGCTCATCACTACCACGCATGCGCACGGATTGCACGGTTAATTATTATTTTTGGTCCATATGTTTAAAGGGGTTGTAAAGGTTTGTTTTTTATTTTCTAAATAGGTTCCTTTAAGCTAGTGCATTGTTGGTTCACTTACCTTTTCCTTCGATTTCTCTTCTAAATGTTTTTTGTCTGAATTTCTCACTTCCTGTTTCTCCTCAGTAAGCTTCACACCATCATCCGAGCGGTGTTTAGTCAGCCAGAACAGCTTACTGAGGAGGAACAGGAAGTGAGAAATTCAGACAAAAAACATTTAGAAGAGAAATCGACCCCTTTAAAGTTCATGTGCGTGTAAAGGCAGGTATCCCAATACTTTTGGTAATATAGTGTATGTACATGGTGCAACCATATAGGTCATGATATATAGAAGGGCTACTTCCCTAAGGTAGGGCTAGACAAAACCCAGGCGCCAGGTCGCAATGGCGACTGGAAATTGCATCCTGGCGCCTGGATTACACCGCAGCAGCGGTCGCATCCTCCCGCGGACTAGCGTTGGGCTGGCCGATAATTGAGGCCGCGGCTTTTGCGGCCTGCTGGAGCAGGATACACACTCCCATTTGCGAACCGGCGCCCTCTGGTGGACGGTGCCTCCCTCGCTCTGTGTCAGTGGAGCAGAGTCGGACTGAAGCCACCGGCACCTCCTCCTCTCTGTTTACATCCAGTGAGGAGGAGGAGCCCGAGACACACACCGCTGTTCTGAGGTCTGTACTATACACTCTATTAGATTAGAAGTAGATGGACATGTGGGGAGGGGTGCCTGTACTAAGGGGGTACTATACTTCTGGGGTCTGCACTAAGGGGGGTGTGTATACTGCGGGGGTCTGTACTAAGGGGGGAATCTATACTAATGGGGGTCTGCACTAAGAGGGATTCTATACTGATGGGGGGGTCTGCACTAAGGGGGGATTCTATACTAATGGGGGGGTCTATACTGAGGGAGGGGGTCTATACTGCGGGGGTCTGCACTAAGGGGGATTCTATAATGATGGGGGTCTGCACTAAGGGGGGATTCTATACTAATGGGTGTCTGCACTAAGAGGGGTGATTCTACACTGATGGTGGGGTCTATACTGCGGGGGTCTGCACTAAGAGGGATTCTATAATGATGGGGGTCTGCACTAAGGGGGGATTCTATACTAATGGGTGTCTGCACTAAGAGGGGGGATTCTACACTGATGAGGGGGGCCTATACTGAGGGAGGGTGTCAGTACTTAGTGAGGGGGTCTATACTAACGGAGGGTGGTCTGTACTGAGGGGGGTCTATACTGATGGAGGGTGGTCTGTACTGATGAAGGGGGGTCTGTTCTTAGTGAGGGGGATCTATACTGCGGGAGCGGAGTATGTAGTTAGTGGAGGGGTGTCTGTACTGAGGGGGGACTATAGTTTTTTCTGCACCAGGTGACACCAAACCTTGTGACGCCACTGTCAGAGCCACCTCATCAGTGCCATCTGTCAGTGCCGCCCATCAGCGTCACCTACTAGTGCTCATCAGTGAGTGCCACCTGTCAGTGCCCATCAGCACAGCCTATCAGTGCTTATTAGCGCAGCATCAGCAACGTCGCCTAACAGTGCCCATCAGTGAGTGCCACCTGTCAGCGCCCATCAGTGCAGCCTATCAATGCTTATCAGTGCCCATTAGTGCCACCTCATCAGTGCCGCATATTAGTGCCACCTCATCAGTGCCCATCAGCGCAGCCTGATTAGTGCAGCCTATCAGTGCCGCCTGTCGGTGCCCATCAGCGCGGCCTGATCAGTGCAGCCTATCAGTGCTTATCAGCATCGCCTATCAGTACCCATCAGTGCCATTTAATCAGTGCAGCTTATCAGCGCAGCGTCATCAGTATCGCCTGTCAGTGCCATCTAATCAATGCAGCCTATCAGTGCCAATCAATACAGCAAATCAGCGCCACCTATCAGTGCCACCTTATTTTTTTTACTGTTTGGTCTTTTTTTCGCTGGGCACCCGGCCCGAGCAATTCCTTTTGCCTGACGCACCGGACATGCAGTTCTGGGCGCTGGACAGCCGATTTAAAAAACTGTCTCTTAACTTTTTTAGCTGGCTCCTAGATTCTAAGCAAATTTGTCAAGCCCTGCCCTAAGGTATCACATAACGATTGTGTCTTAGGCTAAAATAGCTAAAAATAGCAGCCTGCAAACCGAGCCTAAACAGCGGCTCCTTTCTCTCCAATGTGAAAGCCCCGAGGGCTTTCACACTGGAGCGGTGCGCTAACAGGACTTAAAAAAAAGTCCTGCTAGCCGCATCTTTGGAGCGGTGTGTTTACCGCTCCTACACCGCTCCTTCCCATTGAAATGAATGGGATACCGCGGTAATACCGCCCGCAAACCGCGGCTGTAGCCGCGGTTTGCGGGTGGTATTAACCCTTTTTCGCCCGCTAGCAGGGGTTAAAACCGCACCGCTAGCGGCCGAATACCTCTGCAATCACGACGGTATAGCGCTGCTAAAAACAGCGGCGCTATACCGCCACCGCCCCAGTGTGAAACCGACCTTAGGAATGGCTCATACTAGCCACACAGAACATCATTCCCTTTACCGGTGTGGACTTCTGTTCAGGCTGTATGGGCTTTGGATATGGTGCTTCACGTTTTTACAGTGTTCGGCACTATTTACCTTTTTTTTTTTTTTTAACTTCATTGACATATTACAATGTGCCATTTCATTCAATTCTATGAACAGATCAGCCAGGGTTCATAGAAATTCAAGCTGTGACAGAGAGTAGCGGAACAACGCAGACATGTTACAGATTTCCACACTGCCGCTTGCGTTCTATCGTGAACGGGGCATGTGGAAAACAAATGTGTTCGGTGTGCCCTTGTGGAGACTGGCATTTTTCTAGCACAGACAATCACTGATCTCTGCACATGTGTGAATGGGCCCTAAGTCCGGGTTCACACTAATCTGGTGCTTGACACCGCCTGTAATCCGCACAGGAATCGCAGCACATTCCGGTGTGAATTACACGCAGTGTCTCCAGGTTCAATTTGAGCCATGGATTTCCATGGCTCAAATCGCACCGCATTCACACCAAACTTGTACAGGACCTTTTTTTTTTGTCTGCATCACAATCAGATCGCATGGGTGTTCACACCCTTGTGATCCGATTCTGAAAATCGCACTGCGTTTTGCAAAGAGATTTTGGGGTATCGTTACCTTAACCACTTCAATACTGGGCACTTTATACCCCCTTTCTTCCCAGACCAATTTTCAGCTTTCTGTGTTCTCGCACTTTGAATGACAATTACTCAGTTATGGTACACTATACCCAAATGACATTTTTATCATTTTGTTCACACAAATAGAGTTTTCTTTCGGTGGTATTTATTCACCACTTGGTTTTAAAAGTTTTGTGATATAAGCGAAAAAAATCGTTTTTTTAAAAAAAAAAAAAAAAAAAAAAAAACAATATTTTGTGCTTTAAAAAAAATTAATCGAATTTCATCATAAATGAAAGGCCAAAATGTATTCTGCTACATGTCTTTGGTAAAAAAAAGTCCTGATTAGGATAGGCTTGTGTGATCACTGGTACAGATGTGCGCAGATAATCACTGGTACAGATGATTTTACTGGGACATATGTCCGTATATGTGCATCGGCCTGGTGGGAAGTAGTTAACATACACGGCGCAATCAGTTCGCATGCAGGGGTTGCGATTATGCGGTGTGGAATCCGCAGCGAATTTGCACCGCATCTAGTGTGAACCAAAGCTTAAGCCCTGTACACACTGGCGGGAATCTCGTCGGGGAAAACAAAACGTCCGTTTTCCCGTCGAGATTCCCGGCTAGCTTTTCTTGCTCGCCGAGTGTACACACGGCACATTCAAAAGAACGCGGTGACGTCATCGACTACGACGAGCATGCGCTCGTCACATTCGATGCCGTCGCCGCCATCTTGCTTCACCCTACACTACCCTTGTAAGCTACCGCGCAAGCGTCAAAGTCTCATCGAGCATGCGCGGTTTTACCTGGAGACAGGTAAGCATACACACTCACGGTTTTCTCATCGGGAAACAGGCCGACAAAAATCCAGACGAGAAAATAGCGAGCAGGTTCTATATTTTTCTCGTCGAGATTCCCGGCAGTTTTCCCAACGAGAAGCCATACACACGACCGCTTTTCTTGGCAAAAAGCTCTCCCAGCAGTTTTCTTGCCGAGAAAACCGGCCGTGTGTACGAGGCTTAACTGTTTAGTTTGCTCAGAAAGGATGCAAGCAGGTGCTCTATGCACCATTTCTCTCTGCTCCACAGGGAAGAGAATCTACAGAACTACAAAAATACAACCATGGAAATATGGAACAGCAAGCATGGAATACGGAGGTGACATTAGCTCGGGGAACACAGTGTTTACATTCCTATAAATATCCAGTCTGCATTCCTCACATAAGACAACACACATCACACATCACTTTTCAAAGACAAACAATTACCAGTATAATCTGACTCTGGTGGGTAGGCAAGTAAGGGCTGGTTGTTTTCTATATTTACATCCCTTAAAGAAGAATTCAAGATATGGATATTTGTTAGAGTTACACTGGTACAGCTGGTCTAAGTATATACCATATCTGGGCGATGCCTCGGCTGTGGGTGCCAATACTTTAACAGCAACTCCAAACGCAGAACACAAGTGCAGAGCATTTGCAGGCAGCAGATCACACGGTACAACACCACCATATGATTTGGTGTGGTGCATGCACTAGTTTTTGTGCGATTTCAGAGCATTCAAATAAATGGGCAGAAAAATTGCACTGCAGGGGAACACGCAAAAATCGCACAGGAAAGCAGACCGCGTTCTTGTGCAATTCTGGTGTGAACCGACCCAGAAGAAGAACTTAGGCTGGGAACACACAGGCTAAAAAATGGCAAGTTTGGCAGGAACCGGCCGATCTTCATCCCGTGCATACAGCTCTCTGAGCAGCTTCTGTCGAATGAGCATTCGGGAAAACCAGCATCTGATCGATGCGTTCTCTGGCTGGGGGTGGGCAGAACACAATAGCTCAGCAGGGAAGAATGCCGCACTTACATCGCTTAGTTAGTACGGCGACCTGCCACTTTTTTTTTTTTTTTGTTTTCGTTCAGCCTGCTGGGTTAAATGAAAAAAAATAAAAAAAATTACATTTCTATGTGTATCCAGCATAACACATTATGGGGGAGCAGGGAAAATGCGGCTTAACTTCAAGTGTAAACGAGCCCTAAAGACGAAGAGAAAGTCACATGGAGTCCTCGCCAGTCATCACAATGATGGCTTTACTTCCTGCAAACCCTGCAAATTAAAAGCATAATGAGCTAGTGTGCATCGCATACTAGCCCATTATGTGACACTTACCTGTAAACTAATCCAGCGTTGTCCCCTGTGCAGGCTGCGCCCATCTTCTCGCCCCTCTTCCTTCCAGGGCCGCGGACTCCAGCTCTGTGATTGGCCGGGGCTGTGTGACGTCACTCCCACGCACGTCAGTAACGGCACACGCTAGGGGGGGAAGGCATGGAGGTCTGTTTCTTCCCAGCACATGCGCCGATTACATAATTGGCACACTACAAGTGAAACATCTCCTAAACGGCGCACGTTTAGGAGATATTTCCACTACCTATAGGTAAGCCTTATTCTAGGCTTACCTATAGGTATAAGTAAGGAGGGAGGGTTTACAACCACTTTAAGGGGTCCATTGTCTGTTGGCAGGATACTGTGACTGGAGACACAACCCACCATGGCAGAGTCTAACAGCACCACCCCCTAACAAAAAAAACGACCTTATAAAGCCCACCCTGTGTCAGGAGGTGAACGCCCATGACAACTTATGCAAATGCCAGTGCAAACCCTCACATAGCAGTGTACAGCCATTCATTGCAATGGGGGGCTGTGCACAGTACCAGTGCCTCTCCTATGCCGCCTATTTACACTCCATGCAGGCTGTGCGCTTTCTTGTAGCCGTGTTCATGGTTGGCTGGTGTGAGTGAAGTCTACACATATTTCATCTGTTCATAGATGACTTCTCAATCAATCAGGATAGGAGTCATAACTATATTAAAGTGCTGCGCAAACCGTTAGCTCATTATAAATACCTATAGAGATCAGGCTGACACCAATGACCATCACTGACCTCCATATATACATGACAGGTGGGGTGTACAGATAGGGGGGGGTATACAGATGACAGGTGGGGTGTACAGATAGGGGGGGTGTACAGGTGACCGGTGGGGGTGTACAGATGACAGGGGGGGGTGTACAGATGACGGGGGGGTGTACAGATGACCGGTGGGGGTGTACAGATGACCGGTGGGGGGTGTACAGATGACCGGTGGGGGGTGTACAGATGACCGGTGGGGGGTGTACAGATGACAGGTGGGGGGTGTACAGATGACAGGTGGGGGTGTACAGATGATCGGTGGGGTGCACAGATGATCGGTGGGGTGCAAAGATGATCGGTGGGGTGTACAGATGACAGGTGGGGTGCACAGATGATCGGTGGAGTGTACAGATAATCGGTGGGGTGTACAGATGACAGGTGGGGTGTACAGATGACAGGTGGGGTGTACAGATGATCGGTGGGGTGTACAGATGACAGGTGGGGGTGTACAGATGACAGGTGGGGTGTACAGATGACAGGTGGGGGTGTACAGATGACAGGTGGGGGTGTACAGATGACAGGTGGGGGTGTACAGATGACAGTGGGGGTGTACAGATGACAGTGGGGGTGTACAGATGACAGGTGGGGGGTACAGATGACAGTGGGGGTGTACAGATGACAGGTGGGGTGTACAGATGACAGGTGGGGGGTACAGATGACAGGTGGGGGGTACAGATGACAGGTGGGGGGTACAGATGACAGGTGGGGTGTACAGATGACAGGTGGGGTGTACAGATGATCGGTGGGGTGTACAGATGACAGGTGGGGTGTACAGATGACAGGTGGGGTGTACAGATGACAGGTGGGGTGTACAGATGACAGGTGGGGTGTACAGATGACAGGTGGGGTGTACAGATGACAGGTGGGGTGTACAGATGACAGGTGGGGGTGTACAGATGACAGGTGGAGTGCACAGATGACCGGTGGGGTGTACAGATGACAGGTGGGGTGTACAGATGACAGGTGGGGTGCACAGATGATCGGTGGGGTGCACAGATGATCGGTGGGGTGTACAGATGATCGGTGGGGTGCACAGATGATCTGTGGGGTGCACAGATGACCGGTGGGGTGTACAGATGATCGGTGGGGTGTACAGATGACAGGTGGGGTGTACAGATGATCGGTGGGGTGCACAGATGACAGGTGGGGTGCACAGATGACCGGTGGGGTGTACAGATGACAGGTGGGGTGCACAGATGATCGGTGGGGTGTACAGATGACAGGTGGGGTGCACAGATGACAGGTGGGGTGCACAGATGATCGGTGGGGTGCACAGATGATCGGTGGGGTGCACAGATGATCGGTGGGGTGTACAGATGACAGGTGGGGTGCACAGATGATCGGTGGAGTGTACAGATGATCGGTGGGGTGATAACACACACACAGAATGGGATCTCCTCTGACAGACAAGAGACCCTCAATGTCAACAAATGTCATTCGGCCCCTGAGCGATCTCCTCCCACACTGACCGATGCAGCACGACACTCTCACACACGGCTGATCTCATCTCTATGGAGGATAAGCCGGGAGTACCGGTGATCGGAGGACAGTGACCGATGCCGGACTGATCTGATGACCCGGGGGCACCCCATCCATCCTCCCCATACGGAGATCCCCATCCCCCACTCCCGCACACAGATCCCCCTCCATACCACAGACGTTCTCCTCCAGCCCCGGGCACACACCGCTCTCCAGCCGCTTTACCTCTCCCGGATCTGCCCACGTCCCAGTCTCGCGAGATCTCCAGTGTGGTGTGTACAGTACACAAGCTCCCCCTGCGTCATTGGTCCTCTGCCTGTTACTGAGCATGCGCGACTTGCCCACCACTTCTACTGCTAACCCTGCTAACAAACAATAAATTATATCCTTATTTCCCAAAAATAAAACATACACATCCACTGTGTTCTATATTTCATGAAATCATTTCTTGCTGTGTATTTCTCCTCTTAGAGCTCCTGCACCTCTTCTTTTACCCCTTATTTCCATTTGTTTGGAACAAGCAGTGCAGGATGAAGCTGAAGTTGGCTCCTTATTCGGCCAGCTTCTTATTGAGGTTGGATCTTTATTCACAAAAAGTGATTATTTACTAAACAATCATCTGCAACATTTATAATAAAATTGTGAACTTTAACAACAATTCTGTCAGCCTGACAGCCATGTATTTAAAGGGGTTATTCTGAATAAATAACTTTTTCTATATAAAAACCATCTTGGCTCAACCAAATTCTACTTGTTTTATACTCATTGGGCATCCTACTATATAGGAAAGTTCAATTTGGTCCGAACCAAGTGATAGAAATCCTAAAATATGGCACCAAACTTGTCACCCATGCATTTCAATGGGAAATTCCGAATAAGAAGCCAAGCTATTACTTTGAGGAAACCATCTTGGCTCAATGAGTATAAAACAAGTGGAATTTGGGTGAGTCAAGATGGTTTTCATATAGGAATAGCTTGGCTTCTTATTCAAAATTTTCCATTGAAATGCATTGCTGTCATGGTGCCATGTTTGGTGCCATATTTTAGGATTTAGATCACTTGGCTCGGGCCAGATTGAATTTTCCTATATACCGTATATACTCGAGTATAAGCCGAGTTTTTCAGCCATTTTTTTTAGGGCTGAAAATAGCCCCCTCAGCTTATTACTCGAGTCAGTGTACCTGTCAGGTCGCTGGCGTCCATTTTTCAAAAGTCGCGGCTTCCTCCTGGTCCGTGATAGGCGTTTGACACTGTGTTCTGCTACCGCCTATCACGGAGGTCCTCTCATCCTCTGACTTTCCCAGCAGACACTGTGTTCAGTGTTCCGCCAACCACGGACGTCCTCTTGTCCGAGGATGAAAGAAGGTCCGTGATTGGCGGAACACTGAACACAGTGTCTGCTGGGAAACTGAGTTTGAGGATGAGAGGACCCCGTGATAGGCGGTAACGGAACACAGTGTCAAACGCCCATCACGTAGCAGGACGGGACAAGGAGGAAGCCGTGAGTTTTGAAAAATGGACGCCCACAGCCTGTACAGGTACACTATCATACAGGTACACTGATATACAGGTACACTAATACAGGTACACTGACTCAGGCACAGTGAGGCTGTAATGGGCACAGTAAGGCTGCAATGATTATGGGCACAGTGAGGTTGCAAATGGGCACAGTAAGGCTGCAATGATTATGGGCACAGTGAGGTTGGGCACAGTGAGGTTGCAAATGGGCACAGTAAGGCTGCAATGATTATGGGCACAGTGAGGTTGGGCACAGTGAGGTTGCAAATGGGCACAGTAAGGCTGCAATGATTATGGGCACAGTGAGGTTGCAATGGGCACCGTGAGGTTGCAATGGGCACAGTGAGGCTGCAATTGGGCACAGTGAGGTGTGCAAATGGGCACAGTGAGGAGTGCAAATGGGCACAGTGAGGCGTGCAAATGGGCACAGTGAAGCTGCAAATGGACATTGTTGACCCTCTTTTCCTCTTACAGTTGCTGCTGCATTCTCACCCTAGGCTTATACTCGAGTCAATACTTTTTCCCAGTTTTTGGTGGTAAAATTAGGGCCTTATATTCGGGTCGGCTTATACTCGAGTATATATGGTAGTAGGATGCCCAACTAGTATAAAACAAGTGGAATTTGGGTGAATTGTATGGCTGTCAGAGTGCCATATTTTAGGATTTATATCACTTGGCTCGGGCCAAATTGAACTTTCCTATATATTAGGATGCCCAAAAAAACAAGTGGAATTTGGGTGAGCCAAGATGGTTTTCATATAGGAATAGCTTGGTTTCTTTTTCGTCATTTCCCATTAAATTCATGAGGGGAAGCTGTCGCCACTAAGGGACCATTCACCTTGTTACCAGGGACCACAGTGAGTAGCTGAAGCAAGTATCAGAGCAGTATTCTCACCAACCGGGGATGGTGAAGAATCGGGAAACTTCAGCAGGTGCCAAGCCAGGGACCCAGCCAGAGGGGTGACGCTTGAGGAGTATCTGGAGTGCCAAGCCAGGGACCCAGCAGGGAAGCAGGGGTGATGCTTGAGGAAGATACTAAAGTAAGAAGATTAGAAGAGCTAACAGGATTCAGTGGCAGTGAATCAGCAAGTCTGGTGAGAGAGACTGGGAGCTCAGTGGGCTGAGTGTCTACAAGGAATGATTGTATAGAAGTAAAGGAGTTTGTTACAATTTGTGTTAGCAAATGTTCTAAGACGGTTGCCATAGGAGACAGCGATCCTACACCTGCAGATGTAGTGTCTTGCTGGATGCCTTTCCCTGCATGGCTGTCTTCCTGTAGAAGTCTCAGAGTCTGCTAATTGACATTGCAATTATCTAAGGGTGTCCTGGTCCTAAACCCTCTCTCCCACAGTTCTGTTCAAGAGAAAATAAATCTCTCTTTGCGTTCAAGAAGTCTCTGGCGCCCATGAATCTACTTTGCATTACAGCCACTATGCCTCGCAACCCACTCTATACAAATGTCAGCTGTTCCTGGCTCTGGAGGTTCTCATTAGACTAAAGGAGGCCTGGGACCTTGCTACACACATTGATAAGATAGACATTGATAAGATAGAACGAGTCCAGAGACGGGTAATAAAAATGGTGAAAGGTCTGGGGGATAAAACATATCAAGAGCAATTTCAGGAACTTAAAGCGGAACTCCACCCTAAAGTGGAACTTCCGCCCATCGGATTCCTCCCCCCCTCCGGTGCCACAATTGCCACCTTTCAGGGGGGAGGGGGGTGCAGATACCTGTCTAAGAGAGGTATTTGCACCCACTTCCGGGAATACACACTGCGGGTAGACTGCAGGCAGTGCGTCACTTCCTGGTCCCCCCCCGTTGTGTTCTGGGAAACAAACGGCTCCCAGAACACAGCGGGGACCAGTGAAAGACGCGCAGCGCTGCTCGCACATGCACAGTAGGGAACTGGGAAGTGAAGCCGGAACGCTTCACTTCCTGATTCCCTCACCCATGATGGCGGTGGGGGCAGCAGAGTGATGAGCGATTGCTCGTCTTCTGCTGCCGACGTTGCTGGACTCCAGGACAGGTAAGTGTCCTAATATTAAAAGTCAGCAGCTGCAGTATTTGTATTTGCTGGCTTTTAATATTTTTTTTACGGCGGAGCTCCACTTTAATATGTACAGTCTGGAGGAAAGAAAGGAAAGGGTAGATTGAAACCTTTGAATATATCAAGGGGGTGAATAAGGCACAGGAGGGCAGTTTTTTCAATATGAAACAAAAAAACAAGAACACGGAGACATGACTTAAAACTAACTGGAGGAAAGTTCAAAACTAATGTAGCGGGGTGGTCAATTTAGGGGGGGTCTCTGAGTGGTAATTAGGCTCAGACACCTTAATTTGTTAAGGGTCATGGACCATTTTTGTCCTCAGGGGATAATGCTGGTGATGAGTTCCCTGTGGCCTGCGGGTGGCGCTGCCATTCTGGGCCAGGGTTGAACCACGAGCGTAGTGCTGTGCCTTTTGTGTCCCCTCTCGGCAGCCATACAGTGGGGCGGGGAACCTTTTGTGCATGCCGGGAGAGGATATAAAAGGGGCAGACATCTGCTGATCGGGGTCCATGCCCAGGCACCTTTAGCTTGGGGGTGAGTGAGGTTCATCTCTGGGTGCCCTAGGCCCGGAGGCTGTGTTCCTGTTCCATCTCAGGCACCTTTGGCCAGGGATGAGGTACTACCCTGCCGTCCTGTTCGCCTGGGTATGAAGACCCAGCGGTTGCGGAAAAGGCCGGGGGCCCAGCACTAGTGATGAGCCGAACACCCCCGGGTTCGGTTCGCACCAGAACCCGCGAACGGACCGGAAGTTCGAACGAACATTAGAACCCTATTAAATACAATGGATGCGAACGTTCGAATTCTAAAGTGCTAATTATAACAACTATTATGCATGTTATTGTCCTAAAAAGGGTTTGGGAACCCGGGTTCTGCACCAGGGGACATGTATCAATGCAAAAAGAAGTTTTAAAAACGGTCGTTTTTCGGGAGCAGTCATTTTAATGATGCATAAAGTGAAAAAAAAAAAGTCAAATATTCCTTTAAATATCGTACCTGGGGGGTGTCTAAAGTATGCCTGTGAAGTGCCACGTGTTTCCCGTGTTTAGAACTGTCCCTGCACAAAATGACACTTCTAAAGGAAAAAAAAGCCATTTAAAACTGCTTGCGGCTTTAATGTAATGTCTGGTCCCGGTAATATGGATGAAATTCTTTAAGAAAAATGGCATAGCTACCCCATGACCCCCCCCCCCCTACCCCAGCCCATTACCAGCCCCTTTGGGTCTTGTATGGATATTAAGGGGAACCCCGCACATAAAATAAAAAAGGCCCTATATACTCTGAACAGCCGTATACAGGCGGTGCATACAAGACAGGGACTGTAGGTTTGTTCTTATGTAGAATCTGTTTGTAATTTTGAACAGGTACATTGTTGAAGTGTAGCTCCAGCCCAAAAATCTATTTTTAAACTTTTTGGAAAACATAGGTAAGGGTTATCACCCCTGTAACATTTGTTTTGCTGTCTGTGCCCCTGTTCAGAACATTTCACCTCACTTTCCGTCCCAATGACAACTGTTTTTGAAATGTGGTGTTTTTCTTGAAACAAGGATTGCTGATAAAGCATCAGTACAGAGGAGACACCTTTCTCCCATATTTATTCTTACAGGAGAGAATTTTCCTTCCTAGTGGTAGATTTCCTCTCACTTCCTGTTGTCTTCTTGCGTTTGCAAGTAGGAGTCGTTTGTAAGTTGGATGTTTGAAAGTAGGGACCTGCCGTATATACTCTGCAGAAATAGGCCCCTTAGTTGTTGGTGTTGGCACAACACTGTAAGCACTCACAGTTACTCTTGGTTGGTGCTGGAACGCCCTGCTGTCAACTATTATATCAGGAATTTTAATTACATATAATTGTTGAACAGTGGTAGTAAAAATTGGGCCTTTGATGGTGGTGCTGGTGCCACAACACTGTAAGCCCTGACAGTTACTCTTGGTGGGTGCAGCAATGGGCCCTGCTGTGAATTATTAGATCAAGAATTGTAATTACATGCCCCTGTTGAACAGGGGCTGAAAAATTGGGCCTTAGGCACTGGTGGCACAACACTGCAACCCCTCACAGATACTGTACTTGGAGCACAGCAATGAGCCCTGTTGCAAAGTATTGCTTCAAAAATTGTAATGACACGCCCCTGTTAAACAGGGGCTGAAAAATTGGGCCTTAGGCACTGGTGGCACAACACTGCAACTCCTCACAGATACTGTACTTGGAGCACAGCAATGAGCCCTGTTGCAAAGTATTGCTTCAAAAATTGTAATTACACGCCCCTGTTAAACAGGGGCTGAAAAATTGGGCGTTAGGCACTGGTGGCGGCACCCATAAACAAAAATGATCTTCCAAGCTATCATCATCAATCGTATCATTGAGGACTCGGAGGAGGAGGATAGCCAGTCAACATAACAGCACAGGCACTCAGCATCAGCATCAGTCTTGAAGGGATGTGACATTTTAAAATCAATTAGTCTGTTATATCAGCATCAGGTGTGTGGTAGCTGGTGGTGATCCAAGACTGGTTCATCTTGATGAAAGTCAGTCGATCAACCGAGTCGGTGGACAGGCGCACCCTGTGATCCGTGACAAATCCTCCAGCAGCACTGAATGTGCGTTCCGAAAGAACGCTGGATGCAGGACAGGCCAGTAGCTCAATTGCATACTGTGCAAGCTCTGGCCAGTGATCCATCCTCAAGACCCAGTAAGCCAGAGGATTTTCGGTGGGGAAGGTGTCCAAGTCTGACCTTGCCCCTAGATATTCCTGCACCATGTTTATCAGACGCTGGCGATGGTTGCTGGAACCAATCATACTTTGGGGCTGCGGACTAAAGAATTGTCTGAACGCATCGGTCAGACGGCCACCTTCCCCACCGCTCCTTCTTTGACTGGCCGAAGCCTCAGCAACTCGTTGTCCAGGACCAGGAGTTTGCAACCTCCCAGTCTCTGGGAACGCGTTGCACAGACCTTTCTGCAAGGCCTCCCGGAGTTGTCTCATCCTCTGCTCCCTCTGCGACGGTAACATAAGGTCCGCAACCTTACCCTTGTACCGTGGATCAAGGAGAGTGGCCAGCCAGTAATGGTCCCTCTCCTTGATCCGAAGAATACGAGGATCCTTCCGCAGACTTTGCAGGATCAGGGAGGCCATGCAGCGTAGGTTTGCTGAGGCATTCGCTCCGGAGTCCTCTGGGTCACTAAGGACGACATGATCCGCAGCCACCTCCTCCCAGCCACGTACAAGTCCACTGGTTTCTTGGGACTGTAAATCATCCCTAAAAGACTGCTGCTGATGATGCTGAGTGCCAGCCTCCACCTCCATGCTGACACAATCCTCCTCCTCCTCCTCCTCCTCCTCCTCTTCCTGTGCGATGGGTGGGACAGAAGGAACACTGTCTGGGTAAAGGGGGCCTTGAGAGGCAAGGAAGTCCTCCTCTTCCTGCCTCTGTTCTGCCTCAAGTGCCCTGTCCATTATTCCACGCAGCGTGTGCTCCAACAGGTGGACAAGAGGTACAGTGTCACTGATGCATGCACTGTCACTGCTCACCATCCTCGTGGCCTCCTCAAATGGTGCCAGGACAGTGCATGCATCCCTGATCATGCCCCACTGGCGTGGAGAAAAAAAACCAAGCTCCCCTGACCCTGTCCTGGTGCCGTAGTCGCACAGGTACTCATTGATGGCCCTCTGCTGCGTGTGCAGCCGCTGCAGCATGGCCAACGTTGAGTTCCACCTGGTGGGCATGTCACATATAAGGCGGTTCTTGGGCAGGTTCAACTCCTTTTGCAGCTCAGCCAGGCGAGCACTGGCATTATAAGATCTGCGGAAATGCACACAGACTTTCCTGGCCTGCCTCAGGACATCCTGTAAGCCCGGGTACCTGCCCAAGAACCGCTGCACCACCAGGTTAAGGACGTGAGCCACACAGGGCACATGGGTCAGTTGTCCCTGTCGGAGGGCGGAGAGGAGGTTGGTGCCATTGTCGCAAACCACCATTCCTGGCTTAAGCTGGCGTGGCGTCAACCACCTCTCGGCCTGGCCCTGCAGAGCAGACAGGACCTCTGCCCCAGTGTGGCTTCTGTCCCCCAAACACACCAGCGCAAGCACGGCATGGCATCTTTTTGCCTGCGTACTTGCGTAGCCCCGTGAACGGCTACGGAGCACCGCTGGTTCATAGGACAAACCACAGGAAGAGGCCATGGAGGAAGAAGAAGAGGAGGGGGTGGAGGAGAGAGGTGTGTCACAACCAGTAGTAGCATTTTGGAGGCGTGGCGGTGGGACAACCTCCAACACTACTGCACCTTGTCCTGAATCCTTCCCAGCTGCCAAAAGAGTGACCCAATGGGCCGTGAAAGAAAGGTAACGTCCCTGTCCATGCCTGCTGGACCATGAGTCAGCGGTAATATGCACCTTACCGCTGACCGCCCTGTCCAGCGAGGCCAAGACATTGCCTTCCACATGCCGGTAGAGAGCCGGAATAGCCTTCCGTGAGAAAAAGTGGCGTTTGGGAACCTGCCACTGAGGAACCGCACATTGCACAAACTCACGGAAGGGGGCCGAGTCTACCAACTGAAAAGGCAGCAGTTGAAGCGCTAGCAATTTAGCCAAGCTAGCATTCAACCGCTGGGCATGTGGATGGCTGGGAGTGAACTTCTTTCGACGGTCCAGCAGCTGGGGCAGGGAAATTTGCCTGCTAGAATCGGACGTCGGTGTACTGCTAGCAGAGTGGGCGCAAGTACTTGGCTGTGACACACCTAATTCTACACCTTCATTCCTCTCAGTGCATGTTTCAGAGAGGACTGAAGTTATAGTGGGGTTGGAGATCCCAGCTGATGCGGTGCAAGGAGAGGTCCGCTTTGTTCTTTGGTGTGGGTCTTTGAGGTAGGCTTGCCAACGAGCTGCATGGCAGGTCAACATATGTCTGGTCAGGCATGTGGTACCCAAGCGGCTGATGTTTTGGCCACGCGATATACGCTTGAGACATATGTTGCAAACAGCAGCTGTGCGATCTGATGCACTAGCCTCAAAAAAGGCCCACACCAAAGAACTTTTTGAATGACGGGCAGAGGCAGCGCCCTGCACAGGCGGAGCTCTGCGGTGTGATTCCGTCGGTGTACTGCCCTTACGCTGGCCACCAAAGGGCATCCTGCCTCGTTGGAGATGTGCCTCCTCCTCATCCTCCTCCTCCTCCTCTCTCCTATTAGGCACCCACGTGGAGTCATTGACCTCATCATCCCCTCCCTCCTCATCACTGGAGCCAATCTGGCAGTATGCTGCAGCTGCTGGAACATGACTGCCAGATTGGTGTCCTTCTTGAGCATCCCCTCTGTCTGCTCTCACGCTACTGCCTTCCTCTAGCTGGGTTTCATCATCAGACCCTTCGAAACGCTGGGCATCCTCCTGGAGCATGTACCCAACACTGTGCTGAAACAGTTCGGGGGACTCCTCAGGAGGAGGACATGGTGGGTCTAGGGAAGGAGTGACTGATGATTTGTCTGACATTGATACCAGGGAAGACGACGCTTTGGCAGCTGCTTTTCCAGTACCCTGAGCCTGGGTGAGAGAGGATGAGGAGGAGGAGGAGGGCTTGGTCATCCACTCTACCAAGTCTTCGGCATGATGTGGCTCAACATGTCCAGCTGCCGAAAAGAAGGACAAGCGTGTCCCATGGCCATGTGCTGATGACAATGCACCGCGTCCACGACCAGCACTGTTGCCCCCAGACACAGAGCCTGCTTGCCCTCTTTTATTGCCTCCTGACTGTCTGCCTCTCCTTGTTTGCCTTCCAGACATTCTAATAGATGGCCTGCAGGGAGATGGGAAAAAAGCAATAAGGGCTACCTTCAGGTGTCCTTCTCTGTCCCTGGAAACAAGGACTTGCAGAGTGAAAGAAAAAAAACACTCTCCCTACCTACAGTTTTCTGTCCCTAGAAAAAATGTTTTTTTTAATCACAATATAGCAAAAGGACAATTCACTCACTGTCCTTCCAGGTCCCTGGAAACAAGGACTTGCAGAGTGAAAGAAACTGACACTGTCCCTACCTAGAGTTTTCTGTCCCTAGAATAAATGTTTTTTTTAATCACAATATAGCACAAGGAAAATTAACTCACTGTCCTTACAGGTCCCTGGAAACAAGGACTTGCAGAGTGAAAGAAAAAAAACACTCTCCCTACCTACAGTTTTCTGTCCCTAGAAAAAAATGGTTTTTTTTAATCACAATATAGCAAAAGGACAATTCACTCACTGTCCTTCCAGGTCCCTGGAAACAAGGACTTGCAGAGTGAAAGAAACTGACACTGTCCCTACCTAGAGTTTTCTGTCCCTGGAATAAATGTTTTTTTCAGCACAATATAGCACAAGGACAATTAACTCACTGTCCTTACAGGTCCCTGGAAACAAGGACTTGCAGAGTGAAAGAAAAAAAATACTCTCCCTACCTACAGTTTTCTGTCCCTAGAAAAAAATGTTTTTTTTAATCACAATATAGCAAAAGGACAATTCACTCACTGTCCTTCCAGGTCCCTGGAAACAAGGACTTGCAGAGTGAAAGAAACTGACACTGTCCCTACCTAGAGTTTTCTGTCCCTGGAATAAATGTTTTTTTCAGCACAATATAGCACAAGGACAATTAACTCACTGTCCTTACAGGTCCCTGGAAACAAGGACTTGCAGAGTGAAAGAAAAAAAATACTCTCCCTACCTACAGTTTTCTGTCCCTAGAAAAAAATGTTTTTTTTAATCACAATATAGCAAAAGGACAATTCACTCACTGTCCTTCCAGGTCCCTGGAAACAAGGACTTGCAGAGTGAAAGAAACTGACACTGTCCCTACCTAGAGTTTTCTGTCCCTAGAATAAATGTTTTTTTTAATCACAATATAGCAAAAGGACAATTCACTCACTGTCCTTCCAGGTCCCTGGAAACAAGGACTTGCAGAGTGAAAGAAACTGACACTGTCCCTACCTAGAGTTTTCTGTCCCTAGAATAAATGTTTTTTTTAATCACAATATAGCAAAAGGACAATTCACTCACTGTCCTTCCAGGTCCCTGGAAACAAGGACTTGCAGAGTGAAAGAAACTGACACTGTCCCTACCTAGAGTTTTCTGTCCCTAGAATAAATGTTTTTTTTAATCACAATATAGCAAAAGGACAATTCACTCACTGTCCTTCCAGGTCCCTGGAAACAAGGACTTGCAGAGTGAAAGAAACTGACACTGTCCCTACCTAGAGTTTTCTGTCCCTAGAATAAATGTTTTTTTTAATCACAATATAGCAAAAGGACAATTCACTCACTGTCCTTCCAGGTCCCTGGAAACAAGGACTTGCAGAGTGAAAGAAACTGACACTGTCCCTACCTAGAGTTTTCTGTCCCTAGAATAAATGTTTTTTTTAATCACAATATAGCAAAAGGACAATTCACTCACTGTCCTTCCAGGTCCCTGGAAACAAGGACTTGCAGAGTGAAAGAAACTGACACTGTCCCTACCTAGAGTTTTCTGTCCCTAGAATAAATGTTTTTTTTAATCACAATATAGCAAAAGGACAATTCACTCACTGTCCTTCCAGGTCCCTGGAAACAAGGACTTGCAGAGTGAAAGAAACTGACACTGTCCCTACCTAGAGTTTTCTGTCCCTAGAATAAATGTTTTTTTTAATCACAATATAGCACAAGGAAAATTAACTCACTGTCCTTACAGGTCCCTGGAAACAAGGACTTGCAGAGTGAAAGAAAAAAAACACTCTCCCTACCTACAGTTTTCTGTCCCTAGAAAAAAATGTTTTTTTTAATCACAATATAGCAAAAGGACAATTCACTCACTGTCCTTCCAGGTCCCTGGAAACAAGGACTTGCAGAGTGAAAGAAACTGACACTGTCCCTACCTAGAGTTTTCTGTCCCTGGAATAAATGTTTTTTTCAGCACAATATAGCACAAGGACAATTAACTCACTGTCCTTACAGGTCCCTGGAAACAAGGACTTGCAGAGTGAAAGAAAAAAAATACTCTCCCTACCTACAGTTTTCTGTCCCTAGAAAAAAATGTTTTTTTTAATCACAATATAGCAAAAGGACAATTCACTCACTGTCCTTCCAGGTCCCTGGAAACAAGGACTTGCAGAGTGAAAGAAACTGACACTGTCCCTACCTAGAGTTTTCTGTCCCTGGAATAAATGTTTTTTTCAGCACAATATAGCACAAGGACAATTAACTCACTGTCCTTACAGGTCCCTGGAAACAAGGACTTGCAGAGTGAAAGAAAAAAAATACTCTCCCTACCTACAGTTTTCTGTCCCTAGAAAAAAATGTTTTTTTTAATCACAATATAGCAAAAGGACAATTCACTCACTGTCCTTCCAGGTCCCTGGAAACAAGGACTTGCAGAGTGAAAGAAACTGACACTGTCCCTACCTAGAGTTTTCTGTCCCTGGAATAAATGTTTTTTTCAGCACAATATAGCACAAGGACAATTAACTCACTGTCCTTACAGGTCCCTGGAAACAAGGACTTGCAGAGTGAAAGAAAAAAAATACTCTCCCTACCTACAGTTTTCTGTCCCTAGAAAAAAATGTTTTTTTTAATCACAATATAGCAAAAGGACAATTCACTCACTGTCCTTCCAGGTCCCTGGAAACAAGGACTTGCAGAGTGAAAGAAACTGACACTGTCCCTACCTAGAGTTTTCTGTCCCTAGAATAAATGTTTTTTTTAATCACAATATAGCACAAGGAAAATTAACTCACTGTCCTTACAGGTCCCTGGAAACAAGGACTTGCAGAGTGAAAGAAAAAAAACACTCTCCCTACCTACAGTTTTCTGTCCCTAGAAAAAAATGTTTTTTTTAATCACAATATAGCAAAAGGACAATTCACTCACTGTCCTTCCAGGTCCCTGGAAACAAGGACTTGCAGAGTGAAAGAAACTGACACTGTCCCTACCTAGAGTTTTCTGTCCCTGGAATAAATGTTTTTTTCAGCACAATATAGCACAAGGACAATTAACTCACTGTCCTTACAGGTCCCTGGAAACAAGGACTTGCAGAGTGAAAGAAAAAAAATACTCTCCCTACCTACAGTTTTCTGTCCCTAGAAAAAAATGTTTTTTTTAATCACAATATAGCAAAAGGACAATTCACTCACTGTCCTTCCAGGTCCCTGGAAACAAGGACTTGCAGAGTGAAAGAAACTGACACTGTCCCTACCTAGAGTTTTCTGTCCCTAGAATAAATGTTTTTTTTAATCACAATATAGCAAAAGGACAATTCACTCACTGTCCTTCCAGGTCCCTGGAAACAAGGACTTGCAGAGTGAAAGAAACTGACACTGTCCCTACCTAGAGTTTTCTGTCCCTAGAATAAATGTTTTTTTTAATCACAATATAGCACAAGGAAAATTAACTCACTGTCCTTACAGGTCCCTGGAAACAAGGACTTGCAGAGTGAAAGAAAAAAAACACTCTCCCTACCTACAGTTTTCTGTCCCTAGAAAAAAATGTTTTTTTTAATCACAATATAGCAAAAGGACAATTCACTCACTGTCCTTCCAGGTCCCTGGAAACAAGGACTTGCAGAGTGAAAGAAACTGACACTGTCCCTACCTAGAGTTTTCTGTCCCTGGAATAAATGTTTTTTTCAGCACAATATAGCACAAGGACAATTAACTCACTGTCCTTACAGGTCCCTGGAAACAAGGACTTGCAGAGTGAAAGAAAAAAAATACTCTCCCTACCTACAGTTTTCTGTCCCTAGAAAAAAATGTTTTTTTTAATCACAATATAGCAAAAGGACAATTCACTCACTGTCCTTCCAGGTCCCTGGAAACAAGGACTTGCAGAGTGAAAGAAACTGACACTGTCCCTACCTAGAGTTTTCTGTCCCTAGAATAAATGTTTTTTTTAATCACAATATAGCAAAAGGACAATTCACTCACTGTCCTTCCAGGTCCCTGGAAACAAGGACTTGCAGAGTGAAAGAAACTGACACTGTCCCTACCTAGAGTTTTCTGTCCCTAGAATAAATGTTTTTTTTAATCACAATATAGCAAAAGGACAATTCACTCACTGTCCTTCCAGGTCCCTGGAAACAAGGACTTGCAGAGTGAAAGAAACTGACACTGTCCCTACCTAGAGTTTTCTGT
Organism: Rana muscosa; assembly: GCA_029206835.1. Classification (NCBI taxonomy): domain Eukaryota; kingdom Metazoa; phylum Chordata; class Amphibia; order Anura; family Ranidae; genus Rana; species Rana muscosa. Next base: position 568,170,780 of record CM055118.1, read on the forward strand.
CCCTAGAATAAATGTTTTTTTTTAAGCACACTATAGCAGAAGCACAAAACACACTGACACTCTCCCTACCTATCCTTCTCTTTCCCTAAACTAAAGGAATCCAGGTTAAGCAAGAAAGAAATAACAGTCACTGTCCCTGCCTATGCTACTCTATCCCTGCTCCGGAACACACTACACTAGGCCGCCGTGCTGGCGGCCTTTTATAGTGTGGGGCGTGTACTAAACACCCTCAGCAATAATTGGCCACAGGCATCCTGCCTGTGGCCAATCATTGCTCTCCTCGCTGCCGGCGCTGTGATTGGCCAAGCATGCGGGGTCACAGTGCATGCTTGGCCAATCACAGCGCCTGGATGACACTGCGATGGCGTAGTGCATTGTGGGCCGTTCGCGTCACTCGAATTTGGCGCGAACGGCCCAAATCGTTCGATCTTCGTCGAACGATCGAACAGCCAATGTTCGAGTCGAACGTATGTTCGACTCGAACACGAAGCTCATCCCTACCCAGCACTTTCGGCTGGGGTCCGCTAAGGATTGAGGAGTCCAGGGTGCCGCCTTGAGAGGGGACCCACACTCTCAGAGAAGGGAGGATCATTCCGAAGGACCGATGCGGGAGTCACGGTGAAGAAAGGGTCTGTTGAGGACGTCTTCTCCTTGACAGGGGCCATGTTCTAAGAGGGAGATTCCAAGTTCACCAGGTCAGTGGCGGTGGCCTTATTCACCAGGTCTGTGGCAGAGACCAACCTCACGGTCTGTGGCAGAGACTGTGCGCCTAGCATACTGCTTGAGAATCTGAGTAGTGAAGATTGAGCTACGTTTGTGCCTGGACCTCCTCCACACCTTGGGCTGTCCTGTTTCCTTGCTCCAACCTGTTTTTTTCTATCCAAGAGACTGTTTATTGCAAAGTGAGAATAAACCCTGAGTTGGAGTTTCAGCTGGTGTGGACATTCATGTTACTGGGGAAGTCAAGGGCTTACCTCTACCCACGGTAGAGGTGAGAATCATTCTCAGGAGGATTTTGGCAGCTGGCTGTGGACAAGACCCAACAACAACACAGCTCAACCTCTTTACACAGGAGGGGTTGTAGTGCGGTGTGCCTTTCTTCCTTCTGCGAGGAGCCAAGTTAAATGCAGGGTGGGAAAAAGGTAGGTGCGCTACACATGGGGGCTCGAGTCCGGGATTGCTGTACGCTGCAATCAAGCCCGCCAGAGGCACCGGCATGGACCCGCTAGCGGTGACCCAGTGGTGCGCAATCCACTAATGTTTCTGTAGAGACGGCTGCAGTGATTGTACTTCCCAGAGAGGATTGGCTGGGGCACGATGTAGAACGGCTCATAGAGCTCCTGTCCCCGGACCATAAAGGATGCATAGTTGACCTCAGGCCAGACGAAGAGAACTCCCGCACCTATGCGCTGATAGAATGGGGAGACGAAGTGCCAGAAGACTTCAGAGGTCAGAGCGTGCGGTCCTTAGGAAAACAGACATACCGCTTGGCGCACGCAATGGTCATAAAGAAGGAACCTCCGCAGTCACCTAAAACCCCGAAGAGTCTGAAAGAGATGACAGCCCCAGGGACACCCCTAACCACTATAGGCCCCGAACTCTTAACTGCGTTAGGGGACCTTGTCACGAAGTGTAAGAAGAGTAGTACGGTACATGTAGAGGCAGGGTACCGGAAACTCTGGATCTTTTCAGGGAAGCAACCTGTGCCACTCGGTAAAGAGGACTTTGACACCTGGATTGAACAAGCAATGCAGGCTGAGGAAGGATGGGAGGTACCAGAAGCGCAGAAGAAGCAAAAGTTTAAAGGGGGCTGCTGCTGAAGCCGTGAAGAACCTCAGGTTCAGCAATGCTGTCTGTACTGCCTATGACTATCTGACTATGTTGCAGGAAGAATTTGGCCAGTTAGAGAAAGTGGTCGATCTAGTCTATCAGTTTGAACATACCCTCAAACAGCCAGGAGAAAAACTGTCTGAATATGTTCGCAGGCTAAACAAGATGCTTTGCCAAATCGTCCTTAAAGTGGTGTTCCGGCCGAAATTACACTTTTTAAATAAAAATACCTCTATAATACACAAGCTTAATGTATTCTAGTATAGTTAGTCTGTAAACTGAGGTCCGTTTTGTTAGGTTATTACAGCATATTGAAAGTTTATAAACTAGAAATAGAACGTGGCCATCTTATGTGTGGGCATCTGAAGCCAGACTGTATTTCATTACTGCAGATCTCGCACATGCTCAGTGCTGCGCAAGCAGTGTAATAGGTTTCAGGTCAGGTTTCCATAGCAACGGCAGTGTCAGAGGAAGTTGACACATTTCTATGCAAACCTCTCCCCCCTCCTCCCTGCCTGCAGGAAAAAGTAAATATACTGCATGTTCAAGAAATTATATATATATATATATATATATATATATATATATATATAATCTTGGTGTGTGTGTGCATATATATACACACACACACACAGGCTACTTTTTTCTGTACAGCTTTTCATTTAAAAAAATACTAATCTCATCAACCAAATTAATTTATGCATCTAGATTGCATCACCCCCAGCACATCGAATCGCATCAACCCCAGCACATCGAATCGCATCAACCCCAGCACATCGAATCGCATCACCCCTAGCACATCGAATCGCATCAACCCCAGCACATCGAATCGCATCAACCCCAGCACATCAAATCGCGTCAACCCCAACACATCTAATTGCATGGCCCACAGCACATTGCATCAACCCCAGCACATCAAATCGCATCAATCCCAGCACATCGAATCGCATCAACCCCAGCACATCTAATTGCATGGCCCACAGCAAATTGCATCAACCCCAGCACATCGAATCACATCACCCCTAGCACATCGAATCGCATCAACCCCAGCACATCTAATTGCATGGCCCACAGCACATTGCATCACCCCTAGCACATTGAATCGCATCACCCCAGCACATCGAATCGCATCACCCCAGCACATCGAATCGCATCAACCCCAGCACATCTAATTGCATGGCCCACAGCACATTGCATCAACCCCAGCACATCGAATCGCATCACCCCTAGCACATTGAATCGCATCAACCCCAGCACATCGAATCGCATCACCCCTAGCACATCGAATCGCATCAACCCCAGCACATCGAATCGCATCACCCCTAGCACATCGAATCGCATCAACCCCAGCACATCAAATCGCATCAACCCCAGCACATCGAATCGCATCAAACCCAGCACATCAAATCGCATCACCCCTAGCACATTGAATCGCATCAACCACAGCACATCGAATCGCATCAACCCCAGCACATCGAATCGCATCAACCCCAGCACATCGAATCGCATCAACCCCAGCACATCTAATTGCATGGCCCACAGCACATCGCATTAACCCCAGCACATCGAATCGCATCAACCCCAGCACATCTAATTGCATAGCCCACAGCACATTGCATCAACCCCAGCACATCGAATCGAATCACCCCTAGCACATCGAATCACATCAACCTCAGCACATCTAATTGCATGGCCCACAGCACATTGCATCAACCCCAGCACATCGAATCACATCACCCCAGCACATCGAATCGCATCACCCCAGCACATCGAATCGCATCAACCCCAGCACATCTAATTGCATGGCCCACAGCACATTGCATCAACCCCAGCACATCGAATCGCATCAACCCCAGCACATCGAATCGCATCAACCCCAGCACATCGAATCGCATCAACCCCAGCACATCGAATCGCATCACCCCTAGCACATCGAATCGCATCAATCCCAGCACATCGAATCGCATCAACCCCAGCACATCTAATTGCATGGCCCACAGCAAATTGCATCAACCCCAGCACATCGAATCACATCACCCCTAGCACATCGAAACGCATCAACCCCAGCACATCTAATTGCATGGCCCACAGCACATTGCATCACCCCTAGCACATCGAATCGCATCACCCCAGCACATCGAATCGCATCAACCCCCGCACATCTAATTGCATGGCCCACAGCACATTGCATCAACCCCAGCACATCGAATCGCATCACCCCTAGCACATTGAATCGCATCAACCCCAGCACATCGAATCGCATCACCCCTAGCACATCGAATCGCATCAACCCCAGCACATCGAATCGCATCACCCCTAGCACATCGAATCGCATCAACCCCAGCACATCAAATCGCATCAACCCCAGCACATCGAATCGCATCAAACCCAGCACATCAAATCGCATCACCCCTAGCACATTGAATCGCATCAACCACAGCACATCGAATCGCATCAACCCCAGCACATCGAATCGCATCAACCCCAGCACATCGAATCGCATCAACCCCAGCACATCGAATCGCATCAACCCCAGCACATCTAATTGCATGGCCCACAGCACATCGCATTAACCCCAGCACATCGAATCGCATCAACCCCAGCACATCTAATTGCATAGTCCACAGCACATTGCATCAACCCCAGCACATCGAATCGAATCACCCCTAGCACATCGAATCACATTAACCTCAGCACATCTAATTGCATGGCCCACAGCACATTGCATCAACCCCAGCACATCGAATCACATCACCCCAGCACATCGAATCGCATCACCCCAGCACATCGAATCGCATCAACCCCAGCACATCTAATTGCATGGCCCACAGCACATTGCATCAACCCCAGCACATCGAATCGCATCAACCCCAGCACATCAAATCGCATCAACCCCAGCACATCGAATCGCATCAACCCCAGCACATCGAATCGCATCAACCCCAGCACATCGAATCGCATCACCCCTAGCACATCAAATCGCATCAACCCCAGCACATCGAATCGCATCACCCCTAGCACATCGAATCGCATCAACCCCAGCACATAGAATCGTATCAACCCCAGCACATCTAATTGCATGGCCCACAGCACATTGCATCAACCCCAGCACATCGAATCGCATCACCCCTAGCACAATGAATCGCATCAACCCCAGCACATCAAATCGCATCACCCCTAGCACATCGAATCGCATCACCCCTAGCACATCGAATAGCATCACCCCTAGCACATCGAATCGCATCAACCCCAGCACATCGAATCGCATCAACCCCAGCACATCGAATCGCATCAACCCCAGCACATCGAATCGCATAACCCCAGCACATTGCATCACCCCCAGCACATCGAATCGCATGGCACCCTGCATCTCAGGACCACTTTACATTACACAGAACCCTGCACCTCTGGACCCCTTTACATTACAGACAACCCCCTACCATACCAAGCAGACTCCCCCCCACCATACAGACACCCCCCTACAACAGTGAAGACCCCCCACCATACAGACACCATCCTACAACAGTGAAGACCCCACCATACAGACACCCCCCTACAACAGTAAAGACCCCCCCACCATACAGACACCCCCCTCCAACAGTGAAGACCCCCCCACCATACAGACACCCCCCTACAACGGTGCAGACCCCCCCTTCCGACCCATAGTGTACCTGGTGATCAGCGTGTGCTGCACACACAGCAATTGTAGACTACACGGAGGAGGGGGAGGCGGCTTTACACTCTCTCTCTCTGTTCGGCTTTGTGGGACAGTCACAGCCGAGAGAAGGAGATCGTTGCGGACGGGTCCCGCCGTGTGCGGCTCACCACCCCCCCCGCCCGCCGCGAAGGCAGGCTCCCTGCTGTGACAGTACCTGCCGCTGCCTCCCTGTCACCATGCCATTCCGCCCGCTGTCACCGCTTCCGTAAGGGTCATCTTCGGTGGGGGGGGGACTGCTGTCAAACAAAGGCAGGCTTCCCTTTTTAAAAATGGCGCCACCGAAAATCGCGTCATACGGCCCAGGGCCTCCTGGGATTGATGACAAACATCTCCCAGGAGGCCTAGCGATCACTGGATGACGCGACGAGGCTGATGCGGCCGCAGCGGGAGATACAAACAGAGGACAACATAACAGTGAGTTTTTTTTAAATAAAAATTGTAATATGCCAATTGTTATGCAGGGGACAATACTAGAGAGGATGGAAGAAACTTCAAAAATAGGGTGGAGCTCTGCTTTAAGAAGGGAATGGTACCACAAGACATAGATGCGGCCAGGATGAAGCATATTTTGAGGGGAGCATTGCGTTCTGATCCAGTCTGGCTCCATCTGAAAACCTCTGGAGGAGTCATGTCCCTGAGTTATCCAGACCTTGTGCGAATCATAAGGGACGAAGAAGCTCTGATGAAGGACCAACAGGCGGTCGAGAAACCCACTACTTCCCCCTCAGTTGGGGTCAGATCTGCTGTAGCCACTGAACGGGACTCGGAGGTGGAGATCTTAAAATCACAGATGACCCAGGTGTTGTATTTGTTGACCTCCCTAATAGCCAAGAACCCAGGAGCCAAAGAAAAAGAGGAAGCCAGGAAAGAATCGTACCAGAGTGCCCCCACACCAGTCTCTCCGCGGGACAGAGGAGAAGCTGTCTGCTTTAACTGTGGAGGAGTTGGCCACTTTGGGCGAGTGTGCCCCAGTCCGAGGAAGACCCGAGGCACCTATCGCCAGCCAGCGGAAAACTTCAGAGGGACCCGGTGAAGGAGTCAGCCGGGTGCCCATCATTTCTAGCAAACTCCATTGGAATCATAAAGCAAGAGAAGTCAGGGAGTGAGGGAAACAATTCCCCATCAAAAACACCCAATACCACTCGCCTGGAGCCAAAACCTCAAAACCCTCAGGAAATCAATGCATACCAGGCCCAACAGGGATTAAGATCCAGAAAAAGGTGGAAGAAAAAAAAACGCCAAAGGGTAAACCCACGAGTCGAAAGAAAGAGGCCTCCCCGAGGAGGTTTCCAGCCAAATTGAGGGACCATCCCCAGTAGTCCCCATTCAAGTGGAGGGAGTCTACACGAGGGCCATCCTGGACACAGGGGCCCAAGTAACCCTCTTGTATCGGGATTTCTATCAAAAACACCTGAGCCACTTGCCTTTACAGAAGTTGGAAGATCTGGAAATATGGGGGATTGGCACCCAAAGCTTCCCATACGACGGTTATCTTCCGATTAGACTGGCCTCGACCCCTCAGTAGCAGGAAAGGCAGAGGTCTTTGACACCCTGGCAGTAGTTTGCCCTCGCCCACTAGGGGCCAACAAAAGTTCCCTGATAATAGGAACCAATACTGACCTGGTCAGGAGACTACTGGCTCCCCTAGCACAAGAGCAGGGTATTTCAACAGTCAGGATTCACCCAATGTTGCAGTTAGCCTATCAGTGATTGGTTCTGGAACGGAAGGCCCAAGAAGAGGGGGTAGGGAAATTCTGGAGACTGGAGAAGAAGGAGAGAGTGTTGCAACCTGGTGAAGTGGCCTGTCTGAGGGCCACTGTGAAGCTCACCTGGGAACAGCCTGGCCCCTTTGTAGTCCTGGAACCAGACCCTCTGGACACCCACCCAGGATTGGAGGTAATCCCTGAGGTAGTCCCGCTGAGGGCCCTGAAGAAGGCAAATGGCCGGGTACCAGTGAGTATCAGAAACACCACTGACTCACCTGTGAAGATTCCGGCCCGGATGCTGTTGGGCCAAGTAAACCCTGCCACCCCAGTGGCCCTGTCTGACTTGGAGAAGACTGAAGGAGGAGAATCCATTTTGGAGAAACTCTGCCTGGAGAACACGACCGTACCACCGGTGTGGAAAGAGAGGGCCAGGGCCCAGCTGGCCAGGTGGAGGAAGATCTTCTCCAAAGATGAGTTTGACGTAGGGTGCGCGAGGAGTGCCACCCACAAGATCCGTCTGCAAGAAGACAAACCTTTCCGAGAAAGGGCCCGGCGGGTCCCACTGGCTGACCTGGAGGACTTACGTGAGCAACTTTCAGAGCTCAAGAGAACTGGTGTTATCCGGGAGTCCAGGAGCCCATATGCCTCCCCTATTGTGGTAGTCAGAAAGAAGAATGGGTCACTGAGACTCTGTATAGACTACAGGACTCTCAATAGGAGGACGATACCTGACCAGTACACTACTCCTAGGATAGAGGATGCTCTACAGAGTTTGTCTGGAGCCAAATGGTTCAGCGTCATGGACCTGAAGAGTGGGTATTACCAAATCCCAATGCATTCAGAAGACAGAGAGAAGACGGCATTCATCTCCCCAGTGGGATTCTATGAATTTAACCGGATGCCTCAAGGTCTGTCGGGGGTTCCTGCCACTTTCCAGCGACTGATGGAAAAGACAGTGGGGGACATGAACCTCATCGAAGTCTTGGTGTATCTAGATGACATCATTGTCTTTGGGAAGACTCTGGAGGAACACGAGGAAAGGCTGGAGAAAGTCCTGAAAAGACTCAGTGATGAGGGACTCAAACTCTCCAGGGAGAAGTGTCAGTTCTATCAATCCTCAGTTCATTACCTGGGACACATATTGTCTGAAGAAGGAGTGTCTACAGATCTTGACAAACTGGAGGCAGTTACCTCCTGGCCCCGGCCAACTACAGTGACTGAGCTCAGATCCTTTCTGGGGTTCTGCTCCTACTACCGCAGGTTTGTGGTGGGATTTGCAAGAATTGCCAAACCTCTGAATGAGTTGCTGAAGACAGAAGGAGAGGAAGTTGACTCTGGTCCTAGGAGGCCGGGGGAGTCAGTGGAAGACCAGTGGACTGAGAAGTGTGAAGAGGCCTTCACTAGGTTGAAGAGGAGTCTGACCACTGCCCCTGTCTTGGCCTATGCAGACACCAAGAAGCCCTATGAATTGCATGTGGATGCCAGTCATGATGGTCTGGGAGGTGTGCTGTATCAGGAGTATGAAGAACAGCTAAGACCAGTTGCTTATGTGAGTAGGAGTTTAACCCCAGCTGAAAAGAATTACCCCACCCATAAATTGGAATTCTTGGCCTTAAAATGGGCTGTTGTCGATAAACTGAAGGACTATTTATATGGAGCTGACTTTGTGGTGAAAACAGACAATAACCCACTCACTTACCTCTTTACCACAGCCAAGTTGGATGCCACTGGCCACCGTTGGTTGGCAGCCCTCTCTGGGTTCAACTTCAGTTTAAAGTATAGACCTGGAACTGGAAATCGAGATGCTGATGCTTTGTCCAGAAGATCTCATGCTCCCACTTGCAGTACAGACGACTGGACTCAAGTGACCCCAGATGGAGTGCAGGCCTTGTGTCAGGGAGCAGAGCTCCAAGCTGGTGGCGGATCCAGAGCAGAAGAAATTGGAGTCTCGGTGGTAGGAGTGCCCAAGTACTATTGTGATGTGACCCAGATTGGTGAAGAAACTGTCCAAGAAGGGTATAAGGCGGGACCAGTTAGAAGACCCTTGGGGAAGATTGGCCCTGGAAGCCCTGGAAGATCAGGATCCGGACAGGCTCTTGCATGATCCTTCAAAGGAGGCCCGTCTAATACGCAAGGAACGGGACAGGTTACAGGTGCATCAAACGGTGGTCTACCGAAGGGGCCCCTCTGATGACCTGGAAGACAAGTGGCAACTATTCCTGCCAGAAAAACACCGGAAGACTGTTATGATTGCCCTACATGACAACCATGGCCATCTAGGAGCAGAGAGAACCTTTCAGCTCATAAGGAGCAGATTCTATTGGCGCTGTATGCGGGCTGAAGTGGAGAAATACTGTCACTCATGTGCTCGCTGCATACAAAGGAAAACACTGCCTCATCAAGCTGCCCCAATAGGCCACCTGCAAAGCCAAGGACCCTTGGACTTGGTATGCATTGATTTTCTTTGTCTGGAACCTGACTTGGGGGGACATGGAAATGTTCTGGTGATAACCGACCATTTCACCCGTTACACCCAGGCCTTTCCAACTAAAGACCAAAGGGCTTCCACTGTGGCCAAGATACTTGTAGAGAAGTATTTTGTACACTACGGATTACCTCAACGCCTTCATTCGGATCAAGGGAGGGACTTTGAAAGTCGACTTATCCGGAAATTACTGGATTCCCTAGGAATAAAGACGACCCGCACCACCAACTATCAGCCACAAGGAGATGCCCAACCGGAAAGGTTTAACAGGACTTTGTTGAATATGCTGGGAACTCTGAGCAGTGAGGAAAAGCAGCATTGGAGCAAGCATATAGCTGCCATTGTGCATGCCTATAACAGCACAACTAGTGATGTCACCGGGTACTCCCCTTACAGATTAATATTTGGCAGAGAAGCAAGACTACCTGTAGATCTGGCCTTTGGTACCTCGATAGACCACACATCGGCTTCCTCCCACAAGGGATATGTGGACCGGTTACGGAGAAGCTTACGATTGGCTTATGAGAAGGCACAAGCCACCTCTGACCAGAGAGGGGCCCGGAAAAACTGAATTTTGACCTCAGAGTTCGGATCCATGACTTGCAACCAGGAGACAGAGTGTTGTTACAGAATCTCGGTGCTCCAGGGAAGCATAAGCTTGCTGATAGATTGAAATCACAGCCATACGTGATCTGTAAAAAATTGCCTGGCCTGCCAGTGTACCAGCTGAAACCTGAAGGCCAAGTGGGACCTCTGAAAACTTGGCACAGGAACCACTTATTGCCTCTCCGAAGCAGTCCAGATACCATCTACTCCGGATTCTCCTGAATCACCTTCAACCTCCAATACTCCCAGACCCAACACCAGATCTCAGACCACTCAGTCAGGAGAGATGAATGCCTCCAACCAGAGTGAAGATGAGGAAATGGAACTGAGCTGGCTGTGGCCCGCTCCGACAACTGAACCCATGGTCATGGATCCTACACCCTGTGAAGTTACCATTGAAGGCACCTTGAATGCTGAAGCTGCTGAGTTCATTCCATCATGTACTCTAACTGAGGAGTGGGAAGATGCCCAGGAGTCAATTCCAGCCGAAGATCCAAGAGATTCTTTGTATCTCTCTGCACCAGAATTGGATGCCCCTGAAGCAGCAGGAGCCATTACACCTGACCAAGTAGAAGGAAGAATGGAAGAGCCCAGTGTACCTGATGCCTCAATTTCCAGGGAACAAAGAGTGAATAGAGCTATTCGTCCTCCCCGAAAGTTAACTTACGCTTAGATGGGAGAATGCTCTGAGGATACTGTGACAACTGCAAGAAGGACAATAGAGAAACCTGGCCCTTCCACTGTGCATTTAGTGGAGGGCAACCCCAGCTCACTCTCTGGCACAGTTAGGCAGGTCACTTCCACTAGTATGACCTGTGGGCAGGACAATCTTCCTCACCAAGTTTGGTGGAAGGTTCCCCTGCCCAGTTCTTTTGCTACTATAAATTGTATTGTTTGCAATTAATGTTCATATTATCTTTGGGGACCAAAGATTTTAAGTGGGGGGAGTGTGTAGTGGGGTATTGCTTTAAACAACCCAGAGACTACCATACCCAGGATGCATTTCCCTGCGCAAGGACTGCTGGGGCGGGGTATTTTAACCAGAGGGCGGGCGGGAGATCGCTCTCTTTGGACACCGCCCGCCCAGCAAGTGGAACTCTGTGCTGAGTCTGCTGAGAATACAGGGCCTGAAGCCTAGGCCTGTATTATTCCAAAGAGCCTTCCGTACCCATCAAGGAGCCTAAGGGACGTCGCATCCTGCTGCTGTTCTGCTACTACCAGGAGGTCCGAAGACCCGGGTGTCGTGGAATCTGTGTACCAAGACACAGCAACGGAAGATACGGACACGGACTGTTCCGGTTGGGTGAGAGAGCACTTGCTCATGAAAATAATACAGGATCTCTAGACCCAGTAACTGTTGTTCGGAACTAACGTTAGTGTTTGCAGCTGCACGCTGGAGGGACAGTGCATTGAATAACGCTAGTAGATTTGTTCTGGGTCACCAAGTTATCAAATTCCTTTATTCTTGTGGATTACGAATTGTTCCAGAAGTGCACCACCATTTGCTAGATCTTTCTCTGCAGAACTTTCACATAGTACAGTCAGGCCTGACTTAGTAGTAGTGACATTGCTGGGCGCCATCTTGCCCACAAGGGAGAAGAGCTGCAGCGGGGTCTGTTAGTTTCTTGTCACAGGATTGTGTATCTGTCTGTTTGCTAAAATACTCTTTCATTGCAGGGCTCTGCATATGTTTATGTATACTGTTTTACCTGCTTAACCATTATTCTCAGTAAAGTACCAGGGTTAAGTATATCAGTCGGTTGTGTCATTTACTGTGCAGAAGAAACAGTTAGTGATAGCTATACCATACTGCTGTGTGTCTTTATTGTGAGATTGTGCTGCCAAGAGTCACAGGTTACACAATCCTATCATCCCCTACTAACTGTGCCAAGGGAGGTTAGAGCCAATTGCTGGGGGTTGACAGTGAGTGTTACAGGGCCCGAAAAAATCATACCAGCGGCCCTCTTAGCTGGGGGTAGCGCTACACTAATTTTAGAAAGTATTATTTTACTGAAAGAGTAGTTGATGCTCAGAATAAACTTCCAGCAGAGGTAGTGAGACAGTCAACAGTAAATGGCTTCAAACATGCTTGGGACAAACATATATCTATTAGAGGTGCGCATCTTCACTGGCCTCACGATTCGATTTGATTATGATTATCAGGTCAACGATTCGATTCGATTCCGCGATGCATCACGATGCATCACGATTACAGCGCAAGTGCGCATGGTTTTCATCAAAAAAATTCAAGCAGTCAGGAGATCTCCATTTTTTTTATTATATCTGTTCTTTTTAAAAAAAGACAACACTCCCTGCATGTAGCAAAGTCTAAACAAAGCAGACAACAACTTGTACATAGTACAGGAGATGGTCGGTGACTGCGGACATGCTACAGGAGATGGTCGGTGACTGCGGACATGCTACAGGAGATAGTCGGTGACTGCGGACATGCTGCAGGAGATAGTCGGTGACTGCGGACATGCTACAGGAGATGGTCGGTGACTGCGGACATGCTACAGGAGATGGTCAGTGACTGCGGACATGCTACAGGAGATGGTCAGTGACTGCGGACATGCTACAGGAGATGGTAAGTGACTGCGGACATGCTACAGGAGATGGTCGGTGACTGCGGACATGCTACAGGAGATGGTCGGTGACTGCGGACATACTACAGGAGATGGTCGGTGACTGCGGACATGCTACAGGAGATGGTCAGTGACTGCGGACATGCTACAGGAGATGGTCAGTGACTGCGGACATGCTACAGGAGATAGTCGGTGACTGCGGACATGCTACAGGAGATAGTCGGTGACTGCGGACATGCTACAGGAGATGGTCGGTGACTGCGGACATGCTACAGGAGATGGTCGGTGACTGCGGACATGCTACAGGAGATGGTCGGTGACTGCGGACATGCTACAGGAGATGGTCGGTGACTGCGGACATGCTACAGGAGATGGTCAGTGACTGCGGACATGCTACAGGAGATGGTCAGTGACTGCGGACATGCTACAGGAGATGGTCGGTGACTGCGGACATGCTACAGGAGATGGTCAGTGACTGCGGACATGCTACAGGAGATAGTCGGTGACTGCGGACATGCTACAGGAGATAGTCGGTGACTGCGGACATGCTACAGGAGATGGTCGGTGACTGCGGACATGCTACAGGAGATGGTCGGTGACTGCGGACATGCTACAGGAGATGGTCGGTGACTGCGGACATGCTACAGGAGATGGTCGGTGACTGCGGACATGCTACAGGAGATGGTCAGTGACTGCGGACATGCTACAGGAGATGGTCGGTGACTGCGGACATGCTACAGGAGATGGTCAGTGACTGCGGACATGCTACAGGAGATGGTCAGTGACTGCGGACATGCTACAGGAGATAGTCGGTGACTGCGGACATGCTACAGGAGATGGTTGGTGACTGCGGACATGCTACAGAAGATCAGTAGGTAAGTATAATATCCGTTTTACTTTAAAGAAAAAATAATACTGGCACTTTAATGAACTTTTTTCACACTTCTTTACCCTATTCTAATCCCTAACCTAATTCCTAATTCCAAACTAACCTTTTCTGCAGTAGTGAGAAGAACTTTCCTGTTGTGCCGAGAATGGTTCCCCCCGCCGGATTCTGTTCCCCTGGCTCTCGGGTCCTATCGGAACTCCGCCCCCCCACTCCCAGCCCTGTACATTGCCGCTCCCTCCTCCTACGATTGCTAATGCTCCTAATACCGCCTTGCCCCGCCTCTCCAGCCCTCTGCTCATTAGCATTCATTAAACAGTAGCCGAGGGCTGGAGAGGCGGGGCGGGCGGTATTAGGAGCATTAGCATTCGTAGGAGGAGGGAGCGGCAATGTACAGGGCTGGGGGGGCGGAGTTCCGATAGTAGCCGAGAGCCAGGGGAACAGAATCCGGCGGGGGAACAGTGAGTGTATATGACGCGCTCATGTGACTGCCCTCTCTCCTCTCTGCTTTCACGATTCTCCTGGCGTACGTGAGACGTGAAAGCAGAGAGGCGGGCCGGGCAGTCACATGAGCGCGTCATAGGAAAAAAAAAACAAATGAGGAAACGGCTCTCCCGGGAATGAAGGGGCGGGGCTAGACATCGGGGATAATCGATTAATAGGTTTCCCTGCATCGGTGCCGCATCGGGGACGCCCGAATCGCGATGCACCGATGCAACGATTAAATTCCGCACCCCTAATATCTATATACTCAGACAAAAACGTTAACGGAAAAAAATAAATACAAAACACGTATAGGAAAAAAAAATGGGCAGACTCGATGGACTACTCAGTCTTTTTTCTGCTGTTATGTTTCTATGTTTCTAAATACATCTGTGGCCTGTACAGCAAGCTCCACATCCCAGGAGAAATCAAGGATGTGCACCTACCCAACTGTAATACATCAATATAACCTAAATGTAACCTCTACACATCTCTCTGTAAAATGTAAATTTAAGAGACATCACATATACGCAGATAATGAGCCAGGGTAAATTACAAAAGCAATTCACAATCAGTCAGAAAAAGTAAGTGGAGACTCAACCCATCCTCCCCACACTTTGTTGCCCCCATTGGCCATCATGGACAGTGCCGCTGCTTTCTTCCAAAAAGGGATAATGAGTTTTCTTGTATAATACAATTACTCTGTCATGCTACACTGTATCCAAGCAAAATTTTTATCATTTTCTTTTCACAAATAGAGCTTTCTTTTGGTGGTATTTAATCGCCACTGGGTTTTTTATTTTTTGCGATATAAGCAAAAAAACAGTGAATTTTTTAAAAAAAACACACTTTTTTTTAGTTTCTATTGTAAAATTTTGCAAATAAGTAATTTTTCTTCATAAATTTGTGCCAAAATGTATACTGCTACATATCTTTGGTAAAAATAACCCAAATTAGTGTATATTATTTGGTCTTTGTGAAAGTAATAGAGTCTACAACTATGGTGGCAATCACTGAAAATGTATCACATCTGATCACGCCTGATGTACTGAAGGCATATCTAATTTCTTGAGACACTAACAAGCCAGGAAAGTACAAATACCCCCAAAATTACCCCTTTTTGGAAAGTAGACAGTCCAAGGTATTTACTAAGAGGCATGGTGAGCTTTTTGAAGTTGTATTTTTCTCCCACAATTCTTGGGAAAATTTGGATTTTTTTTTTTTTTTTACACAAACTGGTCATATTAACAGTTTTTTGCTCTCACACAGCATATGCATAATTGCAACTACACCCCAAAATACATTCTGCTACTCCTCCTGAGTGTAGCGATACCACATGTGTGAGACTTTTACACAGCCTGGCCATATACAGAGGCCCAACATTAAAGTAGCACTTTCAGGCGTTCTACAAGCATAAATTGCACATATCCTTTCTCAACCACCTATTACATTTTTGAAGGCCCTGGAGCACCAGGACAATGGAATTTTCCACAAAATGACCCCATTTTGGAAAGCACACACCCCAACGTATAATCTATGAAGCATTATGAGTCTTTTGAACGGTTCATTTTTTTCCAGAAGGTTTTGGAAAATGTGGAGAAAAAATGAAAATGCATTTTTTTTACACAAAGTTGTCCATTTATAAGATATTTCTAACACATAGCATATACATAGCAAAAATGACACCCCAAAATGCATTCCGCTACTCCTCCTGAGTATAGTGATACCACATGTGTGAGACTTTTACACAGCCTTGCCATATACAGAGGCCCAACATTGAAGTAGCACTTTCAGGCGTTCTACAAGCATAAATCGCACATATCCTTTCTCAACCACCTATTACAATTTTGCAGGCCCTGGAGCACCAGGACAATAGAATTTTCTACAAAATGATGACCCCATTTTGGAAAGCACACACCCCAGCATATAATCTATGAAGCATTATGAGTCTTTTGAACGGTTCATTTTTTTCCAGAAGGTTTTGGAAAATGTGGAGAAAAAATGAAAATGCATTTTTTTTACACAAAGTTGTCCATTTATAAGATATTTCTAACGCATAGCATATACATAGCAAAAATGACACCCCAAAATGCATTCTGCTACTCCTCCTGAGTATAGCGATACCACAGGTGTGAGACTTTTACACAGCCTGGCCATATACAGAGGCCCAACATTGAAGTAGCACTTTCAGGCGTTCTACAAGCATAAATCGCACATGTCCTTTCTCAACCACCTATTACAATTTTGAAGGCACTGGAGCACCAGGACAATAGAATTTCCACAAAATGACGCCATTTTGAAAAGCACACACCCCAACATATAATCTATGAAGCATTATGAGTCTTTTGAACGGTTCATTTTTTTCCAGAAGGTTTTGGAAAATGTGGAGAAAAAATGAAAATGCATTTTCTTTACACAAAGTTGTCCATTTATAAGATATTTCTAAAGCATAGCATATACATAGCAAAAATGACACCCCAAAATGCATTCTGCTACTCCTCCTGAGTATAGCGATACCACATGTGTGAGACGTTTACACAGCCTGGCCATATACAGAGGCCCAACATTGAAGTAGCACTTTCAGGCATTCTACAAGCATAAATCGCACATATCCTTTCTCAACCACCTATTACAATTTTGAAGGCCCTGGAGCACCAGGACAATAGAATTTTCCACAAAATTATGACCCCATTTTGGAAAGCACACACCCCAACGTATAATCTATGAAGCATTATGAGTCTTTTGAACGGTTCATTTTTTTCCAGAAGGTTTTGGAAAATGTGGAGAAAAATGAAAATGCATTTTTTTTTACACAAAGTTGTCCATTTATAAGATATTTCTAACACATAGCATATACATAGCAAAAATGACACCCAAAAATGCATTCTGCTACTCCTCCTGAGTATGGCGATACCACATGTTTGAGACTTTTACACAGCCTGGCTACATACAGAGGCCCAACATCCAAGTAGCACCTCCAGGCATTCTAGCAGCATTAATTGCACATATCATTTTCTGACTACCGATCACATTTTTGAAGGCCCTTCATATATCTAACACATAGCAGGTACATACCAAATAACAAAAGATTACCTGTGGTTTTAGAAGTGCAGTGGTCCACAGAGGAGAGCATCGGTCCAGGCAGCAGGCAGGGATGAGGTCAGCGACAGCAAAAGCAATCATCCAGGCAGCAGGCAGGAATACTGTCCATAGTTCGCACAGGCAGAGATACTGTCAGCACAGCCAGAGCACAGCCAAAGCACGGGTCCAGGTAGCAGGCAGAGGTGTCCCGGCAGAAATGCTGTCCAAAGTCAGTAAAGGCAGCAGGCAGATATATGGTCAACACAGACAAAGTATTGGTCCAAGCAGCAGGAAGAAACATGGTCCATAATGTCATGGGTCATTACAGGCAGTAATATGGTCAGCACAGCCAAAGTATTGGTCCAGGCAGCAGGAAGGGCCATCAAGCTTAGGGCCAGGGGGACAGGGGTAGAGGCTTCTCCCACTGAAATCGCTTTGAAGCCTCCGGGCAACCAGACCCTGTTCTTGGAGCACAGAAAACGAAAAACTGTTTTTCTCTACTCAGAACGCTACTCTGAAGCCCCTCACATATGTGAGACCCCTGTGTACTAAAAGTAGATGGCCAAAAGATCAGTCCAAGTGGCAGGCAAAAACATGGTCGATTAACAGGCCAAGGTCGGTACACGTGGAAGTCAGAAACGTGGTTTAAATCGGCAGGCAGAGGCATCGTCGGTAAACAGGCTGAGGTTGGTGCACGTGGAGGTCAGAAACGTGGTTTAAATCGGCAAGCAAAGACATTGTCGGTAAACAGGCCAGGGTCAGTTAACTAACATGGAAGGTATTGACATGGTAGCAGGCAAATGGGGAAATGGCAGTCTGTTAATAATAAGGGGAACTAATGGATGTATGATAATTTTTGAAGCAATTTCTGATGCACAGGCCAGGTTGGGAGGGACAATCGGGACAATAATAGCTGGTGTCTCTTCTTACTCCTTCTCTGCTGCATACACGGCATTTCTTTTGGCGTCTTCTTCCAGATTCTGTGGGGGGGATTCTAAAGGGATAGTGTCGCTCGTAAAGCCGACTCACACTATCAGAGCGAATGCTTCCTGGGGCGGGATCTTGTTGGTAAATGAGGGCATCGATGATATCTTTGATATATTGGAGGTAGTGGAGTTGTTGATTTTGAGTTGCTTTTTGGTAGCAGACAAACGAATTAAAAAGGGCCATGTGAAACAGGTGAAACGCAACTTTTTTGTGCCAATAACGGGACTTTCTGGTTGATAAGTAGGGCTGTAGCATCTGGTCGTTTAAATCCACCCCCCCATGTACAAATTGTAGTCGTGGAGACATTCGGGCTTTACAATGGAGCCGCGTCTTCTTTGGATCTCCACCACGGTGTCATTGTGGATAGTAGAGAGGATGTGGACATCTTTCTTGTCCCTCCACTTCATGGCCAACACCTCCTCGTTCCTCATGAATGCTCCAGGTCGCAATTTTTTGGTCAATAAATTTTGTGGGAATCCCTTCCGGTTTTTTTTGAAGGTACTGCAGGCCGGGGTTTGCTTACTGTAAAGGTGGTGAAAAAGGGGCAGGCTGGTATAGTAATTGTCAACATATAAATGGTAACCTTTTCCGAACAGGGGGTATGCCAACTCCCAGACAATTTTCCCACTGGTTCCAATATATGTGGGGCAATCACGGGGCTGGAGCTGGGAGTCTTTGCCTTCGTAGATCCTGAATTTGAAGACGTATCCAGTGGCTCGATCACATAATTTATTTAATTTTAACCCATACCTGGCTCTCTTGCTTGGTATGTACTGTTTGAACTGCAGTCGGCCGGTGAAATGTACGAGGGACTCGTCCACACAAATTTTTTGGTCTGGGATGAAAACTTCTTGAAGTCGCTGGTAAAAGGCATTGATTAGGGGGCGTATCTTGTACAATTTGTCGTAGTTGGGATGATCTCGGGGAGGGCACTGTGAATTGTCATTGAAGTGGAGAAAGCGCATAATCATGTCGTATCTTTTCCTGGACATGACAGCGGAATATATGGGCATGTGTTGGATGGGGCGTTTGGACCAATATGCATGGACTTCGTTCTTTTTTGTAAGCCCCATATTGAACATAAGGCCCAAAAACAATTTAAATTCGTCCAATGTTAGACGCCGCCACTGGAACATGCGGGCGTAGGAAGAATCGGGGTTGGCAGCAATAAATTGGGATGCATACAGATTCGTTTGATCCACTATATTCTGCAGAAAATCTTGTGGGAAAAATAAACAAAAATAATTAGGGCTGTGGAAATTAACTATTAATTCCTTGATTAATCGATTAATTGTTTTGATCGATCAAAATTATTTTGATTGATTAAAATTCTTTTGATCGGTACACACCTCTCCCCCGGCTTCCGGGTCTTCAGGGAGATCCAGTGATGTCACGGACACCGGCGGGGCTTGCCGTGTTCATCTGAAGGGCTCCTTTGCTGTGCCTTCATATCTGCATGCCGGCGGGACCTTACTATCTGCCACACGCAAAGGCTGTTACACTTCCCTCTATCACTTCCCTCCTTTCCCAGTGGACGCCTCTTACGATGAAACGCAGCGTCGGGTGGAGCTGCCGAACGTGACATCACTACGCTACAGCTGATCGGCACAGACCACAGCTGAGTACTAGTATCGTTTTTTTTAGCTTGCTGCTCCTGATTTAAAACCTGTAATGTGACCATTTTTTTACCCAGGATAAATAAAGGGTATCCTATTTTAAAGGATTACTGCACCATGAGGTTTTTATTTTCTTTCTTCCCTTTTTTTAAAACTCATTGCGCTGCATGAGCTAATTGCTTCAGCTGATACCTGGAGGGAGATCTTTTTCCTATCTTGGAAGAAAAACCCAGGAGGGGGAGGATACTATCCGTTTCCAGTGTCCCTTGGCTGACTGTTCGGTGGGATTAATATACGAGTTGAGCCCCTATAGATCTCCGTAACAGAGATCCATTTGATCCGGTAAGCTGCCATTTCTTCTATATATTATCTGAACAACTTGGATGTGGAGGTTTTCGCCTACAAACGCATAGAAGATTGCACTACACATATACCAGCAGATGTGGTCGCTTATTTCTTATATGAACTAATCTCATTGGAATTTTTTCGATTTTTTTCTGTGTATATATATTCCTTTTTTTTGCACAGGTGCCACTATAGACATATTTTTCAGCACAGGACTTTGGTGTTTTTTATTTGTACTTTCTATGTGTGTGAACACATATGAATTATTAGCACTGTGGTTGCTTTCTTTAAGGGTAGCGCACTGTTATTTTTACTTTTTGCATATATTTATATAGTTGTTATTCCAGCTATTATTACTTTTGCAGCAACCGTCAATTTTGTTTATCATATAGACTATTATCATATATTTGAATAGTTCTTATTTTATTCACTTATTTTTTAATCACGGTTAGCGCAGATTTTTCTCTTTTATACAATACTTCCCTCTATCAACCTGGGATTCTACAGCCATCCACTGGGAGTTGTGATAGTTTCCTTCACGGGACATCTACATGCCGACGGACTGATGTTAACCCCTCCTCATCTGGATTCAGCAGTGGTATCGTTGTACACATTTTTATACCAGTATCATACTTAGCTACATGTTTTTATGACTGCTTTTGCTACCGCTTGGTATTACTCGCACCATTTTTACAATTTATGTAGCTACATCGATTTTATCTCCAGTGCAATATTTATTTTGTTATCTACTTGAAGACTATAAAAATTCTAATGCTATTCCCATCGAGCGCTGCCTTTATGTGTTTTTTGTATCCTGCTATCCATTTTTCCAGTGGTTGGTAGCTGCACTGGGAATCGGCCTGCAAGGAGATCAGCTAAAAGTAGCTGGATCTATGTGCGTTATAATTAATCGAAATTAGTTGATTAATCGATTTAAAAAAAAAACGATTAATCGAACACGAAAATTTTAATCAGTAACAGTCCTAAAAATAATCAAATTTAGAAAAATTTGTAGTGTCGGGCTGCACACCTGGCTGTGCGGTGAAAGGGGGGATGATAGCGGATCCTGAGTTGGCAGGCAACCATAAGGGGTTTGCCAGGGCATCGGGAAGGTAGGACTGGGGCTGGATTCTTTGGGTTGGGCGTGTATTTCCATTACTTGTACTGGGCTCCTCTTCCTGGGGTATGGCGCTGCTGGTTGTGGGCAGTTCTCCTGATCTTGGTCCTGATCTTGGTGCTGATCGCCTTCTTTTGGGAGGGACGGTTTCCTCCGGGGACTCGGACTCTGAGCCACTATCCTCCACTGGCTCGTATTCCGAACCAGAATCGGATAATGGGAGCTCCCTGCTGCTCTCATCATCTGACATGGCAAGAATGGCATATGCCTCCTCAGGTGTGTAAACCCTTTGGGACATTATGGCAGTGCTTATTGGTGGGCCTGTGTAATGGTACTGCTGGTGGTAGTGGTGGCGGTCTGTGTGGTAGTACCAATGGAGGTATTAGTGGTGGGCCTGTGTGGTGGTACCGATGGCGGTATGGGTGGTGGTGGTACCAATGGCGGTACAGGTGGTGGTGGTATTGATGGCGGTACGGGTGGTGGTACAGGTGGCGGTACGGGTGGTGGTGGTACCGATGGCGGTACGGATGGTGGTGGTGGCGGGTACCGATGGCGGTACAGGTGGCGGTAAGGGTGGTGGTGGTACCAATGGCGGTACAGGTGGCGGTACGGGTGGTGGTGGTAGCGATGGCGGTATGGGTGGTGGTGGCACCAATGGCGGTACAGGTGGTGGTGGTACCGATGGCGGTACGGGTGGTGGTGGTACGGGTGGTGGTGGTACCAATGGCGGTACAGATGGTGGTGGTACCGATAGTGGTACGGGTGGTGATGGTACCGATGGCGGTACAGGTGGTGGTACAGGTGGTGGTGGCACTACCGACGGTGGTACGGGTGGTGGTACTGGTGGTGGTACCGATGGCGGCACTAGTGGTGATACTGGTAGCGGGCCTGTGTGGCAGTATAGATGCTGGGCCTGATGGCGGTACTAGTGGCGGTACTGGTGGCGGTACTGGTAGTGGTACCGATGGCGGTACTGGTAGTCTGTGTGGCGGTACAAATGGCGGTACCGATGGAGGTGGGCCTGTGACAGATGATTGACAGATGGGCTGATTGATTGATTGACAGATGGGCTGATTGATTGATTGACAGATGGGCTGATTGATTGATTGAATGACAGATGGGCTGATTGATTGACAGGAGGGCTGATTGATTGACAGATGGGCTGATGATTGATTGACAGATGGGCTGATTGATTGACAGATGGGCTGATTGATTGATTGACAGATGAGCTGATTGGCTGGGCTGATTGATGTGCTGGGCTGTGTGACAGGTCCTCTTTTTTGGGGGGGGGGCGTGTTGTGCACTGTAAATGAATGTAGACAAACTACACTGAGCTAACTTACTGATCTCTTCTCTCTCCTCACAGATCGGTGTGTGAGGAGAGAGCAGGAATCAGGTAGTAACTCCTGCGGTTTGTTTACATTTGTGACCGGCTGTGATTGGACACAGCCGGTCACGTGGTAAACAGCCAATTTCATTGGCTGTTTACCCTGATCGGGGACGCGCTGTGTCCAAGGGACACTCGCCTTCCCCGATCCCCGCTCTGCAAGCCTTTGGCGGCGCGGACGGAGCGCGCCGCGGAGTCTGTTGTGACATGTGATCGGCTGTGACTTTGACACAGCCGATCACATGGTAAACAGCCAATGAAATTACCGTGATCGGTGAAGCGCTGTGTCCGAGGGACACACGCCGTCCCCGATCACCGCGCTGCGCGCCCCCGCAAGCGCGCGCAAGGCATTATCCTGCAGGACGTCAATAGACGTCCAGTGTGGATAATGCAACCACTTCCCGGATGTCAATTTGCTATGACTGGGCGGGAAGTGGTTAAATACATGTTCTGACAGAAGGGCTGAGCGATTGAATACACTGAACGACGTCCGTCTAATATGGTTGTATGTGCGGCCATTCCCAAAAGATATTCATAAAGTCTTCTCCCCAGCAGAAGGAGCTATCCCTGAACATTTTTGGCTAGTTTAGCTGGAGTTAGGTACACTCTATGCCACCGCTCTCTCAGAGACCAACCTAGTAAAGGGGGCCTCCCACACATCCTCCAAATCCTCATCATCCATATCAGGTACTGCGGCTGTCCAAGATGTTCTGCAGGTTTGCAGCATTTTGGTGGTTTTGGGGAACGGGTATTTATAAATAGTAGACAGGGGTTTAGAAAGATCATCGTCTTTCAACCTGGATTCCAAGTCACATGCGGAAGGAGAACTGGACAGGGCCAAATTAAGAGTGATAGGCATGTCTCAGCTGTAAATAGAGGACAAATCTTAAAGCCTCATACTGCCTACCTCATACTGGTAGCAGTGGCAGTGCGTCCATAGTGGGCACAGGAGCGCCGCCCCCTCTCTCCCCTGCACCGTCACTCAAGTCAACAATACATACATTCATGCATTGCATGAATGTATGTATTGTCGCCGGCGCCGCTGCCTCCCACTATTCAGATGGCCGGCCCCCTGGCGAGCGCCGGCCATCTGAATAACAGTAGTTGGTTGGTTTTTGGAAATAGGCTTCCAGATTACAGCCTGTGGGCTGTAATCGGCTTCCAAATAGTTAACCAGGGGACGCACGGGCTGTGCGTTCCCTGGTTAACACTGACACGCATCTCAGCCAATCAGGTTCACCGGGTCTGGTTACCGGTAACCTGATTGGCTGAAGCGACATCGAGGGCGGGAGAAGACATTGAGGACGGAAGAAGCCATGAGGGAGCAGAGGGAGCGTGGAGGAGGATGGCGCTGACCTGAGGAAGGTAAGTGCTGGGCTGGGAACAAACTGGCTGCATTTGGGGACAAACTGGCTGTATTTGGGGACAAACTGGCTGCATTTGGGGGGAAACTGGCTGCATTTGGGGACAAACTGGCTGTATTTGGGGGGAAACTGGCTGTATTTGGGGGGAAACTGGCTGCATTTGGAGGGAAACTGGTTGCATTTGAGGGGAAACTGGCTGCATTTGGGGACAAACTGGCTGCATTTGAGGGGAAACTGGCTGCATTTGAGGGGGCAAACTGGTGGCGTTTGGGCACAGTGGCTGCGTTTAATGGGCACAGTGGCGGCAATTGATGTTTTTTTTTTCAGTTTATTTGCGCCCCCCCAAAAATTTTGAGCACCAGCCGCCACTGACTGGTAGTCAGTATGAGGCTTTAAGATCATCAAAGGACCGTAACATGCCATGAATGAATGAAATCATCCAGTTTCTTGATCACACTACCGGATCATCTTAGACATAAAAATGGGAGTGGTTTGGATTCTACCAGAAAGGGGTATGTGGTGACATAGGAAACAGCCCTCTAAACTCAATCCCATGAGTCACCCTCCAGGCCTGTAGGACCGATCTCATGGAACTAGTTTGGGTGTGAGGGGAGCGGGTACCTCTATGCACTAAATGGGTCAGCGCTTCACAAGAGCCTACTACAGCTGCTTCTAAGGCCACCGCTGTATCATCTAGAGGGCTCATCAGCCACCTATGTGCATAGAACAATTACCCAGCCAAAAAATACTTGTAAAAATGTTAAACTGTTAGGCCCCCCTTCTTCCAGGGTTATTACAAAACATTGAGGTGGATTGTCAGTTGCATTTTTTTATGTCACATGATATTTGCTCTACTTTTTATCAAATCGATATTTATAGTAAAACACACTTCTAATTATTTTTTTACAAACGCAATATAATACTCAATTTTATGGTGAAATAAAATCGATGAGGTTGCATCAAGGGAATATCGTACACCCAGCACACACATTTGAGTTCATATTTACATAGGGACGGGGACTTTAAAAAAATGTTTTGGTATTTTTAAAATGTATTTTGTTAAACTACAAAAAAAATTCTAATATTTTTAAACATAACTTTAGTGCCATCACAATGGGCTGATAACCAGCCTATATGATAGCAAAGTGCAGGTAACAGGTTCTCTTTAAGGAGACATCAGAGGTCTATTAGACCCTAATATTATTTTGGTACTCTGCTGAAGCTGCTTGAGCATACTGTGTTTGATCAGATTTCCTGACCAGAGCGGCCAGGGATTGACAGCTCTGAATCTCAGAAGTGCTCAGAGCTAAGCACTTCAGGGTTCATACTACCCAGGGAAGATCAGCAAACAGATGTTTGCTGATCTCCAGCTGCTTTCCATCTGTGACCTGCCATAGAGGTCCTGGGCAACCAGGATAGATAGGTGAGCCCTAAAATCTGAGACTAAAAGAGTAGACAAAGCTGCTATAGTGGTATGGAGTTTGTTTACATGCGGGTGTTCCCCCCAATATAATACGTCGGTGGCAGCAAACAACAAGTCATGGGCAAAATTGTGAGGTAAGTATTCAGCTGGGTGAAGGGGAGGGGATTTGCATTGGCTAGCAAAGTGGGGGAAGGGAGATAAGTGCACTTATCCTTTAGGATGCTTACAGTGATCCACTGGACTAATCTCAGCAACCCCCCAAGAAATGCCCATGAATTAGATTATCAGGCCAGTGAAACATCCTAAAGAAAATCCTAAGCAATAGTCTGAATTCCATCATACCCTCAATCAGTTATACTCTAAGCTCAGAAAAGAAAGCGAATGGCAATTCTACATAAGTGTTGTGCCACATCCAGTATTCAAGAGCAAAAAAGGAAATTCCCCTAAGCGGACTTTAAAGGCACTAAGTAATATTCGTATATCAGTAACACAAATAATGTAGAAAAAGTTTATTAATATGAATAACATTAAAATACATATGAAAAGTGCTGGTTAAACTAAAGCAGGTTAACAGATATCACCATGCTGGGGGGGGGGGGGTATACATGAAAAAGCCTCCTGACACCCAACGCGTTTCGGGATATAATATTCCTTCTTCAGGGGTGTGTAGCAAGGAGATATTCATCTAAAGTATAATCAAAATATATATGCATAATTAGTTTCACAAGTAAGAGAATCTTAACAATCATATTATATGGCAATACATGGTTTTATAGTTAATCACTTACATGATTTAGTTTAGGAGGGTAGGTTTCAGCATTTTCCCAAAGTAACATTAAAATGCATGAGCAAGTAACACAGAAAGCTGCATCAAGGGAAATGCCCTTGCAAAGCCTTTGGACATCAATCAGCAAATAAAGGTCCATGCAAGAGACCTAGGAGGGTGGCTGGCATCCCTGAGGGGAAACATCTCCCCAACTTCGAAAACAGCGAAATACCAGGTAGATATACTGAGACCAAAACCATAGGATCCCTATAAAATATTAAATACTGTATATACTCAAGTATAAGCCGACCCAAATATAAGCCGAGGCACCTAATTTTACCACAAAAAACTGTGAAAACGTATTGACTCAATTATAAGCCTAGGGTGTCCATCTGCATGCCTCACTGTGCCTCACTTTGCCTCACTGTGTCCATGTGCATGCCTCACTGTGCCCATGCCTCACTGTGCCCATGCCTCACTGTGCCCATGCCCCACTGTGCCCATGCCTCACTGTGCCCATACCTCACTGTGTCCATGACTAGACTTACGTTTAACATGGGAGTATATGGAAGGGGTGCCCGGCTTTGAAAAATTGGTGTTTCCCGGCCGCACTTAACCAGCACTTTTCATATGTATTTTAATGTTATTCATATTAATAAACTTTTTCTACATTATTTGTGTTACTCATATACTAATTTTACTTAGTGCCTTTAAAGTCCGCTTAGGGGAATTTCCTTTTTTGCTCTACTCTAAGCTCAAGGAGTTCTCTGATTCCTCCATCAGTTATACTCTACGTTCAACTACATTGAACTCAATGCTCAATGAGTACTTTGTCTAATTAGCTATTTACAAAACTTTTAGAATTTCTCTCATGTGTCAGCTCATTATTTTTTATATATTGTGCTGATTAGTAACTGTCCTTGAGAAAAATAGGAAAACATTAATCAGTAAGGAGCAGGAAAGCATGAATCACTAACGTGTCAGAATATATTTTGTTTACAAGAACAAAAGGAAATGGTCCAAACACAGGAAGATAAAAATACTAAAACATGCATATTTTACGGGAAGAGAAGGAATTGATCCAAACTTACATTAGAAAACAATAACACACACTTCATACTGTGCTTTTACATATAGCAATCACAAAGTGTAATTTCAAAGGATAGGAACAGCCGAAGCTCATTTGACTGTACTTCTCCTGTGGATCACAGAAGTGCAGTTCGTTCTGCCACTCCTATGACCCGTTTTCAGCATACAGCGGGCTGAAGCCTGTTGTCAGCTGACATAACAGAGTTGGTCCAGGATTGGGCAAGATCACGACAATGAAGTCGGGATCCACCCACATGCCTGGACCGACACCCGGCTCAGCCTCTCAGCAAGCCGCTGAGAGCCTGATCCAGCTGCTCCCACCCCCTCCACAGCCCAACCGCTCTAGTGAGTGCGGTTAGGGGGGCAGAGCAGAGAGCTGATGACTGACAGATACAAGCTCTCTGCTCATAGAGCTGGGAGAACCGAGCGATCGGCGGTGTCTGATCGCACGGTTCTCAGTGTTAGAGGCCCGGGGGACAGATGCAGCATTGGACCGATGCTGCATCCACCTAGGTAAATATGAATCTTATAAAAAAACAAATACTTCTCTTTTAAGTATCCCTGCTATACTGTCACAGTTGGGAATGGTTATGGGTTATTTGTATGTGCACTGCAAAAGTTTTTTTTATTAACACATAAAGGCCTCATTCACATAGGCACTAAGGATTGTACACAGTGAATTTGACTTTTTTGTGCTGCTAAAGCAGACAGGTGTGGTGTGCATATGTCTATGGGGTTGCAGCAGCTGTACAGACACAACCGTTTGTGGGAAGGTGCAGCGTGGTGCGGTGGCAGCAAACACTCAAGCCTCGTACACACGACCGAGTTTCTTGTCCAAAACCGGCAAGAAAAGTGCCGCGTGAGCTTTTTTGTCGAGAAAACCGTTCGTGTGTATGGTTTTACGACGAGAAAATTGCCGTGAATCTCGACGAGAAAATAGAGAACCTGCTCTCTATTTTCTCGTCAGGATTCCAGATTTCCTCGTCGTGTTTCTCGTTGGCCTGTTTTGTGACGAGAAAATGGTTCGTGTGTATGCTTTTACGACTCTTCCAAAAGCGCGCATGCTCACAAGCAACTATGAGACGGGAGCGCATCTTCTGGTAAAACAAGCCTTCGTAATGGAGATAGCACATTCGTCACGCTCCAAATTTTTGCATCGTTTAAATGTTGTGCATTGAAATCTTCATTAGAATGTGACATTAATCCAAACGAGTGACCTTCTTTTGCTGCTGATATTCACACAGAGTTATGACTATCTTTTTTTAACATTTTTTTTGTTGCTCTTAAGAAGATTTATGTGTATTATATCGTGCAAGTTTTTAGGAATATTTAAAAATTAGTTATTTTTCTAACTGATGTTAATTGTAATTTCGCAATGTTTTGGTAGTGATCTCCCATTGAATCTTTTAATATATATTATTTAAATTTTACACACTTTTTTGGGAAACACGATTTAGTTATTTTTTTGGGGGGGTTGTTACCTGTCCCTTTTTTTGTCAGTCAAATGTATCTGCTTACTCCAAAGCTAGATTTTACATTTTTACAAATACACATAGTCAAGTATGAACTTAAAGAAAAATAACATTTATTCATGTTTGAACTAAAATAAAGAGAAGGCAGCGCTGGAAAAGCTGCTGCCATTTGTGCATCCCAGGGACCCCAGACCACACAGCAACCCTGTGTGGACACTAAAATTGGGAGCTTGAGAAGGCCAACAGTTCTGAGCACAATCTGATGCTGGCCTCCCAGAGGTCAGGAACAGCAGCAGGTGATATATATGTCCCAAGTGTGTGGTACTACAACAGGCTGCCTTCTGTCCGACCACAATGAAGCAAGGCCATCACTTCCTCGTCTTCTTGGCAACCTTCCCTGCAACCTTCCCTATTAGCCTTCTCTGCAGCCTTCCTTCTTCGTTTGGCTGGAGGCTGGGCCACTGGAGGGGTACTCCTGTCAGGAGGAGGAGGAGGTGGAGGAGAAGGGGGTGGCGCAGAAGAACAAGGTGGAGGTGGAGGAGAAGGGGGTGGGGCGGAAGACCAAGGTGGAGGTGGAGGAGAAGGGGTGGGGCGGAAGAACAAGGTGGAGGTGGAGGAGAAGGGGGTGGGGCGGAAGAAGAATGTGGAGGTGGAGGAGGAGGTTGAGGTTGGGACAGTTGTGCCACCTCACAAATGGCGGTATTGGGGGTAATTTTTTCCATCACCCCCTTGTTGAGCAAGGTGATGAGCAGGGGCTCGCATAGGAGGCGTTGCTCCATGCTCATCACCTTGAACTTTGCCTCCACTAGGCCGGCAATTGCCTCTTCAGGGGATGTGGGCTCTTTGAGGGTGGCATGGGCCTCTTTAATAAGGGCCATTGCTGCCTCACTGGTGGTCCTGTCCCTCCTGCCTCTTTTGGGAAGCCGGATGAGAGGCACCTGGGATCTGGTGCTTCTCCTTTGCCCTGCCACCTCCTGGCTGCCACTGGGCCCTGCCACCTCCTGGCTGCCACTGGGCCCTGCCACCTCCTGGCTGCCACTGGGCCCTGCCACCTCCTGGCTGCCACTGGGCCCTTCCTCCTCCTGCCTGACAGTTTCCAGACCCTCCTCCTGGCTGATTTCATCCTGTGTATGAAAAAGGGACATAGTTTAATATGTTGTTTTAATCTTTGCATCAAACTTTATAAACATGATTGAAGCAATTAGAATGTAAATCCAGAAATCATTTTTTCTAATTTACACCTACATCAGATTGACTATTTAGCACCCAATTAAGTGCAGACTAATGTCTCGAGATCTTGATTTCACTTGTGGAACCCAAAATATTGTATGTTTCTCATCTTGACATATTTGTCAAACATTAATTTTATCCCAATACATTTTCATTTAATACTATACCTGGCTCCAGATGGCCAAATCAGGATCATCCAGGATGGCTGCCTCCTCTTGCTCCAGAGAAGGCTCAGGTTGGCTGCAGGGAAGTCTGGGGGGAAGAGTAGAGAGTGATGGCCTTGCCTCAATGTGGTCATCCAGGAAGGACATCCTGCTGTAGTACCACAAAATCGGGACATACACATCACCTGCTGCTGTTCCTGACCTCTGAGAAGCCAGGACCTTAGAGCGTTCAGTCCTGTAGGTGCCTCTCAAGCTCCCAATTTTAGTGTCCACTTGTTTTGCTATGGCTGTGGGCACCTTGGTCTGCACAAATGGGAGCAGCTTCTCCAGCGCTGCTTTTCTCACCCCTCTTTTTTTATGGATGGGGTTTTTCGTCTCCCACAGAGCGGGCAGCTCCCTTACCCGGTCAATAAATTCCGCCAGGAACTCTTTGTCGCTAATAAAGACATTCATATTGTATCTGCAAGTTTAAGAAATAATATATAACTAATGTGAGGCAAACAGTCTAACCTCCTTAACATCGTAGTCACCATATATATCCTACAACATTCTCAAAACAGTATAGGCCAACAATTTGTACAAGTCACAAAATCACATACCTTCGTTCGCACGTCCGTCACTTGAACTCCTCTCTCCGCACACCGAACGTACTATAGTCACATGTGTGTTTGCTATATACACACCACGCATGCGTCAAAATTCGAACACGTCGCTCCGCACACGTCGCCCGCCCATGACGTTCTAACTAACATCTTTTCCCCGCCCCTTCTCTTTCGGCGCGCAGACAGATATGGCGGAGTTACAGCAGGTGTCTGATAATTCCGCAACTAACGAGGAGGAGACAATCCCGGAGACCGAGGAAACGTCACGATCAAGGAGGAGATTCAAGGCATCGACTATGTCTTTTGCGGAGATGGCGGAGATGGTGGACATCTTGCTCAAGTCTGATTATGACGCAAAGCATGGGCCGTATAGCAAACCAAATAGAAGGAAGGCCAAAATCCTCACTAAAGTCGTGAAGAGTCTGAAGACGAATTTCGGGGTGAAACGCTCAAATGAGCAGCTCAGAAAGAGGTGGTCAGACCTCAAACTGAGGGAGCCAGAGCAGTTAAGGAGCATTAAGAGAATGCTCGCAAAAAGTAAGTAAAATGTACACTTTTATGCTATTAATCCTTTTCTAAACTGACATGTTGCTGGTTTTTTTTGTTTTTCTTATTGGACTCCCTTCCAAAATGTTATATTTTGAACTTGGTTGGGCACAGTAATCGTTCGTTACGTTACAGACACTTCGTTCGGCCACTATCCGCTGTTTTGGATTATTTTACAGCCACAAAAGTAATTAGACATTTGCCCTTTTTTCGCAAATTTGGGGCACAAAGTTTTAGGCTAGATGATGTGTTTGTAAAGAGAATGAAATGCAAACTTTTGTCAGTGTAAAGGAGAGGACACTCAG
This sequence comes from Rana muscosa, assembly GCA_029206835.1. Classification (NCBI taxonomy): domain Eukaryota; kingdom Metazoa; phylum Chordata; class Amphibia; order Anura; family Ranidae; genus Rana; species Rana muscosa. The sequence continues at coordinate 568,202,573 of CM055118.1, forward strand.
CAGCTGCTTCCACATCTGTACTTTTGAGCACTATAGTGTGGGCCACCAGACCCGCCTTTTTTTGGGTGTCCCACACAGGTGCTTCAGAGAATTTTTGTGTTGCCTACATGTCTAAAAAATGACAGACAAAGGTGAATGCTAAGCATATTCTTGGTCAGAAATAATGCATTCATCTTTAACTTCCGCCCAAACACACACTTGTACCCCACTTCCAAGCAATTTAGCCTGTTTTTTTGTTTAACATAGAGAATTTCTGTGTGATAACTCTACCTTTTGTTTGATTCTCATAGGAGAGAGAAGACTGGGAGGAGGACACTCCAGGGAGCACAAGAACCCCACAGCTTCACAACAACCCCAAACTCCCAAAGACCCACAAACGAAGGATGTAGAGGAAGTTGAGGTGGAGGATGGAGACGTGCAGGAAGGAGAGGTGGATGACGTTGTGGAACTGGTCACCACAACAGGTCAGTATCTGTCACCACAGCTTCAGGTAAGAGAGGTAGGCCTGCAGAGTTATAATACCTTTTTATTTTGTTTTTAGGGGATGTGAATGTTGGGGTGAAGGATAGTACAGGTTTCTCTGCTGACAGTGCCCTCCGCCTCATCCAGCAAGTGATGGAATGTAGCACGGAACTGGACAAAATTAAAGAAAGAATACATGTGATGGATCAAACATTTAAAGACATTCTCGATGTTTTGGGGAGAATTCAATAAGGCATCCCAACCCCCTTTTTTCTCATGTTTGTTCTTCAACTTTTAAAAAACTTTTTGACAATCAAACCAGCCAAAAATTGAATCTGCACACAGTGTGTCAACATGTGCTATCTGCCATCAGGGGATATCCATGTACGTCTTTTGGGGGTGCAACCCCTTCCTCGTATCTAAAGTAGGTGAACTGAGGAAGGGGTTGCACCCCCAAAACACGTCCATTGATCACCCCTGATGGCAGATAGCACATGTTGACAATAGGGATCAGGAGTCTAAAATCCCTATAGGAAAATAATCCCAATTGTGTGCATATTCAATTTTTGGCTGGGCAAAGGGTGGCAGGACCCCATATTAGGACGGGCACATAGAGACATATAGTTTGTGTAAGTGAATGTCTCAGATTGCTCCGAGGTATCCAATTTTGTAATTTTTGGAATGCAACTGTTGTTTTTGTATTTTCCTAAGAAAACAATTGCCGGTTTGTGGCCAGGCAAACAAAAAATGTAAAAATAAAAAATAAAAAGTGTGTGAATTTGCACATAGTAAAAGATTTGAACACAAACAACGTGTAGCTTCTTTTTCTAATACGCTCTAACCTTATTTGGTAAATTTTTTAAGGTTACATAGTGAAATGGTTGGTATTTACTAAAGGAAAATACACTTGGCACTACAAATGCACTAAGACAAACTAGGAGACAGGAAACCAAGAAAAGTTAGAAGTTTAAACAAGATTTTTATTTGGATCGTTAGACAGCAATCATTAGACATAGCCTGGCATAGGAATTGCCCCCCTACCCGTGAAATAGTCCATGTATTTGTCCCGAACATCACGGGCATTTTGGGGGGGCAAGCCAGCACGGGCAGATTCCAGGCCCGGCAGGGGATTATCAGGGGAAAGTCCAGCCTCGGGCAAAACTGAGGCCATATATGAATTCGATTTGCGGCAAAGAAAATTGTGTAGCACACAGCAGCATAACACTACATAGTTTATTTTGTAGTCTGCCAAGTGGATGGGAGTCCTAAAAAGGCGGAACCGGCTGGCCATTATGCCGAAGGCATTTTCAACGACTCTTCGGCCCCTGGCCAGCCGGTAATTGAACACCCTCTTCTCTGGGGTCAGGGTCCTCTGAGGAAATGGCCTCATAAGATGTGGTCCGAGCCCGAAGGCTTCATCAGCCAAAAAAACAAAGGGGAGTCCTTCAATATTCCCTGCATCCGGTGGCTAGGGATGAGCTTCGTGTTCGAGTCGAACATACGTTCGACTCGAACATTGGCTGTTCGATCGTTCGACGAAGATCGAACGATTTGGGCCGTTCGCGCCAAATTCGAGTGACGCGAACGGCCCACAATGCACTACGCCATCGCAGTGTCATCCAGGCGCTGTGATTGGCCAAGCATGCACTGTGACCCCGCATGCTTGGCCAATCACAGCGCCGGCAGCGAGGAGAGCAATGATTGGCCACAGGCAGGATGCCTGTGGCCAATTATTGCTGAGGGTGTTTAGTACACGCCCCACACTATAAAAGGCCGCCAGCACGGCGGCCTAGTGTAGTGTGTTCCGGAGCAGGGATAGAGTAGCATAGGCAGGGACAGTGACTGTTATTTCTTTCTTGCTTAACCTGGATTCCTTTAGTTTAGGGAAAGAGAAGGATAGGTAGGGAGAGTGTCAGTGTGTTTTGTGCTTCTGCTATAGTGTGCTTAAAAAAAACATTTATTCTAGGGACAGAAAACTCTAGGTAGGGACAGTGTCAGTTTCTTTCACTCTGCAAGTCCTTGTTTCCAGGGACCTGTAAGGACAGTGAGTTAATTGTCCTTGTGCTATATTGTGCTTAAAAAAAACATTTATTCTAGGGACAGAAAACTCTAGGTAGGGACAGTGTCAGTTTCTTTCACTCTGCAAGTCCTTGTTTCCAGGGACCTGTAAGGACAGTGAGTTAATTGTCCTTGTGCTATATTGTGATTAAAAAAAACATTTATTCTAGGGACAGAAAACTGTAGGTAGGGAGAGTGTTTTTTTTCTTTCACTCTGCAAGTCCTTGTTTCCAGGGACCTGTAAGGACAGTGAGTTAATTGTCCTTGTGCTATATTGTGCTTAAAAAAAACATTTATTCTAGGGACAGAAAACTCTAGGTAGGGACAGTGTCAGTTTCTTTCACTCTGCAAGTCCTTGTTTCCAGGGACCTGTAAGGACAGTGAGTTAATTTTCCTTGTGCTATATTGTGATTAAAAAAAACATTTATTCTAGGGACAGAAAACTCTAGGTAGGGACAGTGTCAGTTTCTTTCACTCTGCAAGTCCTTGTTTCCAGGGACCTGTAAGGACAGTGAGTTAATTTTCCTTGTGCTATATTGTGATTAAAAAAAACATTGTTTCTAGGGACAGAAAACTGTAGGTAGGGAGAGTGTTTTTTTTCTTTCACTCTGCAAGTCCTTGTTTCCAGGGACCTGTAAGGACAGTGAGTTAATTTTCCTTGTGCTATATTGTGCTTAAAAAAAACATTTTTTCTAGGGACAGAAAACTGTAGGTAGGGAGAGTGTTTTTTTTCTTTCACTCTGCAAGTCCTTGTTTCCAGGGACCTGTAAGGACAGTGAGTTAATTGTCCTTGTGCTATATTGTGCTTAAAAAAAACATTTATTCTAGGGACAGAAAACTCTAGGTAGGGACAGTGTCAGTTTCTTTCACTCTGCAAGTCCTTGTTTCCAGGGACCTGTAAGGACAGTGAGTTAATTTTCCTTGTGCTATATTGTGCTTAAAAAAAACATTTATTCTAGGGACAGAAAACTCTAGGTAGGGACAGTGTCAGTTTCTTTCACTCTGCAAGTCCTTGTTTCCAGGGACCTGTAAGGACAGTGAGTTAATTGTCCTTGTGCTATATTGTGCTTAAAAAAAACATTTATTCTAGGGACAGAAAACTCTAGGTAGGGACAGTGTCAGTTTCTTTCACTCTGCAAGTCCTTGTTTCCAGGGACCTGTAAGGACAGTGAGTTAATTTTCCTTGTGCTATATTGTGATTAAAAAAAACATTTTTTCTAGGGACAGAAAACTGTAGGTAGGGAGAGTGTTTTTTTTCTTTCACTCTGCAAGTCCTTGTTTCCAGGGACCTGTAAGGACAGTGAGTTAATTTTCCTTGTGCTATATTGTGATTAAAAAAAACATTTTTTCTAGGGACAGAAAACTGTAGGTAGGGAGAGTGTTTTTTTTCTTTCACTCTGCAAGTCCTTGTTTCCAGGGACCTGTAAGGACAGTGAGTTAATTGTCCTTGTGCTATATTGTGCTTAAAAAAAACATTTTTTCTAGGGACAGAAAACTCTAGGTAGGGAGAGTGTTTTTTTTTTTTCACTCTGCAAGTCCTTGTTTCCAGGGACCTGTAAGGACAGTGAGTTAATTGTCCTTGTGCTATATTGTGCTTAAAAAAAACATTTATTCTAGGGACAGAAAACTCTAGGTAGGGACAGTGTCAGTTTCTTTCACTCTGCAAGTCCTTGTTTCCAGGGACCTGTAAGGACAGTGAGTTAATTTTCCTTGTGCTATATTGTGCTTAAAAAAAACATTTATTCTAGGGACAGAAAACTCTAGGTAGGGACAGTGTCAGTTTCTTTCACTCTGCAAGTCCTTGTTTCCAGGGACCTGTAAGGACAGTGAGTTAATTTTCCTTGTGCTATATTGTGATTAAAAAAAACATTTTTTCTAGGGACAGAAAACTGTAGGTAGGGAGAGTGTTTTTTTTCTTTCACTCTGCAAGTCCTTGTTTCCAGGGACCTGTAAGGACAGTGAGTTAATTTTCCTTGTGCTATATTGTGATTAAAAAAAACATTTTTTCTAGGGACAGAAAACTGTAGGTAGGGAGAGTGTTTTTTTTCTTTCACTCTGCAAGTCCTTGTTTCCAGGGACCTGTAAGGACAGTGAGTTAATTGTCCTTGTGCTATATTGTGCTTAAAAAAAACATTTTTTCTAGGGACAGAAAACTCTAGGTAGGGAGAGTGTTTTTTTTTTTCACTCTGCAAGTCCTTGTTTCCAGGGACCTGTAAGGACAGTGAGTTAATTGTCCTTGTGCTATATTGTGCTTAAAAAAAACATTTATTCTAGGGACAGAAAACTCTAGGTAGGGACAGTGTCAGTTTCTTTCACTCTGCAAGTCCTTGTTTCCAGGGACCTGTAAGGACAGTGAGTTAATTTTCCTTGTGCTATATTGTGCTTAAAAAAAACATTTATTCTAGGGACAGAAAACTCTAGGTAGGGACAGTGTCAGTTTCTTTCACTCTGCAAGTCCTTGTTTCCAGGGACCTGTAAGGACAGTGAGTTAATTTTCCTTGTGCTATATTGTGATTAAAAAAAACATTTTTTCTAGGGACAGAAAACTGTAGGTAGGGAGAGTGTTTTTTTTCTTTCACTCTGCAAGTCCTTGTTTCCAGGGACCTGTAAGGACAGTGAGTTAATTTTCCTTGTGCTATATTGTGATTAAAAAAAACATTTTTTCTAGGGACAGAAAACTGTAGGTAGGGAGAGTGTTTTTTTTCTTTCACTCTGCAAGTCCTTGTTTCCAGGGACCTGTAAGGACAGTGAGTTAATTTTCCTTGTGCTATATTGTGATTAAAAAAAACATTTTTTCTAGGGACAGAAAACTGTAGGTAGGGAGAGTGTTTTTTTTCTTTCACTCTGCAAGTCCTTGTTTCCAGGGACCTGTAAGGACAGTGAGTTAATTGTCCTTGTGCTATATTGTGCTTAAAAAAAACATTTTTTCTAGGGACAGAAAACTCTAGGTAGGGAGAGTGTTTTTTTTTTTTCACTCTGCAAGTCCTTGTTTCCAGGGACCTGTAAGGACAGTGAGTTAATTGTCCTTGTGCTATATTGTGCTTAAAAAAAACATTTATTCTAGGGACAGAAAACTCTAGGTAGGGACAGTGTCAGTTTCTTTCACTCTGCAAGTCCTTGTTTCCAGGGACCTGTAAGGACAGTGAGTTAATTTTCCTTGTGCTATATTGTGATTAAAAAAAACATTTATTCTAGGGACAGAAAACTCTAGGTAGGGACAGTGTCAGTTTCTTTCACTCTGCAAGTCCTTGTTTCCAGGGACCTGTAAGGACAGTGAGTTAATTTTCCTTGTGCTATATTGTGATTAAAAAAAACATTTATTCTAGGGACAGAAAACTCTAGGTAGGGACAGTGTCAGTTTCTTTCACTCTGCAAGTCCTTGTTTCCAGGGACCTGTAAGGACAGTGAGTTAATTTTCCTTGTGCTATATTGTGATTAAAAAAAACATTTTTTCTAGGGACAGAAAACTGTAGGTAGGGAGAGTGTTTTTTTTCTTTCACTCTGCAAGTCCTTGTTTCCAGGGACCTGTAAGGACAGTGAGTTAATTTTCCTTGTGCTATATTGTGATTAAAAAAAACATTTTTTCTAGGGACAGAAAACTGTAGGTAGGGAGAGTGTTTTTTTTCTTTCACTCTGCAAGTCCTTGTTTCCAGGGACCTGTAAGGACAGTGAGTTAATTGTCCTTGTGCTATATTGTGCTTAAAAAAAACATTTATTCTAGGGACAGAAAACTCTAGGTAGGGACAGTGTCAGTTTCTTTCACTCTGCAAGTCCTTGTTTCCAGGGACCTGTAAGGACAGTGAGTTAATTTTCCTTGTGCTATATTGTGCTTAAAAAAAACATTTATTCTAGGGACAGAAAACTCTAGGTAGGGACAGTGTCAGTTTCTTTCACTCTGCAAGTCCTTGTTTCCAGGGACCTGTAAGGACAGTGAGTTAATTGTCCTTGTGCTATATTGTGCTTAAAAAAAACATTTATTCTAGGGACAGAAAACTCTAGGTAGGGACAGTGTCAGTTTCTTTCACTCTGCAAGTCCTTGTTTCCAGGGACCTGTAAGGACAGTGAGTTAATTTTCCTTGTGCTATATTGTGCTTAAAAAAAACATTTATTCTAGGGACAGAAAACTCTAGGTAGGGACAGTGTCAGTTTCTTTCACTCTGCAAGTCCTTGTTTCCAGGGACCTGGAGAGACATTGAGTGAATTGTCCTTGTGCTATATTGTGATTAAAAAAAACATTTATTCTAGGGACAGAAAACTCTAGGTAGGGACAGTGTCAGTTTCTTTCACTGTGAAAGTCCTTGTTTCAAGGGACAGAGAAGGACACCTGAAGGTAGCCCTTATTGCTTTTTTCCCATCTCCCTGCAGGCCATCTATTAGAATGTCTGGAAGGCAAACAAGGAGAGGCAGACAGTCAGGAGGCAATAAAAGAGGGCAAGCAGGCTCTGTGTCTGGGGGCAACAGTGCTGGTCGTGGACGCGGTGCATTGTCATCAGCACATGGCCATGGGACACGCTTGTCCTTCTTTTCGGCAGCTGGACATGTTGAGCCACATCATGCCGAAGACTTGGTAGAGTGGATGACCAAGCCCTCCTCCTCCTCCTCATCCTCTCTCACCCAGGCTCAGGGTACTGGAAAAGCAGCTGCCAAAGCGTCGTCTTCCCTGGTATCAATGTCAGACAAATCATCAGTCACTCCTTCCCTAGACCCACCATGTCCTCCTCCTGAGGAGTCCCCCGAACTGTTTCAGCACAGTGTTGGGTACATGCTCCAGGAGGATGCCCAGCGTTTCGAAGGGTCTGATGATGAAACCCAGCTAGAGGAAGGCAGTAGCGTGAGAGCAGACAGAGGGGATGCTCAAGAAGGACACCAATCTGGCAGTCATGTTCCAGCAGCTGCAGCATACTGCCAGATTGGCTCCAGTGATGAGGAGGGAGGGGATGATGAGGTCAATGACTCCACGTGGGTGCCTAATAGGAGAGAGGAGGAGGAGGAGGAGGAGGCACATCTCCAACGAGGCAGGATGCCCTTTGGTGGCCAGCGTAAGGGCAGTACACCGACGGAATCACACCGCAGAGCTCCGCCTGTGCAGGGCGCTGCCTCTGCCCGTCATTCAAAAAGTTCTTTGGTGTGGGCCTTTTTTGAGGCTAGTGCATCAGATCGCACAGCTGCTGTTTGCAACATATGTCTCAAGCGTATATCGCGTGGCCAAAACATCAGCCGCTTGGGTACCACATGCCTGACCAGACATATGTTGACCTGCCATGCAGCTCGTTGGCAAGCCTACCTCAAAGACCCACACCAAAGAACAAAGCGGACCTCTCCTTGCACCGCATCAGCTGGGATCTCCAACCCCACTATAACTTCAGTCCTCTCTGAAACATGCACTGAGAGGAATGAAGGTGTAGAATTAGGTGTGTCACAGCCAAGTACTTGCGCCCACTCTGCTAGCAGTACACCGACGTCCGATTCTAGCAGGCAAATTTCCCTGCCCCAGCTGCTGGACCGTCGAAAGAAGTTCACTCCCAGCCATCCACATGCCCAGCGGTTGAATGCTAGCTTGGCTAAATTGCTAGCGCTTCAACTGCTGCCTTTTCAGTTGGTAGACTCGGCCCCCTTCCGTGAGTTTGTGCAATGTGCGGTTCCTCAGTGGCAGGTTCCCAAACGCCACTTTTTCTCACGGAAGGCTATTCCGGCTCTCTACCGGCATGTGGAAGGCAATGTCTTGGCCTCGCTGGACAGGGCGGTCAGCGGTAAGGTGCATATTACCGCTGACTCATGGTCCAGCAGGCATGGACAGGGACGTTACCTTTCTTTCACGGCCCATTGGGTCACTCTTTTGGCAGCTGGGAAGGATTCAGGACAAGGTGCAGTAGTGTTGGAGGTTGTCCCACCGCCACGCCTCCAAAATGCTACTACTGGTTGTGACACACCTCTCTCCTCCACCCCCTCCTCTTCTTCTTCCTCCATGGCCTCTTCCTGTGGTTTGTCCTATGAACCAGCGGTGCTCCGTAGCCGTTCACGGGGCTACGCAAGTACGCAGGCAAAAAGATGCCATGCCGTGCTTGCGCTGGTGTGTTTGGGGGACAGAAGCCACACTGGGGCAGAGGTCCTGTCTGCTCTGCAGGGCCAGGCCGAGAGGTGGTTGACGCCACGCCAGCTTAAGCCAGGAATGGTGGTTTGCGACAATGGCACCAACCTCCTCTCCGCCCTCCGACAGGGACAACTGACCCATGTGCCCTGTGTGGCTCACGTCCTTAACCTGGTGGTGCAGCGCTTCTTGGGCAGGTACCCGGGCTTACAGGATGTCCTGAGGCAGGCCAGGAAAGTCTGTGTGCATTTCCGCAGATCTTATAATGCCAGTGCTCGCCTGGCTGAGCTGCAAAAGGAGTTGAACCTGCCCAAGAACCGCCTTATATGTGACATGCCCACCAGGTGGAACTCAACGTTGGCCATGCTGCAGCGGCTGCACACGCAGCAGAGGGCCATCAATGAGTACCTGTGCGACTACGGCACCAGGACAGGGTCAGGGGAGCTTGGTTTTTTTTCTCCACGCCAGTGGGGCATGATCAGGGATGCATGCACTGTCCTGGCACCATTTGAGGAGGCCACGAGGATGGTGAGCAGTGACAGTGCATGCATCAGTGACACTGTACCTCTTGTCCACCTGTTGGAGCACACGCTGCGTGGAATAATGGACAGGGCACTTGAGGCAGAACAGAGGCAGGAAGAGGAGGACTTCCTTGCCTCTCAAGGCCCCCTTTACCCAGACAGTGTTCCTTCTGTCCCACCCATCGCACAGGAAGAGGAGGAGGAGGAGGAGGAGGAGGAGGAGGAGGAGGATTGTGTCAGCATGGAGGTGGAGGCTGGCACTCAGCATCATCAGCAGCAGTCTTTTAGGGATGATTTACAGTCCCAAGAAACCAGTGGACTTGTACGTGGCTGGGAGGAGGTGGCTGCGGATCATGTCGTCCTTAGTGACCCAGAGGACTCCGGAGCGAATGCCTCAGCAAACCTACGCTGCATGGCCTCCCTGATCCTGCAAAGTCTGCGGAAGGATCCTCGTATTCTTCGGATCAAGGAGAGGGACCATTACTGGCTGGCCACTCTCCTTGATCCACGGTACAAGGGTAAGGTTGCGGACCTTATGTTACCGTCGCAGAGGGAGCAGAGGATGAGACAACTCCGGGAGGCCTTGCAGAAAGGTCTGTGCAACGCGTTCCCAGAGACTGGGAGGTTGCAAACTCCTGGTCCTGGACAACGAGTTGCTGAGGCTTCGGCCAGTCAAAGAAGGAGCGGTGGGGAAGGTGGCCGTCTGACCGATGCGTTCAGACAATTCTTTAGTCCGCAGCCCCAAAGTATGATCGGTTCCAGCAACCATCGCCAGCGTCTGATAAACATGGTGCAGGAATATCTAGGGGCAAGGTCAGACTTGGACACCTTCCCCACCGAAAATCCTCTGGCTTACTGGGTCTTGAGGATGGATCACTGGCCAGAGCTTGCACAGTATGCAATTGAGCTACTGGCCTGTCCTGCATCCAGCGTTCTTTCGGAACGCACATTCAGTGCTGCTGGAGGATTTGTCACGGATCACAGGGTGCGCCTGTCCACCGACTCGGTTGATCGACTGACTTTCATCAAGATGAACCAGTCTTGGATCACCACCAGCTACCACACACCTGATGCTGATATAACAGACTAATTGATTTTAAAATGTCACATCCCTTCAAGACTGATGCTGATGCTGAGTGCCTGTGCTGTTATGTTGACTGGCTATCCTCCTCCTCCGAGTCCTCAATGGTACGATTGATGATGATAGCTTGGAAGATCATTTTTGTTTATGGGTGCCGCCACCAGTGCCTAACGCCCAATTTTTCAGCCCCTGTTTAACAGTGGCGTGTAATTACAATTTTTGAAGCAATACTTTGCAACAGGGCTCATTGCTGTGCTCCAAGTACAGTATCTGTGAGGAGTTGCAGTGTTGTGCCACCAGTGCCTAAGGCCCAATTTTTCAGCCCCTGTTTAACAGGGGCGTGTCATTACAATTTTTGAAGCAATACTTTGCAACAGGGCTCATTGCTGTGCTCCAAGTACAGTATCTGTGAAGGGTTGCAGTGTTGTGCCACCAGTGCCTAAGGCCCAATTTTTCAGCCCCTGTTCAACAGGGGCATGTAATTACAATTCTTGATCTAATAATTCACAGCAGGGCCCATTGCTGCACCCACCAAGAGTAACTGTCAGGGCTTACAGTGTTGTGGCACCAGCACCACCATCAAAGGCCCAATTTTTACTACCACTGTTCAACAATTATATGTAATTAAAATTCCTGATATAATAGTTGACAGCAGGGCGTTCCAGCACCAACCAAGAGTAACTGTGAGTGCTTACAGTGTTGTGCCAACACCAACAACTAAGGGGCCTATTTCTGCAGAGTATATACGGCAGGTCCCTACTTTCAAACATCCAACTTACAAACGACTCCTACTTGCAAACGCAAGAAGACAACAGGAAGTGAGAGGAAATCTACCACTAGGAAGGAAAATTCTCTCCTGTAAGAATAAATATGGGAGAAAGGTGTCTCCTCTGTACTGATGCTTTATCAGCAATCCTTGTTTCAAGAAAAACACCACATTTCAAAAACAGTTGTCATTAGGACGGAAAGTGAGGTGAAATGTTCTGAACAGGGGCACAGACAGCAAAACAAATGTTACAGGGGTGATAACCCTTACCTATGTTTTCCAAAAAGTTTAAAAATAGATTTTTGGTCTGGAGCTACACTTCAACAATGTACCTGTTCAAAATTACAAACAGATTCTACATAAGAACAAACCTACAGTCCCTGTCTTGTATGCACCGCCTGTATACGGCTGTTCAGAGTATATAGGGCCTTTTTTATTTTATGTGCGGGGTTCCCCTTAATATCCATACAAGACCCAAAGGGGCTGGTAATGGGCTGGGGTAGGGGGGGGGTCATGGGGTAGCTATGCCATTTTTCTTAAAGATTTTCATCCATATTACCGGGACCAGACATTACATTAAAGCCGCAAGCAGTTTTAAATGGCTTTTTTTTCCTTTAGAAGTGTCATTTTGTGCAGGGACAGTTCTAAACACGGGAAACACGTGGCACTTCACAGGCATACTTTAGACACCCCCCAGGTACGATATTTAAAGGAATATTTGACTTTTTTTTTTTCACTTTATGCATCATTAAAATGACTGCTCCCGGAAAACGACCGTTTTTAAAACTTATTTTTGCATTGATACATGTCCCCTGGTGCAGAACCCGGGTTCCCAAACCCTTTTTAGGACAATAACATGCATAATAGTTGTTATAATTAGCACTTTAGAATTCGAACGTTCGCATCCATTGTATTTAATAGGGTTCTAATGTTCGTTCGAACTTTCGGGCCGTTCGCGGGTTCTGGTGCGAACCGAACCCGGGGGTGTTCGGCTCATCACTACCGGTGGCAATGCAAGGTCGTCACTCTGGAGACGGAGGGCAAACTCCGTCTGGATGAAGGATCCCCCATCGGACATCCGGCCATTCTTCCCTACATCAACATAGAGGAATTCATACTGTGCTGACACCACCGCCATCAGCACAATGCTATGAAACCCCTTGTAATTGAAGTAGTAGGACCCAGAACGGGGTGGCGGCACGATGCAGACGTGCTTCCCGTCTATACCACCACCGCAGTTGGGGAAGTCCCACCGCGTGGCAAACTCCGATGCCACAGTCTGCCATTCCTGTGGCGTGGAAGGAAGCTGTGGAGTCAAACAAGATGAAAAAATATTAGAATACACAAATCAAACATTACAAGTATATTCTAAGAAAATACATTAGAGGCCAACATCAAGCAAAGTCTACGTTTATTAAGGTGTTTTAAATAAGCATAATGGAAGGCTCATATATCATATTCATCACCCCCTATGATGGTCCATTAATAAATTATAATGGGAAGGGGGGGTAGATGTGTTTGGCCACAGGATAGCATTGCAGTGGCGGTGCGTCCAGAGTGGGCGCTGGAGCACTGCCCCCTCTCTCCTGTGCCCGTCACTCAGAACAATACATAGGTTTATGCCTTGCATTAACCTATGTATTGTCTATGCCGCCCACTATTCAGGTGGATGGCCCCCTGTTAAGCGACCGACATATGAAGAACTGCGGCATTTATGGGCTTAAAATTGCATATCAGAAACAGTAAGGAAAATTGTCTTGCACATTACAGCCTGAGGGATGTAATTGGCTGCAGAAAAGTTAAATAGGGGACGCAGGGGGGGGGGGGGGCATTCCTTGGGTAAACACTGACAGGCTGCTCTGCCAATCATGTTCACCAAGTCTGTTTAATGGTAACATGATTGGCTGATGCAACATCAAGGGAAGGAGAAGACATCAAGGACAGAAGAAGGATGGCGCTGACCACAAGAAGGTAAGTGCAGGGCTGGGGGGGAACTGGCTGCATTGGAGGGGACAAAATGGCTGCATTAGAGGGAACAAAATGGCTGCATTGGAGGGGACAAAATGGCTGCATTGGAGGGAACAAATGGGGGCGTTTAATAGGCACCAGAGCAAAAAAGGAGGAAGTTTATTTCCTAAATTGGGGTTTGAACCCCCAAACATTTGGAGCAACAGGCGCCCCTGCTGGAAAGGTTAGTGAAGGGAAATATGCATGAAGGAGAAAAAAGGGGCAATCTAAAGCTTCAGGCATACATGAGGACAAAGGGGACATTCTCAGCATATTACAATCATGGTAATTAGGGAAGGATGAAAGAAATACATTAGCATACATGTAATACATAAAATGTGATGTTAATGGAGAAAACTTACCCTAATATAGTCCTCCTGCAGGACTTGTATAATGGCAGAACAGGTGTCTGGGATTATGAGGCCCAGAGCCTGGGGGGAGATGCCTGTCGTGAACTTCAAGTCCTGAAGACTTCTCCCTGTCGCCAGGTACCGTAAGGTGGCGATGAGCCTCTGCTCAGCACTGATGGCTTCCCGCATAACGGTGTCCTTCCTGGTAATATAGGGGGACACCAAAGCCAACAGTTCCTGAAAAACGGGGTCAGACATCCGCAGAAAATTCCTGTAGTCCTCAGGATTATTCTCGACGATCTCCCGCAGCAGAGGCATGTGGCAGAATTGGTCCCGCTGGAGCAACCAATTCTTGGTCCATGAACTCCTCCTCACACCATTCATGGACTGGTCTTGGTCCAAAACAAGCAGACCAACACCAAGCGCACGCACAGCACGAACTCGACGACGAGAACGTCCAGGCGACATGGCTAGGAAACGGTCGTCTTATCAGAACGTACAGAACAGAACGCACTTTAGAACAGCAAGGCCTATGAATAACAAACTGAAAATCAGAAACGAACAGGCAAGAACGCACTGTAAAACAGATACGACCTGCCTAGACGTCCTGAAAGTCAAGATACGAACCCACAAGCACAAACTGAACCGCAGAAAACGATCTGAAAAGTACGAAGACTGAAAAGCGCGAATCGTCTCTTCCCAAACTTTTACTTCACACGCGGTAACACGAGATCAGCAAAAGCAGCCCAAGGGGTGGCGCCAAGAAAAAGATCTTCCCCTTTATAGTGCCGTCGTACGTGCTGGACGTGACCGCGGAGAACAACGAGGAAATTGGGAAATGTCAGTGTGTACGTATGGAAAGCTTGACGAGAAAATCGACAAGCTTAACAAGAATCTCGTCGAAAAAAACGACGTGTTTTTTACGACGAGAAACTCGGTCGTGTGTACGAGGCTTCAGAGTCCAGCTGTAACAAACAGAACTTGTATTAATGTTAAAATTCAGCAAGCCCGGCAGGAAGACACCTGATCAGGAACACTCACAAAATACAACAGAGGTGTGTAGCAAATGGGTCTCAGGTGTGCCGACAGCGTCTGTCTTGAGGGTGGAAATGCAACCTGGCCGATCCGAGCCCAAATGGGAAGGTATCCAGAAGGATAGCATGTCCCTATCCTTTACCTACTTGTCTGGAACCTCTCACTGATGCTAATCACTGTCCCTATCAGACAGGTAACCTATATCTACACTACTCACATGCAAAATGCACGCCAAGTCTGGAAGCCAGGTCCTCAAAGCGGAACTTCACTCAACTGACACCACACCACAGCAGCCCGCACAGAACCAGGGAGGAGGAGAGCACACCACCACTGCCACTAAGTGCCGGACCTTATGCCGGTGTGGGGATGGGGTAAGTGCCATGATCCCCATGCCGGGGGTGGGGGGGTGCTGTGATCCCTGCGGCGGGGGGTTGCTCTATATACCCTATCTGTGATGCTGACCTATATACCCTATCTGTGATGCTGACCTATATACCCTATCTGTGATGCTGACCTATATACCCTATCTGTGATGCTGGCCCGAAATACCCTATATGTGATGCTGGGCTGTATACCGTATCTGTAATGCTGGGCTGTATACCGTATCTGTAATGCTGGGCTGTATACCGTATCTGTAATGCTGGGCTGTATACCCTATCTGTGATGCTGGGCTGTATACCCTATCTGTGATGCTGGGCTGTGTACCCTATCTGTGATGCTGGGCTGTATATCCTATCTGTGATGCTGGGCTGTATACCCTATCTGTGAGGCTGGGCTGTATACCGTATCTGTAATGCTGGGCTGTATACCGTATCTGTAATGCTGGGCTATATACCGTATCTGTAATGCTGGGCTGTATACCGTATCTGTGATGCTGGGCTGTATACCCTATCTGTGAGGCTGGGCTGTATACCGTATCTGTAATGCTGGGCTGTATACCGTATCTGTAATGCTGGGCTGTATACCCTATCTGTAATGCTGGGCTGTATACCCTATCTGTAATGCTGGGCTGCATACCCTATCTGTGATGCTGGGCTGTATACCCTGTCCGGTGATGCTGGGTTATACAGTTGTGCTCATTAGTTAACATACCCTGGCAGAATTTATGATTTCTTGGCCATTTTTCAGAGAATATGAATGAGAACACAAAAACTTTTCTTTCACTCATAGTTAGTGTTTGGCTGAAGCCATTTATTATCAAGACAATTAACTGTGTTTACTCTTTTTAAATCATAATGACAACAGAAACTACCCAAATGACCCTGATCAAAAGTTTACATACCCCAGTTCTTAATACCATGTATTACCCCTTTTAACATCAATGACAGCTTGCAGTCTTTTGTGGTATTTGTGGATGAGGCTCTTTATCTTCTCAGATGGTAAAGCTGCCCATTCCATTTAAGATCTCCCCAGAATGGCTCAATGATATTGAGGTCAGGAGACTGAGATGGCCACTCCAGAACCTTCACTTTATTCTGTTGTAGCCAATGACAGGTCGACTTGGCCTTGTGTTTTGGATCATTGTCATGTTGGAATGTCCAAGTACGTCCCATGTGCAGCTTTCTGGCTGATGAATGCAAAGGTTCCACCATTTTTTTTTTTTTATAACATACTGCTTTCATCTTGCCATCAATTTTGACCAAATTTCCTGTTACTTTGTAGCTCACACATCCCCAAAACATCAGCGATCCACCTCCGTACCTTTTATCATAGGCCTTGTTGACTCCTCTCCAAATGTAGCGTTTACGGTTGTGGCCAAAAAGCTCAGTTTGGGTCTCATCACTCCAAATGACTGTGCCAGAAGGTTTGAGGCTTGTCTCTGTGCTGTTTGGTGTATTGTAAGTGGGATACTTTGTGACATTTGCGTAGTAATGGCTTTCTTCAGACGACTCGACCATGCAGCTCATCTTACTTCAAGTGCCTCCATATTGTGCATCTTGAAACAGCCACACCACGTTTTCAGAGAGTCCTGTATTTCACCTGAAGTTATTTGTGGGTTTTCCTTTGCATCCTGAACAATTTTCTTGGCAGTTGTGGCTGAAATTTTAGTTGGTCTCCCTGACCGTGGTTTGGTTTCAACAGAACCCCTCATTTTCCACTTCTTGATTAGAGTTTGAAGACTGCCGATTGGCTTTCTCAATTCCTTGGATATCTTTTTATATCCCTTTCCTGTTTTATACAGTTCATCTTCCTTTTTCCGCAGATCCTTTGAAAATTCTTTTGCTTTCCCCATGACTCAGAATCCAGAAACGTCAGTGCAGCACTGGATGAAACATGCAAGGGTCTGTCAGGAGTCCAGAAACTCATTGACCTTTTACACACTCACACTAATTACAAGCAAACAGATCACAGGTGAGGATGGTTACATTTAATAGCCATTCAAACCCATTTGTGTCAACTTGTGTGCATGTTATCAGGCCAAAATCACCAGGGTATGTAAACTTTTGATCAGGGTCATTTGGGTAGTTTCTGTTGTGATTATGATTTAAAAAGATTTATGCTGCATACACACGGTCGTAATTCCCGACAGAAAAAGTCCGATGTGAGCTTTTGAATGGGAATTCCGACTGTGTGTATGCTCCATCGGACTTTTGCTGTCGGAATTCCCGCCAGCAATAGATTGAGAGCAGGTTCTCTATTTTCCAGACGGAAAAAATTCCTATCGGGAAATCCATTCGTCTGTATGCAATTAGGACGGGAAAAAAAAATGCATGCTCGGAAACAATTTGACGCATGCTCGGAAGCATTGAACTTCTTTTTCTCGCCTCATCGTAGTGTTGTACGTCACAGTGTTCTTAACGCTCGAAAGTTCAGAGAACTTTTGTGTGACCGTGTGTATGCAAGACAAGCTTGAGCGGAATTCCGTCTGAAAAACCATCCAAGGTTTTTCCGACGGGAAAACCGATCGTGTGTACACGGCATAAACAAAGTTGATTTGATAATAAATGGCTTTGGCCAATCACACTAACCATGAGTGAAAGAAAAGTTTTTGTGTTATCATTCATATTCTCTGGAAAAATCATAAATTCTGCCAGGGTATGTAAAGTTATGAGTACAACTGTATACTCCTGACACTATGGGTGGAATACGGGGAAAGGAGTGGGTTGGTTTCTTTAAGGGGTGGGGCTTATGAGAAGTGGGAGAGATCAAAAAGGAAGTGCGGAATCTACCACCCCCCCATCCGAAAACTTCACCAGCCGCCACTGCACAGGTCCCAGAAGACTGTGGGACCATTCACAAAGCGCAGCCAGTTTCCCTTAGTTAAGATGAACGGTGCTAGGGAACCAACGCCCAGTAAAGAACAGGCTTGGGTAAAAACAGTGATGGATCCCTGGACAGGTAAATATCCTTACATTAAAAGTCAGCAGCTACAGTATTTGTACTTTTAACTTCTTGGGGGAGACTAAAGCTCTTCTTTCCCCCCAGGTCAGTCTGTCCCCCAGTATAATCTTTCCCAGGTTAGTCTGTCCCCAGTACATTCCCCCAGGTCAGCTAATGCTAACAGAGGTTGGTGTGAAAGGGGAGGATTCTGTACAACAGCCCAGGAGCACTAATCTGAGAGCTGAGTATTTTAGAGGCACCCATAATAAAGGAGTAATCAGGGACCCCCATCCAGAAGTGCAAGGAGTAATATGAGAACCCCAACTGGAGTCAGGAACCCCCTCCCACATACACGCACACACACACTTCCAGGTGTCCTGACCCCTCTCCAGGAGAAGGAGACTCCTTAACAGGAGGAGTTCATGGGGGTGATTAGAAGGGACCCCCTTCCACCCATCCAGGAATACAGACAAATTCAGGGAAAGGCCCATCCAGGTATACAGGAACCCCCCTCCCACCAGTTATAGGAGACCCCTGGATAATATGACTGCAGAGGGTGGTCGGAAGGGAAACCCCCACCCAGGAATACAGTAATTCCTACCCCCCCCTCTAGATAAGGAAGACTTGTAGCTAGGTGGACTACAGGGGGGGGGGGGTGATCAAATGGAAATACAGGAATTCTCCTCCCTCCCCCTTCAGATAAAGAAGACCCCCAGCTGGGAGGACTGGGGAGGGTGATAAGGGGGACCACCATCTAGAGACATGGAGACTTTCCTTCATCTCCCTCCAGTTAAAAAAAGACCACCAGCTGGGAGGACTGCAGAGGGATGATAGGAGAGGACCTTGCCCACCCCCTTCTAGTAGAAAGAGACCACTGGTCAAGAAGAATACAGACAGCTGCCCACTCCTCCCTCCTAATAAGGTGAATGGTGTGTAGTGAGTGAAGACATCAAGAGAGCTGTACACACATAGCAGCCCCAGGAGGGGTGACTCGCAGTAGCAGAGGAGGAAGAAATCCCTGCACAGTTCAGATGGCTGTGATGGAGCTCTGGGTGGGCCGTCACTGCTGCTTCTACTCCTTGCTCTGTCCTCCACGATGCTGAAACTCCCTCTCGCAGCGGTGACAGCAGGGGTGGGGTCACGGACAAGCATTACTCCTCCTCTGCCCTAAAATCATCAAATAGTCCCGGCGGAGTGTTCCTTGTGCTGAGGCTCCGCCAATTAAACAAAAGTTCTGGTCCCCTCTTCTATACCACTACGCCGGGCCTTTGAAATTTCCGGGAGCCGCAGCACAAGAATTTCTCCTCTTCTACCCAAAAACCATCAAATAGTCCCAGTGGAGTAATCCTTGTGCTGCGGCTCCCAGGAATTTCAAATTAGAACAAATATATGATTCACGGTGTATGGGTCTCAGCGTCTTATTTGCCTTAACTCATTGGTCTTTAAACTACAGCCTGCAGGCCACATCAGCCCACTATGAGATTTTATCCAGCCCACAGCTATGGTCAGTAGCATATCCTAATGCCCCATACACACGAGCAGAATTTCCGCCAGCAAAAGTCTGATGTGACCTCTTGATCGGAAATTCCGACCGTGTGTATGCTCCATCAGACTTTTGCTGGCGGAATTCCCGCCAGCAAAAGTTTGAGAGCAGGTTCTTAATTTTTCAGACGGAAAAAATTCCTATCGGAAAATCCGTTCGTCTGTATGCAATTCGACGGGAAAAAAAACACGCATGCTAGGAAACAATTCGATGCATGCTCGGAAGCATTCTCGCCTCTTCATAGTGTTATTAACGCTCGAAAGTTCAGAGACCGTGTGTATGCAAGCCAAGCTTGAGCAGAATTCCATCGGAAAAACCATCCAACTTTTTTCCGACAGAAATTCCGCTCGTGTGTACAGAGCATTAGACTCAATGCACAGACTGAGGATTCAGATCTGCTGGTCTTTCTTTTGATGGGGACCCTGATATTAGGAGGACTCTGACATGTAAGGAAGGCCCTAAAGTGATCAGGGGGGCTCTGATGTGAAATGGGGCTCTGTTATGAAGCGGGCTTTGATGTGAAGTGATCTGATGTGATGGGAGTCTTCTGATGTAAAGGGAGGACTTCTGATTTGATGGAAGGAAGGACTTCTGATATAATGGGGGGATTCTGCTGTGAGGGGAGGACTTATGATGGGGTGGGGGGTGGGGGGCATTTTGATGTGAAGGGATAACTTCTAATGTGATGGTTGCATTCTGATGTAAAGGGAGGACTACTGATGTGATGGGGGGTTCACATGTGAAGGGAGGGCTTTTGGTATAATAGGGAGCTTCTGATGTGAAGGGAGGACTTCTGATGTGAAGGGAGGACTTCTGATGTGAAGGGAGGACTTCTGATGTGATGGCGGGCTTCTGATGTGATTGGGGATTCAAATATGAAGGGAGAACTTCTGATATAATATGGAGCTTTTGATGTGAGGGGAGGACTTCTGATGTGATTGGGGGGGGGGGGGGGGATTTTCATGTGAAGGGAGGACTTATGATATAATAGGGGGCTTCTGATGGGAACGGAGGACTTCTGATATGATGGGGGGCCTCTGATGTGAAGGGAGGACATCTGATGTGATGGGGAGATTCTCATGTGAAGGGAGGACTTCTGATATAATAGGGGGATTCTGATGTGTAGGGAGGACTTCTTATGTGATGGGGAGCTTCCGATGTGAAGAGGGGACTTCTGTTATGATGGGGAGCTTCTGATGTGAAGAAGGGACTTCTGATATAATGAAGGGCTACTGATGTGAAGGGTGGACCTCTGACATGATGGTAGGGCTTCTGATGTAAACGGAGGACTTCTGACGTGATGGGGCCTTTTGATGTGAAGGGAGAATGTCTGATATAATGGGGGGAGGGGGGAATCTGATGTGAAGGGAGAACGTCTGATATAATGGGGAGGGAGGGAAATCTGATGTGAAGGGAGAACGTCTGATATAATGGGGAGGGGGGGGGGGGAAATATGATGTGATGTGAAGTGAGGTCTTTTGATGTGATGGAGGGCTTCTGATGTGAAGGGAGAACATCTAATGCGACGGGGGAATTCTCATATGAAGGGATGACTTCTAATTTCAGACACGTTGGTCCCACACACGGAAACAGTGATCGTCCCACATATGAGGTATCACGGCGAACATCAGACCATGGACAGTAATTCTAGCACCAGACCTCCTGTGTAATTCTAAAGTGGTAACCTTTAGAGTGGTCTATGGATAGTAAAATTTACGCTGTTTGTCGCTGTTGCACGGGTGTGAGCGCATTTTTAAAGAGTGACATGTTTTGTATCTATTTACTCAGCGTAACATCATATTTTATATTTTATTTAAAAATTGGGTTATATATTGTGATTTTTTTCATTAACAAAGTGTATTTTCTTTACCAAAAAAAAAAAAGGCGTTTAAAAAACCGCTGCATAAATACCATGTTACATAAAAAATTGTAAAACCCACCAATTTATTCTCTAGGGCCTCAGCTTTTAAAAAAATATAAAATATTTTGGGGGTTGTAATAAATTTTCTAGCAAACAATAATGATTGTTACATGTAAACAAAGAGCCAGAAAAGGTTATCACAGCTCCCTGCACTGCCTTAACCATCCTGTAGGTGTCACTCTATGCACAAGTCAGGAGTAGAGCACAGTCTCACACTTGTGTATATATAAAGGGATGTGCATAGCTGACCAGGATATTACATTCATATGGAAAACACAGGCGCCTAGGAGAAGTAGTAGTAATAATAATAATCATCCTCAATAACTTCATCCTGAGCCTCTAGAAGTCATTCCTCACGCTCAGTTTTCACCCAGACTGCTGGGACTGAACAAATCACGTGACAGAAGTGTCAGTGGACTTGCTGGTGGAATAGACTACAATTCCCATGATGCTTTGTGCAGGCTGCTGGACCATACTAATGTTGGGCATTGGAGGACCTAAATTAGGCCACATGGTCAGCAGTGCCAGTTGAGGTTCATACACACAGGGAGGTGTGTGTAGTTGTAGTGTGTGTTTCCTGCAGAAAAATTCTGCTTGTGTGAAAGATACAAATGAAAACTGTTTGGCTTCATTCACACGGGGTGTATGAATCTGTGTGAGGGGCGTGTTCACTAAGGATGAGCTCCAGCGTGTTCGCAAAACCCTACATGCAGAGAACCCCGCCAGGAAGTCGGCACTGCGCTAATCACAGGCAGTGAGACATTGTTCCGATGCGCAGCTGCAGAGATTGGGAAATGTCTTGCTGCCTGTGATTAGCGCAGCGCAGTACCGACTTCCTGGTGGGTTCTGTACGTGGGGTGTGCAAACACACTGCAGCTCATCCTTAGTGTTCACCCGCATGGGGATGTTTAGGTGTTCCGTGCACCCAGTGTAGTCAGTCCCATAGCTGTCAATTGGGATGCAGTGGCTACAGACACAGCTGCTGGCTGGCCCCAAATGCACTCTGTATGCGCTCGGGGCCTTACGCCCACACGGATGTAACATTGGAAGCAGCAGCTGTGTCCGTTCAGCCACTGCATCCCAATTGACAGCTTTGGGACTGCCTGCTTGTGGATGCACGGTATAACCGAACAGTCACTGCAGTCATTAAAAAGTTTAATTCCATAAACTTAAAGTTGGTTTAAACTTCCATCTTTGACTTTTACCTATAGGTAAGCCTATAATAAGGCTTACCAATAGGTACTGTAAATATCTTCTAAACGTATTTAGAAGATATTTACTGTAGATGCAGCCAGTGACATCACTGGCGCATGCGCTACGAAGAAAACAGCCAACCTGGTTGTTCCCTTAGAGCCCTGTGTCGTAAACGGCATCGGGAGTGACGTCATTGTGGCACCGGTGACAGCTTGGTGCTGGAAGGCCTTTGTTTTAACCTGTTGTCCACCGCCCACCGTCAAATGACGGCGGGCGGAAGACACTCGTTCATATGACGTCCTGCCTTCAAAACGAGCTTGGGGGCGCGCGCGCGCCCGCCGCGTTGCTGGGGACCTGATGCGCATGGCCGCCGGGCACCCGCGATTGCCCAGTAACCGAGCAGGAAAGTGGATCTGTGTGTGTAAACACACAGATCAACGTCCTGTCAGGGAGAGGGGACCGATGGTGTGTCCCTTGTACATAGGGACAACCATCAGTCACCTCCCCCAGTCAGTCCCCTCCCCCCACAGTTAGAACACATTGAGGAAACATATTTAACCCCTTCCTCGCCCCCTAGTGTTAGCCCCTTCCCTGCCAGTCACATTTATACAGTAATCAATGCATTTTTATAGCAGGGATCGCTGTATAAATGTGAATGGTCCCAAAAATGTGTCAAAAGTGTCCGATGTGTCCGCCGCAATATCGCAGTCACAATAAAAATCGCAGATCGCCGCCATTACTAGTAAAATAAATAAATAAATGCTATAAATCTGTAGCGGCCTCACCCCGACCTCTTTAGCTAGGGGTATGTCGAGCGACAGAGTGAGGTGCGCCACGGCCCATGTCCTCCCCATGGCTGTGGGAGAGGTGAAGGCCAGTATTAATCTTTTTCCTCGGGCCAAATGTGCGCTGGTTATGAGGGTCAGTCCTTCCGTGCCGGAATCTCCCTTTGTTCCCATCAACAGAGTCCATACACCCATCAAAGTCCAAACTCAGGTTTATTGCGTATCTCCACATACAGTCAAATGCAACGGCATGATACGATGGGGAAGCAGGTCGAGGCACTGTACAGGTTCCTAGTCCCTACACTCCCTGTGCTATGACCAGGGATTGCAGGAGTCTTGATGAAAGCTCCTCCGCTGCGCTGTAGCCCATATCAGGGGAAGATGTCCTCCGAGGGAGTTACCGAAGGCCCATCCGTCACCGGGTTGACACTGCACCGGGTCTTCGGATGGGTGACCTCCCCAGCCTCCTCACCTCAGATGCGGGTCCCCTCGCAAGGGGCGCCCTGGAGCAACTCCACCCTCGCGGGACCCAGCCGGAGTCACCGGGTCCCAGGCCTCCTTAATAGTACCTCACCCCAGGCTGAAGGTGCCCGGGATGGACTCCATCTTCGTTCCGGCCAGGCCTTGGGCGCCTAGGCCGGAACCTTGAACCGCCCGCACCCAGGCCTAAGGTGCCTGGGTGCGTGAAGACACGACCTCCTCCCTCCGGACAGCCCCGTGGCGAGGGCGTCTCCCCCTTTTATATCCCCCCCATCGACACCACGGCGGGTTCCCCGCCCCGGCCGCACCATCTCCAGGAAGGGACAAAGAAGGGTAGCCCTCTGGCAGTGAATCTACCTCGAGCCAGTAGGTATACTGACACCCACTGGTCAAAGAGAATATTACACCACCCAATCCTCCACGAATAAAAATAAAAGGGGTCTGAACCCTGACATAATTACACACCTGGGTCTCTCTACCCCCAGGTGTATCCCACTAACTTTGAAGACCCCGCTACACACTCCCCCTGGTGATTTGACGCTGGTCCCCAGCGTCAGGTGCACACCCATGTCTCCCAAGGAGTGGTGACATGAAGTGGACCCCAGAGGCCATCCCTCAAACTTTGGATACTGTATGTGCCAAGACCTGCTCAACAGACAGGGAAACCTTAGAACATTAAAACTTTTGTATAAAACATCTGTCATGTACACGTATACAATCCCTCCCGTCACTGTCTAAGAACCACCCCATACTCAGTAGTCTTGACCGACGAATCTCCTGCAGAAGGGAAACAAACAAAAAAAACACATCCTAACACTCTGTGTTAACTTGGCATGAGTGGGTCCGTCAGCCGAGAGATCCACTCACTCCAATAAGTACGCAATGCATGTGTAACATTTTCAAACATTCGTTGCACAACACTGCCACCTGGTGACAGCGCTGCGGTAATGACACTTGGTGAGATCTTCATTCTTCCTGCTCTCCTACTCTAACTCTACCCCAAAAGTCTCTGCCTTTGGCACATGAAGAAAAGGGAGAAAAAAAACAACAGCTCCCAAATCTCCAGTGAGTAAAAGAAAAGCCCAAATCAAAACAAAAGTAGGGCACAGTTCTAGGCGTCTGGGAATGTCTCTTCCAGAAAGTTTCAACAACAACAAGATAGGAGCTCACTTCTCCTATAAATAGAACCTTGGATCCGGCAGAAACAGGGGCTTCAAGTGCCCGTCAAACACTTCCACCGAATACTCGACATCCTCTCCTTCTTTCCGACAGATGAGCACCTTATCGGCATGAATATGGCGCCCAAGTCTCCATTCAGCTCTGCAGTCCTTGAACTTTTTAGACACAGGAGGCGAACATGACAGGTATCGCCTGGCATGGGGTACTTTAAGTTTTTCCCATACAAACTCATCATACCACCTTGGTCGCAGGACCTCGACTTCATACAATAAGTCCCGAGGCAAGTAGGGGTACTCCCACCCATATTCACGGGCGACTCTCTGGGAGAAAAGTCTCTGCAACCTGGCTAGAGGTGGCATCACATCTCGCTCACCTTCTCCTGGCTGTACGATGGCCTCCGGGTGCCGAGGTACCTTCACCATCTCGGGTTTCTTTGTCTTTGGTGCCCGCAACGAAGCACGCTGCATCCCCAACATCAGAGCGGGTGATGTAGTTGAATGCGGGAAGTTGGTTGGAGGACTAGATTTCCTCGAGAACTCCGGGGCCTTCACCCGGAGCGTACTGTCTTCTATGGACATGGGGGAATCTTGCGGTTTACTCAGCACAGGTAGTGGGCGTCTGTCCCAGCCCTTCCGGTGAAACAGTTCATCTATCTCTCCGTCATCCCCACAGTCTGACAATGACTCTAAGTCGGAGGTGTCATACATCTCCGCGGGAAGGTAGTCTCTAGTAGACGGAAGGCTACCCTCCCTTGCGGGCTCCACCGACTGTGGACCCCCGACACCTCCAACCAACACCACAGTCCCAGCCCCTGGCTCACCTGGACCTTCTGAAGAACTGGGATGTCCGGGACTTTCTTCTCTACCGGCGCCATCCAGGCCAGGCAAGCGGCGGGGTGAAGCTCGACCACGACCATAGGATGCCTGCACCAGGCCTATCTTCCTCTTCGGGGGTGGCAGCAGGGAGTCTGTAGTGACCGAAGCAGTGTCCTCGGATTTTTCTCTCTCAGTCTCTGGTTGGGCAGTCACTTCGCCCTGGTCAGCGCGCACGGGAAACTCCGCAAAGGCTTTGATCTCTCCCTCCGGAGTGGCGGTTCCTGTGATGCAGTTGAGGCGTAGGGCCCGGGGCCTTTCCGTGTGTGGTTCAACCTCAAAAAGAAACTCCTTGCATGCTTCGCATCGCCCGAATGGCTTTAGTTGGACCACCAGTCCCGAGCATCCGGGACAGATCACACCGAGGGCCTCCGTGTCTCTGCATGAATACAGAGCCAACTGTCCTCGGGGCCTGAGCCTTATCCCCGTGTCTGTAATGGGTGCAGCAAATGCAGTCATCTTGAAAGGATAAGGTACCGGCATCCACGGGGAGCCTGAGTTCGCTCCGACCACTTGCTGCTCCATCAAGCGCTGACCTCGCGCCGGAGTCTCCACGTGTCTGTCCACACGTGGCCAGACTCCTCCCACGACTTGCACGTTTTCGCGGGCTTCCTTCAGTCTCCTCCCACGAATTGCGCAGTCATGGGGTGCCTCGTGGCGCAGTGCAGCAAAAGTCCCTACATGTAGTTCGTCACACGGCTGGACTCCTCCCTCTTCCCGCTCTTTCTGCATGGGCCTCTCCCGGTTTTTCAGGGAAATTTCCACGACTTCGAGCACAGGGATGCACTTCGGCCAATCACATGGCCGACCTGCTCGGACCTCCTCCGGGCAGCAAAGTCCAAACACAGCCGTTCCAAACCTCAGGGTCAACACACATTTCATCCCGGACTGACGAGCCCCCACGTGTAGCGGCCTCACCCCGACCTCTTTAGCTAGGGGTATGTCGAGCGACAGAGTGAGGTGCGCCACGGCCCATGTCCTCCCCATGGCTGTGGGAGAGGTGAAGGCCAGTATTAATCTTTTTCCTCGGGCCAAATGTGCGCTGGTTATGAGGGTCAGTCCTTCCGTGCCGGAATCTCCCTTTGTTCCCATCAACAGAGTCCATACACCCATCAAAGTCCAAACTCAGGTTTATTGCGTATCTCCACATACAGTCAAATGCAACGGCATGATACGATGGGGAAGCAGGTCGAGGCACTGTACAGGTTCCTAGTCCCTACACTCCCTGTGCTATGACCAGGGATTGCAGGAGTCTTGATGAAAGCTCCTCCGCTGCGCTGTAGCCCATATCAGGGGAAGATGTCCTCCGAGGGAGTTACCGAAGGCCTATCCATCACCGGGTTGACACTGCACCGGGTCTTCGGATGGGTGACCTCCCCAGCCTCCTCACCTCAGATGCGGGTCCCCTCGCAAGGGGCGCCCTGGAGCAACTCCACCCTCGCGGGACCCAGCCGGAGTCACCGGGTCCCAGGCCTCCTTAATAGTACCTCACCCCAGGCTGAAGGTGCCCGGGATGGACTCCATCTTCGTTCCGGCCAGGCCTTGGGCGCCTAGGCCGGAACCTTGAACCGCCCGCACCCAGGCCTAAGGTGCCTGGGTGCGTGAAGACACGACCTCCTCCCTCCGGACAGCCCCGTGGCGAGGGCGTCTCCCCCCTTTTATATCCCCCCCCATCGACACCACGGCGGGTTCCCCGCCCCGGCCGCACCATCTCCAGGAAGGGACAAAGAAGGGTAGCCCTCTGGCAGTGAATCTACCTCGAGCCAGTAGGTATAATGACACCCACTGGTCAAAGAGAATATTACACCACCCAATCCTCCACGAATAAAAATAAAAGGGGTCTGAACCCTGACATAATTACACACCTGGGTCTCTCTACCCCCAGGTGTATCCCACTAACTTTGAAGACCCCGCTACAAATCTATCCCCTATTTTGTAGACGCTATAACTTTTGCGCAAAGCAATCAATACACGCTTATTGCGATTTTTTTTTTTACCAAAAATATGTAGAAGAATACGTATCGGCCTAAACTGAGGAAAATTTTTATTGAAAAAATAAATAAAAATGGATATTTATTATAGTAAAAAATATTGTGTTTTTTTTTCAAACTGGACACTCTTCTTTTGTTTATAGCGCAAAAAATAAAAACCGCAGAGGTGACCAAATACCACCAAAAGAAAGCTCTATTTGTGGGAAAAAAAGGACGCAAATTTCGTTTGGGAGCCACATCGCACGACCGCGCAATTGTCATTCAAAGTGTGACAGCGCTGAAAAATGGCTTGGGCAGGAAGGGGGTTTTCGTGCCCGGTAGGGAAGTGGTTAAGGTAAGTTTAACATAATGTGCTAGTAAGCTATGTATATGTAGCGCCCTGCTCCTGTTGGGTAGGCGCTATGTGTTAAATTTAATTATCTGAGCTGAGCTGTAGTTTAGCTCAGAGGGATTATGCTAAATTGTGGCTTTGTTTCAGTGTAGCTGGGTTGCGTGTTTTCCACCTGACAGTAGGTGTCACTGTCACCACAGGTCAGGGTTGGAAATGCAGCAGGCTAGGTGTATTGGGTATTCCTTTCCCAGAAGTGGCTCAGGGGGCGTGGTCAACCCGCTGTGCATTTTGGGAGGGGGTACTTAAGAGACAGAGACCGCTCTATCGGGGTTCGTTGCGGGAAGAAGCGGAACAATTGGGGACTCAAGTGAAGGACGCATCCTGGCCAGTTTGCCTCACGGTGCTTCCAGCTGGCTGAAAGATTCTGTGAGCTGTGTACTTTTGAAGTAACTTTTGCAAAGTGTTAGTGTGGTTACACGATCTTGTGGCGGAAGATTGTGGAACGACGCGACGGCACTCATCAAGTCTGTGGCAGAGACTTTGAATGAGCTTCACACCGGTTGCTAGGCCAGTGAGAGTAGGCCTATCCGGTGGTTGCTGAATCCAGCATGGAACTGATTTGTCCTCTGGATCTGAGATTGTGCCCGTGATCCGCAAAGCAAGGTGCCTGAGACTCCCCTATCCCTCTACCCCTCTGTTGCAACTGGTAAAATAAAGCTCTTCAAGAAAAGGTGACCAAGAGTTGGTGTGAACATTCATAAAAGCTCTTCAAGAGGGATCCCTACATCTTGTTTAATTGGTTTTAAGAGTTTGGCAGATATTATTATTATTATTATTATTTTTTGAAGGACATGACTCGACCACTTCGAAAGAGAAAAAGTGTCAGAGAACAGAAACAAAACAAGAACAAAACAAGAAAACTACCGATGTATGTAGAAAAACAGCACTGGCAATTGTAAGAACCTGCTAAGTAAATAATAGTTTTAAAAATGTATATGTGTGTGTGTACATACAGTATCTGACAAAAGTGAGTACACCCCTCACATTTTTGTGAATATTTTATTATATTTTTTTTATGTGACAACACTGAAGAAATTACACCTTGCTACAATGTAAAGCAGTGAGTGTACAGCTTGTATAACAGTGTAAATTTTCTGTCCCCTCAAAATAACGAAACACACAGCCATTAATGTCTAAACCACTGGCAACAAAAGTGAGTACACCCCTAAGTGAAAATGTCCAAATTGGGCCCAAAGTGTCAATATTTTGTGTGGCCACCATTATTTTCCAGCACTGCCTTTACCCTTTTGGGCATGGAGTTCACCAGAGCTTCACAGGTTGCCACTGGAGTCCTCTTCCACGCCTCCATGACTACATCACAGAGCTGGTGGATGTTAGAGACCTTGCACTCCTTCACCTTCTGTTTGAGGATGCCCCACAGATGCTCAATAGGGTTTAGGTCTGGAGACATGCTTGGCCAGTCCATCACCATTACCCTCAGCTTCTTTAGCAAGGCAGTGATCTTCTTGGAGGTGTGTTTGGGGTCATTATGTTGGAATACTGCCCTGCGGCCCAGTCTCCAAAGGGAGGGGGATCATGCTCTGCCTCAGCATGTCACAGTACATGTTAGCATTCATGGTCCCCTCAATGAAATGTAGCTCCCCAGTGCTGGCAGCAATCATGCAGCCCCAGACCATGAAACTCCCACCACCACGCTTGACTGTAGGCAAGACACGCTTGTCTTTGTACTCATCACCTGGTTGCCGCCACACACACACTTGATACCATCTGAACTACAGGAAATGGTTCCAGTAACCCATGTCCTTAGCCTGCTTGTCTTCAGCAAACTGTTTGTGGGCTTTCTTGTGCATCATCTTTAGAAGAGGCTTCCTTCTGGGATGACAGCCATGCAGACCAATTTGATGCTGTGTGCGGCGTATGGTCTGAGCACTGACAGGCTGGCCCCCCACCCCTTCAACCTCTGCAGCACCCATACGTCTATTTCCCAAAGACGACCTTTGGATATGACGCTGAGCATGTGCACTCAACGTCTATGGTCGACCATGGCAAGGCCTCTTCTGAGTGGAACCTGTCCTGTTAAACCCCTATGTGGTCTTGGCCACCATTCTGCAGCTCAGTTTCAGGGTCTTGGCAATCTTCTTATAGCCTAGGCCATCTTTATGTAGAGCAAAAATAATTTTCTTCTTACTCCCTTCGCCTCTCAGGACAGCACCTTGGAGAGAGCATAGCTCCACCTCTTCACAGGAAACCCTGCGTGACAACGCCCCTTTAAAAAGCAGCTGCTTCCACCATGTCTTCAGTTTTAGTGTTTCCTCCACCCTGGTGGAAGCACTGCTGGGGAACCAGAGGGGCTGCGCTCTCTCCAGAGGGGGTTTTGGCAGTGGCTTCACCCGTTTGTTCTTCTAGACCAACCCAGCTCCTTCCCGCACGTGAGGGGGGCGCTCCGGTGTCTCTTCCTTCGCCGGCTCACAGGAGTAATGGTTCGGCCGGGGGTTGTCCGCCCAGGGTGTTCGGAGGGCCGCGGTTGTGCTCACACTGAGTGTCCATGCCAGGTCTCTGCATGGCGGCGCCAAATAACGGACGGCGGGTGACGTCAGTTCCGGTGGGCGGAGACTTCCGGCGGGGTGTAGCAGCGATTGGTTCCAGCTGCTGGAACGCAGGAGGAAGAGGCAGGTCATCTGGCCGGGACTTCCTTTCGCTCATAGGAGGAGCTGAGCAGAGGAAAGGAAAATTATTTAAAACTCACAGGCGGCAGCTGCGGCAGTCCACAATGGAGGAAGCTGAACTGTCAGCAGCGATGGCGGATGCAGGCGCCCAGATTCCCGGCCAGGCCCAGGTAGGAAAGGTACAGTGGTGCCTCTTTCCTTCTTTACACTAGGTGTTTCTTTAATGTGTGTGGTTAAAACCTGCAGCTGTCTGCTATAGTGTAAATGCTCTAATAGCAGTTCAGCAAGGAGTGAGACTCTGGGGCACCTAGGGTGTATGCTAAAGGGGTACTGTGTGTTATCTTATTAGGTGTTTTATTACCCTAAAAAAGGACCTGGGGGTTTTTCTGTTTACTGTTGTTTCAGAAAGCCACAGCTAAGTCAGAGAGAACTACAGGAAGAAAATGCCCCTCGTGCAAAAACCCTTTAAGGGATTCTTGGCCAAAACCACTGTGCAGATCCTGCATTGCGAATTTAGTGAGGGAAGAATCTACACAGGAGTGTAAAGATCTCTTCTCCTCTGTAAGAAAAGATTTGTCGGAGGCCCTAGGGACAGTGAGTTCCCTGGTGAAGAAAAGAGGCCATAGTTCCAGCCAGGAACAGAGTTCTCAATCCAGTCTCCCTCCGTCCACTTCCAGACCAACGGAGAGTGAGTCTGAGGAAGAAAGGGGAAGCATTCCCCCCTCAACCATTGATTCTGAGGATGAGGAAGAAGAGGCGAGATCCTCTAGGTATAAACTTTCGCTATCGGAGGTGGACGAATTGCTCAAAGCGATATATAGCACTCTGGAAATTCAAGAGGAAAAATCCTAGTTGTATGTACATGACAAAATGTATCAGGGGCTGGAGGAAGTTGGACATAGTCTTCCCAGTTCACAAGATTCTTACAGATACCATTATGAAAGAGTGGAGGGAGCCAGAAAAAGGACAGTTTTTCTCCAAAGTCCTCAAAAGAAGGTTTCCTTTTGAGGAAAAGGAAGAGTTGGTGTGGAATAAAAAACAAAAATAGATGCCGCCTTCTCCCAATTATCTAGAAAGACTGATCTAGGTTTCGAGGATATGGGCATCTTTAAGGATGCTGTGGACAAATAGGCAGATGGGCTACTGAAGAAAGCCTGGGGCACAGTACTATCCAATCTGAAACGCAATGGCTGCCACGTTTGTTGCCAGAAATATGGAGTGTTGGCTGGAGCAACTTAAAAACTATGTGATAGCAGGTACTTCCAGGAAGGATCTATTGGAGTCCTTTCCCACTTTGCTAAAAGCGGTCAAATATATGGCAGACACTTCAGCAGAATCCATCAGGATGACGGCCAGATCCTCAGCGCTGGTTAACTCAGCGAGGGCCATCTGGCTAAAGACATGGTCAGGGGACTCTGCCTCTAAAGTAAAGTTGTGTGGAATTCCCTTTTCAGGAGACCTGATGTTTGGGCCAGAACTAGAGTCTGTCCTTGACAGGACAGCAGATAAGAAAAAAACTTTCCCACAGAAGAAAAAAGTGGTACAGCAAAGGAAAATTTTCCCACTGTTGCCATTGATTATTTGAAAAGCGTTGTTTTATTCTTTCAATGTAAGTGTTCTTACCTACATTAAATACCTTTTTTATATACAGTATTATGCTATGTGCCTTCTCTTTACCGTATTTTCCGCACTATAAGGCGCACCGGATTATAAGGCGCAGTCTCAATTACGGGTCTATTTCTGTACTTAACCCATACATAAGGCGCACTGGACTATAAGGCGCATGCTAAAACATACGGTCTACAAAAAGAAATTTAACGGAAGCAAAACAGTGAGTTTAGTTGAACTTTATTCTACTATTTAACAATACACTCACATTATTTTTCAGTCTCGTTGCCAGGTGGCTGTTAAGCAATGATGCCGGCTTTTGCAAAAGCTCGGACAACAGTTAAAGCAGATACCTTACTAACGTGCTGTACATATTACGTAATGTTCTCTGACTGGTTTATCGCTGCCAGCGTACGTAGTGTACGTATTACGTCCCTGTGTCAGTGGGAAATGGTCCGACAGTTAACCAAGCGGAGTGCTTACCAAAGTCGCACAACAAAATTTTTACAGATTTTGGAACTCAGTGCACACATAAGGCGCACCGGACTATAAGGCGCATGGCCGATTTTTGAGAAAATTTTAGGCTTTTAGGTGCGCCTTATAGTGCGGAAAATACGGTACTCCCATTTTTTTGCACCTTATCTGGCATTAATACCTGGCCTAACTAGGCACCACCTGCAAGCTCCATTATCCGTATTAAGAAAATTTCCCCTTTCTAAACTGGATTGATGTGTGAGATACCGTGTTGGAATCGTAGTTGAGGATTAGTTTCCCACAGTGGTTTACCCATGCTTGGTTGACCCTCCGAACGTATGTTCTTCAGGGTCCACTACCTCTGGTAAGCCTTAACTTCTACTGGTTGGTGGTGGCTATTCTAATCACACTTGCTTCATTCAAGTTTTTTTGGGAGCACCATAATTTTGATTTATATTGAACAGTTCTTCATCATTTTGATTCTTTCTTTAATGAACTACGAATCCACTGGTATTTTGTATCAACCAAGATGTTTTGAGTGTCATCGCTTCACATTTACAGTATATCGAACTTTTGATACTATATTTGGATTTATTTTATATATGTATCATTTGTTTATTTGATTACATTATTGCACATTGCACCATCTTGGGGCAATTTTTTTTTTTTTTTTAGCGCTACACTTTTATGTACTGTATGGCAAAACTGAAGCCTAGACCTGTTATTTGTTTTCCCAAATGGGATTTGTCTTTTAGTTCTTCAGGCTCTCACTAAATCACTGTTTGAACCTATAGAAGAATCTTTGTTAAAATTTTTGACCCTCAAAACTATTCTGCTTGTAGCAGTGACTTCTGCTCGAAGAATTAGTGAAATACAAGCACTTTCAGTTAAAGAACCTTTTTTGAGATGTCTACCAGATAGGCTAGTCTTAAAGACAGACCCAGCTTTCCTGCTGAAAGTATCATCAATCTTTCACCGTACACAGGAAATCATTCTCCCTACCTTTTGCCCCTTACCTTCAGGGCCAGGGGAAGAAGCCTTCCACACTTTGGACGTTAGGAGGTGTCTTCTAAAGTATGTAGAAGTAACAAAGAATATCAGGAAGTCGTCTTCACTATTCATCCTGATGGAA
The DNA here is from genome assembly GCA_029206835.1 of Rana muscosa. Classification (NCBI taxonomy): domain Eukaryota; kingdom Metazoa; phylum Chordata; class Amphibia; order Anura; family Ranidae; genus Rana; species Rana muscosa. The sequence goes on from CM055118.1 coordinate 568,236,459, forward strand.
GGTACTAACAAAGGTAGTAAGTTTTTCAAGAGTACCATGGGAAGATGGTTAAAGCAAGCCATTAAAGAGGCATACATCTCTTTAGGTCTGGAATCTCCGGTGGGTATTTTACCTCATTCTACCAGAGCAGTGGCGGCATCATGAGCGGAAAAGGCCGGGGCATCTCCTGAGCAAATCTGCAAGGTGGCCACTTGGTCCAGTTTCTCAACCTTCATAAGACACTACTGCTTGGATCTAATGTCAGCCTCGGACCAGTCCTTTGGTAGGAAGGTTTTACAGGCAGTGGTCCCACCCTGAAGTAAGTTTCTCGGTTATCCTCTCCAAGGTGCTATCCTGAAAGGTGAAGGGAGAAAACCTTAGTTAGACTTACAGGTGACGGTATTTCTATGAGCCTTTCAGGACAGCAGCCTACTTCCCTCCCTTGGTTATCATAAGTAAAATATAATTTGTGGGACCTGGTAATTGTTTGCTTATATCTTCCAGCATTTCGGAGGATTTCTCGGTAACCACTGAAGGCATAGTGGAAGCAGCTGCTTTTTAAAGGGGCGTTGTCACGCAGTGTTTCCTGTGAAGAGGTGGAGCTACGCTCTCTCCAAGGTGCTGTCCTGAATGGCTCGTAGAAATACCGTCACCAGTAAGTCTAACTAAGGTTTTTTCAGATCCATAGAGTTCTTTGCCATGAGGTGCCATGTTGAACTTCCAGTGACCAGTGTGAGAGCGATGACACCAAATTTAACACACCTGCTCCCCATTCACACCTGAGACCTTGTAACACTAACGAGTCACATGACACCGAGAAGGGAAAATAGCTATTTGGGCTCAATTTGGAAATTTTCACTTGGGGGTATACTTTTGTTGCCAGCGGTTTAGACATTGTTGGCTGTGTGTTGTTATTTTGAGGGGACAGCAAATTTACACTGTTATACAAGCTGTACACTCACTACTTTACATTATAGCAAAGTTGTCACATGAAAAGGTATAATAAAATATTTTAAAAAATGTGAGGTGTGTGTGTGTGTGTGAATATAGATAGATGGATGGATAGATAGATAGATAGATAGATAGATAGATAGATAGATCTCACTATATTGTCAAAAGTCTTGGGGCACATGAGCTTTATGGCATCCCAGTCTTGGTTTGTAGGGTTCAATATTGAGTTGGCCCACCCTTTGCAGCTTTAGCAGCTTCAACTTTTCTGGGAAGGCTGTCCACAATGTTTAGGAGTGTGTCTATGGGAATGTTTGACCATTCTTCCAGAAGCGAATTTGTGAGGTCAGGCACTGATGTTTGATGAGAAAGCCTGGCTCGCAGTCTCCACTCTAATTCATCCCCAAAGTCTTCTATCGGGTTGAGGTCAGGACTCTGTGGAGGCCAGTCAAGTTCCTCCACCCCAAACTCGCTCACCCATGTCTTCATGGCCCTTGCTTTGTGCACTGGCTCAAATCATTTGGTGAAGGGGGATTATGTTGTGTGGTTGTTTTTCAGGGGTTGGGCCCTTAGTTACAGTGACGAGAACTCTTAAAGTGGTTGTAAACCCTTACACATCACTTTTACCTATTATAAGGCTTACCTGTAGGTACTGAAAATATCTCCTAAACCTGCACAGTTTAGGAGATATTTATCACATATGCTTGCTCCAACATTATCGGCGCATTCGCACTGAAGAAAGGGTACGCCCATGCCGTGACCATCGGCTCCCACGCGGATGCGACTCTGGCCAGAGTCCAAGGCCCCGGAAGGAAGAGGGGTGAAGATGGACACGGGGACATCGTGGGCTTTGTTTGCAGGTAAGTGCAACATAATGGGCTAGTATGCGATGCATAAGAACATTTTGCACTTACAAGATCAAATACCAACAACAGCAATGATAGCGGTACAGCGGTACAGCGGTAAGAGCTCTGGCATTTCTCTGTGTCTCTCGTTTGGTTCCTGCGTGTTCCGCAGCACTACCTCTCATTCAGGGAATGCATGATGACGTCACCGTGGCTGGGGCCAGTGACGTCATCACGCATTCCCTGAATGAGAGGTAGTGCTGTGAAACACACAGGAACCAAACGAGAGACACAGAGAAACGCCGGAGCTCTTACCGCTGTACCGCTATCATTGCTGTTGTTGGTATTTGATCTTGTAAGTGCAATATTTTCTTTTTAAATAAACCAAGCTGGTTTGATATATTGCACTATGGAAGTCTTTTCTTCTATCTGAGCTTAAGGTCGGATGAGGAGATACCGCCATGGAGACTTAAAGGTTGTGGGGAAACCTTATTCCCTGTGCTAGGTGAGACTGTTTTCATACAGTCACGGACATCTGGTAAGCAGGATATATATCTTTTCCACCTGGGTGTTACCACTGTATCCACCATTCCACTTTTGGGAAGAACTTTTATTTACCACTTTCCTTGGAATACTTCACTTCACCTTGGATTTTTTTTTTATTCATTTTTTATTCACTTTACTAAGGAGATTTTTGTTTATGGATTTTCTCTGTTCATGGACTAAATTATCACTTATTAATTTGCTTTTTCATAAATAATTAACGTTTTCAGTCATTTTAATTAATGGATTCATGAATCTTATACACATGTATTTGAGTTTTTCACTTATTGATTCTGGATACATTTTTAGGGCTATTGATTATCAATTCACTAGCGCTGCATACTTTTGACCTTTTTATGATTTTTATAGTTTTGTATTTAGCTATATATGCTAGCTGCTATTTTTATTATATCATTTATTGTTACCGTATATACTCGAGTATAAGCCGACCCGAATATAAGCCGAGGCACCTAATTTTACCACAAAAACTGGGAAAACTTATTGACTCGAGTATAAGCCTAGGGTGTGCCTCACTTTGCCTCACTGTGTCCATGCCTCACTGTGTCCATGACTAGACTGACGTTTAACATTGGAGTCTATGGAAGGGGTTCCTAGGTTTGAAAAATCGGTGCTCCCCGGCCGTAGGTCCCCCGGACAAGAAACTTTGCAAACTTATAGAGGAAGAGTGGGGCTACATGTGTGCTAAGTTTGGGGTCCAGGGGACCTACGACTGGCCGGTACCGGGTCCCCAAAGTCAACAGAGAAATGACCGTTTAACATTGGAGTCTATGGAAGGGGTGCCCGGGTTTGAAAAATTGGTGCTCCCCGGCCGTAGGTCCCCCGGACAAGAAACTTTGCAAACTTGTAGAGGAAGAGTGGGGCTACATGTGTACCACGTTTGGGGTCCAGGGGACCTACGGCCGGCCGGTACCGGCTCCCCAAAGTTCGGGAGATCAGGCGCAAAAAGGTGACTCGAGTATAAGCCGAGGGGGGCATCTTCAGCACAAAAAATTGTGCTTAAAAACTCGGCTTATACTCGAGTATATACGGTATATTATCCTACTCACTCCATCTAGCGCAACGTTAGCCCTAGGGCTCCCCCTTTTTTAAAGGTCAAGACAAGCCAGGTCAATAACAGAAGTCAATACAGGGACAGATTCAGGGACACAGATAATAGCTGCAGATCAGATGGCACTGCTGCAGTATAAATAGTGTCATTGGCGCCAACATTAGCAGTGGGTGCACGTACGCGGTTATGCACAGGCAAACGGGCACCCGCACATCTGCGCCGGCACACCTGTGGATGTAGAAGCTTCAGCTGTGCTAGTGCCTTCCTGATGCAAGTTCTCTGCTAAAGTATTAACATGAATGTTATGATTGGGATTATGGTTCTTAAAATGTTCAGAATTCTCTGTGTAATGAGTAGAAGTTATTGGCTGTAAGATACAATTGCTGTAAAGGTACAATGGCTAGAAGCTACAGGCCGATGTTTGGTAACATTAGATTTCTGTGAGCTTACTGTGCCTAAAATAAGCAATAAAGAAACATCACGATTACCACAGCAAAATCATCTATTTAATTTCTAGGATATGTTAATGAAGAACCAAGTTTAGTCTTAAAACTTCAGCTTGGAGAAAAACCTTGCTTGGGAGCTCAAAGTCAATGTACGAATCCTCAATGTTGTGCTGCAGGTGAGTGAGACCTATATTGGTCTATAGATGTATGTACAGTCCTGAATGTTCCTTGTCAAAAATAACAATCGATTGGTATGCTAGGCAAAATGCATCAATTTTCTGGCAATTTAACCAGCTTTTTATCATGAGCAAAAAAAAAAAACAGAGCAAGGCAGCTTATCATCAATAGTTTCAGATGTATTCTGCTTTTGATGGGAGTTGTTTGTAGTAGGTTGCCTTCATCTGTCTGGTAATTGCCATATGGCCAACATGTGGATAAAGTCACAGAGCAAAATTAGTACTGTTGATTTCTACACTTGTCATTTTAAAATGATCACTGCTCCTGGAAAAGAACCGTTTTTTTGTTTTGTAATCGGAAGAACGTTTTATTTGAACACATTCAAGCATACATGTTCCATAAACGCTCACAAAAGAATGTGAAGTTGTAACGTACAAAAAAAAAATAGGCAATTACAGCTTCAAACTGCATAGAGCCTCACTATAGGGCTGAGTTCAGGGAGTCAAGACTGGCCCCTTTTACTCTAAGTCCACTGCCCTGGATTGCGGAGTGCCACAGGGCTCTGCCTTGTCTCCCCTGCTATTTAATATCTATATGAGGCCCCTTGCCGACCTGCTAAAGTCCCACGCCGTCCATTACCATGTTTATTCGGATGACATCCAGGTTTACTTAAAGATTCCTAGTATCCAGACGGCGGATGCCACCCTTGCCAGCTGCTTGGAGGCCATCAACACATTGATGTCTGCCAACTTCCTGAAACTTAATGGGGGAAAAACTGAGGTGATCATCTTCAGCGATCTGGCCACCCCTCCAGATATCCCACCTTGGCCTCCCTCATTTGGTCCTGCTCCGGAGGTGGCCCCCCAGGTCCGTGATCTGGGATTTGTCCTAGATTCAGGTTTAACTTTGGCTCCTCAGGTAAAGAGGGTCGTCAGTGCATGTCACTGGCAGCTAAAACTCCTGAGGGGGCTGTTTAAATATTTGGATATCTCGGACAGAAAAACTGTCATCTGGGCCACGATAGGTAGCTGCCTAGACTATTGCAACTCCCTTTATCTGGGATTGCCAAAGATGTTAGTGCAGAAGCTTCCACTTATTCAAAATGCTGCGGCTAGGTTGCTCATGGATGTCCCGCTGAGGGATCATATCACCACTGTCCTCTGCGCCTTGCACTGGCTGCCAGTCCACTATCGCACCATATTTAATGCCGGATGTATTATGTTTAAGATAATGAGAGGCCTGGCCCCAAGCTATCTCTGCTCTCATTTTCATAAACAAGCTTTTGTTAGATCACTCGGATCTACCGGCAGAGATCTCCTCCACATCTCGGTGCCCAAGAAGATCCGGCGTGGTGGTCGGACGCCGGATCTTCTTGGGCACCGAGGGTGCTTCTTCTCCCACCAGGGTGCCGTTTTGTGGAATAGCTTCCCTGTCGAGCTCCAGGAGGCCCCTACTATCCTGGTCTTCCGCGGGTTACTGAAACCTTGGCTTTTCACGCAAGCCTTCCCTGCGTAGCCTCTCTCTTCCACCCTTTCTGCCACTTTGTGCTGCTTCTGGTTCCGGGGTCCTCTTTTCCTAGAAACTCTGCTATGCGCGTCGGGACCCTTCGGGGTAAGACCGCGCTATATTAAGATACCTCTCAACTCAACTCAACTATAGAGAACATACAGCCCCACCTAGGAAAAGAGCATATTTATTTATTTTTATTTTTACTTTAAAATTTACAGAAAGTGAAATAACTATTGTGATTAGGAAATCGACAACCTCTGCTCACAATAAATTTTGTTTATTTAGAACTACAAAGTTAAATGTAAAGATTAGAATGTAGGGTGATTTAACACGTGCATGTAGAAGCCAGGCATAGTTAAAGGCTAAGTTCACCTTTTATGGAAAAATAATGAATGCATATATTTCCGCAGGAAGAAATGTGCATTTATTATTTTTTCCCACAGGAGCTTGCAGAGCATTGCACCCTAAATATGTGTGTAATGTGTAACATGTCCCCAAAGTGAACCTTCTTTTTTTTTTTTTTTTTAATTGTGCCTGGACCTAGCGTCTTTACTTTAAAAATATGCATTTTTTTGTGATCTTAAACCCTCAGTTTTGTAAGCACTTTCAGCAGTACATTGCATCATTTACTGAGTATTAGGGATGAGCTCGGTGTTCGAGTCGAACATACGTTCGACTCGAACATCGGCTGTTCGATCGTTCGACGAAGATCGAACGATTTGGGCCGTTCGCGCCTAATTCGAGTGACGCGAACGGCCCACAATGCACTACGCCATCGCAGTGTCATCCAGGCGCTGTGATTGGCCAAGCATGCACTGTGACCCCGCATGCTTGGCCAATCACAGCGCCGCAGCGAGGAGAGCAATGATTGGCCACAGGCAGGATGCCTGTGGCCAATTATTGCTGAGGGTGTTTAGTACACGTCCCACACTATAAAAGGCCGCCAGCACGGCGGCCTAGTGTAGTGTGTTCCGGAGCAGGGAAAGAGAAGCATAGGCAGGGACAGTGACATTTTTTTTTTCTTGCTTAACCTGGATTCCTTTAGTTTAGGGAAAGAGAAGGATAGGTAGGGAGAGTGTCAGTGTGTTTTACTGTGCGAATCCTTGTTTCTAGGGACAGGGAAGGACAGTGAGGGAAATTCTCCTTGTGCTATAGTGTGCTAAAGCATTGATCATCAACCATCTTTAAAAAATCATTTTTTCTAGGGACAGAAAACTATAGGTAGGGAGAGTGTCAGTGTGTTTTACTGTGATAATCCTTGTTTCTAGGGACAGGGAAGGACAGTGAGGGAAATTCTCCTTGTGCTATAGTGTGCTAAAGCATTGATCATCAACCATCTTTAAAAAAACATTTTTTCTAGGGACAGAAAACTATAGGTAGGGAGAGTGTCAGTGTGTTTTACTGTGCGAATCCTTGTTTCTAGGGACAGGGAAGGACAGTGAGGGAAATTCTCCTTGTGCTATACTGTGCTAAAGCATTGATCATCAACCATCTTTAAAAAAACATTTTTTCTAGGGACAGAAAACTATAGGTAGGGAGAGTGTCAGTTTCTTTCACTGTGCTAATCCTTGTTTCTAGGGACAGGGAAGGACAGTGAGGGAAATTCTCCTTGTGCTATAGTGTGCTAAAGCATTGATCATCAACCATCTTTAAAAAAACATTTTTTCTAGGGACAGAAAACTATAGGTAGGGAGAGTGTCAGTTTCTTTCACTGTGATAATCCTTGTTTCTAGGGACAGGGAAGGACAGTGAGGGAAATTCTCCTTGTGCTATACTGTGCTAAAGCATTGATCATCAACCATCTTTAAAAAAACATTTTTTCTAGGGACAGAAAACTATAGGTAGGGAGAGTGTCAGTTTCTTTCACTGTGATAATCCTTGTTTCTAGGGACAGGGAAGGACAGTGAGGGAAATTCTCCTTGTGCTATACTGTGCTAAAGCATTGATCATCAACCATCTTTAAAAAAACATTTTTTCTAGGGACAGAAAACTATAGGTAGGAAGAGTGTCAGTTTCTTTCACTGTGATAATCCTTGTTTCTAGGGACAGGGAAGGACAGTGAGGGAAATTCTCCTTGTGCTATAGTGTGCTAAAGCATTGATCATCAACCATCTTTAAAAAAACATTTTTTCTAGGGACAGAAAACTATTGGTAGGGAGAGTGTCAGTTTCTTTCACTGTGATAATCCTTGTTTCTAGGGACAGGGAAGGACAGTGAGGGAAATTCTCCTTGTGCTATACTGTGCTAAAGCATTGATCATCAACCATCTTTAAAAAAACATTTTTTCTAAGGACAGAAAACTATAGGTAGGGAGAGTGTCAGTTTCTTTCACTGTGATAATCCTTGTTTCTAGGGACAGGGAAGGACAGTGAGGGAAATTCTCCTTGTGCTATACTGTGCTAAAGCATTGATCATCAACCATCTTAAAAAAAACATTTTTTCTAGGGACAGAAAACTATAGGTAGGAAGAGTGTCAGTTTCTTTCACTGTGATAATCCTTGTTTCTAGGGACAGGGAAGGACAGTGAGGGAAATTCTCCTTGTGCTATAGTGTGCTAAAGCATTGATCATCAACCATCTTTAAAAAAACATTTTTTCTAGGGACAGAAAACTATAGGTAGGAAGAGTGTCAGTTTCTTTCACTGTGATAATCCTTGTTTCTAGGGACAGGGAAGGACAGTGAGGGAAATTCTCCTTGTGCTATAGTGTGCTAAAGCATTGATCATCAACCATCTTTAAAAAAACATTTTTTCTAGGGACAGAAAACTATAGGTAGGAAGAGTGTCAGTTTCTTTCACTGTGATAATCCTTGTTTCTAGGGACAGGGAAGGACAGTGAGGGAAATTCTCCTTTTGCTATAGTGTGCTAAAGCATTGATCATCAACCATCTTTAAAAAAACATTTTTTCTAGGGACAGAAAACTATAGGTAGGGAGAGTGTCAGTTTCTTTCACTGTGCTAATCCTTGTTTCTAGGGACAGGGAAGGACAGTGAGGGAAATTCTCCTTGTGCTATACTGTGCTAAAGCATTCCTCATCAACCATCTTTGAAATCCTTGTTTTTTGGACAGTCAGGGAAATTGTCGTTGTGCTATTCTGTGCGAAAGCAATCATCCTCAACCATATTTAGAAATCCTTAAGTAAAGGGACAGAGAAGGACACCTGAAGGTAGCCCTTATTGCTTTTTTCCCATCTCCCTGCAGGCCATCTATTAGAATGTCTGGAAGGCAAACAAGGAGAGGCAGACAGTCAGGAGGCAATAAAAGAGGGCAAACAGGCTCTGTGTCTGGGGGCAACAGTGCTGGTCGTGGACGCGGTGCATTGTCATCAGCACATGGCCATGGGACACGCTTGTCCTTCTTTTCGGCAGCTGGACATGTTGAGCCACATCATGCCGAAGACTTGGTAGAGTGGATGACCAAGCCCTCCTCCTCCTCCTCATCCTCTCTCACCCAGGCTCAGGGTACTGGCAAAGCAGCTGCCAAAGCGTCCTCTTCCCTGGTATCAATGTCAGACTCATCATCAGTCACTCCTTCCCTAGACCCACCATGTCCTCCTCCTGAGGAGTCCCCCGAACTGTTTGAGCACAGTGTTGGGTACATGCTCCAGGAGGATGCCCAGCGTTTCGAAGGGTCTGATGATGAAACCCAGCTACAGGAAGGCAGTAGCGTGAGAGCAGACAGAGGGGATGCTCAAGAAGGACACCAATCTGGCAGTCATGTTCCAGCAGCTGCAGCATACTGCCAGATTGGCTCCAGTGATGAGGAGGGAGGGGATGATGAGGTCACTGACTCCACGTGGGTGCCTAATAGGAGAGAGGAGGAGGAGGAGGATGAGGAGGAGGCACATCTCCAACGAGGCAGGATGCCCTTTGGTGGCCAGCGTAAGGGCAGTACACCGACGGAATCACACCGCAGAGCTTCGCCTGTGCAGGGCGCTGCCTCTGCCCGTCATTCAAAAAGTTCTTTGGTGTGGGCCTTTTTTGAGGCTAGTGCATCAGATCGCACAGCTGCTGTTTGCAACATATGTCTCAAGCGTATATCGCGTGGCCAAAACATCAGCCGCTTGGGTACCACATGCCTGACCAGACATATGTTGACCTGCCATGCAGCTCGTTGGCAAGCCTACCTCAAAGACCCACACCAAAGAACAAAGCGGACCTCTCCTTGCACCGCATCAGCTGGGATCTCCAACCCCACTATAACTTCAGTCCTCTCTGAAACATGCACTGAGAGGAATGAAGGTGTAGAATTAGGTGTGTCACAGCCAAGTACTTGCGGCCACTCTGCTAGCAGTACACCGACGTCCGGTTCTAGCAGGCAAATTTCCCTGCCCCAGCTGCTGGACCGTCGAAAGAAGTTCACTCCCAGCCATCCACATGCCCAGCGGTTGAATGCTAGCTTGGCTAAATTGCTAGCGCTTCAACTGCTGCCTTTTCAGTTGGTAGACTCGGCCCCCTTCCGTGAGTTTGTGCAATGTGCGGTTCCTCAGTGGCAGGTTCCCAAACGCCACTTTTTCTCACGGAAGGCTATTCCGGCTCTCTACCGGCATGTGGAAGGCAATGTCTTGGCCTCGCTGGACAGGGCGGTCAGCGGTAAGGTGCATATTACCGCTGACTCATGGTCCAGCAGGCATGGACAGGGACGTTACCTTTCTTTCACGGCCCATTGGGTCACTCTTTTGGCAGCTGGGAAGGATGCAGGACAAGGTGCAGTAGTGTTGGAGGTTGTTCCACCGCCACGCCTCCAAAATGCTACTACTGGTTGTGACACACCTCTCTCCTCCACCCCCTCCTCTTCTTCTTCCTCCATGGCCTCTTCCTGTGCTTTGTCCTCTGAACCAGCGGTGCTCCGTAGCCGTTCAAGGGGCTACGCAAGTACGCAGGCAAAAAGATGCCATGCCGTGCTTGCGCTGGTGTGTTTGGGGGACAGAAGCCACACTGGGGCAGAGGTCCTGTCTGCTCTGCAGGGCCAGGCCGAGAGGTGGTTGACGCCATGCCAGCTTAAGCCAGGAATGGTGGTTTGCGACAATGGCACCAACCTCCTCTCCGCCCTCCGACAGGGACAACTGACCCATGTGCCCTGTGTGGCTCACGTCCTTAACCTGGTGGTGCAGCGGTTCTTGGGCAGGTACCCGGGCTTACAGGATGTCCTGAGGCAGGCCAGGAAAGTCTGTGTGCATTTCCGCAGATCTTATAATGCCAGTGCTCGCCTGGCTGAGCTGCAAAAGGAGTTGAACCTGCCCAAGAACTGCCTTATATGTGACATGCCCACCAGGTGGAACTCAATGTTGGCCATGCTGCAGCGGCTGCACACGCAGCAGAGGGCCATCAATGAGTACCTGTGCGACTACGGCACCAGGACAGGGTCAGGGGAGCTTGGTTTTTTTTCTCCACGCCAGTGGGGCATGATCAGGGATGCATGCACTGTCCTGGCACCATTTGAGGAGGCCACGAGGATGGTGAGCAGTGACAGTGCATGCATCAGTGACACTGTACCTCTTGTCCACCTGTTGGAGCACACGCTGCGTGGAATAATGGACAGGGCACTTGAGGCAGAACAGAGGCAGGAAGAGGAGGACTTCCTTGCCTCTCAAGGCCCCCTTTACCCAGACAGTGTTCCTTCTGTCCCACCCATCGCACAGGAAGAGGAGGAGGAGGAGGAGGAGGAGGAGGAGGAGGATTGTGTCAGCATGGAGGTGGAGGCTGGCACTCAGCATCATCAGCAGCAGTCTTTTAGGGATGATTTACAGTCCCAAGAAACCAGTGGACTTGTACGTGGCTGGGAGGAGGTGGCTGCGGATCATGTCGTCCTTAGTGACCCAGAGGACTCCGGACCGAATGCCTCAGCAAACCTACGCTGCATGGCCTCCCTGATCCTGCAAAGTCTGCGGAAGGATCCTCGTATTCTTCGGATCAAGGAGAGGGACCATTACTGGCTGGCCACTCTCCTTGATCCACGGTACAAGGGTAAGGTTGCGGACCTTATGTTACCGTCGCAGAGGGAGCAGAGGATGAGACAACTCCGGGAGGCCTTGCAGAAAGGTCTGTGCAACGCGTTCCCAGAGACTGGGAGGTTACAAACTCCTGGTCCTGGACAACGAGTTGCTGAGGCTTCGGCCAGTCAAAGAAGGAGCGGTGGGGAAGGTGGCCGTCTGACCGATGCGTTCAGACAATTCTTTAGTCCGCAGCCCCAAAGTATGATCGGTTCCAGCAACCATCGCCAGCGTCTGATAAACATGGTGCAGGAATATCTAGGGGCAAGGTCAGACTTGGACACCTTCCCCACCGAAAATCCTCTGGCTTACTGGGTCTTGAGGATGGATCACTGGCCAGAGCTTGCACAGTATGCAATTGAGCTACTGGCCTGTCCTGCATCCAGCGTTCTTTCGGAACGCACATTCAGTGCTGCTGGAGGATTTGTCACGGATCACAGGGTGCGCCTGTCCACCGACTCGGTTGATCGACTGACTTTCATCAAGATGAACCAGTCTTGGATCACCAACAGCTACCACACACCAGATGCTGATATAACAGACTAATTGATTTTAAAATGTCACATCCCTTCAAGACTGATGCTGATGCTGAGAGCCTGTGCTGTTATGTTGACTGGCTATCCTCCTCCTCCTCCTCAATGATACGATTAACGATGATAGCTTGGAAGATCATTTTGGTTTATGGGTGACGCCACCAGTGGCTAAGGCCCAATTTTTCAGCCCCTGTTTAACAGGGGCGTGTAATTACAATTTTTGAAGCAATAATTTGCCATAGGGCTCATTGCTGTGCTCCAAGTACAGTATCTGTGAGGGGTTGGAGTGTTGTGCCACCAGTGCCTAAGGCCCAATTTTTCAGCCCCTGTTTAACAGGGGCGTGTCATTACAATTTTTGAAGCAATACTTTGCAACAGGGCTCATTGCTGTGCTCCAAGTACAGTATCTGTGAGGGGTTGGAGTGTTGTGCCACCAGTGCCTAAGGCCCAATTTTTCAGCCCCTGTTTAACAGGGGCGTGTCATTACAATTTTTGAAGCAATACTTTGCAACAGGGCTCATTGCTGTGCTCCAAGTACAGTATCTGTGAGGGGTTGTAGTGTTGTGCCACCAGTGCCTAAGGCCCAATTTTTCAGCCCCTGTTCAACAGGGGCATGTAATTACAATTCTTGATCTAATAATTCACAGCAGGGCCCATTGCTGCACCCACCAAGAGTAACTCTGAGGGCTTACAGTGTTGTGGCAACGCCACCACCACCACGAAAGGCCCAATTTTTCAGCCCCTGTTCAAAAGGGGCATGTAATTACAATTCTTGATCTAATAATTCACAGCAGGGCCCATTCCTGCACCCACCAAGAGTAACTCTGAGGGCTTACAGTGTTGTGGCAACACCACCACCACCACCACCACCACGAAAGGCCCAATTTTTCAGCCCCTGTTCAACAGGGGCATGCAATTACAATTCTTGATCTAATAATTCACAGCAGGGCCCATTGCTGCACCCACCAAGAGTAACTGTCAGGGCTTACAGTGTTGTGGCACCAGCACCACCATCAAAGGCCCAATTTTTACTACCACTGTTCAACAATTATATGTAATTCAAATTCCTGATATAATAGTTGACAGCAGGGCGTTCCAGCACCAACCAAGAGTAACTGTGAGTGCTTACAGTGTTGTGCCAACACCAACAACTAAGGGGCCTATTTCTGCAGAGTATATACGGCAGGTCCCTACTTTCAAACATCCAACTTACAAACGACTCCTACTTGCAAACGCAAGAAGACAACAGGAAGTGAGAGGAAATCTACCCCTTGGAAGGAAAATTCTCTCCTGTAAGAATTAATATGGGAGAAAGGTGTCTCCTCTGTACTGATGCTTTATCACCAATCCTTGTTTCAAGAAAAACACCACATTTCAAAATCAGTTGTCATTGGGACGGAAAGTGAGGTGAAATGTTCTGAACAGGGGCACAGACAGCAAAACAAATGTTACAGGGGTGATAACCCTTACCTATGTTTTCCAAAAAGTTTAAAAATAGATTTTTGGGCTGGAGCTACACTTAAACAATGTACCTGTTCAAAATTACAAACAGATTCTACATAAGAACAAACCTACAGTCCCTGTCTTGTATGCACCGCCTGTATACGGCTGTTCAGAGTATATAGGGCCTTTTTTATGTTATGTGCGGGGTTCCCCTTAATATCCATACAAGACCCAAAGGGGCTGGTAATGGGCTGGGGTAGGGGGGGGGGGGGTCATGGGGTAGCTATGCCATTTTTCTTAAAGATTTTCATCCATATTACCGGGAGCAGACATTACATTAAAGCCGCAAGCAGTTTTAAATGGCTTTTTTTTCCTTTAGAAGTGTCATTTTGTGCAGGGACAGTTCTAAACACGGGAAACACGTGGCACTTCACAGGCATACTTTAGACACCCCCCAGGTACGATATTTAAAGGAATATTTGACTTTTTTTTTCACTTTATGCATCATTAAAATGACTGCTCCCGAAAAACGACCGTTTTTAAAACTTATTTTTGCATTGATACATGTCCCCTGGTGCAGAACCCGGGTTCCCAAACCCTTTTTAGGACAATAACATGCATAATAGTCGTTATAATTAGCACTTTAGAATTCGAACGTTCGCATCCATTGTATTTAATAGGGTTCTAATGTTCGTACGAACTTTCGGTCCGTTCGCGGGTTCTGGTGCGAACCGAACCCGGGGGTGTTCGGCTCATCACTACTGAGTATGTAGCTTCTTTAAAGGGGTTGTAAAGGTAAAAGGTCCGGAGCTCAGTGCCCAACACTGGGTTCCGCGAGGGAAGGAGATCCTAGGGTACCCAGGGATTGGGTACCCGAATCCGGAAGGCGCAATGGACCGGGGGGAGCTCCTCATTTGAAGACCCGGTGCAGCATATTGCCGGTGACAAGTTAGTCTCTCGTCGGAGACCGCCTGGAAGGAAATCTACCCTCGTGCAGAGACCAGGACACACTTCTAGGAAGGGAAGTGGCAACTTACATTGTGTCTGGGCCTGTTCGCATCCACACCTCCTTTTCTGTTCTGTTCTATCAAGGGAGTTCAACTGTTTGTGTTCAGACAAGGAGAATAAAGGAGTGTTGAACTTTAATGGTGTGGGGCTCATTTTCTAACGGACATGGTTCGCGGTGACTCTTGGAGGGAGGATCCAGGTGCACAGCACTGACCCGAAGGTAATACAAAACCGTTGCTTATACCGCACTAACACCTGTGGTGGAAGCCAGGCGTGGTGTCCCCGCTCCCTCCCCTCTAAGGTACCCCTAGACAAGAGAAAGACGAGACAAAGAGGGGAGTGGAGGTGGTCGCTACACTATGTTTTATAAAAACATCTGACAGTACCGGCTCCCCCTGGCCCCCCGTTTAGCTTACCTGACCCTTGAAAGTCTTGCGCTCACCCCCGACATCCTCTTCGCCGCTCAGCCTGGCCGTTGATTGGTTACAGTGGATGGATTGAAAGCAGCGCAGCCATTGGCTTGCCACCCCGCTCACCACCATGCTCGCTCGCTCGCATATAGGTTGGTGAGTGATTGCGGGGAGGAGCCGAGACAGCTGCCGAGGGACCCCAGAAGACGTGGATCGGGGCCACTCTGTGCAAAACGAGCTGCACAGCCGAGGTAAGTACAACATATTTGTTATTTAAAAATAAAAAAATAAAATTTCTTTAGTGTTCCTTTTTAACTTTTAATCCTTGTCTATGTTCCTGTTTAGGCTGGTGCCACAATCACTGCCCTAGATTTTCTGTTTCAGGGTGGCTCCTTTATCTTATAGCATCCTATGAACACACACTGTTGCGTGCAGGGACTAGAGTTGTGTCTCCCTACGCAATGTGCATTAATAGAAACATAGCCCCAAAGCCTGGGATGGCAAGGCACCGCCTCCCTCAAGCTCAGAGTTTATTTAAAAGAAAAAAAAATGCATGCAGGCAGGTACGTTTAATTTATTGCAGAAGAGACATTCTTCAATACAGAAACCTGCTGTTTTTTTAACAGTGATGCCGCGTACACACGGCCGTTTTTCTCGTAGAAAAAAACAACATTACTCTTTCGTCCATGGACCGACACAGCTTCTCTATTGACAAAGTGGGTATTATCCGTTAATTAGGAGTGACTAGGCAGAAAAACTTGTAAAAAGTGTTGCATCACACCTTCTACAGTACCGCCCAGGGGGCGGACCCTCTGGGTATACCCTCTCAGTCTGCATCTTCGCAGATCAGTTCGTCAAAAAGCAGTACAAACTTAAAAGGAGGGGTGGGTGCTGTGTCGGTCCATGGACTCAGAGAAAAGGATTTTACGGTGAGTAAAAAATCCTATTTACTCTTTCGTCCATGGACCGACACAGCTTCTCTATTGACAAAGTAGGAGTGACTAGGCAGAAAAACTTGTAAAAAGTGTTGCATCACACCTTCTACAGTACCGCCCAGGGGGCGGACCCTCTGGGTATACCCACTCAGTCTGCATCTTCGCAGATCAGTTTTTTCTGTCTAGCAAGGAGTAGGACATGGCTCCCTTCGGGCCCATTGGTCCAGGGAAAAAAGATATATATATATATATATATTTATATATATATATATATTTTTTGCTACATTTGTTGTTTCCTGCGATCTTCGATCAACTGCCGACTGGGTGACAGGCTGGGTCCTCGATCCTTGTAGTCTCCCCAGTTTCGGCCATCGAGCGTGTGCCGACCCTAGCTACGCGCTGGGTTTTCCACGACATGCCCGTCGCTCCACGGGTGGCCGGTGAGCTTACGCTCCAGGGCCTGCATCGGACCGCTCAGCTTCGGCTGACCTTACGGCCGAGTCGCAGCAGCCTGGCCGGTGAGCTTACGCTCCAAGGCTTGCATCGGACCGCTCAGCTTCGGCTGACCTTACGGCCGAGTCGCAGCAGCCTGTCCGGTGAGCGTCATGCTCCAGGGCATACATATGATCGTCCCTTCTGGGTCCAATCACAGCATGCCTGGCCAACAGTCACCTTCCGTGCGCGGACGATGATCTGTTTGGAATGTCTTCCAGCAGAATACATGCAGGATAGGTAAGTAAAACTCCCCTGCCTCGGCTGGGTGATTTAGCTGGACATTCCTGGAGAGATCAAGTAAGTGGTTGTGGCCCCTTTCTTCCCTCTCTCCCTGCCTTTCCCTCCTCCCTGGGCTTCTAGCTAAGGGTTGCTGGGTGCTGGGGGTCACCTAGGGGGTCCCACTGGAGCGGGGCTGGCTGTAACTAACATTTAAAAGAAATGTAATTTCTTACCTGTGTTTGTGTCCTTCCTCCTCCATGCTGTCGGCGGCCATTTTGAGGTGGTCCATGCCAAGTTTGGCCTCTTGTGACTGCCCGGCGGCCATCTTCCTGTGGTTCGGCCACACCCACTGGCCCCTATCAGCTGATCGGCGGCCATGTTTGTCCACCCTGTATGCAGATATTGCCGTTCGGCGGCCATCTTTTTGTGGGCTATGGCTGCTTGACCTCTATCTTCTGTCGGCGGCCATTTTCTTAGAGCCCACATTATCTTCCATACAGACGTTTTTGGCAACCATTTTTCGAGAGCCTCCGGCCTCTAGGGTGCATTACACTGGCGCGAAAATTCACACAGGAGGTGCTGATAAAAGAAGCAGACTGACACAGCAGCAAGGGGACAGCATCACAGGCGCAGCATAGCAGTACCTATCCAGGGTGGTGAGTCCTCTGGGTGACCCGGCCTCTCTGCAGCACAGGAGGGTGGCCTATTGATATCTTGCCTGGAGCCCTGTGAGTGTCAGCGTGTGATCAGCATGGCATCTGAGCCAGATGTCTTCTCCCCTGAAACACCAGATTTAGCAGCTGGTGCCCCTGAGGTGTCTATGAACACTATGACTGCAATCCTAGAGGCGTTTGCTGCCAGGGTGGAAGCAGCACATGGGAATACAGGGGGTAGTAAACGCCCCATCCCCTGCAAGCTTCTGGGGATAATTATGGTGCAGAACCAGGTCCAGCTACGGCTCGGGGCCCAGATTCTGATGCATCAGAGACTGCAGACCGTGACCGGACAGTGAGAATGACTCAAAGTCCAGGTCAGTACGCGAGACGGCTTTGGTATCTGACCTTATTACTGCAGTGCGGGATATGCTAAAATTGGAAAATACTGCAGAAGCAGCAGAGACTCCGGTCCACTTGGGTTTCATAGACCTGCCCGCACTGCTAAGGTGTTCCCTTGTGTGTCTTTTGATAAACTCTTATACAAGGAATGGGAGAACCCACTGAGGGTCTTTACAGCCCCAAAGAGGTTTGCGGTACGGTACCCCTTTTGAGGAGAGTTTTCTGAAGAAATGGACCTCTCCCCCCTATAGTGGACCCTCCGGTGTCCAGACTTAATAGAGCCACCACAATTCCTGTAGAAGGGGCTCCTGTTTTCTAGGACCCTGTGGATAAGAAGGCTGAAGCGCTCGCTTGCTACCTATACTCTGTGGTAGGCTCGGCAGTACGCCCGGCATTGGCGGGGGCCCTAGTGTCTCACACACTTACTGAATGGGCAATATTGCAAGATTGCTACTCCAGGGGTTAAGGAGCGAGATGCTCCTCCTGATGAGATAACATTGGCCGACCTGTTGGTCCAGGGCCTTAGGTTTGTCTGCGAGTCAGACATGAATACTATTCCCCTGCTGTCTAAAACTTCGGTTTATGCACTAGCAATACGCCGCCTGATCTTGCTAAAAGGCTGGTCTGCGGACCAGACTTCCAAGAAAGCCCTGTTGGATCTGCCTTTTAAGGGCGACAGACTTTTTGGGGCTTCTCTGGATGACATCATCAAGGATGCCACAGGAAGTAAAAGCACTTTGCTTCCCCAAATTAGCAAGGGTAAGGGGCCACGCCAAGGGCAAGGGCCCTCCTTTACTGCACACAAGTGGTTTTTTCGTCCCCCTAGGGCGACAGGGAAAAGACCCCAGGCCGATAAAGCGCCTGCCCAAGGACAAAAGCGTCCCTGGTCCCGCATACCCAATAAGCCTGCGGACAAATTTGCGTCCGCATGAAGGTCCACCCCCACCCAGCTCTCGGGTGGGGAGACGTCTTCGCAAATTCGCGACTCAGTGGACAGCACTAATCTCCGACAGGTGGGTTTGCGAAGTAATCTCCTCAGGCTACAAGATAGAGTTTCTCTCTTGTCCACCGGACAGATTCAACACCTCCAATCTCCAGCTACTACCGACCCGTCGGGAGGCCCTGTATGGGGCGGTCCAGGGTCTACTGGAACGCGGGGTAGTTATTCCAGTTCCAGAACTGGAACGGGGTTTTTACTCAAATCTGTTCATTGTGCCGAAGAAGGAGGGGGTTCCGTCCAAGCTTGGATCTCAGAGCCCTCAATTGCTTTGTGAAGGTACAAAGTTTTCGGATGGAGTCGGTTCGAACTGTAGTCACGGCTCTCCATCCGGGGGACTTTCTGGCCTCCTTGGACATCAAGGACGCATACCTGCATGTCCCCATATACTCCAGACACCAGAGGTTTCTGCGATTTGCTATCGGGAAGGACCACTACCAGTTTGTGGCCCTCCCGTTGGGCCTTGCCTCAGCACCCAGGACGTTCACCAAGGTGCTCGCTCCGATTCTGGCACTTCTAAGACAGCGGGGTATCGCTATCACAGGCTACTTATACGACCTTCTGCTGAAGGCCCCTTCAAGCTCAGAATTAGAGGTAAGCGTGTCCATTACCTGTCAGACTCTTCGAGACTGTGGTTGGATACTAAACACGCAAAAGTCAGTATTGGTGCCCACTCAGCGCCTAGTGTACCTGGGGTTGATTCTGGATTCCGCAGAGGCAAAGGTATTCCTCCCTGTGGAGAAGTTGCAGACCCTCCGGGCTGCAGTACGGCAGCTGACTTCCAGGAATTGGTCGTCACTCCGTTTTTGCATGCGAGTGTTGGGCCTCATGGTAGCCTCCTTCGAGGCGGTCCCATATGTTCAATACCACACTCGAGTGTTACAGAAGGAAGTTCTGTCCAGATGGAACAGATGCCCTTCATCTCTGGATTATCAAATCCGAGTGAGCCACCTAGTCAGGAGATCCCTGGTATGGTGGCTGACAGCACCGGCTGTAATGGCCGGGAAGTCATTTCTTCCGGTTTACTGGATAGTGATCACGACGGACGCCAGCCTTACAGGTTGGGGGGGAGTCTGGGGTGTCCAGTCGGCGCAGGGTCGCTGGACCCCAGAGGAAGCCCTCCTGCCGATCAATGTCCTGGAGATCCGGGCGATCAAGCTGTGCCTCTTCAAATGGTCTCAGAGACTGCAAGGGCGTCCAGTCAGGATCCAGTCAGACAACGCCACAGCAGTGGCATATGTCAATCATCTAGGAGGAACAAGAAGCTCAGCTGCAGCATCAGAGATCGCTCGCATCCTGAAGTGGGCAGAGAGGAGCGTACCGGCACTGTCGGCCGTGTACATTCCGGGTGTGGAAAACTGGCAGGCGGACTACCTGAGCCGCCAGATGCTGGACCAGGGAGAATGGTCCTTACACCCGGAGGTGTTCCAACTCCTCTGCCAAAGATGGGGCACACCAGACGTAGATCTTCTGGCTTCCCGACTCAATCGGAAGGTATTGAGATTTGTGGCCCGGTCAAGAGACCCATGGGCAGACGCAACGGACGCGTTGGTAGCATCGTGGGGTCAGTATCGGCTAATCTATGCCTTCCCTCCCTTAAGGCTTCTTCCTCTTCTGCTCCGCAGAGTGGAGGCAGAGGGAATTCCAATGATCCTAATCGCTCCAGATTGGCCTCAGCGTCCTTGGTACGACGATCTAGTACGTCTGGTAGCAGACGTCCCCTGGCGCCTACCACTACGGAAGGACCTGCTATCGCAAGGTCCCATATTCCATCCTGCTTTACAGTCATTGGCTTTAACGGCATGGCTGTTGAGAACCAGGTACTGAGAGACCGGGGCCTGTCAGACTCAGTAATCTCTACTATGAGAAGTGCTCGAAAACCGTCCTCTAGGAAGGTCTATCACCGCACTTGGAGGGCCTACATCTCCAGGTGTGAGGAAATGAAATGGCATCTGCGTACCTATTTGGTTTCCAGAATCCTGCTGTTTTTACAGCATGGGGTGGACCAAGGGCTTGCCCTAAGTACGATTTAAGGGACAGATATCTGCCCTGGCTGTCTTTTTTCAGCGACCCCTGGCGACTCACTCTCTCGTGAGTACATTTGTGCAGGGGGTCCGACAGGTGGCCCCTCCGGTCCGCCCCCCATTACCTCCATGGGACTTGAACCTGGTCCTCTCGGTGCTACAGAAGGCACCGTTTGAGAATATTAGAGATATTCCCCTGTTGACACTTTCTCAGAAAGTGGTCTTTTTGGTGGCTGTTACGTCAGTTAGACGAGTCTCTGAGCTGGCAGCCTTGTCCTGCAAGGCTCCCTATTTGATTTTCCACAAGGATAAGGTGGTGCTGCGGCCGCAGCCTTCCTTTCTTCCGAAAGTCGTTTCGGCTTTTCATCTCAACGAAGACATTGTACTTCCATCCTTGTGTCCTCAGCCGTCGAATCCTAAGGAGTCGGCGTTGCATTCCTTGGACGTTGTCCGAGCTTTGAGAGTATACCTATCTGCTACTTCCCTGTTCCGGAAGTCAGACTCACTGTTTGTTTCGGTGGCTGGTCCCAAGAAGGGCCAAGCAGTCTCATCGGCCACCATCTCTAGGTGGATCCGACAGATAGTAATCCAGCCTTACGCCTTAAAGGGTCAGGCGCCCCCCTTTCCTGTCACAGCGCATTCGACCAGGGCAATAGGTGCCTCTTGGGCTTTCCGACATCAAGCGTCTGTTTCCCAATTATGTAAAGCGGCGACTTGGTCGTCCGCTCACACTTTCACAAAATTCTACAAAATTGATGTAGGTGCATCTTCGGATGCCTCTTTTGGCCGCAAGGTTTGCAAGCGGCTGTTTAGAGTTGCAACTCCTCCGTTGGAGGAGTGCTGTTTTGTGTTTGGGGTGAAGTTTATTTTTATGCTGTTACCACCCCTCGTTTTTTCTCTGACACTGCTTTGGGACGTCCCACTTTGTCAATAGAGAAGCTGTGTCGGTCCATGGACGAAAGAGTAAATAGGATTTTTTACTCACCGTAAAATCCTTTTCTCTGAGTCCATGGACCGACACAGCACCCACCCCTCCTTTTAAGTTTGTACTGCTTTTTGACGAACTGATCTGCGAAGATGCAGACTGAGAGGGTATACCCAGAGGGTCCGCCCCCTGGGCGGTACTGTAGAAGGTGTGATGCAACACTTTTTACAAGTTTTTCTGCCTAGTCACTCCTAATTAACGGATAATACCCACTTTGTCAATAGAGAAGCTGTGTCGGTCCATGGACTCAGAGAAAAGGATTTTACGGTGAGTAAAAAATCCTATTTTTTCCCATTCATCGAGAAAAACGATAGTCTGTGGGCTTTCTGTCGTTTTTTTTCGACGAGAAAAACGGCACTAAAAACGACGAGAAAAATTAGAACATGTTCTAATTTTTCTCGTAGTTTTTTTCGACATGTTTTCCGCAGCAGTGTTTCCCATAGGTAAACACTGCCGCGGAGCCCACAGACGGTCGTTTTTCTCGTCAAGAGAAAAAATGATGTGAAAAACGACCGTGTGTGGGGAACAAGCTGTTCCCCGTTTTAAATGACATTATTCACGGCGTTTTTTTAACCGCCGTGAATAATGATCGTGTGTACGCGGCATGAGACTTTTAAATGGTTCTAAAGCCTGAAGGTTTTTTTATACCTTAATGCATTCTATGCATTAAGGTTAAAAAAAACCTGTTACAAAATTCCCCCTTATACTTACCTGAGCACATTCATGATCCAGCTCTGTGAATGACAGCCCGGCTTTCCGGGCTCTGTCCCTCCTTTCTGGGCAGATGACGAGGAGGGGGTGGAGGGGGCAGGGCTGAGCCATCTTGTCTGTGTCAATGGACAAAGACAAGGCGGCTCGGCAGCGAGCCCACACAAGTGCCCCCATGGGAAGTGGTTTCCTATGGGGGCACACGCTAAAGAGGAGGAGCCTGAGGAGCCAGCGGGGGACCCCAGAAGATGAGGATTGGGGCTGCTCATGTGCTCCTGAGTGATCAATAGTTCTAGGGCCGATATTCACGGTTAGCGCTAAACTGATGACGTGTAGGGAATTTTGAAGCTTCGACTATCAAAAATCTAGGGTACTGAAGCTTGTTGTCACAAGGCTTGACATGTTTTGTATCTATTTACTCGGTGCAACCTCCGTCTTTTATATTTTACCAAAAATAAGGTAATATATTGAATACTATTTTATTCCCCAAGGTCTCTGCTTTCAGAAAACATATAAAATGTTTGGGGGTTTATAATAATCTTCAGGCCTAACCTGATTTGCAAAAACGGCTCTGGCAGCAAAAGGGTTAAAGGAAGTTGAAAATTAACACTTACTGACCAGGTGAAAATAAAGGGGGGGGCCTAAAAAATCAATTAACGCAGCCTCCACATTTAAAGCAAAACTAAAGCGGTGAATACACCCCTCTGCACCAACATTCAGACATCCGCCGAAGTCTCTCACTAGTGCCAACATATTCTCCCCGGCCAGCTCCTCTTTGGACAGTTAAGATGACCGAAGTGGGGCTAGTCGGGGAGATGATGTTGGAATGCTCAAGAGTTCATTCATTCTGAAACACAAGCACCACACCTAGAATGTACCCTGAGCTGCTCATGCACAGTCTAAGGGCCATACACACAATCCGAGCATCGGGAGGTTCAATAGAAACCGGCTGACATTCGACCCATTTGTACGGCAGCCGCTCCAACAGAGCACAATAGCGCAGCGGGGGAGATTGTTGTACTAACATTGGGTAGTTAGTACAGTGCTCTTCCGTGTTTTTTTTTTTTTTCCGTTCTGCCCGCTGGGTTGAATGGAAAAAATGTAATAATATGTACCAGGCTTTAGTGTACATTTCAAAGATGATTGTCAACGTGCAAAAAAGTAGTTTTATTTCAGAAGAGACATGGGATATTTATTGCAGAAAATACATGCTTTCTCCTCAAACTTTTTATTTTTTTACACCTTG
Organism: Rana muscosa; assembly: GCA_029206835.1. NCBI lineage: Eukaryota > Metazoa > Chordata > Amphibia > Anura > Ranidae > Rana > Rana muscosa. Next base: position 568,260,024 of record CM055118.1, read on the forward strand.
GCTCCACTTTAAGGATCAGTAGGCTGCATAGGTGTGCGCAGCCTATTACATTAGAGTATGCACCCCAAAGCTCAAACCTACACTACCGATCACTCACAGTGTTCATTCACAAAGGGAAGGGACTGGTAAATTACCCATTTACTGCCCCTTCCCCCACTTATCCTAATACCTACCTTCAGCAACAGCTGGCGGGAGAGGAGGGAAGTCGGAAGCACTGTGGGGGGGGGGAGCCAGGGCAGTACGGAGAATCTGTGCTGCACAGGGTGATTAGGGTGTGCCTGTGCACACCTGGCACATCCTGTGCGCACGCCTATGGTAGGCTTATATATATACATATATATATATATTATACACCCTAGAGAATGTTGCAATACTTTGTCACACTGTATTTGCGTAGCGGTCTTACAAGCGCACTTTTTTTTTTTAAATACACTTTTTTTAATTAAATAAGACGACCGGAAAATTAGCCCTTCCTTCCTTCCTTCCTTCCTTCTTCTTCCTTCTCTATCTTTCACAATATATAAAAAACAAAAAAAATGTTTATACGCCAAGTAAATTTGATACCCAAAATGTCACACTTCAAAATTGCGCCTGCTCGTGGAATGGCGACAAACTTTTACCCTTAAAAATCTCCATAGGCGATGTTTAAAAATGTCTACATGTTACCAGTTTTGAGTTAGAGGAGGTCTAGGGCTAGAATTATTGCTCTCGCTCTAACAATCGCGGCGATGCCTCACATGTGTGGTTTGAGCATCGTTTTCATATGCGGGAGCTACTCACGTATGCGTTCGCTTCTGCACACGAACTCGTCGGGACAGGGCTCTTTAAAAAAATATATATATTTGTTTTTCTAATTTTTTATTTTTTTTACACTGTCTTTAAAAAATAAATACAAATTTGGGTCACTTTAATTCCTATTGCAAGGAATGTAAACATCCCTTGTAATAGAAAAAAGCATGACAGGACCTCTTAAATATGAGATCTGGGTTCAAAAAGAGCTCAGATCTCATATTTACATTAAAACGCAATATAAAAAAAAAAGTTGCTTGAAAAAAAAAAATATATAAATAAATAAAATCTTGTGACACTTAGCGTTGCTTCCGCCCTCCCTTGCTATGGAGCCCGAGCAGGGGCCATCTTCCCCTCAGTCGGCAGCCAAGCATCCAAGGGAGAGGGCGCAAGCGAATCTGCCGTGAAAGACCACTTTTATCTTAATGAGAAACGCACGACATTCCCGAAAATACCGGGGTTATGGCAGCTAGCTGCTGCCATAACCCTGGTATTAAGCATCGTAGTACTGATGTACGGGCACAGTGATTTGCCCAAAGTGGTTAATATATTGCAGCTTACCTGACCTTGGATGTGGTAGCTGCAATTTCATGTTAGTAAAGTTTGTTGAGAGACGATTTGCGCTATTCAGCCTCGTGCTTTTCAGTCCGTTACAGCGTGACGAATGTGCTATCTCCATTACGAACGCTAGTTTTACCAGAACGAGCGCTCTCGTCTCATACTTGATTCTGAGCATGCGCAGTTTTTTCACATCGTTAAAGCCTACACACGCCCGTTTTTCATGACGAGAAAAACGACGATGTGAAAAACGACGAGAAAAATTTGAGCAGGTTCCAATTTTTTCATGCCCATTTTTCACGTCGTGAAAAATGCTCTGAAGCCCACACACGATCATTTTTAATGACCATTTTAAAAAATGCAATTTTTCTCGTCATTAAAAATGGTCGTGTGTACGCAGCATCAGGCTTACCTATACATAGTGGGAATATCTCCTAAACATCCGGCCAGGCACAGAGCCCGCAGCCCCGGAAGGAAGAGGGGCAAATATGGATGCGGGGAAAGTGCAGGCTTTGTTTGCATGTAAGTGGCACATTATGTGTTGTCTTTTTCACCTTTGAACTACAGGACTGATAACATTATAGGGTAACATAGATTTATTTATTTATTGTAGCAGGATCTACACGTATTTATTGCAAATACTATATAACCGCATACTTTCAAGAGAACTTCATTGTTTGTGTAATGGTGCACAGCCTACTCCTACTATACATTTGTTGCTTTTTAATTTCCTATTAGATTCTCAAGAAGATTTGTACTCTCCCAAGATTATTGGAAACCATGACATCAATAACAAAAAAACTCGCAGACCTTCAGAAAAGAAGCAGAAAGATGCACGGGCACCTTCATTTCCCAAAACTTTAGTATATAATCTTCGGTAGCGTGTGAGGATACAGAATACACGTGAAGATAAGGAGAGGACAGGGAATGGACAGCGTGGTCAGAGCCAGAACATGTCCTCAGTCATCACCAGACAGAAGCAGAGGTCTCAGTTGGCAAAGGCTCCCTATACCTGCAATAAGTGTGGGGAAAAGCTTTGCCTTTTCTTTATACTTAGAAAGTCATCTAAAGCTACACTCAGGAGAAGCACTGTTTGAATGTTCTGAGTTTGGGGAAGTGCTTTAAATATAAATTTCAGCTCCTTAGACACCAGCCCATACATCCAGGGGAAAGGCCATATGGCTGCAGTGAGTGTGGGAAGTCTTTCTCATTCAGGTCTACGCTGATGAAGCACCACCGCGTTCACACTGGAGAAAAGCCCTATAAATGTTTGGAATGCAGCAGGCACTTTAGGTTCTCCTCTTCCATAATTGTGCATTGGAGAACTCACACTGGGGAAAGACCTTTTACTTGTAAAGAGTGTGTGGTAAAACCTTCACTCAGGGTTCAGGTCTAACCATCCATCAGAGATCCCACATCGGTGAAACACCCTACAGATGTGCTGAGTGTGGCAAAGGCTTCAGTTACAACTTAAGTCACATCTTATCACACACCAGAGACTTCACACTGGTGAGTGCCCATATGCCTGCAGTGACTGGCAGAACATTTAAGCATAGTTCCCACGTGATAATTCACCAGAGAACCCACACGGGGGAAAAGCCGTAACACCTGTAATCACTGTGGAAAATCATTCGCACAAAGTTCTTAATCAACACCGCAAATGCACTCATTTATGACAATGTTGCTGAAGATTGGCAGGAGCAGTTTGTGAAAAAAATAAAATAGCAACACAACTGCATTTTTTACATTATGTTTACTTTCTTGCCCCTGTTTCATGTTGCTTTCTATGGTCATGCTGGGAATTGTCAGCCTCCCAATTTGTTCCGGTGACCTTTAGCACTGGGACAGAAAAGTTATGGGAAATCCAAATTGTTACTGTTCTCATTCAACAATTTTAGGCCCCTTTCACATGGGCGGACCGTTCAGGTCCGCCTGTCAGTTTTTTCGGCGGACCTGAACGGGTGCTCCATACAACTCTATGGAGCGTCGGATGTCAGCGGCGACATGTCCGCTGACATCTGATCCGCTAAAATCAGACGTATGGCGATACGTCGCCATCCGTCCTATCGGATCGGGTGAGATCTGATGAAAACGGACAAGATGTCCGATCTCTCCATAGAAAAGCAGCGGCGTTCGACAAGCTCCTCCCTGCTCAGTGAGCAGAGAGGGACCTGTCATCCGCCGGCTCAGCGGAGAGATCTCCCGCTAAGCTGGCGGACGCGGCTGATGGATCTGTCCCCGTGTGGAAGGGGTCTTAGACTTGTATAGATACATTTTCATTTGCTTTCTTGTATTCTAATCCTGAGTTTTTTTATTATTAATGTCCCTTTTCACTTAGCTGCATACAGTATGTATCTAAGATACTTGAAAAGGTTATTGGAAAAGGTCATTTGATCATGAGTTATTGTAAGAAACCAGCCTTTCTATATTCTGTCCTACTGATACCCCCATCAGAGAAGAAATGTATTTAAAATGCTTGACAATATTGTAAAAAGAGATTTTGCATTCATGAAGTAGAATCAATCCCTCCTTTCTACTAGGGTTGCACCGATACCGGTATCGGTGCCAGTACTAGGTATTTGCAACGGTTACATCAGAAACTGCACAGTTTCTCCAGAGCTGAGAGTTCAGGAAGATGGAGTTTTTCACTGCAGCCTGTATACACGCCCACATTTGTGATGTCAATATCACGTGCCCTGGCTATCTCTGAGAACAAGAAACTGTTCTCTCCAGCATAAAAGACACAACTGAGCATGTGCAGATCGGCTATTGCCTGTGTGTTAGCTTGCTCTCTCCAGATACACAGTGCAGGAGGGGGAGGATCTGTGCATACAGGATAAAACAGCCTTTTTACACAATGCAGAGGCTTAACCCCTTAAGTTCCACAATGAGTATAACAAGCATGCTATGCTGCATATACAGACAGATTTTTACTGTTGTGGGTTTAGTAACACTTTAACAACCGATGACTCATTCAGCTGTCACTGGGTTTCCCCTGTTGACAGCTGAAGTGTAAACTTAAAGCTGACCTTCAATCATTTTTTTTTTTTTTTAATTCAACTTTCCATCTATTAAATCTTCTGCCCTTGTTGTTTTAACTTTTGGCTAAGAAAACATTCTCATGAGAGTTTGCCAGGAAGGGAGGTGGGATGAGTCATAAGAGGGCCAATGAAAGCTGCAGAGCTGGAGGTGGGCCTCTGTGTAAATCCAGGAAGTGAACAGACAGCAGCTTCAGCTGCCCACAGTTAAAATGGTTGCAGCCAGACTCAGTGGAGGGAGATTTCTGCAGCATATTTGGCAAGTACAGAATCGCAGTATATTTAAAATAATATGCAAAGTGGTTGGAGGGAAGCTTCAGAATGGCAAAGATGTTTTTATTACAAATTATGTGAGCAAACTGCAGTTCTTCTTTAAGTCCTGGCGATTGGGGCTGTCCAAAAATAAAAAAAGCACCCGGGCAGTGTTTATCAATAACATTGCTCAGTCAAAAAATAAAAATTGTTTCTTTTTGTATCTTACTGTTTATCTTCATCTACAGATCAAAGGGATGAATTTTGATCTACAGATGAAGTCAGGTTAAAGCAACCTGTCAAGGGTTTTATTTTTTTTATTATGTACTAAACGTTCCTCTGTTTAACCCATTATTAACCCTTAATTTACTCTAATCAGCCTTCACTCCTTATGCTCTTCCATTAAATTATTATTTCTCAGCTGATTTTCTTTTTTGTTCACTTCTATTTTATAAACTAATAATAATAAAACTTTTTGTTTGCTTTTGTTCCTTGATATTTTTACAGTTTTAACTGCGTACTTACAAGTTTCACATTGAAAAAAATTTCAACATTAAAACAAATTTTATTTGTAAATAACTTTTCAATGCTTTGTACCATTGCTGACAGCTGAAGTATAAACAAAACAGTTGAGGTAGGTATCGGCAATTAGTATCGGGGAGTACTAAAAAAAAGTATCGGTGCATCGCTACTTTTTACCCATAGTCAGGAATACCGTTTGACAGTATAGCTTACTTTATGGTAAGGTCTGGAGCCATTCTGGTACTTAATTTTTGTTTCAATGTGAGAGACAAGCACTCCAAAATTAACAAAGGTATCCTGTACGGGCTGCTGTTTTTCAACTGGTCCTTCCCCAACAAGTACAGAGGCTGCCTCCTGTCCCTGCAAGCACCAGTCTATTCACACCAGCTTCAAGAACACAATCTAGGGGATGTATTTTTGTATTGCTTAAAGAATTTGAACAGGAGAGGGAGTTTGGGACATGTGATACCCCCAAAATGCTCAGAACTTAAAGATCAGAGGACAATCTTCTCCTAGAGAGTAATAGTAAGAGTTGAGTGGGCTAAGGCCTTACAGATGAAGACCACGGGGCAAGTCTTTTTGGCATCTGGTTACCAATCTGGTTACCTTGCGCAGATGCATAACTGCCATTACCCAGTGCAGCTCCCAGAACACTACACAGTAACAGAGATCAGTTTAGGGTCTTTACTCACAAGTCTCCAGGACAGCTGCCACCTTCCATCCTGCTCTGAACATGGCCCTGTGAGTGAGATGGCACCTCTCCAGACCAGATCCTCTGTGGTGAATTTCTTCAATCAGCTCCAAGCAAAGTCTATCCAGGCCCTCAGCCCTTGCACCGCTGAGGCCTCAAGAGCAACTATACATTCCATGGGCAGCAGGGGTGAAGGAACCCTGCTCTCCAGTGTGTAAAACTATTTATCACCACCCCATCCCCCCTCTGGCCACTCCAGGGATTGGCTGCAACCTGATAAATATTCAGGCTGGTTGTTGTCATGGATATGCATTAATGTCTGTCTGCCATCTTACCTTCCTCCTCATGTGTTCATCTAGAGACCAGACCTCCTTCACCTGGCTTCCTTTTTAATCTCCTCCCAGCCTGACTCCACCCCAGGCCCTATCACAGAACACTATATTAACCTGTGCACTGCAAGCCTGCTTTGCTGATCAACGTGTTTGTTAGGCATTGTGTGTTTGGGTTCCTGCCTGCTGTGTGCTACGTCTGTCTCTCTGTTACGTTATTGGCTTGTCCCCGACTATCCCTGTCTGCTCGTGACCCTTGACCTTCGGCTCGTTCTTCGTTATCCTTGTCTGCTTGTGGCCCCTGACCTTCAGCTTGTTATTCGGTTCTCTCTATCGTGTGCTGCTGCTTCCCCTTATCCTATGGGGCGTGAGCTAGGAAACTCCAGGGGCCGCGACCTGGTCCCAGCCTGCAGCGTAACATCCTCACCATTAGAGGCCCTGGAGAAGACCAGCTGGGTCTTAGACTCCGCGCCCTGGGGAATCTTGGCTTTCGCTTCCGTTAGGATCCCGGTTGTGCTCCTCTGGTCCCGCTTTCCACAACCACCCAGTTTCCTATCCGCAGAAGCCAGCCATAGGGTTCACTACCTCGCGGTGCACTCCTGTCCCCCTACGGTGTGCATCTGTCACCTGGCCACAGGTGATCCTGACAGTTTGATCAGCCATGAACCCGGCTGACATCCCGCTTCCCGCGGATGATCCATTGCAGGGCATAGTTCGCAGACTTGAGACCCAGGAATCAAATCAGACCCAGGTGATGCGATTCCTCCAGGATCTGGCTTCTCGATTCGAGCAGCTTCAGGTCTCCTTGGGAACCCCGAATCCGCAAGCCCAAGTACAACCAGCGGCTGTACCTATCGCACCAGTCGCAGCCTCACACTCACTAAGATTGCCAGCTCTGTTCCGTTTCTCTGGGGACTCCAAGGCCTGCAGGGGGTTTCTCAGCCAATGCACAATTCATTTTGAGCTTCAGCCTCAAAGCTTCCTGTCTGACCGGGCTAAGGTAGCCTATATCATTTCCCTCCTCTCCGGTGAAGCTTTGGCCTGGGCTGCCCCCCTGTGGGAGAGGAACGATCCGGTGGTTTCCAGTCTGTCCGATTTCTTGAAGCTCTTTCGTAATATCTTCGAAGAGCCGGCTCGGGCTTCTTCAGCGGCTAGTGCTGTCTTACGTCTTCGCCAAGAATCTAGTTCAGTGGGGCAATATGCTCTTCAGTTCCGTATCCACACAGCTGAATTGAGCTGGAATAATGAGGCCCTGGTCGCTACCTTTTTACATGGCCTCTCTGACCGAGTGAAAGACGAATTAGCGGGAAGAGCCATGTAATTTTTATTATGCAACCAGATCGACATTCGTTTTCAAGAGAGGTCCTTAGAAAAAAGACGCCAGCACTCTCTGGGTCCTAGCCAGTCTGAGCTCCCCTCCCTTCATTCCGTGGAGCATCCTCTACCTGCTGAAGAACCTATGCAGCTGGGCCGGACCAGACTAACCCCCGAAGAACGTGCTAGGCGCAGAACTCTGGGCTTGTGCCTCTATTGTGGGGGCAAGGGTCATTTTCGTGACTCCTGCTCGCTTCGTCCGGGAAACGCTCGGGTCTAATACATTTGGAAGGTGGAGTATTGGACCCAGAAACATCACCTTCTCGCCTGCTCTTGCCGGTGTTCCTTCATGTAGGCACTTCTCCTCAGTCAACACTTGCATACCTGGATTCCGGGGCTGCCGGCAATTTTATGGATTGGAGAACTGCTTCTTCTATGAAGCTTACCCTTTCACCTCTCACTACCCCATTGGTAGTCTCGGCAATTGATGGCACTGTTCTCCCAGGGGGCCCTATTCGCTTCCAGACGCTACCCATTAGGATGTCGGTAGGGATTCTCCACCAGGAGTGGATATCCTTTCTTATTCTACCCAAGGCCTCTACCCCAGTTGTATTGGGCCTTCCTTGGCTACAGCTCCACTCTCCACATGTGGACTGGGTCTCTGGGCAGATCCTGGCCTGGGGTTCCTCATGTTTCTCGTCGTGTCTTCTCAAGGTGACCCCCAAGGAGAGTCTTCCGGTTGCTGCCACTTCTGTTTCTTCTGATCTTCCTGCTGCATACAGCGATTACCGGGATGTGTTCTGTAAAAAATCAGCTGAGGTGCTTTCTCCCCACAGGTCTTTTGACTGTGCTATTGATCTTGTCCCCGGAGCAACTCTACCCAGGGGTCGTACCTACCCTCTGTCCATCCCAGAGACCCAGGCCATGTCGGAGTATGTCGCAGAGAATCTGGAGAGAGGTTTCATCCGGAAATCCTCATCGCCTGCAGGGGCAGGGTTCTTTTTTGTTGCCAAAAAGGATGGTACCTTAAGACCCTGCATCGATTATCGGGGTTTAAATGCGGTTACTATTAAAAATCGATACCCCTTACCCTTAATATCTGAGCTATTCGATAGGTTGAAGGGTGCCTCCATTTTCACCAAGTTGGATCTCAGAGGCGCGTACAATCTCATTCGAATACGGGAGGGTGACGAATGGAAGACTGCATTCAACACTAGAGACGGGCATTACGAATATCTGGTGATGCCTTTTGGTCTGTGTAATGCTCCAGCCGTGTTTTAAAACTTTGTCAATGAAATCTTCAGAGATCTGCTGTACCAGTTTGTTGTCATCTATCTGGATGACATTCTGATCTTTTCTGAAAATCTGCTCGTCCACAGAAACCATGTCCGCACTGTACTTCAACGTCTTAGAGAGAACAATCTCTATGCCAAGCTGGAGAAATGTTCCTTTGAATGTTCTGAGGTCCTGTTTTTGGGGTGCTTTGTCTCATGTTCGGGGCTTCGTATGGACCCTGGGAAGGTCTTGGCTATCACCAACTGGCCTCTTCCTGCTAGCCTCAAGGCCACACAGCGCTTTCTTGGCTTCACTAATTATTATAGGCAGTTCATAAGGAATTACTCTTCCATTGCCGCGCCTATTATCGCTTTGACCAAGAAGGGTGTGAATGCCAGAGACTGGCCTCCCGAAGCTGTCTCTGCATTTCACAACCTGAAACATGCCTTTGTTTCTGGCCCCCTCTTGAGGAGATCAAATCCTGGGAATGCATTTTTTATTGAAGTGGACGCTTCCTCAATGGGGGTGGGAGCTGTGCTTCTTCAAATCTTTGAGAAGAGACGCCAACCATGTGCGTTCTTCTCCAAAAAAAATTCTCAGGCAGAGAGGAATTATGCCATCGGTGATCGGGAACTTCTCGCAATTAAATTGACGTTAGAGGAGTGGCGTCATCTCTTGGAGGGTTCCCCTCACTCCATAACGATCTTTACCGATCACAAGAATTTACAGTATCTACAGAATGCTAAACGTCTGAATCCTAGACAGGCCAGGTGGAGTCTCTTCTTTGCCCGTTTTAATTTCACGATTACCTACAAACCTGGTTCCTGCAACGGTCGGGCTGATGCGCTCTCTAGGTCATTTGACACTTTGGACGAGGAGTCCGCCCCTGAACCTGAGCCGATCATTCCCACCTCATGCATTGTTGCCCACTCTACCACCCTGAAGTCTAAAATTCCGCCTGGTAAGACCTTTGTCCCCACTGAGCTAAGAGCTAAGATCCTTCGTTGGGGACATGATTCCAAGGTGGCAGGGCATTCTGGATTCCTCCGATCCTTCCTACTCATCAGTCGTCACTACTGGTGGCCTAATCTCCGCTCAGACGTCAAAGACTACGTTAAAGCTTGTCATGTCTGTGCTCAGTCAAAATCCTCCACACAAGCTCCTGCTGGTCTCCTCATGCCCTTGCCCATTCCTAAGGAACCCTGGGCCCATATTGCCATGGATTTTATCACCGATCTCCCACTGTCTGAGAATAATACAGTCATTTGGGTGGTAATCGATCGATTCTCCAAGATGGCTCATTTTGTTCCTCTTCCTGGTCTTCCTTCTGCCCCTGCCTTGGTTCCCATTTTCATTCGAGAAATTCTCCGCCTACATGGGGTTCCTTCTCATATTGTTTCCGACAGGGGAGTCCAATTCACGTCTCGTTTTTGGAGAGCCTTTTGCAAATCCCTCAATATTGTCTTGCATTTTTCTTCTTCTTACCATCCCCAATCCAATGGACAGACTGAGAGGGTTAATCAGGAGTTAGAGGTCTTTCTTCGCACCTTTGTGTCTTCTCACCATGACGATTGGTCCTCTCTACTCCCGTGGGCAGAATTCTCCCATAACAATCATGTGAATACCAGTTCGCAGAAGACACCCTTTTTCACAGTTTATGGGAAACACCCTCAACTTCCTCTTCCCATGATCTGTTCTCCAGACATTCCAGCTTTGGCTTCGGTTCAGGAGTCTCTCAATTCCGTTTGGGGTCATGTTCATGATTCCCTCCGGGCAGCTGCTGAAAAATTCAAAGGCTTTGCCGACCGCCGCAGGCATAAACCGCCTTCTCTTCAGCCAGGGGACAAAGTCTGGCTCTCTACCAGGAACATCAAGCTCCGAGTTCCTTCTCTGAAGTTTGCTCCACGATTCATCGGTCCATACACGGTAACTGCTAAACTGAATCCGGTTTGTTTCAAACTCCAGATTCCTAAGAGCCTTAAAATCACTAACTCCTTTCATGTTGCTCTTCTAAAGCCTTTAGTCCTCAATAAATTCTCTCGTCCTCTCCCTACCGTGGCGCCTGTCTCTGAGGATAATCAGGAGTACGAGATCAGTCAAATTCTGGACTCCCGACTCTGTAAAGGCGTTCTTCAGTACCTCGTTCATTGGAAAGGGTTTGGTCCTGAGGAGAGGTCTTGGATCACTGCATCTGAGGTCTTTGCACCTCGTCTGTTAAAGGAGTTTCATCTGAAGTTTCCCTCTAAACCTGGGCCCAGGCGGGGAAGGGGGAGGCCTCGTAAGAGGGAGGGTACTGTCATGGATATGCATTAATGTCTGTCTGCCATCTTACCTTCCTCCTCATGTGTTCATCTAGAGACCAGACCTCCTTCACCTGGCTTCCTTTATAATCTCCTCCCAGCCTGACTCCACCCCAGGCCCTATCACAGAACACTATATTAACCTGTGCACTGCAAGCCTGCTTTGCTGATCAACGTGTTCGTTAGGCATTGTGTGTTTGGGTTCCTGCCTGCCGTGTGCTACGTCTGTCTCTCTGTTACGTTATTGGCTTGTCCCCGACTATCCCTGTCTGCTCGTGACCCTTGACCTTCGGCTCGTTCTTCGTTATCCTTGTCTGCTTGTGGCCCCTGACCTTCAGCTTGTTATTCGGTTCTCTCTATCGTGTGCTGCTGCTTCCCCTTATCCTACGGGGCGTGAGCTAGGAAACTCCAGGGGCCGCGACCTGGTCCCAGCCTGCAGCGTAACATCCTCACCACTAGAGGCCCTGGAGAAGACCAGCTGGGTCTTAGACTCCGCGCCCTGGGGAATCTTGGCTTTCGCTTCCGTTAGGATCCCGGTTGTGCTCCTCTGGTCCCGCTTTCCACAACCACCCAGTTTCCTATCCGCAGAAGCCAGCCATAGGGTTCACTACCTCGCAGTGCACTCCTGTCCCCCTACGGTGTGCATCTGTCACCTGGCCACAGGTGATCCTGACAGTTGTTTTGACTCTCCCACCCTAAGCTTTGGAATCTCCTTCCAGAGGCAGGGGGAAGCAATTAAACTCCTAGCCTGTGAAACTCCTGAGCAGACCAGGCCAAACAATTACTGCTCCCTTGATTATAGAAGGAGCCAACCTTAATTTACCTAGCATCCTACACTAGGAGGGTGCTACAAAATCAGAGAGCCACCAAAATACTGCTAAAATTAGATAAATGTGGCCAACGGCAATTTTTGCTCTTGAAGAATGTAGCTTTTTCTGCATGGATTGACTGTTCCCCAGCATGTAGTGTATCTCATCTTGCCGTGCTGCAACTGCGACGGAGGTCCAGGATCTGGCTGTGCGGTCAAGCAGCCCAGAATTACAAACCCTTCCTATGTATGTATTTAAGTTGTGCATTCAGCTTCTTCTCTGCATTTAGCCCTATAGGCCCATCCACACTACAACACAAGGGGCTGTAATGCACTCTACTACAATGCATCCTTTTTTCTTGTCAATTTTGATTATTGAATATCAAATAATAAAGACAGTTACAATTAGTAATAAATAGTTACAACAAATGGTAATATTGGTTAAGTATATGATAATAAATTGGATGGAATTATACATATCTGAAGATTAGATATTTTACATAAACAGATAATCAACTTTAAAATGAAATGTTAAGTTAATATAAACAATTGAAAAATGTAATATGTAAATATGTGCTGTGACAGCAGGAAGGTAAAGTCACCTGGTTGCATCCAGGGGGGTAGATATATTTCTCCCAGATTCAGGCTTTATGCCGACTTATACAACTAGGGAGTTGATGAAGCCCAGCTGAGTCTAGTGGGCTCATGAATGACTCATACCTCTAGGGAGAGTGCTGGGCGTCGTGAGACAGGGAGTTGATGAGACCAGCTGAAGCTTGTCAGCTCATTTAGGCCTCTATAAGAACTCCCAGCTTCATTAGATGTTAGCTCATGCCTGGAACCAGACCTGTGTGGACTGTCTAGGGAGAGTGAACCCCTGTGCGGTGAGGCAAAGCCTGTGTGGCTATTTGTTTGGACTTTTACTAAACCAGGGACTTAGGGACTAGGACAGCACCAGGCTGATCCCAGTTGTTAGTTTAGGAAACCTGCATGTTTAGTCAGAGGTCAAACTGACCAGGATTTATTTTGTTTGTTTCTTTTTGGCTTTGCTGTGTTTTTGTCACTGTACATAGAGAAATAAACCGCACCTTTTGATTTTGAAAACCACAACCTCCGTCTGCTGGCCCTGTTTTTGTGTGGGGAGCCCAACCAGGGGGTCACACACACCCGCTACCGAGTTAACCCCCTCACGGTTGGTGGAGAACCAGTGGCAGTTTTTTTTAAGCCAGCATGGAGGAGATACTGAAACAGCTGGCTCTAGCAAATGCCAATCAACAGCAGACAAATGCAGGTTTGCAAAGGAGCCTTGCAGCCCAGCAGCAAGCTCATCAACAAGCCCAGCAGCAATCTGAGGCCCGCTTCATAGACCTGTTACAGAAGCAAGAGCAGAGACTACAACAAATGGAAGCAGTAATGCAGCAACGTCCGCAGACCAGTGAGGAAAGCCGTCCCACTAATACCGCGTCCTTTGGGGTGAGTCGTTTATTGACAAAAATGACTGGAGAGGATGATCCAGAGGTATTTTTGACCACATTTGAAAGGACTGCTGAAAGAGAAAAGTGGCCTGAGGAGCAGTGGGCTGGACTGGTGGCTCCTCTGTTAACTGGTGAATCGCAGAAGGCTTACTATGACCTAGAGCCTGACCAAGCAAAAGACTATGTGATGCTAAAAGCTGAAATATTGGCAAGGCTGGGTGTCACCCTGGCTGTCCGGGCTCAGCGTGTGCATAACTGGACTTTCCAGCTTGGAAAACCCCCAGGTCTCAAATGTATGATCTCATTCACCTGAGCAGGAAGTGGCTACAGCCAGAGACTTTGTCCGCACCAGAGATTGTGGAACGTGTTGTAATGGATCGGTTTTTGAGAGCTCTTCCTACTGCCATCCAAAAGTGGGTAAGCCATGGAGACCCAGAGACGGCCGGTGGTCTTGTGGATCGTGTAGAGAAATACTTGGCTACAGAGAACCTGACGGCCTCTTCCAGAGACACTCGGACTTTCCACCCTAAGACCAGACCATCCCCAGGGGCGGATAAGAGGATTCCAAGGGGTGAGGGTGGAGAGAGTGAGAGGGTGGGAGCTCTACCCCAAGTTTGGCGAGAACAGCCTGGGAAATCAGCGGCTCAAGAGGCCGCAAGAAGGATCGTTTGCTACCGCTGCCGGCAAGCGGGACATATTGCAGCCAATTGCCCGGTTGTGGAGGAACCCATGCAGTGTGACTTTCTGACGGGCAGACGTCAGTCGCTGTGTGCGACAGTCGCATGCACTGCCATTCGAGGAACTGAGAAACATTTATGCAAAATGTGTATTAATGGTAGAAATGTTGTGGTATTACTGGATTCAGGTAGCCTTGTGACCCTGATAAAGGCTGAATTAGTTAAAACAGAGGTCTCTGGGAATAGCAAGGTAGCTGTTATTTGTGTGCATGGGGACACCCGAGAGTATCCAGTGACTACAGTGTGTTTCGAGACCCCCAAAGGTACCCTCTCTCATCCAGTGGGCTTAGTATCTCAGTTACCGCATGACGCCATTGTGGGAAGGGATTTTCCGAAGTTCTGGGAACTGTGGGATGATCCTGAGCCCCCCACTGGTGCCCCTATGTACCAGGAATGTGATAGCCAGAACTCCTCTGAGAGTGGTGAGGACTCTCCAGAATTTCCCTTGTCAGTATTTGCAGGGGAGACTCAAGAAACTGGAGAGGAGCCCACCTCCTCAGACGAAAACCTACCGTCTGTGGAGTTTTCTGATCTGGAGGTTCACAGGGAAAATTTTGCCACAGAACAGTTAAAAGACCCCGCCCTAATAAAGGCACGGGAAAACGTAGTGGAAATAGATGGCGAGTTAGTGAACCCAGATAATACCTGCACTTACCCATACTTCAGCGTAGAGAAGGACCTACTGTATCGGGTGGCAAAAAGGGCAGAAGAAACCGTTGAGCAGCTGGTGGTGCCCAAACCTTACAGGAAGTTGGTGTTGGAGTTGGCCCATGGGCACATTCTTGGAGGTCATCTGGGGACAGAGAAAACCCGAGAGAGGGTATTACAGAGATTCTATTGGCCTGGGGTGATGAAGGACATAGAAAATTATTGTTCCTCCTGCCCTGTGTGTCAGAGGTCGGCCCCGATGCCACATTTCCGTAGCCCGCTGGTCCCTCTACCCATCATTGAGGTCCCGTTTGAGAGAATCGCAATGGATTTGGTAGGTCCTATAATCAAGTCCGCTAGGGGGCACCAGTACATATTGGTTATAATGGACTATGCCACCCGTTATCCAGAAGCGATCCCTCTCAGAAATACCTCGGCCAAAACCATAGCCAAAGAGCTATCTCTTGTTTTTAGCCGGGTGGGTATTTGTAAAGAACTGCTTACGGACCAAGGTACACCCTTTATGTCCCGGGTTATGAAAGAGCTGTGTAAATTGCTCAAAGTGACGCAATTGCGTACATCTGTGTATCACCCCCAAACCGATGGGCTGGTTGAAAGATTCAACAAAACCCTAAAACAAATGTTGAAGAAAGTGGTGGATAGAGATGGAAAGGATTGGGACTGTCTACTTCCTTATTTGATGTTTGCTATTAGGGAGGTGCCCCAATCCTCTACGGGATTCTCCCCCTTTGAGTTACTGTATGGGAGACACCCAAGAGGGCTGTTGGATATTGCCAAGGAAACTTGGGAAAGTGAGAGTTCTCCCCACAGGAGTGTGATTGAGCATGTCGCCCTGATGCAAGATCGAATTGCACAGGTAATGCCCATCGTGAAGGAACATTTGGCCCAAGCGCAGTTGGCACAGCAGAGAGTGTACAACCGTGGAGCAAAGACCCGTACCTTTTCCCCGGGGGATAGGATATTGGTACTTGTCCCTACGGTTGAAAGTAAATTCCTTGCCAAATGGCAAGGCCCCTACGAGATAATGGAAAAAGTGAGCGAAGTGAATTACAAGGTCAGACAACCAGGAAGGCGAAAGCCCGAACAGATATATCACGTTAATCTGTTGAAAGCCTGGAGGGATAGAGAGTCCCTAGTCGCAGAAACTTGGTCACCAGCTCAAACTGGTTGCGTGATTCCGGAGGTTGGAATAGCAGCCACCTTGTCACAACCCCAACAACAGGAGGTTAAGGAGTTTGTGCTTCGCAACAAGGAGGTGTTCTCTGAGCTGCCGGGACAAACATCTGGGGTAGAGCATGATATTATTACCCCGCCCGGTGAAAGGGTGAAGTTAAAACCCTATCGGATCCCAGAGGCCCGACGGGAGGCAATACGGGAGGAAGTACAGAAAATGCTGAACTTAGGGGTGATAGAGGAGTCCCAAAGTGATTGGTCTAGTCCCATTGTGTTGGTGCCTAAACCGGATG
This sequence comes from Rana muscosa, assembly GCA_029206835.1. Classification (NCBI taxonomy): domain Eukaryota; kingdom Metazoa; phylum Chordata; class Amphibia; order Anura; family Ranidae; genus Rana; species Rana muscosa. The sequence goes on from CM055118.1 coordinate 568,276,247, forward strand.
GGAGCTGGCGATTTTGTAACGATTTTCGTCAGTTGAACAAAGTTACAAAATTTGACACCTACCCCATGCCACGTATAGATGAGTTGATCGACCGGCTGGGAACAGCCCGATACATGACGACTCTTGACCTCACAAAAGGGTATTGGCAAATTCCCCTGGCCAAGTCGGCCAAAGAGAAAACCGCATTTGTAACCCCAGACGGGGCGTTCCAATATAAGAGAATGCCGTTCGGGTTACAGAATGCGCCGGCCACATTCCAGCGGAAAATGGACCAGATACTGAGGCCCCATCGGAAGTATGCTGCGGCTTACCTGGATGACGTAATTGTCCATAGCACAGATTGGGCCTCACATCTGCCAAAAGTGCAAGCAGTCCTAGACTCTATCCGGGAAGCGGGGTTTACGGCTAACCCCAACAAGTGTACCATTGGGCAGGAGGAGGCCAAATATCTTGGGTACACCATTGGCAGGGGAGTAATAAAACCCCAACTCAACAAAGTCGAGGCCATCCAGAGTTGGCCACGTCCCAACAGCAAGAAGCAGGTACGAGCCTTTCTGGGAATCGCGGGTTATTATCGGCGCTTCATTCCCCACTTTGCTTCTAAGGCTGTGCCCCTAACCAACCTGACGAAAGGGAAAGGGTCGGTCATGATTAAATGGACCCCCGAGGCTGAGGCAGCATTCCAATTCTTGAAACAAGCCTTATGTAGCCAGCCAGTGTTGTACTCACCCGACTTCTCTAAAGACTTTGTCGTACAAAGTGATGCGTCAGATGTGGGGTTAGGAGCAGTATTGTCCCAGGTCTGGAACGGGGAAGAGCACCCAGTCATTTACCTCAGCAGGAAGTTGAAGTCCCATGAGGTAAATTACGCCACGGTTGAAAAGGAGTGTTTAGCGGTGAAGTGGGCTCTAGATTCCCTTCGGTACTATCTGCTAGGTAGGCACTTTGACATGGTTACGGATCACGCTCCGTTAAAGTGGATGGCTCAAAACAAGGAGACAAATAGAAGAGTGAATAGGTGGTTCCTGGCCCTACAGGAATTCAACTTCACAGTAAAGCATCGCCCTGGCGTTCAAATGGGGAATGTGGATGCTTTGTCTCGAGTACATGAATGCCTGATTGCTGGTGTTCCAACCCCGAGGTTAAAACAAGAGGGGGGGTATGTGACAGCAGGAAGGTAAAGTCACCTGGTTGCATCCAGGGGGGTAGATATATTTCTCCCAGATTCAGGCTTTATGCCGACTTATACAACTAGGGAGTTGATGAAGCCCAGCTGAGTCTAGTGGGCTCATGAATGACTCATACCTCTAGGGAGAGTGCTGGGCGTCGTGAGACAGGGAGTTGATGAGACCAGCTGAAGCTTGTCAGCTCATTTAGGCCTCTATAAGAACTCCCAGCTTCATTAGATGTTAGCTCATGCCTGGAACCAGACCTGTGTGGACTGTCTAGGGAGAGTGAACCCCTGTGCGGTGAGGCAAAGCCTGTGTGGCTATTTGTTTGGACTTTTACTAAACCAGGGACTTAGGGACTAGGACAGCACCAGGCTGATCCCAGTTGTTAGTTTAGGAAACCTGCATGTTTAGTCAGAGGTCAAACTGACCAGGATTTATTTTGTTTGTTTCTTTTTGGCTTTGCTGTGTTTTTGTCACTGTACATAGAGAAATAAACCGCACCTTTTGATTTTGAAAACCACAACCTCCGTCTGCTGGCCCTGTTTTTGTGTGGGGAGCCCAACCAGGGGGTCACACACACCCGCTACCGAGTTAACCCCCTCACAGTGCTAATACAATTAGTTCCAGGCATATTCAATGGTCATATTCAGTCACTATGGAAAGAAAGCTAATTGGAAATCAACTAATTCAATAAAAACGTCAAATGTATAATTATTGTAAGTAATAACTAAATATAGTATTTATGTATAATACATTACCATTTAAATATGGTAATACAAAAAATAGGGAAATAGAAAAAAAGGACAGAGTAATAGTAAAAGGGAAAGAATGAAGGTAAGAAAGAGAGAAAAGAGTCTAGGGTAAGAAAGTTCTCCGGAGTATCTATATTGTAAGAATATTATTAAGTTAGTACAGAAGATACATGTTCATGTTTAGTACTTGTTTCCACTCATATTGTTGTATAATATTATAGTGTTATAGTATATCAAGGTCTTAATAGGGAATTGTCAGGGATCGTAGGAAGAAAATACGTCATCCAAGGATTCCATATTTTCTCCAAATTTTGTATAGTATCGTTGGTTATGGCTTCTTATTTGGAAAGGATCATTGCTTGCTTTATTCTGTTTTTACCTTCAGAGATCATTAATGTATTGGTTTTCCAAGCTTTGGCAATGGTTTGCTTTGCGGCTGTGGTGATGTGGAGAAAGAGCCTAAATTGAGTGTAAGAAATATGAACTGGTTTTATATTTAAAAGCGCAATAGTCGTGTCTGGAATGATAGCTATCTTAAATATTTTAGATACGTCCTCGCTTCGGCAGGACATATACTAAAATTGGAACGATACAGAGAAGATAAGCATGGCCCCTGCGCAAGGATGACACGCAAATTTGTGAAGCGTTCCATATTTTTAGAACAGAAAACTATTCAATGTCTATCGAACGTTATTTAGGAGAGTGCATTCTCCAGTTTTATCTTTCAGGACTGATAGATATGTACTGCTTATGGGTACATTGTAACATGATCGGCTGTATACACTTAGGTATGGTCCATTTAATCTTACTTGTATGCTTATAAGGATGAATAACAGGAAACTGATTAATGTTCTGTGAATGTAATTTTGGAGAATGTACTCCCCGGTTTTGTACTTGTACTCGATATATCTTTAAAAACCAATAAAAAATATTTTCAAAAAAAAAATATATATATATTTTAGATACCATAAGGAAAATTTCATTCCAGAACTTCTTTGCAATCGGACAATCCCAGAATGTATGTAAGTGCGTTCCCAGACCACCACAGCCACAAAAACAGAATGAGGTGCATTGAGGAGCATATTTTGCAATTTTTAACAGGAACCAAGTACCAGTGCATGATTATTTTAAAGTTTGTTTCCAAAGCAATTATATTTTGAGAAGACAATTTTGTATTGGTCCAGACTTTATTCCAGTCGGAAATGTCGATTTTTGTTCCAAGTTCTTTCTTCCATTTTTCCACATATGAAGGTAGCTTTGAGTCAGAAGTAGTGATCAGATAATTATATAACAATGAAATAAGACCTTTGGTATGAGGGTCTTGTTTACATATACGTTCGAATTGCGACATTACTTAATTGATTAGTATCATGTACATAAGGTTCAAAAAAATTTTTGATTTGTAAGTAGCGAAAGAGTTCAGAAGCCGGGAGTTTGTGATGTTCATATATTTCAGGGAATGTTTTGAATGAGGTTAATGTTAAAAAATCAGCTAATTGTGTTAGGCCAGCAGAAGTCAATTTTTGGAAAGTATTAGGGTATGTGTGGGCTGGGTAAAATTTAGGGTTTCTGATAAATGATATTAAAGGTGTATGTGGAGATTGCAAACCTTTGGTTATTTAAAATGTATCCCAAATGGTAATTGTATGTTTGGTTATTTTATTTTCAATTATTTTATGGTCAGAAGAGGTAGACCATATTAGATTAGGTAAGGATGTTGGGTTACTATCAATTGTTCCAATTGCTACCCAAAGAGGGATTTCATGTTTTGTATGATATTTGGGGATATTCACTATTTGTGCGGCATGGAAATAGGTGGTAAAATTGGGAAAGCCTAGTCCACCTTTCAATTTTGGGAGGTATAGAGTGTGTGAGGGTAAGCGAGATTTTAGAGTTCCATATAAATGCTTGTGTTTTGCGTTGAAGATTTCTCAAGAAGTATGAGGGTATTGGAATGGGTAAAACACGAAAAAGGTATAATATTTTTGGAAGTAAAGTCATTTTTATGACATTTATTTTGCCTATCCATGATATTGGCAGAGTAGACTATTGTTTTAGATAATTAGTAATTTTCTGTAATAGTGGGGGATAGTTAGCAGAGAATATGTCGGTGAGATCAGGAGTGAGAGTAATACCTAGATAAGTGAGGTGTGTAGATGACCAAGTAAAAGGGAGGGACGTTTTCGCTTGCTGTAATGTATCTGGAGATAAAGAAATATTTAGAGCTGTAGATTTTTGTGAATTTATTTTTAAGCCTGATATTCGGGCAAATTGGTCTAATTTGTTGATAAGATTAGGGGCAGTAATATGTGGGGAAGTCATAAAAATCAAGATGTCATCAGCAAATGTTGTTGACCTGCTAATTCTATACCTTTTGATAGAGGGATCTGCACAAATGGATTGGGCAAGGGGTTTAATTAATAGGGCAAATAGGAGTGGGGAGAAAGGACATCCCTGGCGTGTACCTCCTATTGATATCAAACATGTCAGATTTTTATCCTGTGTATTTAGCATAAGCTTTGGGTTTATTATATAATGATGAAACACAGCTTAGGAAGTGGGGGCCAAAACCCCATTTTTGTAGAGTGAAATGTAACTATGACCATGATACTGTGTCAAAAGCTTTTTTGATGTCTAGTGATACAAGGCAATGTAGGTATTCGTCTAGTTTTAGCTGCTTGGATCAATAGGGCTGTTCTACGGACATTATCTGAAGCTTGGCGCAAGGGGATGAAACCTACTTGATCTTTGTTGATTAGGGAACCAATTATATTATTCAGCCGAAATGCCATAACTTTTGCTAGTAGTTTTATGTCTAAATTTAATAAAGATATTGGCCTATAATTTGCACAGGCTGAGTCATCTGACTGAGGTTTAGGGATCATTGTTATTATTTCTGTAAGGGTTTCTGATCTAAAAGATTGATTGTTGAGAAGGGAGTTGAATGCTTCTGTCAGCATGGGAGTTAATACATGGGAGAATTGTTTTTGTAGTAGAGGGCTGAGAACCCGTCAGGTCCTGGATGTTTGTTTGGTTTGAGGGATTTGATTGCCAGTTCAATTTCACTTGGGGTAATGGGATTTTCAAGACTGTCGTATTGTGTCTGAGATAGAGTTGGGAGACTTAATTGTGAGAAAAATTATTCTGCGTTGGATTGGTCAAAAGATCCTTCTTTTTTATAGAGAGAGGTGAGATGTTTATGGAAGGTGTGTAAGATCTTTACAGGATTACTTGTGTATCTATCTTGAGAGATTTTTAGTCTAATTGGTTTAAAAGGGTTATTTCGTTTTTTGAGTGCTCGGGCAAGGAGGGTACTTGGTTTATTTGCTTTAAAATAAAATTCTTGCTTAGATTTACGTAGTGTGTTGTCTACTGATTCTGATAAGAAGAGGTCAAGTTTTAAGCTAGCTTTATCTAGTTGTGACTTTGTGGTTGGAGTAGGGTTAGATTGAAAAATACTATGGCATTTATTAAACGAATTTTCTAGTTCTCGCTGTAATTTTTGCTTCTCTTTTTTAATATGATGCTTGGCGTATACAATAACCTCTAAGAACAGGCTTGTGTGCTTCCCATAATGTTACTGGAGATTTATTGTTGCCAATGTATTCTTTTATAGCGATTTCTAATTCAGCGGAATTTGACGGGTGAGACCACGAGTCATTAATATGCCAGGTGGGGTCATGTTTTTTTGGGATTAGTAAGGTAAAAGTAGATATAATAGCACAATGGTCAGTCCAAGGATACGGTTTAATAGATGAGGCTATTAATTCTGGGGACATACTCATAGAAATTAATATATGGTCAATGCGTGAGAATGATCTATGCGGGTGGGAGTAAAATGAGAATTGACGTCTGGTTGGGTTAATTTCACGCCATGAGTCTATTAATGAATATTGTAGGAGGAGTCTTTGGAAAGATTTGGATTGAGAATTAGACGTAGCTGGAGTTGGGGATTTATCAAGGTAAGGGTATAGTGTTTGGTTTGAATCTCCACATATCAAGAGTGTACCTTGTTTGTGAGTGTCTATTACTTGAAGTAAATGGGAGAGAAATTATGTTGGTTTCTTATTTGGAGCGTAGTAAGAGACTACTGTAATTGGGATGTCACATAGATGACCTGTGAGTATAATGTAATGGCCTTCTGGATCCTTGATTTCTGCTAAGGGGGGAAAAAGGTGTGGATCGATGGAAAGCTATTAATACACCCCAGTGTTTGGATTTGGCTGAGGCAGTAAAAACCTGGGGGTAACTTGAACCAAAGTATTTAGGTGTTGAAGAATCAGTAAAGTGTGTCTCTTGGAGACACACTATGTGAGCTTTAGATGAAGACAACGACCTTAACACTTTTGTTCGCTTTTGGGGAATGTTTAGACCTTGTACATTCAATGTAAGTACATTTAAAGGAGCCATATATAAATCTTAAGTAGGTTATAATTAAACATATCAGGAATAGCTTGTACCATCAGACTTACCCCGGAGAAGGACAGAGAGAAAGAAAGAAATAGAAACAGAATATAAAAGAAGAAGAAGGAAATAGGAAGTATATATATAGTCAACTTGTAGTAGTTTAAATATGTGATAAAAAATTAAATGTTGGCGTACCAGGTGTGCATGTCTAGCAGACCTGGAGGCACAAAGTCTGTCTGGGGAGCCCCCCTCACCACAACTGAAGTGTAGGAGAGTCCCAAGACAGAAAAAAAGGGGATGCAGTAACCGCTTCCCAGGTTCTTCATGGCAAAAATCTAAAAATATAACAGTTAAACTTAGACAACCCTTTTGGTAATATAGTTAGATATAAACTTATATGAGCACAAAAAATTGATAATTCTCTATTTAATGACTAAAATAATCAAATAAAAAGTAGGTACTACTATTTTAGTTCAGTAATGTGTGTTTTATCGTATACTTCTATTCAGAAGTATTAGGTTAAGTGCCCTAGGGTTATCAGAGGTGGGAAACGTAGGGTATACTTTTGGAGTCAGATAAGTGAGAGATAGAGTATTTGTTGAAATTATTCAATTAAGTAGATGGAGCATTTGGAGTATAGTTTAGTTTTGTAGTTTACAAATGGGGAGGGAGAAGGGGAAAAATAAAAAGAGGGGAGGGGGGAGTAGGAGGGGAGGGGGTTTAGGGAGCTAAGTGAGGAGGGGGGAATAAGGGGTAGGGAAAGGGGAGAGGGATTAAAGAGGGAGGAATTAGAGGTAAATAAGGGATATGTGAACATATACTCTTATACTTAACCTTTTGTGATTAGGAAATCTTAACTGATGTGTTTTGAGTTCAATACATAGGCCAAACTAGAGTTTGGATAATTCAATCATGAAGTTGAGGGAATTCTTTGTATAATGTAGAGATTATTCAGTCCATAGAGTCTGGAAGATCCAATTCTGGGGAGTTGAAGCGACCTCTTTTGGATGTAGCTTGTCTGCTTCTGTCAGTTTCAGGCTTTGATGAATTTTGTGGAGAGTTGGATAGCGTGCGTCTTCGAGGACTTGTAGATGATTTGTTGTATAGCTGGAGTTTTTGCAGTGTGGTCTGTAGTTCTTCCGTGGATCTACTTGTGTATTTGGTTCCTTGGTGGGTGAATCGAACAGTGAATGGGAATCCCCATTGATAAGGAATGTGGTGGTGTTGGAGATTTTGAAGTAGAGGTTTCATCTCACGCCGTTTTGGCTATTGATATTGGCGATAAATGTGCGAATATTTTATAAGAATGTCCTTGAAAAGTTAGGGTTTCTTTAATCCTGGCTGCGGCCATAAGCTGATCCTTAGTACGGAAGAAATGGAATTTAATAATTATGTCAAGCGGAGGTCCTTCTGTTTTGCGTGGTGCTAATGCCCTGTGAATTCTATTGAATTCCAGTCTCTCAATAGGAATGGAAGGGGACAATTCCTGAAAGAGCGCTGTCATGGACGATTGAAGATCAGTGATTGATTCAGGTATACCTCTTATGCGGAGGTTTGACCGTCGTGCTCTGTTTTCGAAGTCTTCCAAACGCGTTTGCAAAGTCAAATTTTCATCTCTGATTAGCTCAAGTTCGTTGTCATGGGAAACTACATTGGTTTTAAAGTTATCCATTCTGCATTCTAAGTCTGCAGTACATTGGCCTAAGTCACGAATCTCTTTAGTCAATTTCTCTGTTATTTGGTCAGAGGTCTGTTGCAGAGCTTTATGAAGCATCTTCTCTATTTGTTTAAAAATATTTGGGTGTAATATCTCAGTTTGTTGTGTTAAAGAATTGGCACTTTGTTCATATTCTGTGTAATTTGAGTCCTGTGAAGAACTGAGCTGTTTTCTGTCAGCTCGGGCTTTAGCTGTGTGAGGTGAATTAGACAGTGCCATTACAACAGAGCCTCTAAGCGTTTTTTCTTTGTGTGTTTTTGTCTTGGCTTTCCTGAGGGTCACTCCAAAAACCATACTATTATGTTCCTAGGGCGTTAGGGAAGATTATGGAGTAGTTTTTGATTATTTACCCTGTCATGCAGGTGTTCGTGGAAGCCGTGATGACCTGCGAAGAACAGAGCCTCAGCAGGACATGTCTGACGCTGTCAGCTCCCAATGCATCCTTTTTCATGCATTGAGATGACTTGTGTTAGGCAGCCTGTTCAAAATGATTGGGCTGTAATGCACAAAAGAATGGTGCAGGCAAAAAAAAAAAAAATTTCACAGAGCACCACACAGGAAAAGAGTATTGAAGTGACTTTCACGTTGAGTGGCACTGCAGGACATGCAATGTATGTAATACTGCATCATAACTAGGGTGTTGGGTCCTAGCGGGATACTAAATTCTGGGTTGTCTTTGCCTTCTTGTTCTGCCTTTATCAGATGCAAATAAAGCCTCGTACACACGGTCGGACTTCAAACAAACTTTTCCGTGGATTGGGAGTTGGCCGGGAACACCCATAGCATACACACGGCAGGACTTTTCTGCAAACTTTCCCAACATAACGTGTTTTTTCCTGCCCTTTACCGCCACCCTTTGGTCAACTTCTGCTATTGTTGGTTGATTTTAACATTGGTTCTGGGCATGCGTGTTTGTACTTCGGACAAAAGTCCGATGGATTTCTGTACACACAATAGGACTTTTCACCGTAGGACTTTTGTTTGTTTGATGAAAACCCCAAAAGATTGTCCGATGGAGCGCACACACGGTAGGATTTTTTTGAAAACTTGCTCATTTTGAAGTTCGTTGTCAAAAAGTCCTACCGTGTGTATGGGGCTTAACAGTCTAGCAAGTTGTTACGATTCTGTCTACCATTCCCTTGTGTTGATTGGTGCTTGTAAATTTGCATTAATTTAAGAACAGATTTTTTTTTTAAATAAACGGTATGATTCCTTTCAGATTCAAAATGTCTGTATGAATATAGTCAGATGAATCTGAATATTCATATAAGGCCCCTTACACACAGAGCCGTCTAGCTGCAGTATGTCCCTTGCTGCATTTTAGTGCACCCAGAAGGGACAGGTGCAGTGTCCTGTCCCATTGCCTGTAGCCCGTTTGAAGTCTATGGCTGCGGCTGGATGCTGCTGAATACTGTGTACTGGCGTTGTGTACCAGCATGCTTTGCATTGTGTGGCTGTAACCTTCCACCATCCCCCGTCCAAGAAGGAAATACATATGTGATTCCTGCTCATGTTCCATACTGGAGATGCACCGAAATTTCAGGTACCGCTCCGCCCTACCCCCCCTGAAAGGTGCCAAATGTGGAAGGGGGGTGGAAGCAAACAAGCAGAGCTTTCTCTTTTGGGTGGAACTCCACTTTAAAGTGACATTAAAGATTAATAACAAAAATAAACATGTCATACTTACCTGCTCTGTGCAGTGGTTTTACACAGAGCAGCCCTGATTGTCCACTTTTTGGATCCCCTGTTGGCGCTCCTGGCTCCTCTTCAGCCAGTGCCCCAAATAGCAAACTGCTTTCTCTGGGGGCACTGGTGTGTGTTCGCTCCCAAACCCTACTCCATGCAACCAGAAGATACACAGAGCCATGGCTCAGCCCCAACCCCTTCTCTCCTCATTGGCTTACTGGCTGTGATTGACAGTAGCAGGAGTCAATGGCTCCCGCTGCTGTCTCCGCCAATGAGGAATGAGAGACCCGGGAGAAGCTCAGCTCTAGTTCACATCGCTGGATCGAGATGGGGCTCAGGTGAATATTAGGGGGGCCGCTGCACACTGAAGGTTTTCTGAAAAAAACATCAATTGCAGCCACTGTGCCCATCGAATGCTGCCACTGTGCCCATCGAATGCCGCCACTGTGACCCCCCCCACCCACTCGCCGTCTGCCCGGCACTTACCCTGTCTCAGTGGGGCAGGGGACGACGGCAACGAGCGGTGTCCTCCATGTGTTTCCTCTCATCAGGCGCCCAATCACAGCGCCTGTTTTTTCAGCCAATCAGGTGACGGGTAACAGACCCAAGCACCTGATTGGCGGAGAGGCGGTTCAGTGTTAGGAAAGCGAATATTCATTCGCTTTTCTAACATACATGTCACCTTTTTTGACGCCTATTGGAGCCTATGGCTCTAATTATGTGATACAAAAACACCCCCTGCTGCTGTAATTCAGGCGCCCTAAAAGAGGCCGGGTGCCTAAATAGGGGGTGGCAGTGGCGGCCATGGATAGATTCATGCAATGCATGAATCTATCCATTGGTCATAGAGGGGGCGGCGCCCGTGCGCCCTTATGGGCGCACCGCCACTGCACTCCTGTGTCCTTTCCTCTAATCCACTGCAGTCAATGTCTCCTGCTGATTGATTGATTGACAGCTCCTCCTACGGTTAAGCAGCTGACACTGGGACTTCCTATAACTCTAATAGGCAAAGTTATCCTGCAACAGTTGCAGTTAAAGTACTTAGAAAAATACTGGTTTTACTGGCAGGCTCAACAGGTAACAAAGTAATTATTAGAATAATGAGGTTTTATGTTTTTCAACAAGTCGGGACAAAAAAGCAAGAATAAAGGAGTCAATGTGTGTAAAAGCAAATGTTGTCTGGAATATGGACCCTGTGAAAAACTGCACCCGTCAGTCAAAAGCAACCTGTAGCACACTGCATTTATTCAGGACAAAATGTTGCCACACGGCTTACAAAGTGGCTGTCGGAATCCACGATCACAGATATTATCTCTTTACGGTTAGAACAAGTCTTTCAGAAAAAATGTCTGTTAAATTCCTGCATAATAAATGGACAAATTGCCTCACTGTGACTAACTTCATATTATTGTATTGGTTTACCAGCAATAATCAATTAAGTGGCCAGCCCAGGCCCCTTTAGCGATTCAAGCTCCTAGTCCATGTACTCCTTTATTCTCACCCACTTTTCATAGGTTTTTTTTTAAGACCATCTCTCAAAGCGAGAGGTACACGGCAAAATGGCCTCATAGGTCCCTACGGGAAGCTCGTGTACTGGTGCAGCTAGTACAATAAAAATCTGCTGGCAGGATGTAAACAAACAGGTGATGGACAGAATTGCGGGCTGAAGCCTCGAACACACGGGCGGGAATCCCGTCGGGAAAAAAACGTTGGTTTTCCCGACGGGATTCCTGGCAAGCTTGCCTTGCACGCCGAGTGCACACACGGCCATTCAGAAGAACCGCCATTCTTTTGAATGGCAAGAGCGCGGTGACGTCATCGACTACAACGAGCCTGCGCTCGTCACATTCGATGCCGTCACCGCCATCTTGCTACACCCTACACTGCCCTTGTATGCTACCGCGCATGCGTCAAAGTCTTTTCGAGCATGCGCGGGTTTACCGTGGAACAGGTAAGCATACAGACGACCGGTTTTCTCGGCAGGAAAACTCTGCCGAGAATCCAGACGAGAAAAATAGAGAGCAGGTTCTCTGTTTTTCTCGTCGAGATTCCAGGCAGTTTTCCCGACGAGAAACCATACACACGACCGGTTTTCTCTGCAAAAAGCTCTCCCAGCAGTTTTCTGCCCGAGAAAACCGGTCGTGTGTACGAGGCTTAAGTATTCATCTGACTTGGCTGTTTCAAGATAGTATCACTCTCTGTGTTAAATTTTTAATTTAGAGAAACAAGAATTTTTCTCAGTAATCTAAAAGAGTGAAACTGTTATCAGTTTGATCATATTATTTAATTTTTGTACAGAAATCCAATGCAGAAATATTACATAAAATATTATAAACATATGGCAACATAACAGTCAACACATTTTTATCCTTTTAAAATTTGTAACTTGGAGCTTAAATACAATAAACTAAATATTCTGAGGAGTCCGGTGTAAAATCATGCAGCTCTCCTGGGAATTTCTTCAGTTGATCAATGGAAATATAACCTATAAGAGATAATATCTACTTAATATAATGAGAAACATCCCTTCCCGCTTGATGGCAATGCAGGTAAATAAAGAAAGAAATTAAAAAGTGTTTAAAAAATGTATTATAATTAAAAAAATACAAATTTAAAGTAAATATAAAGATACCCCTGTCGCCCCTTGTACACACCCCGATGCAAACAAGCAGTATTGGAGACACGTATGAAAACATAAAGTGCGCTACACATGGGAGGTACTGTCACCAACATCAGAGCAAGAGCAATAATTCCAGGGCCATAATTTAATGTTAACTCAAAATTGATAAACCATAATGACTTAAAACATCAACTAGGGAGAATTTTGAGTACCATAATTGTTGTGATTTTACCGGTTCATGCAATTTTAAGGCTTGACATGTTTGATATCTATTTACTCAATGCAACCCCATCTTGTATATTCCACCCAAAAATTGGGTATAATATTGTTTTGTTGACACTAAAATTAATTTTAGTGTATTTTTTTCCTGAAAATATGTATTTGGTAAATGGCTGTGCAAATAAAAACATAAAAAAGTGAAACTGAAAAATGTATCTGGGCTCATCGGCCTCTTGCTTCAGGGGATGTGGCCAGATAGGTACGTTTCTACACATATAGTGGACTTGTCTTTGAGTGTGTCGTTTTTGGATGAGGGTACATTCTTTTATTATTTCAGTTATGACAGTCAGTATTACCAAAGACAAGTGTTGCCCTACTGAATAAATCAATCTAAAATGTCCAGAGACACACATACCGTACTTTAAATACACTTTATGTTCTTGGTGGATTAATATTGCGACCGCTTGGAAAAGCCAAGTTATAGACATAGCTTGAATATAGCGTAAACTCACATGGATAATGCTAAATGAAAAAAAGGTTAGTGTCTTGCGAGACAAACAACCCCTCTTCGACAAAATATGATCTCCCTGGCTTGCCTATTTACAGGTTCCGGACATGAGGTGCTGACTCCAGGAACGGTTAGCGGTGGATACCTTTTCACCCCTACACCCCTTATCTCTGATCTCCTAGGCTCAAAAATAGCACATCACAGTTCCCTAGCATTGCTTCATGCCAGTCATGAACATTTTTCCCCAGTTGTCAGGACACAGTTCAAAACCTACAACCTCTGCTGTGTCTGACAGTTTCTCCCATTAACTTCCTATTTAAGCCGCTTTTTACCAACCTTTGGCTTGTTTTTTTACTACGTTTCTGCTTGAACCCTACCTGCTATATCTGCTAATGGGCCCCAGCTTGCTCACTTCCTGGTGGGGTGATCCTGATGACCGGGACCTGATATTAACACGTAGCAAAACCCATCTCCACCATCAGGAGCTCTGGTGATTAACTGTTAGTCCTTACACCCCACACCTTTGGTGAGCCTGCATCATTCATCAGGGTGATCTGCATGTATATCTATCCTACTGGTCGATGGGAGCCTCTCTACTGGTTTAGCTACTAATTTACGAGCCTGACCCCTGACCGTGACATTATTACTGGTCCACTTACTCCCTGTGGCTAAATTTAACATTGGACAACCATGGAACATCATGGATACTTCCATTATTAGAGATACTCTTCCCACACTGAATCACCAATGTAAAATAAAAATAAAATATTGGCATTTAAATATGTATCCAAGCTGAAATTCCTTAACGTTTGGTCCTTATGGTTGTATAATTCCAACTGCAGCCCTCAAATTTTCCACACGCCTACTCGCAATTTTACCTGTGTGCATATTATTTCCAGGAAAATTCTGAAAGGTATGGCATATCCCATCATCGGAGGATCCATTATCAGACATCAAGACCTTTTTCCTACACAGTAACATAAAATGGCATTGTCATATTCTACATAGGTCTATGAAGGAGAGATGCTGCCTGAGTCAATCAGAAGCAACGAATGGATCACAGCGATTCTTTGTGACAGTACTGACCAATTAGAATCACTCTGATCCATTCCAGAAGCGCTATGCAGAGAAGAGCAGGGATTTCAAGTCCCCAGATCACTGGACCGGCTGCGTCAGCACTGATCGGGGGGTGTGGGGAGGGTGTTCGCTGTTTGTTCACCTTTACAGAAAAAATATAAAGCTGAACTAACACCTTAAGTAACACTTACAAGTCCTGTCCCTCCCCCAGCCTCTGACTGGACAGTTAAAGTAAAAAAATCTGACTAATAAGCACATCTCTCTGTCACTCTGCTCTTTTTGATCTGCATACTTGCTATAGGTATGTGATTTGAAAAGTACTGAAAACAGTGGGCCTGCAAAAGAGCCAGGCATGCAACATTTTTAGAAGGAAGTCAGCGATTGCAACTTTCATTTTTCTCTTATGACCGGTTTATTTCAACTGTTGCTCCTTACCTTAAATCACAGCCTGGAGTCCTGTGATCATTCTCTTCAGCACCACACAAGGTTTTAACATCCTAAAGCCAACATATATAATTTAGTTGTATAAATCACTGCAACCACAGAATAAATGCCTGGGGCTATATCAACAGTGAAGCCGAGAAGAAAAAAACATGATGCACTTTTGAATGGCACATTGCATTACAGTTGGGCTGTTTAAATTGTAAAGAGTTTAATGGTAGCTGCCATAGCTGACCTCCTGAAAATGCTAGGTGTCTGTTTTTTATGCAGATTTATCGGCTTCTCTACCTTTTGAGTCATGGACCTGGAAAAATTATGCAGACAGGAAATCTGACATCACTCTGACTTCTCATCTGCTTCTCCTGGATCAGTAAATAATAAAGTCCAAAACAGCCAGGCATCCAATCAGAAGGAAAGGTCAGCAATGGCACCCTCCATAACCCTCTTATCCCCCTCCATACAGATTTACTTTAACCACTTACCTACAGGGCACTTTCACCTCCTTCCTGCCCAGGCCATTTTTTAGCTTTCAGCTCTGTCGCACTTTGAATGACAATTGCGCGGTCATGCAACACTGTACCCAATTTCTTTCTTTTTTTTTATCCGTTTCTTCATAAAAATAAAACTTTCTTTTGGTGGTATTTAATCACTGCTGGAATTCTTATTTTTTACAAAAAAGAAAAAAGTTTCTTAGCTTCTGTCAGTAAATAACTCATGTTCGACTCGAACATTGCCTGTTCGCCTAACAGCGAACAAATTGGGGTGTTTGCGGCAAATTCGAAAAGTCTATGGGAGAAATCTAAAGTGCTAATTATAAAGGCTTATATGCAAGTTATTGTCCTAAAAAGGGTTTGGGGACCCGGGTCCTGCCCCAGGGGACATGTATCAATGCAAAAAAAAGTTTTAAAAACTGCCGTTTTTTGGGAGCAGTGATTTTAATAATGCTTAAAGTGAAACAATAAAAGTGAAATATTCCTTTAAATTTCGTACCTGGGGGGTGTGTATGATATGCATGTAAAGTCGCGCATGTTGAACTGTCCCTGCACAAAGTGTAATTTCTGAAGGAAAAAAAGTCTTTTAAAACTCACTCGCGGCTATTAATGAATTGTCGGCTCCCGGCAATACATAGAAAAGTCATTGATAAAAAAGAAAAAAAAATACGTGGGGGTCCCCCCAAATTCAATTACCAGGCCCTTCAGGTCTGGTATAGATATTAAGGGAACCCCGCCGCAAAAAAAAAAATGCGTGCGGTTCCCCCCAAATATCCATACCAGGCCCTTCAGATCTGGCATGGATTTTAAGGGGAACTCCACCCCAAATTTAAAAAAAAATGGCGTGGAGTCCCCCCAAAAATCCACACCAGACCCTTATCCGAGCACGCAACCTGGCAGGCCGCAGGAAAAGAGGGGGGGTCGAGAGAGCAGCCCCCCCTCCTGAACCGTACCAGGGCCTCATCCCCACAACCCTTGCCTGGTGGTTGTGGGGGTCTACGGGCGGGGGGCTTATCGGAATCTGGAAGACCCCTTTAAAAAATATCTTAATATCTATACCAGACCTGGTAATTGAATTTGGGGGGACCCCCACGCTTTTTTTTTTTTTTTTTATCAATGACTTTTCTATTGCCGGGAGCCGACAATTCATTAATAGCCGCGAGTGAGTCTTAAATTACTTTTTTTCCTTCAAAAATGACATTTTGTGCAGGGACAGTTCTAAGCACGGGAAACATGCGCGACTTTACATGCATATTATACACACCCCCCATGTACGAAATTTAAAGGAAAATTTAACTTTTATTTTTTCATTTTAAGCATTATTAAAATCACTGCTCCCGTAAAAACGTCAATTTTTAAAACTTTTTTTTGCATTGATACATGTCCCCTGGGGCAGAACCCAGGTCCCCAAACACTTTTTAGGACAATAACTTGCATATAAGCCTTTATAATTAGCAATTTAGATTTCAAACGTTCGAGTCCATTGTATTTAATAGGGTTCACGCGAACATTCTGTCTGTTCGCAGGTTCTGGTGCGAACCGAACAGGGGGTGTTCGACTCATCCCTGTCAGTAAATTTTGTAAATACGTAATTTTTGTCATTCACTGATGTGCGCTGATGGGGCTGCACTGATGAAGCAGAACTTATGTGCACTGATGAGGAGACACTAATATGCAGCACTGATAGGCGGCACGGGTAGGCGGTGCTGATGGGCGGTGCTGATGGGGACAGATGGGAGGCATTGATGGGCAGCACTGATGAGCAGGCACTGGCATCACTTATGGGCATTACGGGGGCATTCTTGTAATCAGGGCACTGATGATCAATGCCCTGATTACCTGCCCAGGTCTCCCCTGCGAGGAGATGCCGCTGATCAGCACTCCTCGCCACACACAGTGTAAGGCAAGGAGAGCCGATTCACGGCATTTACGTATTTACATGTGACCGGCTGTGATTGGACACAGCCGATCACATGGTTAAAGAGTCGCGGCCGTGGCTTTCTACAGAGATCAGGGTTGCATTGTGTCCTAGCGGCACGGCCACGATCGCCACGTACTGCTCACCCCCGCGGGCGCGTGATAGCAGCCCTACTGGGGCGCCGTCATATGACGTCCTCCCAGAACAAGAGCCACACTGTCCCTCTGTCATCTGGTTAAAGTGTCTTAAAAAAAAAAGTTGCATTACCTCTCTATAATATTCTTAGGCTATATTAGCAATTGTTTTTCAAAAAAGCATGCAATAAACATCTAAAATACTTGCTGACCCCGTCAGTTTTCTCTACTTCCTGCACTGGTATGACTACACTAACCAGAGATTGCTATTTTCTGAGAATTGTCACCTATTCCCATCAGTAGGGATGAGCTTTATGTTCGAGTCGAACGTGAGTTCGACTCGAACATTGGCTGTTCGCCCGTTCGGCGAACAGCGAACAATTTGGGGTGTTCGCGGCAAACTCGAAAAGCTGCGGAACACCGTTAAAAGTCTATGGGAGAAATTAAAAGTGCTAATTTTAAAGGTTAATATGCAAGTTATTGTCATAAAAAGTGTTTGGGGACCTGGGTCCTGCCCCAGGGGACATGGACATGCAAAAAAAAGTTTTAAAAACGGCTGTTTTTTTCGGGAGAAGTGATTATAATAATGCTTAAAGTGAAACAATAAAAGTGAAATATTCCTTTAAATTTCGTACCTGGGGCGTTTGTATAGTATGCCTGTAAAGTCGCACATGTTTCCCGTGTTTAGAATTGTCCCTGCACAAAATGTAATTTCTGAAGGAAAAAAAGTAATTTAAAACCGCGGCTATAATGAATTGTCGGCTCCCCGGCAATACAGATCAAAGTCATTGAAAACAACGGCAAGGGTCCCCCCACAGTCCATTACCAGGCCCTTTTGGGTCTGGTATGAATATTAAGAGGAACCCTGAACCAAAAAAAAAAACGTGGGGGTCCCCCCAAATTCCATATCAAGCCCTTCAGGTTTGGTATGGATATTAAGGGGAACCCCACACCAAATTTAAAAAAAAAATGTCGTGGGGTCCCCCCCAAAAATACATACCAGACCCTTCAGGTCTGGTATGGATTTTAAGGGGAACCCCGCACCAAAATAAAAAATAAAAATGGCGTGGGGTCCCCCCAAAAATCCATACCAGACCCTTATCCGAGCACGCAACCTGGCAGGCCGCAGGAAAAGAGGGGGGGACGAGAGAGCGCCCCCCCTGCTGAACCGCACCAGGCCACATGCCCTCAACATGGGGAGGATGTCCCCATGTTGATGAGGACAAGGGCCTCATCCCCATAACCCTTGCCTGGTGGTTGTGGGGGTCTGCGGGCGGGGGGCTTATCAAAATCTGAAAGCCCCCTTTAACAAAGGGGAACTCCAGATCTCGCCCACCATCAATTGCCCATCAATTGCCGCTACTGTGCCCCATTGCTGTAAGTGTGCCCATCAATTGCCACTACTGTGCCCAATCAAATGCTGCCCCAGTGTGCAAACCCCGCCTAGAACTTACCTGGCTTGGGTCCTCCATGCTCCATGTCCTCGATGTCTTCTCCCATCCTCTGCTATGATTGGACGCCTGGTGGCGTCCAATCACAGGGCCTGTCGCTCCAGCCAATCAGATGGCAGGTAACCAGACCCAAACACCTGATTGGCTGAGAGGCGGGTCAGTGTTAAGGAAGCAATTTATTTGCTTCCCTAACACAGCACTGAGTAAACAGCGAACGCACAGCATTGTTTACCATTTTGGAAGCCTATTAGAGCCTACAGCTCTAATCAGGATGCCTATTAGAGCCCGCGGCTCTAATCAGGGGCTTCCAAAAACACCCCTGCCACTGTAACTCAGATGCCCGACGCCCGACAAGGGGCCGGACACCTGAATAGGGGGCGGCAGCGGCGACCAAAGATAGATTTATGCAATGCATGAATCTATCTATGGTGATAGACAGGTGCAGGAGATAGGGGGCGGCGCTCCTGCACCCTTTATGGACGCACTGCCACTGAAGGAACAGCCACCCTATTGTAGAGCACGTATCTCCCGGCCCACTTCCCAGAGCTCAGCTGTGTGACATAATTTTTAAGAGCAGAGTCTAATCCAGCATTTGCCAAGGATAACTGTGAATGGTTATGGTGTAAAGGCACCACCAACACCCAAGGCCCAATTTTTCCACACCTGCATGACATCATTTTTAAGAACAGAGTCCAATCAAGCATTTGCCAAGGATAACTGTATGCAGTGCCGATCCTGACTTCCCTGGGGCCCTAAGCAAAATTCTGCTAAGGGGCCCTTTACGGTGGCAAAAAATGGGTGTGGTTTACGCGGAATAGTGGGTGTGGCTTACATGGGCGTGGCTCGGAGGGGGTGTGGTTAGAGTCTGAGATGAATGAGGGATGGAGGGAGAAAGAGAGAAAGAAAGAGGGAGAGAAAGAAAGAGAGTGAAAGGAAGAAAGAGGGGTGGAGGGACAGCAGGCCCAGATCCTACACCACAATAGAAATGTGTGTATTCCAGAAAGTTTAACAAATCAGCAGATAAAGATACTCCAAACACCTGGTGTTAGCGCTTCAATCATCCCGGCACCATGGTTGTTATGGCGTCAGGATGACTGAAGCGCATTATTTCTATTATTACATTGTAATATAGAATGAAATTATTCAACTCACCATAATGCAGAATCAGTGGAAGCCCTGAGTCCCTCCTTACACCGGGCATTCCCAGCGGAGTCCCCCTTACACCAGGCATTCCCAGTAGAGTTCCTCCTTACATCAGGCATTCCCAGTAGAGTTCCTCCTTACATCAGGCATTCCCAGTAGAGTTCCTCCTTACATCAGGCATTCCCAGTAGAGTCCCTCCTTACACCAGGCATTCCCAGCGGAGTCCCTCCTTACACCAGGCATTCTCAGCGGAGTCCCTCCTTACACCAGGCATTCCCAGCGGAGTCCCTCCTTACACCAGGCATTCCCAGCGGAGTCCCTCTTACACCAGGCATTCCCAGTAGAGTTCCTCCTTCCACCAGGCATTCCCAGTAGAGTCCCTCCTTCCACCAGGCATTCCCAGCGGAGTCCCTCCTTCCACCAGGCATTCCCAGCGGAGTCCCCCCTTACACCAGGCATTCCCAGCGGAGTCCCCCCTTACACCAGGCATTCCCAGCGGAGTCCCCCCTTACACCAGGCATTCCCAGCGGAGTCCCCCCTTACACCAGGCATTCCCAGCGGAGTCCCTCCTTACACCAGGCATTCCCAGCGGAGTCCCCCCTTACACCAGGCCTTCCCAGCGGAGGTTCCCCTTACACCAGGCCTTCCCAGCGGAGGCCCCCCTTACACTAGGCCTTCCCAGCGGAGGTCCCCCTTACACCAGGCATTCCCAGCGGAGGCCCCCCTTACACCAGGCCTCCCCAGCGAAGTCCCCCCTTACATCAGGCCTTACCAGCGGAGTCCCACCTTACATCAGGCCTTACCAGCGGAGTCCCTCCTTACATCAGGCATTCCCAGCGGAGGCCTCCCTTACACCAGGCCTTCCCAGCGGAGTCCCCCCTTACATCAGGCCTTCCCAGCGGAGTCCCCCTTACACCAGGCATTCCAAGCGGAGTCCCCCCTTACACCAAGCATTCCCAGCGGAAGCCCCCCTTACACCAGGCCTCCCCAGCGGAGGCCCCCCTTACACCAGGCCTCCCCAGCGGAGGCCCCCCTTACACCAGGCATTCCCAGTAGAGGCCCCCCTTACACCAGGCATTCCCAGCGGAGTCCCCCCTTACACCAGGCATTCCCAGCGGAGTCCCCCCTTACACCAGGCATTCCCAGCGGAGTCCCCCCTTACACCAGGCATTCCCAGCGGAGTCCCTCCTTACACCAGGCATTCCCAGTAGAGTTCCTCCTTATATCAGGCATTCCCAGTAGAGTCCCTCCTTACACCAGGCATTCCCAGTAGAGTCCCTCCTTACACCAGGCATTCCCAGCGGAGTCCCCCCTTACACCAGGTATTCCAAGCGGAGTCCCTCCTTACACCAGGCATTCCCAGCGGAGTCCCTCCTTACACCAGGCATTCCCACTGGAGTCCCCCCTTACACCAGGCCTTCCCAGCGGAGTCCCCCCTTACACCAGGCCTTCCCAGCGGAGTCCCCCCTTACACCAGGCATTCCCAGCGGAGTCCCCCCTTACACCAGGCATTCCCAGCAGAGTCCCCCCTTACATCAGGCCTTCCCAGCGGAGTCCCCCCTTACACCAGGGCTTCCCAGCGGAGTCCCCCCTTACACCAGGGCTTCCCAGCGGAGTCCCCCCTTACACCAGGGCTTCACAGCGGAGTCCCCCCTTACACCGGGCCTTCCCAGCGGAGTCCCCCCTTACACCGGGGCTTCCCAGCGGAGTCCCCCCTTACACCGGGCCTTCCCAGCGGAGTCCCCCCTTACACCGGGCCTTCCCAGCGGAGGCTCCCCTTACACCAGGCCTTCCCAGCGGAGGCCCCCCTTACACCAGGCATTCCCAGCGGAGCTGCGGAGGCCCCCCTTACACCAGGCATTCCCAGCGGAGGCCCCCCTTACACCAGGCATTCCCAGCGGAGGCCCCCCTTTCACCAGGCATTCCCAGCGGAGGCCCCCCTTTCACCAGGCATTCCCAGCGGAGCTGCGGAGGCCCCCCTTACACCAGGCATTCCCAGCGGAGGCCCCCCTTACACCAGGCATTCCCAGCGGAGGCCCCCCTTACATCAGGTGTGATGATCCAGCAGCAGAGACTCTCTCCGCCGCCATTACGCAGAGGGGACAGTGGAGGAGCCGGCTGGGTGGCTGCCAATAGGAATTAAGCTGCGGCGCCGCCCACCCCCGCCCCTTCCCACATTTCACTCACAGACAGACATCAGCGGGGCGGGAGGTGGGCGGTGCCGCAGCTCAATTCCTATTGGCAGCCACCCTGACCCTCCTCTTGGTCTACAAGAAAATGGCGGCCGGCGGAGACAGTGTCTCCGCCCGGCCCGCGGAACTCTAGCGGCGGCGGCGGCGGCGAAGATTCTAGGGGCCCCTAGTAATTACTCGGGGCCCTACGCAGCTTGCGTAGCAAGCGTATAGGGCGGATCGGCCCTGACTGTATGGCGTGAAGGCACCACCAACACCCAAGGCCAAATTTTTCTGCATCAGTCACCTCTATCCAAAGATTGCAAAAAAGATACCAGGCTTTATCTAAAAAAAAATTGTTAATCTTGGCCTGAATGCACTGTAATTTGACTTCTTCACATAAGGCTTGCTCACTGTGGTGCAAAACGTTGTTTTTTCCATTCAAACACCGCAAAAGAGACACCAGAATTTATCCAAAAAAATCTCTAATCTTTTTCCAAGTCCAATTTGCATAAGTGTGAAACCAGCCGGAGTCTTTGGAATGTTAGTGCACAGGAGTAGGCAGCCCTGCACTAGATTTTTACTGGCTGGGCTGCAGACAATGTGCAGGGCCAGATTAAGAACATCATGGGCCTGGTGCTGAGGATTTTGGTGGGCCTTTTATAAATAATAAATAAATAAATATGCAAACAATTTTTTGTTATAACAAATTAAATTAGAGAGAGAGAGGGAGGATGAGAAAGAGAGAGAGAGAGAGAGAGAGAGAGGGTGAGAGAGGGGTGAGGGGTAAGGGAGGGAGGATGAGGAAGAAAGGGGGGATGAGAGAGAGAGGATGCGCATGAGCATGCGTGGGAATGACATCAACGCAGCCCGGCCAAGGCAAGTGACCAAAGGCACAGGCACTAGAAGAAAGACCGGGTGAAAATGGAAGCGCTCAGGACCCGCCGGATTGATCACAGCGCTGGAGGGCTCAGTCTGACAATTTAAATGTACCCTAATGTGCTAATATGCATACTTGTACATTATGGCAAAACCTACCTCAGGGCCTCTAAAAAGTAGTAATGTTAGCGAAGTTTACTACCGCTTTATTATCACAGGATCCCAGGAGCCTCTCATGGGGCCCCCTACTGACCCAGTGGCCTTTGGTCAGTGCCTAAGTGCATAGTTGCCAACATTTCAAAAATATTTTTAAGGGGCACTTTTTTCACCAGTGCTATATTTAGAGTAGCTGAGATCCCCATTGTTCCTCTATACATCACAATAGTAATCACAAAATGAAATGAGTACTAATAATGGGGCAGAACAAATATGAGGACTGAGAAGATTTCCTTCAGTTGAACTAACAAAAGTGTGCCTATTCTAGATCTGGTAACATTGAGGATATTCTGTATAATTTTAAATAACTGTTTTTTGTGGGTAAGAGGCTTAGGGGAGGAGTATGGACGGTATAAAACTGGGAAGTATGTGCAGGTAATGGAGAGGAATGTGGAGGGTCTAACAGTGGGCACTATGTACAGGAGAGTAGTGTGGAGGGTATGGCAGAAGGCACTATGTACAGGAGAGGAGTTTGAAGGGTATGACAGTGGGCAGCATGCACAGCAGAGGAGTGTGGAGGGTATGACAGAGGGTGGTATGTACCGGAGAGGAGTGTGGAGGGTATGAAAGTGGGCAGTATGTACAGAAGAGCAGTGTGGAGAGTATGACAGTGGGCAGTATGTACAGGAAAGGAATGTGGAGGGTATGATGGGGGCAGTATGTACAGGAGAGAAATGTGGAGAGAAAGATAGTTGGCAGTATGTACAGGAAAGGAGTGTGAAGGGTAAGGTTAGGTTACAGTATGTACAGGAGAGGAGTGTGGAGGGTAAGGTTGGGTTACAGTATGTACAGGAGAGGAGTGTGGAGGGTATGATAGTGGGCAGTATGTACAGGAGAGGGGTGTGGAGGGTATGATAGTGGGCAGTATGCACAGGAGAGGAGTGTGGAGGGTATGACAGTCGGCACTATGTACAATAGAGGAGTTTATGAATGTGGGCAGTATGTACAGGAGAGGAGTGTGGAGGGTATGACAGTGAGCAGTATGTACAGGAGAGGAGTGTAGACGGTATAATACTGAGCAGTATGCACATTAAATGTGTGTGGAGGGTAAGACAGTGAGCAGTATGTACAGGAGAAGAGTGTGGAGGGAATGACAGTGGGCAGTATGTACAGGTGAGGAGGGTATGACAATAGGCAGTATGTACAGGAAAGGAATGTGGAGGGTATGAGAGCGAGCAGTATGTAAAGGAGAGGAGTGTGGAGGGTATGACAGCCGCCACTATGTACAATAGAGGAGTTTATGAAAGTGGTCAGTATGTACAGGAGAGGAGTGTGGACAGTATGATACTGAGCAGTATGTACATGAGATGAGTGTGGAGGGTAAGACAGTGAGCAGTATGTACAGAAGAGAAGTGTAGAGGGTATGACAGTGGGCACTATGTATAGGAGAGAAGTGTGGAGGGTATGACAGTGAAGAGTGGGGAGGATATGACAATGGGCAGTATGTACAGGATAGAGGTGTGGAGGGTATGACAGTGGGCACTATGTATAGGAGAGAAGTGTGGAGGGTATGACAGTGAACAGTATGTACAGGAGAGGAGTGTGGAGGGTATGATGGTGGGCACTATGTATAGGAGAGAAGTGTGGAGGGTATGACAGTGGACACTATGTATAGGGAAGGAGCGTGGAGGGTATGACAGTGAGCAGTATGCACAGGAGAGGAGTTTGGAGGGTATGACGGTGGGCACTATGTATAGGAGAGAAGTGTGGAGGGTATGACAGTGGGTACTATGTATAGGAGAGGAGTGTAAAGGGTTTGACAGTGGGCACTATGTATAGGAGAGGAGTGTGGAGGGTATGACAGGGGGCACTATGTATAGGAGAGGAGTGTGGAGGGTATGACAGTGAGCTGTATGTACAGGAGAGGAGTGTGGAGAGTACGACAGTGGGCACTATGTACAGGAGAGAAGTGTATGACAGCGGGCACTATGTACAGGAGAGGAGTGTGTAGGGTATGACAGTGGGCACTATGTATAGGGAAGGAGCGTGGAGGGTATGACAGTGAGCAGTATGCACAGGAAAGGAGTGTGGAGGGTATGACGGTGAAGAGTGGGGAGGATATGACAATGGGCAGTATGTACAGGATAGAGGTGTGGAGGGTAAGACAGTGGGCACTATGTATAGGAGAGAAGTGTGGAGGGTATGACAGTGAACAGTATGTACAGGAGAGGAGTGTGGAGGGTATGACAGCGGGCACTATGTATAGGAGAGAAGTGTGGAGGGTATGACAGTGAAGAGTGGGGAGGATATGACAATGGGCAGTATGTACAGGATAGAGGTGTGGAGGGTATGACAGTGGGCCCTATGTATAGGAGAGAAGTGTGGAGGGTATGACAGTGAACAGTATGTATAGGGAAGGAGCGTGGAGGGTATGACAGTGAGCAGTATGCACAGGAGAGGAGTGTGGAGGGTATGACGGTGGGCACTATGTATAGGAGAGGAGTGTGGAGGGTATGACAGTAGGCACTATGTATAGGAGAGGAGTGTGGAGGGTATGACAGTGAGCTGTATGTACAGGAGAGGAGTGTGGAGAGTACGACAGTGGGCACTATGTACAGGAGAGAAGTGTATGACAGCGGGCACTATGTACAGGAGAGGAGTGTGGAGGGTATGACGGGGGGCACTATGTATAGGAGACAAGTGTGAAGGGTATGACAGTGGGCGCTATGTATAGGAAAGGAGTGTGGAGGGTATGACAGTGGGCACTATGTATAGGAGAGAAGTGTGGAGGGTATGACAGTGAGCAGTATGTACAGGAGAGAAGTGTGGAGAGTATTTACAGGTGAAGAGGATAAAGGGAATCTGGGAAGGAAAAATGTAAAGGTTTGTGGAAGGATGTTTAGGGACTGCGTAGTGGTTAAGCGGGCCATACATGGATTGAAATTACGCCAATTAAGCAGAGACCAGCCATAGTCGATCTATGTATGGGCTAGCTGGTTTTACACAAGTCAATCTATTATCTGACTTGAGTACAACCAGCCTGTCAGGTTTTTCCCAAAACAATCAGTGCTGCCAGCTATAGTTAGCAACACTAATCATTGTATTCGCAGGCAGAACACAATAACACTGCAGGAGTGATTCCCCCATCCACAGGTCAGCAGGTGAGAGGGTGTGTGGGGACAGGCTGGGGAGAGATACTAGTCAGTGGCTGGGTAGGCCCTGGCTAGTATCAGAGCCAGATACACACAGGTTATAAAGCCACGATCGTTAGAGCGAGAACAATAATTCTAGCACTAGACCCCCTCTGTAACTCTCAACATGTAACCTGTAAAAAAATTTAAAGCATCGCTTAGTATACAACAAAATAAATCGTGATAACTTTAGTGTTTTTTTTGTTTTGTTTTTTATGAATCAAACAAACAGTCTCTTTAAAAAAAAAAACAGGTTTGAAAAATTGCTGCGCAAATACCGTGTAACATAAAAAGTTGCAAAGACCACCATTTTATTCCATAGGGTCTCTGCTAAAACAATATATAATGTTTGAGGGTTCTGAGTAATTTTCTAGCAAAAAACAAATGATGATTTTTACATGTAGGAGAGAAGTTTCAGAATTGGCCTGGGTGGCAAAGGGTTAATTACTATAAGACCCCTTTAACACTGAGGGTGTTTTGCAGGCGCTATAGCGTTAAAAATAGCGCCTGCAATCCGCCCTTAAACAGGTGCTCTATTCACACTGGAGCGGTGCGCTGGTAGGGCGTCAGAAAAAGTCCTGCCAGCAACTTCTTTAGAGTGCATTAGGAGCAGTGAACTCACCGCTCCTAATGCGCTCCTGCCCATTAAAATCAATGGGCAGCACCGCCGTATGCCGGAAATATGCCGCTGTAGCGGCACATCTCGGGCGTTTTTTACCCTTTCTCGGTCACTGGCGGGGGTTAAAAGCGCCCTGCTAGTGGCCGAAATGTGCCGCAAATCCGACGGTAAAATAGCAGCGTTTTACCGCTATTTTACCGCCAACGCTCGGGGCGGCATAGTGTGAAAGCAGTCTTAGTGATATACAAATAATTATTATAAGCACTGTGAGCTCATCCTCTCTGCTGCAAAGTGTGTCAGCTTGTATTTAAACTGGCCTTTCTGTATATAGCTTCTGACAGGCTGCGCAAGCAGCCCCGTATCTCCGGAACCATAAATGATAGCAGCCCCATATTTTGATCAGTGGTTGGGTGGGTCTTCAGCTGCATACCCCCCAAATATGGGGTCTCTGTGGCCCCTGGTCGCCGAGCTACAATCCTCAAAGCCGATCTTTTTCTTTTTCTTTTTGATTTTTTTTTTTTTTTTGGGCAAATGGGCCTATCTTGAGGAAGGGGCCTGGAGCTGCAGCTCCAATAGCCCCTATGTTAATCCGGCCCTGACAATGTGGGGGGCTGCATCCACTGGATGTGGTAAGAATTGTGTGTGTTCTAATTAGAGAAAGTCGTAGAATCCACAGCAATCAAGTAAGTTCAGCTCCTTCTTTCTACTTTATGCCAGTGTGTCCCTTTGCTGCATTTTAAATGGAGCCAGAGGGGCGTGGCCAAGATGGTGCTGAGAGCGGACGCTTGATTGCTGAGCTCCCGCTCCGAATCCCAATCCTTTGCTCCTGCAGTGGATCCACCCTGATACCGCCGTATACCCTCCTGAACCTTCCCCGGGGCACTTGGGGAATGAGAAAAGGCAGCAAGGGGACTCAGAGGAGATGCGCCGCGGAGGTTACTCGCACCCAGCCGAAGCCTGGGCCTATACCACCGCCCGCTTGCCACATGGAGACTCAGACGGCATCCTCCTCAGATGGCGCCATCCAAGCAGGTTCGCCGGCCTTCGATGCTCTGATGCAGGCGATCACCGGCTGCCAATCGGCGCTTACGGTCAAGATCGATTATGTACAGGCAGAAACCGCCCTAATCCGCCGCGACATGGACAGATTCCTGGAGCGGGTGTCGAAGGCAGAGAGGAGGATCTCGGGCGCGGAGGATGTACAGTTGGAACACCATACGGACTTGCAGATCCTCAAATCCAAAGTGAGAGCCCTGGAAGTAAGAGCCGAGGACGCTGATAACAGGAATTGCCGGAACAACTTGCGTGTCCTCGGCCTCCCGGAGGGTGCTGAGGGCTCGGACCCGGTTACCTTCATGGAGCAGCTCCTCCCCGCCCTGCTCCCGAAGGCTCGCTTCTCCCCACACTTCTCCATCGAGCGGGCGCACCATATCCCGGCCCTCCGAGGCCCATCTGGAGCGCCGCTGCGCACTTTTATTTTAAAACTTCTCCACTATAGAGACAGAGACACTGTCCTTCGCTCTGCCCGTGCACAAGGAGAGTTGAAGTACGAGAATGCGAAGATATTGATCTTTCCCGACTACTCCGTCGAAACGCAAAGACAGCGGAAGTCATTCGACCCGGTTCGTGCCATCCTGAGAGCTAAAGGAGTCAAATACAGCATGCTCTTTCCTGCCAAGCTGAGGGTCCAGGATGGTGAACACATCCAATTTTTTGGGAAAGTTGAGCCGCGTTTTTGGCTCTCAGTTCATGATTGTATATGGCATAACAGACATACTGTTGTTGGTGACATTTATACTGCTGTGTAGTCCCGGTCCTCTACCCGGCCTAGTTCTGGCTGGATGGGGGGCACCGGGCCTTATAAAGTATGTTAATCCTTTTTATACTGTGCTGAGAGATGGTGATGGCTACACTTGATGTCCTCTCCTGGAACACACGGGGCATGAATTCCCCAATTAAACGATCTCTTGTCTTCCAATACGTAAAAAAATATAATCCGCACATATGTGTGTTGCAGGAGACGCATCTGGTGGGAAGCAAAACAATGAGCCTTAAGAGACCATGGGTAGGACACCACTAGCACTCTACCTACTCTAATTTTGCCAGGGGTGTTAGTGTGCTGGTTGCAAAAACCCTGCCGTTTAAACTGCTAGACTTGGTGCTTGACCCTGATGGCAGATTCATACTGCTCTATGCTTTAATCCACAGCGTTCCATGGGTTGTGGTGGGCCTCTATTTGCCCCCCCCCCCGGCTTCCATTACACTTCTGAATCTGCTCACGGCCAAGTTAGCTCAGTACCCGCCGGACAACGTTATTCTCATGGGGGGCTTCAACCTGGTTCCGGACTCTGACAGGGACAGATGTGCCGCGGCGGGTGCGACCCGTCGAGGATTAGCCGCATGGGCTGATACCTATGGCTTTACGGATGTGTGGAGGTGTAGACACCCCCATTCCAGAGTGTTTACCTGCCACTCGGCCACACATAAATCATTCTCCAGGATTGACCTTGCATACGTGGCGGCGCCTATCCTCCCCAGAGTCCGGAACATTACTATCGTCCCTAGGGGCATTTCAGATCACGCCCCGCTATTACTGTCCCTGGAGCTGACCACAACCCCCTCGGACAGACTCTGGAGACTCTCCAGATTCTGGGTCTCCGATAAAGATGTTGACTCTAGATTCCTTCCCACGCTGCGACAGTTCTGGGCAGAAAATTCGGGGTCTGCTGGGGAGAATTTTGCATGGGACGCCTTCAAGGCCTCCTCGAGGGGACAGTATCAGTCTATCATTGCCGCTGTGAGGAAAGACCGAAGGGCGGATCTTGAGAGAGCCGAAAGGGAGGCGTCGGCAAAGGAGGCCCTCTATGTCGGAACTCGTGACCCTTCAACTCCAGTCCCTGACGCAACAAGCTTTACTCCTTTGCACATCTCTCACGCAAAAGAGGCTCCTTCATCAATCCCAACGGATTTTTGAACAAGGAGATAAGACAGGACGCCTCCTTGCGTGGCTATCTAGAGAACAATCAGGGTTAGCGACCATCGCACACATACAGGGTCAAGATGGGAACCTACTCTCTACCCCCCAAGACATTAACCAGTGCTTCGCCACTTATTATCAGCAGCTCTACACCTCCAGGGTGTCCTATGACCAGAAAGACCTTGACACTTAGACGAGATTGACATACCGGTCCTCACTACCGCCACTGCCAACAAACTGGACGCTCCAATAAAGATTGAGGAAATACACTCGGCCCTGAAGGGGATGCAGACAAGTAAAACGCCGGGCCCGGATGGGTTCCCGGTGGAATTCTATAAGACATACATGGAAGACCTGGCCCCAGGACTATTGCAAACCCTGATGCAGGCTTCTGATTCAGGGGCCCTTCCGGACTCAATGAGCGATGCTGTCATAGTGGTGATCCCCAAGCCGGGCAAAGATCCCTTACTGTGTTCCTCATATCGCCCCATTTCTCTCCTCAATGTTGACGCCAAGGTCTTTGCAAAAATCTTGGCGAATCGCCTTAATACGGTCATCACAGCATTGGTCCACCCTGACCAAACTGGGTTTATGCCGGGGCGGGGTACTGACATCAATATCCGTTGGTTGCACACACACACATCGCGAATGCTGACCCGGACGCTTCGGGAGTGGTGGCCTCACTCGACGCTGAGAAGGCTTTCGACTCGGTCGAGTGGGGCTACCTATGGTCTGTCCTGGCCAGATATGGCTTTGGCCCGAGATTCCTGAAGTGGCTCCAAATTCTGTACGCACACCCCAGGGCCCGTATTCGTACCAACGGCACACTGTCGGGCCCCTTCCTCCTGCAGCGGGGGACCCGCCAGGGATGCCCGATATCCCCAACCCTTTTTGCCCTGGCCTTGGAACCTCTCGCCGCACATATTAGGGGGGACCCCCTGGTCAGGGGCATACGTGTAGGCCCCTTAGAAGAGAAACTTTCACTATATGCAGACGACTCTCTCCTTTACCTGGCAGATGGCTCTACTTCCCTTGACTCAGCCTTGGCGCAGTTCAATACGTTTGCCCAGGAATTCGTATCAATTGGGATAAGTCAGTTCTATTTTCACTCCAGCTGTCAGGAAAGGCTTCACCCGCTGGTGGTTCTGTTGGTCCTTTGGACTGCAGTGCTAGTGTCCGCCAGCAGGTGTCCTCCTGCAGCCAATATCTCTGTTGGAAGATCTCACCTGCTGGTGGTAACACATGATACATGGACTGCAGTACCGGCATCCACCAGCGGGTGTATTCTGGCAGTATGGGACAGGCAGCATTTCCTGTGGTCAGCTGTGACCTGAAGCTTAATCACTGGACTTCCTTATATACCCGGCAAGTGCAAACACTCCTTGCCCTGGTATCTCTCTTCCTGACCCCCTGGACCTGTGACCCGGACTTTAACCTGTATCTTATCCCAACCTGCACCCTGCCTGATCTGATCTGACCCGATCCCTACCTTGAACCCGCACCCTGTTTAACCTGATCCTTACTTCGTGCCCATCCTGCAGCTGTCCCTTCTGTTACCTGGATCCCTGCTCTGCAGCCTATCCATCCGTCCCCTCCCTGTTCCTGTTCTCGTCCCATCCATACCCATCTGCTTGATCCCCTTGTGTATGACCTCGGCCTGGCTTTTACTACGATTCCGGTATCTCCCTTATTTGTATATATTGTTTATAGTCACTGTTGATTTATTCATTGCACCGTGTTCTGTTTGAGGTGGTTGTTTGTTGGTCACTCACCATAATAAATTGTATATTTTCACCTACACCCGTTTGGTTTCCTTTTAAGCAGTCACACAGTCTGGTCTATTATCAATCTCTGACACCAGCCGTCGGCTCCGCAGGCTCCTTTCCACACACCGCTGAGATGGGTAGAGACCTTTACATATTTAGGGGTGAAGATAGGCCCCACGATGAAAGGGTATCTGACTAGGAACCTACTCTCCCTACTAGAACAACTGACGCAAAGCTGTACCAATTGGCGCAGTCTCCCCCTCACCCCAGTGGGTAGAGGGAACCTAATTAAAATGATTTATATTCCCAAGTTTCTATATTTCTTTAGGCAGATCCCCACTCCTATCCCCCGCTCCTTTTTCAGGAAACCCAAAGCACATCCTAAAGTGACTGAACTAATGAGAACCACTATCAGGGTCTGGCAGACCTCCAGGGCTTCGGGAATCAAGCCTCTCACACACTCTCCACACATCCCGCTATGGGGTAACCCCCTTCTTCCTCAGCTCAATTCGGTACCTGACCCGGCTGCCTGGGCAAAATATTGGATAGTGAAACTCAAACATGTAATCACGAACGGACAGATTGCGACATTCCAAAACTTGAAACAGATTCACCGACTCCCCCAATCCCTTCTATTTCGATACTGGCAACTCAAGCACGCCATTAACTCGCAATTCCCAGAGACGATTACCCTTGAGTCTGACTTAATAGAAAGGCGGCTTATGTCCGGGATGATGGAGAGACCTCTCTCCTCCCTCTATCTCTACCTTACGGTAGCACATGACACTAACACAGTGACTCTCTTCCACAAATGGAAGGCAGACATTCCTGATATTGATGAGTCCTGGGAGGACCTGGTCTCCTCCTATAGCCCATCCATGATTGCGTCCAGGGATCGTTTCATACAGCTCAAGTTCCTACATCGGGCATACTACACTCCGCAAAGACTGGCCAACATATACCCCTCCCTGAGCCCATTGTGCGGGAGATGTAAGCAAGCTGAGGGCTCCTTCCTTCATATGGTCTGGACCTGTCCGAAGATCCAGCCTTACTGGCGGGCGGTGGCGGAGACGGTGGGGAGGATTGGTGGACTTGACCTCACGCTTGACCCCCTCTTCTTCCTGCTTAGTTACCTGGGTGACATGGAGGGAGACAGATACAACAAATTATGCGTAACCTTTTTGCTGTTCTATGCCAGGAGAGAAATCCTTCTGTGATGGAGGGGTGAGGAGATCCCTACTAAGGCCTCTTGGGAGAATACTGTAAACAGGGTGCTACCACTCTATAAAATCACATATGAGAGCAGGAACTGCCCAGCAAAGTTCGACAAGATCTGGTCCTCCTGGATGGATGGTTGTGGTGACGGTCTTGTGGGGCCCTAGCGCCTGGTCACAATATCTGAAGAATGTTGATGCCTGGTTTTAAGATCTGCGCCTTCTCCTGACCTCTTTCCCTTCCCCCCCCCTCCCCCCCTTTACTGTTAAAAAAAAAAAATGGAGCTAGAGATGTCCTGCGGTGTGTTCTCCGCATAATACTGTGGAGAATACTTGCAGATAATAGGAGAGTGCTGTCATGTGATCTGCATTTCATCATGTGACAGGTTTTTTCTATGGTTGCACCGATACTAGTGTAGCGGGTATTTAAATTGGGGGGGGAGCATCTGGGTTATTTAACCCAGATGTACTAATTGTTAGGGAATCTGAGAATCCCTTTTTTTGGTTCTTGGAGGACTCTGGTGGTGCAGGGTTCCCTGTGGACTGCTGGTGGCGTTGCCGCCCTGGGCTGGAGTTGAACCCGCACCGCAAGACTGCTCCTTTTTTGTCCTTTCCTGGCGCTGGTACAGTGGGGCGGGGAACCTGCTGTGACACAGGGGGAGAGGAGATAAAAGGGGCGGATGCCCTGACCTTGGGGTCAGAGTTGGAGGACGCGGCCGCACCCAGGCACCTTCAGCCTGGGTGCTGGCGTTCCGGAGTTCCGGGCCCAGGTGCCCTTGACCTGGCCGGAGCGAGAGATGGAGTCCATCCCAGGCACCTTAAGCCTGGGGTGAGGTACTACTGCCGGAGCCTGGGGCCCAGTAACTTCGACTGGGTTCCGCGAAGGTGGAGGAGTCCGAGGGGCCCTAAGGTGTTGGGACCCGTATCTGAGGTGAGTAGGCCAGGGAGTGTAACCCTTCCGGATAGTCCGGTACAGCATTAACCCGGTGACGGCGGGGCCTCTGGTAACTCCCTTGGAGGGATGTCTTCCCCCTGACAGGGGCTGCAACGTAGCGAAGGTAACTCCACTTCCTGTTCACTAGAGTCGCTGGAAGAGACTCTGAAGCCAAAAATTCCATTTAACAGCCACTGTGCTTAGCAACCGTTGGTGAAACCTCAACGGTTTAGTTTTCTTTGAGGATTGTGCCTTGACCTACTCTCCACTAGGGATGAGCTTCGTGTTCGAGTCGAACATACGCTCGACTCGAACATCGGCTGTTCGATCGTTCGACGAAGATCGAACGATTTGGGCCGTTCGCGCCAAATTCGAGTGACGCGAACGGCCCACAATGCACTACGCCATCGCAGTGTCATCCAGGCGCTGTGATTGGCCAAGCATGCACTGTGACCCCGCATGCTTGGCCAATCACAGCGCCGGCAGCGAGGAGAGCAATGATTGGCCACAGGCAGGATGCCTGTGGCCAATTATTGCTGAGGGTGTTTAGTACACGCCCCACACTATAAAAGGCCGCCAGCACGGCGGCCTAGTGTAGTGTGTTCCGGAGCAGGGAAAGACAAGCATAGGCAGGGACAGTGACATTTATTTCTTTCTTGCTTAACCTGGATTCCTTTAGTTTAGGGAAAGAGAAGGATAGGTAGGGAGAGTGTCAGTGTGTTTTACTGTGCGAGTCCTTGTTTCTAGGGACAAAGAAGGAAAGTGAGGGGAATTCTCCTTGTGCTATAGTGTGCTTTAAAAAAACATTTTTTCTAGGGACAGAAAACTCTAGGTAGGGAGAGTGTCAGTTTCTTTCACTGTGCGAGTCCTTGTTTCTAGGGACAAAGAAGGAAAGTGAGGGGAATTCTCCTTGTGCTATAGTGTGCTTTAAAAAAACATTTTTTCTAGGGACAGAAAACTCTAGGTAGGGAGAGTGTCAGTTTCTTTCACTGTGCGAGTCCTTGTTTCTAGGAAAAAAGAAGGAAAGTGAGGGGAATTCTCCTTGTGCTATAGTGTGCTTTAAAAAAAAAAAAATTTCTAGGGACAGAAAACTCTAGGTAGGGAGAGTGTCAGTTTCTTTCACTGTGCGAGTCCTTGTTTCTAGGGACAAAGAAGGAAAGTGAGGGGAATTCTCCTTGTGCTATAGTGTGCTTTAAAAAAAAAATTTTTCTAGGGACAGAAAACTCTAGGTAGGGAGAGTGTCAGTTTCTTTCACTGTGCGAGTCCTTGTTTCTAGGGACAAAGAAGGAAAGTGAGGGGAATTCTCCTTGTGCTATAGTGTGCTTTAAAAAAACATTTTTTCTAGGGACAGAAAACTCTAGGTAGGGAGAGTGTCAGTTTCTTTCACTGTGCGAGTCCTTGTTTCTAGGGACAAAGAAGGAAAGTGAGGGGAATTCTCCTTGTGCTATAGTGTGCTTTAAAAAAACATTTTTTCTAGGGACAGAAAACTCTAGGTAGGGAGAGTGTCAGTTTCTTTCACTGTGCGAGTCCTTGTTTCTAGGAAAAAAGAAGGAGAGTGAGGGGAATTCTCCTTGTGCTATAGTGTGCTTTAAAAAAAAAAAATTCTAGGGACAGAAAACTCTAGGTAGGGAGAGTGTCAGTTTCTTTCACTGTGCGAGTCCTTGTTTCTAGGAAAAAAGAAGGAAAGTGAGGGGAATTCTCCTTGTGCTATAGTGTGCTTTAAAAAAAAAAAAATTCTAGGGACAGAAAACTCTAGGTAGGGAGAGTGTCAGTTTCTTTCACTGTGCGAGTCCTTGTTTCTAGGAAAAAAGAAGGAAAGTGAGGGGAATTCTCCTTGTGCTATAGTGAGCTTTAAAAAAACATTTTTTCTAGGGACAGAAAACTCTAGGTAGGGAGAGTGTCAGTTTCTTTCACTGTGCGAGTCCTTGTTTCTAGGAAAAAAGAAGGAAAGTGAGGGGAATTCTCCTTGTGCTATAGTGTGCTTTAAAAAAAAATTTTTTCTAGGGGCAGAAAACTCTAGGTAGGGAGAGTGTCAGTTTCTTTCACTGTGCGAGTCCTTGTTTCTAGGAAAAAAGAAGGAAAGTGAGGGGAATTCTCCTTGTGCTATAGTGTGCTTTAAAAAAACATTTTTTCTAGGGACAGAAAACTCTAGGTAGGGAGAGTGTCAGTTTCTTTCACTGTGCGAGTCCTTGTTTCTAGGAAAAAAGAAGGAAAGTGAGGGGAATTCTCCTTGTGCTATAGTGTGCTTTAAAAAAAAAAAAA
Organism: Rana muscosa; assembly: GCA_029206835.1. Classification (NCBI taxonomy): domain Eukaryota; kingdom Metazoa; phylum Chordata; class Amphibia; order Anura; family Ranidae; genus Rana; species Rana muscosa. The sequence continues at coordinate 568,312,152 of CM055118.1, forward strand.
TTTCTAGGGACAGAAAACTCTAGGTAGGGAGAGTGTCAGTTTCTTTCACTGTGCGAGTCCTTGTTTCTAGGAAAAAAGAAGGAAAGTGAGGGGAATTCTCCTTGTGCTATAGTGTGCTTTAAAAAAACATTTTTTCTAGGGACAGAAAACTCTAGGTAGGGAGAGTGTCAGTTTCTTTCACTGTGCGAGTCCTTGTTTCTAGGAAAAAAGAAGGAAAGTGAGGGGAATTCTCCTTGTGCTATAGTGTGCTTTAAAAAAACATTTTTTCTAGGGACAGAAAACTCTAGGTAGGGAGAGTGTCAGTTTCTTTCACTGTGCGAGTCCTTGTTTCTAGGAAAAAAGAAGGAAAGTGAGGGGAATTCTCCTTGTGCTATAGTGTGCTTTAAAAAAAAAAAATTTCTAGGGACAGAAAACTCTAGGTAGGGAGAGTGTCAGTTTCTTTCACTGTGCGAGTCCTTGTTTCTAGGAAAAAAGAAGGAAAGTGAGGGGAATTCTCCTTGTGCTATAGTGTGCTTTAAAAAAACATTTTTTCTAGGGACAGAAAACTCTAGGTAGGGAGAGTGTCAGTTTCTTTCACTGTGCGAGTCCTTGTTTCTAGGAAAAAAGAAGGAAAGTGAGGGGAATTCTCCTTGTGCTATAGTGTGCTTTAAAAAAAAAAAAAATTCTAGGGACAGAAAACTCTAGGTAGGGAGAGTGTCAGTTTCTTTCACTGTGCGAGTCCTTGTTTCTAGGAAAAAAGAAGGAAAGTGAGGGGAATTCTCCTTGTGCTATAGTGTGCTTTAAAAAAACATTTTTTCTAGGGACAGAAAACTCTAGGTAGGGAGAGTGTCAGTTTCTTTCACTGTGCGAGTCCTTGTTTCTAGGAAAAAAGAAGGAAAGTGAGGGGAATTCTCCTTGTGCTATAGTGTGCTTTAAAAAAAAAAAATTTTCTAGGGACAGAAAACTCTAGGTAGGGAGAGTGTCAGTTTCTTTCACTGTGCGAGTCCTTGTTTCTAGGAAAAAAGAAGGAAAGTGAGGGGAATTCTCCTTGTGCTATAGTGTGCTTTAAAAAAAAAAAAATTCTAGGGACAGAAAACTCTAGGTAGGGAGACTGTCAGTTTCTTTCACTGTGCGAGTCCTTGTTTCTAGGAAAAAAGAAGGAAAGTGAGGGGAATTCTCCTTGTGCTATAGTGTGCTTTAAAGAAAAAAAAATTCTAGGGACAGAAAACTCTAGGTAGGGAGAGTGTCAGTTTCTTTCACTGTGCGAGTCCTTGTTTCTAGGAAAAAAGAAGGAAAGTGAGGGGAATTCTCCTTGTGCTATAGTGTGCTTTAAAAAAAAAAAATTTCTAGGGACAGAAAACTCTAGGTAGGGAGAGTGTCAGTTTCTTTCACTGTGCGAGTCCTTGTTTCTAGGAAAAAAGAAGGAAAGTGAGGGGAATTCTCCTTGTGCTATAGTGTGCTTTAAAAAAACATTTTTTCTAGGGACAGAAAACTCTAGGTAGGGAGAGTGTCAGTTTCTTTCACTGTGCGAGTCCTTGTTTCTAGGAAAAAAGAAGGAAAGTGAGGGGAATTCTCCTTGTGCTATAGTGTGCTTTAAAAAAAAAAAAATTCTAGGGACAGAAAACTCTAGGTAGGGAGAGTGTCAGTTTCTTTCACTGTGCGAGTCCTTGTTTCTAGGAAAAAAGAAGGAAAGTGAGGGGAATTCTCCTTGTGCTATAGTGTGCTTTAAAAAAACATTTTTTCTAGGGACAGAAAACTCTAGGTAGGGAGAGTGTCAGTTTCTTTCACTGTGCGAGTCCTTGTTTCTAGGAAAAAAGAAGGAAAGTGAGGGGAATTCTCCTTGTGCTATAGTGTGCTTTAAAAAAAAAAAAATTCTAGGGACAGAAAACTCTAGGTAGGGAGAGTGTCAGTTTCTTTCACTGTGCGAGTCCTTGTTTCTAGGAAAAAAGAAGGAAAGTGAGGGGAATTCTCCTTGTGCTATAGTGTGCTTTAAAAAAACATTTTTTCTAGGGACAGAAAACTCTAGGTAGGGAGAGTGTCAGTTTCTTTCACTGTGCGAGTCCTTGTTTCTAGGAAAAAAGAAGGAAAGTGAGGGGAATTCTCCTTGTGCTATAGTGTGCTTTAAAAAAAAAAAAATTCTAGGGACAGAAAACTCTAGGTATGGAGAGTGTCAGTTTCTTTCACTGTGCGAGTCCTTGTTTCTAGGAAAAAAGAAGGAAAGTGAGGGGAATTCTCCTTGTGCTATAGTGTGCTTTAAAAAAAAAAAATTTCTAGGGACAGAAAACTCTAGGTAGGGAGAGTGTCAGTTTCTTTCACTGTGCGAGTCCTTGTTTCTAGGAAAAAAGAAGGAAAGTGAGGGGAATTCTCCTTGTGCTATAGTGTGCTTTAAAAAAAAAAAATTTCTAGGGACAGAAAACTCTAGGTAGGGAGAGTGTCAGTTTCTTTCACTGTGCGAGTCCTTGTTTCTAGGAAAAAAGAAGGAAAGTGAGGGGAATTCTCCTTGTGCTATAGTGTGCTTTAAAAAAAAAAAATTTCTAGGGACAGAAAACTCTAGGTAGGGAGAGTGTCAGATTCTTTCACTGTGCGAGTCCTTGCTTCTAGGAAAAAAGAAGGAAAGTGAGGGGAATTCTCCTTGTGCTATAGTGTGTGTGACAGCAGGAAGGTAAAGTCACCTGGTTGCATCCAGGGGGGTAGATATATTTCGCCCAGATTCAGGCTTTACGCCGACTTATACAACTAGGTGGAGAGTTGTATAAGGCTAGTGGGCTCATGGATGACTCATACCTCTAGGGAGAGTGTGGGGCGTCGTACAGACAGGGAGTTGATGAGACCAGCTGAAGCTTGTCAGCTCATTTAGGCCTCTATAAGAACTCCCAGCTTCATTAGATGTTAGCTCATGCCTGGAACCAGACCTGTGTGGACTGTCTAGGGAGAGTGAACCCCTGTGCGGTGAGACAAAGCCTGTGTGGCTATTTGCTTGGACATTTAAAACCAGGGACTTAGGGACTAGGACAGCACTAGGCTGATCCCAGTTGTTAGTTAGGAAACCTGTATGTTTAGTCAGAGGTCAAGTTGACCAGGATTTATTTTGTTTATGTTTCTTTTGCTTTGCTGTGTTTTGTCACTGTAAATAGAAAATAAACCGCACCTTTTTGATTTTGAAAACCACAACCTCCGTTTGCTGGGCCTGTTTTTGTGTGGGGAGCCCATCTCGGGGGTCACACACACCCGCTGCCGAGCTAACCCCCTCACAGTTGGTGGAGAACCAGTGGCAGTTTTTTTTTAAGCCAGCATGGAGGAGATACTGAAGCAGCTGGCTCTAGCAAATGCCAATCAACAGCAGACAAATGCAGGTTTGCAAAAGAGCCTTGCAGCTCAACAACAGAACTTCGCAGCCCAGCAGCAAGCTCATCAACAGAGCCTTGCAGCCCAGCAGCAAGCTCATCAACAGAGCCTTGCAGCCCAGCAGCAGACAAACGCAACTTTGCAACAGAGTCTGGAGGCTCAGCAACAAGCCCAGCAGCAATCTGAGGCCCGCTTCATAGACCTGTTACAGAAGCAAGAGCAGAGACTACAACAACAGATGGAAGCAGCAATGCAGCAACGTCCGCAGACCAGTGAGGAAAGCCGTCCCACTAATACCGCGTCCTTTGGGGTGAGTCGTTTATTGACAAAAATGACTGGAGAGGATGATCCAGAGGTATTTTTGACCACATTTGAAAGGACCGCTGAAAGAGAAAAGTGGCCTGAGGAGCAGTGGGCTGGACTGGTGGCTCCTCTGTTAACTGGTGAATCGCAGAAAGCTTACTATGACCTAGAGCCTAACCAAGCAAAAGACTATGCGATGCTAAAAGCTGAAATATTGGCAAGGCTGGGTGTCACCCAGGCTGTCCGGGCTCAGCGTGTGCATAACTGGACTTTCCAGCTTGGAAAACCCCCCAGGTCTCAAATGTATGATCTCATTCACCTGAGCAGAAAGTGGCTACAGCCAGAGACTTTGTCCGCACCAAAGATTGTGGAACGTGTTGTAATGGATCGGTTTTTGAGAGCTCTTCCTACTGCCATCCAAAAGTGGGTAAGCCATGGAGACCCAGAGACGGCCGATGGTCTTGTGGATCGTGTGGAGAAATACTTGGCTACAGAGAACCTGACGGCCTCTTCCAGAGACACTCGGACTTTCCACCCTAAGACCAGACCATCCCCAGGGGCAGATAAGAGGATTCCAAGGGGTGAGGGTGGAGAGAGTGAGAGGGTGGGAGCTCTACCCCAAGTTTGGCGAGAACAGCCTGGGAAATCAGCGGCTCAAGAGGCCGCAAGAAGGATCGTTTGCTACCGCTGCCGGCAAGCGGGACATATTGCAGCCAATTGCCCGGTTGTGGAGGAACCCATGCAGTGTGACTTTCTGACGGGCAGACGTCAGTCGCTGTGTGCGACAGTCGCATGCACTGCCATTCGAGGAACTGAGAAACATTTATGCAAAATGTGTGTTAATGGTAGAAATGTTGTGGTATTGCTGGATTCAGGTAGCCTTGTGACCCTGATAAAGGCTGAGTTAGTTAAAACAGAGGTCTCTGGGAATAGCAAGGTAGCTGTTATTTGTGTGCATGGGGACACCCGAGAGTATCCAGTGACTACAGTGTGTTTCGAGACCCCCAAAGGTACCCTCTCTCATCCAGTGGGCTTAGTATCTCAGTTACCGCATGACGCCATTGTGGGAAGGGATTTTCCGAAGTTCTGGGAACTGTGGGATGATCCTGAGCCCCCCACTGGTGCCCCTATGTACCAGGAATGTGATAGCCAGAACTCCCCTGAGAGTGGTGAGGACTCTCCGGAATTTCCCTTATCAGTATTGGCAGGGGAGACTCAAGAAACTGGAGAGGAGCCCACCTCCTCAGACGAAAACCTACCGTCTGTGGAGTTTTCTGATCTTGAGGTTCACAGGGAAAACTTTGCCACAGAACAGTTGAAAGACCCCGCCCTAATAAAGGCACGGGAAAACGTAGTGAAAATAGATGGCGAGTTAGTGAACCCAGATAATACCTGCACTTACCCATACTTCAGCGTAGAGAAGGACCTACTGTATCGGGTGGCAAAAAGGGCAGAAGAAACCGTTGAGCAGCTTGTGGTGCCCAAACCTTACAGGAAGTTGGTGTTGGAGTTGGCCCATGGGCACATTCTTGGAGGTCATCTGGGGACAGAGAAAACCCGAGAGAGGGTATTACAGAGATTCTATTGGCCGGGGGTGATGAAGGACATAGAAAATTATTGTTCCTCCTGCCCTGTGTGTCAGAGGTCGGCCCCGATGCCACATTTCCGTAGCCCGCTGGTCCCTCTACCCATCATTGAGGTCCCGTTTGAGAGGATCGCCATGGATTTGGTAGGTCCTATAATCAAGTCCGCTAGGGGGCACCAGTACATATTAGTTATAATGGACTATGCCACCCGTTATCCAGAAGCGATCCCTCTCCGAAATACCTCGGCCAAAACCATAGCCAAAGAGCTATCTCTTGTGTTTAGCCGGGTGGGTATTTGTAAAGAACTGCTTACGGACCAAGGTACACCCTTTATGTCCCGGGTTATGAAGGAGCTGTGTAAATTGTTCAAAGTGACGCAATTACGTACATCTGTGTATCACCCCCAAACCGATGGGCTGGTTGAAAGGTTCAACAAAACCCTAAAACAAATGTTGAAGAAAGTGGTGGATAGAGATGGAAAGGATTGGGACTGTCTACTTCCTTATCTGATGTTTGCTATTAGGGAGGTGCCCCAATCCTCTACGGGATTCTCCCCCTTTGAGTTACTGTATGGGAGACACCCAAGAGGGCTGTTGGATATTGCCAAGGAAACTTGGGAAAGTGAGAGTTCTCCCCACAGGAGTGTGATTGAGCATGTCGCCCTGATGCAAGACCGAATTGCACAGGTAATGCCCATCGTGAAGGAACATTTGGCCCAAGCGCAGTTAGCACAGCAGAGAGTGTACAACCGTGCAGCCAAGACCCGTACCTTTTCCCCGGGGGATAGGATACTGGTACTTGTCCCTACGGTTGAAAGTAAATTCCTTGCCAAATGGCAAGGCCCCTACGAGATAATGGAAAAAGTGAGCGAAGTGAATTACAAGGTCAGACAACCAGGAAGGCGAAAGCCCGAACAGATCTATCACGTTAATCTGTTGAAAGCCTGGAGGGATAGAGAGTCCCTAGTCGCAGACACTTGGTCACCAGCTCAAACTGGTTGCGTGATTCCGGAGGTTGGAATAGCAGCCACCTTGTCACAACCCCAACAACAGGAGGTTAAGGAGTTTGTGCTTCGCAACAAGGAGGTATTCTCTGAGCTGCCGGGACAAACATCTGGGGTAGAGCATGACATCATTACCCCGCCCGGTGAAAGGGTGAAGTTAAAACCCTATCGGATCCCAGAGGCCCGACGGGAGGCAATACGGGAGGAAGTACAGAAAATGCTGAACTTAGGGGTGATAGAGGAGTCCCAAAGTGATTGGTCTAGTCCCATTGTGTTGGTGCCTAAACCGGATGGGAGCTGGCAATTTTGTAACGATTTTCGACAGTTGAACAAAGTTACAAAATTTGACACCTACCCCATGCCACGTATAGATGAGTTGATCGACCGGCTGGGAACAGCCCGATACATGACGACTCTTGACCTCACAAAAGGGTATTGGCAAATCCCCCTGGCCAAGTCGGCCAAAGAGAAAACCGCATTTGTAACCCCAGACGGGGCGTTCCAATATAAAAGAATGCCGTTCGGGTTACAGAATGCGCCGGCCACATTCCAGCGGAAAATGGACCAGATGCTGAGGCCCCATCGGAAGTATGCTGCGGCTTACCTGGATGACATAATTGTCCATAGCACAGATTGGGCCTCACATCTGCCAAAAGTGCAAGCAGTCCTGGACTCTGTTCGGGAAGCGGGGTTTACGGCTAACCCCAAGAAGTGTACCATTGGGCAGGAGGAGGCCAAATATCTTGGGTACACCATTGGGAGGGGAGTAATAAAACCCCAACTCAACAAAGTCGAGGCCATCCAAAGTTGGCCACGTCCCAACAGCAAGAAGCAGGTACGAGCCTTTCTGGGAATCGCTGGGTATTATCGGCGATTCATTCCCCACTTTGCTTCTAAGGCTGTGCCCCTAACCAACCTGACGAAGGGGAAAGGGTCGGTCATGATTAAATGGACCCCCGAGGCTGAGGCAGCATTCCAATTCTTGAAACAAGCCTTATGTAGCCAGCCAGTGTTGTACTCACCCGACTTCTCTAAAGACTTTGTCGTACAAAGTGATGCGTCAGATGTGGGGTGTGAGGGGGTTAGCTCGGCAGCGGGTGTGTGTGACCCCCGAGATGGGCTCCCCACACAAAAACAGGCCCAGCAAACGGAGGTTGTGGTTTTCAAAATCAAAAAGGTGCGGTTTATTTTCTATTTACAGTGACAAAACACAGCAAAGCAAAAGAAACATAAACAAAATAAATCCTGGTCAACTTGACCTCTGACTAAACATACAGGTTTCCTAACTAACAACTGGGATCAGCCTAGTGCTGTCCTAGTCCCTAAGTCCCTGGTTTTAAATGTCCAAGCAAATAGCCACACAGGCTTTGCCTCACCGCACAGGGGTTCACTCTCCCTAGACAGTCCACACAGGTCTGGTTCCAGGCATGAGCTAACATCTAATGAAGCTGGGAGTTCTTATAGAGGCCTAAATGAGCTGACAAGGTTCAGCTGGTCTCCTCATCTCTGTCTGCACGACGCCCCACACTCTCCCTAGAGGTATGAGTCATCCATGAGCCCACTAGCCTTATACAACTCTCCACCTAGTTGTATAAGTCGGCGTAAAGCCTGAATCTGGGCGAAATATATCTACCCCCCTGGATGCAACCAGGTGACTTTACCTTCCTGCTGTCACATACCCCCCCCTCTTGTTTTAACCTCGGGGTTGGAACACCAGCAATCAGGCATTCATGTACTCGAGACAAAGCATCCACATTCCCCATTTGAACGCCAGGGCGATGCTTTACTGTGAAGTTGAATTCCTGGAGGGCCAGGAACCACCTATTCACTCTTCTATTTGTTTCCTTGTTTTGAGCCATCCACTTTAACGGAGCGTGATCCGTAACCATGTCAAAGTGCCTACCTAGCAGGTAGTACCGAAGGGAATCTAGAGCCCACTTCACCGCTAAACACTCCTTTTCAACGGTGGCGTAATTTACCTCATGGGACTTCAACTTCCTGCTGAGGTAAATGACTGGGTGCTCTTCCCCGTTCCAGACCTGGGACAATACTGCTCCTAACCCCACATCTGACGCATCACTTTGTACGACAAAGTCTTTAGAGAAGTCGGGTGAGTACAACACTGGCTGGCTACATAAGGCTTGTTTCAAGAATTGGAATGCTGCCTCAGCCTCGGGGGTCCATTTAATCATGACCGACCCTTTCCCCTTCGTCAGGTTGGTTAGGGGCACAGCCTTAGAAGCAAAGTGGGGAATGAATCGGCGATAATACCCAGCGATTCCCAGAAAGGCTCGTACCTGCTTCTTGCTGTTGGGACGTGGCCAACTCTGGATGGCCTCGACTTTGTTGAGTTGGGGTTTTATTACTCCCCTCCCAATGGTGTACCCAAGATATTTGGCCTCCTCCTGCCCAATGGTACACTTCTTGGGGTTAGCCGTAAACCCCGCTTCCCGAACAGAGTCCAGGACTGCTTGCACTTTTGGCAGATGTGAGGCCCAATCTGTGCTATGGACAATTATGTCATCCAGGTAAGCCGCAGCATACTTCCGATGGGGCCTCAGCATCTGGTCCATTTTCCGCTGGAATGTGGCCGGCGCATTCTGTAACCCGAACGGCATTCTTTTATATTGGAACGCCCCGTCTGGGGTTACAAATGCGGTTTTCTCTTTGGCCGACTTGGCCAGGGGGATTTGCCAATACCCTTTTGTGAGGTCAAGAGTCGTCATGTATCGGGCTGTTCCCAGCCGGTCGATCAACTCATCTATACGTGGCATGGGGTAGGTGTCAAATTTTGTAACTTTGTTCAACTGACGAAAATCGTTACAAAATCGCCAGCTCCCATCCGGTTTAGGCACCAACACAATGGGACTAGACCAATCACTTTGGGACTCCTCTATCACCCCTAAGTTCAGCATTTTCTGTACTTCCTCCCGTATTGCCTCCCGTCGGGCCTCTGGGATCCGATAGGGTTTTAACTTCACCCTTTCACCGGGCGGGGTAATGATGTCATGCTCTACCCCAGATGTTTGTCCCGGCAGCTCAGAGAATACCTCCTTGTTGCGAAGCACAAACTCCTTAACCTCCTGTTGTTGGGGTTGTGACAAGGTGGCTGCTATTCCAACCTCAGGAATCACGCAACCAGTTTGAGCTGGTGACCAAGTGTCTGCGACTAGGGACTCTCTATCCCTCCAGGCTTTCAACAGATTAACGTGATAGATCTGTTCGGGCTTTCGCCTTCCTGGTTGTCTGACCTTGTAATTCACTTCGCTCACTTTTTCCATTATCTCGTAGGGGCCTTGCCATTTGGCAAGGAATTTACTTTCAACCGTAGGGACAAGTACCAGTATCCTATCCCCCGGGGAAAAGGTACGGGTCTTGGCTCCACGGTTGTACACTCTCTGCTGTGCTAACTGCGCTTGGGCCAAATGTTCCTTCACGATGGGCATTACCTGTGCAATTCGGTCTTGCATCAGGGCGACATGCTCAATCACACTCCGGTGGGGAGAACTCTCACTTTCCCAAGTTTCCTTGGCAATATCCAACAGCCCTCTTGGGTGTCTCCCATACAGTAACTCAAAGGGGGAGAATCCCGTAGAGGATTGGGGCACCTCCCTAATAGCAAACATCAGATAAGGAAGTAGACAGTCCCAATCCTTTCCATCTCTATCCACCACTTTCTTCAACATTTGTTTTAGGGTTTTGTTGAACCTTTCAACCAGCCCATCGGTTTGGGGGTGATACACAGATGTACGTAATTGCGTCACTTTGAACAATTTACACAGCTCCTTCATAACCCGGGACATAAAGGGTGTACCTTGGTCCGTAAGCAGTTCTTTACAAATACCCACCCGGCTAAACACAAGAGATAGCTCTTTGGCTATGGTTTTGGCCGAGGTATTTCGGAGAGGGATCGCTTCTGGATAACGGGTGGCATAGTCCATTATAACTAATATGTACTGGTGCCCCCTAGCGGACTTGATTATAGGACCTACCAAATCCATGGCGATCCTCTCAAACGGGACCTCAATGATGGGTAGAGGGACCAGCGGGCTACGGAAATGTGGCATCGGGGCCGACCTCTGACACACAGGGCAGGAGGAACAATAATTTTCTATGTCCTTCATCACCCCCGGCCAATAGAATCTCTGTAATACCCTCTCTCGGGTTTTCTCTGTCCCCAGATGACCTCCAAGAATGTGCCCATGGGCCAACTCCAACACCAACTTCCTGTAAGGTTTGGGCACCACAAGCTGCTCAACGGTTTCTTCTGCCCTTTTTGCCACCCGATACAGTAGGTCCTTCTCTACGCTAAAGTATGGGTAAGTGCAGGTATTATCTGGGTTCACTAACTCGCCATCTATTTTCACTACGTTTTCCCGTGCCTTTATTAGGGCGGGGTCTTTCAACTGTTCTGTGGCAAAGTTTTCCCTGTGAACCTCAAGATCAGAAAACTCCACAGACGGTAGGTTTTCGTCTGAGGAGGTGGGCTCCTCTCCAGTTTCTTGAGTCTCCCCTGCCAATACTGATAAGGGAAATTCCGGAGAGTCCTCACCACTCTCAGGGGAGTTCTGGCTATCACATTCCTGGTACATAGGGGCACCAGTGGGGGGCTCAGGATCATCCCACAGTTCCCAGAACTTCGGAAAATCCCTTCCCACAATGGCGTCATGCGGTAACTGAGATACTAAGCCCACTGGATGAGAGAGGGTACCTTTGGGGGTCTCGAAACACACTGTAGTCACTGGATACTCTCGGGTGTCCCCATGCACACAAATAACAGCTACCTTGCTATTCCCAGGGACCTCTGTTTTAACTAACTCAGCCTTTATCAGGGTCACAAGGCTACCTGAATCCAACAATACCACAACATTTCTACCATTAACACACATTTTGCATAAATGTTTCTCAGTTCCTCGAATGGCAGTGCATGCGACTGTCGCACACAGCGACTGACGTCTGCCCGTCAGAAAGTCACACTGCATGGGTTCCTCCACAACCGGGCAATTGGCTGCAATATGTCCCGCTTGCCGGCAGCGGTAGCAAACGATCCTTCTTGCGGCCTCTTGAGCCGCTGATTTCCCAGGCTGTTCTCGCCAAACTTGGGGTAGAGCTCCCACCCTCTCACTCTCTCCACCCTCACCCCTTGGAATCCTCTTATCCGCCCCTGGGGATGGTCTGGTCTTAGGGTGGAAAGTCCGAGTGTCTCTGGAAGAGGCCGTCAGGTTCTCTGTAGCCAAGTATTTCTCCACACGATCCACAAGACCATCGGCCGTCTCTGGGTCTCCATGGCTTACCCACTTTTGGATGGCAGTAGGAAGAGCTCTCAAAAACCGATCCATTACAACACGTTCCACAATCTTTGGTGCGGACAAAGTCTCTGGCTGTAGCCACTTTCTGCTCAGGTGAATGAGATCATACATTTGAGACCTGGGGGGTTTTCCAAGCTGGAAAGTCCAGTTATGCACACGCTGAGCCCGGACAGCCTGGGTGACACCCAGCCTTGCCAATATTTCAGCTTTTAGCATCACATAGTCTTTTGCTTGGTTAGGCTCTAGGTCATAGTAAGCTTTCTGCGATTCACCAGTTAACAGAGGAGCCACCAGTCCAGCCCACTGCTCCTCAGGCCACTTTTCTCTTTCAGCGGTCCTTTCAAATGTGGTCAAAAATACCTCTGGATCATCCTCTCCAGTCATTTTTGTCAATAAACGACTCACCCCAAAGGACGCGGTATTAGTGGGACGGCTTTCCTCACTGGTCTGCGGACGTTGCTGCATTACTGCTTCCATCTGTTGTTGTAGTCTCTGCTCTTGCTTCTGCAACAGGTCTATGAAGCGGGCCTCAGATTGCTGCTGGGCTTGTTGCTGAGCCTCCAGACTCTGTTGCAAAGTTGCGTTTGTCTGCTGCTGGGCTGCAAGGCTCTGTTGATGAGCTTGCTGCTGGGCTGCGAAGTTCTTTTGCAAACCTGCATTTGTCTGCTGTTGATTGGCATTTGCTAGAGCCAGCTGCTTCAGTATCTCCTCCATGCTGGCTTAAAAAATAAAAAACTGCCACTGGTTCTCCACCAACTGCGAGGGGGTTAGCTCGGCAGCGGGTGTGTGTGACCCCCGAGATGGGCTCCCCACACAAAAACAGGCCCAGCAAACGGAGGTTGTGGTTTTCAAAATCAAAAAGGTGCGGTTTATTTTCTATTTACAGTGACAAAACACAGCAAAGCAAAAGAAACATAAACAAAATAAATCCTGGTCAACTTGACCTCTGACTAAACATACAGGTTTCCTAACTAACAACTGGGATCAGCCTAGTGCTGTCCTAGTCCCTAAGTCCCTGGTTTTAAATGTCCAAGCAAATAGCCACACAGGCTTTGCCTCACCGCACAGGGGTTCACTCTCCCTAGACAGTCCACACAGGTCTGGTTCCAGGCATGAGCTAACATCTAATGAAGCTGGGAGTTCTTATAGAGGCCTAAATGAGCTGACAAGGTTCAGCTGGTCTCCTCATCTCTGTCTGCACGACGCCCCACACTCTCCCTAGAGGTATGAGTCATCCATGAGCCCACTAGCCTTATACAACTCTCCACCTAGTTGTATAAGTCGGCGTAAAGCCTGAATCTGGGCGAAATATATCTACCCCCCTGGATGCAACCAGGTGACTTTACCTTCCTGCTGTCACAGGGGTTAGGAGCAGTATTGTCCCAGGTCTGGAACGGGGAAGAGCACCCAGTCATTTACCTCAGCAGGAAGTTGAAGTCCCATGAGGTAAATTACGCCACCGTTGAAAAGGAGTGTTTAGCGGTGAAGTGGGCTCTAGATTCCCTTCGGTACTACCTGCTAGGTAGGCACTTTGACATGGTTACGGATCACGCTCCGTTAAAGTGGATGGCTCAAAACAAGGAAACAAATAGAAGAGTGAATAGGTGGTTCCTGGCCCTCCAGGAATTCAACTTCACAGTAAAGCATCGCCCTGGCGTTCAAATGGGGAATGTGGATGCTTTGTCTCGAGTACATGAATGCCTGATTGCTGGTGTTCCAACCCCGAGGTTAAAACAAGAGGGGGGGGGGTATGTGACAGCAGGAAGGTAAAGTCACCTGGTTGCATCCAGGGGGGTAGATATATTTCGCCCAGATTCAGGCTTTACGCCGACTTATACAACTAGGTGGAGAGTTGTATAAGGCTAGTGGGCTCATGGATGACTCATACCTCTAGGGAGAGTGTGGGGCGTCGTACAGACAGGGAGTTGATGAGACCAGCTGAAGCTTGTCAGCTCATTTAGGCCTCTATAAGAACTCCCAGCTTCATTAGATGTTAGCTCATGCCTGGAACCAGACCTGTGTGGACTGTCTAGGGAGAGTGAACCCCTGTGCGGTGAGACAAAGCCTGTGTGGCTATTTGCTTGGACATTTAAAACCAGGGACTTAGGGACTAGGACAGCACTAGGCTGATCCCAGTTGTTAGTTAGGAAACCTGTATGTTTAGTCAGAGGTCAAGTTGACCAGGATTTATTTTGTTTATGTTTCTTTTGCTTTGCTGTGTTTTGTCACAGTAAATAGAAAATAAACCGCACCTTTTTGATTTTGAAAACCACAACCTCCGTTTGCTGGGCCTGTTTTTGTGTGGGGAGCCCATCTCGGGGGTCACACACACCCGCTGCCGAGCTAACCCCCTCACATGTGCTTTAAAAAAAAAAAATTTCTAGGGACAGAAAACTCTAGGTAGGGAGAGTGTCAGTTTCTTTCACTGTGCGAGTCCTTGTTTCTAGGAAAAAAGAAGGAAAGTGAGGGGAATTCTCCTTGTGCTATAGTGTGCTTTAAAAAAACATTTTTTCTAGGGACAGAAAACTATAGGTAGGGAGAGTGTCAGTTTCTTTCACTGTGCGAGTCCTTGTTTTTAGGAAAAAAGAAGGAAAGTGAGGGGAATTCTCCTTGTGCTATAGTGTGCTTTAAAAAAAAAATTTTCTAGGGACAGAAAACTCTAGGTAGGGAGAGTGTCAGTTTCTTTCACTGTGCGAGTCCTTGTTTCTAGGAAAAAAGAAGGAAAGTGAGGGGAATTCTCCTTGTGCTATAGTGTGCTTTAAAAAAACATTTTTTCTAGGGACAGAAAACTCTAGGTAGGGAGAGTGTCAGTTTCTTTCACTGTGCGAGTCCTTGTTTTTAGGAAAAAAGAAGGAAAGTGAGGGGAATTCTCCTTGTGCTATAGTGTGCTTTAAAAAAAAAATTTTCTAGGGACAGAAAACTCTAGGTAGGGAGAGTGTCAGTTTCTTTCACTGTGCGAGTCCTTGTTTCTAGGAAAAAAGAAGGAAAGTGAGGGGAATTCTCCTTGTGCTATAGTGTGCTTTAAAAAAAAAAAATTTCTAGGGACAGAAAACTCTAGGTAGGGAGAGTGTCAGTTTCTTTCACTGTGCGAGTCCTTGTTTCTAGGAAAAAAGAAGGGAAGTGAGGGGAATTCTCCTTGTGCTATAGTGTGCTTTAAAAAAACATTTTTTCTAGGGACAGAAAACTCTAGGTAGGGAGAGTGTCAGTTTCTTTCACTGTGCGAGTCCTTGTTTCTAGGAAAAAAGAAGGAAAGTGAGGGGAATTCTCCTTGTGCTATAGTGTGCTTTAAAAAAAAAAAAATTCTAGGGACAGAAAACTCTAGGTAGGGAGAGTGTCAGTTTCTTTCACTGTGCGAGTCCTTGTTTCTAGAAAAAAAGAAGGAAAGTGAGGGGAATTCTCCTTGTGCTATAGTGTGCTTTAAAAAAACATTTTTTCTAGGGACAGAAAACTCTAGGTAGGGAGAGTGTCAGTTTCTTTCACTGTGCGAGTCCTTGTTTCTAGGAAAAAAGAAGGAAAGTGAGGGGAATTCTCCTTGTGCTATAGTGTGCTTTAAAAAAATTTTTTTTCTAGGGACAGAAAACTCTAGGTAGGGAGAGTGTCAGTTTCTTTCACTGTGCGAGTCCTTGTTTCTAGGAAAAAAGAAGGAAAGTGAGGGGAATTCTCCTTGTGCTATAGTGTGCTTTAAAAAAACATTTTTTCTAGGGACAGAAAACTCTAGGTAGGGAGAGTGTCAGTTTCTTTCACTGTGCGAGTCCTTGTTTCTAGGGACAAAGAAGGAAAGTGAGGGGAATTCTCCTTGTGCTATAGTGTGCTTTAAAAAAACATTTTTTCTAGGGACAGAAAACTCTAGGTAGGGAGAGTGTCAGTTTCTTTCACTGTGCGAGTCCTTGTTTCTAGGAAAAAAGAAGGAAAGTGAGGGGAATTCTCCTTGTGCTATAGTGTGCTTTAAAAAAAAAAAATTTCTAGGGACAGAAAACTCTAGGTAGGGAGAGTGTCAGTTTCTTTCACTGTGCGAGTCCTTGTTTCTAGGAAAAAAGAAGGAAAGTGAGGGGAATTCTCCTTGTGCTATAGTGTGCTTTAAAAAAAAAAAATTTCTAGGGACAGAAAACTCTAGGTAGGGAGAGTGTCAGTTTCTTTCACTGTGCGAGTCCTTGTTTCTAGGAAAAAAGAAGGAAAGTGAGGGGAATTCTCCTTGTGCTATAGTGTGCTTTAAAAAAAAAAAAATTCTAGGGACAGAAAACTCTAGGTAGGGAGAGTGTCAGTTTCTTTCACTGTGCGAGTCCTTGTTTCTAGGAAAAAAGAAGGAAAGTGAGGGGAATTCTCCTTGTGCTATAGTGTGCTTTAAAAAAACATTTTTTCTAGGGACAGAAAACTCTAGGTAGGGAGAGTGTCAGTTTCTTTCACTGTGCGAGTCCTTGTTTCTAGGAAAAAAGAAGGAAAGTGAGGGGAATTCTCCTTGTGCTATAGTGTGCTTTAAAAAAACATTTTTTCTAGGGACAGAAAACTCTAGGTAGGGAGAGTGTCAGTTTCTTTCACTGTGCGAGTCCTTGTTTCTAGGAAAAAAGAAGGAAAGTGAGTGGAATTCTCCTTGTGCTATAGTGTGCTTTAAAAAAACATTTTTTCTAGGGACAGAAAACTCTAGGTAGGGAGAGTGTCAGTTTCTTTCACTGTGCGAGTCCTTGTTTCTAGGAAAAAAGAAGGAAAGTGAGGGGAATTCTCCTTGTGCTATAGTGTGCTTTAAAAAAACATTTTTTCTAGGGACAGAAAACTCTAGGTAGGGAGAGTGTCAGTTTCTTTCACTGTGTGAGTCCTTGTTTCTAGGGACAAAGAAGGAAAGTGAGGGGAATTCTCCTTGTGCTATAGTGTGCTTTAAAAAAACATTTTTTCTAGGGACAGAAAACTCTAGGTAGGGAGAGTGTCAGTTTCTTTCACTGTGCGAGTCCTTGTTTCTAGGAAAAAAGAAGGAAAGTGAGGGGAATTCTCCTTGTGTTATAGTGTGCTTTAAAAAAAATTTTTTCTAGGGACAGAAAACTCTAGGTAGGGAGAGTGTCAGTTTCTTTCACTGTGCGAGTCCTTGTTTCTAGGAAAAAAGAAGGAAAGTGAGGGGAATTCTCCTTGTGCTATAGTGTGCTTTAAAAAAACATTTTTTCTAGGGACAGAAAACTCTAGGTAGGGAGAGTGTCAGTTTCTTTCACTGTGCGAGTCCTTGTTTCTAGGAAAAAAGAAGGAAAGTGAGGGGAATTCTCCTTGTGCTATAGTGTGCTTTAAAAGAAAAAAAATTTCTAGGGACAGAAAACTCTAGGTAGGGAGAGTGTCAGTTTCTTTCACTGTGCGAGTCCTTGTTTCTAGGGACAAAGAAGGAAAGTGAGGGGAATTCTCCTTGTGCTATAGTGTGCTTTAAAAAAACATTTTTTCTAGGGACAGAAAACTCTAGGTAGGGAGAGTGTCAGTTTCTTTCACTGTGCGAGTCCTTGTTTCTAGGGACAAAGAAGGAAAGTGAGGGGAATTCTCCTTGTGCTATAGTGTGCTAAAGCATTCCTCATCAACCATCTTTGAAATCCTTGTTTTTTGGACAGTCAGGGAAATTGTCGTTGTGCTATTCTGTGCAAAAGCAATCATCCTCAACCATATTTAGAAATCCTTAAGTAAAGGGACAGAGAAGGACACCTGAAGGTAGCCCTTATTGCTTTTTTCCCATCTCCCTGCAGGCCATCTATTAGAATGTCTGGAAGGCAAACAAGGAGAGGCAGACAGTCAGGAGGCAATAAAAGAGGGCAAGCAGGCTCTGTGTCTGGGGGCAACAGTGCTGGTCGTGGACGCGGTGCATTGTCATCAGCACATGGCCATGGGACACGCTTGTCCTTCTTTTCGGCAGCTGGACATGTTGAGCCACATCATGCCGAAGACTTGGTAGAGTGGATGACCAAGCCCTCCTCCTCCTCCTCATCCTCTCTCACCCAGGCTCAGGGTACTGGCAAAGCAGCTGCCAAAGCGTCCTCTTCCCTGGTATCAATGTCAGACTCATCATCAGTCACTCCTTCCCTAGACCCACCATGTCCTCCTCCTGAGGAGTCCCCCGAACTGTTTGAGCACAGTGTTGGGTACATGCTCCAGGAGGATGCCCAGCGTTTCGAAGGGTCTGATGATGAAACCCAGCTACAGGAAGGCAGTAGCGTGAGAGCAGACAGAGGGGATGCTCAAGAAGGACACCAATCTGGCAGTCATGTTCCAGCAGCTGCAGCATACTGCCAGATTGGCTCCAGTGATGAGGAGGGAGGGGATGATGAGGTCACTGACTCCACGTGGGTGCCTAATAGGAGAGAGGAGGAGGAGGAGGATGAGGAGGAGGCACATCTCCAACGAGGCAGGATGCCCTTTGGTGGCCAGCGTAAGGGCAGTACACTGACGGAATCACACCGCAGAGCTCCGCCTGTGCAGGGCGCTGCCTCTGCCCGTCATTCAAAAAGTTCCTTGGTGTGGGCCTTTTTTGAGGCTAGTGCATCAGATCGCACAGCTGCTGTTTGCAACATATGTCTCAAGCGTATATCGCGTGGCCAAAACATCAGCCGCTTGGGTACCACATGCCTGACCAGACATATGTTGACCTGCCATGCAGCTCGTTGGCAAGCCTACCTCAAAGACCCACACCAAAGAACAAAGCGGACCTCTCCTTGCACCGCATCAGCTGGGATCTCCAACCCCACTATAACTTCAGTCCTCTCTGAAACATGCACTGAGAGGAATGAAGGTGTAGAATTAGGTGTGTCACAGCCAAGTACTTGCGGCCACTCTGCTAGCAGTACACCGACGTCCGATTCTAGCAGGCAAATTTCCCTGCCCCAGCTGCTGGACCGTCGAAAGAAGTTCACTCCCAGCCATCCACATGCCCAGCGGTTGAATGCTAGCTTGGCTAAATTGCTAGCGCTTCAACTGCTGCCTTTTCAGTTGGTAGACTCGGCCCCCTTCCGTGAGTTTGTGCAATGTGCGGTTCCTCAGTGGCAGGTTCCCAAACGCCACTTTTTCTCACGGAAGGCTATTCCGGCTCTCTACCGGCATGTAGAAGGCAATGTCTTGGCCTCGCTGGACAGGGCGGTCAGCGGTAAGGTGCATATTACCGCTGACTCATGGTCCAGCAGGCATGGACAGGGACGTTACCTTTCTTTCACGGCCCATTGGGTCACTCTTTTGGCAGCTGGGAAGGATGCAGGACAAGGTGCAGTAGTGTTGGAGGTTGTTCCACCGCCACGCCTCCAAAATGCTACTACTGGTTGTGACACACCTCTCTCCTCCACCCCCTCCTCTTCTTCTTCCTCCATGGCCTCTTCCTGTGGTTTGTCCTATGAACCAGCGGTGCTCCGTAGCCGTTCACGGGGCTACGCAAGTACGCAGGCAAAAAGATGCCATGCCGTGCTTGCGCTGGTGTGTTTGGGGGACAGAAGCCACACTGGGGCAGAGGTCCTGTCTGCTCTGCAGGGCCAGGCCGAGAGGTGGTTGACGCCACGCCAGCTTAAGCCAGGAATGGTGGTTTGCGACAATGGCACCAACCTCCTCTCCGCCCTCCGACAGGGACAACTGACCCATGTGCCCTGTGTGGCTCACGTCCTTAACCTGGTGGTGCAGCGGTTCTTGGGCAGGTACCCGGGCTTACAGGATGTCCTGAGGCAGGCCAGGAAAGTCTGTGTGCATTTCCGCAGATCTTATAATGCCAGTGCTCGCCTGGCTGAGCTGCAAAAGGAGTTGAACCTGCCCAAGAACCGCCTTATATGTGACATGCCCACCAGGTGGAACTCAACGTTGGCCATGCTGCAGCGGCTGCACACGCAGCAGAGGGCCATCAATGAGTACCTGTGCGACTACGGCACCAGGACAGGGTCAGGGGAGCTTGGTTTTTTTTCTCCACGCCAGTGGGGCATGATCAGGGATGCATGCACTGTCCTGGCACCATTTGAGGAGGCCACGAGGATGGTGAGCAGTGACAGTGCATGCATCAGTGACACTGTACCTCTTGTCCACCTGTTGGAGCACACGCTGCGTGGAATAATGGACAGGGCACTTGAGGCAGAACAGAGGCAGGAAGAGGAGGACTTCCTTGCCTCTCAAGGCCCCCTTTACCCAGACAGTGTTCCTTCTGTCCCACCCATCGCACAGGAAGAGGAGGAGGAGGAGGAGGAGGAGGAGGAGGATTGTGTCAGCATGGAGGTGGAGGCTGGCACTCAGCATCATCAGCAGCAGTCTTTTAGGGATGATTTACAGTCCCAAGAAACCAGTGGACTTGTACGTGGCTGGGAGGAGGTGGCTGCGGATCATGTCGTCCTTAGTGACCCAGAGGACTCCGGAGCGAATGCCTCAGCAAACCTACGCTGCATGGCCTCCCTGATCCTGCAAAGTCTGCGGAAGGATCCTCGTATTCTTCGGATCAAGGAGAGGGACCATTACTGGCTGGCCACTCTCCTTGATCCACGGTACAAGGGTAAGGTTGCGGACCTTATGTTACCGTCGCAGAGGGAGCAGAGGATGAGACAACTCCGGGAGGCCTTGCAGAAAGGTCTGTGCAACGCGTTCCCAGAGACTGGGAGGTTACAAACTCCTGGTCCTGGACAACGAGTTGCTGAGGCTTCGGCCAGTCAAAGAAGGAGCGGTGGGGAAGGTGGCCGTCTGACCGATGCGTTCAGACAATTCTTTAGTCCGCAGCCCCAAAGTATGATCGGTTCCAGCAACCATCGCCAGCGTCTGATAAACATGGTGCAGGAATATCTAGGGGCAAGGTCAGACTTGGACACCTTCCCCACCGAAAATCCTCTGGCTTACTGGGTCTTGAGGATGGATCACTGGCCAGAGCTTGCACAGTATGCAATTGAGCTACTGGCCTGTCCTGCATCCAGCGTTCTTTCGGAACGCACATTCAGTGCTGCTGGAGGATTTGTCACGGATCACAGGGTGCGCCTGTCCACCGACTCGGTTGATCGACTGACTTTCATCAAGATGAACCAGTCTTGGATCACCACCAGCTACCACACACCTGATGCTGATATAACAGACTAATTGATTTTAACATGTCACATCCCTTCAAGACTGATGCTGATGCTGAGTGCCTGTGCTGTTATGTTGACTGGCTATCCTCCTCCTCCGAGTCCTCAATGATACGATTGATGATGATAGCTTGGAAGATCATTTTTGTTTATGGGTGCCGCCACCAGTGGCTAAGGCCCAATTTTTCAGCCCCTGTTTTACAGGGGCGTGTAATTACAATTTTTTTAGCAATAATTTGCCATAGGGCTCATTGCTGTGCTCCAAGTACAGTATCTGTGAGGGGTTGGAGTGTTGTGGCACCAGTGCCTAAGGCCCAATTTTTCAGCCCCTGTTTAAAAGGGGCGTGTCATTACAATTTTTGAAGCAATACTTTGCAACAGGGCTCATTGCTGTGCTCCAAGTACAGTATCTGTGAGGGGTTGTAGTGTTGTGCCACCAGTGCCTAAGGCCCAATTTTTCAGCCCCTGTTTAACAGGGGCGTGTCATTACAATTTTTGAAGCAATACTTTGCAACAGGGCTCATTGCTGTGCTCCAAGTACAGTATCTGTGAGGGGTTGTAGTGTTGTGCCACCAGTGCCTAAGGCCCAATTTTTCAGCCCCTGTTTAACAGGGGCGTGTCATTACAATTTTTGAAGCAATACTTTGCAACAGGGCTCATTGCTGTGCTCCAAGTACAGTATCTGTGAGGGGTTGTAGTGTTGTGCCACCAGTGCCTAAGGCCCAATTTTTCAGCCCCTGTTCAACAGGGGCATGCAATTACAATTCTTGATCTAATAATTCACAGCAGGGCCCATTGCTGCACCCACCAAGAGTAACTGTCAGGGCTTACAGTGTTGTGGCACCAGCACCACCATCAAAGGCCCAATTTTTACTACCACTGTTCAACAATTATATGTAATTAAAATTCCTGATATAATAGTTGACAGCAGGGCGTTCCAGCACCAACCAAGAGTAACTGTGAGTGCTTACAGTGTTGTGCCAACACCAACAACTAAGGGGCCTATTTCTGCAGAGTATATACGGCAGGTCCCTACTTTCAAACATCCAACTTACAAACGACTCCTACTTGCAAACGCAAGAAGACAACAGGAAGTGAGAGGAAATCTACCACTAGGAAGGAAAATTCTCTCCTGTAAGAATAAATATGGGAGAAAGGTGTCTCCTCTGTACTGATGCTTTATCAGCAATCCTTGTTTCAAGAAAAACACCACTTTTCAAAAACAGTTGTCATTGGGACGGAAAGTGAGGTGAAATGTTCTGAACAGGGGCACAGACAGCAAAACAAATGTTACAGGGGTGATAACCCTTACCTATGTTTTCCAAAAAGTTTAAAAATAGATTTTTGGGCTGAGCTACACTTCAACAATGTACCTGTTCAAAATTACAAACACATTCTACATAAGAACAAACCTACAGTCCCTGTCTTGTATGCACCGCCTGTATACGGCTGTTCAGAGTATATAGGGCCTTTTTTATTTTATGTGCGGGGTTCCCCTTAATATCCATACAAGACCCAAAGGGGCTGGTAATGGGCTGGGGTGGGGGGGTCATGGGGTAGCTATGCCATTTTTCTTAAAGATTTTCATCCATATTACCGGGACCAGACATTACATTAAAGCCGCAAGCAGTTTTAAATGGCTTTTTTTTCCTTTAGAAGTGTCATTTTGTGCAGGGACAGTTCTAAACACGGGAAACACGTGGCACTTCACAGGCATACTTTAGACACCCCCCAGGTACGATATTTAAAGGAATATTTGACTTTTTTTTTTTCACTTTATGCATCATTAAAATGACTGCTCCCGAAAAACGACCGTTTTTAAAACTTATTTTTGCATTGATACATGTCCCCTGGTGCAGAACCCGGGTTCCCAAACCCTTTTTAGGACAATAACATGCATAATAGTTGTTATAATTAGCACTTTAGAATTCGAACGTTCGCATCCATTGTATTTAATAGGGTTCTAATGTTCGTACGAACTTTCGGTCCGTTCGCGGGTTCTGGTGCGAACCGAACCCGGGGGTGTTCGGCTCATCACTACTCTCCACCAATACTGAACTGTTCTATGGGTCTCAATCTGTCTGCTCGCAAAGGACTATTTGTTTGCCGTTATGGAATAAATAAGTGTTGGACCTTTTCAGTGTGTGGTACTCCAATTACTGGGAGTAAAGTGGGTTATCAGCAGAACAGACTTGGCTCTAAGCGTATACACAGGCCCGAATACAACTAGATACTGGCCTTCACCTCTACATGCTATAAACGAGAGGACATGGGCCATGGCGCAGCTCGCTCTCCCATCCAAGATACCCCTAGACCAGAGCCAGAGTAACCGATAAAGAAGGGGGTGAGGCCACTACACGTGGGGGCTCGCAAGTCCGGGATGTGTGTTTCGTGTATGGAGCTGGGAACATCTGTGTTGGGACTTTGCTACCCGGTGGAGTTCAGAGTAGGTCGGCCATGTTGGCAGGCGCGCCACGAGGCACACCATAGCTGCGCAGTTCATGGGCGGGGAGAAGGGAAAGCCCGCGAACAAGTGCAGACTGTGGGAGGAGTCTGGCCACGTGGAAGTAGTCACGTGGGGATTCTGGCACGTATTGGTCAGTGCGCAATGGAGCAGCAGACAGTCGGGATGACCTCAAGTACCCCGTGGATTCCGGTTCCTTACCCCACGAAGATGACTTCCTTTGCTACTTCCATAACAGATACAGGAATAAGACTTAGGCCCCGAGGACGTTTGGCTCTGTATGTATGCAGAGACATAGAGGCCCTTGGTGTGATCTGTCCCGGCTGCTCAGGACTGGTGGTCAGTTTGAAGCCATTCGGGTGATGTGAGGCCTGCAAGGAATTTCTTTTTGAGGTGGAACCATTCACAGAAAGGCCCCGAGCCTTCCACCTCAACTGCCTCACAGGTACCGCCACTCCGGAAGGGGAGATCCAGGCCTTTGCGGAGATTTCTGTGCGCGCTGACCTGGGCAAGGAGAGTGCCCAACCAGAGACTGAGAGAGAAAAATCAGAGGATGCTGCTTCGGTCACCACAAGCTCCCTGCTCTCACCTCCGAAGAGGAAAGTCGGCCTTGTACAGGCATCCTATGGTCGTGGAAGAGCTTCGCCCGCTGCTTGCCTGGCCTGGATGGATCCGGCGGGAAAAGCCCTGGACATCCCTGTTCTACTGAAGGCCCAGGTGAGCCAGGGGTTGGGACTGTGTGTGTGGTTGGAGGTGTCGGGAGTCCATTGTCGGTGGAGCCTGTGAGGGAGGGTGATTCCCCATCTACTGGGAATTACTTGCCCACGGAAATGTACGACACCTCCGACCTGGAATCGCTGTCCAATGCTGGCGATGATGGCGAGATTGACGAGGTCTTTCACCGCAAGGGTTGGGACAGGATGCCGTTACCCGCGCTCCGCGCACCAAGGCATCTGCCCATGTCAACAGGGGATAGTACACCCCGGGTGGAGGTCCCGGAGGACGGGGAGGAATCTGGTCTCTTGCTTGCCCTTCCATCCTGTGAATCACCTGCTGTTTCATCCGTTCCGGTGACGGGAACGCAACGTTCATTGCTGCGGGCTCCCAGGTCCAAGCCAACGGAGGTAGTTAAAATACCTTGGCATCCGGAGTCCATTGTCCAGCCTGGAGAAGGAGACGTGCCACCATGCCACCTCTGGCCCGGCTACAGCGGCTCTTCTGTCAGAGAGTTGCCCGTGAATATGGGTGGGAGTACCCATACCTACCCCGGGACTTGCTTTTTGAAGTGGAGGTCCTGCGGCAGCGATGGTACGATGAGTTTGTCTGGGAAAAGCTCAAAGTGCCCCATGCTCGCCGATATCTTTCATGCTCATCCCCCGTGTCCAAGAAGTTCAAGGACTGTAAAGCGGAGTGGATGTTGGGTCGGCATATCCATGCGGACAAGGTGCTTATTTGTCGCAAGGACAGAGAGAACATTGAGTATAATGTGGAGACTCTTGATAGGCACCTGAAGCCCTTGTTCCTGCCGCACCCAAAGTTC
This sequence comes from Rana muscosa, assembly GCA_029206835.1. Taxonomy (NCBI): domain Eukaryota; kingdom Metazoa; phylum Chordata; class Amphibia; order Anura; family Ranidae; genus Rana; species Rana muscosa. The sequence continues at coordinate 568,336,710 of CM055118.1, forward strand.
TACCTTTATGAGAAAAAGACTCCTGTGTGTGTTTTCTGTTACTCATGGCTGGACTTTCCGGAGAGCCTTTGCCGGAATGCAATGACTGTGCCCTAGTTTTTTTTGATTTGGGCGTTTTACTCTTTTGGAGAAATGGGAGCTGTTACTGTTGTTCTCCCTCCTTCTCCTTGCACTTCAGAGAAATCATTGACTTTGGGGTTTTAGTCAGTGTACTGTAGAGAAAAAGAAAAGGAGAAAGTTGTCTGGAAGATTCGACCAAGTGTTATTACCGTGGCACTGTCACCAGGTGGCGTTGCTGCGCAACGACAGTTTTTTTTTTTTTTACATTTGCATCACCATGCTCATTGGAGCGAATGGGTCTTTTCAAGGAGAGGCCCGTTCATTCCAAGAAAGACACACATTGTGTTAGGATGTTTTTTTTTTTCCCCTCTGCAGGAGATTCGTCTGTCAAGGCTACTGAGTATGGGTGGTCCTTAGATAGTCAGGTGGAGGATGATGCATTTGTAAATGTCAGAAGTGTCTTACTGAAAGTTTTACTGTTTTATATTTTCCCTTTCCCATTCTAGGTCTTGGCACAATTCAGGGTCAAATTGTGTAGTTGGTCTCTGGGTCAGACTTATGCTGCCATTTCTTGTGGACGTGGGTTTGCACCAGACACTGGGGACCAGTGTCAAATTACAGGGGGGAGAGTGTAGCGGGTATTTAAATTGGGGGGGGAGCATCTGAGTTATTTAACCCAGATGTACTAATTGTTAGGGAATCTGAGAATCCCTTTTTGTGGTTCTTGGAGGACTCTGGTGGTGCAGGGTTCCCTGTGGCCTGCTGGTGGTGTTGTAGCCCTGGGCTGGAGTTGAACCCGCACCGCAAGACTGCTCCCTTTTTGTCCTTTCCTGGCGCTGGTACAGCGGGGCGGGGAACCCGCTGTGACGCAGGGGGAGAGGAGATAAAAGGGGCGGACGCCCTGTCCTTGGGGTCAGAGTTGGAGGACGCGGCTGCACCCAGGCACCTTCAGCCTGGGTGCTGGCGTTCCGGAGTTCCGGGCCCAGGTGCCCTTGACCTGGCCGGAGCAAGAGATGGAGTCCATCCCAGGCACCTTAAGCCTGGGGTGAGGTACTACTGCCGGAGCCTGGGGCCCAGTAACTTCGACTGGGTTCCGCGAGGGTGGAGGAGTCCGAGGGGTCCTAAGGTGTTGGGACCCGTATCTGAGGCGAGGAGGCCGGGGAGTGTAACCCTTACGGATAGTCCGGTACAGCATTAACCCGGTGATGGCAGGGCCTCTGGTAACTCCCTTGGAGGGATGTCTTCCCCCTGACAGGGGCTGCAACGTAGCGAAGGTAACTCCAGTTCCTGTTCACTAGAGTCGCTGGAAGAGACTCTGAAGCCAAAAATTCCATTTAACAGCCACTGTGCTCAGCAACCGTTGGTGAAACCTCAACGGTTTAGTCTTCTTTGAGGATTGTGCCTTGACCTACTCTCCACCAATACTGAACTGTTCTATGGGTCTCAAACTGTCTGCTCGCAAAGGACTATTTGTTTGCCGTTATGGAATAAATAAGTGTTGGACCTTTTCAGTGTGTGGTACTCCAATTACTGGGAGCAAAGGGGGTTATCAGCAGAACAGACTTGGCTCTAAGCGTATACACAGGTCCGAATACAACTAGATACTGGCCTTCACCTCTACATGCTGTAATCGAGAGGACATGGGCCGTGGCGCACCTCGCTCTCCCCTCCAAGATACCCCTAGACCAGAGCCAGAGTAACCGATAAAGAAGGGGGTGAGGGTGAGGCCGCTACACTAGTATCGGTATAGGTGCCGATACCAAGCATTTGCATGAGTATCGGTACTCATGCAAATGCTCCGATGCCTTTTCCAATACCTGTTGTATCAGACCAGGCATCCTCAAGCTCAGCAGGTAGGGGGGGGGGGCGGGCAGCCTCACAGGTGATCAGTGCAACAGCGGGGGCAGTTACAAGCACCGATTTCCCTGTATAGCTTTTCTGACAGCCGCTACTCCTCCTCTCCCTCCTGCGGCTGTCAGCTGCTTTATTGAAAGCCACACAAGGAGTTCAGTGCTTTTAATTGCCCCCAACGACGCACCGATCACCCTGACTGTCCCCCGTGTCCTCCTCCGGGTCCTCCTCTCACTCAGCGGTGTCTTCCCTCACCCTCTCTCTGGTGTCCTCCTCCCTCTCTCCGGGTCCCCGGCTCCTCCTCCCTCTCTCCGGGTCCCCTGCTCCCTGGGTCCTCCTCCGGTCCCCCTTCCCTTGTCCCAGACCTGTCCTTTTCTGAATGCACTGACTGTGCATTCATAACTTAAACACAGTGATGTCTGTTTATGAATGGACAAGAGCCTCTGTCTTCTGTCCATTCATCTTCAGTGCAGCTGAGGCTGCTGAGAAAGGTACTGGGGAATCTGTCCTCACTCCCTTTCTCTGTCTCAAAGGGGAGATGTCAAGGGTTTGTTTAGACCCCTGATTTCTCACCAAAGCCCCCCAACAGGGCTGATAAAAAAAAATTGTAATAAATAAATTATTAAAGGTTAAATTGTAAAAAAATAAATAAAAAAAAAACAAACAAACACTGACACTGTCCACTACCACCCCCCCCCCCCCCCAAAAAAAAGAAAGCATTGTAAAAAAAAAAATAACATATATAAAACTACTGACACAGTCCACGCCTCATCAGTGCCCATGAATGCTGCATGTTAGTGCCACTGCCACACAACATAAAAAAAAAGTATCAGTAATCGGTACAAGTGAGTACTTGGAAAAAAAGTATCGGTACTTGTACTCGGTCTTAAAAAAGTGGTGCAACCCTAGTCTTTTCTCCCAATTCAATAAAAATTAATAGAGCGTATGCTTCAATGGAACTAGACAAGCAAAGTGCAAAGTACATGTATAAAGCACACAGCCATGGTTGATAAGTGTGCAGGAGTAGCTTCTAATAGTAGAAAGAAGTAGTAAATCACATTAGTACTTTTTAGATGAGTCCTTTAAAAATGTGCAAGCAGACATTTTTTTTTTAAAGTTGTCTGTTCTGCAATAAAACCTGCATTGTATGGAAACCCATTCTTTACAAATCCCTGTTCATACATGGTGCACTCTATGCATTTGTCTGACCATGATGTACTCATTATTATTTTCTGTATACTTTTTTCCTGACACATTCTATGTAAAAAAATGTTCATATAAATAAAGAATGTAAAAAAAAAAAAAAAAATGGTGGATCAAAAGGTGTTGTGCTGCAGCATGCCAACAGGGCCACTCACTGCTCAAATTTCAGCCAGTTCATGAGAAACAAGTCAAAGCTCGATCAGTGAATGGCCAGCTTAAGATTTTTTTATTTTGTACTGACCTGCTTCTTCTGTTGCGTGTCATCCTGCTCCCAGATAAAGCTGCCAATTTCTCTTCTGATTTCTTTTACATACAAATTAAGATAGTGTGAATAATATTTTCAGACAGATTTATAAACTACACACATGTATACCAACCTTCGTGAAGACAAGCTGGGGGGAGGATAAAATGTCCAAGGGCCATCGGATTGTTAGCTTTAGATCTGGCGCTTGTTTTTAGGAAGCTGGCATGGAAGACAGTAGCCTTGTTTTCAACATAATCCAGACTGTTATATATTCTGGAATAAATATGTCCCACATATTAGCACCATATTGGCAAATTAAAGGAATATAGTAACTCATGTTATTGTACAAGCATCTTTAACAGTACTTACCACAGTAAGGGTTAGCAATACACAGACAGATCACATAGGCAGTGAGAGGCTCTGTAAAATGCCTGCTAGATCTGAAGTCAAAAACTGAAATTAGGTAATCTGATTCCCTTTGCGTCTGCCATTAGAAAAATTGTTGCTCTCTCCCCCAAGGCCCCTTTCACATGGGGCGGACTCCGCAAAGAGTTTGTCTTCTCAGCAGGGAATCTGTCTGCTGATTCCCGCTGAGCAGGCGGATGGCTGGTTCGTGTCTGCTCCACTTATGCAGAGCGGACACAGACACAGCCCGCTCTCCTCTACGGGCTGTCGGATGTAAATAGACCGCCTGTCCACTTACACCCAACAGACATCCAATCCACTAGATAGGTGGGGAACGGATCCCCATCTGTTTATTTTTAGCAGATTGGATCTGATTGGATGTTCGCAGGTGTAAACAGATACATGTTTGGTTACACCCGCCGCTCCATAGAGGATAATGGTGGGTCCGATTAAGTTCACCTGAAAAACGTAAAAGGCAGACCCGATCAGTCCACTCGTGTGAAAGGGGCCTAAGTGCTTACCCCTGTCCTGTGCGGGTCACCCAAAGTGCGTGCACCTGCCATTTTACCTAAAAGCTAAGTTCACCTGGGCTGAGCCCTGCACTACCGTGCTGTTTTTAAAAACTGACAGCGGGTGCTGGGAAAAAAATCCCCCGCCTGCTGTCAAAGGGAGGGGGGATCAGGGGGAGAGGGGTCAGGATCTGGAACATGTTACATATTCAACTCTAAACGGGTGGAACATGTAACACCTTCCAAAGGTTCAGTTATGCCCTGTACACACAATAATTTTTTTCGATTGAAAAAAGTCTTGGACTTTTTTTCTTCGGAAAAACCGATCGTGTGTGGGCCCCATCTGACTTTTTTCCATTGGTGTTAAAAAATAGAACATGTTTTAAATTTTTCCGATGGAAAAAAAAAAACATAGGAAATTCCGATCGTCTGTGTGGAACTCCAACGGAGAAAAAACCCACGCATGTTCAGAATCAAGTCGACGCATGCTCAGAAGCATTGAGCTTAATTTTTCTCGGCTCGTCGGAGTGTTTTACGTCACCGCGTTTTGGACGGTCGAAATTTTGTCTGATGGTGTGTAGGCAAGACTGATGAAAGTCAGCTTCATCGGAATTCCGACGGAAAATTCCATTGGAAATCCGATCGTGTGTACAGGGCATTAGTCTTTAAAATTCTATCTGTTAAAAATGGTGAATGGCCAGATCAGTGTGTAGCAAAAGGAGGTGTGTTATTTGCAGAATTACCAGGTGAAAATGAACAGAAAATGTCTGAAAATAAAACAAATGGCCTTGCATAGCCAAGCAAATTATACAGGTCAAGACTTTCTACATCTTAAGGAAAAATAGGATTTTTATAACAGCTTACCTGTAAAATCCTTTTCTTGGAGTACATCACGGGACACAGAGCGACATAGTCATTACTAATGGGTTATATAGTTACCGTCAGGTGCTGGCACTGGCAACTTCCAAAACCGGAAGTACCCTCCCCTATATAAGCCCCTCCCATCCGGGAGCACCTCAGTTTTGTAGCAAAGCAATAAGTGTCCCCAAAGAGGGGCGGGAGCTCTGTGTCCCGTGATGTACTCCAAGAAAAGGATTTTACAGGTAAGCTGTTATAAAAATCCTATTTTCTTTCTCGTACATCACGGGACACAGAGCGACATAGTCATTACTAATGGGATGTCCTAAAGCAATGCCAAATGAGGGGGGGGATACACCATATATAAGCTGAGCGCTATCAGACATGAGGATCTTTTGCGGCCTGCAACACACTGCGCCCAAAGGCGACATCCTCCTGACTTCTAACGTCCACCTGGTAGAACCTAGTAAACGTGTGTACTGAAGACCATGTTGCGGCCTTACAGACTTGAGCCAGGGAGGCCTGGTGATGCACTGCCCATGAAGTTCCAACTGCTCTCGTGGAGTGCGCCCTAACTTTGAACGGAGGCGGTCTACTTCTCAAGCTATAGGCTTGTATTATGACCTGTCGAATCCACTTGGCTAAAGTAGATTTTGACGCTGCCTGACCCTTTCTGGGGCCTTCCGGCAGAATAAACAAAGTATCCGTTCTGCGAATCTGAGCAGTGGCTTTTAGATAAGCTTTAACTGCTCTTACTACATCCAAAGAATGCAATAACTTTTCCTCTACCGAAGTAGGCTTGGGGAAAAAAGAAGGAAGAACCACATCTTGGTTCAAATGAAAACTCGATACCACCTTAGGAAGAAAGGCTGGATGAGGACGTAACACTACTCTGTCCTTATGGATAACCAGATATGGCTCCTTACAGGACATAGCTGCTAATTCCGATACTCTTTTAGCCGAACAAATGGCTACTAGAAAAATCAATTTCCTGGTGAGAAGCACCAAGGAAATATGCTGTAATGGTTCAAATGGTTGTTTCTGTAGAACCGACAGAACCAAGTTTAGATCCCATGGACATATGGGAATATTAACCGGAGGACTAATACACATCACTCCTTGTATAAAGGCTTTGACTAGTGAATGCGAAGCCAAGGGCCTTTGAAAAAATATTGACAAGGCCGAAATCTGACCCTTGATAGTACTCAAGGCAAGCTTCCTATCTACAGCCCACTGTAGGAAGTCCAGAATCCTACCTATTACGTACTTATGTGGATGCCATTTCTTGGCCTCACACCACGCGATGTACGCCTTCCAGATTCTATAGTAGATCTGCCTGGATACCGGCTTCCTGGCATTGATCATGGTAGATACCACAGCATTAGAGAGCCCTCTCTTTTTTAGAATGTGGGCTTCAATAGCCAGGCCGTCAAACCTAGGGCTGGTAAGGAAGGGTGGTATATCGGTCCTTGCGAAAGCCGGACGACGTGGGAGAGTCCAAGGACTCCCCACTGAAATTTTACAATCTCCGCGTACCACGCTCTTCGGGGCCACGCTGGAGCCACCGGAATCACCGGTTTCTTTTCTACCCTGATTCTGCGGAGTAATCGAGGTAACCATTGTGGCGGTGTGAATGCATATATCAGCTTGAACTGATCCCAAGGGAACACTAGGGCATCCGAGCTGCAAGCTAGGGGATCCCTTGTCCGAGAGACAAACCTGTCCCCCTTTGTGTTGAATCTGGATGCTAGAAGATCTACATCCGATGTTCCCCACCGCTGACATATTGTCCAGAAAACCTCGGAGTGAAGGGACCCTTCCTCTGGGCCTAATTGCTGGCGACTTAGAAAGTCCGCCTTCCAATTCTCCACTCCTGGAATGAATACCGCAGATATGGCTGGGACATATTTTTCTGCCCATTTCAGGATGTAATTTACTTCCCTCTGGGCTGCACGACTCCTGGTGCCCCCCTGATGATTGATATATGCCACTGCTGTGGCATTGTCTGATTGCATTCTGACAGGGGACCCTTGGAGTTTGGATGTCCATGCTACTAGGGCATACCGGGCTGCTCGTATCTCTAAGAGATTGATGGGCAGGGCCTTTTCTGCATCCGACCATCTGCCCTGTAGAGACTATTGCTCCAGTACTGCTCCCCAGCCTATAAGGCTGGCATCTGTAGTGACCACCTTCCAAGAAATCGGACTGAAGGATTTCCTTTTTTCCAGATTCTGGGGAACCAACCACCAACGGAGGCTCTTGCGAACGGAAGGGGACAAGGACATTGTAAGTCTAGGGCCTGAACTTTTTTGTTCCAGGCTGACAGTATGGCCCCTTGCAAATTCCTTGAATGGAATTGACCGTAGGGTACTGCTTCGAATGATGCCACCATTTTTCCCAGCAGCCTCATATACAGGCGTATGGACGGCTGTCTTTTTTGTACCCACTAAGTGGATCAAATCTTTCAAAGACAACACCTTTCCTCGAGGCAAGAATATTTTTCTCTGGCCTGAATCCAACCTTAGCCCCAAGTATTCCAGACTTTTGACTGGTTTTTAGGGCTGACTTGTCTCGGTTGATAATCCAACCGTGAGATTCCAGATACTTGATCGTCTTGTGAACGACCACGTCTAGTTTTTTCACTGAGTGGTCTATCAGCAACAAGTCATCCAGATATGCCATTATCATTACACCTTGTGTTCTTAGATTGGCCAATAAAGGGCCAGAATTTTTGTAAACACTCGTGGTGCTGTGGCCAAACCGAAGGGTAAGGCTCTGAACTGAAAATGGCGCCCTTCTACTGCAAAGCGTAGAAATTTTTGGTGGACTGGAAAGATGGGAATGTGCAAATAAGCATCTTTGATGTCGATCGTGGCTAACCAATCCTCCCCTTGTAGGGCAGTGGCCACCGATCGGATCGACTCCATCGGAAAGTCCTGATATACAGGAATTTGTATAGCCCTTTTAGAATTAATATGGGCCTCCCGTCCGCGTTTGCTTCGGGACTGTAAAGAGGTTTGAGTAAAACCCGAACCCTCATTCTTCCAGGGGAACCTCCATAATTACTCCTTGGAGCAATAGTTGTTCTAGTGCCAACAGGAGGGACTCTCTCTTCCGGGGATCCCTTGGCACGTTTGACCTCAAAAATGGGAAGGAGGAGAGTCTTTTAACTCCAAACTGTATCCCAAACCTACTGCGGAGAGCACCTATCTGTCTTGATCGTGTCCCGCCAGGTCTCTTGCGAACAACTGGAGTCCTCCCCCCACCCGACTGAGTGGGGGCTTCATGAATTTAACTTTGGGGGAGGTTTTGTACCTCCCCTGACCCAGGGTTTCTCATTACCCTGCTACTGTCCCTGTTTTTTACCCCTGGGATTTGACCGAGGAGGCCGTCGGAACTGTTACACAGCCGATGCCCCAGGGACTGGAGAAGCAGGCCTCTTAAAGAGGGACCTCTAACTCTGCTTTTAACCGGCAAGAGCGTATTTTTACCGCTGGAAATTTTCTGGATATTTGTCCAGGTTTTCCCTGAATAAGCGTTCACCATGAAATGGGACGCTAACCAGCCATTCTTTACAGGGAGCTTCAGCAGACCAGTTTTTGAGCCATAGGAGCCTACGCATATGTACTATAGACAGCGTAAGGCGGGAGGCCTGATGGACTGAATCCTCTATGGCGTCAACCGCAAAGCCTAAGGCTCTAGGTAGATCAGCTAGGGCAAAGCCTGCTGATCTGTCAAGTCCCTCAAGACCTGTTTCAACTGATCCTTCACTGCTTAGCAGACCCCAATAGCTGCTACTGCTGGTTGTATCACCAAGCAGATTTTCATAAGGACTCCAATCTTTTATCTATTGGGTTCTTGAACATTTGGACATTATCCACTGGACATGTCAGTGATTTATACATACAAGAGATGGCTGCGTCCACTGTAGGGACCTTCCATTTTTTTTTTTTTTTTTTTTGATGAACTTATCCTCCATGGGATAGACCACCGGAAATCTCTTGGGGGAATAAATATTTTCTCAGGACGTTCCCAATCCTGGTAAATGAGCCCTTTCAGTAAAGGGTGAAGTGGAAAAGAACAAACAGTCTGGGGGCTTCTAGCGACCCCAACGAGGATACAGTAGTGGTTGATGGTTCCGCAAGGTGCATTTTTAAATGCTGATCGGACCATGTTAGTCAGAGACTGAACCCATAATCTTTCAGCTTGAGATGCTGAGAAAGGGTTCCCCCACTGTTGATTCCTCTATAACAGAATCAACCTTATCCTGATCCCCTTCAGGCAGGTCGATCCCTGTATGGGACTGTTGCTCTGCTAACAGGCACTCTGAAGGAGGAGACGGAGATCGGGCGTGCTTTCCCTGACAGGGAGGCAGCGATAAATTTTGACAATCTCTCTCTAATCCTCCCAGAGCTGAGGAAAAAACCTCCTCTGTTACATACACAGGAGCAGGTGACTGAGGACAGCCACAGTACCAAGTACCCCTGCGGGGTCTCTACGGTCACTTACCTCTGAACTTCAGGGGAGACTGGTGCAGCAGGAGTATGCCCAAGATCCTCAGAGCCCGATGAGACCCCCTTCGCTTCCTGGAAGATTCAGTTCCGGAGCTACTGGACGGCATATTCCTAAGCCTAAAGCTGAGGTATTCCAGCCGTAATACACCTCTTTTACTGAGAATAGTCTAGCACAATTGCTGCTATATCACAGTTGGTGTCTACTAATGTGCCTTTCTAGGGGATGCCTGTATCAACCGCTTGCTGTATGCCTTTAAATGTTGCCAGCTCTGTCTCTGTACTTCATAGCCAGCTTACTGCAATAATGTGGCTTTTTAAAAACCTGCTGGGACGCCCGCACATGCGCAGAAGCGCTGCGGCGCGCACAGAGCGTCATCCCCCAGGCCCCGCCCCTTTTTCCGGCCACCTCTATATATAGAGGCGCGTGCACGCGCACGCGCGCGGCCACGTGCGCCTCGGCGCTAATTTTCAAACATGGAAACCAGGGACAGGAGCCAGGGCCCCCTTTGCCGCAGGCCGGGGGATAGACGAACACTGCAACATGGCAGAGGAAACAGTTTCCTGTAGGAGAACTCACCAGCTGCCTGGACTTTGCTCTCTGAGAAGAAACTAGTCCATATGACAAGAAAAACATTCCACAGCGGCCTCTAGTGGACAAACACAGGTACCGCAGTTTAATATACTAAACATATATAAAAAAAACATTCTTTTTTTTTTTTTTTTTTTCTTGACCACCATTAAAAATTATTACATTTTTTTTAGTAGTTACAGGCATGCACAGATATTAGCGGGAATACCGTTAGGTAACAGACAGAAAGACAAATTAGGCTTGGGGGTCCCCCAATAGAACCAAGTTCCTGGGGGCCCCCACTTACCTGTTCCCCGCCGCAGGACTTTGTTTGGTCCACAAAAGCCCAAACTTCACCTATCACGGCAGGCATTGTAATCAAACCTTCAGGGACCGGGTTCCCAAGGATTCCACTCCCCTGGACCTGTATAGCACCCTGCACAGAAAACATCTTGGTCGTGGGTATGACCAGAGCTCTGGATCCCAGGGTCCAGCTCTCCTAAGAGAAGCATTACAGGCAGAACCTTGCTCTTCTCTGCAAGGCCCGGGTACCGACCGTTTAGCTATGAAGCTTTTTTGGTCGGATCCGGAATAGCTTACTGAGGCCCAAAAGAACCTGTACGCAAGCTCAGTGAAAAACACATGTTTCTTCTTGGCCAACACCTTAGACACTGGCAAAAAACTGAGGTGCTCCCGGATGGGAGGGGCTTATATAGGGGAGGGTACTTCCGGTTTTGGAAGTTGCCAGTGCCAGCACCTGACGGTAACTATATAACCCATTAGTAATGACTATGTCGCTCTGTGTCCCGTGATGTACGAGAAAGAAAGGGACATTCTTTTGAAGAAATGCACATTTTACACAAGACAAGAGAAGACGAGATGTGAAAGAGAAAATCTATATAAAAAATTGAACAAGCATCCCCAGACAGGCGTGGGGACCTTTGTCACAATCTGTCTTCCACATACAGTGCCTTGAAAAAGTATTCATACCCCTTAAAATCTTCCACATTTTATCATGTTACAACCAAAAACATAAATGTATTTTATTGGGATTTTATGTGATAGACCAACACAAAGTGGCACATAATTGTGAAGTGGAAGGAAAATGATAAATGTTTTATTTTTTTTTACAAATAAATATCTGAAAAGTGTGGCGTGCATTTTTTATTTAGTCCCCCTGAGTCTATACTTTGTAGAACCACGTTTTGCTGCAATTACAGCTGCAAGTCTTTTTGGGGATGTCTCTACCAGCTTTGCACATCTAGAGAGTGACATTTTTGCCAATTCTTCTTTGAAAAATAGATCAAGCTCTGACAGATTGGATGGAGAGCGTTTGTGAACAGCAATTAAGTCTTGCCACAGATTCTCAATTGGATTTAGGTCTGGACTTTGACTGTGCCATTCTAACATATGAATATGCTTTGATCTAAACCATTCCATTATAGCTCTGGCTGTATGTTTAGGGTCGTTGTCCTGCTGGAAGGTGAACCTCCACCCAAGTCTCAAGTCTTTTGCAGACTCTAACAGGTTTTCTTCTAAGATTTCCCTTTATTTGGCTCCATCCATCTTCCCATCAACTCTGACCAGCTTTCTTGTCTCTGCTGAAGAAAAGCACGGTGTGTTCAGGGTAATGTACAGGGTTAGTTTTCCACCACACATTTAGGTCAAAAAGTTAAATTTTAGTCTGACTGACCAGAGCACCTTCTTCCACATGATTGCTGTGTCCCACAATGGCTTCTCGTAAACTGCAAACAGGAGTACTTATGGCTTTCTTTCAACAATGGCTTTCTTCATGCCACTCTTCCATAAAGGCCAGATTTGTGGAGTGTACGACTAATAGTTGTCCTTTCTCCCACCTGAGCTGTGGATCTCCAGAGTTACCATGGGCCTCTTGGCTGCTTCTCTGATTAATGCTCTCCTTGCCCGACCTGTCAGTTTAGGTGGATGGCCACGTCTTGGTAGGTTTGCAGTTGTGCCATACTCTTTCCATTTTCGGGTGATGGATTGAACAGTGCTCTGTGAGATGTTCAAACTTGGGATTTTTTTTATAACCTAACCCTGCATTAAACTTCTCCACAACTTTATCCCTGACCTGTCTGGTGTGTTCTTTGACCTTCATGATACTGTTTGTTCACTAAGGTTCTCCAGCAAACCTCTGAGGGCTTCACAGAACAGCTGTATTTATACTGAGATTAAATTACACACAGGTGGACTTTATTTACCAATTAGGTGACCTTTTAAGGTAATTGGTTACACTAGATTTTAGTAAGGGGTATCCGAGTAAGGGGGGTGAATACAAATGCATTCCACACTTTTCCGGTATTTATTTGTAAAAAAAATTGAAAATCATTTATCATTTTCCTTCCACTTAACAATTATGTGCCACTTTGTGTTGATCTATCACATAAAATCCCAATAAAATACATTGACATGTGACCAGCAGCAGAGGACCAGAAGCTCTTCCTGCCTATGTTTCCCTGCAGACAGGCTAGGAAAGAGCTGGGTCATGTGACAGCTGTAAATCGAATAGGAAAAAGGTACTTAGATTTGTTTTAATTAAATTTATTACAGTGCCATCATCTACATACAGAAAGAGAAGGGACTATGTAAATTAAACAGTATGTGTTTATTATCACTTTACATTTGCCTATGTCAACTTTATGAACCTCTTCACCAATCCTCACTTTACCATCAAACTTGTTGAAAAATCTCTGGGCGACCCAATGGATTCTGGGGCAGGTGTACCAAGAAAATACAGCAGGTATTAGCATTCTAAATAAATGACAGATGTCCTCTCACTCAAACTTGTTGGATAATCATATGCCCATCTACTGTCAACTTTGATTAAAGCGGAGGTTCTGCGGTCCATACATTTTTTTTTTTTATATGCATTCAATCTAAAAACGTATGCATTATAATTACTCACGTCTCCGGCACTTTAAAACCTCCCCCGTCCGTTTTGCGCTAAAAAAAGAGTTTATAAAACTCTTCCTGCTATTGCCATTTTGCTTGTGGGCATCTTGAAGCCCACAAGCATATTCTTCCGGGTAGTGATGAATGCGTCTCTCCTGGCATTCATCCGCCCTCGTCACGTGACCGGCTAGACGAGTCACGTGACGATACACTTATCGTGATATCTGAAAGGAAGGAGGTTCAATATTACTCCTGGGAAGCAGGACAATTTGCTCCCAGGAGCCATTGCGAAATGAGAGCCCAGCAAACGACACGCCTACTCCCGCGGGAGGAAATCCCGGAAGTAGGAGTAAAGAATTCATAATAAAGAAAACTACAGAGAGAAAAAAAAAAGGTTAGTGTTCGGTTTATTTTCTTGATAAGAGTGACTGCTGAAATAAAACTTAAATATGTGGGTGAACCTCCGCTTTAACATGATCATTTTCACAATGATAACAGACAAATATGCACTTATGGTATGCAGGGACATTTGAAATTTTGCATTGGAGATTTGTTTCTAGGTATATTCACTTAACTAACATAGTGGCTGCTCTACAGTATACAACAAAATTGTAGAGCAGATATAAGGTTAGGATTGACCATCACCACCCATAAAACTTTTTGGCTCTTTGTTTCAGAATATAGAGAATGGTACTTTGGCACCATCTAATGGTTACATTTGTTGTTACGCACACATTAGGCAATGTTCCCATTCTGTCCAAAGCAAAATGTTTTTTTGTTTTCCTTTCAAAAAAGTGTAGGAAAGACATTTAGTTATCTCTATTCAAGAGGTTTTGGGAGCATGCACATATTCCTTAGAGTATTCAGTGGACATCTACATCCCTAAAATGTAAATGTAGCAGGCATGTACTTTTAAATTCTGGTGAAGACATCAGTGATGTCTAGTTCCCTGCGGCCCAGCAGGTGGCGCTGTCCCTTTGGGCCAGTGCCGGGTGAACCTCTGGAGACCGCCCGGAGGGATATCTTTCCCGAACAGGGGCCAAGTTCATAGAGGAAGGTGATCCAACTATTCAACTCAGGTCAGTGGCAGGGACCTACTATTAGGCCTGTGGCAGGGGCCTCAACAGTTCATCCGGTCGGTGGCAGCGACCAAAACTCACGGTCGGTGGCAGAGACCGTGCGCCAGGCCTATTTGCTAGCAAAGGAATAGGAGAGTTCCTTTGTGCCTGGGCCTACTCGTATCCACACCCCTGTCTGTCTGTTACTAAAAGTTCAACTAATTGTGTTCACCCTGAAAGCAGAGAAATAATGTTGGACTTTTGATTGATGTGGGGCTCTATTATTGACAGACACATCTCCACGGTACAAGGAGAGGCTTCGTATGCAGTGAACATACCCGGAGGTAATTCAAGTGACTTTGCTCAACCCTCATACACATACGAGGGGAGAGCTTGGCGTAGTGTTCCTGCACTCTCGTCTCCCAGGTACCCCTAGACACAAGCCACTCAAATGAGAAAACCGAGAGGGAGAGTGAGGCTCCGCTACATAAATATAGAAAGAGCCCCCGAATCGGGGTGGTAATGGGAATTTCAAGGATGTCCACTGAGTATATTTTAAATAATAGTCCTATTGGACAATATTGATCAAATGTAAAATTGCGAGTCAATTTACAGTTAAAATATATTAATTTGGAAAATATACAATAGCATTAAAAAAAAAAACCCACATTAGGAATACATAAATACACAAAAATGCATTTGTTCCTTGGGGTTAATGTGTTGGTAGTCCTACTAGTTTCGCCTATTGTTCAGGCTTCTTCAGGGACATCAACAGTTTGCGTTATGTCTAATAACGCAGAAGAAAGAAAATATATAATAACAATAAATACATATGCATTGGCAATATTGAAGAACAGTTTTCAAATAAACATAATTTTGATTCTACAGAAGAGAAACAGCAAGGCAACTTTTTCTGAGTTCATAGACAAATACCTTTTGGCTGATTGCTAGGTGCCACTTTGGCGGGATAGAAAACCTTGCTGTGGGAGGTCAAGGTAGTGCAGGTCACCTTACAAGAATCCCACCATGGAAAACGCAACTGGAGGAGGGATACACGGAAAGTTATCCACATTCACGCATGTGACCTGAAGTGAACAGGTAGTAATAAATTGATTGATAGAAATAGTGGTATGTTGCAACATTATATTTGTATCATTTTAATCAATCAGATAGCTCCAACACTGGACATAGCCTATATACTGATAGGGATGAACAGTGCTATAATCGGTATCTGATAATAAGAAATAAAAAAAGTAAAACTAAAAAATATATAGAAGACTATACAAAACTCACATGTCACTTTGAGGTGCAATATATACAGCTGGGGAGCCTGTCGCACACAGATAGAGCAGGTCTGAGATAGAGGGACTTGACTAGAGGTGGTCTATATCTTTCTAATATAGCTTGAGTCCTTGCATGAAGCAGAAAAAGGAAATATATACATACATTTTTTTTTAAAAAGAGAAAAATAATGAGAATATGTAAATCATACAGACAAGAAACCAATCAATATTGGTGTTGTCTGTAGTGCATTGTATCATACAGCTCTTTAAACAGTCGTGGTTTATCAGAGATACTGCAGTCTCGAGTCACTACAGTATATCTGTTATCCCTAAACTAACTAAAACAGGCACATACCCATGTGGTAAGTGTAACTACTGTCGCTACATACTGGGAGGCCCCAGTATAGGGCTACCCAATGGAAACATTTGTGAACCTAGATTTAGGACTTCCCGTCAAACAACAGGCATCATTTACCTAATGAAGTGCAATTGTGGAGCATTCTATGTAGGTAAAACTAAGAGGAACTTTCTTGTAGAACAAGGGACCATGTATCTGCAATTTCCCAAAAATTTATGGAAACGCCCATCAGCCGACACATGGGCCTTTTTCATGGACACAGTTTAAAAATGTTGGGCTTTTTTGCCCTTGAACATGTCTCTCTAAATGAGAGAGGAGGTGATGCAGACCGACGCCTCCTTCAACTGGAGGCTAAATGGATTTATTACCTCCAGGCTACCAGGCATCCACGATTAAATGAGAACATAAGTTACAAACCCTTTTTATAATTTATGATCCTATTTGGGTTATTGTTGTTCTCCTATATGCATTTGCCCAACAATAGGCATGGTTGTCCATAGCGTCGGCCCGTGCATGCCTCCCTCTCTTCCAATTTTGCCCTAATACCCACCCATCCGCGCAATTTGACGCAGATACCATTCAACAGCCCGGCAATTGCATCGGGACATATGTATAGCACTCTATCATATCTGCCTTTCCAGTATGCAGTATATTCATTGATATATGTCAAATTATGAATTTTGATATGGTAGGCTGGATTTCATGTCCAGCCCATATCTCAGCTTTATTTATTGCATTTATGCCCTTTCCAGGCATGTTGCAATATGTAAGCTGTTTTTTTTTTCTTTTGTATGGTTCTTGTATCATTCATTATTAATTTGTATGTATATTTTCCTGAAAGTCATGACTAGTACCTAAGGCTTATTTTCCTAGGATATTCCCCTTATAGGTTTGCAGTGGGCGCCGGTACATCATATGCCCACCCAGGGATATGGTAAAGTATTATGCACAATCCATTCGGCTATTTATCCATCTACAGGCCCCACTTGTAATCTCACCATGGGAAACACACGGGCGCCCAGGGGCCACCATCAACACAGTAGACACATCTGTGTTTGATTCCGAACGGAAGTTGGGAAGTTATGGTGGTCCGAAACTGAGGTGTCACGGCGGTCAACATGTGGGATGAGAATCTGCGATGCGCATTGGATGCTATGACCAGTATACTGGATGAAATGTGTGTCATTCTATCATCCAGCGCATGCGCACTTCCGAATTTCCATCACGGCACACTCCCCTCCCCACGCCACCGCGTCACTTCAATGCGCCCATACGCACGTGGTGAAGTCAGTACGTCACGCACGGAGCGGTCAGCTGACCGCCCCGCAGGAGGTATAACAAGGCTTCATTTGGCTTGTTAGGACAGACACGGATGACGATAGGGGAGCCGATGCACGCACACAGTACTGAAGCAGGTAAATCATCCAGATGGAGGTCAATCTTGGGAAGCGTTTGCTTCTGCGGTTTCTTCTTTCTCTTTTTTCATGATCTTTATTAAGTAGTGTTTATCCCTTTGAGACTCGTCATCCATGGCTATTTCATTGCAGATGACGGTGGATTGTCCGCCATTTGCGTGATACTAGGCCCTGCACTCTACATATAGAAACAAGGTATTTACACCCTGGTGTTTCTCTGCCGACAGTCTTGTGGTTTGCAGCATATAGCAGCATAAACCACGACTGTTTAATGAGCTGTATGATACAATGCTCTACAGACAACACCAATATCGATTGGTTTCTTGTCTGTATGATTTACATATTCTCATTATTTTTCTCTTTTTAAATTTTTTTTTATGTATATATTTCCTTTTTCTGCTTCATGCAAGGACTCAAGCTATATTAGAAAGATATAGAACACCTCTAGTCAAGTCCCTCTATCTCAGACCTGCTCTATCTGTGTGCGACAGGCTCCCCAGCTGTATATATTGCACCTCAAAGTGACATGTGAGTTTTGTATAGTCTTCTATATATTTTTTAGTTTTACTTTTTTTATTTCTTATTATCAGATACCGATTATAGCACTGTTCATCCCTATCAGTATAGGCTATGTCCAGTGTTGGGGCTATCTGATTGAAATGATACAAATATAATGTTGCAACATACCACTATCTCTATCAATCAATTCATTACTACCTGTTCACTTCAGGTCACATGCGTGAATGTGGATAACTTTCCGTGTATCCCTCCTCCAGTTGCGTTTTCCATGGTGGGATTCTTGTAAGGTGACCTGCACTACCTTGACCTCCCACAGCGAGGTTTTCTATCTCGCCAAAGTGGCACCTAGCAATCAGCCAAAAGGTATTTGTCTATGAACTCAGAAAAAGTTGCCTTGCTGTTTCTCTTCTGTAGAATCAAAATTATGTTTATTTGAAAACTGTTCTTCAATATTGCCAATGCATATGTATTTATTGTTATTATATATTTTCTTTCTTCTGTGTTATTAGACATAACGCAAACTGTTGATGTCCCTGAAGAAGCCTGAACAATAGGCGAAACTAGTAGGACTACCAACACATTACCCCCAAGGAACAAATGCATTTTTGTGTATTTATGTATTCCTAATGTGTTTTTTTTTTTTTTTTAATGCTATTGTATATTTTCCAAATAAATATCTTTTAACTGTAAATTGACTCGCAATTTTGCATTTGATCAATATTGACCAATAAGACTATAATTTAAAATATACTCAATGGACATCCTTGAAATTTCCATTACCACCCCGGTTCGGGGGCTCTTTCTATATTTATGTAGCGGAGCCTCACTCTCCCTCTCGGTTTTCTCGTTTGAGTGGCTTGTGTCTAGGGGTACCTGGGAGACGAGAGTGCAGGAACACTACGCCAAACTCTCCCCTCGTATGTGTATGAGGGTTGAGCAAAGTCACTTGAATTACCTCCAGGTCTGTTCACTGCATACGAAGCCTCTCCTTGTACCGTGGAGATGTGTCTGTCAATAATAGAGCCCCACACCAATCAAAAGTCCAACACTCTTATTTCTCTGCTTTCAGGGTGAACACAATTAGTTGAACTTTTAGTAACAGACAGGGGTGTGGATATGAGTAGGCCCAGGCACAAATGAACTCTCCTGTTCGGGGGCTCTTTCTATATCTCTATTCAAACTGCAGATTGATAAAACCAAAAATAATGATCATCAAGCAGACAAAGTGTTTGTTCAAAAAAATAAATCTTTGATTATTTCTTTACAAGATTGGATGCCTTGGATATCATGCTTGAATCATATGCTGGACAGTGGGGGAAGTTTGGGACTTTAAATGAGGCCATATGGCAGTATGCCTCCATCCCTGTTATGCAATACAAGAAGAGGGGGAAAGGTGGGACTTTGTATGATGTGTGTAACCAATGGCAAGTATAGTACATATATAAGTATATATCCGCATATAACAAAAAATGAGTGCATAAAAACAAATGTTTATTTGTATAATACCAGGGGAGAGGAAACTGTGCTATATATCTGTGAGATCAAACACAAATTAAATAAAAATAGAAATAGACAATTGTGCAGTGTTGAACCAGCATCAATTTGGATGTAAAAATATACTTAAATATCTCCAACATAAAAAACCATCAAGAGTGGAAAATGTGTGCCATATGTGACAGCAGGAAGGTAAAGTCACCTGGTTGCATCCAGGGGGGTAGATATATTTCGCCCAGATTCAGGCTTTACGCCGACTTATACAACTAGGTGGAGAGTTGTATAAGCCCAGCTGAGGCTAGTGGGCTCATGGATGACTCATACCTCTAGGGAGAGTGTGGGGCGTCATGCAGACAGGGAGTTGATGAGACCAGCTGAAGCTTGTCAGCTCATTTAGGCCTCTATAAGAACTCCCAGATTCATTAGGTGTTAGCTCATGCCTGGAACCAGACCTGTGTGGACTGTCTAGGGAGAGTGAACCCCTGTGCGGTGAGACAAAGCCTGTGTGGCTATTTGCTTGGACATTTAAAACCAGGGACTTAGGGACTAGGACAGCACTAGGCTGATCCCAGTTGTTAGTTAGGAAACCTGTATGTTTACTCAGAGGTCAAGTTGACCAGGATTTATTTTATTTATGTTTCTTTTGCTTTGCTGTGTTTTGTCACTGTAAATAGAGAATAAACCGCACCTTTTTGATTTTGAAAACCACAACCTCCGTTTGCTGGGCCTGTTTTTGTGTGGGGAGCCCATCCCGGGGGTCACACACACCCGCTGCCGAGCTAACCCCCTCACAGTTGGTGGAGAATGCGGGCAGTTTTTTTTAAGCCAGCATGGAGGAGATACTGAAACAGCTGGCTCTAGCAAATGCCAATCAACAGCAGACAAATGCAGGTTTGCAAAGGAGCCTTGCAGCTCAACAACAGAACTTCGCAGCCCAGCAGCAAGCTCATCAACAGAGCCTTGCAGCCCAGCAGCAAGCTCACCAACAGAGTCTGGAAGCTCAGCAACAAGCCCAGCAGCAATCTGAGGCCCGCTTCATAGACCTGTTACAGAAGCAAGAGCAGAGACTACAACAAATGGAAGCAGTAATGCAGCAACGTCCGCAGACCAGTGAGGAAAGCCGTCCCACTAATACCGCGTCCTTTGGGGTGAGTCGTTTATTGACAAAAATGACTGGAGAGGATGATCCAGAGGTATTTTTGACCACATTTGAAAGGACCGCTGAAAGAGAAAAGTGGCCTGAGGAGCAGTGGGCTGGACTGGTGGCTCCTCTGTTAACTGGTGAATCGCAGAAAGCTTACTATGACCTAGAGCCTAACCAAGCAAAAGACTATGTGATGCTAAAAGCTGAAATTTTGGCAAGGCTGGGTGTCACCCAGGCTGTCCGGGCTCAGCGTGTGCATAACTGGACTTTCCAGCTTGGAAAACCCCCCAGGTCTCAAATGTATGATCTCATTCACCTGAGCAGAAAGTGGCTACAGCCAGAGACTTTGTCCGCACCAAAGATTGTGGAACGTGTTGTAATGGATCGGTTTTTGAGAGCTCTTCCTACTGCCATCCAAAAGTGGGTAAGCCATGGAGACCCAGAGACGGCCGATGATCTTGTGGATCGTGTGGAGAAATACTTGGCTACAGAGAACCTGACGGCCTCTTCCAGAGACACTCGGACTTTCCACCCTAAGACCAGACCATCCCCAGGGGCGGATAAGAGGATTCCAAGGGGTGAGGGTGGAGAGAGTGAGAGGGTGGGAGCTCTACCCCAAGTTTGGCGAGAACAGCCTGGGAAATCAGCGGCTCAAGAGGCGGCAAGAAGGATCGTTTGCTACCGCTGCCGGCAAGCGGGACATATTGCAGCCAATTGCCCGGTTGTGGAGGAACCCATGCAGTGTGACTTTCTGACGGGCAGACGTCAGTCGCTGTGTGCGACAGTCGCATGCACTGCCATTCGAGGAACTGAGAAACATTTATGCAAAATGTGTGTTAATGGTAGAAATGTTGTGGTATTGCTGGATTCAGGTAGCCTTGTGACCCTGATAAAGGCTGAATTAGTTAAAACAGAGGTCTCTGGGAATAGCAAGGTAGCTGTTATTTGTGTGCATGGGGACACCCGAGAGTATCCAGTGACTACAGTGTGTTTCGAGACCCCCAAAGGTACCCTCTCTCATCCAGTGGGGTTAGTATCTCAATTACCGCATGATGCCATTGTGGGAAGGGATTTTCCGAAGTTCTGGGAACTGTGGGATGATCCTGAGCCCCCCACTGGTGCCCCTATGTACCAGGAATGTGATAGCCAGAACTCCTCTGAGAGTGGTGAGGACTCTCCAGAATTTCCCTTGTCAGTATTGGCAGGGGAGACTCAAGAAACTGGAGAGGAGCCCACCTCCTCAGACGAAAACCTACCGTCTGTGGAGTTTTCTGATCTGGAGGTTCACAGGGAAAATTTTGCCACAGAACAGTTAAAAGACCCCGCCCTAATAAAGGCACGGGAAAACGTAGTGGAAATAGATGGCGAGTTAGTGAACCCAGATAATAGACTTGTGCACAACGGAAAAATTCGTTCCGTTTCGGTTCGTTTCTTTCCGGTCCTGTTGATTCGTAATCATTCGTAATTTTGCTAGACGGGATTTTTCGTGTTCGGCCTCATTCGTATTTTTGCAAGCGACATTTTTCGTTGAATTTTTTGTTGCTTTATAATTCGTACTTTCGGTAGAGTACGTTGTTTTTCGTTGATTCTGGACACAACTCCTACTTTCGTAACTTTTTTTGGGTTCGTACTTTCGGTAGAGTACGTTGTTTTTCGTTGATTCTGGACACAACTCCTACTTTCGTAACTTTTTTTGGGTTCGTTGATTCGTAATTTTCCGTGTCTCTCTCACAACGACGCTGCCTATTATGCCTAATGTGCTTCGAATGGATTTGTACTTTTCTAAATACATTGCGGTTATTTGTAACGATTCGAAATCTCGTATTTTACTTTCGTTTTTAACATGCGGCTATAGGCTCCGCCCCTGTACACCATTTTGAGAGGGTTCAGCACGGTGAGGGAGAAGCAGAGAGCAGAGCAGAGTGTTATTGTGCTTCGAATGGATTCGAAATCTCGTATTTTACTTTTGTTTTTTACATGCGGCTATAACCTCCGCCCCTGTACACCATTTTGAGAGGGAGTTCAGCACGGTGTGGGAGAAGCAGAGAGCAGAGCAGAGTGAGTGTTATTGTGCTTCGTATGGATTCGTACATTCGTAACTTTTTCATAACGAATTATGCCGAAGACATTCGGGCATTCGCTATTTGCGGTATAATTTATTTCGGATTCGGTCTTATTCGTAATTGCTTTGTTCGGAAATTCGAATGCTTCCGAATGTCCGAAAGTTGCTAAATTCGGACGAATTTCAATTCGTTACGAAACGAATTGCACAAGCCTACCAGATAATACCTGCACTTACCCATACTTCAGCGTAGAGAAGGACCTACTGTATCGGGTGGCAAAAAGGGCAGAAGAAACCGTTGAGCAGCTTGTGGTGCCCAAACCTTACAGGAAGTTGGTGTTGGAGTTGGCCCATGGGCACATTCTTGGAGGTCATCTGGGGACAGAGAAAACCCGAGAGAGGGTATTACAGAGATTCTATTGGCCTGGGGTGATGAAGGACATAGAAAATTATTGTTCCTCCTGCCCTGTGTGTCAGAGGTCGGCCCCGAGGCCACATTTCCGTAGCCCGCTGGTCCCTCTACCCATCATTGAGGTCCCGTTTGAGAGAATCGCAATGGATTTGGTAGGTCCTATAATCAAGTCCGCTAGGGGGCACCAGTACATATTGGTTATAATGGACTATGCCACCCGTTATCCAGAAGCGATCCCTCTCAGAAATACCTCGGCCAAAACCATAGCCAAAGAGCTATCTCTTGTTTTTAGCCGGGTGGGTATTTGTAAAGAACTGCTTACGGACCAAGGTACACCCTTTATGTCCCGGGTTATGAAAGAGCTGTGTAAATTGTTCAAAGTGACGCAATTGCGTACATCTGTGTATCACCCCCAAACCGATGGGCTGGTTGAAAGATTCAACAAAACCCTAAAACAAATGTTGAAGAAAGTGGTGGATAGAGATGGAAAGGATTGGGACTGTCTACTTCCTTATTTGATGTTTGCTATTAGGGAGGTGCCCCAATCCTCTACGGGATTCTCCCCCTTTGAGTTACTGTATGGGAGACACCCAAGAGGGCTGTTGGATATTGCCAAGGAAACTCGGGAAAGTGAGAGTTCTCCCCACAGGAGTGTGATTGAGCATGTCGCCCTGATGCAGGACCGAATTGCACAGGTAATGCCCATCGTGAAGGAACATTTGGCCCAGGCGCAGTTAGCACAGCAGAGAGTGTACAACCGTGGAGCCAAGACCCGTACCTTTTCCCCGGGGGATAGGATACTGGTACTTGTCCCTACGGTTGAAAGTAAATTCCTTGCCAAATGGCAAGGCCCCTATGAGATAATGGAAAAGGTGAGCGAAGTGAATTACAAGGTCAGACAACCAGGAAGGCGAAAGCCCGAACAGATCTATCACGTTAATCTGTTGAAAGCCTGGAGGGATAGAGAGTCCCTAGTCGCAGACACTTGGTCACCAGCTCAAACTGGTTGCGTGATTCCTGAGGTTGGAATAGCAGCCACCTTGTCACAACCCCAACAACAGGAGGTTAAGGAGTTTGTGCTTCGCAACAAGGAGGTATTCTCTGAGCTGCCGGGACAAACATCTGGGGTAGAGCATGACATCATTACCCCGCCCGGTGAAAGGGTGAAGTTAAAACCCTATCGGATCCCAGAGGCCCGACGGGAGGCAATACGGGAGGAAGTACAGAAAATGCTGAACTTAGGGGTGATAGAGGAGTCCCAAAGTGATTGGTCTAGTCCCATTGTGTTGGTGCCTAAACCGGATGGGAGCTGGCGATTTTGTAACGATTTTCGTCAGTTGAACAAAGTTACAAAATTTGACACCTACCCCATGCCACGTATAGATGAGTTGATCGACCGGCTGGGAACAGCCCGATACATGACGACTCTTGACCTCACAAAAGGGTATTGGCAAATCCCCCTGGCCAAGTCGGCCAAAGAGAAAACCGCATTTGTAACCCCAGACGGGGCGTTCCAATATAAAAGAATGTCGTTCGGGTTACAGAATGCGCCGGCCACATTCCAGCGGAAAATGGACCAGATGCTGAGGCCCCATCGGAAGTATGCTGCGGCTTACCTGGATGACGTAATTGTCCATAGCACAGATTGGGCCTCACATCTGCCAAAAGTGCAAGCAGTCCTGGACTCTGTTCGGGAAGCGGGGTTTACGGCTAACCCCAAGAAGTGTACCATTGGGCAGGAGGAGGCCAAATATCTTGGGTACACCATTGGGAGGGGAGTAATAAAACCCCAACTCAACAAAGTCGAGGCCATCCAGAGTTGGCCACGTCCCAACAGCAAGAAGCAGGTACGAGCCTTTCTGGGAATCGCTGGGTATTATCGGCGATTCATTCCCCACTTTGCTTCTAAGGCTGTGCCCCTAACCAACCTGACGAAGGGGAAAGGGTCGGTCATGATTAAATGGACCCCCGAGGCTGAGGCAGCATTCCAATTCTTGAAACAAGCCTTATGTAGCCAGCCAGTGTTGTACTCACCCGACTTCTCTAAAGACTTTGTCGTACAAAGTGATGCGTCAGATGTGGGGTTAGGAGCAGTATTGTCCCAGGTCTGGAACGGGGAAGAGCACCCAGTCATTTACCTCAGCAGGAAGTTGAAGTCCCATGAGGTAAATTACGCCACCGTTGAAAAGGAGTGTTTAGCGGTGAAGTGGGCTCTAGATTCCCTTCGGTACTACCTGCTAGGTAGGCACTTTGACATGGTTACGGATCACGCTCCGTTAAAGTGGATGGCTCAAAACAAGGAAACAAATAGAAGAGTGAATAGGTGGTTCCTGGCCCTCCAGGAATTCAACTTCACAGTAAAGCATCGCCCTGGCGTTCAAATGGGGAATGTGGATGCTTTGTCTCGAGTACATGAATGCCTGATTGCTGGTGTTCCAACCCCGAGGTTAAAACAAGAGGGGGGGGGGTATGTGACAGCAGGAAGGTAAAGTCACCTGGTTGCATCCAGGGGGGTAGATATATTTCGCCCAGATTCAGGCTTTACGCCGACTTATACAACTAGGTGGAGAGTTGTATAAGCCCAGCTGAGGCTAGTGGGCTCATGGATGACTCATACCTCTAGGGAGAGTGTGGGGCGTCGTGCAGACAGGGAGTTGATGAGACCAGCTGAAGCTTGTCAGCTCATTTAGGCCTCTATAAGAACTCCCAGATTCATTAGGTGTTAGCTCATGCCTGGAACCAGACCTGTGTGGACTGTCTAGGGAGAGTGAACCCCTGTGCGGTGAGACAAAGCCTGTGTGGCTATTTGCTTGGACATTTAAAACCAGGGACTTAGGGACTAGGACAGCACTAGGCTGATCCCAGTTGTTAGTTAGGAAACCTGTATGTTTACTCAGAGGTCAAGTTGACCAGGATTTATTTTATTTATGTTTCTTTTGCTTTGCTGTGTTTTGTCACTGTAAATAGAGAATAAACCGCACCTTTTTGATTTTGAAAACTACAACCTCCGTTTGCTGGGCCTGTTTTTGTGTGGGGAGCCCATCCCGGGGGTCACACACACCCGCTGCCGAGCTAACCCCCTCACACATAGTAAACCAATATTGGCATAAATAACAAATAAGTCCAATAGCTGTGCTGATAAAAGTCCTTCTGATAGAGAAGAAAAAGAAAGTCCACAATTGCTGGAGTGATAGGAAGTGAACCTATCTATTCACCCAATAGCACACGTGCACCTCCACCAGGAAAATTGCCTGCTTACCAGAGCACAGGCTATATTGAGCCTATCAAGTGGTCACACTCCTGGGAAATGTTGCTCGCACCAACAGAGGATGGATAGGGAAAACCAGACCAAGTAGGATTTGCACCTCAGCAATCACAGAGATCCTCATACATGTCCCAAGAAAGATAAGGTGCTCACATAGCGTGATACTGTTTAAGTACGCATTTATTTAGGTAAAACAATTGTACTTACAAGAAGTCGAACAATATAAAATGGTAAAATCATGGAGAAAAGCCGGCCGGCGTGCAGACAACCCGTCCACTGGGCGATGACGTCAGCGCGTCAACCTCCCGACGATCGTTTCATCTCAGACAGAAGTCGTCACAGGGGAGACGATTATACATATACATATATTTTTTATAGATACAGTACATGGATTGCACCCTCTCCTGAGGAAGTGAATATTTAATGAAACGCGTAGAGCAATAGGATGCAATCTTTATTGTTTTTATCATGAACTTATTCAACCATTATTTATCATTGGTCACCATTTATAACATGTTTATCAGTCATATTCATTATGTTTTTTCCTTCTCTCTAACAGTGTCTATCAATATACTATTATAATTACTACTAATGTAATACTGTTGCATGCATTTATTTGACCTATGCTTTTAATCTGTACTATTTTTGGCTGGAATGTATTTTACAAATAAATATTTGTTTTTATGTACAAATTTTTTGTTATATGTGGATATATACTTTTATATGTACTATACTTGCCATTGGTTACACACCTCATACAAAGTTCCACCTTTTCCTAGTCTTTTTGTATCAAATCTTTTGCTGGCCACGCATACATGCATACACACATAATGATGAAAACCCTGCAAATTTTTTCTCTTTCAAAACTGATTTTCACCTAAGTATTTAAAGGCATAGTTCACCTTTACCAAAAAACTGCCATTGCAGATAAAGGACATCTGTGGATGAAAACAAACTGTGTAGCTTTGACTAAAGTTGAATAATGCCCTTGCTATAGGTGTATGAAGCCTGACCGGAAAACGCCTAGGACATAGCTAAGAGATGCCTAACTGTTACTGTTCACCTTCCTAAGAGTTTTCCATTCAGGTTTCAGGAGGTATGTAAATGGCCTACACCTATAGAAAGGACATTATTTAACTTTGGTCAAAACTGCACAATTCGTTTTTATCTACTGGCATCCCTTATCTGCATAGGCAGTGTTTTTTTTGGTAAAGGTGAATTAACCTTTTAGTTGGTAGAAAAACCCTTTAGATTGTTCCTGGCAGAAAACCAATTAGAATTCAGACCAGTCAGTCTCTTTCTTGTAAAAAAATACAAAAAAATATTCGCGCTACTAACACATATGAGCAGCTACAATACCTGTGAAAAGAGCAAAAACAAACAGTATACAAAAAATGTAGCGCTATACATAAAAAATAAATAAACACCCAAGTGTAGTGCTCAAAGTGAATGAGTCTTGAAAAGTCTGTACAAATAAATCCAAAAAAGTGCTGAAAAAGTCTCTGATGACCATTCAAAAAGTGGATAGTGTTTAAGCTTCCAAGGTATAATGGTGACTTTCAAAAAAACAAGTGACTGTAACGTGACCACCACCACTCGAAAGGAGGCTTACCAGATGAAGTGGACCCAATGGACATACGTCTATAGGGTCAACTAGGCTTGATATATGTATATCTATGGATATGGGGTCCCAGCTGGCATTGCACACATCTATATCCAAGATCCAGGATCAAATGATGTCACCAAATCTCCAAGCCCGATGGAATGGTAAAATGACTCACAGGGGGACCATAGTAGAAGAAAGAAGGAGAGGGCACATAGCGTAATACAGTCGATAATATTTATTAGATGTAGGTAGATACACTTACATTCAATCTGTAGAAATAGCGCTTTGCAAAACACTCAGTGGCAGCAGTAGAGTCTTCCGACGCGTTTCACAATACCTTGCATCGTCTGCATCGAAACGCGTCGGAAGACTCTACTGCTGCCACTGAGTGTTTTGCAAAGCGCTATTTCTACAGATATAATGTAAGTGTATCTACCTACATCTAATAAATATTATCGACTGTATTACGCTATGTGCCCTCTCCTTCTTTCTTCTACTATGGTCCCCCTGTGAGTCATTTTACCATTCCATCGGGCTTGGAGATTTGGTGACATCATTTGATCCTGGATCTTGGATATAGATGTGTGCAATGCCAGCTGGGACTAGTGATGTCGCGAACATAAAATTTTCCGTTCGCGAACGGCGAACGCGAACTGCCGCAAATGTTCGCGAACGGGCGAACCGCCATAGACTTCAATAGGCAGGCGAATTTTAAAACCCACAGGGACTCTTTCTGGCCACAATAGTGATGGAAAAGTTGTTTCAAGGGGACTAACACCTGGACTGTGGCATGCCGGAGGGGGATCCATGGCAAAACTCCCATGGAAAATTACGTAGTTGACGCAGAGTCGGGTTTTAATCCATAAAGGGCATAAATCACCTAACATTCCTAATGTGTTTGGAATAACGTGCTTTAAAACATCAGGTATGATGTTGTAACGATCAGGTAGTGTAAGGGTTACGCCCGCTTCACAGTGACAGACCAAACTCGGACAGACCAAACTCCCCGTTTAACGCACCGCAAACAACTGCAAACAGTCCATTTGCACAACCGCAAGGCTTTAATGATCACCTTAGATGATCACAAAGAAAATTTATGTTTTTTCTATGCAAAATTATCAAGCCGATCGCTTTTGGTCTGTTCACAATGAAGCAACGACCTTACCATCTGGGGTGTGCCAACAACGCCATTGCCAACACACTCATAGAGGTGGTCGCTTCATTGTGATACGCAAGCCCCTTCACCACAACAAGGTAACGATCACGAAGGGGAATTGACACAGGTATGTGTTTTTTTGTTTGTTTTTTTTGCAGCCACAGTGCAGCACCAGAGGCCAGAAAAATTAGGCATGTACACATGCCTGTAAAATTAGGTATTGTTGCAGCCGCTGCTGTAGCAGCGGCCAGAAAAAATTATGTTTTTCAGGCAGAAAGTGCCCTAAAACATTGCGGCTTGTGGACCATTTTTAGCCCAAGGCAGCTCATCTCATCAGGCCTTTTTTAGTCAAATGTATCGCCCACTGTCGGTCCCTTCGGGATCCATGCCTCATTCATCTTAATAAAGGTGAGGTAATCTAGACTTTTTTGACCTAGGCGACTTCTCTTCTCAGTGACAATACCTCCTGCTGCACTGAAGGTCCTTTCTGAAAGGACACTTGAAGCGGGGCAGGCCAGATGTTCTATCGCAAATTGGGATAGCTCAGGCCACAGGTCAAGCCTGCACACCCAGTAGTCAAGGGGTTCATCGCTCCTCAGAGTGTCGATATCTGCAGTTAAGGCGAGGTAGTCTGCTACCTGTCGGTCGAGTCGTTCTCTGAGGGTGGACCCCGAAGGGCTGTGGCGATGCGTAGGACTTAAAAAGCTCCGCATGTCCTCCATCAACAATACGTCTGTAAAGCGTCCTGTCCTTGCCGCATGGTCGTGGTAGGAGGAGGATTACTTTCACCTCTTCCCCTGTTAGATTCCCGTTGTGCTGTGACATCACCCTTATACGCTGTGTAAAGCATACTTTTTAATTTATTTTGGAACTGCTGCATCCTTTCCGTCTTCCTGTAATTCGGTAACATTTCTGGCACTTTCTGCTTATACCGGGGGTCTAGTAGCGTGGCCACCCAATACAGGTCGTTCTCCTTCAGCCTTTTTATACGAGGGTCCCTCAACAGGCACGACAGCATGAAAGACCCCTTTTGCACAAGGTTGGATGCCGAGCTACTCATGTCCTGTTCCTCGTCCTCACTGATCTCACTGAAGGTCTGTTCTTCCCCCCAGCCACGTACAACACCATGGGTACCAGATAGGTGACAACGAGCACCCTGGGATGCCTGCTGTGGTTGGTCTTCCTCCTCCTCCTCAAAGCCACATTCCTCCTCTGACTCCTCTTCCTCAGACTCCTCTTCCAGCGTTGCCGCAGGTCCAGCAAGCGATGCTGATAAGGCTGTTTCTGGTGGTGGTGATGGTGACCACAACTCTTCCTCTTCCTCTTCACGCTCATCTACGGCCTGATCCAGCACTCTTCGCAGGGCACGCTCCAGGAAGAAAACAAATGGGATGATGTCGCTGATGGTGCCTTCAGTGCGACTGACTAGGTTTGTCACCTCCTCAAAAGGACGCATGAGCCTACAGGCATTGCGCATGAGCGTCCAGTAACGTGGCAAAAAAATTCCCAGCTGCGCAGAGGCTGTCCTAGCACCCCGGTCATACAAATACTCGTTGACGGCTTTTTCTTGTTGGAGCAGGCGGTCGAACATTAGGAGTGTTGAATTCCAACGTGTCGGGCTGTCGCAAATCAAGCGCCTCACTGGCATGTTGTTTCGCCGCTGGATATCTGAAAAGTGCGCCATGGCTGTGTAGGAACGCCTGAAATGGCCACACACCTTCCTGGCCTGCTTGAGGACATCCTGTAAGTCTGGGTACTTATGCACAAAGCGTTGTACAATCAGATTTAACACATGTGCCATGCATGGCACATGTGTCAACTTGCCCAAATTCAATGCCGCCAACAAATTGCTTCCGTTGTCACACACCACTTTGCCGATCTCCAGTTGGTGCGGAGTCAGCCACTGATCCACCTGTACGTTCAGGGCGGACAGGAGTGCTGGTCCGGTGTGACTCTCTGCTTTCAGGCAAGTCAACCCCAAGACAGCGTGACACTGTCGTATCCGGGATGTGGAATAGCCCCTGGGGAGCTGGGGGGGTGCTGTTGATGTGGAGCAAGACGCAGCAGCAGAAGAGGACTCAGCCGAGGAGGTTATCGAAGAGGATGGAGTAGGAGGAGTAGAGGAGGTGACAGCAGGCCTGCCTGCAAGTCGTGGTGGTGTCACCACCAACTCCTCTGCAGAGCCACGCATTACATGCTTGGCAGCCGTCAGCAGGTTTACCCAATGAGCAGTGTAGGTGCTTTGCAGACCAGGTATCAGTGGTCAGATGGACCCTTGCCCCAACACTGTGTGCCAGACATGCCATGACTTCCTTTTGCACAATAGAGTACAGGTTGGGGATTGCCTTTTGTGAAAAGAAATTTCGGCCGGGTACCTTCCACTGCGGTGTCCCAATAGCTACAAATTTTTTGAAGGCCTCAGACTCCACCAGCTTGTATGGTAAAAGCTGGCGGGCTAAGAGTTCCGACAAGCCAGCTGTCAGACGCCGGGCAAGGGGGTGACTCTGTGACATTGGCTTCTTACGCTCAAACATGTCCTTGACAGACACCTGACTGTGGGCAGATGAGCAGGAACTGCTCAAGGCGAGAGACGTAGTGTCAGATGGTTGAGAGGGGGCAAGGAGGACAGCAGTGGTTGACGTGGCTGAAGATGCTGGACCAGGAGGAGGATGGTGGCTTTGAGCTTGTGTGCTGCTTGTACTCGTCATCATGTGTTGATCCCATAGGCGTTTGTGATGTGAGATCATGTGCCTTCGCAAAGCAGTTGTACCTAGGTGGGTGTTGGATTTCCCACGACTCAGTTTCTTTTGGCACAGGTTGCAAATGGCATCGCTGTTATCAGAGGCAGACACACAAAAAAAATGCCACACTGCTGAGCTTTGCAATGGCGGCATTCTGGTGGTGGCAACAGCATGCGTTGATTGGCGTGCTGTCTGGCTGACCCCGGGTGCCGATACATGCTGTCTGACTGTGCCACTAGCTCCTTGCGACGACCTACCCCTCCTTCCAACTCGTCTCCTCCTCCTCTCTGTCTCCCCATCTGAACTTTCCCCCTGTTCTTCTTCTCTTCGAGCGGGCACCCACGTGACATCCACATCGTCATCATCAACCGCTTCACTTGTATCTGACAACTCAGCAAAGGAAGCAGCAGCGGGTACAACATCATCATCATCACACCGTACATCCATGTGTGTAATGCTGCCTGACTGAGACATATCCCTTTTATCTACATCCTCTGGCAATAATGTTTGCGCATCACTCATTTCTTCCAACTCATGTGTAAATAACTCCTCTGACAGATCAAGTGAAGCAACTGTGGTGCTAGTGTTGGTGGTGGCGGCAGGCGGGCGAGTGGGAACTTGAGAGGTGCCCAAAGCTGAGCTGGAGAAGGATGGTGCGTCAAGGTTCCGAGCGGAAGCTGTAGAAGATTGGCTGTCCTGTGTTAGCCAGTCAACTATGTCCTCAGAACTTTTCGAGTTCAGGGTACGTGGCCCCTGAACACTGGGCATTATTCTTGGGCCAAAGGGAATCACAGCACCACGACCACGACAGCCCCTGCGGGGTGGCCTGCCTCTGCCTGTCATTTTTTTTTAGATTAGTTTAGTTGTACTATGCGTGCAAGCTACTGTGACACCAGATATGAGTGGCACTGTGCACTGGCAGAAGTTGGCACAGTAGACACTGTAGGTCTGACACACACGCTGGCAGGCAACTGACTGCTCATCTACTGCAGTCAAAACTGTTGTGGTTTTTTTTTTATGTAAGCTACTGTGCCGGGGAAAAAAAACAAGCAGACTGGTGTTTTACCAGCCCTAAAAAGGGCTTTTTGGGGTGCTGTCAGGACGCTGTGCTTACAGCAGAGATCAGATGAGTCTTTCAGGAGTGGAGTGAACACTGAATACACTGGCCTAGCCTAGCTTTCCCTATAAAATCAGCAGCAGCTAAACTGTCCCTCCTCTGGCTAACACTGCAGCTTAAGTACAGACTGAATCTAAAATAGATGCTGTCCAGGAAAAAACAAAAAAGCAGACTGGTGTTTTACCAGCCCTAAAAAGGGCTTTTTGGGGTGCTGTCAGGACGCTGTGCTTACAGCAGAGATCAGATGAGTCTTTCAGGAGTGGAGTGAACACTGAATACACTTGCCTATAGCTTTCCCTATAAAATCAGCAGCAGCTAAACTGTCCCTCCTCTGGCTAACACTGCAGCTTAAGTTCAGACTGAATCTAAAATAGATGCTGTCCAGGAAAAAACAAAAAAGCAGACTGGTGTTTTACCAGCCCTAAAAAGGGCTTTTTGGGGTGCTGTCAGGACACTGTGCTTACAGCAGAGATCAGATGAGTCTTTCAGGAGTGGAGTGAACACTGAATACACTTGCCTATAGCTTTCCCTATAAAATCAGCAGCAGCTAAACTGTCCCTCGTCTGGCTAGCACTGCAGCTTAAGTACAGACTGAATCTAAAATAGATGCTGTCCAGGAAAAAACAAAAAAGCAGACTGGTGTTTTACCAGCCCTAAAAAGGGCTTTTTGGGGTGCTGTCAGAATGCTGTGCTTACAGCAGAGATCAGATGAGTCTTTCAGGAGTGGAGTGAACACTGAATACACTGGCCTAGCCTAGCTTTCCCTATAAAATCAGCAGCAGCTAAACTGTCCCTCCTCTGGCTAACACTGCAGCTTAACCTCCCTAGCGGTAATCCCGAGCGTGACTCGGGGTTGTTTTTTTATGCTAGGATCGGTAACCCCGAGTCACGCTCGGGGTAGACATTGCAGAGCCCGCAGCGGAGTTTCCCTACCTTCTCCTGGCGATCCAGCGATGATGTCCTCTGCTGTGATCGCCAGCGAGACCTCCGGCGAGTGTCGGCACTTTCGACCCCATCTGACTTCCTAGTTCCGTTCCCTGCGAGCCGCAGCGGCGCATGGGAGCGGAACTGGGCGGCAAATTCAAAAAGGTAAACACATAGTATACATACAGTATACTGTAATCTTACTGATTACAGTACTGTATGTAATAATTACACATCCCCTTTGTCCCTAGTGGTCTGTCCAGTGTCCTGCATGCACTTTTATATAATAAAAATCGTTCTTTCTGCCTGTAAACTGGGGATTGTCCATAGCAACTAAAAAGTGTCCCTTTATGTCAAAAGTGGTTTTAGACCAACTAGAAAGCAGCGATAATAAATTAGAATCACTCGCAGAATTGAGCGATAGCGATTTGTGGGGAAATTCGTCATCAAACACTAAATCTAATGACAGCGACAATTCTGCAACTGAGCAGATTTCTGTGTTTTTGATTTGATTACATTATTGAATAATTTTTATTATAATTAGATTACTATTTTTTATAATTATTTATAGTTATTTATTATATTATAATTTATAATTTTGTGTTTTATATTTATCATACCCGGGATGTTTACTAGACTCTGGTTTGCTCAGGTTTAAGTAAGTAATTACTAAGAATCGCAGGCCTATAATACATAACACCAAATTTTCATGCAAAATAATTGTACCGCTTTTGGTACATAATTCCAGACAGAATCATACCGCCAGGGAGGTTAAGTACAGACTGAATCTAAAATAGATGCTGTCCAGGAAAAAAAAAAAAGCAGACTGGTGTTTTACCAGCCCTAAAAAGGGCTTTTTGGGGTGCTGTCAGGACGCTGTGCTTACAGCAGAGATCAGATGAGTCTTTCAGGAGTGGAGTGAACACTGAATACACTTGCCTAGCCTAGCTTTCCCTATAAAATAAGCAGCAGCTAAACTGTCCCTCCTCTCGCTAAGACTGCAGCTTGAGAATGAATCTAAAATGGATGCTGTCCAGGAGGTGGGAGGGTCTGGGAGGGAGGGTATGCTGCTGATTGGCTGGAATGTGTCTGCTGACTGTGAGGTACAGGGTCAAAGTTTGCTCAATGATAATGAATAGGGGGCGGACCGAACATCGCATATGTTCGCCGGCCGCGGCGAACGCGAACAAGCTATGTTCGCCGGGAACTGTTCGCCGGCGAATAGTTCTGTACATCTCTACCTGGGACCCCATATCCATAGATATACATATATCAAGCCTAGTTGACCCTATAGACGTATGACCATTGGGTCCACTTCATCTGGTAAGCCTCCTTTCGAGTGGTGGTGGTCACGTTACAGTCACTTGTTTTTTTGAAAGTCACCATTATACCTTGGAAGCTTAAACACTATCCACTTTTTGAATGGTCATCAGAGACTTTTTCAGCACTTTTTTGGATTTATTTGTACAGACTTTTCAAGACTCATTCACTTTGAGCACTACACTTGGGTGTTTATTTATTTTTTATGTATAGCGCTACATTTTTTGTATACAGTCTCTTTCTTGTAGTTTCATTGTTTGAGCAAAAAATTTATAGTTGACCTATCATTTATTGCTACATGTATGGCCACCTAAGAAATCTAGGATACATTACCTTGTTCTCAGATGTACTCGCTGACAAGTTATTGTAAGGCTACAATCATACGGTTGCACAGGGTCAACTAGGCAGCCGCTGGAGATAATCAGTTCTTGTTGACAGTTTCAAAAAACTGCATGCACACACTGGGGGTTATTTACGAAAGGCAAATCCACTTTGCACTGCAAGTGCACTTGTAAGTGCACTTGCAGTGCACTTGGAAGTTTAGTCGCTGTAGATCTAAGGGGGATGTAGCACACAGACCCTTCCGCTCCATCCAAATTTTTTGCAGTAAGGCACACCTGCTACTTGCCCGTTGTCTGACTCCAGGTATGGAGAGGCAAGCGGTGTTAGATTTTTGGGCCTTGCGGTGAGTTACCTCTCCAGAGTGGATCCTTCAGCTCCGTTTGTCTAGGCGGAAGTCCCTCTTGAATAAAATCAATGTCCACATAGGTGTAAAACCTAAGCAGCAAGGTTTTATTCCATTTTATATCTTGAAACAACTTTGTGAGAGAGAGAGAGAAGAAACTACAGAGTAGGGGAAGGTTCAGGCACGCAACACTTAGAGAGCACCCTCGTTGCCACTCAAGCCTGAGTGGGTATTTGCTTACCCGGATAGTCCCTATGAAAGTGGTCCTAGCAGCCGGAGTGGAGCACGGATTGATTTTCACTTTAGATGAAGGGATATGATTAGGAATCCTCTGCCACAGAATTATTCAGTCCTAAAACTCTCGGCCAAGCGACATGGATCCCTCTTTAGGCGAGTTCCCAGGCCTCTTCCTGAGATAGCAGTAACTTTGCTTATCTCCCAGGACCGATCTTCCCCTGGTCTCATTTCCTTAAGTTAGGCCCCCTGCGAGTGGGCAGCCTGGGATCCTTTTTGTGAAGTGTAGGACCTAGCCAGCCAAGCTAGGCCCACCAAGAAGCGATGCAGCCTCGGGCTGAAGGTGCCCGGGGCTGAAACATACGCACGCACCCTTGGCCAT
This sequence comes from Rana muscosa, assembly GCA_029206835.1. NCBI lineage: Eukaryota > Metazoa > Chordata > Amphibia > Anura > Ranidae > Rana > Rana muscosa. Next base: position 568,373,010 of record CM055118.1, read on the forward strand.
GAGGGCCGGAAGGCGGGGTACGTGCCGAACGTCCTCCAGGACCAAGGGGTCCCTGGAAAATTGCCTCATGCCTAATGGTGTCTGCCCCTTTTTTACCCTCTCCCAGCATGCACAGCAGGTAGACCACACTCACTGCATGGCTGCCGAGAGAGGACACTCAATGGCGCTGCGATACCACCTGCGGTTCAACCCGAGCCGAAGATGACAGCGCCATCTTCAGGCAACAGGGAACTATACTGCCAGGCAGCATCGCACCCAGAGCAGAAGCAATTTAATAGATAAACAGGTCTGAGCCCAACTATTAGCTCAGACCACCCCTAAATTTGCACATATAGCGTCCCATAAATTGGGATGGGCGCTACAGGGACATGCAAGGAAAATAAAAAACAGCATTTTAGCTTGCACATGATTGGATGATTGCACTTGTAGTGCAAAGTGGATTTGCCTTTCGTAAATAACCCCCACTGTGTGTGAACAGCAGCATCTGTCAGCCTCCCTGCTGTACAGATGTAATCCTTCATCTGAGCGATTATATGCCAATAGAGCCTCCGACTGACCCTGGAGATGACCAGCACATTCAGGGTCGGTGTTTCTGGCGAGTTCTGGCCACTAAGGATGAGCTCCGGCGTGTTCGCAAATTGCACGTGCAGAGCCCGCCAGGAAGTCGGCATTGCGGATCGCTAATCACAAGCAGCAAAACATTTCCCGATGCGCGGCTGCAGAGATTGGGAAATGTCTCACTGCCTGTGATTAGCGATCCTGTCAGTTTGCGAACACACCTCAGCTCATCCTTACTGGCCACACATAAAGTGGCCATAGGTTATTGTCAAGTTTGTATGCAATGCAGCGTCCAGAAGTTGCATGTAGTAGCCTCTGAATGCAGCAAACTATGTGCCACTGGCCACCTGTGTAAATTTAGCCTTACCTGATGCTTCCATAGAAGGCTGAGGGCTTGACCAGATATTGTACTGTTCATAAATTCCCTTTAAATCCCTTTTTACTTTTGGTTGTTCATACCTCTGGGTATCATGGTGGGCTGCATCACTGCTAAAGAGGTAATGAGCATGGTGATGAGTTGTAGTAACACCGCCTTCAGATTCTGTAATGTAAACCACAATGCATTAACTGATTTTATATGTACAGTATGTGTATAGGCTCAGATTTACTATTACAACCTATGTCTAGGGAGGGAAGCAATAGCTGGGGGATTGTCAGACTGTTAGCGCTCATTCATGTGGTTGAACAGATCTGTACATCTGTGCGGAGGGCGGTGTTTATCTGCCTGGTAGCACAGGCGGACTATGCAGCCACATGCCACCAGCCTTGTTTAAGGTTGGGTTCACACTTATGCAAGTTGGATGCGGGTTTCCCCACATCCTATTCGCATGACAGGAGACTGTGATCGGTTCTCAATGAATCCAGTTCACACAGCTCCGGGGCAGCTACGGTCCACACTAGAAAGGGTTTCTGTGCGTCTTTGGCTCTGTTTCAGGTCCGAATTCAGGCAAAAATTCTGACCTGATTCGTACCTGAAACAGACAATAGGGACGCACCGGATCCCCTTGCTGCGAGCTGCGGCCGCAGCTAGTGTGAACCCGGCCTAAATCAGTGACAGGCTGATGGCTGCACAGATCTTCATGCATATGGCTGAATGTACATCCATACATGAGTGACTGATGCACAACTCTGAACACAGACTGCAGCCAAGGAAAGCTGCACTGCTTGTCCCTAGCCGCAGATAATCACTCCATGTGCGATTAAATCTGAACACTCGCAGATGGCTTTTAGGCCGGGTTCACACTTGTGCGACATGACAGCCGTCCTACTTTGGAGCCGACTTTGCCCTGCGACATGAAGCCGACATACGTCCGACTTTCAATGAACGGGGATCCGACTTGGATCCCCGCCAATACCAGGCACTGTGTTTGGTATGAATCCTGAGCGGGAACTCCACATAAAAAACCGGCATGGGTTCCCCCTCCAGGAGCATACCAGGCCCTTGGGTCTGGTATGGATTTTAAGGGGAACCCCTACGCAGAAAAAACGGCGTGGGAGTCCCCCCAAAATCCAAACCAGACCCTTATCCGAGCACGCAACCTGGCAGGCCGCAGGGGAAGAGGGGGGGACGAGAGAGCGCCCCCCCTCCCTCCTGAACCGTACCAGGCCACATGCCCTCAACATGGGGGGTTAGGTGCTCTGGGGCAGGGGGGCGACCTGTGGCCCCCCCACCCCAAAGCACCCTGTCCCCATGTTGATGAGGACAGGGCCTCTTCACGACAACCCTGGCCGTTGGTTGTCGGGGTCTGCGGGTGGGGGGCTTATCGGAATCCGGGAGCCCCCCTTTAATAAGGGGGCCCCCAGATCCCGGCCCCCCACCCTATGTGAATGAGTATGGGGTACATCGTACCCCTACCCATTCACCTGGTGGAAAAAAATTTCAATAAAAACACACACACAGCTTTTTAAAGTAATTTATTACACAGCTCCGGGGGTCTTCTTCCAACTTCGGGGGTCTCCGCGCTCTCCGGTTCTTTCTTCCTTCTGCCGGGCCTCCGCTATCTTCTTCCAGCTCTTTTGCTAGCGGGGGCCCGGTCTTCTCCGTCGCCTTCTTCCCTCTTCTTCTCTCGCTCTCCGGTTCTTTCTTCCTTCTGCCGGGCCTCCGCTATCTTCTTCCAGCTCTTTTGCTAGCGAGGCCCGGTCTTCTCCATCGCCTTCTTCCCTCTTCTCCTCTTCGATGTTGACACGTCGCTTCCTCCCGCTGTAATGCTGGCTGTGCGGTGTGCTCCGATTTATATAGGTCTCTCATGACGTCACAGTCACAAGCTCCGGGTAGCCCCGGAGCATGTGACTGTTGCGTCATGGGAGCATGTGGCCACCCGAAGCATGTGACTGTGACGTCATAAGAGACCTATATAAATCGGAGCGCACCGCACAGCCAGCATTACAGCGGGAGGAAGCGACGTGTCAACATCGAAGAGGAGAAGAGGGAAGAAGGCGACGGAGAAGACCGGGCTTAACTGCTCACCACACCAGACCAGTCCAGATTAGAAGGTGAGCAAATGGTACCTGATTGGAGCAGATCAGGTGACAAGTGGTGCACTGAGGGTGGGGAGTGGGACAATACAGTAATAAATGAGGCTGACAAAGTGGGGCCCGGCCCTTGGGGGGGGGGCAATAAAAAATGTAGCTGACAAGTGGAGGCAATAAAATGAGGCTGACAGGTGGAGGCAATAAAATGAGGCTGACAAGTGGAGGCAATAATTTTTCTTTTTACTATCCCCCACTTGTCAGCCACATTTATTACTGCCCCCCACTTGTCAGCCCCATTTATTACTGTCCCCACACTTGTCAGCCCTTATTTATTACTGTCCCCACACTTGTCAGCCCTTATTTATTACTGTCCCCCATTTGTCAGCCCCATTTATCACTGCCCCCCACTTGTCAGCCCCATATATTACTGTCCCACACTTGTCAGCCCCATTTATTTCTGCCCCTAACTTGGTAACACAAGTGGGGGACAGTAATGAAGGAGAAGGTGAAAGAAGTGGGTGGCAGTAATGAAGGAGAAGGTGACACAAGTGGGGGGCAGTAATGAAGAAGAAGGTGACACAAGTGGGGGACAGTAATGAAGGAGAAGGTGAAAGAAGTGGGTGGCAGTAATGAAGGAGAAGGTGACACAAGTGGGGGGCAGTAATGAAGAAGAAGGTGACACAAGTGGGGGGCAGTAATGAAGAAGATGCAGTGAACTTGCCAGAGTAAGGCCCCTTTCACACTGAGGCGTTGAAAAAACGCTAAAAAATAATGACATTTTTTACCGCGATTTTACCGCGATTTTACCGCGATCGTGGTAAAAATAGCGCTAATGCCTATGCGGTTTTACCGCGATTTTACCGCGTTCACGCTAAAATTAGCGCGAACGTGGTAAAAACGCGGTAAACACGCATAGGCGTTAGCGCTATTTTTTAACATAACGCTTACGCCTATGCGTTTTTACCGCGTTTTTACCGCGAATCCCATAGGCGTTAGCGCTATTTTTTAACATAACGCTTATGCCTATGCGTTTTTACCGCGTTTTTACCGCAAATCCCATTCATTTCAATGGGGATAGGCGTTTTTACAGCGCTATTTTATGCGCCCTAAAGTTGCTCTAAAAAAGCTGTTTGGAGGATTTTTTTCAACGCCCAGCCAGCAAAACGCCTCAATGTGAAAGCCCTCAGAGATTTCATATTGAGAATGCTGGGGCAGGATTATTTCAGGCGTTATTACAGTGCTATTTTTACCGCGAAAACGCGGTAAAAACGCCTCAGTGTGAAAGGGACCTTAGTGACTTAGTTAAAAAAAAGTATCAAATCTTAAAGTTTAACCACTTGACCACTGGGCACTTAAACCCCCTTAACCACTTAAGCCCCAGACCATTTGGTAGCTAAAGGACCAGAGGTGATTTCAGAATTTTGCACTGCGCTGCTTTAACTGTAAATTGTGCGGACATGCAATGTTGTACCCAAACGAAGTTTGCGTCCTTTTCTTCCCACAAATAGAGCTTTCTTTTAATGGTATTTGATTGCCTCTGTGATTTTTATTTTTTGCGATATAAACGGAAATAGACCGAAAATTTTGAAAAAAAATTATATTTTCTACTTTTTGTTATAAGAAAAATCGAATAAACTCAATTTTAGTCATACATTTAGGCCAAAATGTATTCAGCCACATGTCTTTAGTAAAAAAAATGTCAATAAGCGTATATTTATTGGTTTGCGCAAAAGTTATAGCATCTACAAACTAGGGTACATTTTCTGGAATCTACACAGCTTTTAGTTTATGACTGCCTATCTCATTTCTTGAGGTGCTAAAATGGCAGGGCAGTACAAAACCCCCCAAATGACCCCATTTTGGAAAGTAGACATCCCAAGGAAATTGCTGAGAGGCATGTTGAGCCCATTGAATATTTTTTTTTTTGTCTCAAGTGATTGAATAATGACTAAAAAAAAAAAAAAAAAAAAATTACAAAAAGTTGTCACTAAATGATATATTGCTCACACATGCCATGGTTATATGTGGAATTGCAGCCCAAAATACATTTTGCTGCTTCTCCTGAGTACGGGGATACCACATGTGTGGGACTTTTTGGGAGCCTAGCCGCGTACGGGCCCCCGGAAACCAAGCACCGCCTTCAGGATTTCTAAGGGCGCAAATTTTTGATTTCACTCCTCACTACCTATCACAGTTTTGAAGGCCATAAAATGCCAAAATAGCACAAAACCCCCCCAAATGACCCCATTTTAGAAAGTAGACACCCCAAGGAAATTGCTGAGAGGCCTGTTGAGCCCATTGAATATTTTTTTTTTGTCCCAAGTGATTGAATAATGACAAAAAAAAATACAAAAAGTTGTCACTAAATGATATATTGCTCACACATGCCATGGTTATATGTGGAATTACACCCCAAAAATAGGATTTTTTACTCACCGTAAAATCCTTTTCTCTGAGTCCATGGACCGACACAGCTTCTCTATTGACAAAGTGGGTATTATCCGTTAATTAGGAGTGACTAGGCAGAAAAACTTGTAAAAAGTGTTGCATCACACCTTCTACAGTACCGCCCAGGGGGCGGACCCTCTGGGTATAACCTCTCAGTCTGCATCTCGCAGATCAGTTCGTCAAAAAGCAGTACAAACTTAAAAGGAGGGGTGGGTGCTGTGTCGGTCCATGGACTCAGAGAAAAGGATTTTACGGTGAGTAAAAAATCCTATTTACTCTTTCGTCCATGGACCGACACAGCTTCTCTATTGACAAAGTGGGACGTCCCAAAGCAGTGTCAGAGAAAAAAAACGAGGGGTGGTAACAGCATAAAAACAAACTTCACCCCAAAACACCAGCCACCGAAACAAACAGTGAGTCTGACTTCCGGAACAGGGAAGTAGCAGATAGGTATACTCTCAAAGCTCGGACAACGTCCAAGGAATGGAAGGATGGAAGTACAATGTCTTCGTTGAGATGAAAAGCCGAAACGACTTTCGGAAGAAAGGAAGGCTGTGGCCGCAGCACCACCTTATCCTTGTGGAAAATCAAATAGGGAGCCTTGCAGGACAAGGCTGCCAACTCAGAGACTCGTCTAACTGACGTAACAGCCACCAAAAAGACCACTTTCTGAGAAAGTGTCAACAGGGGAATATCTCTAATCTTCTCAAACGGTGCCTTCTGAAGCACCGAGAGGACCAGGTTCAAGTCCCACGGAGGTAACGGGGGACGGATCGGAGGGGCCACATGTCGAACCCCCTGCACAAATGTACTCACGAGAGAGTGAGTCGCCAGGGGTCGCTGAAAAAAGACAGCCAGGGCAGATATCTGTCCCTTAATCGTACTTAGGGCAAGCCTTTGGTCCACCCCATGCTGTAAAAACAGCAGGATTCTGGAAACCAAATAGGTACGCGGATGCCATTTAATCTCCTCACACATGGAGATGTAGGCCCTCCAAGTGCGGTGATAAACCTTCCTAGAGGACGGTTTTCGAGCACTTCTCATAGTAGAGATTACTGAGTCTGACAGGCCCCGGTCTCTCAGTACCTGGTTCTCAACAGCCATGCCGTTAAAGCCAATGACTGTAAAGCAGGATGGAATATGGGACCTTGCGATAGCAGGTCCTTCCGTAGTGGTAGGCGCCAGGGGACGTCTGCTACCAGACGTACTAGATCGGCGTACCAAGGACGCTGAGGCCAATCTGGAGCGATTAGGATCATTGGAATTCCCTCTGCCTCCACTCTGCGGAGCAGAAGAGGAAGAAGCCTTAAGGGAGGGAAGGCATAGATTAGCCGATACTGACCCCACGATGCTACCAACGCGTCTGTTGCGTCTGCCCATGGGTCTCTTGACCGGGCCACAAATCTCAATACCTTCCGATTGAGTCGGGAAGCCAGAAGATCTACGTCTGGTGTGCCCCATCTTTGGCAGAGGAGTTGGAACACCTCCGGGTGTAAGGACCATTCTCCCTGGTCCAGCATCTGGCGGCTCAGGTAGTCCGCCTGCCAGTTTTCCACACCCGGAATGTACACGGCCGATAGTGCCGGTACGCTCTTCTCTGCCCACTTCAGGATGCGAGCAACCTCCGTTGCTGCAGCTGAGCTTCTTGTTCCTCCTTGATGATTGACATATGCCACCGCTGTGGCGTTGTCTGACTGGATCCTGACTGGACGCCCTTGCAGTCTCTGAGACCATTTGAAGAGGCACAGCTTGATCGCCCGGATCTCCAGGACATTGATCGGCAGGAGGGCTTCCTCTGGGGTCCAGCAACCTTGCGTCGACTGGACACCCCAGACTCCCCCCCAACCTGTAAGGCTGGCGTCCGTCGTGATCACTATCCAGTAAACCGGAAGAAATGACTTCCCGGCCCTTAGAGCCGGTACTGTCAGCCACCATACCAGGGATCTCCTGACTAGGTGGCTCACTCGGATTTGATAATCCAGAGATGAAGGGCATCTGTTCCATCTGGACAGAACTTCCTTCTGTAACACTCGAGTGTGGTATTGAGCATATGGGACCGCCTCGAAGGAGGCTACCATGAGGCCCAACACTCGCATGCAAAAACGGAGTGACGACCAATTCCTGGAAGTCAGCTGCCGTACTGCAGCCCGGAGGGTCTGCAACTTCTCCACAGGGAGGAATACCTTTGCCTCTGAGGAATCCAGAATCAACCCCAGGTACACTAGGCGTTGAGTGGGCACCAATACTGACTTTTGCGTGTTTAGTATCCAACCACAGTCTCGAAGAGTCTGACAGGTAATGGACACACTTACCTCTAATTCTGAGCTTGAAGGGGCCTTCAGCAGAAGGTCATCCAAGTAACCTGTGATAGCGATACCCCGCTGTCTTAGAAGTGCCAGAATCGGAGCGAGCACCTTGGTGAACGTCCTGGGTGCTGAGGCAAGGCCAAACGGGAGGGCCACAAACTGGTAGTGGTTCTTCCCGATAGCAAATCGCAAAAACCTCTGGTGTCTGGAGTATATGGGGACATGCAGGTATGCGTCCTTGATGTCCAAGGAGGCCAGAAAGTCCCCCGGATGGAGAGCCGTGACTACAGATCGAACCGACTCCATCCGAAATCTTTGTACTTTCACAAAGCAATTGAGGGCTCTGAGATCCAAGATTGGCCGAACCCCCTCCTTCGGCACAATGAACAGATTTGAGTAAAAACCCTGACCCCGTTCCTGTTCTGGAACTGGAATAACTACCCCGCGTTCCAGTAGACCCTGGACCGCCCCATACAGGGCCTCCCGACGGGTCGATAGTAGCTGGAGATTGGAGTTGATGAATCTGTCCGGTGGACAAGAGAGAAATTCTATCTTGTAGCCTGAGGAGATTACTTCGCAAACCCACCTGTCGGAGACTAGAGCAGTCCACTGAGCCGCGAATTAGCGAAGACGTCCCCCCACCCGAGAGCTGGGTGGGGGCGGACCTTCATGTGGACGCAGATTTGTCCGCAGGCTTGTTGGGTCTGCGGGACCAAGGACGCTTTTGTCCTTGGGCAGGCGCTTTATCGGCCTGGGGTCTTTTCCCTGTCGCCTTAAGGGGGCGAAAAAAACGCTTACGTGCAGTAAAGGAGGGCCCTTGCCCTTGGCGTGGCCCCTTACCCTTGCTAGTTTGGGGAAGCAAAGTGCTTTTACCTCCTGTGGCATCCTTGATGATGTCATCCAGAGAAGCCCCAAAAAGTCTATCGCCCTTAAAAGGCAGATCCAACAGGGCTTTCTTGGAAGTCTGGTCCGCAGACCAGCCCTTTAGCCAGATCAGGCGGCGTATTGCTACTGCATAAACTGAAGCTCTTGACAGCAGGGGAATAGTATCCATGTCTGACTCGCAGACAAACTTAAGGCCCTGGACCAACTGGTCGGCCAAAGTTATCTCATTAGGAGGAGCATCTCGCTCCTTTAACCCCTGGAGTAGCAATTTTGCCCATTCAGTAAGTGTCTGAGACACTAGGGCCCCCGCCAATGCCGGGCGTACTGCCGAGCCTACCACTGAGTATAGGTAGCGAGCGAGTGCTTCAGCCTTCTTATCCACAGGGTCCTTGAAAACCGGAGCCCCTTCTACTGGAAGGCAGTTACTACTGGAAGGCAGTTCTACTGGAAGGAACCACAGGCAGATGGCCGCCGGGCAGTCACAAGAGGCCAAACTTGGCATGGACCACCTCAAAATGGTGGCTCTATTAAGTCTGGACACCGAAGGGTCCACTATAGGGGGAGAGGTCCATATCTTCAGAAAACTCTCCTTAAAGGGGTACCGTACTGCAAACCTCTTTGGGGCTGTAAAGACCCTCAGTGGGTTCTCCCATTCCTTGCATAAGAGTTTGTCAAAATAAGACACACAAGGGAACACCTTAGCAGTGCGGGCAGGTTTACGAAACCCAAAGGGGACTGGAGTATCTGCTACTTCTGCAGTATTTTCCAACTTTAGCGTATCCCGCACTGCAGTAATAAGGTCAGATACCAAAGCCGTCTCGCGTACTGACCTGGACTTGGAGTCCTCCTCACTGTCCGATCGGTCACGGTCTGCAGTCTCTGATGCATCAGAATCTGGGCCATGAGCCGTAGCTGGACCTGGTTCTGCATCAGAAATATCCCCAGAAGATTGCAGGGGACGGGGGCGTTTATTACCCCCTGTATTCCCGTGTGCTGCTTCCACCCTGGCAGCAAACGCCTCTAGGATTGCCGACATAGCGTCCATAGACACCTCAGGGACACCAGCTGCTAAATCTGGTGTTTCAGGGGAGAAGACATCTGGCTCAGATGCCATGCTGACCACACGCTGACACCCACAGGGCTCCAGGCAAGATATCAATAGGCCACCCTCCTGTGCTGCAGAGAGGCTGGGTCACCCAGAGGACTCACCACCCTGGATAGGTACTGCTATGCTGCCGTGTGCTGCGTCTGTGATGCTGTCCCACTGCTGCTGTGTCAGTCTGCTTCTTTAATCAGCACTTCCTGTGTGAATTTTCGCACCAGTGTAATGCACCCTAGAGGCCGGAGGCTCTCGCAAAATGGCTGCCAAAAACGTCTGTATGGAAGATAATGTGGGCTCCAAGAAAATGGCCGCGGAGCCGAAGATAGAGGTCAAGCAGCCGTAGCCCACAAAAAGATGGCCGCCGAATGGCAATCTATACATACAGGGTGGACAAACATGGCCGCCGATCACCTGATAGGGGCCAGTGGGTGTAGCCGAACCACAGGCAGATGGCCGCCGGGCAGTCACAAGAGGCCAAACTTGGCATGGACCACCTCAAAATGGCCGCCGACAGCATGGAGGAGGAAGGACACACACACAGGTACGCAGAAATGACATTTCTTTTAAATGTTAGTTACAGCCAGCCCCGCTCCAGTGGGACCCCTTAGGTGACCCCCAGCACCCAGCAACCTTTAGCTAGAAGCCCAGGGAGGAGGGAAAGGCAGGGAGAGAGGGAAGAAAGGGGCCACAACCACTTACTTGATCTCTCCAGGAATGTCCAGCTAAATCACCCAGCCGAGGCAGGTGAGTTTTACTTACCTATCCTGCATGCATTATGCTGGAAGACATTCCAAACAGATCATCATCCGCGCATGAAAGGTGACTGTTGGCCAGACTGTTGGACCCAAAAGGGACGATCATATGTATGCCCTGGAGCGTGACGCTCACCGGACAGGCTGCTGCGACTCGGCCGTAAGGTCAGCCGAAGCTGAGCGGTCCGATGCAAGCCTTGGAGCGTAAGCTCACCTGCCAGGCTGCTGCGACTCGGCCGTAAGGTCAGCCGAAGCTGAGTGGTCCGATGCAGGCCCTGGAGCGTAGGCTCACCGGCCACCCGTGGAGCGACGAGCATGTCGTGGAAAACCCAGCGCGTAGCTAGGGTCGGCACACGCTCGATGGCCGAAACTGGGGAGACTACAAGGATCGAGGATCCAGCCTGTCACCCAGTCGGCAGTTGATCGAAGATCGCAGGAAACAACAAATGAAAAAAAATATATATATATATTTTTTCCCCCGGACCAATGGGCCCGAAGGGAGCCATGTCCTACTCCTTGCTAGACAGAAAAAAACTGATCTGCGAGATGCAGACTGAAAGGTTATACCCAGAGGGTCCGCCCCCTGGGCGGTACTGTACACTTTTTACAAGTTTTTCTGCCTAGTCACTCCTAATTAACGGATAATACCCACTTTGTCAATAGAGAAGCTGTGTCGGTCCATGGACGAAAGAGTAATACATTTTGCTGCTTCTCCTGAGTACGGGAATACCACATGTGTGGGACTTTTTAGGAGCCTAGCCGCGTACGGGACCCCGAAAACCAAGCACCACCTTCAGGATTTCTAGGCACAAATTTTTGATTTCATTCCTCACTACCTATCACAGTTTCGAAGGCCATAAAATGCCAAAATAGCACAAAACCCCCCCAAATGACCCCATTTTGGAAAGTAGACACCCCAAGCTATTTGCTGAGAGGCATGGTGAGTATTTTACAGCTCTCATTTTGTTTTTGAAAATGAAGAAAGAAAATATATATTTTTTTTTCAATTTTCAAAACTTTGTGACAAAAAGCGAGATCTGCAAAATACTCACAATACCTCTCAGCAAATAGCTTGGGGTGTCTACTTTCCAAAATAGGGTCATTTGGGGGGGTTTGTGCCATCTGGGCATTCCATGGCCTCCGAAACTGTGATAGGCAGTGAGAAGTGAAATCAAAAATGTACACCCTTAGAAAGCCTGAAGGCGGTGCTTGGTTTTTGGGGTCCCGTACGCGGCTAGGCTCACACATGTGGTATCCCCGTACTCAGGAGAAGCAACAGAATGTATTTTGGGGTGTAATTCCACATATGCCCATGGCATGTTTGAGCAATATATCATTTAGTGACAACTTTGTGCAAAAAAAATAAAAATATTTTTTTTTTCCGCAACTTGTGTCAACATATAAAATATTCCATGGACTCGACATGCCTCTCAGTATATAGATTGGGGTGTCTACTTTCCAAAATGGGGTCATTTGGGGGGGTTTTGAACTGTTCTGGCATTTTATACACAACATTAGAAAGCTTACATCCACTCTTCTAACCACTTGAAGACAAAGCCCTTTTTGACACTTTTTGTTTACATGAAAAAAATTTTTTTTTGCAAGAAGATTATCTTGAACCCCCAAACATTATATATATATTTAAAGCAAAGGCCCTACAGATTAAAATGGTGGGTATTGCATTTTTTTTTTTCTACACCGTATTTGCGCAGCGATTTTTCAAACGCATTTTTTAGGGAAAAAATACACTTTTTTTAATTTTAATGCACTAAAACACACTATATTGCCCAAATGTTTGATGAAATAAAAAAGATGATCTGAGTACATAGATACCAAACATGACATGCTTTAAAATTTCGCACAAACGCGCATTGGCGACAAACTACATACATTTTTAAAAGCCTTTAAAAGCCTTTACAGGTTACCCCGTTAGATTTACAGAGGAGGTCTACTGCTAAAATTACTGCCCTCGATCTGACCTTTGCGGTGATACCTCACATGCATGGTGCAAGTGCTGTTTACATATGACGCCAGACCGACGCTTGCGTTCGCCATTGGGCAAGAGCAGGGCAGGACAGGGGTGCTTTTTTTTTTTTTTTTTTTTTTATTATTAATTTTGCTTTTTATTTTTTTTTTAAATTGTTCCTTCCATATTTTTTTTTTTTTATCATTTTTATTGTTATCTCAGGGAATGTAAATATCCCCTATGATAGCAATAGGTAGTGACAGGTACTCTTTTTTTGAAAAAAATGGGGTCTTCTAGACCCTAGATCTTTCCTCTGCCCTCAAAGCATCTGACCACACCAAGATCGGTGTAATAAAATGCTTTCCCAATTTCCCAATGGCGCTTTTTATATCCGGGGGGGGGGGGACATTCCCTCCCACTGCTTGTAAAAGCAGTCCAGAGGCTAATTAGCCACTAGGATTGCTTTTACATGAAAGCTGGCCGCTGGCTGAAAAGAATGATACCAAGATGATACCTAAACCCGCAGGCGTCATTCTGGTATAAACATTCAAAGTCCAGCAACATACCAGTACGTTGCTGGTCCTTGTTGGACATGTATTGTAATCTTTTTTTTTCATGCAGCCAGTTGGCTGAACGGAAAAAGAGATTGATCGGTGGGTATGCCCACCATTAGAATACCGCCCTTCATCCACCCACTTCTAATGATGGGCATACATGCACCATTTATATATGCCGAAGCATGGGGGCATCCTCCCGCAAAAAAGTTATGCCGCACACACATGGTCGGACTTTTCCACGGGCAAGCCTCCGTCGGAATTTCGACCGTATGTACGCGGCATTAGGAGCAAAATCGCTCCTCCGCCCCTGCTGCCCCCATGCTTCGGCATATATGCTTTTTTTTTTTTAACTGTGGTGGTGAAATCACCTCCTACAGCACTGGAGTCGCAGGGATCAGGCCTGTCTCTGCGAACGCTGCAGTTATGTGTGTTGTGTTTTGTAAGTGACAGTGATCGATCGATACTGCACTTGGGTGGCCTGGGCTGGACGGAGGGGCAAAACGCAGGTGCTAGCAGGTATCTGGGCTGATCCCGCTAACACTGCATTTTTGGGAACCCTAAACTGCTGGGGACGCTAGTATAGATCTGATCAGATCAGATATTGATCTGATCAGATACTATACCACTAAGGGTGGTGTATGCTTCACGCGTGGGTGTTAGCGTTACTGGCACTAACCTGACGCTGCCTGGGGTGTGACGCAGACCCTCTCTGACGCTAAAACCTAATTGATATCACCCGCCGGGCGATCAGGGGGTTAAACCTTTATTGGGTTATATATACGGCGGGTGCCCTGACACTATAAAAAGCAAACTAACTAACCAGCGTCACCCGTAACACTTATATGGTGATCACTGGTGAAAGGGTTAACTAGGGGCAATTAGGGGGTTAAAACCTTTATTAGATAATATATGGGGGTACCTGACGCTATAAAAACCTGCGGCGAACCTAAAAAAAATTACTGGCTACCGATCTGCATCACCGACGTTAAGACAGCGATCAGAAAAATGATCGCTTAGCGACAGTGGTGATAGGGGGTGAAAGGGTTACCTGGGGGGCGATCAAGGGGGTTAAACCTTTATTAGATAATTTATGGGGGTACCTGACGCTATAAAAACCTGCGGCGAACCTAAAAAAAATTACTGGCTACCGATCTGCATCACCGACGCTAAGACAGCGATCAGAAAAATGATCGCTTAGCGACAGTGGTGATAGGGGGTGAAAGGGTTACCTGGGGGGTGATCAAGGGGGTTAAACCTTTATTAGATAATTTATGGGGGTACCCGACGCTATAAAAACCTGCGGCGAACCTAAAAATAATTACTGGCTACCGATCTGCATCACCGACACTAAGACAGCGATCAGAAAAACGATCGCTTAGCGACAGTGGTGATAGGGGGTGAAAGGGTTACCTGGGGGGCGATCAAGGGGGTTAAACCTTTATTAGATAATTTATGGGGGTACCTGACGCTATAAAAACCTGCGGCGAACCTAAAAAAAATTACTGGCTACCGATCTGCATCACCGACGCTAAGACAGCGATCAGAAAAATGATCGCTTAGCGACAGTGGTGATAGGGGGTGAAAGGGTTACCTGGGGGGTGATCAAGGGGGTTAAACCTTTATTAGATAATTTATGGGGGTACCCGACGCTATAAAAACCTGCGGCGAACCTAAAAATAATTACTGGCTACCGATCTGCATCACCGACGCTAAGATAGCGATCAGAAAAATGATCGCTTAGCGACGGCGGTGCTAGGGGGTGAAAGGGTTATCTGGGGGGTGATCAGGGGGTTAAACCTTTATTAGGGGGGGTTAGGGGGCTACACTGGACCTAAAACTATTTTTAGTGACACTTTTACAGTCACAAATGTCACTGATTGCAGTGATCAGTAAATAAATGGTCACTGCAATCAGTGACACTGTGACTGGGGGCTGGGGGGTGATCTGGGGGGGCCTGGGGGGGGCGATTTGTGTGCCTATGTGTCCTGGTGTCAGTGTAGTGTTAGTGCACTGACCTGTGTATCTTCTCTTGTACGGCGCTCGGTATATGTGAGCACCGCATGAGAGATGACATCACTTCCTCCTGCTTCCTCTGCCTGTGTTTACATTACACAGCAGAGGGAGCATTTTCATTCGCCGGGAGTGGCCGGAATCGAACGGCCGTCCCCTCATGTCGGATCGCTCCCCAACGAATACCGACCGCTCACTGTATAGGAGGGGGGTCCGATCGGACCCCCCAACTGTACAAAGGCAATCACGTACACTGTACGTGATTGTGCCTGTCGGTGCCATTCTGCGGACGTACATATACAGTGAGCGGTCGTTAAGTGGTTAATAACCAGACCAATTTTCAGCTTTCGGTGCTCTCACATTTTGAATGACAATTACTCAGTCATACAACACTATACCCATATGAAATTTTTGTCTTTTTTTTCACACAAATAGAGATTTCTTTTGGTGGTATTTAATCACCGTTGGGTTTTTGTTTCTGTTATAAAATTTAGCAAATTAGTATTTTTTCTTCATAAATTTTGGTCAAAATTTATACTGCTACATATCTTTGGTAAAAATAAGTACAAATTGGTGCATATTATTTGGTCTTTGTGAAAGTTATAGAGTCCCCAACTATGGTGCCAATATCTTAAAATTGATCACACTTGAAGTACTGACAGCCTATCTAATTTCTTGAGACCCTAACATGCCAGAAAAGTACAAATACCCCCCAAATGACCCCTTTTTGGAAAGAAGACATTCCAAGGTATTTAGAAAGCGGCATGGTGAGTTTTTTGAAGTTGTCATTTTATTCCCACAATTCTTTGCAAAATCAAGATTTTTTTTTTCTTTTTTTTTTTTTTTCACAAAATTGTCATATTAGCAAGTTATTTCTCACACACAGCATATGCATACCACAAATTACACCCCAAATTACATTCTGCTATTACTCCCGAGTATGGCGATACCACATGTGTGAGACTTTTACACAGCGTGGCCACATACAGAGGCCCAACATGCAGGGAGCACCTTCAGGCGTTCTGGAGCACCCAGGCCAATTCTGACATTTCTCTCCTACATGTAAAAATCATCATTTGTTTGCTAGAAAATTACATAGAACCCCAAAACATTATATATGTTTTTTTAGCAAAGACCTTAGAGAATATAATGGTGGTCATTGCAACTTTTTATCTCGCACGGTATTTGCGCAGCAATTTTTTAACGCGTTTTTTACGGAAAAAACTGTTTTGTGCTTAAAAAAAAACAAACAGTAAAGTTAGCCCAATGTTTTTGCATAATGTGAAAGATGAAGTTACGCCGAGTAAATAGATACCTAACATGTCACGCTTCAAAATTGCACACACTCGTGGAATGGCGCCAAACTTCGCTACTTAAAAATTCCCATAGGCGACGCTTTAAATATTTTTACTGGTTACATGTTTTGAGTTACAGAGGAGTTCTAGGGCCAGAATTATTGCTCTCGCTCTAACGTTCGCAGTGATACCTCACATGTGTGGTTTGAACACCGTTTTCATATGTGGGCGGGACTTATGCATGCGTTCGCTTCTGTATGCGAGCTCACGGGGACAGGGGCGCTTTAAAAAATATATATATATTTTATTGTTCATTTTACTTTGACATGTTTTTCCGGCCCAAAATTTATTTTGATCACTTTTATTCCTATTACAAGGAACATAAACATCCCTTGTAATAGGAATATGGCATGACAGGTCCTCTTTACAGTGAGATATGGGGTCAATAAGACCCCACATCCCACCTCTAGGCTTGGAAGCCTGAAAAAAAAAGAAGAAAAAATCAATCTTGGCTTTGATCGTAGCGGTGAGTCGGTAGAAGCACCAGAGGGCAGCGGGGGGGGGGGGGGTCATCCCCTCTCGTCTCCCGTAAGAATGATCAAGCGGTGGAACAGCTGCTATGATTGTTCTTATGGTGTAGGGAATCGCCGGCTGAAAAAGCTAATATCTGAATGATGCCTGTTGCGGCACCCATCATTCAGATATCCCTGCACAAAGTCAAGGACGTCATATGACGGCCGGCGGGCGGGAAGTGGTTATTGCAGAGTATTGCAGAGTATTGCGGAGTATTGCCGGGTATTGTGGAGTATTGCAGGGTATTGTGGAGTATTGCAGAGTATTGCAGAGTATTGCAGGATATTGCGGGGTATTGCGGAATATTGCAGGGTATTGCGGAGTATTGCAGGGTATTGGGAGTATTGCAGGGTATTGCGGAGTATTGCAGGGTATTGCAGGGTATTGCAGAGTATTGCAGGGTATTGCGGAGTATTGCAGGGTATTGTAGAGTATTGCAGGGTATTGTGGAGTATTGCAGGGTATTGTGGAGTATTGCAGGGTATTGTGGAGTTTGGCAGGGTATTGTGGAGTATTGCAGGGTATTGAGGAGTATTGCAGGGCATTGCGGAGTATTGCGGAGTATGGCAGGGTATTGCGGAGTATGGCAGGGTATTGCACAGTATGGCAGGGTATTGCACAGTATGGCAGGGTATTGCACAGTATGGCAGGGTATTGCAGAGTATTGCAGAGTATTGGCAGGGTATTGCACAGGGTATTGCAGAGTATTGCACAGTATTGCACAGGGTATTGCAGAGTATTGCACAGGGTATTGCAGAGTATTGCACAGGGTATAGCAGAGTATTGGCAGGGTATTGCACAGGGTATTGCAGAGTATTGCACAGGGATGGCTAAGCAGGGATGGATGGATGGCTGGATCTGTGACTGCAATTGTCACAGATCCAGCCCACAGCGCTGCTGACATGATCCGCTCCCTCCCCTCTCCTCTCACACTGTACCGATCGGTACAGAGAGGGGAGAGAGGAACCGGTGTCATCACATGACGCCGGTCTGTTTACAAGTGATCGCTCCGTCATTTGACGGAGCGATCACGTGGTAAACGTCCGCTATCAGCGGCGATTTACCGTGATGCGCCGGGTCCTCAGGACCCGGCGGTCACGGAGACTCCCGTGTGCGCGCCCCAGGGGGCGTGGGGGAGCGCGATTCTGGGAGGACTATATATAACGTCCTCCCAGAGTTAAGCAACCACCCTGCCGACGTTATTTGTCGGCAGGCAGTGGTTAAGTGGTTACAAATCTTAAAGTTTAAAAAATCTTAAAGTTATTTTTTTTAAAAAGTATCAAAAATCTTTTTTTTGGGGCGGGCGTGGGTGCGGCGGGGGAGGTGTCCCTGAATGGCAGTTTGTAAATGTGGTCACCCTAGTCCTAGGAAGTGGGGGTATACACATGCTGTGGCCGCAACACTTTGCAATTATACATATGCCTTTGGCGGGCGCAGCACCTGCCAAGTGTGACCCATTCAAGGAAACTGGGGCCGCTCTGCAAACCCCGGACAACTGGATGTAATGCATGTGGTTTCTGGCACAACAGTGCGGAGTTCAAGAGGTTAAAGCAGGCAGTGAGGAGGCAATACAGTGCTTTCTTACCACCTGATAAATGATCTCTGATCGGCGATCCGAACACGGGTTGCTTTTCAGGGACTGAAGCTATTATGAAGCCCTTATGCTTTGTAATGTAAACAATAAGTGGTAGTAGAGAACATCCATGTGTTCATATGTCAGTGAGCTGACTTTAGGAAGGAATCTGTTTGCCATGGTGACTGAACTTTGACCTTTATCTCTGCCCTTAGCACTGTCTCATTGAATAAGACCACTTGTTATAATTCCGGCCTAGTTAAGCAGAATTATCTACTTCTAAAAGGTGTTTGTGTATAAAAAATGACAGCGTATAGGTATATGTGAGACACATTCATGTAAGCAGAGGTCCTCCATATTTACAGAGGTCTGTTTTCCATTTTAGCACTATACAATAACACAATCTAAAGTACAAAGTAAGTGATAGATTTTCTAACCCCAAATCTGGATCAGGCTGCTGTCTACGCTCTGGGAGAACCAGGCCTTCATCCCCAGAAACATGTCAGCGAGCCGTCTGAGGCAGAGGATGTCAGTCATGTGACCTGTGTGCTGAGGAGGCTGACACAATATGGGAGGCTAAACACAAGTATACAATGCTTAAAGAGGACCTGTCCTGAATAAAAATGTGTACTGTGCCATCGCTGTTTTTTTTCTTTCACCACAAAATTATAGATGTCACCAACACCTCTCAACATTCTAAGATGGGAAAGAGGGACACATAAGAATCAGTTCACAAAGCTAACACACCAGGATAAGAATCCTTTGAGGGTTAGTTCACCTTTTACCAAAATACTGCCTATGCAGATAAGGGGTATCTGTAGATAAAAACAAACTGTGCAGCTAGGGTTGCCACCTTTTCTTAAAGGCAAACCCAAACACTTTAGCGGTGCAGGGCAATTTTTATTTTTCGTAGTATACACTATAGTATTAGAAAAAAACTGGGATACATTTGGGTGGCCCAGGAATAGTAGTAATGCAGCATGCATAGTGTGCCGCGGCGAACAGTGCATGTGACCAAATTGCACTTGCTGACATCATCGTTCTGCCCCCCCCCCTCCCAGTGATGCGGAACCTGCCCCTGGACAGCCACCCACAGCTCCCGGATCGCAACAGATTTTTATGCGTCTATCTTGGTTTCTTGGTTTCTTGGGGAGCCACAGCCCTGTCTGAATAATGTGTCTGGGTTTCAGGCAGACTGAAACCCGGACACATGATTCAAAACCTGGACTGTCCGGGTGAATCCTGGACAGGTGGCAACCCTATGTGCATGTAGCGGGTGTTTAAATTTATGTGAGGACTCTGGTGGTGTGGGGTTCCTTGGGGCCTACAGGTGGCGTTGCCTTGGGCCGTAGCTGAACTCACACCGCAAACTGTGCCTTTTTGTCCTCCCCTGGAGCTGGTACAGCGGGGCGGGGAACCCCCTGTCACGCAAAGGGAGAGGTCATAAAAGGGGCGGATGCCCTGACCTTAGGGGCAGAGAGTTGGAGGACGCGGCCGCACCCAGGCACCTTCAGCTTGGGTGCTGGCGTTCTGGTGTTCCGGGCCTAGGCGCCCTTGGAGTCCATCTCAGGCACCTTTAGCCTGGGGTGAGGTACTATGGCGGATGCCTGGGGCTCAGTACCTTCGACTGAGTTCCGCAAGGGTGGAGGAATCCGAGGGGGCAGTTCTACTCGTTGGAGATATGGGAGCTGTTTTTTTTTTGTTTGTTCTCCCTCCTTCTCCTGGCACTCAAAAGAAATCAGTGACTTTGGGTTTTAGATAGTGTAGGGTCACAGAGAAAATGATCAAGAGGAAAGTTCATCTGGAAGTGATGAGTGTCTTGACCGCGGCACTGTCACCAGGTGGCAGTGTTGCGCAACGATTGTTTGTTTTTTTGACATTATGCAGCACTTATTGGAGTGAATGGGTTTCTTCTAGGATAGACTCATTCATTCCAAGCAAACACACATGTTGGTAGGATGTATGTTTCTTTTCTTTCCCTCTGCAGGAGACTCGTCTGTCAAGACTACTGAGAATGGGTGGTCCTTAGATAGCCAGAGGGAGGGAAGAATGTAAATGTGTGAGATATTTAAAGTGTTTTATTGGAAAGTTTTATAGTTATATTGTTTTAAGTTTTCCCTTTCCCATTCAGGTATTGGCACAATTCAGGGCTAAATTGTGTAGTTTGGTTTCTGGGCTGAACTTATGTCACCACCCTTTTGGGATATGAGTTTGTACCAGACACTGGGGACCAGTGTCAAATCACCAGGGGGAGAGTGTAGCGGGTGTTTGAATTTATGTGAGGACTCTGGTGGTGTGGGGTTCCTTGGGGCCTACAGGTGGCGTTGTTGCCTTGGGCTGGAGCTGAACTCACACCGCAAACTGTGCCTTTTTGTCCTCCCCTGGAGCTGGTACAGCGGGGCGGGGAACCCGCTGTGACGCAAAGGGAGAGGTCATAAAAGGGGCGGACGCCCTGACCTTAGGGGAAGAGAGTTGGAGGACGCGGCCGCACCCAGGCACCTTCAGCTTGGGTGCTGGCGTTCCGGTGTTCCGGGCCTAGGCGCCCTTGGCCTAGCCGGAGCGGAGATGGAGTCCATCTCAGGCACCTTTAGCCTGGGGTGAGGTACTATGGCGGATGCCTGGGGCTCAGTACCTTCGACTGAGTTCCGCAAGGGTGGAGGAATCCAAGGGGACCCTAACTCCTTGGGTGCTCGTGTCTGAGTTCGTGAGGACTGGTGCGCAGTAACTTCTCCGAAGAGGCCGGCGCGGCATCGCTGGTGACGGAGAGGCCTCCATTTCTCCCTTGGACGGATTTCTTCCTCTGACAGGGGCAAAGTGAGCAAAGGTAATTCACGTTCTATATTACCTAGTCAGTGGCAGTGACTATTCACCACTGGTGACAGCACAGTGGGCAGCAGCAAGAAGGGAAAGGATTGTGCCTCGATCTGTCCCCATTTTCCAAAGGAGAAGATTGTTTTATTGCTTGGCAAGAAGAATAAAACTGAGTTGTACCTATTCACTGTGTGGAACTTGGGTTACTAAAGCAAAGGAGTCAGGGACAAAGGACTGGACTTGACTCTAGGACACCTACACAAAAGCCCAATCTTCTGGCCTTCACCTCTTAGTTACGGAGGACATGGGCCGTGGTGTGTATCATCTCTCTCTCCCAGGTACCCCTAGACAACAGCCATATACCGATAAAGCAAGGGAGAGGGGTGAGGCCGCTACATGTAGCTCTGACTAAAGTTGAATAATGCCCTTGCTATAGGTGTAGGCCATTTACATACTTCATGAAGGTAAACAATAATAGCTAGGCCTCGCTTAGCAACTTCCTAGGAGTTTTCAGGTCAAGCTTCATGAGGTACATAAATGGTCTACAGTACACCTATAGCAAGGGCATTATTCTAATTTAGTCAAAGCTGCAGTTTGTTTTTATCTACAAACTCCCCTTATTTGCATAGGAGGTTTTTTTGGTAAAGGTAATCTAGTACTGAGGGGAAAATTGTTATTTTTTTGCCATCTGTGTCCCATTGCAGAGAACGTCCTTTCACTTGTTCCCTCCAAAGTGAGTGAAATGTCTCTGGTAGTCACCCAGGTAGTCCACTAGTGTGTGTAGACCATGTATGGCCTGCATTATAGTATGTGTACATTTGTTATTCCCAGGGCCTTCATTAACACAGGGCAAAAGGGTAAGCTGTCCAGGACCCGGTCATTGTTGTGGGGCCCAAAGCAGCTGCCCCTTAAGCCCGCACCAGTGTTGACATTAGACATTTTTTGTTTATTTTACCAGGCGCAGCGATGCCACCGTAGTCTAGCCGCGGCAGTCCCAGCTCCTGCTCTCCACTGCCAGTCCAGCAGTGGTTGGTTTTCATTGGACCACCCAGCGTCTAGCAACCAACCACGTGGTTACTATGATTCTGCACCTGGCACCCGGAGAGCGGAACTTTCTCCTGCAGTCCTGAGCTGGCTGCTGACACGCCTCCCGGCTCACTCTTGCAGCTGTCAGTGGTTAGCTGCTAGCAACCAACCACATAGTTTGCCCCTAGTGTGGAGCTTACTCCTTCACCTGTCCGCTGCCAGTGCCCCACCTCCCCCGTTCTACGCATGTTATGAACTCAAAAAAGGTAAGGAACTGCTGGAGGTTTACTTTTAATGTTAGCTCTGGGGTCCCTGATACTGTAAGAAGGATGGACCTAAGGACCCTGATGTAAGCGTGGGGAATTTATGGGGACCCTGATGTAAGGATAAGAGCTCTGGCGACTCTGATGTATGAAGGGAGCCCTGGGGACCCTGATGTAAGAAAGGGCACTCTGACGTGGCAGGGGATAGGTACTGTAAACTATGCCTGACCTTCTCCCTATTTTATGCTAGACGAAAAATCCTGCTGAAATGGAAATCTGAGGACCCACCCACCTGTGCTTCCTGGCAGCACTCGGTGAATTCAGTCCTGCCCTTGTACAGGTTGACTTATGAGAATAGACAGTGCCCGGGGAAGTTTGATAAAATATGGTCTACCTGGATGGAGACCCGCACTGCCCTTGACCCCCCTCCAGACTAGGTGTGCCGGACATTTGACCCCCCTCTGACGGTTGGTGTTTTGGTCTTTCCCCCCCTCCCCTTTACTCCTACGTTTATGCTACTGTTAAGGGTTGTTTGAAGTAGCCGTGGCATAACTGACAAGAAATACTCGTTAGGTATGTTTGATATTTACCCAATCCTCACTTGCTACCGATTACTTGGGTTCTGCCCCTGGAAGTGATGTATGCTCCTGACACTCTGATTTATGCATTGATGTAATTTCTGTGACGTATCTGTAATGTACTGCTGATTTGTCTAATAAAATGTATTTTCTGTTGAAAAAAAAGAAAGGGGACTCTGGGGACCCTGATGTAAGAAGGGGGTCTCTGGGGACCCTGATGTATAAAGGGGGGCCTCTGGGGACCCCGATGTAAGGATGGGAGCTCTGGGACCCTGATGTACAGAGGTGGGCTCTGGGGACTTTGATGTAAGGTAAGGGGCTCTGGGGACCATAATGAAAGAAGGGGGAGCTCTAGGGACCCCAATGTAACGAGGGGGGCTCTGGGGACCCCAATGTAAAGAGGAGGGCTTTGGAGACCTTGATGTAACGAGGGGGCTCTGGGGACCCCAATGTAAGTATGGGGGCTATATGGACCTTGATGTAAGGAGGGGGGCTCTCCCGGCTCTGGGGACCCTAATGTAAGAAGGGGGGCTCTGGGGTCCCCATTGTAATGGGGGGGCTTTAGGGACCCTAATGTATGAAGGGGATAACACTGTGGACCCTGATGTAAGTATGGGGGCTATAGGGACCTTAATGTAAGAAGTGGGAGCTCTGGGGACCCCGATGTAATGAGGGGGGCTCTGGAAACCCTGATGTAAGGGAGATGGTTCTGGGGAGCATGATATAAGAAGAGATGATTCTAGGGAGAGGACCCTGATGAAGGGGGGAAATGTGTGGACCCTGATGTAAGAAAGGGGGGGTGGATCTGAGGACCCTAATGTGAGGGTGGGGAAACTCTGGGGATCCTGATCTAAGAAGGGGGGCTCTGGTAACCTTGATGTAAGGAGGGGCTCTGGGGACCCTAATACAAATATAGAGGAGATAACTCTGGGGATCCTGATGTAAGTATGGGGGCACTCTGGGGACACTAATATAAGGTGGGGTGATTCTGGGGAGCCCAATACAAGGAGGGGATAACTCTGGGGTCCCTGATGTAAGTATGGGGGCTCTGGGGACCCTTATATAATGTGGGGTGATTCTGGGGAGCCCAATACAATTAGGGGATAATTCTGGGGACCCTGATGTAAGGAGCAGGGCTCTGGGGACCCTGATGCATGGGAGGGTGGCTTTGGGGACCCCAAGTAAGGGGGTGGCTCATGGGACCCTGATGTAAGGAGGAGGTCTCTGAAGACCCTGATGTAAGGGGGGTAGCTCAGGGGACCCTGAGGTAAGAGGGAGGGCTCTGGGGACCATGATGTAAATGGGGGGGGTTCTGAAGACCCTGGTGTAAGGGATGGGGGTGACTCTGGGGACTTGGACATAAGGGGAGGACTCTGATAAAGAGGGGGGACTCTGATGGTGATTTGTGATGTAAGGGGGGAATTTGATGTGAACGGGAGGGCTCATCCTTACTGCTGCACTCTATATATTGTTTTGTCCGATAGACTTGCTTCTGATGAACAGCCCTGCAGCATTCAATCAGCACATGCAGCCAGTGACTACAACGCTGATCAGTGTATTCTGATAGTGGGGGAATCCCGCTGTCAGAATACAAAGATTTCCCCATACACCATGGATAGGGAAATGTATTCAGTTTATTTTGTTCAGCTAACTGGCTGCATGAAAAAGCCTGAACCATGTATAGCCAGATTTACAAGAAGGGCTTGAGACTACATACATGAGAATACTACATACATGAGAACTACTATACATGAGAATTATTCAGAAGAAGTAGGAGTGAGCAAATCAAGATGGACACCAAATCCCAATAATTTGTTGATTTACAAGAAGGGCTTGAGGTCACATACCTCGGGATTTTTTGCGGTGTCAAAAGTAAAAATAAATATTGAAAAACCAAAAAGGATCCAATGACAATAGATTTATACAAAAATAGAACAATAATTTATTTAATAAAAAAGGAAAATACAATTTTCCTGAAAGTTCAACACATACAACATTTTAAACTAGGTACATATACAATAACCGTTGACCTCGACATGTTTCGCTCGAAATTGGAGCTTCTTCAGGAGTAATCTACGGTGTAACGGTACACTAAAAAAATTAAGTAAAGAAAAGAACAAAGGAACATCCATAAAATGTATACAAAAACACATCTATTGGAATATCCACAAAAAATAGGTTAACAACAACTGCAAAATTTGATTGCAATGTTAGTTACGTTATGATAATGTTTTATAATATACACGTCAAATATTTTAAATATTATAGAATCAGGGAAACATAAATCTAATAAAAAATTATTATTATTATGAAGTATCAATAAATGATGTGGTCAAACATGGCACCTACCAATTGTATATTAAAGATGAAGGAGATGTTTTAGCAATTCCAGATTAGAATTCAGAATTGCCCTCAATCTCCAGCTGCAAGAAAGGGATGATCACCAAAATGCCCCAACTGAAGGAAATAAACACGACCTCACAAAACTTGTATGTGAAGAGGCAGTGAAAACGTTGAAAATAGTCCTGCTAGAAATGATACAGAGAAACTCCTAAGTTGTGACCTGCAGATGAGTAAAAATTATATAATCAAAAAATATATGTGAATAATATAAGTGAATTCAAAATAATTTAAATCCACAAAAAGAATAAATTTATATTAAAAATAACTAGTTTATCGAATCATTTGTTTTTGTAAAGAGTACTGGGTACTGGATCTTTTAGTGGAGAACCGCAGTGATTCACACAGATTAGCAAAAAGATCCTGTGCGTAAAAGTAAGTAGATACCATAGTATCAATAAGAAATAACTAAAATAGATATCCATCCTACAGCCCAAATGAATAAGCACGTACCTTTAAGGAGTAGTTGAGTATTGTATTGAAGCCGCAGCAATAGCGGCAGTCGTGGCGTGTAAAAAAACAGGAACGATTTCCAGGCAGTCTCCCAATCCCCAACTCAAGGGGAATGACAGAGTGATATGGCGAAATACCGCCAATTTATACTCATCCCGGCGCGGCTAACGTCTGATGTCATTGCCGTGCGGCGGACGCATTCATGAGGGCAGCACTCAGGCAGCTGAACGCTAATGTCTGACTAAATGAGGCCGGATGATGCTGGAACGGCCATGTTGGGAAATCCCCGGATCCCTTATCATGTACAAGACATGAAAGGGAAAGCGCTGTTGGATAGCGCTATACCAGGGGATTCATCAAAAAACAAAAAGAGGACTAACAAAAGGTACAGAAAACAACATAGCGTTAAAGATGCCAAAGAGGGTAAACCCTTCAGGGCTGACATGACATGAACTAATGATTAAGGAACATGAAATGACTGCCCAGGGCGTCCATACAGGCTCAAAAGGAAGAACTCTGAATCATTGCAGCTAGGAGCAAAATCCAATTGAATATAAATAAAATTAAATAATGATTTCCCTAGAAAATATAATTGGGTTGAGAACATCAAAGACCTGACCGCAGAATTGTTTAAATAAAACCAAATTTGATATCGTGGCTTAAAACTATTTTCAAGTTAAATTGATTTTGGTGCAACAAAAAATGACCACAACAGTTAGAACCTCATGTACAAATTGAGAATGCATACCAATGAGATTTATCAAACATTTGCCATAAATGAATAGACAACATGATAATAGTCTGGACTACAAAATCTATTGGAAAAAAAAAAAAGGAGAGAAAAAGGGGGAGGGGGAAAAAAAGGAGCCATTACAAGAAAGGTTTGAAGCTTATGGCATCATTCAAGCCTGGATATTGGAGAGCTTCCAGGTTTGAGATCCATTTTGTTTCACGTTGTAAAATAATTTTTATCATAATCCCCCCCGCGGGGATTAGGTGGAATAATGTGTTCAAGTGCAAAAAAATGCATAACAGAATCATCAAAACCATGAAATAGACCCATATGTCTACTTATGGGTGTTTCCATTCGCTTCTTTAGAACTAAGGAAACATGGTCCCTTATACGATGGAAAAAGGGGCGTTTTGTTTTACCTATGTAATAGGCTTTACAGGTGCATATCATAATATATACTATGCCTATACTTTGACAATTGGCCAAAAATTTGGGTTTGTACAAAATGCCATTTGGCAGCATGATGCTCCGGGAGGCATATAAGTATCGACAATAGCCACATTTGTGACAGGGTTTTGTTCCTGTATTTTGAAGTGAGGATTTAACATTAGGATTATGGTGACTGTGGACCACCAGATCTCTAAGTGATCTTGATCGTCTAAAAGTGATCTCGGGATGATCCTTTAGATGTTTAGAGACCGAGGGATCCCCAGTCAAGAGATACCAATGCTTTTGAAGAAGATTCCTCATTTGTTGGTGCTGTCCAGAAAATCTGGTTATAAGACGTACACCTGTATTGGATCTTATTCTGGGGGGGGGCGATGGATTAAAGACGATCGTTCCTGACCCTTTGCCCTTTGGTAGGCCTTTTTGAGGCATTTGCCGCTGTAACCTCGTCTGGAAAGGCGGGTCCGCAATATTCCGGCCTCAACCTCAAATGTGGATTCCTCGCTGCAATTTCTGCATAAGCGAAGATATTGCCCATACGGTATACTCGCAACTAGAGAGGCTGGATGAGAGCTGCTTGCATGCAGAAGCGCATTTCCAGACGAGGGTTTGCGGTATAGAGTTGTTCCCAATAGGCCTTCAGAATCAACAGTGATTTGGATATCAAGAAATGTTAAACTTTCCTGACTGGTCTCCATAGTAAAATTAAGGTTATAATTATTAGGTGTCAGATTTTTGAAAAGCAGGGAAAGGTCCTCTCTGTTTCCCGTCCATATGAAGAAAACATCATCTATGAAACGCCGCCATAACGGTATAGAATCGACAAATTTTTGCATATGGTCCTGAAAAAATAAATTATGCTCCCACCCCCCCAGGTACAGGTTGGCGTAGCTTGGGGCACATTTTGTCCCCATAGCTACCCCCTGCACCTGGAGGTAGTGGGATTCCAAAAAAAGAAAAATATTGTTAGCCAATATAAAATGCAGTAGGTCTAAAACGAACTGATTGTAGGCAGTTGTAACTAAAGTGCCACCGGACAGGAAACCACCCACAACTCCCACACCCATCTCGTGGGGATGGAATTATAAAGAGCCTCCACATTCAAAGCCACAAGCCACAAGCCACGCCCCCTTGGGGACCAAAAGGCCATCCAGTGCTCTTAAAAGGTCACTTGTATCCTGCAAATAGGATTCCAAACCCTCTACAATAGGTCTTAAATGGTCATCCACAAATTGACTGGCTGTTTCCGTGAGACAGCCATTCCTGGATACGATAGGTCGACCCGGTGGATTATGAAAGTTTTTGTGGATTTTTGGGAGGGCATATAATGTAGGAGTACGTGGAAAAGTAACATTCAAGAATAGGGATGAGCCGAACACCCCCGGGTTCGGTTCGCACCAGAACCTTCGAACGGACCGAAAGTTCGCGCGAATTTTCGAACCCTATTCGTTATAATGGACGCGAACGTTCGAAATCAAAATTGCTAATTACAACGGCCAATATGCATGTTAATGTTATAAAACAGGTTTGGGGACCCGGGTCCTGCCCCAGGGGACATATATCAATGCAAAAAGAAATTTTAAAAACTAAAGTTTTTTCGGGAGCAGTCATTTTAATGATGCATAAAGTGAAAAAAAAAAAAGTGAAATTTTCCTTTAAATACGGTACCTGGGGGGTGTCTAAAGTATGCCTGTGAAGTGGCATTTGTTTCCCGTGTTTAGAACTGTCCTTGCACAAAATGACATTTGTAAAGGAAAAAAAGAAGCCATTTAAAACCACTTGCGGCTTCAATGTCATGTCTTGTCCTGGCCGCCATATGGCTGAAAATCCTTGAGAAAAATGGCATGGCTACCCCATCACCCCCCCCCCCCCACCCCAGCCCCTTTGGGTCTTGTATGGATACTAAGGGGGACCCTGCACCCAAAATAAAACCCTATACCTACAACCCTATATACTCTGAACAGCAGTATGTAGGTGGTGCAAACAAGACATGGACTGTAGGTTTGTTCTTAAGTAGAATCTGAACAGGTACATTATGAAGTGTAGCTACATCCCAAAAAAATCAATTTTTAAGCTTTTTGGAGAACATAGGGAGGGGTTATCACCCCTGTAACATTTGCTGTCTTTGCACATCTGTTCAGAACATGTCACCTCACTTTCCGTCCCAATGACAAATGTTTTTGGAAAAGTGGGGTTTTAATTGAAACAAGGATTGGTGATAAAGCATCAGTAGAGAGGAGATACCTTTTTCCCAAATTAAATCTAACAGGATAGAATTTTCCTTCCTAGGGGTAGATTTCCTCTCACTTCCTGTTTTCTCTTGCCGTTTGCAAGTAGGAGTCGTTTGTAAGTTGGATGTTTGAAAGTAGGGGCCTGCCGTATATACTCTGCAGAAATTTGCCCTATTAGATGTTGGTGTAGCCACAAGACTGGTGGGCAAAGGAATGGGCCCTGCTGTGAGTTAATAGATCAAGATTTGTACTTGCATGCACCTGTTGAACCGGGCAGAAAAATTGGGCCTTTGGTGGTGGTGGTGGTGGTGGTGGACGGTGTTGCCACAAGACTGTAAGCCCTCACATTTACTCTTGGTGGGTGCAGGAATGGGCCCTGCTGTGAGTTATTAGATCAAGATTTGTAATTGCATGCACCTGTTGAACAGGGCAGAAAAATTGGGCCTTTGGTGGTGGTGGTGGTGGTGGACGGTGTTGCCACAAGACTGTAGGCCCTCATAGTTACTCTTGGTGGGCGCAGGAATGGGCCCTGCTGTGAACTATTAGATCAAGATTTGTAATTACACGCCCCTGTTAAACAGGGGCTGAAAAATTGTGCCTTAGGCATTGGTGCTGGTGCCACAACACTGCAACCCCTCACAGATACTGTACTTGGAGCACAGCAGTCACACCTGTTGCGAAGCATCTTTTTAAAAAATTGTAATTACACGCCCCTGTTATACAGGGGCTGAAAAATTGTGCCTTAGGCACTGGTGCTGGTGCCACAACACTGCAACCCCTCACAGATACTGTACTCTGAGCACAGCAATGAGACCTGTTGCAAAGCATTGCCTAAAAATTGTAATTACACGCCCCAACAGGGGCTGAAAAATTGTGCCTTAGGCACTGGTGCTGGTGCCACAACACTGCAACCCCTCACAGATACTGTACTCTGAGCACAGCAGTCACACCTGTTGCGAAGCATCTTTTTAAAAAATTGTAATTACACGCCCCTGTTATACAGGGGCTGAAAAATTGTGCCTTAGGCACTGGTGTGGTGGCATGGATCATTGAGGAGGAGGAAGAGGATAGTCAGTGAACATAACAGGACAGTCACTCAGCATCAGCATAGGCAGTCTTGAAGGGATGTGACATTATAAATTATTCCGTTATATCCGCTTCAGGTGTCTGGTAGCTGGTGGTGATCCAAGACTGATTCATTTTTATGAAGGTCAGTCGATCAACCGAGTCGGTGGACAGGCGCACCCTATGATCGGTGACAAATCCTCCAGCAGCACTGAATGTGCGTTCGGAAAGAACGCTGGATGCAGGACAGGCCAGTAGCTCAATTGCATACTGTGCAAGCTCTGGCCAGTGATCCATCCTCAGGACCCAGTAAGCCAGAGGATTTTCGGTGGGAAAGGTGTCCAAGTCTGACCTTGCCCCTAGGTATTCCTGCACCATGTATATCAGACGCTGGCGATGGTTGCTGGAACCGATCATACCTTGGGGCTGCGGACTAAAAAATTGTCTGAACGCATCGGTCAGACGTCCACCTTCCCCACCGCTCCTTCTGCTACTGACCGAAGCCTCAGCAACTCGTCGTCCAGGACCAGGAGTTTGTAACCTCCCAGTTTCTGGGAACGCGTTGCACAGACCTTTCTGCAAGGCCTCCCTGAGATGTCTCATCCTCTGCTCCCTCTGCGACGGCAAGATAAGGTCCGCAACCTTACCCTTGTACCGTGGATCAAGGAGAGTGGCCAGCCAGTAATGGTCACTCTCCTTGATCCGAAGAACACGAGGATCCTTCCGCAGGCTTTGCAGGATCAGGGAGGCCATGCAGCGTAGGTTAGCTGAGGCATTCGGTCCGGAGTCTTCTGGGTCACTGAGGATGACATGATCGCCAGCCACCTCCTCCCAGCCACGTACAAGTCCACTGGTTTGTTGGGACTGTACATCATCCCTAAAAGACTGCTGCTGCTGATGCTGAGTGCCAGGCTCCACCTCCATGCTCACACAATCCTCCTCCTCCTCCTCTTCCTGTGTGATGGGTGGGACAGAAGGAACATTGTCTGGATAAAGGGGGCCTTGAGAGACAAGGAAGTCCTCCTCTTCCTGCCTCTGTTCTGCCTCAAGTGCCCTGTCCATTATCCCACGCAGCGTATGCTCCAACAGGTGGACAAGAGGTACAGTGTCACTGATGCATGCACTGTCACTGCTCACCATCCTCGTGGCCTCCTCAAATGGTGAGAGGACAGTGCATGCATCCCTGATCATGCTCCACTGGCGTGGGGAAAAAAAGCCAAGCTCCCCTGACCCTGTCCTGGTGCCGTAGTCGCAAAGGTACTCATTGATGGCCCTCTGCTGCGTGTGCAGTCGCTGCAGCATGGCCAACGTTGAGTTCCACCTGGTGGGCATGTCACATATTAGGCGGTTCTTGGGCAGGTTCAGCTCCTTTTGCAGCTCAGTCAGCCGAGCACTGGCATTATAAGATCGGCGGAAATGCACACAGACTTTCCTGGCCTGCCTCAGGACATCCTGTAAGCCTGGGAACCTGCCCAAGAACCGCTGCACCACCAGGTTGAGGACGTGAGCCATACAGGGCACATGGGTGAGCTGCCCCTGTCGCAGGGCGGAGAGGAGGTTGGTGCCATTATCAGAAACGACCATTCCTGGCTTAAGCTGGCGTGGCGTCAACCACCTCTCGGCCTGCCCCTGCAGAGCTGCCAGAACCTCTGGCCCAGTGTGGCTCCTGTCCCCCAAACACACCAGCGCAAGCACGGCATGGCATCTTTTTGCCTGCGTACTCGCGTAGCCCCTTGTACGCCTACGGAGCACCGCTGGTTCCGAGGACAGAGCACTCGAAGAGGACATGGAGGAAGAAGAAGAGGAGGGGGTGGAGGAGAGAGGTGTGTCACAACCAGTAGTAGCATTTTGGAGGCGTGGTGGCGGAACAACCTCCAACACTACTGCACCTTGTCCTGCATCCCTCCCAGCTACCAATAGAGTGACCCAATGGGCCGTGAAAGAAAGATAACGTCCCTGTCCATGCCTGCTGGACCATGAGTCAGCGGTAATATGCACCTTACCGCTGACCGCCCTGTCCAGCGAGGCATGGACATTGCCTTCCACATGCCAGTAGAGAGACGGAATTGCCTTCCGTGAGAAAAAGTGGCGTTTGGGAACCTGCCACTGAGGAACCGCACATTGAACAAACTCACGGAAGGGGGCCGAGTCTATCAACTGAAAAGGCAGCAGTTGAAGTGCTAGCAATTTAGCCAAGCTAGCATTCAACCGCTGGGCATGTGGATGGCTGGGAGTATACTTCTTTCGACGGTCCAGCAGCTGGGGCAGGGAAATTTGCCTGCTACAATCGGACGTCGGTGTACTGCAAGTACTTGGTTGTGACACACCTAATTCTACACCTTCAGTCCTCTCAGAGCAGCTTTCAGAGAGGACTGAAGATATAGTGGGGATGGAGATCCCAGCTGATGAGGAGCAAGGAGAGGTCCGCTTTGTTCTTTGGTGTGGGTCTTTTATGTGTGCTTGCCAACGAGCTGCATGGCAGGTCGACATATGTCTGCTCATGCTTGTGGTGCCCAAGCGGCTGATGTTTTGGCCACGCGAGATACGCTTGAGACAAATATTGCAAATAGCAGTGGTGCGATCTGATGCACTCGTCTCAAAAAAGGCCCACACCAAAGAACTTTTGTGATAACGTGCAGAGGCAGCGCCCTGCACAGGCGGAGCTCTGCGGTGTGGTACAGTTGCTGTGCTGGCCTCTAGCTGGCCTCCAGGGGGCATCCTGCCTCGTTGGACATGTGACGCTGCATCCTCCTCCTCCTCCTCCTCTCTCCCTTCAGGCACCCACGTGGAGTCAGTGACCTCATCATCCCCTCCCTCTTCACCACTAGAGCAAACCTGGCAGTAAGCTGCAGCTGGTGGAACACTACTGCCAGATTGCTGTCCTTCAGCATCCCCTTTCTCTGCGCGCACACTACTGACTTCCTCAAGCTGGGTATCATCATCCGAGCCTTCGAATCGTTGGGCATCCTCCTGGAGCATGTACCCAACACTGTGCTCAAACAGTTCGGGGGACTCCTCAGGAGGACATGGTGGGTCTAGGGAAGGGGTGGCTGATGATGCCATTGAGTACGCGTTGGCAGCTGCTCTGCCAGTACCCTGAGCCTGGGTGAGAGAGGATGAGGAGGATGAGGAGGGCTTGGTCATCCATTCTACCAAGCCTTCGGCATGATGCGGCTCCACATGTCCAGCTGCCGAAAACAAAGACAAGCGTGTCCCATGGCCACGCGCTGATGACGATGCACGACCACGTCCACGGCCAGCACTGTTGTCTCT
The DNA here is from genome assembly GCA_029206835.1 of Rana muscosa. Lineage (NCBI taxonomy): Eukaryota > Metazoa > Chordata > Amphibia > Anura > Ranidae > Rana > Rana muscosa. The sequence continues at coordinate 568,406,787 of CM055118.1, forward strand.
AGAAACAGAGCCTGCCTGCCCTGTGTTCTTGCCTCGGCACGCTCTGCCTCTCCTTGGCGGTCTTCCAGCCATTGTAGTCGGTAGTGTATATAGTATAAAAAATAGAACTCCTATGTGTGCTCACAACACACTGTAGGTCCTATGGGTGCTGACACTAACACACTATAGGTACTATGTGTGCTGCTGACAAGAAAATATAGGAGCTCTGTTTGCTGCCACTAACACACTAGAAGTCCTATGGGTGCTGCTGAGAAGAAAATATAGGAGCTCTGTGTGATGCCACTAACACACTAGAAGTCCTATGGGTGCTGCTGAGAAGAAAATATAGGAGCTCTGTGTGATGCCACTAACACACTAGAAGTCCTATGGGTGCTGCTGAGAAGAAAATATAGGAGCTCTGTTTGCTGCCACTAACACACTAGAAGTCCTATGGGTGCTGCTGAGAAGAAAATATAGGAGCTCTGTTTGCTGCCACTAACACACTAGAAGTCCTATGGGTGCTGCTGAGAAGAAAATATAGGAGCTCTGTTTGCTGCCACTAACACACTAGAAGTCCTATGGGTGCTGCTGAGAAGAAAATATAGGAGCTCTGTTTGCTGCCACTAACACACTAGAAGTCCTATGGGTGCTGCTGAGAAGAAAATATAGGAGCTCTGTGTGATGCCACTAACACACTAGAAGTCCTATGGGTGCTGCTGAGAAGAAAATATAGGAGCTCTGTTTGCTGCCACTAACACACTAGAAGTCCTATGGGTGCTGCTGAGAAGAAAATATAGGAGCTCTGTTTGCTGCCACTAACACACTAGAAGTCCTATGGGTGCTGCTGAGAAGAAAATATAGGAGCTCTGTGTGATGCCACTAACACACTAGAAGTCCTATGGGTGCTGCTGAGAAGAAAATATAGGAGCTCTGTTTGCTGCCACTAACACACTAGAAGTCCTATGGGTGCTGCTGAGAAGAAAATATAGGAGCTCTGTTTGCTGCCACTAACACACTAGAAGTCCTATGGGTGCTGCTGAGAAGAAAATATAGGAGCTCTGTGTGATGCCACTAACACACTAGAAGTCCTATGGGTGCTGCTGAGAAGAAAATATAGGAGCTCTGTTTGCTGCCACTAACACACTAGAAGTCCTATGGGTGCTGCTGAGAAGAAAATATAGGAGCTCTGTGTGATGCCACTAACACACTAGAAGTCCTATGGGTGCTGCTGAGCAGAAAATATAGGAGCTCTGTTTGCTGCCACTAACACACTAGAAGTCCTATGGGTGCTGCTGAGAAGAAAATATAGGAGCTCTGTGTGATGCCACTAACACACTAGAAGTCCTATGGGTGCTGCTGAGCAGAAAATATAGGAGCTCTGTTTGCTGCCACTAACACACTAGAAGTCCTATGGGTGCTGCTGAGAAGAAAATATAGGAGCTCTGTGTGATGCCACTAACACACTAGAAGTCCTATGGGTGCTGCTGAGAAGAAAATATAGGAGCTCTGTTTGCTGCCACTAACACACTAGAAGTCCTATGGGTGCTGCTGAGAAGAAAATATAGGAGCTCTGTTTGCTGCCACTAACACACTAGAAGTCCTATGGGTGCTGCTGAGAAGAAAATATAGGAGCTCTGTTTGCTGCCACTAACACACTAGAAGTCCTATGGGTGCTGCTGAGAAGAAAATATAGGAGCTCTGTTTGCTGCCACTAACACACTAGAAGTCCTATGGGTGCTGCTGAGAAGAAAATATAGGAGCTCTGTTTGCTGCCACTAACACACTAGAAGTCCTATGGGTGCTGCTGAGAAGAAAATATAGGAGCTCTGTGTGATGCCACTAACACACTAGAAGTCCTATGGGTGCTGCTGAGAAGAAAATATAGGAGCTCTGTTTGCTGCCACTAACACACTAGAAGTCCTATGGGTGCTGCTGAGAAGAAAATATAGGAGCTCTGTGTGATGCCACTAACACACTAGAAGTCCTATGGGTGCTGCTGAGCAGAAAATATAGGAGCTCTGTTTGCTGCCACTAACACACTAGAAGTCCTATGGGTGCTGCTGAGAAGAAAATATAGGAGCTCTGTGTGATGCCACTAACACACTAGAAGTCCTATGGGTGCTGCTGAGAAGAAAATATAGGAGCTCTGTTTGCTGCCACTAACACACTAGAAGTCCTATGGGTGCTGCTGAGAAGAAAATATAGGAGCTCTGTTTGCTGCCACTAACACACTAGAAGTCCTATGGGTGCTGCTGAGAAGAAAATATAGGAGCTCTGTTTGCTGCCACTAACACACTAGAAGTCCTATGGGTGCTGCTGAGAAGAAAATATAGGAGCTCTGTGTGATGCCACTAACACACTAGAAGTCCTATGGGTGCTGCTGAGAAGAAAATATAGGAGCTCTGTTTGCTGCCACTAACACACTAGAAGTCCTATGGGTGCTGCTGAGAAGAAAATATAGGAGCTCTGTTTGCTGCCACTAACACACTAGAAGTCCTATGGGTGCTGCTGAGAAGAAAATATAGGAGCTCTGTGTGATGCCACTAACACACTAGAAGTCCTATGGGTGCTGCTGAGAAGAAAATATAGGAGCTCTGTTTGCTGCCACTAACACACTAGAAGTCCTATGGGTGCTGCTGAGAAGAAAATATAGGAGCTCTGTTTGCTGCCACTAACACACTAGAAGTCCTATGGGTGCTGCTGAGAAGAAAATATAGGAGCTCTGTTTGCTGCCACTAACACACTAGAAGTCCTATGGGTGCTGCTGAGAAGAAAATATAGGAGCTCTGTTTGCTGCCACTAACACACTAGAAGTCCTATGGGTGCTGCTGAGAAGAAAATATAGGAGCTCTGTGTGATGCCACTAACACACTAGAAGTCCTATGGGTGCTGCTGAGAAGAAAATATAGGAGCTCTGTTTGCTGCCACTAACACACTAGAAGTCCTATGGGTGCTGCTGAGAAGAAAATATAGGAGCTCTGTGTGATGCCACTAACACACTAGAAGTCCTATGGGTGCTGCTGAGAAGAAAATATAGGAGCTCTGTTTGCTGCCACTAACACACTAGAAGTCCTATGGGTGCTGCTGAGAAGAAAATATAGGAGCTCTGTTTGCTGCCACTAACACACTAGAAGTCCTATGGGTGCTGCTGAGAAGAAAATATAGGAGCTCTGTGTGATGCCACTAACACACTAGAAGTCCTATGGGTGCTGCTGAGAAGAAAATATAGGAGCTCTGTTTGCTGCCACTAACACACTAGAAGTCCTATGGGTGCTGCTGAGAAGAAAATATAGGAGCTCTGTGTGATGCCACTAACACACTAGAAGTCCTATGGGTGCTGCTGAGCAGAAAATATAGGAGCTCTGTTTGCTGCCACTAACACACTAGAAGTCCTATGGGTGCTGCTGAGAAGAAAATATAGGAGCTCTGTGTGATGCCACTAACACACTAGAAGTCCTATGGGTGCTGCTGAGAAGAAAATATAGGAGCTCTGTTTGCTGCCACTAACACACTAGAAGTCCTATGGGTGCTGCTGAGAAGAAAATATAGGAGCTCTGTTTGCTGCCACTAACACACTAGAAGTCCTATGGGTGCTGCTGAGAAGAAAATATAGGAGCTCTGTTTGCTGCCACTAACACACTAGAAGTCCTATGGGTGCTGCTGAGAAGAAAATATAGCAGCTCTGTGTGATGCCACTAACACACTAGAAGTCCTATGGGTGCTGCTGAGAAGAAAATATAGGAGCTCTGTTTGCTGCCACTAACACACTAGAAGTCCTATGGGTGCTGCTGAGAAGAAAATATAGGAGCTCTGTTTGCTGCCACTAACACACTAGAAGTCCTATGGGTGCTGCTGAGAAGAAAATATAGGAGCTCTGTTTGCTGCCACTAACACACTAGAAGTCCTATGGGTGCTGCTGAGAAGAAAATATAGGAGCTCTGTGTGATGCCACTAACACACTAGAAGTCCTATGGGTGCTGCTGAGAAGAAAATATAGGAGCTCTGTTTGCTGCCACTAACACACTAGAAGTCCTATGGGTGCTGTTGGGGTGCAATGCTGTGCTAACAGCACTGCGGTTGGTACTACTGCAATACTGTACTAACAGTAAGCACGCACCAGACTAATCCCCAGCAGCAGCTAATAACACACTAACTGTGCAATCAGCAGCAATGAACGATCAATGACTTAGGTAGCAATGGTTTAGCAAAGAAATAGCCAATGGTTTAGCAAAGAAGAGCAATTCTTTCAGTATCAAGCAAAGACAGAATCAGCAGACTAATCTCTCCTAAAGCCGGAACTCATGTGACCGGGGCCGATGGCGTGGCGGCCTTTTAAATGGTGGGGCGTGTACTAAAGCCCCTGAGCTGTAATTGGCTACAGGCGTCCTGCCTGTAGCCAATTATTGCTCTCCGAGTTTCGGGCGCTGTGATTGGCCAAGCATGCGGGGTCACAGTGCATGCTTGGCCAATCATCAGCCAGCAATGCACTGCGCCGGCCGCGCCGGCCGCAATGCATTGCGGGGCCGCTCGCATCACACGAATGTGATGCGAACGGCCCAAATAGTTCTGGGCTCGACGAGCGAGCGAACGCCCGATGCTCGATTCGAACATGGGTTCGAATCGAGCACCGGGCCCATCCCTATTCAAGAACTCCCAAGTGGATTTCTGGATAGTTCCTTGTTGATAAGCTTTGCCTATTAATTGTCGAAACTTTACAGTGGTATAATTTACATGACTTTCTGGGATTTTACGATACCAATCTCGATTACTTAAGAGTCTAAAGACCATATTTTCATATTGGTCCTTATCCATAACCACTAGGTTACCCCCTTTGTCAGAGGGTTTTATTACCAGATCCTGATTGGATTGTAGAGATGTTATGGCTATGATTTGTGCAGGGGTTAAGTTGGATTTTTTGGCCTGCTTCCACTTAGTTTTTCTTATCTCCGCCGTTACTTGGTTGGTAAAGGCCCAGATACTCGGGTTTCCTTGTAAAGTAGGAAAAGTTTTAGACTTTGGCTTGTAATTATGAGAAACTAGAGTAGAACATGTGGATAATTCAGTTGTTGACCAACCGAGAACAGAAGAAGAGGGAGTAGACATATGGGAAATCCCCTGTAAATTTTCTGCTTCCATTAGTTCATCCCCATCAATATGTCCCTCATCCCACAGCTCCATAAGTTCCTCAAGAGCTTTTATATCATTAAGAGTCATATTTGTGGGAGGGGGGGAAGAAATGGATTCAGACAAAGACACAGGAGTGGACATTACCGATTTGGATTTATCAAAGATGGTACGATACATAAGTTTGCGGGCAAATAAGTTGACATCTTTAATCATTTCAAAAGAATTGATTTTTTGAATGGGGCAAAAAGTTAAACCTAACTGTAAAACTGAAATCTGATCTGCAGAAAGGACTGTAGATGATAAATTGATTATTTCAAACCCATCTTCGTTGCTTTGGGCAATACTGGCTCTGCGTGTGACATCTTCCTCGATTCGGCTGGTAACTGGGTGAAAATGGGGGCCGGGCGAAAATCCACCTGTGAATTAGCAGTTAGTATAGAAGGTATAATGGGCATATCACTGCATGATTCTGCATGCAGAGATGCATTGGTAGACGAATCTCTAGCCGATCGTCTTTAATCTATCGCCCCCCCAGAATAAGATCCAATACAGGTGTACGTCTTATAACCAGATTTTCTGGACAGCACCAACAAATGAGGAATCTTCTTCAAAAGCATTGGTATCTCTTGACTGGGGATCCCTCGGTCTCTAAACATCTAAAGGATCATCCCGAGATCACTTTTAGACGATCAAGATCACTTAGAGATCTGGTGGTCCACAGTCACCATAATCCTAATGTTAAATCCTCACTTCAAAATACAGGAACAAAACCCTGTCACAAATGTGGCTATTGTCGATACTTATATGCCTCCCGGAGCATCATGCTGCCAAATGGCATTTTGTACAAACCCAAATTTTTGGCCAATTGTCAAAGTATAGGCATAGTATATATTATGATATGCACCTGTAAAGCCTATTACATAGGTAAAACAAAACGCCCCTTTTTCCATCGTATAAGGGACCGTGACTTCTCTAGATTTGGAAACTGACCCTAAATCACTACTGCTGAATGTCTTTAATCCTGGGGTGAGGGGTAAATACACTAAACTCTTCCTTAGATACGCTACTTTTTATGCCCGTAGGGAGATATTCCTCCACTGGAAGAGCGCGGTACCTCCTGCGGTGTCCTCGTGGCGCTTGGTATTGAACGCGGTGCTGCCACTATACAAGATCACCTTTGCTAGTCGAAACTGTCCTACCAAATTTGATAAGATATGGTCGGGGTGGATAGATTCTTGGGGCACCGAGTTCATGGGTGACAATGAGAACAACGGCCCAATGTTAGATCCCCAGTGAGCTATTCGCTATCTGTTCAAGGTGTATTTGACTGATCGGATGAGGTCCCTCCCTGCCCCCCTCCCTCCCCCCCCTGCCCCCCCCCTCCCGTTCCTCACTCCTCCTCTTCCCCTCCTTCCCCCCCCCTTTCCCCCTGGACCTCCCCGACCAACCCTGTTGGGATTTCTTGTTTCCATAACGATATCTCGCTGTATTGTGTATACTAGCCTTTCAACACTTCCCTCCTGTTTATATCTGCAGGACATCTAACCTAGGGTAAATCTGCATAATGCTTTTTTCTATGACTAACTGTGTCTATGCATCGCTTGTACTGTTCAATCTGAATAAACATTTTTCTTGTGAAAAAAAAAAGAAGCGAATGGAAACACCCATAAGTAGACATATGGGTCTATTTCATGGTTTTGATGATTCTGTTTTTTGCACTTGAACACGTTCCACCTAATCCCCGCGGGGGGGATTATGATAAAATTATTTTACAACGTGAAACAAAATGGATCTCAAACCTGGAAGCTCTCCAATATCCAGGCTTGAATGATGCCATAAGCTTCAAACCTTTCTTGTAATGGCTCCTCCCCCCCCCTTTTTCTCTTTTTTTTTTTTTCCAATAGATTTTGTAGTCCAGACTATTATCATGTTGTCTATTCATTTATGGCAAATGTTTGATAAATCTCATTGGTATGCATTCTCAATTTGTACATGAGGTTCTAACTGTTGTGGTCATTTTTTGTTGCACCAAAATCAATTTAACTTGAAAATAGTTTTAAGCCACGATATCAAATTTGGTTTTATTTAAACAATTCTGCGGTCAGGTCTTTGATGTTCTCAACCCAATTATATTTTCTAGGAAAATCATTATTTAATTTTATTTATATTCAATTGGATTTTGCTCCTAGCTGCAATGATTCAGAGTTCTTCCTTTTGAGCCTGTATGGACGCCCTGGGCAGTCATTTCATGTTCCTTAATCATTAGTTCATGTCATGTCAGCCCTGAAGGGTTTACCCTCTTTGGCATCTTTAACGCTATGTTGTTTTCTGTACCTTTTGTTAGTCCTCTTTTTGTTTTTTGATGAATCCCCTGGTATAGCGCTATCCAACAGCGCTTACCCTTTCATGTCTTGTACATGATAAGGGATCCGGGGATTTCCCAACATGGCCGTTCCAGCATCATCCGGCCTCATTTAGTCAGACATTAGCGTTCAGCTGCCTGAGTGCTGCCCTCATGAATGCGTCCGCCGCACGGCAATGACATCAGACGTTAGCCGCGCCAGGATGAGTATAAATTGGCGGTATTTCGCCATATCACTCTGTCATTCCCCTTGAGTTGGGGATTGGGAGACTGCCTGGAAATCGTTCCTGTTTTTTTACACGCCACGACTGCCGCTATTGCTGCGGCTTCAATACAATACTCAACTACTCCTTAAAGGTACGTGCTTATTCATTTGGGCTGTAGGATGGATATCTATTTTAGTTATTTCTTATTGATACTATGGTATCTACTTACTTTTACGCACAGGATCTTTTTGCTAATCTGTGTGAATCACTGCGGTTCTCCACTAAAAGATCCAGTACCCAGTACTCTTTACAAAAACAAATGATTCGATAAACTAGTTATTTTTAATATAAATTTATTCTTTTTGTGGATTTAAATTATTTTGAATTCACTTATATTATTCATATATATTTTTTGATTATATAATTTTTACTCATCTGCAGGTCACAACTTAGGAGTTTCTCTGTATCATTTCTAGCAGGACTATTTTCAACGTTTTCACTGCCTCTTCACATACAAGTTTTGGGAGGTCGTGTTTATTTCCTTCAGTTGGGGCATTTTGGTGATCATCCCTTTCTTGCAGCTGGAGATTGAGGGCAATTCTGAATTCTAATCTGGAATTGCTAAAACATCTCCTTCATCTTTAATATACAATTGGTAGGTGCCATGTTTGACCACATCATTTATTGATACTTCATAATAATAATAATTTTTTATTAGATTTATGTTTCCCTGATTCTATAATATTTAAAATATTTGACGTGTATATTATAAAACATTATCATAACGTAACTAACATTGCAATCAAATTTTGCAGTTGTTTTTAACCTATTTTTGTGGATATTCCAATAGATGTGTTTTTGTATACATTTTATGGATGTTCCTTTGTTCTTTTCTTTACTTCATTTTTTTAGTGTACCGTTACACCGTAGATTACTCCTGAAGAAGCTCCAATTTCGAGCGAAACATGTCGAGGTCAACGGTTATTGTATATGTACCTAGTTTAAAATGTTGTATGTGTTGAACTTTCAGGAAAATTGTATTTTCCTTTTTTATTAAATAAATTATTGTTCTATTTTTGTATAAATCTATTGTCATTGGATCCTTTTTGGTTTTTCAATATTTATTTTTACTTTTGACACCGCAAAAAATCCCGAGGTATGTGACCTCAAGCCCTTCTTGTAAATCAACAAATTATTGGGATTTGGTGTCCATCTTGATTTGCTCACTCCTACTTCTTCTGAATAATTTTCCAAATCGGGTGTTATCCACCCATCACACTTGGAATGAGCAATCATAGATATATAAACAACTCCATTTTTGGAGTCCATTTAATTAAATTAATTATTTGAACAACCAAAACTTCCTAACAAATTGAGATTGGAAATTTATGTTTATTTGTCCATTCGTAGGTATTTCTATTTTTATCTACTGTTTCTTATTTTCCAGTTAGTTTAATTTATTTTATTTTCCATTTAGTGGTATTCAATGCACCAAGGTCTATCACATTAGCCTTTCACTGTGTTCTGCATACTTACAGGGTGGGTCTTTGTGATTTGGACATCATTCTACGGGTAATTGGCATTTGTTAGTTGGTTACCAATACCAATATTATTATTATTTTTCAAACCGAGTTTTTGGGTATTTCTAAATTATGAGTAACTATTGTGGTAGTGCCTTTATTGGCTTTATGGATAAAATCCATCAATCACAAAATCTGGCAGGTGGAGGACTCACCATGGACCGTTTTCTTCTTAGATTGCAAAGAATGTTGGAAAAGAAAACACGCATTTACTGGAATAAATGGTATTTTTCTAAATATATAGAGGATAAGATTGCTCCCTGGGGCCTTAGAATTCAAATATTCCCCACGATTAATAAATTAGAAACATCATTCAAATACAAATGGGAACAAAATCTGCAGGATTGTTCCATCAAGATGATGGAGCTTCTATGCAGTCATTTTGACCTAGAATTAGAGACCCTTGATTTGGAGATAGCCAGTTTGTACCAGGAAAATAGTTCCATTTCCCTTGAAGAGTTGTACTCCACACGAGAGGAAACTCTCAAGGCAAATCTTGAACTATATGTACAAGAAATTCTTAAAACTAAAGAAAAAAAGTATATTAGGGACAAGTTATCCTATGATAACAATATAGCTTACAACTGGGCTTCAAAAAATCCCAATAATAAAAAACGCAATCAGAAACAACGCAAACCTAGGGAATCCTGCCCAGAACCCACTGATTCAGATAACTCTTCTTCTTCTTCTGTCTCTTCACAGGCAGCAGACTCTAATCCAGTCTCTGCTCAATTAACTTCTCTCCAACAAAAAACGGGCAATATTAACACACGCCCTAGTGGGAAGCAACCCAAGTATGCAAATCGAACACAGGTCCATACCAGAGCCACAACGGCTAGAGATTTGTCTACCAATGCATCTCTGCATGCAGAATCATGCAGTGATATGCCCATTATACCTTCTATACTAACTGCTAATTCGCAGGTGGATTTTCGCCCGGCCCCCATTTTCACCCAGTTACCAGCCGAATCGAGGAAGATGTCACACGCAGAGCCAGTATTGCCCAAAGCAACGAAGATGGGTTTGAAATAATCAATTTATCATCTACAGTCCTTTCTGCAGATCAGATTTCAGTTTTACAGTTAGGTTTAACTTTTTGCCCCATTCAAAAAATCAATTCTTTTGAAATGATTAAAGATGTCAACTTATTTGCCCGCAAACTTATGTATCGTACCATCTTTGATAAATCCAAATCGGTAATGTCCACTCCTGTGTCTTTGTCTGAATCCATTTCTTCCCCCCCCCCACTCCCACTAATATGACTCTTAATGATATAAAAGCTCTTGAGGAACTTATGGAGCTGTGGGATGAGGGACATATTGATTGGGATGAACTAATGGAAGCAGAAAATTTACAGGGGATTTCCCATATGTCTACTCCCTCTTCTTCTGTTCTCGGTGGGTCAACAACTGAATTATCCACATGTTCTATTCTAGCTTCTCATAATTACAAGCCAAAGTCTAAAACTTTTCCTACTTTACAAGGAAACCCGAGTATCTGGGCCTTTACCAACCAAGTAACGGCGGAGATAAGAAAAACTAAGTGGAAGCAGGCCAAAAAATCCAACTTAACCCCTGCACAAATCATAGCCATAACATCTCTACAATCCAATCAGGATCTGGTAATAAAACCCTCTGACAAAGGGGGTAACCTAGTGGTTATGGATAAGGACCAATATGAAAATATGGTCTTTAGACTCTTAAGTAATCGAGATTGGTATCGTAAAATCCCAGAAAGTCATGTAAATTATACCACTGTAAAGTTTCGACAATTAATAGGCAAAGCTTATCAACAAGGAACTATCCAGAAATCCACTTGGGAGTTCTTGAATGTTACTTTTCCACGTACTCCTACATTATATGCCCTCCCAAAAATCCACAAAAACTTTCATAATCCACCGGGTCGACCTATCGTATCCGGGAATGGCTGTCTCACGGAAACAGCCAGTCAATTTGTGGATGACCATTTAAGACCTATTGTAGAGGGTTTGGAATCCTATTTGCAGGATACAAGTGACCTTTTAAGAGCACTGGATGGCCTTTTGGTCCCCAAGGGGGCGTGGCTTGTGGCTTTGGATGTGGAGGCTCTTTATAATTCCATTCCCCACGAGATGGGTGTGGGAGTTGTGGGTGGTTTCCTGTCCGGTGGCACTTTAGTTACAACTGCCTACAATCAGTTCGTTTTAGACCTACTGCATTTTATATTGGCTAACAATATTTTTCTTTTTTTGGAATCCCACTACCTCCAGGTGCAGGGGGTAGCTATGGGGACAAAATGTGCCCCAAGCTACGCCAACCTGTACCTGGGGGGGTGGGAGCATAATTTATTTTTTCAGGACCATATGCAAAAATTTGTCGATTCTATACCGTTATGGCGGCGTTTCATAGATGATGTTTTCTTCATATGGACGGGAAACAGAGAGGACCTTTCCCTGCTTTTCAAAAATCTGACACCTAATAATTATAACCTTAATTTTACTATGGAAACCAGTCAGGAAAGTTTAACATTTCTTGATATCCAAATCACTGTTGATTCTGAAGGCCTATTGGGAACAACTCTATACCGCAAACCCTCGTCTGGAAATGCGCTTCTGCATGCAAGCAGCTCTCATCCAGCCTCTCTAGTTGCGAGTATACTGTATGGGCAATATCTTCGCTTACGCAGAAATTGCAGCGAGGAATCCACATTTGAGGTTGAGGCCGGAATATTGCGGACCTGCCTTTCCAGACGAGGTTACAGCGGCAAATGCCTCAAAAAGGCCTACCAAAGGGCAAAGGGTCAGGAACGATCGTCTTTAATCCATCGCCCCCCCAGAATAAGATCCAATACAGGTGTACGTCTTATAACCAGATTTTCTGGACAGCACCAACAAATGAGGAATCTTCTTCAAAAGCATTGGTATCTCTTGACTGGGGATCCCTCGGTCTCTAAACATCTAAAGGATCATCCCGAGATCACTTTTAGACGATCAAAATCACTTAGAGATCTGGTGGTCCACAGTCACCATAATCCTAATGTTAAATCCTCACTTCAAAATACAGGAACAAAACCCTGTCACAAATGTGGCTATTGTCGATACTTATATGCCTCCCGAAGCATCATGCTGCCAAATGGCATTTTGTACAAACCCAAATTTTTGGCCAATTGTCAAAGTATAGGCATAGTATATATTATGATATGCACCTGTAAAGCCTATTACATAGGTAAAACAAAACGCCCCTTTTTCCATCGTATAAGGGACCATGTTTCCTTAGTTCTAAAGAAGCGAATGGAAACACCCATAAGTAGACATATGGGTCTATTTAATGGTTTTGATGATTCTGTTATGCATTTTTTTCCACTTGAACACGTTCCACCTAATCCCCGCGGGGGGGATTATGATAAAATTCTTTTACAACGTGAAACAAAATGGATCTCAAACCTGGAAGCTCTCCAATATCCAGGCTTGAATGATGCCATAGGCTTCAAACCTTTCTTGTAATGGCTCCTTCCCCCCCCCTTTTTCTCTCTTTTTTTTTTTTCCAATAGATTTTGTAGTCCAGACTATTATCATGTTGTCTATTCATTTATGGCAAATGTTTGATAAATCTCATTGGTATGCATTCTCAATTTGTACATGAGGTTCTAACTGTTGTGGTCATTTTTTGCTGCACCAAAATCAATTTAACTTGAAAATAGTTTTAAGCCACGATATCAAATTTGGTTTTATTTAAACAATTCTGCGGTCAGGTCTTTGATGTTCTCAACCCAATTATATTTTCTAGGAAAATCATTATTAAATTTTATTTATATTCAATTGGATTTTGCTCCTAGCTGCAATGATTCAGAGTTCTTCCTTTTGAGCCTGTATGGACGCCCTGGGCAGTCATTTCATGTTCCTTAATCATTAGTTCATGTCATGTCAGCCCTGAAGGGTTTACCCTCTTTGGCATCTTTAACACTATGTTGTTTTCTGTACCTTTTGTTAGTCCTCTTTTTATTTTTTGATGAATCCCCTGGTATAGCGCTATCCAACAGCGCTTTCCCTTTCATGTCTTGTACATGATAAGGGATCCGGGGATTTCCCAACATGGCGGTTCCAGCATCATCCAGCCTCATTTAGTCAGACATTAGCGTTCAGCTGCCTGAGTGCTGCCCTCATGAATGCGTCCGCCGCACGGCAATGACATCAGACGTTAGCCGCGCCGGGATGAGTATAAATTGGCGGTATTTCGCCATATCACTCTGTCATTCCCCTTGAGTTGGGGATTGGGAGACTGCCTGGAAATCGTTCCTCGACTGCCGACTGTCGACGGCCACGACTGCCGCTATTGCTGCGGCTTCAATACAATACTCAACCACTCCTTAAAGGTACGTGCTTATTCATTTGGGCTGTAGGATGGATATTAGACTTGTGCACAACGGAAAAATTTGTTCCGTTTCGGTTCGTTTCTTTCCGGTCCTGTTGATTCGTAATCATTCGTAATTTTGCTAGACGGGATTTTTCGTGTTTGGACTCATTCGTATTTTTGCAAGCGACATTTTTCGTTGAATTTTTTGTTGCTTTATAATTCGTACTTTCGGTAGAGTACGTTGTTTTTCGTTGATTCTGGACACAACTCCTACTTTCGTAACTTTTTTTGGGTTCGTTGATTCGTAATTTTCCGTGTCTCTCTCACAACGACGCTGCCTATTATGCCTAATGTGCTTCGAATGGATTTGTACTTTTCTAAATACATAGCGGTTATTTGTAACGATTCGAAATCTCGTATTTTACTTTCGTTTTTTACATGCGGCTATAGGCTCCACCCCTGTACACCATTTTGAGAGGGTTCAGCACGGTGAGGGAGAAGCAGAGAGCAGAGCAGAGTGTTATTGTGCTTCGAATGGATTCGAAATCTCGTATTTTACTTTCGTTTTTTACATGCGGCTATAACCTCCGCCCCTGTACACCATTTTGAGAGGGAGTTCAGCACGGTGTGGGAGAAGCAGAGAGCAGAGCAGAGTGAGTGTTATTGTGCTTCGTATGGATTCGTACATTCGTAACTTTTTCATAACGAATTATGCCGAAGACATTCGGGCATTCGCTATTTGCGGTATAATTTATTTCGGATTCGGTCTTATTCGTAATTGCTTTGTTCGGAAATTCGAATGCTTCCGAATGTCCGAAAGTTGCTAAATTCGGACGAATTTCAATTCGTTACGAAACGAATTGCACAAGCCTAATGGATATCTATTTTAGTTATTTCTTATTGATACTATGGCATCTACTTACTTTTATGCACAGGATCTTTTTGCTAATCTGTGTGAATCACTGCGGTTCTCCACTAAAAGATGCAGTACCCAGTACTCTTTACAAAAACAAATGATTCGATAAACTAGTTATTTTTAATATAAATTTATTCTTTTTGTGGATTTAAATTATTTTGAATTCACTTATATTATACATATATATTTTTTGATTATATAATTTTTACTCATCTGCAGGTCACAACTTAGGAGTTTCTCTGTATCATTTCTAGCAGGACTATTTTCAACGTTTTCACTGCCTCTTCACATACAAGTTTTGGGAGGTCGTGTTTATTTCCTTCAGTTGGGGCATTTTGGTGATCATCCCTTTCTTGCAGCTGGAGATTGAGGGCAATTCTGAATTCTAATCTGGAATTGCTAAAACATCTCCTTCATCTTTAATATACAATTGGTAGGTGCCATGTTTGACCACATCATTTATTGATACTTCATAATAATAATAATTTTTTATTAGATTTATGTTTCCCTGATTCTATAATATTTAAAATATTTGACGTGTATATTATAAAACATTATCATAACGTAACTAACATTGCAATCAAATTTTGCAGTTGTTGTTAACCTATTTTTTGTGGATATTCCAATAGATGTGTTTTTGTATACATTTTATGGATGTTCCTTTGTTCTTTTCTTTACTTCATTTTTTTAGTGTACCGTTACACCGTAGATTACTCCTGAAGAAGCTCCAATTTCGAGCGAAACATGTCGAGGTCAACGGTTATTGTATATGTACCTAGTTTAAAATGTTGTATGTGTTGAACTTTCAGGAAAATTGTATTTTCCTTTTTTATTAAATACATTATTGTTCTATTTTTGTATAAATCTATTGTCATTGGATCCTTTTTGGTTTTTCAATATTTATTTTTACTTTTGACACCGCAAAAAATCCCGAGGTATGTGACCTCAAGCCCTTCTTGTAAATCAACAAATTATTGGGATTTGGTGTCCATCTTGATTTGCTCACTCCTACTTCTTCTGAATAATTCTCATGTATAGCCAGCTTTATTCATGGCCCCTGTACTCTATACATTATGTTATACATTACATAGTCCTGACCAAGGTGTTCAGTGTCCCAACAGTTGCTGGTTTTAATTAAGTTCTTCTTTAAAGTGAAAATTCAGCCTACAACTAGGCATGTGCAGAATGAAATAATTTGTTTTGTTTCGATTCGTTATTTACATAAATTTGTTTAATTAAATTAGTTTCATTGGTTTAATTTGTTTTCGGGATTAGTTTTGTTTATTCATTTTCAAATCGATTCGAAAAGTTTTCGCATCAATTTTGAATAGTTTTGAAATTCGAAATTTTTTTGAATCAATGTCGAATAGTTTTCAAATTTGAAAAGTTTTTGAATTCGAATAGTTTTCCAATTTCCAAAAATAATTTTATTCCTTTATTTTCTATTCTATTCTACTCTTTTTGGGAATTGGAAAACGATTCCAATTGGAAAAGTTTTCGAATTTGAAAACTATTCGAAAAGTTTTCGAAGTTGAAAACTATTTGAATTCGAAAAGAATTCGAAAAATATTTGAAAACGATTCGAATTCGAATTTCGTCTGAATTTGAATTTCGTTATTTCAGGATTCGTTTAAATTCTAATTCAGAAATTCGGATACATGTGACGATAACAAAAATTTGTCCAAATTTTAATTCAGAACAAAATGAACCGCACAAGTCTACCTAAAACTAACTTTCTCTAAATCTACTTTCAGCCACAATGTAAGACTAACCTATCTAGCCTTGTACAACAAAACTTGCTATACATATCTTTTTTGAAGTCATTCTGATCCGGTCTCCAGGGGTGGAAGCTCTGCAGAGGAGACAGCCGTCAACGGCTGTGAAATGAATGGGAAGTGACGTCACCCATAGCGTTACTAGGGATGAGCCGAACACCCCCCCGTTCGGTTCGCACCAGAACCTTCGAACGGACCGAACGTTCGCACGAACTTTAGAACCCTATTAAATACAATGGACGCGAACATTCGAAATCTAAAGTGCTAATTATAATGCCTAATATGCATATTATTGTCCTAAAAAGGGTTTGGGGACCCGGGTGCTGCTCCAGGGGACATGTATCAATGTAAAAAAAATCTTTTAAAACGGTTGTACACTCAAGCCTCGTACACACGGCCGAAAATCTCGTCAAGAAAAAACACGTTGTTTTTCTTGACGAGATTCTTGGACAAGAAACTTGTCCCGGCCGAGTGTACACACGCTCCTTTCAAAGAACCCGCGGTTCTTTGAATGGAGCGAACGCGGTGACGTAATCGACTACGACGAGTGTGCGCTCGTCACATTCGATGCCGTCGCCGCCATCTTGCTACACCCTACCTATGCCTAGGAAGCTACCGCGCATGCGTCAAAATCATTTCGAGCATGCGCGGGCTTCCCGGAGGACAGGTAAGTGTACACAGGATTGTAACATTTTCCCTGTAGCTGGCATCCAAACCAGCAAACAGGGCGTATGATCTAGCTACTGTGATTTACGGATCATCCGAACGGGACGTATTGGCTTTAGAAGGGAGGATTGCAACACTAAAGGCCGCGGCTGGGTTACAGTCGAATGTCCCAAACCGCTTGCCCTCTGGTAAGCTGCTTCCACTCACGGTTTGCTTTGAGTAGTCACTGTGTTGTGAAATCTGTGGTTCCCCTGCCATAAGGATTTATGGACTATTTCAGATCATCTGTTAAATACCATTGGACTATTTGGTGTAAAGCCTGCTAGTTTACTATGTGCATTTAAACAAGCATAAAAATTCCTATTAGGCTCTGGTCTAAATTCCTAAAAGTGGCACAGTTTTTTTCTTTTCCAAGTGTACACACACACTTTTCTCGTCGAGAAACCTGCTGACAAGAATCTCAACGAGAAAAAAGAGAGCAGGTTCTCTATTTTTCTCGTCGAGATTCTTGTCGGTTTTCTTGACGAGAAAACTGAAAGCCGCGTACACACGACCGATTTACTCTGCAAGAAAGCTCTGCCAGCAAGTTTCTTGCTGGTTCTTGCCAAGAAACTCGGTCGTGTGTACGAGGCTTGAGTCTCTATACTGTGACAGGCAGGCAGGTGATTGTGCTAGCTGAACCTGCTCTCTTTTTTCTTGTCGAGATTCTTGTCAGCAGGTTTCTCGACGAGAAAAGTGTGTGTGTGTACACTTACCTGTCCTCCGGGAAGCCCGCGCATGACTTTGACGCATGCGCGGTAGCTTCCTAGGCATAGGTAGGGTGTAGCAAGATGGCGGCGACGGCATCGAATGTGACGAGCGCACGCTCGTCGTAGTCGATTACGTCACCGTGTTCACTCCATTCAAAGAACCGCGGGTTCTTTGAAAGGAGCATGTGTACACTCGGCCGGGACAAGTTTCTTGTCCAAGAATCTCGTCAAGAAAAACGACGTGTTTTTTCTTGACGAGATTCTCGGCCGTGTGTACGAGGCTTCACAGGAACGGATCTAGCTAAACTCAATACAGTGTATAAATATATATACAACACCTAGGATGCATATATATCCTCTACACAGTGTAACAGCAGCTAACTGACTCGCCTGCCTGCTCTATCTAACTCAATATAAATGACACTGTCTATCTCTCTGAAACTGCCTCTTTCACAAACGCCAACACACTACACAAGGCCGACTTCCAGGCGGCCTTATATAGTGTGGGGCGTGTACTAAACCCCCTAAACCATAATTGGCCAAAGCCACCCTGGCCAATTACCGCTCTCAGTTTTTTCCACGCTGTGATTGGCCAAGCATGCGGGTCATAGTGCATGCTGGACCAATCATCAGCCAGCAATGCACTGCGATTCTGCAGTGAATTATGGGCCGTGTCGTGCAACACAAATTTAGCGCGAACTGACCATAACGTTCGTTCTTCGTCGAACGTGTGTTTGACGTGAACACAAAGCTCATCCCTAAGCGTTACTATGGGGCTTCCGTTATAGGATGTCCTCAGTGTGGAATCAGGTCGGAGTGGCTTCAGATAAGGTATGTATAGTAGGGTTGCCACCTTTTCCTCAAGCCAAACCCGAACACTTTAGCGGCGGTGAGGGGGGGTGAGAGAGGAGGAGGTGAAGGGGGTGAGAGAAAGGGGGAGGAGGCAGGAGAGAGAGGGGGTGAGAGTGGGGGCGAGAGAGAGGGGGTGGGGGTAAGAGGGGTGGGGGTGAGAGAGGGGGGATTAGAGAAAGAGTGGTGGGTGCGAGAGAGGGGGTGAGCGAGAGGCTGAGAGAAAGAGAGTGAGAGAGAAAGGGGGCTTACACAGAGGAGGGGGAACTGACACAGAGGAGGGGGAACTGACACAGAGGAAAGGGGGCTGACACAGAGGAGGGGGGTGACACAGAGGAGGGGGATGACAGAGAGGAGGGGGGTGACACAGAAGAGGGGGGGTGACACAGAGGAGGGGGGTGACACAGAGGAGCGGGGTGACACAAAGGAGGGGGTGAGGAGGGGGGTGACACAGAGGATGGGGGGTGACACAGAGGAGGATGGGGGGTGACACAGAGGAAGGGGGTGACACAGAGGATGGGGGGTGACACAGAGGAAGGGGGTGACACAGAGGAGGGGGGTGACACAAAGGAGGGGGGTGACACAGAGGATGGGGGGCTGACAGAGGAGGGGGGTGACACAGAGGAGGAGGGGGGTGACACAGAGGAAGGGGAGTGTGACACAGAGGAAGGGGGGTGACACAGAAGATGGGGGGTGACACAGAGGATGGGGGTGACACAGAGGATGGGGGGGTGACACAGAGGAGGGGGGTAAGCTGACAGAGCAGATGAGACCTCAGGAGAAAGACATCATGAGGCAGGACTCCGGGAGCAAGCAGGTGCGATAATCGAATCCACAGTCCAGCCCCGCCTCCACACGTGACCAGCAGCAGCTCCGCAGGGCCATTCACAGACCCCCATGTCAGCCCGCCCCGCACATGGCCCATTCAGCCAATTACAGGGCACCTGCTGGCTCAGAGCGCACCGCTGTGTGACAATGATAGCGGGCACGGGATAATGCGCGCCGCCTCTCTAGATGTTGCGGCCGGGGACAGAGATCCGGCTGCCACTGGCCACAGGACGGTGGAATGTGTGCCCGGGTTTCCAGCGGGTGGAAAACCGGGCACATGTGTCAAAACCCGGACTGTCCGGGTCAAAACCGGACAGGTGGCAACCCTAATGTATAGCGATTTCTTCTTTACAGGGTTAAATAGATTAGTCTTAGATTGTGGATGCCTGTAGATTTAGAGATTTTAGTTTTAGGCTGGACTTCCACTTTAAAGTCAGACAGTGATCAGTTTCTTTGAGAAGTAACGCATATGTGATGGAAAATTTGAATTTAAAAAAAACGATCATTCATTCTGAGGTTTATTGAATATGTGTCTGTGAAACTGTTACTTGTGGCACAGTAATTAAGAGTATTTTGTGGTACAAGGACTGTGTATGTGTGTGCAGTGTATACAGGGAGTAGGCACAGATTCTGTTTAATCACCCCCCTTTTAAGCCCTTTCCACTGTTAGCTGGGTACACACTTAAAGTGGAAGTACACACCCATGCATGAATTGTACCTATAGGTAAGCCTATAATAAGACTTACCGTATTTATCGGTGTATAACACACACTTTTTTCCCCTTAAAATCAGGGGAAAATCGTGGGTGCGTGTTATACGCCGATACTCCGTCGAATTCCCCTGCTGAAACGAGCGAGAGGAGCGAGCGGAGCCGAAGCCGAAGTACACTCGGCTTTACTCGGCTCCTCTCGCAGTCCCCCCCATCTCTGACTGCGCCGCTGACATAGAGAAAGCCGAGTGTACTTCGGCTAGTCTCGGCTCCTCTCGCAGTCCTGCCCCTGACTGTGAGCAGAGCCGAGTCTAGCCGAAGTACACTCGGCTTTCTCTATGTCAGCGGCGCAGTCAGTGGAGATGGGCGGGACTGTGAGAGGAGCCGAGTCTAGCCGAAGTACACTCGGCCCCGCTCGCTCCTCTCCACAGAAATCGGCGCCAAATTTAAAAAACGCAGAGACTGACAAGGCTGCAAAGGCACTGGGCAAGGCTGCAGATGGACAGATGGACACTGGGCAAGGCTGCAGATGGACAGATGGACACTGGGCAAGGCTGCAGATGGACAGATGGACACTGGGCAAGGCTGCAGATGGACACTGGGCAAGGCTGCATGCTGCATTTAAATGTAAGGTTTTTTTCCTTAAAATTCCCTCCTAAACTTGGGGTGCGTGTTATACGCCGGCGCGTGTTATACACCGATAAATACGGTACTTATAGGTACTGTAAATATCTCCTAAACATGCATTGTTTAGGAGATATTTACTGTACATGCAGCTGGTGATGTCACCAATGCATATGCTGCTGATGTCCATGATGTCATCGCGGCTCCGGCCACTCATACAGCTGGACTCCACGAACCCAGAAGGAAGCCTTGTCATGAGTGAAAGCTTGCCGCTGGAATGGCTTTGTTCTAAGGTAAGTTTCACATAATGTGCTAGCATGCAATGCATACTAGCACATTACAACTTTGCCTTGCAGGTTAGAAAAAAAAATTGCCGGGGGTTTACTACCGCTTTAAAGATTTTCCTATGGGGCGTGGCCTAATGCAGCATGTGAACAGACGTCTTTCTTAGCAGCTCCGGGATCCCTCAGCACAATCCTGTGTAATCCTTCTTACCTGCCTATCCAATATGGCTGATTTTTCTCCTGGCTACTTGGGGAAGACCCTGTGACATTTTCTGAGACTTTGGTGGATGGGAAATCATAAGAAAAAACAGCCCCCGGCCAAGATGAGTATCACCACGTGCTCCTACCAAGATGGCCGCTGCTCCACTGCTCAGCACCTGTCCCTGGCATCCACACCTGAACTGTTTGGAGAGGAGCCCGATCCCTCCCCGCCACCTTCTCCTGGTGCCCCTGCTATTCTGGCGTTGCTGTCCCCAACCTCTCCTAGTAATGACGGCATGGAAGAAGATACGAAGCCAGAGCCCACCTTGCTGGATGTGCTTAAGCTCATTAAGGTAAATCACACTGACATCATGGGCAAGGTGGCGGAGCTCAAGCTGGACATAACTATAATGCGCCAGGACATGCTTAAGTGACTTGGAGGACACCGTTAACCCTGTCCTTTCTGCTATGAAAATCTGTGGCACCAAAATCAAATCATTGGAGGACAAGGTCGACGATTTGGAAAATCTTCTGCGCAGGAACAATCTGCACTTGGTGGGCCTGCCAGAGCGGGTTGAGGGCTCTGATCTGGGAGCCTTTCTGGAGAGCTGGTTTACTCAGGATTTCGGTAAGGACCGTCTATCCCTTTGTTTTGTCCTCGAAAGGGCTCACAGAGTCCCTGGCAGACAGCTCCCCGCTGGTAACCCTCCCCGCATCATGGTGATCCGTCTCCTCAACTACCAGGACAGGGACTCCATTCCGCGCTCTGCTCACCTGAAGGGGAGCCTAAAGATTAACAACGCAACAGTGTCCCTCTTTCCTGACTACTCCCCAGCTGTCTGCGCCTCGAGGGCTAAGTACCAACATGTCAAGCAAAAATTGAGGGAGAAGACCATCCAATATTCCATGTTATTTCCTGCCACATTGAGGGTTGTCTACCAAGGCCAGGTGCATTTCTTCCAAACCCCTGCAAATGCTCTCTCCTGGCTTGAATCCTTGCAACAGCCTAGTCGTTTGTCAGACTGGGCACCTGAAACCTGATCGGTGCTCTCCCTCTGTTATAATGTTTTGCCTTCTTTATCCCAGCTTCTGCAATCACTGCTGAGGCAGGTATCTACAATTTATTGCCTTGTCATGAGGATAAAGATCTCCATCTGGGAGACTATGCTGCTACTGCTAGTTTAATCTTTGGTCACTGACTGATCCAACGTTTGTTCATTGACTAGGGCTGTATTGGCCATGTTCCCTGCATATGTTTGCTCTTCGGGGACAAAGCCCGCTCCTTGTTTCTGGAGACGGGGCAGGGGTTGAATTTTGGTTGTGGTTTCTAGTACAAATGTCTATTCTTAATATGACTTTAATGACGGTAGGTATGAATGTTGTGTGTATGTGTGTGCTTGTTTTGCAGCCGTGTGGGGTACTATAGACAGCTCAAGGAGCTGACTGCCCGTACCTTTCTTTTACTTGTGTAGCGTTACCTCCAACTAAGAGGGTCGCAGATTTAGTTTGGGCCCTGAAGACAGCTCCGCCAACCCCCGGCAATTTACTCGACCCCCTACTGGCACAGTTAGTTATGGCAGCAATATAATTCTTATGCTATATGATTGAACTCAGACACCAAGGCAATAATGAAAGGGGTATCTAATTTACTTTAGACTTGTGATAAAAAGGTTAACAGTGGTAACAGTTTACAGGTAATAAGTTGCAGAGCCCTGCAGTAATAAACACACTATGCATTAAATGAACAGTAAAGGTGCGCCGCGTGGGCGACCGTTAATTAGGCGCCCTGTGGCGCAGTAACTAAATGAACTAACTAGCTGGCCAGGCCTGGCTCAGATATCTAAAACTCAGTCTATAGGGGGTGATGGTTTCTTCACCGGCAAGTCTTTAAAGGTGGTGCACATAATAGAATAACATTTGTAATCCAGTGGGACGATTGTAATAGAATAAACACTTTACTGAAGAACCTCTGAGTTCAGCTCTGATATGGATCTCCAGTGAGAGTATCAGATATAAACTTGTGGGCCACGGCAGTCTATAGGCACATCAGCAATAATCAGTATATGGTCTGAGCATACGCTCACTCACCCCTCCGGACGCGATTCCAGTCCAGGAACTTCCACTGACTGTGTCCTCACACACAGTGTCTCCAGCGATCGGGTCCCCGATCCAACCAAGGCTGTAGATAAGCAAAGTCAGATGCCACCCAGGCTCGCAGTGGGGTGGAAGGCTCTTTGGTGCTGCGCAAGGCCTTAGGCACATCCGCACAGGAGGATCAGTCACTGAAGTCTCGTGTCCCAAAGAGGCCGAGCCCCACCTCGCCTCCTCCTTTTATAACCCCTCCCATGAGTCTCTGGGGTGGAAACATTGCCGAAAGGGGTTCTGGGTAAGGTAGTCCTGGGAGTCTTAAAGGGGACCCCGCTACACACTCCCCCCACTTAAATTCTTTGGTCCCCAAAGAAAAATTCTAGCATACACTGCGTACAACCCCAGACAACATTGCATAAGAGGTTGGCATAGGGAATTCCCACCAAAACCGAGGGGTTGGATTCCCTTGCCCACAAGTCACAGTATCCTGAGTGGCCTGCCTAACTGTGCCAGAGAGTGAGTGGGGGTTGCCCTCTACCAAATGTACAGTGGAGGGATCCGGATTCTCTACACTCCTCCTAGCAGTGACCACAGAATCTTCTGAGCTCTTCCCCATTTGTGTGTAGGTCAACCTTCTGGGAGGCCTTATGACTCTGCGAGCCCTTTGTTCCCTTGGGGTTTCTGGCTCTGGCGCCGCAGGCTCTTCTTCTGTAACAGGCTCAGGCAACACGGCAGGCTCTGTAACATCTGCTTCAGGAGCCGAGGGATACATAGAGTCTCTAGGGTCCTGTTCAGGGTGAACATCACAGGCATCTTCCCAGTAGTCCGATGAAGGACTAGATGGGATGAATTCAGCGGCTTCTGCATTCAGTTGTCCATCTATAGTGTCTTCAGTAGTTGGAAGATCTATAGCAGAAGTTCCTTGAGTTGGGGAAGGCCACAGCCAGTCAAGCTCTCTCGCTTCATCTCCACTGAGTTCAGAAGCTTCTGTATCTTCAGTCCGAGAGGTCTGGGACCGAGTGTTTGGCCTGGGGGTATCCAGAATAGAGACTGGTTCAGGGGAGTCCCTCACTGGAGGTATCCTGACCGCTTCAGCAAGTGGGAGCAGGTGGTTTCGATGCCACGTCTTCAGTGGGCCTACCTTTCCTTCTGGCTTCAACTTGTAGACAGGTAGGCCCGGCAGCTTCCTACAGATGACATAGGGTTCAGATCTCCATCTGTCTGCAAGTTTGTGTTTTGTGTTTTCCAGGGATCCCCAGATTGCGTAGCAGTACTCGGTCCCCAGGCTGCAGGTCTTGTAGCCGGACCTTCAAGTCAAAGTTTCTTTTGTTTCGAGCTCCCCTTTGATCTGAGGCCGCTTGAGCTTGTTCATAGGCTACTTTCAGGCTGTATCTGAGCCTGTCCACATATCCTTTGTGGGATGTGGCTGAGGAATGGTCTAAAGAGGTGCCAAAGGCCAAGTCCACAGGTAACCTCGCTTCTCTCCCAAACATGAGTCGATACGGGGAGTAGCCTGTAGCATCACTGGTGGTGCAGTTGTAAGCGTGTACTATAGCTGCTATGTGTTTGCTCCAATGTTGTTTCTTCTCACTTTCCAGAGTCCCCAACATGTTAAGCAGGGTTCGGTTAAACCTCTCCCGCTGAGCATCTCCCTGTGGGTGGTAAGGTGTAGTTCGAGTTTTCTTGATTCCTAACGAATCCAGAAGTTTCCGGATCAGTCGACTCTCAAAGTCCCTTCCTTGATCTGAATGAAGTCGCTGAGGCAGCCCATAATGGAAAAAATACTTTTCCATAAGTACCTTGGCTACTGTGGAAGCCTTCTGGTCTTTGGTTGGGAAAGCTTGGGCATACCGGGTGAAATGATCGGTTATCACCAGAACATTTCCTAGTCCACTCAGGTCGGGTTCGAGGCAGAGGAAATCAATGCACACCAGATCCATTGGGCCTTGACTTTGTAGATGGCCCATTGGGGCAGCTTGATGGGGTAAAGTCTTCCTCTGGATGCAGCGTGCACATGAATGGCAGTACTCTTCCACTTCTGCCCTCATGCAGGGCCAATAGAACCGACTTCTGACAAGTTGAAAGGTCCTTTCCGCCCCTAGGTGGCCATGATTGTCATGTAGGGCAATCAGAACAGTCTCTCTGTGTTTTTCCGGAAGAAACAATTGCCATTTATCTTCCAGGTCATCAGAGGGGCCCCTTCGGTAGACCACTCCCTGATGCACCTGTAACCTGTCCCACTCTTTCCTCAACAGGCGAGCTTCCTTTGAGGAGTGACTCAGAAGTCTGTTTGGATCCTGATTCTCCAGGGCTTCCAGAACCATTTTCCCCATGGGGTCTTCTAATTGGTCACATCTTAGCTCCTTCTTGGACAGCTTTGGCAGATGGTCTTCCTCCAGTTGAGTTACTCCACAGTATTGTTTGGGGACTCCTACCATGGTAACTCCTATCTCTTCCGCCCTTGAGCCCCCTCTGGCTTGTAATTCAGCCCCTTGACAAAGGGCCCGCACCCCGTCTGGTGCCACTTGAGTCCAGTCTTCCATGTAACGGGTGGGACCATGAGATCTTCTGGACAGAGCGTCTGCATCTCGATTCCCAATCCCTGGCCTGTACTTTAGGCTGAAATTGAATCCAGACAATGCGGCCAGCCACCTGTGTCCAGTGGCGTCCAGCTTTGCTGTAGTGAATAGGTAGGTAAGGAGATTGTTGTCGGTCTTCACAGTGAACTCCGCCCCATACAGGTAGTCTTTGAGCTTGTCTACTACCGCCCACTTAAGGGCCAGGAACTCCAGCTTGTGAGTGGGTTAGTTTTTCTCAGAGGGGGTCAGGCTCCTGCTCACGTAGGCAACAGGCCGTAGTTGCCCTTCGTGTTCTTGATAAAGTACTCCTCCCAGACCGTCATGACTAGCATCTACGTGTAGTTCATAGGGTTTGGTTGGGTCTGCGTAAGCCAAGACTGGAGCAGTGGTTAGGCTCTTCTTCAACGCCTGAAAGGCCTCTTCACACTTCTGGTTCCACTGATCTCTGACTGACTCTCCCGGCTTCCTGGGCTCTGAGTCGTCCTCTTCTCCCTCAGTGTTGAGCAGTTCATTCAATGGTCTAGCAATTCGGGCGAATCCTTCCACAAACCTCCTGTAATAGGAGCAGAACCCTAAGAAGGATCTGAGTTCTGTTACTGTGGTGGGTCGTGGCCAGGAGGTAACTGCCTCCAATTTCTCAGGGTCTGTGGCCACCCTTTCTTCAGACACTATGTGCCCCAGATAGTTCACAGAAGACTGGTAGAACTGACACTTCTCAGGCGAAAGCTTGAGTCCCTCCTCACTGAGTCTCCTCAAGACTTTTTCTAGCCTCTCCTCATGTTCCTCCAGGGTTCTTCCAAAGACAATGACATCGTCCAGGTATACAAGGACTTCAATAAGGTTCATGTCTCCTACAGTCTTCTCCATGAGACGTTGGAAGGTAGCAGGAGCTCCAGACAGTCCCTGAGGCATTCGATCAAACTCAAAGACCCCCACTGGGGTTATGAAGGCTGTCTTCTCCTTGTCTTCTGGATGCATAGGGATCTGATAGTATCCACTCTTGAGATCCATAACGCTGAACCACTTGGCTCCAGACAAACTCTGTAAAGCGTCCTCTATCCTCGGAGTGGTGTACTGGTCGGGTATGGTTCTCCTGTTGAGAGTCCTGTAGTCTATACAGAGCCTCAATGACCCATTCTTCTTCCGGACCACCACTATCGGGGAGGCATAGGGGCTTCTAGACTCCCGAATCACACCAGTCCTCTTGAGTTCTGCAAGTTGTTCCCTTAGATCCTCCAGATCTGCTAGTGGGACCCGCCTGACCCTCTCTCTGAAGGGCTTATCTTCTTGGAGGCGGATCCGATGGGTGGCACTCCTTGCACACCCCACATCGAACTCATCTTTGGAGAAGATCTTCTCCATCTGGTCAACTGGGCCTTGGCCCTCTCTTTCCAAGCCCTGGGCAGATTCGGGTTTTCCATGGACAGCTTCTCCCAAGCATCTCCTCCTTCACCCATCCCCTGGACTTCTGACAGGGTAACAGGGGCAGCAGGGCTCACCTGGCCCAGCAGCATCCTGGCTGGGATTTCCATGGGGCCATCTGTAGTGTTCCTAACACTCACCGGAACTCTACAATGGGCCTTCTTCAGGGCCTTCAGTGGAATCACTTCTGGTATCACTTCCAGACCGGAGGACTCTTCCCTTGGGTCGGACTCCAATATGACAAAGGGTCCAGGCTGCTCCCAAGTAAGCTTCACAGTGGCTCTGAGACAGGTTACTTCGCCGGGCTGCAACACTACCCCTTCTCTTCCAAGTCTCCACACCTTCCCTATCCCCTCTCCAGGGGTCTTCTGCTCTAGGACCAGCCGTTGGTAGGCCGTCTTCAGCATGGGGTGGATCTTGGTGGCCGCTTGCCCCTTCTCTTCCACTAGAGGGGTCAAGAGTCTTCGGACCAGGTCCGTGTTTGTCCCTATTATAAGGGAACTCTTGTTGGCTCCTGGCGGTCGGGGGCACACAACTGCCAGGGTGTCAAACACTTCTGCCTTCCCAGCCATGGATGGGTCAAAAGTCATTTTGACGGGCAGATAGCCATCGTAGGGGAAACTCTGGGTTCCAATCCCACATATTTCCAGTTCCTCTATCTTCTGGATGGGCAGATGACTCAAGTGTTTATCGTAGAAATTCCGGTATAATAGGGTCACTTGTGCCCCAGTATCCAAGATTGTTCTGGTGTAGACTCCCTCCACTTGAATGGGCACTATAGGAGATGGGCCTACCAACTTCTCCGGATATGGCCTGGCAGGGGTCGCCTTCTTCTGGCCCTTTCCTTTCGGACTCTCTCTCGTCCAATTCCATTTGGACTTTAATGTTTCTTGAGTCTGGTATGCATTGATTTCCCTCCTTTCAATGGGTGTACGGACCCGCTGAGGGACACTATTGTTTTTCTTAGGTGTGCACCCCCTCTGAGGAGTGCTGTGCCTCTTCTGAGGGGTCTTGCCCCCTTTCTCTGGGGTGTATCTCTGTTGAGGAATGTTGTGTTTCCTCTGAGGTGTTTTGTCTCCTCTTTTCTTCTGCTTCGCATTCAGCTTGGAGCTCACTGAAGGTGATGGGCACCCGGTTGACTCCTTCACCGGTGCCCTCTGAAGTTTCCCACCGGCTTGTGGTTGTCCGTTTTCTTCTTCTTGGGACTGGAACATGTAGCTGCAATATGGTCAATTCCTCCACAGTTAAAGCAGACTATATCTCCCCATTCTTGTAAAGATGCGGGTGCTGAAGCAATTGGGAATAATTCCTTCCTTGGTACTTCTCTCTTGGGACCCTCTGGGTCTTTTGCTATCAGAGAGGTCAACATCTCTAACACCTTGGACATTTGAGATTTTAGAGTGTCTACCTCTGAAGCCTCGTACACACGACCGATTTTGTCGTCGTAAAAAACACGTCGTTTTTTTCGACGAGATTCTTGTTAAGCTTGTCGATTTTCTCGTCAAGCTTTCCATGCGTACACACTGACATTTCCCAATTTCCTCGTTGTTCTCCGCGCTCACGTCCAGCACGTACGACGGCACTATAAAGGGGAAGATCTTTTTTCTTGGCGCCACCCCTTGGGCTGCTTTTACTGATCTCGTGTTACCGCGTGTGAAGTAAAAGTTTGGGAAGAGACGATTCGCGCTTTTCAGTCGTCGTACTTTTCAGATCGTTTTCTGCGGTTCAGTTTGTGCTTGTGGGTTCGTATCTTGACTTTCAGGGCGTCTAGGCAGGTCGTATCTGTTTTACAGTGCGTTCTTGCCTGTTTGTTTCTGATTTTCAGTTCGTTATTCATAGGCCTTGCTGTTCTAAAGTGCGTTCTGTTCTGTACGTTCTGATAAGACGACCGTTTCTTAGCCATGTCGCCTGGACGGTCTCGTCGTCGAGTTCGTGCTGTGCGTGCGCTTGGTGTTGGTCTGCTTGTTTTGGACCAAGACCAGTCCATGAATGGTGTGAGGAGGAGTTCATGGACCAAGAATTGGTTGCTCCAGCGGGACCAATTCTGCCATATGCCTCTGCTGCGGGAGATCGTCGAGAATAATCCTGAGGACTACAGGAATTTTCTGCGGATGTCTGACCCCGTTTTTCAGGAACTGTTGGCTTTGGTGTTCCCCTATATTACCAGGAAGGACACCGTTATGCGGGAAGCCATCAGTGCTGAGCAGAGGCTCATCGCCACGTTACATTATCTGGCGACAGGGAGAAGTCTTCAGGACTTGAAGTTCACCACAGGCATCTCCCCCCCCGGCTCTGGGCCTCATAATCCCAGACACCTGTTCTGCCATTATACAAGTCCTGCAGGAGGACTATATTAGGGTAAGTTTTCTCCCTTAACA
Source organism: Rana muscosa (assembly GCA_029206835.1). NCBI lineage: Eukaryota > Metazoa > Chordata > Amphibia > Anura > Ranidae > Rana > Rana muscosa. Next base: position 568,436,440 of record CM055118.1, read on the forward strand.
TCACATTTTATGTATTACATGTATGCTAATGTATTATATTTCTTTCATCCTTCCCTAATTACCATGATTGTAATATGCTGAGAATGTCCCCTTTGTCCCCCTGCATGCTGGAAGCTTTAGATTGCCCCTTTTTTCTCCTCCATAAATATTTCCCTTCACTAACTTTTCCAGCAGGGGCGCCTGTTGCTCCAAATGTTTGGGGGTTCAAACACCAATTTAGGAAATAAACTTCCTCCTTTTTTGCTCTGGTGCCTATTAAACGCCCCCAGTTGTCCCCTCTAATGCAGCCATTTTGTTCACTCCAATGCAGCCATTTAGTCCCCTCTAATGCAGTCTGTTTCCCCCCAGCCCTGCACTTACCTTCTTGTGGTCAGCGCCATCCTTCTTCTGTCCTTGATGTGTTCTCCTTCCCTTGATGTTGCATCAGCCAATCATGTTACCATTAAACAGACTTGGTGAACATGATTGGTAGAGCAGCCTGCCAGTGTTTCCCCAAGGAATGCCCCCCCCCTGCGTCCCCTATTTTACTTTTAGGAAGCCAATTACATCCCTCAGGTTGTAATGTGCAAGACTATTTTACTACCTGTTTCTGCTATGCAATTTGAACCCCCTAAATGCTGCAATTATTCATATGTCGGTCGCTTTACAAAAGGCCATCCACCTGAATAGTGGGCGGCATAGACAATACATAGGTTAATGCAACGCATGAACCTATGTATTGTTCTGAGTGATGGGCACAGGAGAGAGGGGGCAGTGCTCCAGCGCCCACTCTGGACGCACCGCCACTGCAATGCTATCCTGTGGCCAAACACATCTCCCCCCCCCCCAAATTTTTTTTTAGTAATGGCCCATCAGAGGGGGTGATGAATATGATAAATGAGCCTTCCATTATACTTATTTTAAACACCTTAATAAACGTAGAATTTGATTGATGTTGGCCTCTAATGTTTTTTCAGAGAATTTCCTTGTAATGTATGACTTTTGTATTCTAATATTATTTCATCTTGTTTCACTCCACAGCTTCCTTCCACGCCACAGGAATGGCAGACTGTGGCATCGGAGTTTGCCACGCGGTGGGACTTCCCCAACTGCGGTGGTGCCATAGACGGGAAGCACGTCAGCATCGTGCCGCCCCCCCGTTCTGGGTCCAACTACTACAATTACAAGGGGTTTCATAGCATTGTGCTGATGGCGGTGGTGTCAGCACGGTATGAATTCCTCTATGTTGATGTAGGGAAGAATGGCCGGATGTCCGATGGGGGATCCTTCATCCAGACGGAGTTTGCCCTCCGTCTCCAGAGTGACGACCTTGCATTGCCACCGGATGCAGGGAATATTGAAGGACTCCCCTTTGTTTTTTTGGCTGATGAAGCCTTCGGACTCGGACGGCATCTTATGAGGCCATTTCCACAGAGGACCCTGACCCCAGACAAGAGGGTGTTCAATTACCGGCTGGCCAGGGGCCGAAGAGTTGTCGAAAATGCCTTTGGCATAATGGCCAGCCGGTTCCGCCTTTTTATGACTTCAATACACTTGGCGGACTACAAAATAAACTATGTTGTATTATGCTGCTGTGTGCTACACAACTTTCTGAGCCAAAAATCTAATTCCTATATGGCCTCAGTTTTGCCAGAGGCTGGACTTTCCCCTGCAAATCCCCTGCCGGGCCTGGAATCTGCCCGTCCTGGCTTGCCCTCCCAAAATGCCCGTGAGGTTCGGGACAAATACATGGAGTATTTCACGGGCAGGGGGGCAATTCCTATGCCAGCCTATGTCTAAGGATCCAAATAAAAAGCTTGTTTAAACCTTTAATTATTTGTTCTTTCCTGTCTCCTAGTTTGTCTTTGTGCATTTGTAGTGCCAAGTGTATTTTACTTTAGTAACTAACAACCATTTCACTATGTAACCTTACAAAATAACCAAATAAGCTTAGAGGGTATTACAAAAAGAAGCTACACGTTGTTTGTGGTCAAATATTTTACTCTGTGCACATTCTCACCATTTTTAGTTTTTTCTTGTTTTTTGGCAATTTTTTGCTTATGAAAATACAAAAATAACAGTTGCATTCCAAAAATTACAACATTGGATACCTCTGAGCAATCTGAGACATTCACTTACACAAACTATGTCTCTATGTGCCCGTCCTAATATGGGGTCCTGCCACCCCTTGCCCAGCCAAAAATTGAATATGCACACATTTGGGATTTTTTTCATCTAGGAAGTTTACAATCCTGATCCCTATTGTCAACATGTGCCATCTGCCATCAGGGGTGATCAATGGACGTGTTTTGGGGGTGCAACCCCTTCCTCAGTTCACCGACTTTAGATACGAGGAAGGGGTTGCACCCCCAAAAGACGTACATGGATATCCCCTGATGGCAGATAGCACATGTTGACACACTGTGTGCAGATTCAATTTTTGGCTGGTTTGATTGTCAAAAATATTCGAAAAGGTGCAAAAACAAACATGTAAAAACAAATGTGTTTGGATGGCTTATTGAATTCTCCCCAAAACATCGAGAATGTCTTTAAATGTTTGTTCCATCACATGGATTCTTTGTTTAATTAGGTCCAGTTCCGTGCTACATTCCATCACTTGCTGGATGAGGCGGAGGGCACTGTCAGCAGAGAACCGTGTACTATCCTTCACAACATTTATATACCCTAAAAACAAAAAACAAAAGGTATTATAACTCTGCAGGCCTACATCTCTTACCTGAAGCTGTGGTGACAGATACTGACCTGTTGTGGTGACCAGATCCACAACGTCATCCACCTCTCCTTCCTGCACCTCTCCTTCCTCCACATCAACTTCCTGCACATCTTTCGGTTGTGGGTCTTTGGGAGTTTGGGGTTGCTTGGAAGTTGTGGGGTGCATGTGCTCCCTGGAGTGTCCTCCTCCCAGTCTTCTCTCCCCTATGAGAATCAAACAAAAGGTCTATTTATCACACTGTAAATCTCAATGTTTAAATAAAAACAGGCTAAATTGCTTGGAAGTGTGGTACAAGTGTGTGTTTGGGCGGAATTTAAAGAAGAATGCATTATTTATGACCAAGAATATGTTTAGTATTCACCTTTGGATGTAATTTATTTGACATGGAGGCACCACAAAAATTCTAGGATGCACCTGTGTGGGACACCCAAAAAAGGCGGGTCTGGTGGCCCACACTATAGTGCTCCAAAGTACAGATGTGGAAGCAGCTGCTGAGTGTCCTCTCCTTTACACTGATAAAAGTTTGCATTTCATTCTCTTTACAAACACATCATCTAGACTAAAAATTTCGCCACAATATTTGAGCAAAAATGGCAGATGTCTAATTACTTTTGTGGCTCTAAAATAAGCCAAAACCGCGGATAGTGGCCGAACGAAGTGTCGGTAACGTGACGAACGATTACTGTGCCCAACCAAGTTCAAAATATTACATTTTGGAAGGGAGTCCAATATGAGAAACCAAAATAAAGAGCAACATGTCAGTTTAGAAAAAGATTAATAGCAGAAAAGTCTACATTTTACTTACTTTTAGCGAGCATTCTCTTTATGCTCCTCAACTGCTCTGGCTCCCTCAGTTTGAGGTCTGACCACCTCTTTTTGAGCTGCTCATTTGAGCGTTTCACCCCGAAATTCGCCTTCAGACTCTTCACGACTTTAGTGAGGATTTTGGCCTTCCTTCTATTTGGTTTGCTATACGGCCCATGCTTTGCATCATAATCAGACTTGAGCAAGATGTCCACCATCTCCGCCATCTCCGCAAAAGACATATTCAATGCCTTGAATCTCCTCCTTGATCGTGACGTTTCCTTGGTCTCCGGGCTTGTCTCCTCCTCGTTAGTTGCGGAATTATCAGACACCTGCTGTAACTCCGCCATATCTGTCTGCGTGCCGAAAGAGAAGGGGCGGGGAAAAGATGTTAGTTAGAACGTCATGGGCGGGCGACGCATGCGTGGTGTGTATATAGCAAACACACATGTGACTATAGTACGTTCGGTGTGCGGAGAGAGGAGTTCAAGTGACGGACGTGCGAACGAAGGTATGTGATTTTGTGACTTGTACAAATTGTTGGCCTATACTGTCTTGAGAATGTTGGAGGATATATATGGTGACTAGGATGTTAAGGAGGTTAGACTGTTTGCCTCACATTAGTTATATATAATTTATTTAACTTGCAGATACAATATGAATGTCTTTATAAGCGACAAGGATTTCCTGGCGGAATTTATTGACCGGGTAAGGGAGCTGCCGGCTCTGTGGGAGACGAAAAACCCCATCCACAAAAAAAGAGGGGTGAGAAAAGCAGCGCTGTAGAAGCTGCTCCCATTTGTGCATACCAAGGTGCCCACAGCCACAGCAAAACAAGTGGACACTAAAATTGGGAGCTTGAGAGGTACCTACAGGACTGAACGCTCTAAGGTGCTGGCTTCTCAGAGGTCAGGAGCAGCAGCAGGTGATGTTTATGTCCCGATTTTGTGGTACTACAACAGGATGTCCTTCCTGGATGACCACATTGAGACAAGGCCATCACTCTCCACTCTTCCCCCCAGACTTCCCTGCAGCCAACCTGAGCCTTCTCTGGAGCAAGAGGAGGCAGCCATCCTGGATGATCCTGATTTGGCCATCTGGAGCCAGGTATAGTATTAACTGAAAATGTATTGGGATAAACTTAATGTTTGACAAATATGTCAAGATGACAAACATAAAATATTTTGGATTCCACAAGTGAAATCAAGATCTGTAGACATTAGTCTGCACTTAATTGGGTGCTAAATAGTCAATCTGATGTAGTGGTAAATTTAAAGCAAGGATTTATGGATTTACATTCTAATTGCTTCAATCAGGATTACAAAGTTTGATGCAAAGATTAAACCAACATATTAAACTATGTCCCTTTTTCATACACAGAATGAAATCAGCCAGGAGGAGGGTCTGGAAACTGTCAGGCAGGAGGTGGCAGGGCCCAGTGCCAGACAGGAGGTGGCAGGGCCCAGTGGCAGACAGGAGGTGGCAGGGCCCAGTGGCAGACAGGAGGTGGCAGGGCAAAGGAGAAGCACCAGATCCCAGGTGCCTCCCATCCGGCTTCCCAAAAGAGGCAGGAGGGACAGGAGCACGAGTGAGGCAGCAATGGCCCTTATTCGTGAGGCCCATGCCACCCTCCAGGAGCCCAAATCCCCTGAAGAGGCCATTGCCGGCCTAGTGGAGACTAAGTTCAAGGTGATGAGCATGGAGCAACGCCTCCTATGCGAGCCCCTGCTCATCACCTTGCTCAACAAGGGGGCGATGGAGAAAATTACCCCCAATACCGCCATATGTGAGGTGGCACAACTGACCCAACCTCAACCTCCACCTCCCCCTTCTTCTTCTGCCCCACCCCCTTCTGCTACACCTCCCCCTTCTTCTTCTGCCCCACCCCCTTCTGCTACACCACCACCTTCTTCTTCTGCCCCACCCCCTTCTGCTACACCTCCCCCTTCTTCTTCTGCCCCACCCCCTTCTGCTACACCTCCACCTTCTTCTTCTGCCCCACCCCCTTCTGCTACACCTCCACCTTCTTCTTCTGCCCCACCCCCTTCTGCTACACCTCCACCTTCTTCTTCTGCCCCACCCCCTTCTGCTACACCTCCACCTTCTTCTTCTGCCCCACCCCCTTCTGCTACACCTCCACCTTCTTCTTCTGCCCCACCCCCTTCTGCTACATCTCCTCCTCCTGACAGGAGTACCCCTCCAGTGGCCCAGCCTCCAGCCAAACGAAGAAGGAAGGCTGCAGGGAAGGCTTCAGGGAAGGTTGCAGGGAAGGTTGCCAGGAAGAAGAGGAAGTGATGGCCTTGCTTCATTGTGGTCGGACAGAAGGCAGCCTGTTGTAGTACCACACACTTGGGACATATATATCACCTGCTGCTGTTCCTGACCTCTGGGAGGCCAGCATCAGATTGTGTTCAGAAATGTTGGCCTTCTCAAGCTCCCAATTTTAGTGTCCACACAGGGTTGCTGTGTGCTCTGGGGTCCCTGGGATGCACAAATGGCAGCAGGTTCTCCAGCGCTGCCTTCTCTTTATTTTATTTCGAAACATGAATAAATGTGATTTTTGTTTAAGTTCATACTTGACTATGTGTATTTGTAAAAATTAAAAATCTAGCTTTGGAGTAAGCAGATACATTTGACTGACAAAAAAAGGGACAGATATCACCCCCCCCCCCCCCCAAAAGAATAACTAAATCTGATTTGCAAAAAAACATGGGGGGAAATTTAACTAATATAGATTCCAAAATTAAATGGGAGATCACTATCAAAACATTGTGAAATTATAATTAACATCATTTTTAAAAATATAACCATTTAAATTATTCCTAAAAACTTGCACGATAAAATACACATAAATCTTCTTAAGAGCAGCATGAAAAAGGTTAAAAAAAAAGTCATAACTCTGTGTGAATATCAGCAGCAAAAGAAGGTCACTCGTTTTGATTAATGTAACATTCTAACGAAGATTTCAATGCAGAACATTTAAACGATGCAATATTTTTGAGCGTGACGAATGTGCTCTCTCCATTACGAAGGCTTGTTTTACCAGGAGATGCGCTCCCGTCTCATAGTTGCTTGTGAGCATGCGCGCTTTTGGAAGAGTCGTAAAAGCATACACACGAACCATTTTCTCATCACAAAACAGCCCGACGAGAAACACGACGAGGAAATCTGGAATCCTGACGAGAAAATAGAGAGCAGGTTCTCTATTTTCTCGTTGAGATTCTCGGCAATTTTCTCGTCGTAAAACCATACACACGAACGTTTTTCTCGACAAAAAAGCTCTCGCGGCACTTTTCTTGACGGTTTTGGACGAGAAAATCGGTCCTGTGTACGAGGCCTGAGTCTCTTTCAGGGGTCATCACTGGATTGACTAGCACCTGTGCGGGGACATTTGTCTTAATCATTTGCTGGTCCTGTTGTAGCGCCTCCTCATCTCTGATGATTTTTATCAAGTCAGCATAAGTCAGTAACGTTCCTCCTCCCGAGGTTTTCAGGTGCAGCCAGACTGGATCCGAGCGTAACGCTCCCTTTAAGACCTGCTTCATTCTTGCCGCATCTGTATCTTGGGGCTTCATTCCCTTCTTCAACACAATCTTGCACAGCAACCTGTTCAGTCTCCTAACATACTCTGAAAGTTTCTCCCTTGGCTGTTGGAAAGTGTGTTCAAATTGGTAGACCATCTCTGTCACCTTTTCCAATTGACCAAATTCTTCCTGTAGCATGGCTAGACAGTCTTGAGCCGTGCAATCTGCATTCCCAAACCGAAAGCTTTTCACTGCTTCTGCTGCTGCGCCTTTGAGGCTCTCTATCACTCGTTGCCTCTTCTGCGCTTCAGGCACCTCCCATGCCTCTACTGCTTGTAATGCCTGCTCCACCCAGGTATCAAAATCTTCTTCCCCTGCAGGGACAGGGAGCTTCCCTGAGAATGTTTTCAGTCTCCGGTAGCTAGTCTCTACATGCACCGTGTTTGTCTTCTGACATTTGATTAGTAGATCCCCTATTACCTTTATCAATTCTGGTGATATAGCAGTGGCAGGTGCGGGTGCCACTGGGGGTGTCACCCCACCTCCTCTTTCTGGTGAGGTACGGGCCGCAGCCTACGGTGATCCCATCTGTGATGGTTCCTTCTTTATAGTTACTGCGGGCGCCAACCTATAGGTTCTATTGTCTGGCGTCTTTACACACTTGTGCTTGCAAACCTCTGGTATCCCGTCTCCGTATTCCACCAGTGCATACTGATATGAAGTGTCTGGGTCTGATTTTATATCTATCACCCATGGTGTGTGATCTGGGGACACTAACTTCATTAACTCCTCTACCATGTCAGTCTTCCATTCCTCCCCTGGGAGACTGATGACTATCGAGTTGTTCGGCTCTGCCCTAGAGGTTTTGCACCACTCTTCTATTGCTTGCGGGTCCATGCTGACACCTCTGGCGTTTAATTGCTGTATCAGGATCCCGGACAAGAAACCCCACGTGTAGCGTTACCTTCAACTAAGAGGGCCGCAGATTTAGTTTGGGCCCTGAAGACAGCTCCGCCAACCCCCGGCAATTTACTCGACCCCCTACTGGCACAGTTAGTTATGGCAGCAATATAATTCTTATGCTATATGATTGAACTCAGACACCAAGGCAATAATGAAAGGGGTATCTAATTTACTTTAGACTTGTGATAAAAAGGTAACAGTTTACAGGTAATAAGTTGCAGAGCCCTGCAGCAATAAACACACTATGCATTAAATGAACAGTAAAGGTGCGCCGCGTGGGCGACCGTTAATTAGGCGCCCTGTGGCGCAGTAACTAAATGAACTAACTAGCTGGCCAGGCCTGGCTCAGATATCTAAAACTCAGTCTATAGGGGATGATGGTTTCTTCACCGGCAAGTCTTTAAAGGTGGTGCACATAATAGAATAACATTTGTAATCCAGTGGGACGATTGTAATAGAATAAACACTTTACTGAAGAACCTCTGAGTTCAGCTCTGATATGGATCTCCAGTGAGAGTATCAGATATAAACTTGTGGGCCATGGCAGTCTATAGGCACATCAGCAATAATCAGTATATGGTCTGAGCATACGCTCGCTCACCCCTCCGGGCGCGATCCCAGTCCGGGAACTTCCACCGACTGTGTCCTCACACACAGTGTCTCCAGCGATCGGGTCCCCGATCCAACCAAGGCTGTAGATAAGCGAAGTCAGATGCCACCCAGGCTTGCAGTGGGGTGGAAGGCTCTTTGGTGCTGCGCAAGGCCTCAGGCTTCAGGCCTTGCACTCCGGCACATCCGCACAGGAGGATCAGTCACTGAAGTCTCGTGTCCCAAAGAGGCCGAGCCCCGCCTCGCTTCCTCCTTTTGTAACCCCTCCCATGAGTCTCTGTGGTGGAAACATTGCCGAAAGGGGTTCTGGGTAAGGTAGTCCTTGGAGTCTTAAAGGGGACCCCGCTACACTTGGTTTAATTTTCTATATTTCATCATGTCTCGAGTCGCGTGCATTTCCTGGACTGTGCTGGGATTAAATTCCAAATTTTAGAGGGCCTCTCTATTTGACTTCCTTACGGCACATAATCCGCATATACTGTGCCTGCAGGAAACGCATCTAATGGGGTCTAAGGTCCTCGCTCTCAAAAAACATTGGGTAATGCATGGGTACCACTCCACATATTCTAATTATGCTTGGGGAGTGTCCATTTTAATACGGAAAGGTCTCCCCTTATCATGTGACTGGATTGTTTTGGATCCTAAAGGCCGCTATATATTTCTCCAATGCACAATATACGCCATGCCATTACTGATGGTGGTGGTATATGCTCCTTCCCCTCTGTCAGGGCTGCAATCTTCACAGAGTTAAGTGTTAATTTCTCCACCTTGCCAACGCTTGCTACCCTTATTGTCGGGGACTTCAACTCCGTACTTGACCTCTGTCTGGAGTGCTTGAGATCTCTCCAATATGAATCTAGGCTGTTTGGTCAGTGGTACACTTCCTTTGGCTATGTTGACCTATGGCGACAAAAAAATCCCACAGTTAGGGCTTACTCATGCCAATCTCGGACGTACCGTACTCTTTCCATGCCGGATCTAGTCCCCTATATCCAGACAGTCTCCTATTTAAATCAGACGATATCTGACCACTCTGCCCTGTGTGTAGAACTACTGTTAGGACATAGGCCCTCCTTTCCCCAGTGGAAGCTCTGTCCCCTCTGGACATCTACACCTGGCTTTCAGGAACCCATTCGGCAGGACATGTCTCACTACTGGAGGGACAATCCTGGGTCCTCATCCATGGGCCCCACATGGAATGCCTTTAAGGCAACTGTGCGGGGCTCCTATATCTCTCACATGGCCAGGCATAGGAAATCTACCCAGGCTACTCTTCGGACCTTAGAGGCCTCCTTAGAGACAGCTAGGGCCCAATATACTGCACTCCCCACTTCGGACTCCCATGGTGTCCTGGTGGAGGGACATAAAGCCCTGGATCTTCACAGGGTGAACACAACTAATAAGCAACAACTCTATTTGTCGGCTAGGTTACACAAATATAGTGGGAAAAATTGGATGATGCTGGCCTATCTTTCTCACACGGAATACACAAATAGATCCATATCACAAATTCAACTACTGGATGGATCGGTTTATCGGATCCCTTGACCATAAACCAGACATTCAAGTCCTTCTATGAATGCCTATACTCAGACCCGCCCCCCCCCCCCCCCCGCCAAACTTGAGTCGGTGTGGTTCTTTGAGCCCATCCAATTCACTACATTGGAGGACTTCCACAAACTTATTTTGGATAAACCCCTGACGATTGAGGAAATTACAGAGGCCATATACTCCTTCCCCCCTAATAAGACTCTGGGGTTAGATGGTCTGCCTGCTGAATGGCACAAGAATTAGAATTATGCAGAAGACTTGGCACAGAAACTACATTCTCTGTTCGGACAGGTACTAGAGGAGGGTGAGCATCCTGCCTCCATGTGCGAAGCCCTGATTGTAGTGTTGCCCAAATCCGAGAAAGACAAATTGTTATGTGGTTCCTACCGTCCAATCTCACTATTTAAATAGTGATGTTAAAGTGCTGGCTAAACTCTTAGCTATAAGACTACAAAAGGTTATTCTTCATCTTGTCCACCAGGACCAGTCTGGGTTCATGCCTGGAAAGAGTATGTAGCGCTTAGTTGCTACTAGTAACAAACATCCACCAAATCACCCTGCTGCCAGACCCCCATATATCACTTCTGAGACAATGAGCAGTCATTTGCGTTGTTTTGTTTTTGTTTATTGGGGGATATAACTTGGTTGGGTTAAAGGGGGATATGGGATGTCCATAGAACTTGTTGAATTGGCATCACATTTAGAGAACATTGATTAGTAGTGTAGCGGGACCCCCAAAAATGGGGTCGCTATGCTGTAAATTTAGGGGTAGTCTGGGCAATAGTATGGCTCAGATTTTACAATTCTGTTTAATATGGACTCTGCTCTGCCATGTTGTTGCCTGGTGTATAGTTCCCCTGGGCCTGGGGTGGCGCTGTTGCCCAGGTCTCGGGTTTAACCGCAGGTGGCGTTGTGGTATGATTTGGTGTCCTCTCTCGGCTGCCGTGCGGTGGGCGTTTTTTTTTTGCCTGCGGTGCATGCCGGGAGAGGGTACATAAGGGGCAGATGCCATTGGAGTGGAGGAGAGTGTGCCCCATGGGGGTGGTGTGCCAGGGGGATTCCAAGGACCCCTGGTGGCGAAGTCGCGCCCTATGGCCTTGCTGGCCGGGGGGGGTGTGAACTGGTCGAGGAGTCTCGGGCACCTTTAGCTCGAGGCTACAACGTTCCAGGTAGGCCCAGTACCTTCAACTGGGTCTACAACCAACACACTGGAGTCCCAGGGAACCCATGTAAGGGTGGCCCTCTCTGAAAGAGAGGAAACCGGGGGAGGACCTGTCCGATGGATCAGTGTAGGAATTCATGGTGAAGGAGAGGCCTGGTTACCTATCAGAGGAAAGGATTCATGAGTTGCAGTATAGATCCTGTAGTGTGTCCCACTGACACATATAGTCTCTAGTAATCTACAAGGGGTTTCAACTTCGTAACCAAAGGATTCTGTGGCAGAGGATCTCTTGAACATTGTCCGTGAAGGGGACAAAATTAAGGAAACTGTTCGTGCTTCACTCCGGCTGCTAGAACTGTGAGAGGGATCTATCCGGGTGAGCATATCATACTCAGGCTTGAGTGAAGAATAGGGTAGTTGGGTGTCGCGTGCCTGAACCTGTCCCTCTACCTACTTTGTCTCTATCTTCAACCTATTCCCAAATCTGTTTCAAGCAAGATAAAATAAACTCGTCTGTTAGGAGTTTAAACACTGTTTGGACACTGGCTTTCTTGGGGAGGAAGAACACAGACTTTTCCCTATACGCTAGGGACGCGAACCAATAGAGGGAGGTAACTCGCTGCAGGACCCAAAATTGTAAGAACACCGCTCAACCTCTTAAACCAGGAGGATCCGGGCATGTGGCACGGTGTGCCTTTATCCCTGCAAGGAGAAGGTAGGCAGGAGAAAAGGGTTGCCCTGAAGAACTGATGTACTCCTAACATTCACAGTCTCTTCCCCTGCATATCTCCATGCAGACTATTGCTCCTCCTCCTCTGCACTAGCTCCATCACTCCCAGGACTTTTTCTCCTCCTGCACAAATCTTCCACTGAGAAAACCGTTAGATTCTTGTCTCATCATCTTCAGTATGTCAAAAGAGGATAACTCTGAATAACCCCCAGATTGCTGGCTGTAATTAGTTACTGTTGTAATTGTAGCACACAGACCCCTCTTCCTTCCCTCTGGCTCACTCGTAGGAAAAGGGGCACACCATGCCACATGCCCGTAGCCTCCTTTGTGAAGAGGTTGAGCGGTGTAATGTACCTGGGTCTCTATGGTCGGGTTCTCCAGAGAATGGTTCCCGTCTTCACTGCAATAAAGACAAGTCTCTATCCCCCAATAATTCCAAGGTCCACACCAATTGCAACTCCAACGCAGAGTTTATTTTCTCATATGCATAGTCATTAAATAGGAAAGGATGGATGGAGAACAGGACAGCAAGAGGTGTTGGAGTAGGTCCAGGCACAAACGAATATGCATTCACTACCTATCTCTTCAGGTAGTCTCAGCTCATCCGGATAGTCTCCCATTAGAGTGGATCCTAGCAGCGGGAGTGATGCTCGAATTAGATTACACACAGTCTCTGCATAAACTCTGCCACAGATCTGGTGAATGTTAGGTCTCTGCCCCAGACCTGGTGGACGTTGGTTCTGGTATTAGGCCTCTATCAGGAAGATGACATCCCTCCAGAGAGTTACCGGGCCCCTTCCTTCACTGTGATCTCTCACCAGTCCCTCGTAAACGGTCCTCCCCCGGCCTCCTCTTCTAGATACGGGTCTCCTCGCAAGGCAGCACCCAGGGATTCCTCCTCCCTCTGTGGGCTCCAGCCGAAGGTGCTGGACCCAAGGCCTTCAGTTGCAGCCCCAGGGCTAAAGGTGCCTGGGACTGATCCGCCAGTGTACCGGGCCAGGAAATCCACCCCAGGGCTAAAGGTGCCTGGGGTGGCCATGAACAGGACCACCCACTCCCGAGGTCGGACCCCCGGGCACTCCCTCCATAGACCCCCTACAGACAGGGTCTGCCCCTTTTATATCCAGGCTGACATGCCCACCATACCACCGCCAAGAGGGGACATCCAAGGCACAGCACTGTACCAGCGGTTCAACCCTAGCCTCCGATGGCAGCGCCATCAACAGGCCACAGGGAACTATACACCAGCATCCCACCTGTAGTATAAGAATGGTTTTACAGAACACTATCAAATAGTGTGTTTGAGTACAACTACCACTCAAACATTCCCTTAGATTTAAAGACCCCGCTACACAATGTTGCTTGAATAATGTTACTTGAGTGCTGTTACTAGGCCAGAAGTCTGCAGCACTTCTCCCCGGCGGCCTAGCAATTTAGTAGCACGTGGTAACAGGTGGACTACTGCTCCCAGCTAGTCCGGCCTGCAAATCCTGCGCCCTCAGGCCACAGTGACTTGACACTACACCCCACAGTCTCTCCTCTGTTTCGGGACTCCTCACCAATGACCGTGTAAAGATGAGGACTACATCCATGACCGTGTAAGGATGAAGTTCCCTCCCAGACTCCCTGGCATGCCTCCGCACCCAGCACTCCACTTTGGTACACACACTGACCTTCTCCTGCCCCAAGTCCATGATGGAGAACTTTATCCGGAAATACGTTCCAGCAGCACCTCCTGCCCTTCTGCTCCAGGAATTTCTCATCTGTGACCGTGTACAGACTCGGACCTCATCCATGACATGTAAGGATGAGGTTCCCTCACAGCTCTCCCCAGGCCACTCTGCGTTCGGCGCCCCCCCCCCAGATGGGGACGCCCTACAGCAACTGCCTAGTATTCCATTCTCCACTTTTCCTGGCCGACAATCGCCCCCAGCAGCATGTGACCTCAGCTTATATGGGAGGCCTGACCCCTGCCAATACCGAATGGGGATTGGTCAGGGCTCCTCACATGAGCTGCCTGCTACTCCAGCACTGAGCCCTGCCTCTCTTCCAGAACAATCTCCCTGGAAGCAGGGGAGGCACCTCAGAACCAGAACACAGGTTGTACACACCCACTGCTACACTAACCACTCCCAGTCCCAGATCAAAACAAGCAGGCCTAGCCTAAAGCATAGGCCTGCCTAAATTTGCCTGTACTAACAGTTTCCCTAGAAAAATCCTATTCTAGCACTTACCTATGGTAGAGGGTGCTACAAGTATATACAACAATATTTGCCTCCTTTATTTGCACATACACAGGGCAGCTACTGACCAAAAAAGTGGACTGGTGCTATCATTGGATGTGCTGAAAGCCTTTGATACTGTTAACTGGTCCTTTCTCTGGGAAACTATGCATCGCATGGGCTTTACCCCCAAATACATCAAATGGGTCGCCTGCTCTACACTAACCCTAGGGCTAGGGTATGTACTAACAAAGATATATCAGATGTTTTTTCCTTACAGAGGGGAACAAGGCAGGGCTGCCCGCTTTCGCTGTTCCTGTTTGCACTGGCAATAGAGCCCCTTGCTCTGGCGGTGCGACAAACGGCGGCTGTGGGTGGCATCTGTTATGGGGAGCTGTTTAAAAAGATCTCTCTATATGCGGACGATGCCCTAATATATTTAGATGGCTCAGAACAGTCCTTTAATTCCCTGCTGGACATTGTATAGGAGTTTATGCTGCTACAAGTAGGCCCAGAAGTCTGTCTGGGGCCTACTTAACTAAAGGTGGTCCTGAGCTGTCTGTCCTGCGGGAAGAAGCCACTCAAGCGGAGAATATTCCAGGGGAGGACCTTGCTGGAGAGGACCGAGCTGATGGCTGGTATCTCAGGAAGGGCCTGGTCACTCGTTTGGAGGATGCACCCAAGTTAACCTACCTCACAGTACTACCGGATGGCTTAAAGGCTCAGGTACTGTGCAGCTGACCTAACTAACTGACTACTGGATATACAATCCTGTGGCAGGGGATTATCCAGGAGTTTCCACTTTTCACTCAAGTCTGTGGCAGAGACTTTGTCCGTGCTTCATACCGGCTGCTAGGTCAGTGTGAGAGGCCTATCCGGTTGTCGCAAGAACCAGAGATAGAGGGCTGTTGTCACCTGGATTCAAGAACCGCATTAGTGATCTGCAAAACCAAGGTATCTGAACTTCCCCTAACCCTCTATCCCCTACCTGAAGTTGTTTAATAAAGAAATTGAGAAAAGGACTGACGTGACTGGCAATCACCTCTATTCGAATTACTTAACATAGACTCTTAAGTTCTGGGACGGTGAAATGTGGGGTAACGGCAGGCCCAAAATTAATCCAGCAGCCCCTTCGGGGGTATCGCTACACTTTATTAATCCCAAGGGGAAATTATTGATTTGCAAGGGATTATGCCCCATCACAGGGTAGTATTATGGTACAGATACGGTGATCAATTAGAAAAAAAAAACAGTACACCAGGACATGGGCGTTCGCTCCATAGGGCAAGGGAGGGCGTTTGGAATCCAGTGCCGTGATTCTCGGGGAGGAAAACAGTGGGCAGGAAGCAAGGCGGCGGCGTGGTAAATTCAATTAGAGCCGCTCTTTCTCCAGCTGACAGAAAGGGGGAGGGGGCGATCGGGGGAGATATACAGACAGCCCGCAGCTCTCCTCTCCCTGTCACGGCGCCGCTGCCGAGTTCTCTGGTAAATGGAGCAGCGGCGCTGTGACAGGGAGAGGAGAGCTGCGGGCTGTCTGTATATCTCCCCTGATTGCTCCCCTTCCCCTTTGTGTCAGCTGAAGCTAGAAGAGAGACAGAGCGGCTCTAATTGGATTTGCCGTGCCGCTGCCCCGCTTCCTGCCTGCTGTTATCCTCCCCATGTATGGCCACAGCAGAGGGCCAATCAGAAGACTCTGGGGACTGGGGGCATCATGGGAAATGTAGTCCCTGAAGAGTGGTGGCCCCAGCGTGTCCACAGACACCATGCTACAGCCCCCAGCATGCAAGCACTCTGCTGGGGGGGTGTTACAAGAGGAAAAAAGAGAATACTGTGCTGGGGGAAGCCAGAGAGGGAGCCATGCCATACCCGCACCACCAGAGAGGGAGCCACGCTGTACCCGCACCACCAGAGAGGGAGAAAGACAGAGCCACTGCCAGGGTACAGGCATGCTACACTACTGACTAGAGTCACCCCGGGCAACCCAGAGTGAGCGAACGTCCAGCCAGAGGGATCACTGTTGCGGTTTCACCAGGTCTGGTAAGAGGGCCTGTTGGCCATTATCCATTACTGTTCCTAGGGACTGAGCCATTAGGAAGTGTCTAACCTGATATCCTCCCATCTATGCTGGGGGCAATTATTGCAGAAAATGACACCAAATTCTGTAAGTTTTTAGTGCGGAAACTGACACCAGTGCTGAGGGTCATTATTATGTACACTGTCTGGTACAGATGCTGAAGTTTTTATTCTAGAAATCTGCACCGATGTGGGGGGTTAATATTGTTGCTACTGACACCAATGCTGGTGATTTTTATTGCGGAAACTGACAGCAAAGCTGGGGATTGTTATTGCAGAAACTGGCACTGATCCTGGGGGTTGTTTTTTCCTTGGGGGGGGAACTCCATTTTTTATGATATTGTTATTCAAAGTTGCTAGTTGCTTGATAGTTGCATCAGGTTTCTCAAACCTTTGCATGCCTGCGCTTTATGTGATAATGACTAAGCCCCTCCCCTTCCTGACATTGTCAAAAAGGGACCGAGCATGGATGACCTTAAAATGATGCCCCTCCCCTGAAAAAAGTTCAGCGGACGCCCATGCACCAGGATAACCCTTAATACTATGGAATTACAAAGCAGTGATGCCTAAGGTAGGTAGTAAGTAATTTTAACCTACAAGAAGGGAAACTGGTGTAGCGCCCTCCCAATATTTGGGGGCGCTATGTTTAAATTTAAGGGTGGTCTGAGCCAGTAGTTGGGCTCAGACATGTTGATTGTTCTAAATTTGCTTTTGCTCTGGGTGTGATACTGCCTGGCAGTAGTGTTCCCTATTCGCCTGTAGGTGGCACTGTCACCACCGGCGTAGGTTGAACTAAAGGGGGTATCACAACACCTTGAGTATCCTTTCTCGGCAGCCGTACAGTGGGAGTGGTCTACCCGCTGTGCATGCTGGGAGAGGGTACATAAGGAGCAGACACTATTAATTGTGGTTCGTTCTGGGGATTCCGTTCCCGGGGACCCATTGGTCCTGTCGGTGTGCGCCTCGTGGCCCTCATGGCATGGGGTGCATGTGTGTGTTCTGGCCCCGGGCACCTTTAGCCAGAGGCTGTATCGCTGCATGATAGGCCCAGCTCTGCTGGCTAAGGCTTATACTTTTCAAAGGGATCCTCAGCTACCCACCTGAGGGAAGCCACGCTTAGGGAAGGAGACCAGGGGAGGGTCTGCCCCGGAGTAGACTAGCGACGATACTGCTGTCTTGGGAGGAGGCCTGGAGCTCACCTAAGGAGGGATCCATCACTACAAGCCCTGCAATATGCCAATCTGGCTTAAAGGTTCTTCATTATTGCTTGGCTGGGAGGTTCGGGACTTTCAGTAATTCTGTGATAGAGGATTCTTGATCGTATCCCTAGAAAGATTGATTCGTGCTTAATCCCGGCTGCTAGGACCACTAAACGGGACTATCCGGGTGAGCAATACCCACTCAGGCTTCAGTGGCGACGATTGGGACTTTAGTGTTGCGTGCCTGAACCTTCTCCTGTGTTTCTCTCGTTTCCTACTTTCCTCTAAAGTTTTCCACTTCAGAAAAGTAAAATAAAGCCTGACTGGGTTTTACATTGTGTGGACATTGGCCTTTCTAACGACTTTCTATACCCTGACAACGGAAGCCTTGGAGGTAGTTTGCAGACCAACAAAACCAGCCGGTGCCTTAAATGGGGGTAAGTGCTACACGTGGGGGCTCATTCGGGATTTGCGGCTACCTCTCGCAACTGAATTATTCTCTATATGTTTGGAAAAGTCGGTAATTGATGAAATTGAACTGTGCTTTTCTTTTGGAACGAGAGAAGGGGTTAAAGGGCACAGAACTGTGTTTTTCTAACTGCGTAGTTCGTGGGCGGATCCAAATGAAGGAAAATTCCATGAGTTACGTGCAGGAAGAGAAAAGGGGGAGGAGTTCCCGCCACCTGTCTGTTACACATGGGTGCATTGGCCCCAAGGAACAGAGGGAGATTGGATCAAGTGAGAGGAGCAACATGTCTGCGTTCCCATGGACCTCAACCTTATCGGGATCCCGGATGTTCCCAATGCCTACTACCATGGACATTGCTCCACTTACAGCCCCGCTCACAGATACGGGGATCTGGCTCAAGCCCCGGAGCCACTTCACTTTATACACCTGCCGAGATGCGGAGGCCCTGGGCATGCTCTGTCCTAGATGCGGTGGACTGGCTGTGCAGCTACGGCCGTTCGGATGATGATTGTCCTGTGGGGAATTCCGATTTGAGGTGGACCAGCCCACCGAATCGCCCCGGGCCTACTGGGTAAATTGTGTTACAGGCGTCGTTACTTCAGAGGAAGATGCCTATGCCCCTACAGCCGAACCCACGCGCATCGCATTGGCTGCCACGGATGTGACCGAAGACGATGCCCCTGCCGCTGCAGAGCCATCAGGCGGACACCGCAGCGGACACTGCCTCCGCCACTACCGAAGTTCATATCCCACCAGCAAAACGGAAGGTGGGATATGTCAAGGCCTCCCGCGGCCACGGTCGAAGCCTGCCCCAGCGCCTGCCGGAACCGGACCTCAAAAGCAAGGAGATGCCCGAGAAGTCCACGTCAGGGGATGGTAAGGAGGCTGGGGGAAAAGTGTCTATGAATGCCAGGATTTCCTGCCCGCTGAAGAGGTAGATTCCTCGGATATTGACTCGTCATCTGATGTTGGAGATGATGTGGAGATAGACGAGATCTTCCTTGCAAAGGGATGGGACAAAGGGAAAAATGTTGTCTCAATCCACAGCCTTCAAGAGGGATCGCCCATGAGCTCTGGGGAAACCACACCCCGGGTGGAAGTCCCCGCTTTGACAGAGAAGGCTATCGCTGTGACAAATGAAAGACTCTTACCGGAGCCTGTTACGACTTTGGTCCGGAGGTCCCCGGATTCGTATGTAATGCCTGGAGGAGGAGACCCTGCAACTCTGCCTAAACTTGCTCACCTGCAGCGGATCCTTATAAAAAGAGTGGCTGGTGAGTACGGCTTGGAGTACCCCTATGTACCCAAGGAACTATTATTCAAAATTTAGGCCTGTCGTGAACGATGGTACGGGGAAGCTATCTGGGACTGCCCAAGCCATACAGGAACTTTGCCCACCCAGCTGCCGTGACTGATCGGTTCAAATGTTGCCGCAGGGACTGGAACTATGGTCGGCACATCCACGCTGACCGAGTGGTAATTTGCTGCCCGGGAAGAGATGATGTGACTTACTTCAAAACAACCCTGGACAAGCAGTGGAAATTGGTAAACCTTCCAGATCCAAGCTTTTACTTGTGATGCTTCTGAGATAGGAGCTGACTTTGCTGTTGTTTCCTGTCCTTCGCACAGAAAGGAATACCTTGGATCAAAGGTGACTTTCCCTCTGCTGAAAGAGGATGTCTGCTCTTAAGGAGGAAAAGACGGGGAGTTTGTTCTGGTTTTGTGTTTTCTTCTCTCCGAAAAAAAAGGACAGTTTTTCCTCTGAGCAAACTTTGGGTTAGATAGTTAGTATGTTATGGTGAGAAAACGCAGTGGTCAACAGCGGGATGCCAAGCGTGTTTTGTTGCAAACCTCTGCGTAACCAGTACAGGACGTTGAGACTCTGCCGACACTAGGTGGCAGTGGTCTGCAGGAATAAAGAGACTGTAATGATTATATGGCACTTAGAATTAGAAAAAAAAAATAATAATTTATGCTAGGCTTAGCATTAAGAAAACTTTTATAGAAGGAAACTGCTTCCTCTCGGGGAAACAGTCTGCTTCTTTTGTAGGATAGGATGTAAGTAGTGGTTAGGATGTTGCTGTTTCTATGTGTATTGTTTGTAATTTCTTGCAGGTACTTGAAGCTGCTATCAAGGCCGCCGGAGAATGGGGTGGGATAGATAGTCAGTAATAGGTGTATTTTTGACATGTCTGGAGATTGTAATGTCATTTGTGTGCTCTCTCTCTTCTTTTCTTTCTCCCTTCACAAAATTTGGTTCAGGTACCAAGTAGATGTTTTTTTTTGTGTAAATCAACAGCCCTCAGGATTGAAGGATTTTGATTTCCCCAGTCACTGGGGACAGTGTCTTTTTCTAGAAGGGGTGTGTGTAGCGCCCCCCAAATATTGGGGGCGCTATGTTTAAATTTAAGGGTGGTCTGAGCCAGTAGTTGGGCTCAGACATGTTGATTGTTCTAAATTAGCTTCTGCTCTGGGTGTGATACTGCCTGGCAGTAGTGTTCCCTATTCGCCTGTAGGTGGCACTGTCACCACCGGCATAGGTTGAACTAAAGGGGTATCACAAAACCTTGGGTGTCCTTTCTCGGCAGCCATACAGTGGGTGTGGTCTACCCGCTGTGCATGCTGGGAGAGGGTACATTAGGAGCAGACGCCATTAATTGTGGTTCATTCTGGGGAGTCCATTCCTGGGGACCCATTGGTCCTGTCGGTGTGCGCCTCGTGGCCCTCATGGCATGGGGTGCGTGTGTGTGTTCTGGCCCCGGGCACCTTTAGCCTGAGGCTGCATCGCTGCATGATAGGCCCAGCTCTGCTGGCTGAGGCTTTTCAAAGGGATCCTCAGCTACCCACCTGAGGGAAGCCACGCTTAGGGAAGGAGACCAGGGGAGGATCTGCCCCGGAGGAGACTAGCGATGGTACTGCTGTCTCGGGAGGAGGCCTGGAGCTCACCTAAGGAGGCATCCATCATTACAAGCCCTGCAATACGCCAATCTGGCTTAATGGTTCTTCATTATTGCCTGGCTGGGAGGTTCGGGACTTTCAATAATTCTGTGATAGAGGATTCCTGATCGTATACCTAGAAAGATTGATTCGTGCTTCATCCCGGCTGCTAGGACCACTAAACGGGACTATCCGGGTGAGCAATACCCACTCAGGCTTGAGTGGCGACGATTGGGACTTTAGTGTTGCGTGCCTGAACCTTCCCCTGTGTTTCTCTCGTTTCCTACTTTCCTCTAAAGTTTTCCACTTCAGCAAAGTAAAATAAAGCCTGACTGTTTGGGTTTTACATTGTGTGGACATTGGCCTTTCTAACGACTTTCTATACCCTGACAACGGAAGCCTTGGAGGTAGTTCACAGACCCAACAAAACCAGCCGGTTCCTTAAATGGGGGTAAGTGCTACACTGGCAACACTAATATTTCTATGCTAAATGGTTCCTTTTTTATTCATCTGATTGATTGTTTTCTGTTGTGCACTAGAGGGCAGCACCAGAGCTACTTTGTTAACAAAGTCTAAACATCAAATTTCCCTGATGCAGTACAATGTACAGACTATCATCCTAAGTAAATTGCTATTTAGTTGTACTTTTTAATGTTCTTAAATGGGACATAAGCAACCTGTGGAAAAACCACAGCCATAAATTAAGGATTCTTCTATGGAATCATAACTGTTTAACTGTACTGGGAGAAGTTTTGGAACAAAAGAGCCAGAGTATGTTTAAGCCTAGCAGCATGATATATACAAAATGTATAAATGTTTATCAGTTCAGGCATTTCTTTCCATGGCTTATTTAAAGTGGATCTTTACTGAAATGTTAACATAAAGCTTTGTTAACTAATTAGCTGGGATGGGAGAAGGAGTGAAATTATGGTATGTTTTCTGGAGATAATGCTGCTTTAAGGCTGCATTCAAATTCTCTGTTTTGTGAACATGTGCAAAATCGTGCTGTGTTTTTGAGCGTTTGTGTGTGTTTATTTGCTACATACATAGGGCAGCCCATTGATTTCAATAGGCTGCCATACACGCGACAAATGCGGCAAAGTAGCTTAAAACCTTTTTGAGCATCAAGCTTTGTGTGTTTTGTAAACCATGTGTTTTACAGTGTTTAATTTGCATTTTTCAGATCTAGCCAGTGCTGCACCCTGTTATCTGTAATGTACAGTTAAGCTGCATTCACACTTGAGCGTTTTGTAGCCTGAAGCCTGAAGCTACAAAATGCTAGGGGGGAAAAAATCCATTATTCTCTATGGAGATGGTTCACATCTCCACTCCAAAATGCCTGAAGCCGAACGCCTGAAGCTCAAACAAGTTCCGGATCCTTTTTCGTCGCGCGAATCGGGCAGATTTGGGCGTTTTAGGAGTCATAGAATGTAATGGAAACGCTCAATTCAAGCGTCTAGCGCGACAACGAGCGTTTCGACGGGCGCAAATTCGCGCGACAAAACGCGGGTAAAAACGTCGGTAAAAACGCTTGAAGCGCTACGCGGTGTGAATGCAGTCTAAGGGGGTAATCGGAGTTTAGATAAATGCTTTTTTCCCAAAAACCTTGTGACCAAATTTCTATATCTTTCTGAGAAGCTGAGCCAGGTGCCAGTCCAGGCATCTGGGTGGTTCCTGACTGTAAAGTCGGGATCTTTCCCGAGCCTGGATCGACTAAGTGACATCAGCCGAGAGCGGACTTTAGCCTGCTATCTGCTCAAAAAAAAAAAAAAAAAGGGTCACGGAGGTGCAGAATGAACTGCACTCCTGCAACTTACAGGAGAAGTATAGCCAAAATAGCTTTACCTATACTTCTCCTTTAAGACTGATAACTACTACTATACTTTGGCTATACTTCTCCTTTAAGACTGATAAGATAATATTTAACATTTGTATTAAGGCCCAATTTAAAGCAAACCTGAGTGTTATATTTTCACCTAACCCTGCACTGTTAAGAGCCTAGTAAGGACTTCTGTCTGCCTGCACATCAGATCTATATTCAGTATAAACACACAGAGTGACTGGAACTCTTGTGTGCTCTAATATGGGCTGCTGGATTCCTTAGTTGGGAGCCTCGTCCCTCTCTTCCTATTGTCTATACCACACTATTAGCCACAGTAATGGACCAAAAGTGGTACTTTATGGACAGGCTCCCCAAACATCAACCAATAATTGTAAGGGCATATCAAAGAACTTAGGGGTTCCAGGCCCTCGGGGGTACCTACACTGAAAATGGACCCAACCTGTAGGCAAACATATAGAGATTCTGGCATTGTGCTGAAAGCACTGGATTAGAAGGTATATAATACTTTAGGTTTGTTTTATCCAAATCTGTGTTCACGTTAAATCTAAACCTTTGCAAACATGTAAAAGTAGGCCCTTTAAAGTGCATGCATGTGTAGCGGGTGGTTACATTTAGGGGAAGCATCTGAGTGGTAACTAGGCTCAGATGCACTAATTGTTAGGTTTCATGGACCATTTCTGTCTTTGGGAGATGGTACTGGTGTGTAGTTCCCTGGGGCCTATAGGTGGCGCTGTTGCCATGGGCCCGGGTTGAACCGCAGTACAAGGTTGTGCCTTATTTGTCCCCTCTTGGCAGCAGTACGGCGGGGCGGGGAACCTGCTGTGCCTGTCGGGAGAGGATATAAAAGGGGGCGGCCATCTTCCAGTGCGGTCGGTTCCGCGGCAGGCACCTTAGGCCTGGGTGCGTGTGTGTCGCCTCCGGGTGCCCTAGGCCCGGAGGCCTGGTCGGGTTGTCTCCGGGTGCCCTAGGCCCGGAGACGGAGCTGCTGTTCCATCCCAGACACCTTCAGTCTGGGGTGAGGTACTTTGGAGAAAGGCCCAGAGCCCAGCAGCCTTCGGCTGGGATCCGCCAGGGACCGAGACTCCCAGGGATCTGCCTTGCGAGGGGACCCGTATCCAGGACGAGGAGGCCAGGGAGGTGACCCTTTCTGAAGACCCAGTGCAGAGTTGTGGTGACAGATGGGGCCTCTGGTAACAATCCGGAGGGATGTTCTTGTCCTAAAAAGAGGCCAAGTTTACTAAAGGAAGGAAGTGCGTGTTCTTTATGTCACAGTGGCAGTGACACTACGCACCCAAGGTCAGTGGCAGTGACACTATGCACACAAGGTCAGTGGCAGTGACACTATGCACACAAGGTCAGTGGCAGTGACACTATGCACACAAGGTCAGTGGCAGTGACACTATGCACACAAGGTCAGTGGCAGTGACACTATGCACACAAGGTCAGTGGCAGTGACACTATGCACACAAGGTCAGTGGCAGTGACACTATGCACACAAGGTCAGTGGCAGTGACACTATGCACACAAGGTCAGTGGCAGTGACACTATGCACCCAAGGTCAGTGGCAGTGACACTATGCACACAAGGTCAGTGGCAGTGACACTATGCACACAAGGTCAGTAGCAGTGACTTTCACCTTTTTCACCCGATCAGTGGCAGTGACCAACTTCATGGTCTGTGGTAGAGACCGTGCGCCAAGCCTGTTCGTGCTAATCAGAACAGGAGAAAACCCAATTCAAGTTTGTGCCTGGACCTCCTCCCACCTTATCTGACCTGTGTCTTGTCCCAACCTGTCTGCTCTCAAAGAGACTGTTTATTGTGCTGAGGAAAATAAATAAGAGTTGGTCCTTTCAGTTGGTGTGGACAGTTGCTTACTGGGGAGAATTAAAGGCTTGTTTCTGACTATCACAGAAACAAGGTCAGCACTGGAGGTTTTTAAACACTGGCTGCAAGCAGGCCCGAGAAACTAACACCGCTCAACCTCCCTATTCAGGAGGGTACGGGCTTGTGGTGCGGTGTGCCTCATTCTTTCCTGCGGAGGAGCCAAGCAGAAGAAAGGCAGGTAAAGTCTGGGGTTGGTGCGCTACACATGTATGTTCACTTACAAGATAGAACTACATTAGAACCTCAAACTTGGAAACTCTAATGCCGCGTACACACGATCATTTTTCCCGTCGGGAAAAATGAAATTTTTCCCTTTGGACGAGAAAAACGATCGTCTGTGGGCTTTTTGCCGTTTTTCCCGACGGGAAAAACGGCATTAATCACGACGAGAAAAATTAGAACATGCTCTAATTTTTCTCGTCGTGATCCCCGTCGTTTTTTTCCGCTGCAGTTTTCCCATAGGGAAACACTGCCACGGAGCCCACACACGGTCGTTTTTCTCGACCAAAAAAAAAATGTCGGGAAAAACGGACGTGTGTAGGGAACCAAGCCGTTCCCTCGTTTTTCCCGTCGATTTTCTCGACGGTGTTTTCACCGTCGAGAAAATCGATCGTGTGTACGCGGCATAATAAGCAAATAAAAACTTCAGTTCCTGAAGTTGTGCTTGACCTCATTCTCTCCCCCATCTCACTACAGGCAGTCCCCGAGTAACGAACCACTCCTACTTACGAACGGCCTCAAATGCCGGCCACTTGTGCTCCACGCTGGTCCTGGATACCTTGGAGCACCTCCGGACACATCCCTCACTGCAGTACTACATGTACTGCATGGCCAGAAGAGCCCCAGATAATATAACACCCCACATCCATGCACAGGCGGACGTCACACTTACAAATGCAGTATTCCGACCGGAAGTTACACTTACAAATGCACTTACGAACAAACCTACAGTCCTTATTGTGTTCGTAACTCGGGGACTGTCTGTATTGGTTAGTGAGGCTGTTCGTCATAGTGATGGATCAATAGCATGGGAGGCAGTTCGTCCTAACACATCTTCTGGAATTGTAAAAATTTGTATATTAGAGCTCCTTAGGTTTTTTTTTTTATCAAGACATTTTTATTGGGTTTAATAGAATATAACAACTGAGATCGTTGCATTCCTTAAACATCTAATATAATACAATCACCTTGTGCAGGTAAACAAGAAATCAAAAAAAAAAAAGAAAGAAAGTGTTTAGTATTTGATGACCTAGACCAGCCTACCTTAGGTTTTGTCAGTCTTTGGGGCTACTGAGGAGCTTTACAGAGCATGTTGACATTTCTACATAAAGCTTTGCAAACTTGTAAAATCAGGCCCTCTAATGTACCTCCATGTATGTTCATTTACAAGGTAGAACTAGATTGGAGCTCCAAAGCCTGGGGAACCCTCATATGCATATTAAAACTTCAGTTCCCGAAGATGTGCTTGACCCCGCTGCCTCCCACATCTCACTGTTGGTTAATGAGGCTGCCCAACATAGTGATGGACCAATAGCAAGGGAAGCAGTTGGTCCTACCAGAGCCACCATGGAAGACTGGTAAGTTATGGTTTACTGTCTCGATCAAGGACAAGCTTCAAATATACATTGTTGTTGACATACTACCCATTAATAGATGGGGTAGTCTAGATATTCATACAAATCACCTTTAAAGAGGAAGTTAACCCTGTATGGGGGTGTTTTTTTAATTATCAGTCAGCTGCTGCACCTACAGGGCTCTAATGAGGAAAGCTGCTGGGTCTGCATCCCTTTATAAGTGATTTTCCTTTAAGAGTATGAAACCAAAAATGACATTTTTGTTGCAGGGGATGGCCAAAATCTAATTTGTATCTTTGGACACTTTCTCACTGATCCGCTGCAAAAACGCATATGTGTTTTTGCAGCGAATTAGCCGTGATTTTACCACGTTTGCTGTGTGGTTTTTAAAGGATATGTGGCTCAAAAACTGCGCCAAAACGCATTGCAAGCGGGGTTTTGCAGAGTGTTTACCGCGTTTTCTATTGCTTTCAATGGGGAAGGTGCATTTTTCATACGTTTTTTTAGCTCCCCAAACATGCTGCAAAGATGCTGCAAGCAGGATTTTTTTCACCGCAATGCACCTCCCCAGTGTGAACACATTCATTGATTTTAAAGGGAAGCATTTTTCTTGAGCTTTTCAGATGATTTTTTTAACGCAAAAGCGCTTCTTCAGTGTGAAAAGGCCCTTAGTGCAGACTTCTGTAAGCCAATTACACAAGAAGGAAATTACATATCTGGGGGGGGGGGGGGGGGGAGGGGAGTGGGCATTCTGTACACCATCTGTGTACAGAACAGAACGCCTCCAGGTAGCCACATTGCCTTGCAATTTACAGAAAATTACAGAGCTGCAGATTGAAGAGGAAAGGTAATTTTTAATAACATTCAATTACAATATGACCTGCGTCGCAATTCTATACGCTATAATATTTTCTTTTATTTGCTCATTTTCTTTCCCACAAACATGGAGTTACCATTTACTTGTCCCTTTTTTCCTTTGTTTTATCCTGTGTATGTCTTGTGTTTTCTTTGTAAAGCGCAAGAAGCTACCTTTGAAGGTACGATATAAAATAAAGTTTATTATTATAAATCAGAAAACAGATGGAGTGCTGACACCTCCGGATTTGCGGCTCAGAGGAAAGCAGAAACACACCAGCCTTAAGCCCCGTAACACACGGTCGGACTTTTGGGCAACAAACTTCATTTTGAGCAAGTTGGACCAACAATCCGACCGTGTGTACGCTCCATCGGACAAACTTTTTTTGCTTTTTTCTTGTTTTCATCGGACAAAAGTTGGGTCTGCAAACGGACAAACTTTTGCCCAACAAAAGTCCGATGAAGCAAAGTCCGACCGTGTGTACAGAAAACCATCGGACTTTTGTCCGATGGACAAAACAACTAATGTTAAAATCAACCAACAATAGCAGAAGTTGACCAAAGGGTGGCGGTAAAGAGCAGAAAAGAGCGGAAAAAGCACGTGATGTTGCAAAAAGTTTTGGGAAAGTTTGCAGAAAAGTCAGAGCGTGTGTATGCTATGGGTGTTCCCGACCAGCTCCGTTCGGACAAAAAAACACTGAAAAGTCAGATGGAAGTCCGACCGTGTGTACGGGGCTTTACTGTGCTGCAACACTGACTATAGCAGGAGGTTTCACATGAACCTTTGTGGGATCTAGGAAGGAAAGACTTATTGCCTCTCTGCACTCAAGTGTCTGATTATGTTCGATCTTTGTGAGTGTATTTTATTTTAACATTTGTTACTTTACCTACTTCACTAGCCCAGTGTGTTCTCTCTGTTTTCTGATATAGGAACCCTAAAGCCTGAGGAACTCCAATATGCAAGTAGAAACCTCAGTTCCTGAAGTTGTACTTCACCGTACTACTTCCATCATCTGCTGGTTAGTGAGGCTGTCTATTATAGTGATGAACCAATAGCATGAGAGGCAGTTGATCCTAACACAGTGTCTGGAACTAAAGTCAGTGTTTGCATATTTAGAACTCCTCAGGGGTTCCCATTGAGCTTTATAGGGCATGTTAACATACCTATGTAGCACCCTGCTCCTATTGGGTAGGCTCTAGTGGTAAATTTAGTTGTCTGAGCTGTAGTTTAGCTCAGAATAATTGTACCAAATTATTGGTCTCTGTTCCAGTTCAGCTGAGTTGCACATTTTCCACCTGACTGTAGGTGTCGTCACCACAGGTCAAGGTTGGAAATGCAGTAGGCTGGGTGCATTGGGTATTCCTTTCCCAGAAACAGCGCAGTGGGAGTGGTCACCCGCTGTGCATTCTGGGAGAGGGTACTTAAGGAGCAGACACCGTTTTTCCAGGGTCTTCCGATCTTGACCTGACGGCCCTCCTGGCCTCAGGGATGTGTTAGCAGTTTTTTTCTGCCTCGGGGCCTGCAGACCCGAGGCTCCGTTACTGAGAGTAGGCCCAGGAGTTTCTGGGGCCAACTGATCCAGGCATGGTCCTGTGTTGCCTTGCCTGCGGGAAGGGACCGAACAATTGAGGACTCAATTGGAGGACGCATCCGGATAAAAATCTACCTCACAGTGCTGCCGGCTGGCTGAAAGATCCTGGTACTGTGTGTTATGTTTTAAGAACTTTACCAAGTGTGTGATTACCCAAGTCTGTGGCAGAGACTTTTGAATGAGCTCGCACCGGCTGCTAGGTCAGTGAAGGAGGCCTATCCGGTGGTTGCTAGATCCAGTGTGGAAGCTGTTTGTTCTCTGGATTAAAGAAGATCCGCAAAAGTAAGGTACCTAAATCTCCCCCAAACTTCCATCCCTCCATCCCTCTGTCTGGAGTTGTTTAATAAAACCCTTGAGAAAAAGAGAATAAGTGTTTAGTGCAGACATTTGTGAACAACTCTTCAAGGAAGACCCCTAAGATGGACGTGGTGAACAGTAAGGTAACGGCAGGCCCAAAATCTTAAACCAGCGGCCCCTGCGGGGGTATTGCTACACCTATAAAAAACCTTTGCATATAGTATCTGTAATATGTCTGCTTAACCACCTCGCGCCCGCCGTACGAGAATATACGGCCGCAAGGTGGTTGTCAAATGCCGGGAGGCCGTTAATATACGGCCTCTGCTATTTGGCCACTGGGGGGCGCGCGAGCGCCGCCGGCGGCACGCGCGCGCGCCCGGCGCATCACTGAGATGCCGATGCGCGTGCCTGGCGGCCGCGATGTCCGCCAGGCACCCGCGATCGGCGGTTACAGAGACAAGGACATGGATCTCTGTGTGTAAACACAGAGATCCATGTCCTGTCAGGGAGAGGGGACCGATGCTGTGTCCCTTGTACATAGGGTCACAGATCGGTCACCTCCCCCAGTCAGTCCCCTCCCCCCACAGTAACAATCACACATAGGGAACACATTTAACCCCTTCCTCGCCCCCTAGTGTTAACCCCTTCCCTGCCAGTCACATTTATACAGTAATCAGTGCATATTTATAGCACTGTTCGCTGTATAAATGTGAATGGTCCCAAATTAGTGTCAAAAGTGTCCGATGTGTCCGCCATAATGTCGCAGTCACAAAAAAAATCACTGATCGCCGCCATTACTGATAAAAAAAATATATATATAAAAATGCCATAAAACTACCCCCTATTTTGTAAACGCTATAACTTTTGCGCAAACCAATCAATAAACGCTGATTGCGATTTTTTTTTACCAAAAATATGTAGAAGAATACGTATCGGCCTAAACCGAGGAAAAAAATATATAAAAAAAAAATTGGGATATTTATTATAGCAAAAATCAAAAAATATTGCTTTTTTTTCAAAATTGTCGCTCTATTTTTGTTTATAGCGCAAAAAATAAAAACCGCTGAGGTGATCAAATACCACCAAAATAAAGCTCTATTTGTGCGAAAAAAAGGACGTCAATTTTGTTTGGGAGCCACGTCGCACGACCGCGCAATTGTCATTCAAAGCGTGACAGTGCTGAAAGCTGAAATTTCGCCTGGGCAGGAAGGGGGTATATGTGCCCAGTAAGGAAGGGGTTAACAGTTGAAACTTTGACATGTACATAGGTTCACTTTTAGGGTGTCACAATAAGAAGACCCCAACCGCTGATGCATCTACAGTTCAGGAATAGTCTACTTATCGAACACTCATATACACAGCCAAACCTCTTCTCCACGGGACTCAGTGTACCATATGTGCAGCAGTGTCTACACTTCATTCACCTCAAGAAATGAATTAAACAAGCCAAATACTATTGTGAATCTTGTGCCTCTATTAATAAGCATTGCAGTCAACTCTGATGCCGCGTACACACGACCGCTTTTCTCGACGAGAAAAACTGCATTTTTTTTTTCGCCGAGAAAAACGATCGTCTGTGGGCTTTATGTCGTTTTTCTCGTTGAGAAAAACGGCAGAAAAAACGACGAGAAAAATTAGAACATGTTCTAAATTTTCTCATCGTTTTTTCCATCATTTTTTTCCGCGGCAGTTTTCCCATAGGGAGACACTGCCGCGGAGCCCACAGACGGTCGTTTTTCTCGTCAAGAGAAAAAATGACGGGAAAAACGACCATGTGTAGGGAACCCTTGGAACCGAAGCGGTTCCCTCGTTTTTCCTGTCATTATTCACGGCGGATTTTTAACCGCCGTGAATAATGATCGTGTGTACGCGGCATAATGCTCTCGTAGTATAGGTTAGAAGACTGAAGCATGAAAGCAAATTGATTCTTCGGCCTACATTAATTTTGACGTGATGAGTATTAAACACTTGCTGAGTGGCCAACTGCACTTAGTTGCTTAGCCTGATGCAAACATGGTGGACCAAGCATTTTTTTGGTACTACGCCATGAGTATGTGGCCTTTGTTTCTGGCTAGTAGATTATTCTAGGTCATGTACAAAGTTCTACAATAGCTGACAAGCCATGGGGGGTCTTGAAAAGTTGTCTTGAAATTTAAAGCATATGACTATATACCACATCTCGAGCCTACATGTGAAAGATACTTGAAGAGTTTTTGTATGTTTAAAAAAATAAAATAAATGAGGATAGATTTCTCTGTTCCTCTATATATCTGTAAAAAGCTTTACCTGACCCTTTTTTTTTTTTAGGGCTTGGCTGGCTAGGTCTGCTCTGGCTGTCTGAGCAGAGCAGCCTTCTGAGGGAGGAGGCCGGAGACTGTTCATGAAATATTTAGCAGCTGAGAAAGCTTCACACAGCCTGGTGCTGATCGGATGTGAAAGGTGCTTCTGTAACACATAGTCCCGAGAGGAGTGGGAGAGTGGGAGTTCAGAAACGCACACACATAGTTACTGCCATTTTAGCTCATTTTTTACTTTGACAGGACTCTGCAGGGCTGTTAAAGGGAACTAACCCTAGAAAAGTACCTTAGCTTTAAAGAAGATGGAGGCATTATTATTAGTTATTAGCAAAGTTACGCCTTCTGGACATCGCAATTCATTTTATGGTCCTTTTGTTTGTTGGCTTTGCAAGGAAAACAGTTTATGGAAGTGGATTTCTGTGGTTGTATTTTTTGTAGTATGTCTTATAAACAGGGGCCTCAACTCTCTTTCTATACAATGTGTTCACTACAATTTTTTTTTATATAAACTACTATATATATATATATATATATATATATATATATATATATATATATATATATACACATATATATATATATATATGTAGCGCTACCCCCAGTTAAGAGAGCCGCTGATATTGATTTGGGCCCTGCAGTGCACCGCTGTCAACCCCCGGCAATCGGCTCTAACCTCCCGTGGCACAGCTGGTGATAGAGAGATAGGACCGCGTGATCGCAACTGTTGGTGACGCAGTCCTATAACAAACATACACAGAATATACTTTAAAACTCCTATTAAAGTAAGCGGAACTGACACCAAATGTACTTTACCCAGATATTTTACTGAGGCTAATGGGCAAGTAATAAACAACAGTATAACAAGTTGCAGATCCCTGCAACAAACAGTAATAAAGATAAACAGAGTAATCAGAATAATAAAGTATTGCTATGCAACTCTAGCGCTGCCCTTTTACAGCTACTTCCCCTCATGGGTAGACTAACACCCAGCAATGTCTACCTATGCAGTCAGGCCTGACTGATCTAAATGGAAGTTCAGTGAAACAATATTTGCTAGCAATCTCTCGGTGGTGCACTTGAAGAACAACTTTGTAATCCCAACGAATAGTAAAGATAAAGTATCTGTCTTTAAACAGCTCTCACCACCTGGACAAGTCCAAGTCCCTTTCCTCCATCGATTCGTCTAGGAACAGGAATCCACCGACATCCAAGTCTTCAATCCTTCTGGTGTACTGCAGCAAGGAGGATTAGATGTCTCTAAGGCTCTGCTAGGCTGGCAGAGGGCTCTTTGGAAAGGAGCACACGGCCCAGGCTTCAGGCCTTGTGCACACAGCAGTTCAGCACAGAGATCCTCTTGCTAAGAGAGGGGTGTCCAAAGAGGCCGACCAAAACTCCGCCTCCCCTTTATAAAGTCTGCCCCAGCAGTCTCTGTTCTGGAGCAATGCACCCTGGGTGCTGCAAGATGTACTGGGAGATGTAGTCTCTCTCTCCTCTGCTTTCACTTCCATAATGTCTCTTTACTTCCTCCCGACTCACCTCTCACCTGGAACTTCTTGTCTCTCTGCATTAAAGGGGAACACCCCGCTACACACTCCCCCCACTTGAACTCTTTGGTCCCCAAAGATAAACTTCAACAAATACTGTTTACCATTTTGGACAATGTCGAGCATGATGTTGGCATAGGGAATTCCCACCAAAACTTTGGGATGGAACTCTCTTGCCCACAGGTCACACTACCATGAGTGGCCTGCCTAATTGTGCCAGAGAGTGAGCTGGGGTTGCCCTCCACCAAATGGACGGTGGAAGGATCAGGTTGTTCAACACTTCTCCTAGCCGTCACAACAGAGTCCTCTGAGCTCGTCCCCATTTGGGGGTAAGTTAGTTTCTTGGGAGGCCTGATGACTCTGCGAGCCCTCTGCTCTCTTGGTGCTTCTGACTCTGGCACCACAGGCTCTTCTTCAGGAGTAAGTTCAGGTAACATTGCTGGTTCTGGAACCTCTGATTCAGAAGTCGACTGACGTATGGAATCTCTAGAGTCCTCCTCAGCGCAAGTGTCAGGAACATCTTCCCAGTAATCAGCTGAGGGACTGAAGGGTATGAATTCAGTAGCCTCCGGATTCAGCGTTGCATCTGGGGTATCCCCTCCATTTGGGAGATCTATGGCGGACGTTCCCAGAGTCGAGGGAGGCCACAGCCAGTCCAGTTCTCCACCTTCTTCTGTACTCAATTGGGAGGCCTCCCCATCTTTGGCTCGAGAGGTCTGGGACCGAGTGTTCGGCCTAGGAATATCCAGGATAGAGGCCGGTTCAGGGGAGTCTCTCACGGGAGGTATTCTGACTGCCTCAGCAAGTGGGAGCAGGTGGTTCCGATGCCACATCTTCAGTGGACCCACCTTTCCTTCTGGCTTTAGTTTGTAGACAGGCAAACCGGGCAACTTCCTACAGACAACATAGGGCTCAGATCTCCACCTGTCGGCAAGCTTGTGTTTTCCAGGGACCCCCAGATTGCGTAGCAGTACTCGGTCCCCGGGCTGCAGATCTTGCACTCGAACCTTCAGATCAAAATTTCTCTTGTTGCGGGCCCCCCTTTGATCCGAAGCCGCCTGGGCTTGTTCATAGGCCACCTGCAAGCTACGTCTAAGTCTGTCCACGTATCCCTTGTGGGATGTAGCTGAGGTATTGTCTATAGAAGTGCCAAAGGCCAGGTCCACAGGTAGCCTTGCTTCTCTCCCAAACATAAGTCGATAAGGGGAGTAGCCAGTGGCGTCACTTGTGGTACAGTTATAGGCATGTACTAGGGCTGATATGTGCTGACTCCAGTGTTGCTTCTTCTCTGTTTCTAAGGTTCCCAACATGTTGAGCAGGGTCCGGTTAAATCTCTCCGGCTGAGCATCTCCTTGTGGGTGGTAAGGCGTGGTTCTGGTCTTCTTTATTCCTAATGAATCCAAAAGTCTTCGGATCAACCGACTCTCAAAGTCCCTTCCTTGATCTGAGTGGAGTCTCTGTGGTAGTCCGTAATGGACAAAATACTTCTCCATAAGTATCTTGGCCACGGTGGATGCCTTCTGGTCTTTGGTTGGGAAAGCTTGAGCATAGCGGGTGAAATGGTCGGTTATTACCAGAACATTCCCCAATCCACTCAGGTCGGGTTCAAGGCAGAGAAAGTCAATGCATACCAGATCCATTGGGCCTTGACTCTGTAAGTGGCCCATTGGGGCAGCTTGATGGGGTAGGGTCTTTCTCTGAATGCATCGTGCACAGGAATGGCAATACTCCTCTACTTCTGCCCTCATGCAGGGCCAATAGAACCGATTTCTGACAAGCTGGAAGGTCCTTTCTGCCCCTAGGTGACCATGATGGTCATGCAGGGCAATTAGTACAGTCTCTCGGTGCTTCTCTGGAAGAAATAACTGCCACTTATCTTCTGAGTCATCAGAGGGGCCCCTTCGGTAGACCACTCCCTGATGTACCTGTAGCCTGTCCAATTCCTTCCTCAACAGGCGAGCCTCCTTTGAGGGGTGATGTAGGAATTTGTTGGGATCCTGATTCTCCAGGGCTTCGAGGACCAATCTCCCCATGGGGTCTTCCAATTGGTCACACCTCAACTCCTTCTTGGACAGTCTCGGTAGGTTGTCGTCCTCCAGTTGAGTTACCCCACAATAGTGTTTGGGGACTCCTACCATGGTAACCCCTATTTCTTCTGCTCTGGAGCCTCCTCTGGCTTGGAATTCAGCCCCTTGACAAAGGGCCCGCACCCCGTCCGGTGCCACTTGGGTCCAATCTTCCCAGTCATTTGTCGTGGCATGAGACCTCCGGGACAGGGCATCTGCATCCCTATTTCCGGCTCCTGGTCTGTACTTCAGACTGAAGTTGAATCCAGACAATGCGGCCAACCACCTGTGTCCGGTGGCATCTAGTTTCGCGGTGGTGAAGAGGTAGGTCAGGGGGTTGTTGTCTGTCTTCACAGTAAACTCTGCCCCATACAAGTAGTCTTTTAGCTTGTCTACTACCGCCCATTTGAGGGCCAGGAATTCCAGCTTATGAGTGGGGTAATTCTTTTTTGAGGGGGTCAGGCTCCTGCTCACATAGGCCACTGGTCGCAGTTGTCCTTCATGTTCTTGGTAGAGTACACCACCTAGACCCTCATGGCTGGCATCCACATGTAATTCATAAGGTCTGGTAGGGTCGGCGTAGGCCAGGACTGGGGCAGTGGTTAAGCTCCTCTTCAGAGCATAAAAGGCCTCTTCACACCTTGGGTTCCACTGATCTTGAACTGACTCACCAGGCCTCCTGGGCCCTGAGTCATCCTCTTCCCCTTCTGCCTTTAGCAATTCATTCAACGGGCGGGCAATCCGAGCAAACCCCTCCACAAACCTCCTATAATAGGAGCAGAACCCCAGGAAGGATCTGAGCTCTGTTACTGTGGTGGGTCGTGGCCAGGAAGTGACTGCTTCCAACTTCTCAGGATCTGTGGCCACCCCTTCTTCAGACACTATGTGCCCCAGATAGTTCACAGAAGACTGGTAGAACCGACACTCGGGGGAAAGCTTAAGTCCCTCTTCGCTGAGTCTTCTCAATACTTTCTCCAACCTGGCTTCATGTTCTTCCAAGGTTCTTCCAAAGACAATGACATCGTCCAAGTACACAAGGACTTCTATAAGATTCATGTCTCCAACAGTCTTCTCCATAAGGCGTTGAAAGGTAGCAGGAGCTCCAGACAGACCCTGAGGCATCCTATTGAATTCGAAGAATCCCACCGGGGTTATGAAGGCTGTCTTCTCCCTGTCTTCTGGGTGCATAGGGATTTGATAGTACCCACTCTTGAGGTCCATCACACTGAACCATTTGGCTCCAGACAAACTTTGTAGGGCATCTTCTATCCTTGGCGTGGTGTATTGGTCAGGGATGGTTCTCCTGTTGAGAGTCCTGTAATCGATACAAAGCCTCAACGACCCATTCTTCTTTCTGACCACCACGATTGGGGAGGCATAGGGACTTCTAGACTCCCGGATCACACCAGTCTTCTTTAGTTCTACAAGTTGTTCCCTCAGATCCTCCAGATCTGCCAGGGGGACCCGCCTGACCCTCTCTCGGAAGGGCTTATCTTCTTGGAGGCGGATCCGATGGGTGGCACTTCTTGCACACCCCACATCGAATTCATCTTCGGAAAAGATCTTCTCCCACCTGGTCAGCTGGGCCTTGGCTCTTTCTTTCCAAGCCCTGGGTAGGTTCGGGTTTTCCACGGACAGTTTCTCCCAAACATCTCCTCCGTCACCCGTCCCCTTGACTTCGGACCAAGTGACCGGGGCAGCAGGGCTCACCTGACCAAGCAACACTCTGGCAGGGATCTCCATGGGTCCTCCCGTAGTGTTCCTAACACTCACCGGAACTCTGCCATGGGCCTTCTTCAGGGCCTTGAACGGAATCACTTCTGGTATCACTTCCAGGCCTGAGGACTCTTCCCTTGGGTCTGATTCCAGCATGACAAAGGGGCCAGGTTGTTCCCACGAAAGCTTCACAGTGGCCCTAAGACAGGTTACTTCTTCGGGCTGTAGTACTACTCCTTCTCTGCCAAGTCTCCACACCTTCCCTATCCCCTCTCCCGGGGTCTTCTGCTCTAAGACCAGTCGTTGGTAGGCCGTCTTTAGCATGGGATGGATTTTGGTGGCTGAATGGTTTCTCTCTTTCACGAGAGGGGTCAGGAGTCTCCTGACTAGATCCGTGTTTGTCCCAATGATCAGGGAAATCTTGCTGGCTCCAGGCGGCCGGGGACACACAACTGCCAGGGTGTCAAACACTTCAGCCTTCCCAGCCACGGATGGGTCGAAAGTCATCTTTATGGGCAGGTACCCATCATAAGGGAAACTCTGGGTTCCAAGTCCCCATATCTCCAGCTCTTCTATCTTCTGGATAGGCAGATGACTCAAGTGCCTATCATAGAAGTCCCGGTATAGTAAAGTCACCTGTGCTCCGGTGTCCAAAAGAGCTTTAGTATAGACTCCTTCCACTTGAATGGGCACAGTAGGAGACGGGCCCACCAGTTCCTTTGGGTATGGCCGGACTGGGGTCACCTCTTTTTTTTGGCTTTCGACCCTTGCCCTGCTCCTTTTGGACTTTAATTTTTCCTGAGCCTGGCATGCATTGACTTTCTCCCTCTCAATGGGGGCACAAACCCGCTGAGGGATGTTATTGTTCCTTTTAGGTGGATGTTCCTTCTTTGGGGTGCTGTACTTCCACTGAGGGGTCTTGCCCCCTCCCTCTGGGGTACATCTTGGTGGGGGTGTACTATACCTCCTCCTAGGAGTTTTGTCTCCTCCATTCTTGGCCTTTTTTTTTAGTTTGGAGCGCACTGAAGATGATGGGCACCCGGTTGACTCCTTCACCGGGGCCCTTTGGAGTTTCCCGCCGGCTTGCAATTATCTGTTCTCTTCTTCTTTGGGCTGGAGCATACGTTAGCAAAGTGGCCACTCCCTCCGCAGTTATAGCAAATCACCTCTTCTCGGTCCTGTAGGGAGGCCAGTGCTGAGGTGTTCGGGAACAACTCCTTTCTTGGGCTTGGTTTCTCTCGTCTTCTCTGATCTTTCTCCATCAAAGAGGTCAGCATCTCCAACACTTGGGCCATTTGCGATTTCAGAGTGTCAACCTCCGCATCTCTTTCTGGGCTCTTGACCGAATGGACCAACACTGGTACAGGTGTGACATTCGCCTTGGCCACCTGCTGATCTTCCTCCAGCGCCTCTTCGTCCCTAATAATTTTTATTAGATCAGAGTAGGTTAGTGACATTCCTCCTCCTGAGGTTTTCAGGTGCAGCCAGACCGGGTCTGAGCGCCGCGCTCCCCTCATGATCTGCTTCATGCGTGCTTCATCTGCATCTTTGGGCAGCATTCCCTTCTTCAGTACAATCTTGCATAACTGCCTGTTCAGCCTTCTAACATATTCTGACAGTTTCTCATTCGGCTGCTGGAGAGTGTGTTCAATTTGATAAATCATCTCTGACACCTTCTCCAGCTGACCAAACTCTTCCTGCAGCATGGCCAGGCAATCTTGAGCTGTACAGTTTTCATTTCCAAACCGGAAGCTCTTCACCGATTCTGCCGCGGCACCTTTCAGACTTTCTAAGACTCGCTGTCTCTTCTGTGCCTCAGGCACCTCCCATGCTTCTACTGCCTGCAATGCCTGTTCCACCCAAGTGTCAAAATCTTCCTCCCCCGCAGGGACGGGGAGCTTCCCTGAGAAGGTGCTAAGCTTCCGGTAACTGGCCTCCACATGCACCGTACTGCTTTTCTGGCACTTAATTACAAGGTCTCCTAGAGCATTCAACAATTCAGGCCCTATAGCGGCCAGCGGTGATCCCGGGCTTAATAGTTCCTTAAGCTTTTCTGCTTTAGGGGATAGTGGTGGAGATAATTGTGGGAGTGATGGCTTTGGTGTCTGAAACCATTCTTCCTTCACTGGCAGCGTATGTATCAAGTGATAGATCTGATTATCTATGGCTTGTATACTCTGACTTTTAAAATGCTCTGGGATTTCGTTTTTCCATTCTACCAGTGCGTATGTAAACGAGATCACTGGATCTGGCCTAAAATCCATCACCCATGCTTTGTGGCTCGGAGACAGTAACAATACGAGCTGTTTTATCTCCTCTTCCTTCCATCTTTCCCCCGGGAGTACAATGACTACCGCCGCGGTTGGATCGGCGCCAATCGCTGCGCACCACTGTGACATTGCCAGCGGGTCCATGCTGGTACTTCTGACCGGCTTGATTGCAGCGTGCAACGTACAAGGATCCCGGACTCGAGCCCCCACGTGTAGCGCTACCCCCAGTTAAGAGAGCCGCTGATATTGATTTGGGCCCTGCAGTGCACCGCTGTCAACCCCCGGCAATCGGCTCTAACCTCCCGTGGCACAGCTGGTGATAGAGAGATAGGACCGCGTGATCGCAACTGTTGGTGACGCAGTCCTATAACAAACATACACAGAATATACTTTAAAACTCCTATTAAAGTAAGCGGAACTGACACCAAATGTACTTTACCCAGATATTTTACTGAGGCTAATGGGCAAGTAATAAACAACAGTATAACAAGTTGCAGATCCCTGCAACAAACAGTAATAAAGATAAACAGAGTAATCAGAATAATAAAGTATTGCTATGCAACTCTAGCGCTGCCCTTTTACAGCTACTTCCCCTCATGGGTAGACTAACACCCAGCAATGTCTACCTATGCAGTCAGGCCTGACTGATCTAAATGGAAGTTCAGTGAAACAATATTTGCTAGCAATCTCTCGGTGGTGCACTTGAAGAACAACTTTGTAATCCCAACGAATAGTAAAGATAAAGTATCTGTCTTTAAACAGCTCTCACCACCTGGACAAGTCCAAGTCCCTTTCCTCCATCGATTCGTCTAGGAACAGGAATCCACCGACATCCAAGTCTTCAATCCTTCTGGTGTACTGCAGCAAGGAGGATTAGATGTCTCTAAGGCTCTGCTAGGCTGGCAGAGGGCTCTTTGGAAAGGAGCACACGGCCCAGGCTTCAGGCCTTGTGCACACAGCAGTTCAGCACAGAGATCCTCTTGCTAAGAGAGGGGTGTCCAAAGAGGCCGACCAAAACTCCGCCTCCCCTTTATAAAGTCTGCCCCAGCAGTCTCTGTTCTGGAGCAATGCACCCTGGGTGCTGCAAGATGTACTGGGAGATGTAGTCTCTCTCTCCTCTGCTTTCACTTCCATAATGTCTCTTTACTTCCTCCCGACTCACCTCTCACCTGGAACTTCTTGTCTCTCTGCATTAAAGGGGAACACCCCGCTACATATATATAACACTTATGTCATTAAGTGGCACCTGCTTGTTGTCGGCATATTTATATGGAATTTGGCATTCTACATTAGGTAATTTTGAATGGGATAACACAGTAAAGGCCCATACACACGATCAGACTTTTTGACAACAAACCTTCGACAGACCTGTTTGATCGGACAATCCGACAGTGTGTACGCTCCATCGGACAAACTTTTTCATCGGACAAATGTTCACTGTGAGAACAGACAAACTTTCTGGCAACAAATGTCCGATGGTGCAAAATCCTATTGTGTGTACACAAGTCACCCGCAGCACACGTAAACAAAGGGGCATGGTGCTGGTGACAGCAGTACCTTTCTATGCACACATGCCCATATTTAACCAGTGACATAAACTAAATATCATATGATGTTCGGATAGAGATGAGTTTGGAGAATGTCCAAGCTCATCTCAAATTGAAATTAATGTGTGGTTTGCTTTTATTTCTCAATACAAGTTAATGTGAATGCATGGCTAATCAAAGCTCTGCTCAAACAAGCACCTTAACCACTTCCTGCCCGGCCTATAGCAGAATGACGGCCGGGCGGTGGTTTCGTTATCCTGACTGGGCGTCATATGACGTCCAGCAGGATAACAGCCGCCGCGCGCCTGTGGGGGCGCGCATCGCGGCGATCGGTGGTGCGGTATGTCAGTCTGACACACCGCTACACCGATCTCAGTAAAGAGCCTCTTTACCACGTGATCAGCCGTGTCCAATCACGGCTGATCACAATGTAAACAGGAAAAGCCGCTGATCGGCTTTTCCTCACTCGCGTCTGACAGACGCGAGTAGAGGAGAGCCGATCGGCTGCTCTTCTGACATTGGGGGTATGTGCTTTATCAGCGCAACCCCCCCTCGGATCACCGCACAGGACCACCAGCATGCCGCCCAGGACCACCAAGGATGGGCATCCACACTGGACCACCAGGTATGCCCCCTAGACCACCAGGAAATGCCAATCTGTGCCAAGGCAGCCAAGGCAGCTGCCAATCAATGCCCAGGCAGCTGCCAACCAGTGCCTACTCAAAATCCCTGCCAGTGCCACCAGGGATACCCATCAGTGCTGCATATCAGTGCCGCATGTCAATGCCCTTTAGTGCCCATCAGTGCCATGTATCAATGCCCATCAGTGCCCAGCAGTGCCACCTATCAGTGCCCAGCAGTGCCCAGCAGTGCCGCCTATCAGTTCCCAGCAGTGCCGCCTATCAATGCCACCCATAAGTACCCACCATTGCAGCCTTTCAGTGCCCATCAGTGTCGCCTATCAGTGCCAATCAGTGTCCACCAGTGCCACCCATGAGTGCCCATCAGTGCTGCATATCAGTGCCACCCAACAGTGCCGCCTACCAGTGCCCATCAGTGCCCATTGTCAGTGCCACCTCATTGGCGCTGCCTCATTGGTGCTGCCTTATCAGTGCCCGTCAGTGCCGCCTTATCAGTGCCCATCAGTGAAGGAGAAAACGTACTTATTTACAAAATTTTATAACAGAAAAAAAATTAAAACTTTTATTTTTTTCAAAATTTTCGGTCTTTTTTTATTTGATTAGCAAAAATTAAAAACTCCAGAGGCGATCAAATACCACCAAAAGAAAGCTCTATTTGTGGGAACAAAATGATAAAAATTCTGTTAGGGTGCAGTGTAGCATGACCGCGCAATTGCCATTTAAACAGCGACAGCGCAGAAAGTTGAAAATTGGCTTGGGCAGGAAGGGGCGTAAGTGCCTGGTATTGAAGTGGTTAAAGTGACACTAAACTTTGGTCTAAGAAAAAAGAATCCTATTCAAGTATGCATTGTTAACTCAAAAACCTACCTTCTTTTGTTCTCCGCGTCTTCCAAATCTTTGAATACCTTTTTGTCTTCTGTGATCTAAATTCCTGTTAGAGGGTGGTGTTCTGGTTCCTGTTAGAGGGTGGTGATCTGATTCCTGTTACGGGGTGGCTACATTCAATCTCAATGCTCCCACTATATGTCAAAACGTGGCCACCCTCTCTTGCCGGCTCCTGAGATGGTGTATAGGCTATGGGATTTGTAGTGTGCATAGAGCAGTGCACATGACCACAACTAGCTATGTTTTTGTTCCAAACAAACGGATTTAAGGGGGCAAAAGGAAAAGTTCATGAACTCAGAGGATGTTACAAGGGGGGCAGAAAATCACGGACAGAAACCATTTAATTAAAATAAGATTACAGGGTCATTAAAGTGATTGTAAGCCTCATGCCGCATACACACGATCATTATTCACGGCGGTTAAAAAACCGCCGCGAATAATGTCATTAAAAACGAGGGAACGGCTTGTTCCCCACACACAGTAGTTTTTCACGTCGTTTTTTCTCTTGTCGAGAAAAACGACCGTCTGTGGGCTCTCTATGGGAAACACTGCCGCGGAAAACATGTTGAAAAAAACATGTTCTAATTTTTCTCGTCGTTTTTAATGCCGTTTTTCTCGTCGAAAAAAACGACAGAAAGCCCACAGACTATCGTTTTTCTCGTCGAATGGGAAAAATGTAGTTTTTCTCGACGAGAAAAACGGCCGTGTGTACGCTGCATCAGGCATGAAATATGAACAAAGAATATTCTTCTATAGTGTCTACTTGTCTCTATCCAGAGCATGAAGTGTCATTCCTGTCTGCTGCCTCATTTCTCTGCTATCTGTATGAGTCACTTCTGACAAGCTTTCCAGGCATCAAGAGAAAAAAGGTGAAAGGGGAGGGAGCTTGTCTGGCTTTATTAGATTTTTTTTTCATGGTCTAATCTGGCTTTTCTATTCTTCAGGCTTATCAATGGTTAGCACCTTGTAGCGAACCCTCTGTATTTGCTCTTGTGAAGTTGTTTGTAGACTTTGACAATGATACGCCCACCTCCTGGAGAATGTCCTTCACTTGTCTGGATGTTGT
Source organism: Rana muscosa (assembly GCA_029206835.1). Classification (NCBI taxonomy): domain Eukaryota; kingdom Metazoa; phylum Chordata; class Amphibia; order Anura; family Ranidae; genus Rana; species Rana muscosa. Next base: position 568,479,473 of record CM055118.1, read on the forward strand.
AAATAGATTTTTCTTTACCATAGAGAGGATCCTGCGGTCATCCACCACTGTTGTCTTCCATGGACGTCCAGGTCTTTTTATGTTGCTGAGCTCATCAGTACCTTCTTCTTTCCCCAGAATGTACCAAACTGTTGATTTGGCCACTCCTAATGTTGCTGCTATCTCTCTGATTTTTGAAGCCTTACAATGGCCTGTTTCACTTGCATTGACAGCTCCTTTAAACGCATGATGTAGGTTCACAACAATAGATTCCAAATGCAAATGCCACACTTAGAATCGACTCCCAACCTTTTACCTGCTTAATTGACGAATAAATAATGAAGGAGTAGCCCACACCTGGCCATGAAACAGCTGTTGATTCAATTGTCCAATTACTTTTGGCCTTTTGAAAAAGGGTGATGGCTATTCTTAAGAGCTGTAATTCCTAAACCCTTCCTCCTGATTGGCATGTACATACCCTCAAATTAAACATGAGAGTGTGCACTTTCAGCCCATATCCATTATATAACAATAGCTTGAATATGTTTTGGTAAATACCTGAAAAAATCTAAAATTGTGCCTGTGTCCAAATATATACTGTATGGACATAACTGTATGTAAGGGTTTACAACCACTCTTATTTGGAGAATAAGAAGATCATTTAAAGCGGAGCTTCACCCAAAAGGGTAATTTCTGCTTTAAGGCCCCCCCCCCCCTTAAAAAATTGCACTTTTTGGGGGGCGGGTACCTGGTTTTGACTGGTATTCGCTCCTACTTCTGCCCAGATCACCTAGTTCTCTTCCTCCCTTCCCTCCCCACAGTCGTCTGGAACACATCACAGGTCCCAGAAGACTGTGGGACCATTCACAAAGCACAGCACGGCTTGTGCATGCGCAGTGGGCAGCCAGGTGTGAAGCCGCAAACTGTCACAGCTGACTGCCCACAGTTGAGATGCTGACGAGAGGGACCAAAGACTGGTGGACCAAAGAACAGTTCAGGTGAGCACCTGGATTGTGGATCTGTTTATTAAGGCTGGGTTCACACTTGTGTGGTGCGAATTCCAGCTCTCTTATCTCTGCAAAAAGATAAGAGAACTGTTCAGCAGATCATCTCCGTTTTAGCTGCAAATTTGGTGACCTGGGAGAGAGGAGGGGGAGGGGGGAAATCCTGATGAGAACTGAACACATCTTGCGAATCAGATGTGTGCCCATAGAAGATAATGGTCCTGAATTCGCACCTCAGTCGTACCGCAATGCCTAGAAAACGCACACGTTTTTTGGGCAATGCACAGTGCGAATGCATCGCACATATGTGAACCAGCCTTATTAAAATCAGTGTATTTTATAATGTTATGCGAATTGGATGCGGTTTAAGCCGCAACCAATTCGCAGAGGTGTGAACGGGGCCTTAAAGTCAACAGCTACAGTTTTTTTAGCTGCTGACTTTTAGTTTTTACAAAGGTGACTGGAGCTCTACTTTAATGTCACTTATAGGCCTCTTGCACAGAGACATAATGGAAAATTGTATACTCACCTTTCCGTAATTTTCCTTTCCTGTCGCATCTTCATGGCAGCATACACCTTTGGGTTGTGGCTCCGCCCTCACAACCTGATAGGACCGTTTAACTATTAAGCCCAGAGAGGGCCCCCGCCCAGGTATTCTAGTATATATATACGCCTCACCTCAGACGGGTGGGCATCTGTATGCTGCCATGAAGATGCGACAGGAAAGGAAAATTATGGAAAGGTGAGTATACAATTTTCCATTTTCCTGTCGCATCATGGCAGCATACACCTTTGGGTGAATAACTCGCAGACTGGGTGGGTCTGAGCATAAAGATATTTATTTACATGGAATAGAGGTGTTGGACTGAATAATTGCTCGTCCGAACTCTGCCGTGGATAATCTGGCAGAGTCCACCTTGTAATGAGAAATAAAGGTATTTCTTGAGGACCAGGTCGCTGCTCGGCAAATAGTTTCCGAGGACACTCTGCAGTAGGCCGCCCAGGAGGTCGCCATTGCCCTTGTAGAGTGTGCCTTTAAGCCCTCGGGTATCTGTGTTTTATTCAGAGAATAAGCCTTTTTGATGATCTTCACCAGCCATGCTGCGATGGTGTGAGAGGTTGCTGCTTGACCTCTTCTAGAGCCGTGTGGGATAACCAGGAGGTTTTCTGACTTCCTAAGGTCGTTTGTTGTTGACAGGTAGGTTAGGATGTTAGTTCTTACATCCAGCGGATGTGGATCCCCTTGTTCTGTGGAGAGAGCAGGAAGGTTAATCTCATGATTGAAGTGGAAGGAGGATGACACCTTCGGAATAAACCGATCGGATGGTCTTAGGACTACTTTGTCCGGGTAGATGATCAAGTATGGTTCTTTCGCCAATAAAGCTTGCATCTCTGAGACTCTTTTGGCTGATGTTATTGCGATTAAGAAAGTGACTTTGAGTGTTAAGTCCCACAAGGAGATGTTTTCTAGTGGAAAAAATGGTTCTTGTGATAGAGCTTCTAGTACGACCGAAAGATCCCAAGTTGGGAAGGAAGGTTTTCTGGGAGGCTTTAACTTTAGGCATGCCCTCTGGAACTGAATGACTAGTCGCTCTTGTGCCCACTTGACTCCTGTCATAGCTGATAGTGCTGACACGTGAACTTTTAAAGTGCTTGACCCGAGACCTTTCTCTAGGCCTAACTGGAGAAACTCAAGGATTTGAGCAACTGTTGGAGAAGATGGGTTCCAGTTTTGTTGCTGTGCTACTGAGAGAAACTTATCGCAGATCCTCTTATAGGTATTGTTGGTGGTGTATCTTCTGGCTTGAAGAAGAGTATCTACCACTTTTTGGGAGCAGCCTTGGTTTAAGAACCTAGCCCTTTCATTCTCCAGGCTGTCAGGTGCATTCTTTCCGGTGATGGATGAAGAAGTTCTTCCTGGGAGAGTAGGTCCGCTGCTGGTGGAAGTGGTAAAGGTTTTGCTGTATTCAGCTGAAGGAGAGTGGTGAACCATGGTTGTCTCGGCCAAAATGGAAGGATTGTTATCACTGTGGAAGATGACCTCTTGAGCCTGAGAAGGAATCTCGGTATGAGAGGTGTCGGGGGGAAGATGTAACCCAGATGGAAGTTCCACTCGTATTGTAGACAGTCTGTCCCCTCCGCTGAAGGGCAGGGGGTTCTTGTCAGGTACCTCCGGCACTTTGTATTGTCTGGAGTTGCTGCCAGGTCTATATCTGGCATGCCCCAAGTTCTTGCTATGAGGGAAAAGGCTTGGTGACTCAGAGCCCATTCGTTGTTGGAAACAAAGCTTCTGCTTAGCGTGTCGGCCAGCTGGTTCTGCGTTCCTGGGACATATAACGCCGTTAACCCCGACAGGTTCACTTGCGCCCATTCGAGGACTGGGCGGACTTCCTGCATCATGGATCGGCTTTTGGTGCCGCCTTGCATGTTGATATAGGCAACTGCCACCCTGTTGTCCATCCTCAACAGGACTTCTTTCCCTTTCAGGAAAGGACTGAAGGCTAGTAGCGCTTGGAAAGCTGCTTTCATCTCCAGAATGTTCGATACTACGTCCTGTGTCTCGAAAGACCAACGGCCTTGAACTGCGAGTTGCTGGTAGTGTGCTCCCCAGCCTTCCCTGCTGGCGTCTGAAGTAATCACCTCCTGGGGAGGGGTGACTATGTGTTTGTACCTTTTTAGATTGTGCAACCGGGTCCACCACCATAGTGATTGTTTGACCTTGTTTTGGATGGTGATTCGTTTGGACATCGACACCCCGTTCCACTGTGTCAGAAATGACATTTGGAGAGGTCTTGTGTTCCACTGGGCCCATTGGACCATAGGAATGGTTGCTGATAGCGACCCCATGAAGCTGAGACATTCTCTGGCTGGGAGTGTGTTGGATAAGAGTAATCTCTTTGCCCTCTGGATTATGATGGGAATTTTCTCTCGGGGAAGTTCTATGGTGTTGAGTTTGGTATCCAGTTCTGCCCCCAGGAAGACCATTCTCTGAGTGGGTTGGAGATTGCTTTTCTTCCAATTTATCAGCCACCCAAATTTTTGCAAGGTGGTTGTTAAAGTGTCTCGGTGGAGTAGAAGAGATTCTTGGTTGTCTGCCAGCAGTAGGATGTCGTCCAGATAGTGGTGGACTCTTAATCCTTGCTCCCTTAGTAGAGCTATCACTGGTAGCAGGACCTTGGTAAATGTTCTGGGAGCTGTAGAGATCCCGAACGGGAGACTTTGGAACTGAAAATGTTGGTGATTTACCGAAAAGCAGAGAAATTTTTGGAATGCTGCGTGAATGGGAACATGCAGGTAAGCGTCCTTTAAATCCACAGAGAGCATCCAATCGCCTACATTTATGGCTTAGAGGATTGATTGTAGACTTTCCATCCTGAAAGTCTCCACCAGGATTGAGCGATTGAGACTTTTTAGGTCTAGGATGGGGCGCAGATCCCCAGTCTTTTTCTGGGGATCTGCCCTACTCCTGCCTGATGCGCCTAGCCCGGCACGTAACTCTTCCAATAGAAGATGCGACTACATTCAAAGATGTATTGGACAGAAAGATCGATTTGGATCTTAAGAGAGCCTACCTATCCGCAGGTGGTGCCTGCAGACCCGCAATAACATTAGCAGCAGTGGGAAGGGCTATCTCAAGTTGGTCCTCCAACGCCGAGAAGTTGGTAGCAGAAGAAATAGAGCAAGAGCGAGTAATCTCAGCGCTCCAGGAACTCAGCCTTGCAGGCGACTTTGTCGCAGAAGCCTCGGTAGACATGATTAAGTCAACATCCAGAGCAATGTTAAGCTCAGTGATGGCCAGGAGGGCACTCTGGCTAAAACCATGGTCAGCAGACCCCTCCTCAAAATCCAACTGGTGTAGAATCCCATTTGACGGCACAAACCTCTTCGGAGAAAAACTGGACTCGGCCATTTCAAAAGTCACCGGCGGGAAGTCTGGACTAATCCCTTCAGACAGAAGGCCTAGACAACAAAGGGCACCCACATTCAGACGGAACCTCCCAGATAGATACAGGGAAGCAAAGTCTTACAAGCCTGGCAGGGAGTACAGAAAAAATTGGAAGAATCCACAATCTTCCTTCCTAAAAATCCAAAAGTCTAAGACCCCTACTCCGGGGGAACAGAAGTCTTTTTGAAGATACGTCCGCCCAACCAGCCATAGTAGGTGCCAGACTAAAGGACTTCAAGCAGGTTTGGGCGGAGATAATAAGAGACCCATGGACAGTGGCTACTGTCCAAGACGGACACAAATGGAGGTTCAAGAATCGACCTCCCAGAGACCAATTCATCAGAACCAGAATTCCAACATCCAGAGAAAAGAAACTCATATTGGCAGAATACATCCAGGATCTAATCCAGAAACAGGCCAATGGGAACATGCAGGTAAGCGTCCTTTAAATCCACAGAGAGCATCCAATCGCCTACATTTATGGCATAGAGGATTGATTGTAGACTTTCCATCTTGAAAGTCTCCACCAGGATTGAGCGATTGAGAATTTTTAGGTCTAGGACGGGACGCAGATCCCCAGTCTTTTTCTTTACCAAGAACAGAGAGGAGTAGAAACCTTTTCCTCTTTGTGGAGATGGGACTTACACTATGGCCTGCTTCTGGATTAGATCCTGGACGTATTCTGCCAATATGAGTTTCTTTTCTCTGGATGTTGGAATTCTGGTTCTGATGAATTGGTCTCTGGGAGGTCGATTCTTGAACCTCCATTTGTGTCCGTCTTGGACAGTAGCCACTGTCCATGGGTCTCTTATTATCTCCGCCCAAACCTGCTTGAAGTCCTTTAGTCTGGCTCCTACTATGGCTGGTTGGGCGTATCTTCAAAAAGACTTCTGTTCCCCCGGAGTAGGGGTCTTAGACTTTTGGATTTTTAGGAAGGAAGATTGTGGATTCTTCCAATTTTTTCTGTACTCCCTGCCAGGCTTGTAAGACTTTGCTTCCTTGTATCTATCTGGGAGGTTCCATCTGAATGTGGGTGCCCTTTGTTGTCTAGGCCTTCTGTCTGAAGGGATGAGTCCAGACTTCCCGCCGGTGACTTTTGAAATGGCCGAGTCCAGTTTTTCTCCGAAGAGGTTTGTGCCGTCAAATGGGATTCTACACCAGTTGGATTTTGAGGAGGGGTCTGCTGACCATGGTTTTAGCCAGAGTGCCCTCCTGGCCATCACTGAGCTTAACATTGCTCTGGATGTTGACTTAATCATGTCTACCGAGGCTTCTGCGACAAAGTCGCCTGCAAGGCTGAGTCCCTGGAGCGCTGAGATTACTCGCTCTTGCTCTATTCCTTCTGCTACCAACTTCTCGGCGTTGGAGGACCAACTTGAGATAGCCCTTCCCACTGCTGCTAATGTTATTGCGGGTCTGCAGGCACCACCTGTGGATAGGTAGGCTCTCTTAAGATCCAAATCGATCTTTCTGTCCAATACATCTTTGAATGTAGTCGCATCTTCTATTGGAAGAGTTACGTGCCGGGCTAGGTGCATCAGGGAGGAGTCTACCACTGGTGGAGTTACTAGTGGATTGGCACTGGATTCCTTTAATGGGTATAGCTTGGCAAGTCTATTGCTGAGACTGGTCTTCTCAGGTTTTTGCCATTCGTCTTTAATTAATTCCTCCAGTTCTTCTATAAATGGGAAGGTTTCTGGTTCTTTTTTGAGATTCGGAAAGTATTTCTTCGTTTTTTGCGGAGTTTCTTTTTCCTCTTCCCATTCTATGGCTTCCTTCACTGACTTTATGAAGGGTTCTATAAGTGCGAAGTCAAACCCAGTGGATACCTCCAAGTCCTCATTGTCAGATAGGGGGTCTGACTTTTTAGATGTGGAGGGAGTCGCAGGTGAAGTGCCTTGCACTGATCTGCTTGTTTCTGACTCTGTGATTTGCAGGGATGTAAATATAGCCGGTTCTCTGCTTGGCTCTCTCTCTCTAGTTGCTTCGTCCAAGCATATGCGACAGGCCAGCTTGTCCGGAAGTGCTATGGCACTGCAAACCCAGCATGAACTCCCTGATAGACGGGAATGCTGAGGGGGAGGAGAGCGTCTACGTGAAGGAGACCTCCTGTAGGAGTGTCTGTGCCGTGAATAGGATTTTGAACGGCTCCTTCTGCGACTTGAGCGACTTCGTCTTGTGCGTGAGCGACTTCTACCGCGATCTGAGTGGCTTTGTCTATGGCTTGGGCTCCTTCTGGATGGCTCTTGTCGCCTTGAATCAGACGATCTGGCCGACCTGATAGGGCTGTCCAATTTAGACAGCATTAGTGACAGGCTCTCTTTTTCAATCTTCACTACTTACCAATCTTCCCCCCCCCCTACCTATTAGGCTGGTGATGGTCTACCGGGGCAGCGACCTCCATGAGGAGTGATATAGTCTAACCTCTTGAGTTACCTATAACAGATAGTGGTATTAGTGTGCAGGTAGTAGGAAAAGGTGAGACCCAGTAAGGAAATAGATTTTAAGAAGCTTACCTTAAGGAGGAGACAGTAGTGCAATCTATCCCACCGAAAAACGCTGTTGACAGGTGCAGTGTTCAAGAGAAAAAGCAGCAGAAAGGATTTGGTTTTTAAAACTGCAGCCGCCGTCGCCCAGTGATGATGTCATGAGCGCACATGCGCCGTAGCGTCGTGAGAGAGCCGGCGCCATCTTGGAAACTGGAACTACACAGGAATTACCATTGTGGATACCTTTCTCTGTCTGCACATGCGCGGAAGTAGCTGGACGCTCAGCGCTATGCCTGCTGTGGGACTACAGGTCGCTGAAAGCCCGTTTTTTTACCAGGAGAGCTGAGGGCCGCTATAGAGACCTAGTTAAGGTCTGTGAGGAGCTGGCATATATCGGACTAGGATGCTTTGAGGAACTACAAGGCTCAGGTTAGTGAAAGGGTGCACAGAGGGACTGGAGGTCGCTGCCAAGAAAAAAACCTATTTAAGGTTTGTAATAGAAAGCTGGTACATACCCCTGAGACCATCAGAGTGGGGTTCCTTCCATATAGCTCATTTAGAGGCTGTACAGGATAGGACTTCCACCCAGGAGAGGCCGAACCTGGGTGGGGCGAAGCGGTAAGGGGGTTCTTCATCTTTGCTGTCCTTGTCAGGTCTTAGGTGAGGAAAAAAAAGAGAATAGCTGGGCGGGGGCCCTCTCTGGGCTTAATAGTTAAACGGTCCTATCAGGTTGTGAGGGCGGAGCCACAACCCAAAGGTGTATGCTGCCATGATGCGACAGGAAAATCATTTACATGAAGCTCGATTACAGCAGCAAAAGAAAAAAAAGAAAGAAGGAATTTGGAGATTGGAAATGTTGAGCGCAATAGAAGGTGTTTTTTGGAGTTAATACATATTGTATTTAAATACATTTTTTATTTATAAACCAGAGTTTACTGTCACAGTAATAATGTAAATGGATAACTATGTGGCTAATTCGTTTGAAAGTCCTTTCTCTTTTGCAAACAGATTGGGATAAGAACTTTATAACAAAATAACACTTTTTGTTCTCATGGAAGTACACCTGTATGTTTTCTCCCCGGCATATTACTGAAATTTGTTGTTCTACTGCTTATTGGTATGAGCATGCAGTATCTAACCCTATTGTTTTCTACTCTATATGGCCCTTTTATGTTAACTTTATAAAAAAAAAAGTTGTTAGTACCTCAGTTTCATATTTCACAGTGTGCTGCATATAAATTGTATCTATCTGTTTACAGTTAGCATTTGGCCAGCATCATGTTCATTGTTTTCCATGTAAAGGATAGTCTGCTTGCCCACTTTAAACAGAAGATATTTAAATGACATCATTTCCACCTGAAAGACAAAAAACAGGGGATTTAATTGTTCCATAAACCAGCATTTCTGGATGCACAGCTGACCACAAGCAAAATTATTAAATATTTTTTAAAAGCATATATAGCAGCAACAAGACAGAATATAAATCACTCAGACCAGTACCAGAGCTTTCTAAAGGCAAGAATACATTTTGTACATCTGGCTTGAGAAAGTACCACTACTGGTCCAAAAAATCTCGATAAAATGTAATGATTTATATTGTCTTGCTGCCGGTATTTATGCAGTTGAGCATTTTATACTTTTGAATCAGACGTCCCATGATGCGGGTTACTTGTAGAGATCCATGATGTACTCGCTTTGTTTATGCCAACAAGGGTGAGACCATTACATTCCTATGTAGCTCTCCTCCAACTGTGTCTGTTAGCTCCATATTGGCACTATATGTCCATTAAAGTATACTGAAAAAGTAAGTATTTAGCGTTTTGCAAAGTAAAGTAGAGAAGGCCCGGGGGGTTGTATGGGGATCACTTTGACACAGTTGGCTAGATTGCATTATATAAGCCAAGGAAATCAAAGAATCTCTGTTTTTATGCAAAAAAATTCTAGATATAAATGAGGGTGTATAGCAGTGCCTAGAGTGTTCACTCAGGATCTACAGTGATCATTGTCTTGGACAACTATGGATAAGGTATGCAACATATCTTTCTGCTGGACAAGTTACAGGGCCTTAAATAACTATTTCCATGGCTCTGCTTGTTTTTTGGATGAGTGTTGAAGGTGATGACATCTAAAAACCCTCTGTTTTAAGAATGCTATGCTTACCTTCATTGGTTCGGTGCAGGGCATTTTGCAAAATGTAAGAGTCAACTTCATTATACAGAGTTAATTATTTACTTGATAGTTTTCATTTGTCTTAGGGCCATTTTTAAACTTCTCCAAGTAAAAAATAATAGAAAAATTTGGTTTTGCCTATCCTGTTAAATATTTGCATTTAGTAGCTTGAACAAAATGCAACTAGATTGTGATTGACTCCTACTAGTAGTACTGCACCACTGACATAAATGTTGCATAGTGTACAAATCTAATTTTATTGATATTTCCTGTTCTGAAATGTTCATAAAAACAATCCTTTTGACTCACACTTGTAGAAAACACAGAGAGGTGAAAGGTGACAGCTCTTGGTGAAAGTAGGCCAGGGCTGCTTACTCTCACATGTCAACTAGGGTGGGGGAGAGCGGCCTGTGAAGCATGTGATATGCAAAGGGCAGCAGAAACTTGGAATGGTGACCCTGCAATCCCATCAGGTTACATCAGATAGCACTGTGTACTGGAATAGTTTTTTTCTTCCTTTTACATTGATTACATTAGATTGATTACCAGTTTGCTTTATGAGCCAGGGATCCGAACATTTAGGAATGCATGTATGTTGTTATTATTGTTCAGGATTTATATAGCTCCAACTGTTTGCTCAGTGTTTTACAATATAAAGGTAAACAGTACAGTAACAACACAATTCAATACAAGAGGGTTAAGAGGGCCCTGCTCCCGAGAGCTTACAATCTAATAGGGATGTGAATGTACAATGTTTAAGTAAAGCACGGCGTACATTGACAGCGCTATATAAGAACCTGAAATAAATGACAAATAAATAAAGAATATTCTAGATCAATCCAGCTTTTGACTCTAAAGTTTATGTCAGCAGCAATGATAGCTATGAGTTGTAACTGACTTCTTGACACATACCATAATGCTTTCCTAGGTAAAATACCTCCTCCATACATCCACATGTTGTTTATAGCTGTTAGCCCAGGTTCACACTGGGCTGCGGGAGTGAAGCCGTGCGAGTTCAGCTGAACATCGTACGATTTCACTCTCGCTGGCAGTCCCGATTTCAGCCGCGATTACAAAGACATCTGACACAGATGTCAATGTAAATCGCGGCCGAAATCGCAAAAAGTAGTACAGAAACTACTTTTTGAAATCGGTGCAGCGCCGCAGATGCTAGGATTAGGACGATGCCATTGCTGGCAATTTGCGGCAAATATCGCCGCTTTGACATGCCAAATTGCATGTCAAAACGCACCAGTGTGAACCAGGGCTTAGTGAAAGATAGTATTTGTTAGGATCCCAAAGGACCGTCTAACCAGAAGTTTGTTAAATAATAAGTCAACTTGCTTGTATTTTCAGTGCCACGGTCTTCCGCTATCGTCCACAAATGTCTGCTTATATTGCCCTCATGATAATTTACATGATTTCTTACTATTGAAACAGTACTTCAGACTTCTTCTCTCTGATTAATCTATCCAAATAAAAAAACTTCAGTGAAGCAAATTCATACAAACATCTCCCTAATCGGGATAGCAAGTAGCAATGAAGTTTGGGTTCAAGGTGAATCCTGTGGATTTATGTGCTGATTTGCTGAGGAGAAAGATTTTTTAAAACCATGATACATTACATGGCGTTTTCACTGTGGCCAGCAAGCTTTTGGACAAACCAGCTTGATCACTATATAAGGGGAAGGCACAGAACAGCCATAGGGACAGTTTATTGGAAGCTGCTGTTGGGAAATGATAGGAGAAGCTGACAAATGGCATACAGAGGAACTAGGGTCAGTTAGGAAACTGTACTTATTACATTAAAAACAAGAAGAATATGGGTTCTATTTTAAAAGCCTCATATGCAAGTTTTATGTAATCTCTTGGAGTTTTCACGAGCAGATGGAACAGTCTTTGTATCAGATGTTTCAAAAAACCTACAATGAGGAGTTTAAAATGTGAAACTTATGCATCAGATATCACCAGAAGCCAGGACCCATTGTCGGAGGAGTCCTGGACATACATACAATATGGCTACTTTTACACTGAAAGCACCCAGCGTTAGCGGTAAAGCACTGGTAGTTTTAGCGGTGTTTTACCGTCGTTTTAGCAGCGCCTTTCGGCTGGTAGGTGGGCGCTTTTAACCCCTGCTAGTGGCTGAAGAAAGGGTTAAAAGCGCCAGTGTTGCGGCGCTGAGAAAGTGCTTTACAGGCGCTCTGGCAGCGCTGCCCATTCATTTCAATGGGCAGGGGCGGCAGAGATGCTGCTTTTTCAAACGTCCCTCAAGCGCTCTGCGCAGTGTGAAAGCACTTGGGCTTTCACACTGGGGAGGCATGGGAGGCGTTTTTTAGTCGCTTTACAGGAGCTATTTCTAGCGTTAAAACGCCTGAAAAACGCCTTAGTGTGAAAGTAGTGTAGCGGGGTCCCCAAATTTAACCCTGCTATACCTAAATTTAGGGGTGACCAGAGCAATAGTTGGCTCGGGTCTCTTGATTATTTGGACTCTGCCTTACTGCTGTGTCACCTGGCGTGCAGTTTCCCTTTGGGCGTATAGGTGGTGCTGTCACCTGTACCCGGGGTTGAACCACAGGTGATGGAGTAGGTATTGGATGTCCTCTCTCGGCTGCCATTGGTGGGCGGTTCTGGCCTGCTGTGCATGCCGGCAGACGCCCATACACGGAGAGCAATTCCCGGGGCCCATGCCCGGATGACAATTCCGGGACCCACTGCCCGGAGGGAGCTACCCCTCAGAGGGGGGTGCGCCCCATCTTGTTTGAGGAGTCTCGGGCACCTTCAGCCCGAGGCTACAGAGTTCCAGGTAGGCCCAGTACCTTTGACTGGGTCTAAAACCGAAGAGGAGTCCCAGGGAACCCGCGTGAGGGTGACCGCTCTGACACAGAGGAAACCAGGGAAGGATCGATCCCATAACAAGAGGGCGAGTAATAGAGTATTGCTGACTCGGGAAAGGCCTGGTGACCTGTTGGAGGGAAGGATTCCTCGCTTCGCAGACTGCCTCTGTGGAGTGTTGAAAGTTCAGCAGGGATCTCCTTGACTTGGTCCTTGGAGGGGACTGAGTCATTGTTCCAGCATCATGCCGGCTGCTAGTGCTCTTGAGTGACTATCCGGGTGAGCTTTACCCACTCTGGACCGAGTGGCGACGAAGCCAAGAGTGTGCCTGAATCCACTTCTATCTGCTAACCTTTTTCTTCTCACTTCAACTCTCTGGTTCCTGAAAGCTAGATAAAATAAACTCACGTTGGAGTTGATATGTTGTGTGGACATTGACCTCATTTGGGAAAGATAAAGACTCGCCTCTATAGCCATAGAGGGGAGAACCAGAAGAAGGAAGCTACTAACTGCAGGACCCAAGTATGTAACATCGCCTGACCTTTATAATCTAGAGGACACGGGCATGTGGCATGGTGTGCCTTATCCCCCTGCTTGAGAAGGTAAGAGGGGGAAAAGGATCCGTGTGCTACAGTAGCTTAAGACAAAATTTTGTTTTATGAAAAAATTTACATTTTCAGAAACATTTAAAAAACAAAAACGTGTGGATTTGTTTTACAAATTAAAAATCATTTTGTTACACTGGGAATGTGAAATGCAGTGTATATAAAAGTATTATGCTTGAAATAAAAGTACAGCTTATTTAGTAAATAAAATAAGCTTGCCTTTTAAAATTGTTTTTTTTGGAAAAACAAGGACGTATGCGTTAAGAACATTCCAAGTATACATGAGAACAGGTAACCACCCCCCTTCCTCTCGTAATAATTTGAAAGGTTCCTGACAATATGCATTTTCAGTTATTGACAATGCTGATCCAGAAGCATATATTGCTCTTGCAAGAATGTTCTCCTGATTATCAGGTGTCATTTTCTCTATAAATGAAGGGATTCTGTATTTTTGGGATGCCATGGTGTGCAACACTTCCTTACATGAAGATATGGCTGGTGAAGAAACACTTTCTGATGATCCAGACGCAGCAGAGTGTTTCTGGAATGATAACTCTGGAGGGAAAAGCTACTTGCAATTGCATTTATATTCCATAAGCTATTTTTAATGTCTTTATGGCACCTCTGTCATGCAAGTATGTGGTGTATTGTCATTCTTGTAGCATTTGGAAAATAATATTTCTTCTCACAATAGTGAGGAAAACATTTCCAAACGCTAGATGTTGGTCTCACAATTTTACTGAGAGGAGGAAAATCAAAACCAATTAACTGACCAGACAACAGGTAAACATTATGCTGTGACCCTGCTATTCCTGCCTGTTTGCCTGATTCTCAGTTGCCAAACCCAGCCTGAACTCTGACCACTCTCTGCCTGCTTTTTATGTCGATTTACCCTCTGTGTATGACCTGGCTTGTCTGACTCTGCTCCAGCCCTCTGTCCTGCATCCGCAGCACACCTGCATCCGCTGTCCTGCATCTGCCGCATACCTGCATCCAGGGCCGGCCCTACCATGGGACCCGATGGGACCATTGTCCCAGGCGGCAGGTTCTGAGGGGCGGCACATTGACGCCCATAAATACAGTAATCCCGCCCAATCGGGCTCCGCTACGCCCACCCGCTCCGCTCTTCATCCCACTATGTGGATGGCCCAGCGCCGCTGCTATTAGAAGTATTGGCAGACCATTCGCTGCCATAACCGCACAGCTGGCCGCCCGCCCATCCTCTCCACAGCTCCCCCCCATGCTGCTGACGAGAAAGTCAGCTGACGAACAACAGCGTAAAGGGGGAGGAGCTTTCGGCTGAGCATAGACCCCATGATGGAAGAGGGATCGCTATAGGCGCGGCTGACACTGAGAGAAAGTAAGTGTCACTAATCCCATCTCCACCACCTCTGCCTGTGTCTAACCTCCCCTACCACCTCTGCCTGTGTCTAACCCCCCTGCCTGTGTCTAACCTCCCCTACCACCCCTGCCTGTGTCTAACCCCCCTACCACCCCTGCCTGTGTCTAATCCCCCCTACCATCCCTGCCTGTGTCTAACCCCCCCTACCATCCCTGCCTGTGTCTAACCCCCCCTACCACCCCTGCCTGTGTCTAATCCCCCTACCACCCCTGCCTGTGTCTAACCCCCCTACCATCCCTGCCTGTGTCTAACCCCCCTACCACCCCTGCCTGTGTCTAACCCCCCTACCATCCCTGCCTGTGTCTAACCCCCCCTACCATCCCTGCCTGTATCTAACCCCCCTACCACCCCTGCCTGTGTCTAATCCCCCTACCACCCCTGCCTGTGTCTAACCCCCCTACCATCCCCGCCTGTGTCTAACCCCCCTACCATCCCTGCCTGTGTCTAACCCCCCTACCATCCCTGCCTGTGTCTAACCCCCCCTACCATCCCTGCCTGTGTCTAACCCCCCCTACCATCCCTGCCTGTGTCTAACCCCCCTACCACCCCTGCCTGTGTCTAATCCCCCTACCACCCCTGCCTGTGTCTAACCCCCCCCCTACCACCCCTGCCTGTGTCTAACCCCCCTACCATCCCTGCCTGTGTCTAACCCCCCTACCACCCCTGCCTGTGTCTAACCCCCTACCATCCCTGCCTGTGTCTAATCCCCCTACCACCCCTGCCTGTGTCTAATCCCCCTACCACCCCTGCCTGTGTCTAATCCCCCTACCACCCCTGCCTGTGTCTAACCCCCCTACCACCCCTGCCTGTGTCTAACCCCCCTACCACCCCTGCCTGTGTCTAACCCCCCTACCACCCCTGCCTGTGTCTAACCCCCCTACCACCCCTGCCTGTGTCTAACCCCCTACCACCCCTGCCTGTGTCTAACCCCCCTACCACCCCTGCCTGTGTCTAACCCCCCTACCACCCCTGCCTGTGTCTAACCCCCCTACCACCCCTGCCTGTGTCTAATCCCCCCTACCACCCCTGCCTGTGTCTAACCCCCCCTACCACCCCTGCCTGTGTCTAACCCCCCCTACCACCCCTGCCTGTGTCTAACCCCCTACCATCCCTGCCTGTGTCTAATCCCCCTACCACCCCTGCCTGTGTCTAACCCCCCTACCACCCCTGCCTGTGTCTAATCCCCCTACCACCCCTGCCTGTGTCTAATCCCCCCTACCACCCCTGCCTGTGTCTAATCCCCCCTACCACCCCTGCCTGTGTCTAATCCCCCTACCACCCCTGCCTGTGTCTAATCCCCCTACCACCCCTGCCTGTGTCTAACCTCCCTACCACCTCTGCCTGTGTCTAACCTCCCTACCACCTCTGCCTGTGTCTAACCTCCCCTACCACCTCTGCCTGTGTCTAACCTCCCCTACCACCTCTGCCTGTGTCTAACCCCCCTACCACCCCTGTCAGTATCTAAACTCCCTACCACCCCTGCCTGTGTCTAACCTCCCCTACCACCCCTGCTTGTGTCTAATCCCCCCTACCTGTGCCTAACCTCCCCTACCACCCCTGCCTGTGTCTAACCTCCCCTCCCCCCTCACCACAACCGCCGCTGCCTCTGTCTGAACCCCACCACCACTATTACGTCGAAATCTGACTTCCTAATAAATGTAATTTTGTTTATTATTGTCATAATATAAAATAATAAATGTGGGGGCCTTTTGGTGGGCGTGATTATTATTTTTTTTTTTTGGGGGGGGGCGGTAGGGAGGAGGGGGGCAGCATTTTGATCCTGGGCCCAGGCAGCACAATGTCTTGGGCTGGCCCTGCCTGCATCTGCAATATACCTCCATCCACTGTCCTGCATCCGCAGCACACCTGCATCCGCTGTCCCGCTGCTCAGAGATCCAGCCCAGTCCTGTTACTCATCGATTACTACCTCTTCCAGCAAGAGACTCCGCAGGCACTCTTACCTCACTGTGCTCTCGCGGCCACTGTTGCAACTCCAGTGGTCCCTAATCCGGGGCTGTACGGGAGGTCTCCCTCTGCAAGTCAGGCTCACCTCCAAGGTATGTGACAGTTGCAAAGTGGAAAACAGTTCTGTGGTCAGGTAAATTTAGATTTTTGGCAACCATGGGTGTCACATCCTCCGGACTAAAAAGCAGAGGGACCTTCTGGCTTGTTATCAGCACTCTGTTCAAAAGCCTGCATCTCTGATGGTATAATGAGGTGCAATAGTGTGTATAGAATGGGCAGCTTCCACATCTGGAAAGACACCATGAATGCTGAAAGATATATCCAGGTTTCAGAGCAGCTTATGCTCCCATCCAGACAACTAAAGGCCTTACATATTTCAGCAGGATATACTGCATCTATGACAACAGCGTGGTTTCCTAGAAGAAGGGTCTGGGTGCCTAACTGGTCTGCCTGCAGTCCAGACCTTTCACCAATTCAAAATATGTGGTGCACCTTGAAACAAAAAGTATAACAAAGAAGACCCGGGACTGTTGAACAGCTAGAATCCTATGTCAGGGACTCAGGGAGGAATATGACAACATTCCTTTCCCAGAACTCCAGAAACTGGTCTCCTAAGTTCCTAGACATTTGCAGAGTATTGTTAAAAGAGGGGGGGGGGGGTGCTACACGTGCTAAATATGGCCCTGTCCCAAATTTTTTGAGACATGTTGCTGTCATCAATTTTTTCTTTTTTTCTTAGAATAGTACATTTTCCTTGTTTGAACATTTGAAATGTTTTCTATTTTTTTATTGTGAATAAAATATGGGTTTATGAGATTTGCTAATCATTGCATTCTGTTTTTATGTAGATTTTACACAGCAATCCAACTTTTCTGGATTTGGGGTTGTACTTCCCAATATGCATTTTTCCTTAGGGGTATTGTGGGCAAAGTATATCTTAATATTAGGGATGAGCTTCGTGTTCGAGTCGAACATGCGTTCGACTCGAACATCGGCTGTTCGATCGTTCGACGAAGATCGAACGATTTGGGCCGTTCGCGCCAAATTCGAGTGACGCGAACGGCCCACAATGCACTACGCCATCGCAGTGTCATCCAGGCGCTGTGATTGGCCAAGCATGCACTGTGACCCCGCATGCTTGGCCAATCACAGCGCCGGCAGCGAGGAGAGCAATGATTGGCCACAGGCAGGATGCCTGTGGCCAATTATTGCTGAGGGTGTTTAGTACACGCCCCACACTATAAAAGGCCGCCAGCACGGCGGCCTAGTGTAGTGTGTTCCGGAGCAGGGATAGAGCAGCATAGGCAGGGACAGTGACTTTTATTTCTTTCTTGCTTAACCTGGATTCCTTTAGTTTAGGGAAAGAAAAGGATAGGTAGGGAGAGTGTCAGTGTGTTTTGTGCTTGTGCTATATTGTGCTTAAAAAAAACATTTTTTCTAGGGACAGAAAACTGTAGGTAGGGAGAGTGTGTCAGTTTCTTTCACTGTCAAAGTCCTTGTTTCCAGGGACCTGGAAGGACAGTGAGTGAATTCTCCTTGTGCTAAATTGTGCTTAAAAAAAAACATTTTTTCTAGGGACAGAAAACTGTAGGTAGGGAGAGTGTGTCAGTTTCTTTCACTGTCAAAGTCCTTGTTTCCAGGGACCTGGAAGGACAGTGAGTGAATTCTCCTTGTGCTAAATTGTGCTTAAAAAAAACATTTTTTCTAGGGACAGAAAACTGTAGGTAGGGAGAGTGTGTCAGTTTCTTTCACTGTCAAAGTCCTTGTTTCCAGGGACCTGGAAGGACAGTGAGTGAATTCTCCTTGTGCTAAATTGTGCTTAAAAAAAACATTTTTTCTAGGGACAGAAAACTGTAGGTAGGGAGAGTGTGTCAGTTTCTTTCACTGTCAAAGTCCTTGTTTCCAGGGACCTGGAAGGACAGTGAGTGAATTCTCCTTGTGCTAAATTGTGCTTAAAAAAAACATTTTTTCTAGGGACAGAAAACTGTAGGTAGGGAGAGTGTGTCAGTTTCTTTCACTGTCAAAGTCCTTGTTTCCAGGGACCTGGAAGGACAGTGAGTGAATTCTCCTTGTGCTAAATTGTGCTTAAAAAAAACATTTTTTCTAGGGACAGAAAACTGTAGGTAGGGAGAGTGTGTCAGTTTCTTTCACTGTCAAAGTCCTTGTTTCCAGGGACCTGGAAGGACAGTGAGTGAATTCTCCTTGTGCTAAATTGTGCTTAAAAAAAACATTTTTTCTAGGGACAGAAAACTGTAGGTAGGGAGAGTGTGTCAGTTTCTTTCACTGTCAAAGTCCTTGTTTCCAGGGACCTGGAAGGACAGTGAGTGAATTCTCCTTGTGCTAAATTGTGCTTAAAAAAAACATTTTTCTTTCTCGTACATCACGGGACACAGAGCGACATAGTCATTACTAATGGGTTATATAGTTACCGTCAGGTGCTGGCACTGGCAACTTCCAAAACCGGAAGTACCCTCCCCTATATAAGCCCCTCCCATCCGGGAGCACCTCAGTTTTTTGCCAGTGTCTAAGGTGTTGGCCAAGAAGAAACATGTGTTTTTCACTGAGCTTGCGTACAGGTTCTTTTGGGCCTCAGTAAGCTATTCCGGATCCGACCAAAAAAGCTTCATAGCTAAACGGTCGGTACCCGGGCCTTGCAGAGAAGAGCAAGGTTCTGCCTGTAATGCTTCTCTTAGGAGAGCTGGACCCTGGGATCCAGAGCTCTGGTCATACCCACGACCAAGATGTTTTCTGTGCAGGGTGCTATACAGGTCCAGGGGAGTGGAATCCTTGGGAACCCGGTCCCTGAAGGTTTGATTACAATGCCTGCCGTGATAGGTGAAGTTTGGGCTTTTGTGGACCAAACAAAGTCCTGCGGCGGGGAACAGGTAAGTGGGGGCCCCCAGGAACTTGGTTCTATTGGGGGACCCCCAAGCCTAATTTGTCTTTCTGTCTGTTACCTAACGGTATTCCCGCTAATATCTGTGCATGCCTGTAACTACTAAAAAAAAAAAAAAAAAATGTAATAATTTTTAATGGTGGTCAAGAAAAAAAAAAAAAAAAAAGAATGTTTTTTTATATATGTTTAGTATATTAAACTGCGGTACCTGTGTTTGTCCACTAGAGGCCGCTGTGGAATGTTTTTCTTGTCATATGGACTAGTTTCTTCTCAGAGAGCAAAGTCCAGGCAGCTGGTGAGTTCTCCTACAGGAAACTGTTTCCTCTGCCATGTTGCAGTGTTCGTCTATCCCCCGGCCTGCGGCAAAGGGGGCCCTGGCTCCTGTCCCTGGTTTCCATGTTTGAAAATTAGCGCCGAGGCGCACGTGGCCGCGCGCGTGCGCGTGCACGCGCCTCTATATATAGAGGTGGCCGGAAAAAGGGGCGGGGCCTGGGGGATGACGCTCTGTGTGCGCCGCAGCGCTTCTGCGCATGTGCGGGCGTCCCAGCAGGTTTTTAAAAAAGCCACATTATTGCAGTAAGCTGGCTATGAAGTACAGAGACAGAGCTGGCAACATTTAAAGGCATACAGCAAGCGGTTGATACAGGCATCCCCTAGAAAGGCACATTAGTAGACACCAACTGTTTATTATAGCAGCATTTATGCTAGACTATTATCAGTAACTGGTGTATTTTCGGCTGGTATACCTCAGCTTTGTGGCTTAGGAATATGCCGTCTAAAAACTCCGGGAATAGAAATTCCAGGAGGAATAGGGGGTCTCCATCGGGCTCTGAGGATCTTGGGCATGCTTTGGCTGCACCAGTCTCCCCTGAAGAATCAGAGGTTAGTGACCGTAGGGCACCCCCAGGAGTACCTGGTACTGTGGCTGTCCCCAGTTCACCTGCTCCTGTGTATGTAACAGAGGAGGTTTTTTCCTCAGCTCTGGGAGGGCTGGAAGAGAGATTGTCAGCACTAATTGCTGCTTCCCTGTCACAGGAGAAAAGCGCTCGATCTCCGTCTCCTCCCTCAGAGTGCCTGTTAACAGAGCAACAGTCCCATACAGAGAACGACCTACCTGAGGGGGATCAGGATGAGGTTGATTCAGTTGTAGAGGAATCAACAGTGGAGGAGCCGTTCTCAGCATCACATGCTGAGAGGTTATGGGTGCAGTCCCTGACTAATATGGTCCGATCAGCATTTAAAATGCCACTTGCGGAGCCATCCTCCTCTTCTGTCTCCTCGTTGGGGTCGCTAAAAGCTCCCCAGACTGTTTGTTCTTTTCCGATCCATCCTTTACTGGAGGGGCTCATTTACCAGGATTGGGAGCATCCTGACAAAATATTTACTCCCCCCAAGAGATTTCCGGTGGTCTATCCTATGGAGGATAAGTTCGTCAGAAAATGGAAGGTCCCTACAGTGGACGCAGCCATCTCTTGTGTGAATAAATCACTGACATGTCCGGTGGAAAATGTCCAAATGTTCAAGGACCCAATAGATAAAAAATTGGAGTCCTTATTGAAATCTGCTTTTTCTACAGCAGGATTGGTGACACAACCAGCAGTGGCAGCTATAGGGGTCTGCCAAGCAGTGAAGGATCAGTTGAAACAGGTCTTAAGGGACGTGCCAGATCAGCAGGCTCTTGCTCTAGCTGATCTACCTAGAGCCTTATGCTTTGCGGTGGACGCTATAAAGGATTCAATCCATCAGGCCTCCCGCCTTACGCTGTCTGTAGTACATATGCGCAGGCTTCTATGGCTCAAAAACTGGTCTGCTGAAGCTCCCTGTAAAAAATTGCTGGTCAGCTTCCCATTTCATGGGGAGCGCTTATTCGGGGAAGACCTGGACAAGTATATCCAGAGAATTTCCAGCGGTAAAAGTACACTCTTGCCGGTCAAAAATAGAGTTAGAGGTCCCTCTTTTAAGAGGCCGGCCTCTCCAGTCCCTAGGACATCGGCTGTGAAACAGTTCCGACGGCCTCCCCGGTCAAATCCCGGAGGTAAAAATCAGGGACAGTTGCAGGGTAACAAGAAGCCCTGGAGCAGGAGAGGTACAAAACCTCCCCCAAAGTCAAATGCATGAAGGGTTGCCCCCACCCAATCGGGTGGGGGGAAGACTTCAGTTGTTCACAGAAACCTGGCGGGACACGATCCGAGACAGATGGGTGCTCTCCGCAGTAAATCTGGGATACAAATTGGAGTTAAAAAACTCCCCTCCTTCCCGCTTTATAAGGTCGAACGTGCCAAGGGATCCCCAGAAGAGAGGATCCCTCCTGTTGGCACTGGAACAATTATTGCTTCAAGCAGTAATTATAGAGGTCCCCCTGGAAGAATGGGGGTTCGGGTTTTACTCAAACCTCTTTACAGTTCCGAAGCCAAACGGGGACGTGAGGCCCATATTAAATCTAAAAGGGCTAAACAAATTCCTACATATCAGGACTTTCCGGATGGAGTCGATCCGATCGGTAGCCACTGCCCTACAAGGGGAGGAATGGTTAGCCTCGATCGACATCAAAGATGCGTATTTGCACATCCCCATCTTTCCAGCCCACCAAAAATTTCTACGCTTTGCGATAGAAGGGCGCCATTTTCAGTTCAGAGCCTTACCCTTCGGTCTGGCCACAGCACCAAGAGTGTTCACAAAAATTCTGGCCCCATTATTGGCCAATCTAAGAACACGAGGTGTAACGATAATGGCATATCTAGACGACTTGTTGCTGATAGACCACTCAGTGGAAAAACTAGAAGTGGTTGTTCACGAGACAATCAAGTATCTGGAATATCACGGTTGGATTATCAACCGAGACAAGTCAGCCCTAAAACCAGTCAAAAGTCTGGAATACTTGGGGCTAAGGCTGGATTCAGACCAGAGAAAAATTTTCTTGCCTCGAGAAAAGGGGTCGTTTTTGAGAGATTTTATCCACTTAGTGGGTTCAAAAAGACAGCCATCCATACGCCTGTGCATGAGGCTGCTGGGAAAAATGGTGGCATCATTCGAAGCAGTACCCTACGGTCAATTCCATTCAAGGAAGTTGCAAAGGGCCATACTGTCAGCCTGGAACAAAAAAGTTCAGGCTCTGGACGTACCAATGTCCTTGTCCCCTTCCGTTCGCAGAAGCCTCCGTTGGTGGTTGGTTCCCCGGAATCTGGAAAAAGGGAAATCCTTCAGTCCGATTTCTTGGAAGGTGGTCACTACAGATGCCAGCCTTTTAGGCTGGGGAGCAGTACTGGAGCAATGGTCTCTCCAGGGCAGATGGTCGGATGCGGAAAAGGCCCTGCCCATCAATCTCTTAGAGATACGAGCAGCCCGGTATGCCCTAGTAGCATGGACATCCAAACTCCAAGGGTCCCCTGTCAGAGTTCAGTCAGACAATGCCACAGCAGTGGCATATATCAATCGTCAGGGGGGCACCAGGAGTCGTGCAGCCCAAAGGGAAGTAAATTACATCCTGAGATGGGCAGAAAGATATGTCCCAGCCATATCTGCGGTATTCATTCCAGGGGTGGAGAATTGGAAGGCGGACTTTCTAAGTCGCCAACAATTATGCCCAGGGGAATGGTCCCTTCATCCCGAGGTTTTCCGGACAATATGTCAGCGGTGGGGAACACCGGATGTAGATCTGCTAGCATCCAGGTTCAACACGAAAGTGGACAGGTTTGTCTCTTGGACAAGGGATCCCCTAGCGTGCGGCTCGGATGCCCTAGTGTTCCCTTGGGATCAGTTCAAGCTGATATATGCATTCCCACCGCCACAATTGTTACCTCGATTACTCCGCAGAATCAGGGTAGAAAAGAAACCAGTGATTCTGGTGGCTCCAGCGTGGCCCCGAAGAGCATGGTACGCGGAGATTGTAAAAATGTCTGTGGGGAGTCCTTGGACCCTCCCACATCGTCCGGACCTGCTTTCGCAGGGACCGATATACCACCCTTCCTTACCAGCCCTAGGTTTGACGGCCTGGCTATTGAAGCCCACATTCTAAAAAGGAGAGGGCTCTCTAATGCTGTGGTGTCTACCATGATCAATGCCAGGAAACCGGTATCCAGGCAGATCTACTATAGAATCTGGAAGGCGTACATCGCCTGGTGTGAGGCCAGGAAATGGCATCCACGTAAATACGTAATAGGTAGAATTCTGGACTTCCTACAATGGGCTGTAGATAGGAAGCTTGCCTTGAGTACTATCAAAGGTCAGATTTCGGCCTTGTCAATATTTTTTCAAAGGCCCTTGGCTTCGCATTCACTAGTCAAAGCCTTTATACAAGCAGTGATGCGTATTAGTCCTCCGGTTAATATTCCCATATGTCCATGGGATCTAAACTTGGTTCTGTCGGTTCCACAGAAACAACCATTTGAACCATTACAGCATATTTCCTTAGTGCTTCTCACCAGGAAATTGATTTTTCTAGTAGCCATTTGTTCGGCTAAAAGAGTATCGGAATTAGCAGCTATGTCCTGTAAGGAGCCATATCTGGTTATCCATAAGGACAGAGTAGTGTTACGTCCTCATCCAGCCTTTCTTCCTAAGGTGGTATCGAGTTTTCATTTGAACCAAGATGTGGTTCTTCCTTCTTTTTTCCCCAAGCCTACTTCGGTAGAGGAAAAGTTATTGCATTCTTTGGATGTAGTAAGAGCAGTTAAAGCTTATCTAAAAGCCACTGCTCAGATTCGCAGAACGGATACTTTGTTTATTCTGCCGGAAGGCCCCAGAAAGGGTCAGGCAGCGTCAAAATCTACTTTAGCCAAGTGGATTCGACAGGTCATAATACAAGCCTATAGCTTGAGAAGTAGACCGCCTCCGTTCAAAGTTAGGGCGCACTCCACAAGAGCAGTTGGAACTTCATGGGCAGTGCATCACCAGGCCTCCCTGGCTCAAGTCTGTAAGGCCGCAACATGGTCTTCCGTACACACGTTTACTAGGTTCTACCAGGTGGACGTTAGAAGTCAGGAGGATGTCGCCTTTGGGCGCAGTGTGTTGCAGGCCGCAAAAGATCCTCATGTCTGATAGCGCTCAGCTTATATATGGTGTATCCCCCCCCTCATTTGGCATTGCTTTAGGACATCCCATTAGTAATGACTATGTCGCTCTGTGTCCCGTGATGTACGAGAAAGAAAATAGGATTTTTATAACAGCTTACCTGTAAAATCCTTTTCTTGGAGTACATCACGGGACACAGAGCTCCCGCGCCTCTTTGGGGACACTTATTGCTTTGCTACAAAACTGAGGCGCTCCCGGATGGGAGGGGCTTATATAGGGGAGGGTACTTCCGGTTTTGGAAGTTGCCAGTGCCAGCACCTGACGGTAACTATATAACCCATTAGTAATGACTATGTCGCTCTGTGTCCCGTGATGTACTCCAAGAAAAGGATTTTACAGGTAAGCTGTTATAAAAATCCTATTTTTCTAGGGACAGAAAACTGTAGGTAGGGAGAGTGTGTCAGTTTCTTTCACTGTCAAAGTCCTTGTTTCCAGGGACCTGGAAGGACAGTGAGTGAATTCTCCTTGTGCTAAATTGTGCTTAAAAAAAACATTTTTTCTAGGGACAGAAAACTGTAGGTAGGGAGAGTGTGTCAGTTTCTTTCACTGTCAAAGTCCTTGTTTCCAGGGACCTGGAAGGACAGTGAGTGAATTCTCCTTGTGCTAAATTGTGCTTAAAAAAAAACATTTTTTCTAGGGACAGAAAACTGTAGGTAGGGAGAGTGTGTCAGTTTCTTTCACTGTCAAAGTCCTTGTTTCCAGGGACCTGGAAGGACAGTGAGTGAATTCTCCTTGTGCTAAATTGTGCTTAAAAAAAACATTTTTTCTAGGGACAGAAAACTGTAGGTAGGGAGAGTGTGTCAGTTTCTTTCACTGTCAAAGTCCTTGTTTCCAGGGACCTGGAAGGACAGTGAGTGAATTCTCCTTGTGCTAAATTGTGCTTAAAAAAAACATTTTTTCTAGGGACAGAAAACTGTAGGTAGGGAGAGTGTGTCAGTTTCTTTCACTGTCAAAGTCCTTGTTTCCAGGGACCTGGAAGGACAGTGAGTGAATTCTCCTTGTGCTAAATTGTGCTTAAAAAAAAAACATTTTTTCTAGGGACAGAAAACTGTAGGTAGGGAGAGTGTGTCAGTTTCTTTCACTGTCAAAGTCCTTGTTTCCAGGGACCTGGAAGGACAGTGAGTGAATTCTCCTTGTGCTAAATTGTGCTTAAAAAAAAACATTTTTTCTAGGGACAGAAAACTGTAGGTAGGGAGAGTGTGTCAGTTTCTTTCACTGTCAAAGTCCTTGTTTCCAGGGACCTGGAAGGACAGTGAGTGAATTCTCCTTGTGCTAAATTGTGCTTAAAAAAAACATTTTTTCTAGGGACAGAAAACTGTAGGTAGGGAGAGTGTGTCAGTTTCTTTCACTGTCAAAGTCCTTGTTTCCAGGGACCTGGAAGGACAGTGAGTGAATTCTCCTTGTGCTAAATTGTGCTTAAAAAAAACATTTTTTCTAGGGACAGAAAACTGTAGGTAGGGAGAGTGTGTCAGTTTCTTTCACTGTCAAAGTCCTTGTTTCCAGGGACCTGGAAGGACAGTGAGTGAATTCTCCTTGTGCTAAATTGTGCTTAAAAAAAACATTTTTTCTAGGGACAGAAAACTGTAGGTAGGGAGAGTGTGTCAGTTTCTTTCACTGTCAAAGTCCTTGTTTCCAGGGACCTGGAAGGACAGTGAGTGAATTCTCCTTGTGCTAAATTGTGCTTAAAAAAAAACATTTTTTCTAGGGACAGAAAACTGTAGGTAGGGAGAGTGTGTCAGTTTCTTTCACTGTCAAAGTCCTTGTTTCCAGGGACCTGGAAGGACAGTGAGTGAATTCTCCTTGTGCTAAATTGTGCTTAAAAAAAACATTTTTTCTAGGGACAGAAAACTGTAGGTAGGGAGAGTGTGTCAGTTTCTTTCACTGTCAAAGTCCTTGTTTCCAGGGACCTGGAAGGACAGTGAGTGAATTCTCCTTGTGCTAAATTGTGCTTAAAAAAAAACATTTTTTCTAGGGACAGAAAACTGTAGGTAGGGAGAGTGTGTCAGTTTCTTTCACTGTCAAAGTCCTTGTTTCCAGGGACCTGGAAGGACAGTGAGTGAATTCTCCTTGTGCTAAATTGTGCTTAAAAAAAACATTTTTTCTAGGGACAGAAAACTGTAGGTAGGGAGAGTGTGTCAGTTTCTTTCACTGTCAAAGTCCTTGTTTCCAGGGACCTGGAAGGACAGTGAGTGAATTCTCCTTGTGCTAAATTGTGCTTAAAAAAAACATTTTTTCTAGGGACAGAAAACTGTAGGTAGGGAGAGTGTGTCAGTTTCTTTCACTGTCAAAGTCCTTGTTTCCAGGGACCTGGAAGGACAGTGAGTGAATTCTCCTTGTGCTAAATTGTGCTTAAAAAAAACATTTTTTCTAGGGACAGAAAACTGTAGGTAGGGAGAGTGTGTCAGTTTCTTTCACTGTCAAAGTCCTTGTTTCCAGGGACCTGGAAGGACAGTGAGTGAATTCTCCTTGTGCTAAATTGTGCTTAAAAAAAACATTTTTTCTAGGGACAGAAAACTGTAGGTAGGGAGAGTGTGTCAGTTTCTTTCACTGTCAAAGTCCTTGTTTCCAGGGACCTGGAAGGACAGTGAGTGAATTCTCCTTGTGCTAAATTGTGCTTAAAAAAAAACATTTTTTCTAGGGACAGAAAACTGTAGGTAGGGAGAGTGTGTCAGTTTCTTTCACTGTCAAAGTCCTTGTTTCCAGGGACCTGGAAGGACAGTGAGTGAATTCTCCTTGTGCTAAATTGTGCTTAAAAAAAACATTTTTTCTAGGGACAGAAAACTGTAGGTAGAAAGAGTGTGTCAGTTTCTTTCACTGTCAAAGTCCTTGTTTCCAGGGACCTGGAAGGACAGTGAGTGAATTCTCCTTGTGCTAAATTGTGCTTAAAAAAAACATTTTTTTCTAGGGACAGAAAACTGTAGGTAGGGAGAGTGTGTCAGTTTCTTTCACTGTCAAAGTCCTTGTTTCCAGGGACCTGGAAGGACAGTGAGTGAATTCTCCTTGTGCTAAATTGTGCTTAAAAAAAAAACATTTTTTCTAGGGACAGAAAACTGTAGGTAGGGAGAGTGTGTCAGTTTCTTTCACTGTCAAAGTCCTTGTTTCCAGGGACCTGGAAGGACAGTGAGTGAATTCTCCTTGTGCTAAATTGTGCTTAAAAAAAAACATTTTTTCTAGGGACAGAAAACTGTAGGTAGGGAGAGTGTGTCAGTTTCTTTCACTGTCAAAGTCCTTGTTTCCAGGGACCTGGAAGGACAGTGAGTGAATTCTCCTTGTGCTAAATTGTGCTTAAAAAAAACATTTTTTCTAGGGACAGAAAACTGTAGGTAGGGAGAGTGTGTCAGTTTCTTTCACTGTCAAAGTCCTTGTTTCCAGGGACCTGGAAGGACAGTGAGTGAATTCTCCTTGTGCTAAATTGTGCTTAAAAAAAACATTTTTTCTAGGGACAGAAAACTGTAGGTAGGGAGAGTGTGTCAGTTTCTTTCACTGTCAAAGTCCTTGTTTCCAGGGACCTGGAAGGACAGTGAGTGAATTCTCCTTGTGCTAAATTGTGCTTAAAAAAAACATTTTTTCTAGGGACAGAAAACTGTAGGTAGGGAGAGTGTGTCAGTTTCTTTCACTGTCAAAGTCCTTGTTTCCAGGGACCTGGAAGGACAGTGAGTGAATTCTCCTTGTGCTAAATTGTGCTTAAAAAAAAACATTTTTTCTAGGGACAGAAAACTGTAGGTAGGGAGAGTGTGTCAGTTTCTTTCACTGTCAAAGTCCTTGTTTCCAGGGACCTGGAAGGACAGTGAGTGAATTCTCCTTGTGCTAAATTGTGCTTAAAAAAAACATTTTTTCTAGGGACAGAAAACTGTAGGTAGGGAGAGTGTGTCAGTTTCTTTCACTGTCAAAGTCCTTGTTTCCAGGGACCTGGAAGGACAGTGAGTGAATTCTCCTTGTGCTAAATTGTGCTTAAAAAAAAACATTTTTTCTAGGGACAGAAAACTGTAGGTAGGGAGAGTGTGTCAGTTTCTTTCACTGTCAAAGTCCTTGTTTCCAGGGACCTGGAAGGACAGTGAGTGAATTCTCCTTGTGCTAAATTGTGCTTAAAAAAAACATTTTTTCTAGGGACAGAAAACTGTAGGTAGGGAGAGTGTGTCAGTTTCTTTCACTGTCAAAGTCCTTGTTTCCAGGGACCTGGAAGGACAGTGAGTGAATTCTCCTTGTGCTAAATTGTGCTTAAAAAAAACATTTTTTCTAGGGACAGAAAACTGTAGGTAGGGAGAGTGTGTCAGTTTCTTTCACTGTCAAAGTCCTTGTTTCCAGGGACCTGGAAGGACAGTGAGTGAATTCTCCTTGTGCTAAATTGTGCTTAAAAAAAACATTTTTTCTAGGGACAGAAAACTGTAGGTAGGGAGAGTGTGTCAGTTTCTTTCACTGTCAAAGTCCTTGTTTCCAGGGACCTGGAAGGACAGTGAGTGAATTCTCCTTGTGCTAAATTGTGCTTAAAAAAAACATTTTTTCTAGGGACAGAAAACTGTAGGTAGGGAGAGTGTGTCAGTTTCTTTCACTGTCAAAGTCCTTGTTTCCAGGGACCTGGAAGGACAGTGAGTGAATTCTCCTTGTGCTAAATTGTGCTTAAAAAAAAACATTTTTTCTAGGGACAGAAAACTGTAGGTAGGGAGAGTGTGTCAGTTTCTTTCACTGTCAAAGTCCTTGTTTCCAGGGACCTGGAAGGACAGTGAGTGAATTCTCCTTGTGCTAAATTGTGCTTAAAAAAAACATTTTTTCTAGGGACAGAAAACTGTAGGTAGAAAGAGTGTGTCAGTTTCTTTCACTGTCAAAGTCCTTGTTTCCAGGGACCTGGAAGGACAGTGAGTGAATTCTCCTTGTGCTAAATTGTGCTTAAAAAAAACATTTTTTCTAGGGACAGAAAACTGTAGGTAGGGAGAGTGTGTCAGTTTCTTTCACTGTCAAAGTCCTTGTTTCCAGGGACCTGGAAGGACAGTGAGTGAATTCTCCTTGTGCTAAATTGTGCTTAAAAAAAAACATTTTTTCTAGGGACAGAAAACTGTAGGTAGGGAGAGTGTGTCAGTTTCTTTCACTGTCAAAGTCCTTGTTTCCAGGGACCTGGAAGGACAGTGAGTGAATTCTCCTTGTGCTAAATTGTGCTTAAAAAAAACATTTTTTCTAGGGACAGAAAACTGTAGGTAGGGAGAGTGTGTCAGTTTCTTTCACTGTCAAAGTCCTTGTTTCCAGGGACCTGGAAGGACAGCGAGTGAATTCTCCTTGTGCTAAATTGTGCTTAAAAAAAACATTTTTTCTAGGGACAGAAAACTGTAGGTAGGGAGAGTGTGTCAGTTTCTTTCACTGTCAAAGTCCTTGTTTCCAGGGACCTGGAAGGACAGTGAGTGAATTCTCCTTGTGCTAAATTGTGCTTAAAAAAAACATTTTTTCTAGGGACAGAAAACTGTAGGTAGGGAGAGTGTGTCAGTTTCTTTCACTGTCAAAGTCCTTGTTTCCAGGGACCTGGAAGGACAGTGAGTGAATTCTCCTTGTGCTAAATTGTGCTTAAAAAAAACATTTTTTCTAGGGACAGAAAACTGTAGGTAGGGAGAGTGTGTCAGTTTCTTTCACTGTCAAAGTCCTTGTTTCCAGGGACCTGGAAGGACAGTGAGTGAATTCTCCTTGTGCTAAATTGTGCTTAAAAAAAACATTTTTTCTAGGGACAGAAAACTGTAGGTAGGGAGAGTGTGTCAGTTTCTTTCACTGTCAAAGTCCTTGTTTCCAGGGACCTGGAAGGACAGTGAGTGAATTCTCCTTGTGCTAAATTGTGCTTAAAAAAAACATTTTTTCTAGGGACAGAAAACTGTAGGTAGGGAGAGTGTGTCAGTTTCTTTCACTGTCAAAGTCCTTGTTTCCAGGGACCTGGAAGGACAGTGAGTGAATTCTCCTTGTGCTAAATTGTGCTTAAAAAAAACATTTTTTCTAGGGACAGAAAACTGTAGGTAGGGAGAGTGTGTCAGTTTCTTTCACTGTCAAAGTCCTTGCTTCCAGGGACCTGGAAGGACAGTGAGTGAATTCTCCTTGTGCTAAATTGTGCTTAAAAAAAACATTTTTTCTAGGGACAGAAAACTGTAGGTAGGGAGAGTGTGTCAGTTTCTTTCACTGTCAAAGTCCTTGTTTCCAGGGACCTGGAAGGACAGTGAGTGAATTCTCCTTGTGCTAAATTGTGCTTAAAAAAAAACATTTTTTCTAGGGACAGAAAACTGTAGGTAGGGAGAGTGTGTCAGTTTCTTTCACTGTCAAAGTCCTTGTTTCCAGGGACCTGGAAGGACAGTGAGTGAATTCTCCTTGTGCTAAATTGTGCTTAAAAAAAAACATTTTTTCTAGGGACAGAAAACTGTAGGTAGGGAGAGTGTGTCAGTTTCTTTCACTGTCAAAGTCCTTGTTTCCAGGGACCTGGAAGGACA
This sequence comes from Rana muscosa, assembly GCA_029206835.1. Classification (NCBI taxonomy): domain Eukaryota; kingdom Metazoa; phylum Chordata; class Amphibia; order Anura; family Ranidae; genus Rana; species Rana muscosa. The sequence continues at coordinate 568,510,281 of CM055118.1, forward strand.
GTGAGTGAATTCTCCTTGTGCTAAATTGTGCTTAAAAAAAACATTTTTTCTAGGGACAGAAAACTGTAGGTAGGGAGAGTGTGTCAGTTTCTTTCACTGTCAAAGTCCTTGTTTCCAGGGACCTGGAAGGACAGTGAGTGAATTCTCCTTGTGCTAAATTGTGCTTAAAAAAAACATTTTTTCTAGGGACAGAAAACTGTAGGTAGGGAGAGTGTGTCAGTTTCTTTCACTGTCAAAGTCCTTGTTTCCAGGGACCTGGAAGGACAGTGAGTGAATTCTCCTTGTGCTAAATTGTGCTTAAAAAAAACATTTTTTCTAGGGACAGAAAACTGTAGGTAGGGAGAGTGTGTCAGTTTCTTTCACTGTCAAAGTCCTTGTTTCCAGGGACCTGGAAGGACAGTGAGTGAATTCTCCTTGTGCTAAATTGTGCTTAAAAAAAAACATTTTTTCTAGGGACAGAAAACTGTAGGTAGGGAGAGTGTGTCAGTTTCTTTCACTGTCAAAGTCCTTGTTTCCAGGGACCTGGAAGGACAGTGAGTGAATTCTCCTTGTGCTAAATTGTGCTTAAAAAAAACATTTTTTCTAGGGACAGAAAACTGTAGGTAGGGAGAGTGTGTCAGTTTCTTTCACTGTCAAAGTCCTTGTTTCCAGGGACCTGGAAGGACAGTGAGTGAATTCTCCTTGTGCTAAATTGTGCTTAAAAAAAAACATTTTTTCTAGGGACAGAAAACTGTAGGTAGGGAGAGTGTGTCAGTTTCTTTCACTGTCAAAGTCCTTGTTTCCAGGGACCTGGAAGGACAGTGAGTGAATTCTCCTTGTGCTAAATTGTGCTTAAAAAAAACATTTTTTCTAGGGACAGAAAACTGTAGGTAGGGAGAGTGTGTCAGTTTCTTTCACTGTCAAAGTCCTTGTTTCCAGGGACCTGGAAGGACAGTGAGTGAATTCTCCTTGTGCTAAATTGTGCTTAAAAAAAACATTTTTTCTAGGGACAGAAAACTGTAGGTAGGGAGAGTGTGTCAGTTTCTTTCACTGTCAAAGTCCTTGTTTCCAGGGACCTGGAAGGACAGTGAGTGAATTCTCCTTGTGCTAAATTGTGCTTAAAAAAAACATTTTTTCTAGGGACAGAAAACTGTAGGTAGGGAGAGTGTGTCAGTTTCTTTCACTGTCAAAGTCCTTGTTTCCAGGGACCTGGAAGGACAGTGAGTGAATTCTCCTTGTGCTAAATTGTGCTTAAAAAAAACATTTTTTCTAGGGACAGAAAACTGTAGGTAGGGAGAGTGTGTCAGTTTCTTTCACTGTCAAAGTCCTTGTTTCCAGGGACCTGGAAGGACAGTGAGTGAATTCTCCTTGTGCTAAATTGTGCTTAAAAAAAAACATTTTTTCTAGGGACAGAAAACTGTAGGTAGGGAGAGTGTGTCAGTTTCTTTCACTGTCAAAGTCCTTGTTTCCAGGGACCTGGAAGGACAGTGAGTGAATTCTCCTTGTGCTAAATTGTGCTTAAAAAAAACATTTTTTCTAGGGACAGAAAACTGTAGGTAGAAAGAGTGTGTCAGTTTCTTTCACTGTCAAAGTCCTTGTTTCCAGGGACCTGGAAGGACAGTGAGTGAATTCTCCTTGTGCTAAATTGTGCTTAAAAAAAACATTTTTTCTAGGGACAGAAAACTGTAGGTAGGGAGAGTGTGTCAGTTTCTTTCACTGTCAAAGTCCTTGTTTCCAGGGACCTGGAAGGACAGTGAGTGAATTCTCCTTGTGCTAAATTGTGCTTAAAAAAAAAACATTTTTTCTAGGGACAGAAAACTGTAGGTAGGGAGAGTGTGTCAGTTTCTTTCACTGTCAAAGTCCTTGTTTCCAGGGACCTGGAAGGACAGTGAGTGAATTCTCCTTGTGCTAAATTGTGCTTAAAAAAAACATTTTTTCTAGGGACAGAAAACTGTAGGTAGGGAGAGTGTGTCAGTTTCTTTCACTGTCAAAGTCCTTGTTTCCAGGGACCTGGAAGGACAGTGAGTGAATTCTCCTTGTGCTAAATTGTGCTTAAAAAAAACATTTTTTCTAGGGACAGAAAACTGTAGGTAGGGAGAGTGTGTCAGTTTCTTTCACTGTCAAAGTCCTTGTTTCCAGGGACCTGGAAGGACAGTGAGTGAATTCTCCTTGTGCTAAATTGTGCTTAAAAAAAACATTTTTTCTAGGGACAGAAAACTGTAGGTAGGGAGAGTGTGTCAGTTTCTTTCACTGTCAAAGTCCTTGTTTCCAGGGACCTGGAAGGACAGTGAGTGAATTCTCCTTGTGCTAAATTGTGCTTAAAAAAAAAATTTTTTCTAGGGACAGAAAACTGTAGGTAGGGAGAGTGTGTCAGTTTCTTTCACTGTCAAAGTCCTTGTTTCCAGGGACCTGGAAGGACAGTGAGTGAATTCTCCTTGTGCTAAATTGTGCTTAAAAAAAACATTTTTTCTAGGGACAGAAAACTGTAGGTAGGGAGAGTGTGTCAGTTTCTTTCACTGTCAAAGTCCTTGTTTCCAGGGACCTGGAAGGACAGTGAGTGAATTCTCCTTGTGCTAAATTGTGCTTAAAAAAAACATTTTTTCTAGGGACAGAAAACTGTAGGTAGGGAGAGTGTGTCAGTTTCTTTCACTGTCAAAGTCCTTGTTTCCAGGGACCTGGAAGGACAGTGAGTGAATTCTCCTTGTGCTAAATTGTGCTTAAAAAAAACATTTTTTCTAGGGACAGAAAACTGTAGGTAGGGAGAGTGTGTCAGTTTCTTTCACTGTCAAAGTCCTTGCTTCCAGGGACCTGGAAGGACAGTGAGTGAATTCTCCTTGTGCTAAATTGTGCTTAAAAAAAATTTTTTTCTAGGGACAGAAAACTGTAGGTAGGGAGAGTGTGTCAGTTTCTTTCACTGTCAAAGTCCTTGTTTCCAGGGACCTGGAAGGACAGTGAGTGAATTCTCCTTGTGCTAAATTGTGCTTAAAAAAAACATTTTTTCTAGGGACAGAAAACTGTAGGTAGGGAGAGTGTGTCAGTTTCTTTCACTGTCAAAGTCCTTGTTTCCAGGGACCTGGAAGGACAGTGAGTGAATTCTCCTTGTGCTAAATTGTGCTTAAAAAAAAACATTTTTTCTAGGGACAGAAAACTGTAGGTAGGGAGAGTGTGTCAGTTTCTTTCACTGTCAAAGTCCTTGTTTCCAGGGACCTGGAAGGACAGTGAGTGAATTCTCCTTGTGCTAAATTGTGCTTAAAAAAAACATTTTTTCTAGGGACAGAAAACTGTAGGTAGGGAGAGTGTGTCAGTTTCTTTCACTGCCAAAGTCCTTGTTTCCAGGGACCTGGAAGGACAGTGAGTGAATTCTCCTTGTGCTAAATTGTGCTTAAAAAAAACATTTTTTCTAGGGACAGAAAACTGTAGGTAGGGAGAGTGTGTCAGTTTCTTTCACTGTCAAAGTCCTTGTTTCCAGGGACCTGGAAGGACAGTGAGTGAATTCTCCTTGTGCTAAATTGTGCTTAAAAAAAACATTTTTTCTAGGGACAGAAAACTGTAGGTAGGGAGAGTGTGTCAGTTTCTTTCACTGTCAAAGTCCTTGTTTCCAGGGACCTGGAAGGACAGTGAGTGAATTCTCCTTGTGCTAAATTGTGCTTAAAAAAAACATTTTTTCTAGGGACAGAAAACTGTAGGTAGGGAGAGTGTGTCAGTTTCTTTCACTGTCAAAGTCCTTGTTTCCAGGGACCTGGAAGGACAGTGAGTGAATTCTCCTTGTGCTAAATTGTGCTTAAAAAAAAACATTTTTTCTAGGGACAGAAAACTGTAGGTAGGGAGAGTGTGTCAGTTTCTTTCACTGTCAAAGTCCTTGTTTCCAGGGACCTGGAAGGACAGTGAGTGAATTCTCCTTGTGCTAAATTGTGCTTAAAAAAAACATTTTTTCTAGGGACAGAAAACTGTAGGTAGGGAGAGTGTGTCAGTTTCTTTCACTGTCAAAGTCCTTGTTTCCAGGGACCTGGAAGGACAGTGAGTGAATTCTCCTTGTGCTAAATTGTGCTTAAAAAAAACATTTTTTCTAGGGACAGAAAACTGTAGGTAGGGAGAGTGTGTCAGTTTCTTTCACTGTCAAAGTCCTTGTTTCCAGGGACCTGGAAGGACAGTGAGTGAATTCTCCTTGTGCTAAATTGTGCTTAAAAAAAACATTTTTTCTAGGGACAGAAAACTGTAGGTAGGGAGAGTGTGTCAGTTTCTTTCACTGTCAAAGTCCTTGTTTCCAGGGACCTGGAAGGACAGTGAGTGAATTCTCCTTGTGCTAAATTGTGCTTAAAAAATTTTTTTTTCTAGGGACAGAAAACTGTAGGTAGGGAGAGTGTGTCAGTTTCTTTCACTGTCAAAGTCCTTGTTTCCAGGGACCTGGAAGGACAGTGAGTGAATTCTCCTTGTGCTAAATTGTGCTTAAAAAAAAAACATTTTTTCTAGGGACAGAAAACTGTAGGTAGGGAGAGTGTGTCAGTTTCTTTCACTGTCAAAGTCCTTGTTTCCAGGGACCTGGAAGGACAGTGAGTGAATTCTCCTTGTGCTAATTTGTGCTTAAAAAAAACATTTTTTCTAGGGACAGAAAACTGTAGGTAGGGAGAGTGTGTCAGTTTCTTTCACTGTCAAAGTCCTTGTTTCAAGGGACAGAGAAGGACACCTGAAGGTAGCCCTTATTGCTTTTTTCCCATCTCCCTGCAGGCCATCTATTAGAATGTCTGGAAGGCAAACAAGGAGAGGCAGACAGTCAGGAGGCAATAAAAGAGGGCAAGCAGGCTCTGTGTCTGGGGGCAACAGTGCTGGTCGTGGACGCGGTGCATTGTCATCAGCACATGGCCATGGGACACGCTTGTCCTTCTTTTCGGCAGCTGGACATGTTGAGCCACATCATGCCGAAGACTTGGTAGAGTGGATGACCAAGCCCTCCTCCTCCTCCTCATCCTCTCTCACCCAGGCTCAGGGTACTGGAAAAGCAGCTGCTAAAGCGTCCTCTTCCCTGGTATCAATGTCAGACTCATCATCAGTCACTCCTTCCCTAGACCCACCATGTCCTCCTCCTGAGGAGTCCCCCGAACTGTTTCAGCACAGTGTTGGGTACATGCTCCAGGAGGATGCCCAGCGTTTCGAAGGGTCTGATGATGAAACCCAGCTAGAGGAAGGCAGTAGCGTGAGAGCAGACAGAGGGGATGCTCAAGAAGGACACCAATCTGGCAGTCATGTTCCAGCAGCTGCAGCATACTGCCAGATTGGCTCCAGTGATGAGGAGGGAGGTGATGATGAGGTCACTGACTCCACGTGGGTGCCTAATAGGAGAGAGGAGGAGGAGGAGGATGAGGAGGAGGCACATCTCCAACGAGGCAGGATGCCCTTTGGTGGCCAGCGTAAGGGCAGTACACCGACGGAATCACACCGCAGAGCTCCGCCTGTGCAGGGCGCTGCCTCTGCCCGTCATTCAAAAAGTTCTTTGGTGTGGGCCTTTTTTGAGGCTAGTGCATCAGATCGCACAGCTGCTGTTTGCAACATATGTCTCAAGCGTATATCGCGTGGCCAAAACATCAGCCGCTTGGGTACCACATGCCTGACCAGACATATGTTGACCTGCCATGCAGCTCGTTGGCAAGCCTACCTCAAAGACCCACACCAAAGAACAAAGCGGACCTCTCCTTGCACCGCATCAGCTGGGATCTCCAACCCCACTATAACTTCAGTCCTCTCTGAAACATGCACTGAGAGGAATGAAGGTGTAGAATTAGGTGTGTCACAGCCAAGTACTTGCGGCCACTCTGCTAGCAGTACACCGACGTCCGATTCTAGCAGGCAAATTTCCCTGCCCCAGCTGCTGGACCGTCGAAAGAAGTTCACTCCCAGCCATCCACATGCCCAGCGGTTGAATGCTAGCTTGGCTAAATTGCTAGCGCTTCAACTGCTGCCTTTTCAGTTGGTAGACTCGGCCCCCTTCCGTGAGTTTGTGCAATGTGCGGTTCCTCAGTGGCAGGTTTCCAAACGCCACTTTTTCTCACGGAAGGCTATTCCGGCTCTCTACCGGCATGTGGAAGGCAATGTCTTGGCCTCGCTGGACAGGGCGGTCAGCGGTAAGGTGCATATTACCGCTGACTCATGGTCCAGCAGGCATGGACAGGGACGTTACCTTTCTTTCACGGCCCATTGGGTCACTCTTTTGGCAGCTGGGAAGGATGCAGGACAAGGTGCAGTAGTGTTGGAGGTTGTCCCACCGCCACGCCTCCAAAATGCTACTACTGGTTGTGACACACCTCTCTCCTCCACCCCCTCCTCTTCTTCTTCCTCCATGGCCTCTTCCTGTGGTTTGTCCTATGAACCAGCGGTGCTCCGTAGCCGTTCACGGGGCTACGCAAGTACGCAGGCAAAAAGATGCCATGCCGTGCTTGCGCTGGTGTGTTTGGGGGACAGAAGCCACACTGGGGCAGAGGTCCTGTCTGCTCTGCAGGGCCAGGCCGAGAGGTGGTTGACGCCACGCCAGCTTAAGCCAGGAATGGTGGTTTGCGACAATGGCACCAACCTCCTCTCCGCCCTCCGACAGGGACAACTGACCCATGTGCCCTGTGTGGCTCACGTCCTTAACCTGGTGGTGCAGCGGTTCTTGGGCAGGTACCCGGGCTTACAGGATGTCCTGAGGCAGGCCAGGAAAGTCTGTGTGCATTTCCGCAGATCTTATAATGCCAGTGCTCGCCTGGCTGAGCTGCAAAAGGAGTTGAACCTGCCCAAGAACCGCCTTATATGTGACATGCCCACCAGGTGGAACTCAACGTTGGCCATGCTGCAGCGGCTGCACACGCAGCAGAGGGCCATCAATGAGTACCTGTGCGACTACGGCACCAGGACAGGGTCAGGGGAGCTTGGTTTTTTTTCTCCACGCCAGTGGGGCATGATCAGGGATGCATGCACTGTCCTGGCACCATTTGAGGAGGCCACGAGGATGGTGAGCAGTGACAGTGCATGCATCAGTGACACTGTACCTCTTGTCCACCTGTTGGAGCACACGCTGCGTGGAATAATGGACAGGGCACTTGAGGCAGAACAGAGGCAGGAAGAGGAGGACTTCCTTGCCTCTCAAGGCCCCCTTTACCCAGACAGTGTTCCTTCTGTCCCACCCATCGCACAGGAAGAGGAGGAGGAGGAGGAGGAGGAGGAGGAGGAGGATTGTGTCAGCATGGAGGTGGAGGCTGGCACTCAGCATCATCAGCAGCAGTCTTTTAGGGATGATTTACAGTCCCAAGAAACCAGTGGACTTGTACGTGGCTGGGAGGAGGTGGCTGCGGATCATGTCGTCCTTAGTGACCCAGAGGACTCCGGAGCGAATGCCTCAGCAAACCTACGCTGCATGGCCTCCCTGATCCTGCAAAGTCTGCGGAAGGATCCTCGTATTCTTCGGATCAAGGAGAGGGACCATTACTGGCTGGCCACTCTCCTTGATCCACGGTACAAGGGTAAGGTTGCGGACCTTATGTTACCGTCGCAGAGGGAGCAGAGGATGAGACAACTCCGGGAGGCCTTGCAGAAAGGTCTGTGCAACGCGTTCCCAGAGACTGGGAGGTTACAAACTCCTGGTCCTGGACAACGAGTTGCTGAGGCTTCGGCCAGTCAAAGAAGGAGCGGTGGGGAAGGTGGCCGTCTGACCGATGCGTTCAGACAATTCTTTAGTCCGCAGCCCCAAAGTATGATCGGTTCCAGCAACCATCGCCAGCGTCTGATAAACATGGTGCAGGAATATCTAGGGGCAAGGTCAGACTTGGACACCTTCCCCACCGAAAATCCTCTGGCTTACTGGGTCTTGAGGATGGATCACTGGCCAGAGCTTGCACAGTATGCAATTGAGCTACTGGCCTGTCCTGCATCCAGCGTTCTTTCGGAACGCACATTCAGTGCTGCTGGAGGATTTGTCACGGATCACAGGGTGCGCCTGTCCACCGACTCGGTTGATCGACTGACTTTCATCAAGATGAACCAGTCTTGGATCACCACCAGCTACCACACACCTGATGCTGATATAACAGACTAATTGATTTTAACATGTCACATCCCTTCAAGACTGATGCTGATGCTGAGTGCCTGTGCTGTTATGTTGACTGGCTATCCTCCTCCTCCGAGTCCTCAATGATACGATTGATGATGATAGCTTGGAAGATCATTTTTGTTTATGGGTGCCGCCACCAGTGGCTAAGGCCCAATTTTTCAGCCCCTGTTTTACAGGGGCGTGTAATTACAATTTTTTTAGCAATAATTTGCCATAGGGCTCATTGCTGTGCTCCAAGTACAGTATCTGTGAGGGGTTGGAGTGTTGTGGCACCAGTGCCTAAGGCCCAATTTTTCAGCCCCTGTTTAACAGGGGCGTGTCATTACAATTTTTGAAGCAATACTTTGCAACAGGGCTCATTGCTGTGCTCCAAGTACAGTATCTGTGAGGGGTTGTAGTGTTGTGCCACCAGTGCCTAAGGCCCAATTTTTCAGCCCCTGTTCAACAGGGGCATGCAATTACAATTCTTGATCTAATAATTCACAGCAGGGTCCATTTCTGCACCCACCAAGAGTAACTCTGAGGGCTTACAGTCTTGTGGCAACGCCACCACCACCACCACCACGAAAGGCCCAATTTTTCAGCCCCTGTTCAAAAGGGGCATGTAATTACAATTCTTGATCTAATAATTCACAGCAGGGCCCATTGCTGCACCCACCAAGAGTAACTGTCAGGGCTTACAGTGTTGTGGCACCAGCACCACCATCAAAGCCCCAATTTTTACTACCACTGTTCAACAATTATATGTAATTAAAATTCCTGATATAATAGTTGACAGCAGGGCGTTCCAGCACCAACCAAGAGTAACTGAGTGCTTACAGTGTTGTGCCAACACCAACAACTAAGGGGCCTATTTCTGCAGAGTATATACGGCAGGTCCCTACTTTCAAACATCCAACTTACAAACGACTCCTACTTGCAAACGAAAGAAGACAACAGGAAGTGAGAGGAAATCTACCCCTAGAAAGGAAAATTCTCTCCTGTAAGAATAAATATGGGAGAAAGGGGTCTCATCTGTACTGATGCTTTATCAGCAATCCTTGTTTCAAGAAAAACACCACATTTCAAAAACAGTTGTCATTGGGACGGAAAGTGAGGTGAAATGTTCTGAACAGGGGCACAGACAGCAAAACAAATGTTACAGGGGTGATAACCCTTACCTATGTTTCCCAAAAAGTTTAAAAATAGATTTTTGGGCTGGAGCTACACTTCAACAATGTACCTGTTCAAAATTACAAACAGATTCTACATAAGAACAAACCTACAGTCCCTGTCTTGTATGCACCGCCTGTATACGGCTGTTCAGAGTATATAGGGCCTTTTTTATTTTATGTGCGGGGTTCCCCTTAATATCCATACAAGACCCAAAGGGGCTGGTAATGGGCTGGGGTAGGGGGGGGGGTCATGGGGTAGCTATGCCATTTTTCTTAAAGAATTTCATCCATATTACCGGGACCAGACATTACATTAAAGCCGCAAGCAGTTTTAAATGGCTTTTTTTTCCTTTAGAAGTGTCATTTTGTGCAGGGACAGTTCTAAACACGGGAAACACGTGGCACTTCACAGGCATACTTTAGACACCCCCCAGGTACGATATTTAAAGGAATATTTGACTTTTTTTTTTTTCACTTTATGCATCATTAAAATGACTGCTCCCGAAAAACGACCGTTTTTAAAACTTCTTTTTGCATTGATACATGTCCCCTGGTGCAGAACCCGGGTTCCCAAACCCTATTTATGACAATAACATGCATAATAGTTGTTATAATTAGCACTTTAGAATTCGAACGTTCGCATCCATTGTATTTAATAGGGTTCTAATGTTCGTTCGAACTTTCGGTCCGTTCGCGGGTTCTGGTGCGAACCGAACCCGGGGGTGTTCGGCTCATCACTACTTAATATATGAAAGGCTTTTATACTCCATACGCAGATATTACAATTTAAGGATATTCATTCTGACTACCGTATAATCACAGTATTTACAGAAAAGGTACTCTATAAATTGCCCTAATGATATAAAAAAACAATGTATTTGTTTTTTGCTTAAATTTTTTCCACGGATTTCCCTAAACACTTTGTTGAGTTTGACCTCACTTTGAATGTAATGTGGAACTTCACTTCAAGTTGATAGGCCCTCCTCTGCTATTTGTGGGAGAGAAAATAGAATTCTCACAGCCTCAGAAAAGTTTTGCTCCCTTCCTCCATGTCTCTTGTCATTGTAATTACGAGCGCTGTTTGTTTATCCTACCCCCATATCTGCCAGAAAAGGGCCAGCTTGAGGTCTTCAGTGTTTAAAAAAGGAAACTCAGTCCCAGGAGTCGGTTTCCATGGATTCCTGAGACTGATGTGAATTTGTATATATTCTGTATATAGATCCCCTTGTTTCTTTTAAACAGAGTAAAAGCTCTTGGTAAATTATAATCAGATAAACATATTCTTAGCAGCACTCTGGCTGGTTTTCCACTTGTAGTAATCTCTCAGGCATAGTAAGATTTAGTTTTTTATAGTATGTGCTTTTTAAGTTTCTATAAGAAGACTCACAGGCCGCACAAGTTCCCACAAACTATCACATCCTTTGATTTCTAATAAGCTTGGATTGATTTGTATGACTCCCCCAGTACATCTGCACCATTATAAAATAGACTGATTAAGTGATAGTGCTGCAATAGAATAGAACTTAGCCTTATAGAAATATTGCAACATATTGAAAATTATGTAAATGTAGCCAAATTACCATTTGGAATACTAAATGTCTACTTCTCTTCTGCTTTGTTTTCAACGTGTCCTTCTAGTGTGCTTTTACACCAGTCCTCTACTGCCAACCATCAAACCCTCTGCACACCTCTCCTGCACATACTGACTGGCTTCACACTCTCCGAGACTCCTCTTCTGTACACACTGCCTGCCATCATACAGTTCACACTTCTCTTCTGGACATACTTCCCACTAATGCTGGCCATAGGTTGATCCAAGTTGGGCTGGTTCAGCAGGGACCCATTCCCACTCGAGGCGATCTAACAATTGGAAAACTCTCATGCCGTGTACACACGAACAATTTTCTCGACGGTAAAAACACCGCAGAGAAAATCGACATGAAAAACGAGGACCGGCTTGGTCCTCTACACACGGCCGGTTTTCATGATATTTTTTATTTTGGTCGTGAAAAATGACTGTGCGTAGGCTCCCTAGCAGTGTTTCCCTATGGGAAAACTGCCGCGGAAAAAAATGCCGTGAATCACGACGAGAAAAATTAGAGCATGTTCTAATTTTTCTCGTCGTGATTCTTGCCGTTTTTCTCATCGGGAAAAATGCAGGAAAGCCCACACACGGGCGTTTTTCTCGTCAAAGAGAAAAAATGACATTTTTCCAGACGAGAAAAATGGTCGTGTGTACGCGGCATTACTCTTGGAAAACCTTTGTCTATCAGCCGGCTGCAGCAGCTGATCATTGTATTCTGAGGAGGTGTCGCGCTGTCAAAATACAATGGCACAGGATTCCTCCATCTACCTCGCTTGTGTGGGTGGGGGAATGCGTTCTCTTTTTTTATATAACCCACTGATTGAAAAAATTAATGAACTGTTTATGGCCAACCTAAGTCACCCTTGAGAATTGTTTGTAATATCCCCATCTTTGTAAACAAAATACGGATGGCTGCACTTCTTGACATTTCATACAACGCCATACATGGACATAATGCAGTAGTCTTAACTGTTACGACTAAGCGCCAGGTGGGCACTAAACACGTCATTCTTTCTTTCCCCCATAACTGTATGATGTTCATGGATGGCTTTGTATGAAATAAAATGTCAAGAAGTGCAGCCATCCAGATTTTGTTTGCATACTTCAGTGGTGGCTAGCGGCCAGGCTTGCACCTTGCAAGATTCTGGAGCGGTGTGGCATCTATAGAGTAAGCAGTAGCCTGGATCGGTGCAATGTTTGTTGACAATACCCCCAGGTTTGCCTCGTAAGTATTAGGCCCCTTTCACGTAGGCTTTCCAATCAGGTCCGTTTGTCAGTTTTTCAGGCGGACCTGATACGAAGGTCCATGCGTTCACATAGACAGGCGGGTGTAAACCGACTCAAAACCTACCTCTGGATCTGATTGACTCCGCTAAAAAAAGATGGAAGAGGATTTCGTCCTTTTTCATTTATGTGGAGTAGATTGGAGGTAGCCAGGTGTAAACAGAAAGGAGAATCTCCTGGTCTCTCTGTGTCTGCTCAGTTTCTGCATAGCGGGCACGAACAAAGCCCACTCTGCTCTATGGGCAGCAGGGAGCAAATGGACTCCACTGTCTGTTTATACCTGGCTACCTCCAATCCGCTCCACCTAAACGAAAGATGAGGAAGTTCTCTTTTCTTTTTTTTTCTTTTTTTTCTTTAGCAAACTTGTTCGAACCTGGAGGTAGGTAGGTGTAAAAGGACAAAAGAGTGCCATCCACCCACTTAGCAGGGGATCAGCTCACATTTCCCCTGCTGATTGGAATGGAATCCGCCCCGCCTAAAAGTGGCCTTTAGCCTAGGTTCACACTGAAGCCCCGTACACACGATCGGATAACCTATGGATTTTCGTCCGATGGATTTGTCCATCGGAAATCCGATGAAACTGTTTTTCATCAGTCTTGGCCACACACCATCAGTCAAAAAACCGACCGTTCCAAACGCGGTGACGTAAAACACTCCGATGAGCCGAGAAAAATGAAGTTTAATGCTTCTGAGCATGCGTCGACTTGATTCTGAGCATGCGTGGGTTTTTTAACCGATGGACTTGCCCATAGACGATCGGAAATTCCCATCGGTTTTTTATCCATCGGAAAATTTTAAAACAAGTTCTATTTTTTACAACCGATGCAAAAAAGACCGATGGGTACCATACACGATCGGTTGGTCTGATGAAAACCATCCATCGGACGGTTTTCATCAGTCAAACCGATCGTGTGTACGGGGCTTTAATGTGGTTTTGAAATTTCAAACTGACATTTCAGTCTGACTTCGGGGGGTGATTTGAGAGATATCTGTGTGGGTTCATGCACAGATGTCTATTGAAATCACCCCTGAAGTCGCCAAAAGTAGTGCAGGAACTAGTGTTGGGAATCAGTGTGGCACCGTAAAGTCTGCATCGCACCGATTTGGATGGTGCCATTGCCGGCAATAGGCTCTGATTTGGCATGTGATTTGACATGTTAAAACGCATGTCAAATTGGCCTGATGTGAATGTGGACTATGTGCTGCATCTCTTGTCCAGGTTTATTGCTATAGGCTATGGCCATGCGCAAAAAGATAAATGATAATTTACTGTATTATAGATTCCATAGTTAGATAGATTCCACAACTTGAAATGATAAAGGAAAAGGAACAATAAAATTTTACTCTCTATCAGTTGTCCATCAGAATTGATCACTGAGTTCACTGCTCTAAAGTTACTGAAAGCTTTCGGGGGTAATCAATTCAAATAAATTAAAACAGTCATTATATTGAACAATCATATAATTTTGGACAGCATTAATGTTACTGTTGAATCTATAAGCACTGTTACCTACAAACTGGATATATGCAGGCAAGGCCACCATCAGGGGGGTACAGGCACTACACCTGTAAGGGGCCCGATGCTCCCCAGGGGCCCGGCTGGCCCCCTCCCCTTTTTTTTTTCATTACACCTGTAAAGGGCCCGATGGTCCCCAGCGCCCCTTACAGGCCCCCCTCCCGTTTTTTTTAATTGTATTTATTTATTTTTTGCATTACACCTGTAAGGGGCCCGATGGACCCAAGGGCTCCTTACAGGCCCGGCCGGCCCCCCTCCCATTTTTTTTTGCATTACACCTATAAGGCGCCCGATGGTCCCCAGGGCTCCTTACAGGCCCGGCCGGCCCCCCTCCCATTTTTTTTTCGCATTACACCTATAAGGCGCCCGATGGCCCCCAGGAAACCCCCCCCCCCCCTTATGATCTTGCGTCGGAAGAAAAGAGATTCTCTGCTCCAGGGGGGCCATGCCTAAAGCTGTGTGTAGCGATACCTCCAACTAAGAAGGCCACAGATTTAGTTTGGGCCCTGAAGACAGCTCCGCCAACCCCCGGCAATATGCTCTACCCCCTACTGGCACAGCTAGTACTGACAGTAAATTGTATATCTTATACTGTATGAATAACTGAGCATTGAGACAATATTAAATTGAAATAAAGGTAAGATTTTACTTTTGCTATTGGTAAAGAAAAGGATAACATCAATGACAGTTTACAGAATAATCATTTGTAATGCAGAGCCCAACCACACTAACACACTATAAGGTTAACACATAACAAGTGCGCCACGCGGGCGACCGGTAGCTATTGCCCTGTGGCGCAATAACCAAAACACCTTAGAAATCCCACCAGGCCTGGTTCTGATATCTACAACTTAGTCCTTTTTCTTCACCGGCAGATCTTTAACGGTGGTGCACATTAATAGAGTACAAACTTTGTAATCCAATGGGGTAGGTAAAGATGGAGTAGAAACTTGACTATGTGAACGGTAGGTTCAGTTCTAACAAGGGGTCTTCAATAAGAGCACTAAGAACAACTCATAGGCCACGGCAGTCTATAGGCCTATATGCAGTAACAGTATATCGGTTGGGCATATGCCCTCTCACCCGCCCGGACTACGGTCCCAGTCCGGGAACTTCCACCTGTTGTGTCCTCACACACACACTCCGTCTCTTCAGCGATCGGGTCCCCGATCCAACAAGGCTGTAGTCGAGCAAAGTCAGATGCCACCCAGGCTCGCAGAGGGGTGGAAGGCTCTTTGGTGCTGCGCAAGGCCTCAGGCTTCAGGCCCTGCACTCCGACACATCCGCACAGGAGGATCAGTCTCTGAAGTCTCGTGTCCCAAAGAGGCCGAGCCCAGCCTCGCCTCCTCCTTTTATAACCCCTCCCATGAGTCTCTGCGGCGGAACATTGCCGAATGGGGTTCTGGGTAATGTAGTCTCTCTGCATTAAAGGGGAACACCCCGCTACACACTCCCCCCACTTGAACTCTTTGGTCCCCAAAGATAAACCTTAACAAAGACTATGTACAACTCTAGACAATTCTACAAACGATGTTGGCATAGGGAATTCACACCAAAACTGAGGAGTAGAATTCCCTTGCCCACAGGTCACATTATCATAGGTGGCCTGCCTAGCTGTGCCAGAGAGTGAGCTGGGGTTGCCCTCCACTAAATGGACAGTGGAGGGATCCGGACTTTCAGCATTCCTCCTAGCGGTAACTACAGAATCCTCTGAGCTATTCCCCATTTGTGGGTAGGTCAGCTTCTTAGGAGGCCGGATGACTCTTCGAGCCCTTTGCTCTCTTGGGATTTCTGGCTCTGGTGCTACAGGCTCCTCTTCCTCTGAGCAACCATCATGGGCATCTTCCCAGTAATCTGCTGAAGGACTAGAGGGGATGAACTCTGTGGCTTCTGGGTTCAGTGTTTCATCTGTGGTGTCTTCAGTGGTTGGAAGGTCTATGGTAGAAGTTCCTGGAGTTGGGGAAGGCCACAGCCAATTAAGTTCTCCATCCTCATCTCCACTAAGTTGAGAGGCCTCTCCATCTTCAGCTCGGGAGGCCTGCGACCGAGTGTTCGGCCTAGGAGTATCCAGGATAGAGGCCGGTTCAGGGGAGTCTCCCACGGGAGGTATTCTAACTGCCTCGGCAAGAGGGAGCAGGTGGTTTCGATGCCACGTCTTCAGAGGGCTCACCTTTCCTTCCAGCTTCAACTTGTAGACAGGCAGGCCCGGCAACTTCCTACAGATGACATAAGGTTCAGATCTCCATCTATCTGCAAGTTTGTGCTTCCCAGGGACCCCCAGATTGCGTAACAGTACTCGATCCCCGGGCTGTAGGTCTTGTACCCTGACCTTCAAGTCGAAGTTTCTTTTGTTTTGAGCTCCCCTTTGATCTGAGGCCGCTTGAGCTTGTTCATAGGCTACTTTCAGGCTGTGTCTGAGCCTGTCCACATATCCTTTGTGGGATGTGGCTGAGGAATGGTCTAGAGAGGTGCCAAAGGCCAAGTCCACAGGTAGTCTCGCTTCTCTCCCAAACATGAGTGGACATGGGGAGTAGCCTGTAGCATCACTGATGGTGCAGTTGTAAGCATGTACTAGGGCTGCTATATGTTTGCTCCAATGTTGCTTTTTCTCACTTTCCAGAGTCCCCAACATGTTGAGCAAGGTTCGGTTAAACCTTTCCGGCTGAGCATCTCCTTGTGGGTGGTAAGGTGTAGTTCGAGTCTTCTTGATTCCCAACGAATCCAGGAGTTAACTCTCAAAGTCCCTTCCTTGATCTGAATGAAGTCGCTGTGGCAGCCCATAATGGACAAAGTACTTCTCCATAAGTACCTTGGCTACGGTGGAGGCCTTCTAATCTTTGGTTGGGAAAGCTTGGGCATACCGGGTGAAATGGTCGGTTATCACCAGAACATTTCCTAGTCCACTCAGGTCGGGTTCAAGGCAGAGAAAGTCAATGCATACCAGATCCATTGGGCCTTGACTTTGTAGATGGCCCATTGGGGCAGCTTGATGGGGTAAAGTCTTCCTCTGGATGCATCGTGCACATGAGTGGCAGTACTCTTCTACCTCTGCCCTCATGCAAGGCCAATAGAACCGACTTCTGACAAGTTGAAAGGTCCTTTCAGCCCCTAGATGGCCATGATTGTCATGCAGGGCAATCAGAACAGTCTCTCGATGTTTCTCTGGGAGGAACAGTTGCCACTTATCTTCTGAGTCATCAGAGGGGCCCCTTCGGTAGACCACTCCCTGATGTACCTGCAACCTGTCCCATTCTTTCCTCAACAGGCGAGCTTCCTTTGAGGGATGACGCAGGAGTTTGTTTGGATCCTGATTCTCCAGGGCCTCCAGGACCAATCTCCCCATGGGGTCTTCCAATTGGTCACTCCTCAACTCCTTCTTGGACAATCTCGGCAGGTTGTCTTCGTCCAATTGAGTCACCCCACAGTAGTGTTTTGGGACTCCCACCATGGTAACTCCTATTTCTTCTGCTCTGGAGCCTCCTCTGTCCTGGAGTTCGGCTCCTTGACAAAGGGCCCGCACCCCGTCCGGTGCCACTTGGGTCCAATCTTCTACATCACTGGTGGGGGCATGAGATCTCCTGGACAGAGCGTCTGCGTCTCTATTCCCAGCCCCTGGCCTATACTTTAGGCTGAAGTTGAATCCAGACAGTGCGGCCAGCCACCTGTGTCCAGTGGCGTCCAGCTTGGCCGTGGTGAAAAGGTAGGTAAGGGGGTTGTTGTCAGTCTTCACAGTGAACTCCGCCCCATACAGGTAGTCTTTGAGCTTGTCTACTACCGCCCACTTAAGGGCCAGGAACTCCAGCTTGTGAGTGGGGTAGTTCTTCTCAGAGGGGGTCAAGCTCCTGCTCACATAGGCAACAGGCCGTTGTTGTCCTTCGTGTTCTTGATAAAGTACTCCTCCCAGACCGTCATGACTAGCATCTACGTGTAGTTCATAGGGCTTGGTTGGGTCTGCGTAGGCCAAGACTGGGGCAGTGGTTAGGCTCTCCTTTAATGTCTGGAAGGCCTCTTCACACTTCTGGTTCCACTGATTTCTGACTGACTCTCCCGGCTTCCTGGGCCCTGAGTCGTCCTCTTCCCTCTTAGTCTTGAGCAGTTCATTCAATGGTCTAGCAATTCGGGCGAATCCCTCCACAAACCTCCTATAGTAGGAGCAGAAACCCAAGAAGGATCTGAGTTCTGTTACTGTGGTGGGTCGTGGCCAGGAGGTAACTGCCTCCAATTTCTTGGGGTCTGTGGCCACCCCTTCTTCGGACACTATGTGCCCCAGATAGTTCACAGAAGACTGGTAGAACCGACACTTTTCAGGCGAAAGTTTGAGTCCCTCCTCACTGAGTCTCCTCAAGACTTTTTCCAGCCTCTCCTCATGTTCCTCCAGGGTTCTTCCAAAGACTATGACATCGTCCAGGTACACAAGGACTTCAATAAGGTTCATGTCTCCTACAGTCTTCTCCATAAGATGCTGGAAAGTAGCTGGGGCTCCAGACAGACCTTGAGGCATCCGGTCGAATTCAAAGAACCCTACTGGGGTTATAAAAGCTGTCTTCTCCTTGTCTTCTGGGTGCATGGGGATCTGATAGTACCCGCTCTTGAGATCCATAACACTGAACCACTTGGCTCCAGACAAACTCTGTAGGGCATCCTCTATCCTTGGAGTAGTATACTGGTCGGGTATGGTTCTCCTGTTGAGAGTCCTGTAGTCGATACAGAGCCTCAATGACCCATTCCTCTTCCTGACCACCACTATCGGGGATGCATAGGGGCTTCTAGATTCCCGTATCACTCCAGTCCTCTTGAGCTCTGAGAGTTGTTCCCTTAGATCCTCCAGATCTGCTAGTGGGACCCGCCTGACCCTCTCTCTGAAGGGCTTATCTTCCTGGAGGCGGATCCGATGGGTGGCACTCCTTGCACACCCCACATCGAACTCATCTTTAGAGAAGATCCTCTCCCATCTGTTCAGCTGGGCCTTGGCTCTCTCTTTCCAAGCCCTGGGCAGATTCGGTTTTCCATGGATATCTTCTCCCAAGCATCTCCTCCTTCGCCCACCTCTGACAGGTTGACAGGGGCCGCAGGGCTCACCTGGCCTAGCAGCATCCTGGCTGGGACCTCCATGGGGCCATCCTTATTGTTCCTAACACTCACTGGGACTCTACAATGGGCCTTCTGTAGGGCCTTCAGCGGAATCACTTCTGGTATCACTTCCAGACCGTGGGACCCTTCTCTTGGATCAGATTCCAACATGACAAAGGGTCCAGGCTGCTCCCAAGTAAGCTTCACAGTGCCTCTGAGACAGGTTACTTCGCCGGGCTGCAACACTATCCCTCCTCTTCCAAGTTTCCACACCTTCCCTATCCCCTCTCCTGGGGTCTTCTGCTCTAAGACTAGCCTTTGGTAAGCCGTCTTCAGCATGGGGTGGATCTTGGTGACCGCTGTCCCTTTCTCTTTCACTAGAGGGGTCAGAAGTCTTCGGACCAGGTCCGTGTTTGTCCCTATTATCAGGGAACTCTTTGTTGGCTCCTGGTGGCCGAGGGCACACAACTGCCAGGGTGTCAAACACTTCGGTTTTCCCAGCCACAGATGGGTCAAAGGTCATCCTGACAGGCAGATAGCCATCGTAGGGGAAGTTCTGGGTTCCAATCCCACATATCTCTAGTCCCTCTATTTTCCGGATGGGTAGGTGACTCAAGTACTTATCGTAAAAGTCTCTGTATAGCAGGGTTACTTGCGCCCCAGTATCCAAGATTGCTCTGGTGTAGACTCCCTCCACTTGAATGGACACTATAGGAGATGGGCCTACCAGCTTCTCCGGGTAAGGCCCGGCAGGGGTCGCTTTCTTCAGACTTTTTTTCTTTGAACCTCCTCTCGTCCAATCCCCTTTGGACTTCAGTCTTTCTTGAGTCTGGTATGCATTGACTCCCCCCCCCTTTACTGGGTGTAGGGACCCGCTGAGGGACACTATTGTTTTTCCTAGGTGTGCACCCCCTCTGGGGAGTGCTGTGCCTCTTCTGAGGGGTCTTACCCCCTTTCTCTGGGGTGTATCTCTGTTGAGGAATGTTGTGTTTCCCCCGAGGCGTTTTATCTCCTTTTGTTTTCTGCTTTGCTTTCAGCTTGGAGCTCACTGAAGGTGATGGGCACCCGGTTGACTCCTTCACCGGGGCCCTCTGAAGTTTCCCGCCGGCTTGCGGTTGTCTATTTTCTTCTTTTTGGGACTGGAGCACGTAGCCGCAATATGTCCAATTCCTCCACAGTTAAAGCAGACGATATCTCCCCATTCTTGTAAAGATGCGGGTGCTGAGGCAACTGGGAATAATTCCTTCCTTGGTACTTCTCTCTTGGGACTCTCTTTGTCTTTTACCATCAGAGAGGTCAACATCTCTAACACCTTGGACATTAGAGCTTTCAGGGTGTCTATCTCCGAATCTCTTTTGTCCTAATCAACTGCTGGTCCTGTTGCAGCGCCTCCTCATCTCTGATGATTTTTATCAAGTCAGCATAAGTCAGCAACGTTCCTCCTCCTGAGGTTTTCAGGTGCAACCAGACTGGATCCGAGCGCAGCGCTCCCTTTAAGACTTGCTTCATTCTTGCCGCATCTGTGTCTTGGGGCCTCATCCCCTTCTTTAACACAATCTTGCACAACAACCTGTTCAGTCTTCTAACATACTCGGAAAGTTTCTCCTCCGGTTGTTGGAAAGTATGTTCAAACTGGTAGACCATCTCAGTCACCTTTTCCAATTGACCAAACTCTTCTTGCAGCATGGCTAGACAGTCTTGAGCCGTGCAATCTGCGTTCCCAAACCGAAAACTTTTCACTGCTTCTGCTGCTGCGCCTTTAAGGCTTTCCATCACTCGTTGTCTCTTCTGCGCTTCAGGCACATCCCATGCCTCTACTGCCTGCAATGCCTGCTCCACCCAGGTGTCAAAGTTTTCTTCCCCTGCGGGGACAGGGAGCTTCCCTGAGAATGTCTTTAGTCTCCGGTAGCTAGTCTCTACATGCACCGTGTTTGCCTTCTGACACTTGGTTAGCAGATCCCCTATCGCACCTATCAGTTCTGGTGATATAACAGTGGCAGGTGCAGGCGCCACCGGGGGCGTCGCCCTGTCCCTTTTTTCAGGTGGGGTACGGGCCGCAGCCTGCGGTGATTCTGTTGGTGATGGTTCCTTTCTTTCAGTTACTGCGTGTGCCAACCTATAGGTTCTGATGTCTGGCGTCCGCACACACTTGCGCTTACAGGCCTCTGGCATCCCGTTCCAGTACTCCACTAGTGCATACTGATATGAGATGTCTGGGTCTGACTTTATCTCCGTCAACCACGGTGTGTGATTTGGGGACACTGACTTCATCAACTCCTCTACCGTTTTAGTCGACCATTCCTCCCCAGGGAGGCTGATGACTATCGACTGGTTTGGCTCTGCGTTAGAGGCTTTGCACCACTCTTCTACCGCTCGTGGATCCATGGGCTCCATGCCGGCACCTCTGGCGTTCACTTGCTGCATCAGGATCCCGGACGAGAACCCCCACGTGTAGCGATACCTCCAACTAAGAAGGCCGCAGATTTAGTTTGGGCCCTGAAGACAGCTCCACCAACCCCCGGCAATATGCTCTACCCCCTACTGGCACAGCTAGTACTGACAGTAAATTGTATATCTTATACTGTATGAATAACTGAGCATTGAGACAATATTAAATTGAAATAAAGGTAAGATTTTACTTTTGCTGTTGGTAAAGAAAAGGGTAACATCAATGACAGTTTACAGAATAATCATTTGTAATGCAGAGCCCAACCACACTAACACACTATAAGGTTAACACATAACAAGTGCGCCACGCGGGCGACCGTTAGCTATTGCCCTGTGGCGCAGTAACCAAAACACCTTAGAAATCCCACCAGGCCTGGTTCTGATATCTACAACTTAGTCCTTTTTCTTCACCGGCAGATCTTTAACGGTGGTGCACATTAATAGAGTACAAACTTTGTAATCCAATGGGGTAGGTAAAGATGGAGTAGAAACTTGACTATGTGAACGGTAGGTTCAGTTCTAACAAGGGGTCTTCAATAAGAGCACTAAGAACAACTCATAGGCCACGGCAGTCTATAGGCCTATATGCAGTAACAGTATATCGGTTGGGCATATGCCCTCTCACCCGCCCGGACTACGGTCCCAGTCCGGGAACTTCCACCTGTTGTGTCCTCACACACACACTCCGTCTCTTCAGCGATCGGGTCCCCGATCCAACAAGGCTGTAGTCGAGCAAAGTCAGATGCCACCCAGGCTCGCAGAGGGGTGGAAGGCTCTTTGGTGCTGCGCAAGGCCTCAGGCTTCAGGCCCTGCACTCCGACACGTCCGCACAGGAGGATCAGTCTCTGAAGTCTCGTGTCCCAAAGAGGCCGAGCCCAGCCTCGCCTCCTCCTTTTATAACCTCTCCCATGAGTCTCTGCGGCGGAACATTGCCGAATGGGGTTCTGGGTAATGTAGTCTCTCTGCATTAAAGGGGAACACCCCGCTACATGTGTAAGGGGCCCCAAAATTTGTGATGGCTGCCCTGTATGCAGTGTGAGATAATCTATCACACTTCTGTTTGTGACTGCTAGTTTCACAAGATTTGGAGTGAGATTTGATGTCACTATTGTTATTGTCCTGAGATTTAGAATATGATTTGGTGATGTCAATACTGTGCTGTTTGCCTTAAAGTGATACTAAAGTCTTGTTTTTTTTTTTTGTTAAAAATAACAAACATGTTATACTTACCTGCTCTGTGCAGTGGTTTTGCACAGAGCAGCCCAGATCCTCCTCTTCTCGGGACCCTCTTCGGCACTCCTTGCCCCTCTGTTAAGTGCCCCCACAGCAAGCAGCTTGCTTTGGGTCACCCAAGCCGAGCTGCAGCTCCCTGTGTTAGACATAGAGCTGCGGCCCAGCCCCACCCCTCTCTCTCCTTATTGGCTCACTTGCTCTGATTGACAGCAGAAGGCACCAATGGCGCTTCGTTACCGTCTCAGCCAATAAGGAGGTAGAGTCCGGGGCAACTCATGCAACATCGCTGGAGTGAGATGGGGCTCAGGTAATTATTAGGGGGGCTGAGGGGGCTGCTGCATACAGAAGACTTTTTACCTTAATGCATAGAATGCATTAAGGTAAAAAAACCTTCTGCCTTTATAACCACTTTAAGGCTTGCTGGAGAGCAAACTGCACCTGACAACCTGCAGTGCATGCATCTCCCTGCTTCTGCTTCATCTATTTGGTGGATCTGTGCTTTCTTCACCTTTCCCTCATTTTTTATCATTACTACACTAGTCATCAAACCATAAATAACCAAGGGGGCAGTCCTATGAGGAAGCGCAATCGTAATGTAGTGGTCAGTGTAAGTAACCACTTAGCACACCTGGGAACACAGGAGGAGATTGGCACTACTGTATTTGACGGTTTCTGCACAGACGTCAGCTGAGGATTTGTCTTCAAATGAGTGTCCTTCAATAGGATGGGCAGCAGGGGAGTTAAGTGTAGCGGGGTGTTCAATTTAAGGGAAGTGTCTGAGTAGTAACCAGGCTCAGACACATTAAATTGATAGAATTCATGGACCATTTTTTGTTCTCAGGGGATAATGCTGGTGATGTGTTCCCTGTGGCCGGTGGGTGGCGCTGCCATTCTGGGCCAGGGTTGAACCGCGAGCGCAGTGCTGTGCCTTTTGTGTCCCCTCTCGGCAGCCGTACAGTGGGGCAGGGAACCTGCTGTGCATGCCGGGAGAGGATATAAAAGGGGCAGACATCTTCTGAGAGGGGTCTTCGTCCGTCCACGCCCAGGCACCTTCAGCCTGGGTGTGTGGGAGTGTGGTTTGTCATCTCCGGGTGCCCTAGGCCCGGAGGCCTTGTTCCGGTTCCACCTCAGGCACCTTTAGCCTGGGGTGAGGTACTACCTCACCGCTTTTGTTCGCCTGGGCATGGAGTCCCAGGAGTTGCAGTGACGGCCTAGAGCCCAGCAGCCTTCGGCTGGGGTCCGCAAGGGATCAAGGAGTCCAGGGTGCCGCCTTGCGAGGGGACCCGCATCCTAAGAGAAGGGAGGACCTGTTCCGAAGGACCGGTGCTGTGGACACGGTGAAGGAAGGGGTCTGTTGACTCTCTGGGGGGATGTCTTCTCCGGGGGGATGTTGTCCTAGGAAGGAAATCCATATTCACCATGTCAGTGGCAGTGACCATATTCACCAGGTCAGTGGCAGTGACCATATTCACCAGGTCAGTGGCAGTGACCCTGTTCGCCAGGTCAGTGGCAGTGACCTTATCCACCAGGTCTGTGGCAGAGACCAACCTCATGGTCTGTGGCAGAGACCATGCGCCAAAACTGTTTAAGAATCTGAACAGTCCTAAGAGTTTGAGCTATGTTTGTGCCTGGACCTCCTCCACACCTTAAAGCTGTCCTGTGTCTTTACTCCAAACTTTCGTCTATCCAAGAGAAAATGTGTTGTGCAAGTGGAAAATAAAGTTTGAGTTGGACTTTCAGCTGGTGTGGACATTTACGTTCCTGGGGAAGTCGAGGACTTGCATCTACACACTGTAGAGGTGAGAATTATCCTCGGGAGGACTTTATGCCCCGGCTGCAGACAAGGCCCAAAAACAACACCGCCTAACCTCTTAACACAAGAGGGTACGGGCTTGTGGTGCGGTATGCCCCTTTCTCCTAAGAGGAGCCGAAACAGAAAAGGAGAAGGGGGTGTGTGCGCTACATAAGTATTTGCAATCTTCTTTCCAGGTACAGCTTTTGTGCACACTTTTTTTAATCGACAGGGTTCCTTTAAAGTCTAAACTACACTATAGGCTAATGACTCATAAGGTTATACAGCTAGAAATAGTGTAACAGGAATGCGGTCAGCAGTGGCAGCCCCTTATTTGTATCCTCAGAGTTTCTCTTTCAATAACCCATTATTATTATTAGTTTTAATAATATAACATGTCATACAGTGAGTATTACGTTGCTGCACTCAGTGTGGGTCATTGGCTATGCAATACTTTCTCTTGTAGTACTGTGTGTTATGTATTTTTTCACAGTTCTTATTACATTTTATAGTTCCCCACAATTCATCTAAATACAAGGTTATAATAAATATTGAGTCCTTGCTGTTCTTAAAATACCAAATATGTTGTCTTAAAGATAAATGTTCTCCCATGTCTGCTGTATTTATTATCATAAGACCTCGTAGGCTAACTCATACTAAGTGAATGGATACAAATTACTGACATGTTGGTGTAAAACCCCAAAGCTGTGACATCAAATACACACTCCTGCACATTTTCTGGGACTATCAATTAAACACTACAAGAACTCTCTTCTCAAACACTTGAACGCATCAAAGGCTTGTATTCATTAATTTGGAAACTAAGAGAACTGCCCAGTGAAGGACAATTGCTTCCCAGAAAAAAATAACATTCAACAAATGGAACAGCTTACTTGAAGCAGAGCTCCATCCAAAAGAGGTAGCTCCACTTGTCTGCCTCCTCCTATCCTCCGCTACAACATTTGGCAACATTTGGGGGGGGGAGTGGGTACCTAGTTTCGGCCCCCCTACTCCCCTCCTTCTCCTGCAGCCTCCTGGGACACTTCACAGGTCCCAGAAGACTGAAGCCCATTCACAAAGTACAGCGCGCTTCACGTACGCGCAGCAGGTAACTGTCTGTGAGGCTTTACTGCTGGTTTCCCTTAGTTAAGATGGCGGTGCCAGCATCGATAGCTGATCAGCTTGGGTGAGGACAACGCTGGATGCCTGGACAGGTAATTGCTCTAATATTAAAAGTCAGTAGCTACAGTATTTGTAGCTGCTGACTTTTAATTTTTTCTGAAGGAGCCTGGATCACCTCTTTTTAAGTCCTAATAGACCAGGCTTTCTCAACCTTTTAACCCTAGAGGAACCCCAAAAATTATTTTCATGTCTCGAGGAACCCTTACTAAAACCAAATC
This sequence comes from Rana muscosa, assembly GCA_029206835.1. NCBI lineage: Eukaryota > Metazoa > Chordata > Amphibia > Anura > Ranidae > Rana > Rana muscosa. Next base: position 568,535,819 of record CM055118.1, read on the forward strand.
ATCAGGGCTCAATAGGAAAAATGCTCCTTATATTGGTGGTCAATAGGAAGAATGTCCCCCTTAAAGTGGTGTTCAGAATGCCACCCTTAACCACTTAACGACCGCTCACTGTATATATACGTCGTCAGAATGGCACCGACAGGCACAATCACGTAGAGCATACGTGATTGCCTTTGTATAGTTGGGGGGTCCAATCGGACCCCCCTCCTATACAGTGAGCGGTGGCTAAGTGTCCGGGAGCGTTCCGGGATGAGGGGGCAGCCATTCGTTTCTGGCCACTCCCTCGCGATCGCTCCCGGCGAATGGAAATGCCCCCTCTGTCTGTGTCAGACAGAGGGAGCAGGAGGAAGTGATGTCATCTCTGGTGCGGCGCTCACATATACCGAGCGCCGTACAAGAGAAGACATCAGGTCAGTGCACACAACACTACACTGACACCAGGACACATAGGGACATAAATCGCCCCCCCCCAGGCCCCCCCAGACACCCCAGATCACCCCCCAGATCACCCCCCCCAGCTCCCAGTCACAGTGTCACTGATTGCAGTGACCATTTATTTAGTGATCACTGCAATCAGTGACATTTGTGACTGTAAAAGTGTCACCAAAGTTTAGTCTTAGGTCCAGTGTAGCCCCCTAACCCCCCCTAATAAAGGTTTAACCCCCTGATCACCCCCCAGATAACCCTTTCACCCCCTATCACCACTGTCGCTAAGCGATCATTTTTCTGATCGCTGTCTTAGCGTCAGTGATGCCGATCGGCAGCCAGTAATTTTTTTTAGGTTCGCCGCATGTTTTTATAGCGTCAGGTACCCCAATATATTATCTAATAAAGGTTTAACCCCCTTGATCGCCCCCCAGGTAACCCTTTCACCCCCTATCACCACTGTCACTAAGCGATCGTTTTTCTAAACGCTGTCTTAGTGTCTGTGATGCAGATCGGTAGCCGGTAATTTTTTTTAGGTTCGCCGCAGGTTTTTATAGCGTCAGGTACCCCAATATATTATCTAATAAAGGTTTAACCCCCTTGATCGCCCCCCAGGTAACCCTTTCACCCCCTATCACCACTGTCGCTAAGCAATTGTTTTTCTAAACGCTGTCTTAGTGTCGGTGATGCAGATCGGTAGCCAGTAATTTTTTTTAGGTTCGCCGCATGTTTTTATAGCGTCAGGTACCCCAATATATTATCTAATAAAGGTTTAACCCCCTTGATCGCCCCCCAGGTAACCCTTTCACCCCCATCACCACTGTCGCTAAGCGATCGTTTTTCTAAACGCTGTCTTAGTGTCGGTGATGCAGATCGGTAGCTGGTAATTTTTTTTAGGTTCGCCGCAGGTTTTTATAGCGTCAGGTACCCCAATATATTATCTAATAAAGGTTTAACCCCCTTGATCGCCCCCCAGGTAACCCTTTCACCCCCTATCACCACTGTCGCTAAGCGATCGTTTTTCTAAACGCTGTCTTAGTGTCGGTGATGCAGATCGGTAGCCAGTAATTTTTTTTAGGTTCGCCGCATGTTTTTATAGCGTCAGGTACCCCAATATATTATCTAATAAAGGTTTAACCCCCTTGATCGCCCCCCAGGTAACCCTTTCACCCCCATCACCACTGTCGCTAAGCGATCGTTTTTCTAAACGCTGTCTTAGTGTCGGTGATGCAGATCGGTAGCTGGTAATTTTTTTTAGGTTTGCCGCGGTTTTTATAGCGTCAGGTACCCCCATATATTATCTAATAAAGGTTTTAACCCCCTGATTGCCCCTAGTTAACCCTTTCACCAGTGATCACCATATAAGTGTTACGGGTGACGCTGGTTAGTTAGTTTGCTTTTTATAGTGTCAGGGCACCCGCCGTGTATATAACCCAATAAAGGTTTAACCCCCTGATTGCCCGGCGGGTGATATCAATTAGGTTTTAGCGTCAGAGAGGGTCTGAGTCACACCCCAGGCAGCGTCAGGTTAGTGCCAGTAACGCTAACACCCACGCGTGAAGCATACACCCCCCTTAGTGGTATAGTATCTGAACAGATCAATATCTGATCTGATCAGATCTATACTAGCGTCCCCAGCAGTTTAGGGTTCCCAAAAACGCAGTGTTAGCGGGATCAGCCCAGATACCTGCTGGCACCTGCGTTTTGCCCCTCCGTCCAGCCCAGGCCACCCAAGTGCAGTATCGATCGATCACTGTCACTTACAAAACAAAAACACACATAACTGCAGCGTTCGCAGAGACAGGCCTGATCCCTGCGACTCCAGTGCTGTAGGAGGTGATTTCACCACCACAGTTAAAAAAAAAAAGCAAATATGCCGAAGCATTGGGGCAGCAGGGGCGGAGGAGCGATTTTGCTCCTAATGCCGCGTACATACGGTCGAAATTCCGACGGAGGCTTGCCCGTGGAAAAGTCCGACCATGTGTGTGCGGCATAACTTTTTTGCGGGAGGATGCCCCCATGCTTCGGCATATATAAATGGTGCGTGTATGCCCATCATTGGAAGTGGGTGGATGAAGGGCGGTATTCTAATGGTGGGCATACCCACCGATCAATCTCTTTTTTCGTTCAGCCAACTGGCTGCATGAAAAAAAAAGATTACAATACATGTCCAACAAGGACCAGCAACGTACTGGTATGTTGCTGGACTTTGAATGTTTATACCAGAATGATGCCTGCGGGTTTAGGTATCATCTTGGTATCATTCTTTTCAGCCTGCGGCCGGCTTTCATGTAAAAGCAATCCTAGTGGCTAATTAGCCTCTGGACTGCTTTTACAAGCAGTGGGAGGGAATGTCCCCCCCCCCGGATATAAAAAGCGCCATTGGGAAATTGGGAAAGCATTTTATCACACCGATCTTGGTGTGGTCAGATGCTTTGAGGGCAGAGGAAAAATCTAGGGTCCAATAGACCCCAGTTTTTTCAAAAAAAGAGTACCTGTCACTACCTATTGCTATCATAGGGGATATTTACATTCCCTGAGATAACAATAAAAATGATAAAAAAAAAAAATACTTGGAAGGAACAATTTAAAAATAAAATAAAAAAGCAAAATTAATAATAAAAAAAAAAAAAGAAAAAAAAAGCACCCCTGTCCTGCCCTGCTCTTGCCCAATGGCGAACGCAAGCGTCGGTCTGGCGTCATATGTAAACAGCAATTGCACCATGCATGTGAGGTATCACCGCGAAGGTCAGATCGAGGGCAATCATTTTAGCAGTAGACCTCCTCTGTAAATCTACTGGGGTAACCTGTAAAGGCTTTTAAAGGCTTTTAAAAATGTATGTAGTTTGTCGCCAATGCGCGTTTGTGCGAAATTTTAAAGCATGTCGTGTTTGGTTTCTATGTACTCGGCCCAAGATCATCTTTTTTATTTCATCAAACATTTGGGCAATATAGTGTGTTTTAGTGCATTAAAATTAAAAAAAGTGTATTTTTTAACCCAAAAAATGCGTTTGAAAAATCGCTGCGCAAATACTGTGTAGAAAAAAAAAAAATGCAACACCCACCATTTTAATCTGTAGGGCCTTTGCTTTAAAAATATATATAATGTTTGGGGGTTCAACATAATTTTCTTGCAAAAAAAATTTTTTTTCATGTAAACAAAAAGTGTCAAAAAGGGCTTTGTCTTCAAGTGGTTAGAAGAGTGGATGTAAGCTTCCTAATGTTGTGTATAAAATGCCAGAACAGTTCAAAACCCCCCCAAATTACCCCATTTTGGAAAGTAGACACCCCAAGCTATATACTGAGAGGCATGTCGAGTCCATGGAACATTTTATATGTTGACACAAGTTGCGGAAAAACGACAATTTTTTTTTTTTGCACAAAGTTGTCACTAAATGATATATTGCTCAAACATGCCATGGGCATATGTGGAATTACACCCCAAAATACATTCTGTTGCTTCTCCTGAGTACGGGGATATCACATGTGTGAGACTTTTTGGGAGCCTAGCCACGTACGGGACCCCAAAAACCAAGCACCGCCTTCAGGCTTTCTAAGGGTGTAAATTTTTGATTTCACTTCTCACTGCCTATCACAGTTTCGGAGGCCATGGAATGCCCAGATAGCACAAAACCACCCCAAATGACCCCATTTTGGAAAGTAGACACCCCAAGCTATTTGCTGAGAGGTATTGTGAGTATTTTGCAGATCTTGCTTTTTGTCACAAAGTTTTGAAAATTGAAAAAAAATATATATATATATTGTGACAGCAGGAAGGTAAAGTCACCTGGTTGCATCCAGGGGGGTAGATATATTTCGCCCAGATTCAGGCTTTACGCCGATTTATACAGCTAGGTGGAGAGTTGTATAAGCCCAGCTGAGACTAGTGGGCTCATTGATGACTCATACCTCTAGGGAGAGGGCTGGGCGTCGTGCAGGCAGGGAGTTGATGAGGCCAGCTGAAGCCTGTCAGTTCGTTTAAGGCCTCTATAAAAACTCCCAGATTCATTAGATGTTAGCTCATGCCTGGAAGCAGACCTGTGTGGACTGTCTAGGGAGAGTGAACCCCTGTGCGGTGAGAGAAAGCCTGTGTGGCTATATTTTGCTTGGACATTTAAAACCAGGGACTAGGACAGCACTAGGCTGATCCCAGTTGTTAGTTAGGAAACCTGTATGTTTAGTCAGAGGTCAAGTTGACCAGGATTTATTTTGTTTGTTTCTTTTGCTTTGCTGTGTTTTTGTCACTGTAAATAGAAAATAAACGGCACCTTTTTGATTTTGAAAACCACAACCTCCGTCTGCTGGGCCTGTTTTTGTGTGGGGAGCCCATCCCGGGGGTCACACACACCCGCTGCCGAGCTAACCCCCTCACAGTTGGTGGAGAATGCGGGCAGTTTTTTTTTAAGCCAGCATGGAGGAGATACTGAAACAGCTGGCTCTAGCAAATGCCAATCAACAGCAGACAAATGCAGGTTTGCAAAAGAGCCTTGCAGCTCAACAACAGAACTTCGCAGCCCAGCAGCAAGCTCATCAACAGAGCCTTGCAGCCCAGCAGCAAGCTCACCAACAGAGTCTGGAAGCTCAGCAACAAGCCCAGCAACGATCTGAGGCCCGCTTCATAGACCTATTACAGAAGCAAGAGCAGAGACTACAACAAATGGAAGCAGTAATGCAGCAACGTCCGCAGACCAGTGAGGAAAGCCGTCCCACTAATACCGCGTCCTTTGGGGTGAGTCGTTTATTGACAAAAATGACTGGAGAGGATGATCCAGAGGTATTTTTGACCACGTTTGAAAGGACTGCTGAAAGAGAAAAGTGGCCTGAGGAGCAGTGGGCTGGACTGGTGGCTCCTCTGTTAACGGGTGAATCGCAGAAAGCTTACTATGACCTAGAGCCTGACCAAGCAAAAGACTATGTGATGCTAAAAGCTGAAATATTGGCAAGGCTGGGTGTCACCCTGGCTGTCCGGGCTCAGCGTGTGCATAACTGGACTTTCCAGCTTGGAAAACCCCCCAGGTCTCAAATGTATGATCTCATTCACCTGAGCAGAAAGTGGCTACAGCCAGAGACTTTGTCCGCACCAAAGATTGTGGAACGTGTTGTAATGGATCGGTTTTTGAGAGCTCTTCCTACTGCCATCCAAAAGTGGGTAAGCCATGGAGACCCAGAGACGGCCGATGGTCTTGTGGATCGTGTGGAGAAATACTTGGCTACAGAGAACCTGACGGCCTCTTCCAGAGACACTCGGACTTTCCACCCTAAGACCAGACCATCCCCGGGGGCGGATAAGATGATTCCAAGGGGTAAGGGTGGAGAGAGTGAGAGGGTGGGAGCTCTACCCCAAGTTTGGCGAGAACAGCCTGGGAAATCAGCGGCTCAAGAGGCGGCAAGAAGGATCATTTGCTACCGCTGCCGGCAAGCGGGACATATTGCAGCAAATTGCCCGGTTTTGGAGGAACCCATGCAGTGTGACTTTCTGACGGGCAGACGTCAGTCGCTGTGTGCGACAGTCGCATGCACTGCCATTCGGGGAACTGAGAAACATTTATGCAAAATGTGTATTAATGGTAGAAATGTTGTGGTATTGCTGGATTCAGGTAGCCTTGTGACCCTGATAAAGGCTGAATTAGTTAAAACAGAGGTCTCTGGGAATAGCAAGGTAGCTGTTATTTGTGTGCATGGGGACACCCGAGAGTATCCAGTGACTACAGTGTGTTTCGAGACCCCCAAAGGTACCCTTTCTCATCCAGTGGGCTTAGTGTCTCAGTTACCGCATGACGCCATTGTGGGAAGGGATTTTCCGAAGTTCTGGGAACTGTGGGATGATCCTGAGCCCCCCACTGGTGCCCCTATGTACCAGGAATATGATAGCCAGAACTCCTCTGAGAGTGGTGAGGACTCTCCCGAATTTCCCTTGTCAGTATTGGCAGGGGAGACTCAAGAAACTGGAGAGGAGCCCACCTCCTCAGACGAAAACCTACCGTCTGTGGAGTTTTCTGATCTTGAGGTTCACAGGGAAAACTTTGCCACAGAACAGTTGAAAGACCCCGCCCTAATAAAGGCACGGGAAAACGTAGTGAAAATAGATGGCGAGTTAGTGAACCCAGATAATACCTGCACTTACCCATACTTCAGCGTAGAGAAGGACCTACTGTATCGGGTGGCAAAAAGGGCAGAAGAAACCGTTGAGCAGCTTGTGGTGCCCAAACCTTACAGGAAGTTGGTGTTGGAGTTGGCCCATGGGCACATTCTTGGAGGTCATCTGGGGACAGAGAAAACCCGAGAGAGGGTATTACAGAGATTCTATTGGCCTGGGGTGATGAAGGACATAGAAAATTATTGTTCCTCCTGCCCTGTGTGTCAGAGGTCGGCCCCGATGCCACACTTCCGTAGCCCGCTGGTCCCTCTACCCATCATTGAGGTCCCGTTTGAGAGAATCGCAATGGATTTGGTAGGTCCTATAATCAAGTCCGCTAGGGGGCACCAGTACATATTGGTTATAATGGACTATGCCACCCGTTATCCAGAAGCGATCCCTCTCAGAAATACCTCGGCCAAAACCATAGCCAAAGAGCTATCTCTTGTTTTTAGCCGGGTGGGTATTTGTAAAGAACTGCTTACGGACCAAGGTACACCCTTTATGTCCCGGGTTATGAAGGAGCTGTGTAAATTGTTCAAAGTGACGCAATTACGTACATCTGTGTATCACCCCCAAACCGATGGGCTGGTTGAAAGATTCAACAAAACCCTAAAACAAATGTTGAAGAAAGTGGTGGATAGGGATGGAAAGGATTGGGACTGTCTACTTCCTTATTTGATGTTTGCTATTAGGGAGGTGCCCCAATCCTCTACGGGATTCTCCCCCTTTGAGTTACTGTATGGGAGACACCCAAGAGGGCTGTTGGATATTGCCAAGGAAACTTGGGAAAGTGAGAGTTCTCCCCACAGGAGTGTGATTGAGCATGTCGCCCTGATGCAAGATCGAATTGCACAGGTAATGCCCATCGTGAAGGAACAAATTGTCCATAGCACAGATTGGGCCTCACATCTGCCAAAAGTGCAAGCAGTCCTGGACTCTGTTCGGGAAGCAGGGTTTACGGCTAACCCCAAGAAGTGTACCATTGGGCAGGAGGAGGCCAAATATCTTGGGTACACCATTGGGAGGGGAGTAATAAAACCCCAACTCAACAAAGTCGAGGCCATCCAGAGTTGGCCACGTCCCAACAGCAAGAAGCAGGTACGAGCCTTTCTGGGAATCGCTGGGTATTATCGGCGATTCATTCCCCACTTTGCTTCTAAGGCTGTGCCCCTAACCAACCTGACGAAGGGGAAAGGGTCGGTCATGATTAAATGGACCCCCGAGGCTGAGGCAGCATTCCAATTCTTGAAACAAGCCTTATGTAGCCAGCCAGTGTTGTACTCACCCGACTTCTCTAAAGACTTTGTCGTACAAAGTGATGCGTCAGATGTGGGGTTAGGAGCAGTATTGTCCCAGGTCTGGAACGGGGAAGAGCACCCAGTCATTTACCTCAGCAGGAAGTTGAAGTCCCATGAGGTAAATTACGCCACCGTTGAAAAGGAGTGTTTAGCGGTGAAGTGGGCTCTAGATTCCCTTCGGTACTACCTGCTAGGTAGGCACTTTGACATGGTTACGGATCACGCTCCGTTAAAGTGGATGGCTCAAAACAAGGAAACAAATAGAAGAGTGAATAGGTGGTTCCTGGCCCTCCAGGAATTCAACTTCACAGTAAAGCATCGCCCTGGCGTTCAAATGGGGAATGTGGATGCTTTGTCTCGAGTACATGAATGCCTGATTGCTGGTGTTCCAACCCCGAGGTTAAAACAAGAGGGGGGGGTATGTGACAGCAGGAAGGTAAAGTCACCTGGTTGCATCCAGGGGGGTAGATATATTTCGCCCAGATTCAGGCTTTACGCCGATTTATACAGCTAGGTGGAGAGTTGTATAAGCCCAGCTGAGACTAGTGGGCTCATTGATGACTCATACCTCTAGGGAGAGGGCTGGGCGTCGTGCAGGCAGGGAGTTGATGAGGCCAGCTGAAGCCTGTCAGTTCGTTTAAGGCCTCTATAAAAACTCCCAGATTCATTAGATGTTAGCTCATGCCTGGAAGCAGACCTGTGTGGACTGTCTAGGGAGAGTGAACCCCTGTGCGGTGAGAGAAAGCCTGTGTGGCTATATTTTGCTTGGACATTTAAAACCAGGGACTAGGACAGCACTAGGCTGATCCCAGTTGTTAGTTAGGAAACCTGTATGTTTAGTCAGAGGTCAAGTTGACCAGGATTTATTTTGTTTGTTTCTTTTGCTTTGCTGTGTTTTTGTCACTGTAAATAGAAAATAAACGGCACCTTTTTGATTTTGAAAACCACAACCTCCGTCTGCTGGGCCTGTTTTTGTGTGGGGAGCCCATCCCGGGGGTCACACACACCCGCTGCCGAGCTAACCCCCTCACAATATATATATATATTTTCTTTCTTCAATTTCAAAAACAAATGAGAGCTGTAAAATACTCGCCATTCCTCTCAGCAAATAGCTTGGGGTGTCTATATTCCAAAATGGGGTCATTTGGGGGGGTTTTGTGCGATTTTGGCATTTTATGGCCTTCGAAACTGTGATAGGTAGTGAGGAGTGAAATCAAAAATTTGTGCCTAGAAATCCTGAAGGCGGTGCTTGGTTTTCGGGGTCCCGTACGCGGCTAGGCTCCTAAAAAGTCCCACACATGTGGTATCCCCGTAAGGAGAAGCAGAAAAATTTATTTTGGGGTGTAATTCCACATATAACCATGGCATGTGTGAGCAATATATCATTTAGTGACAACTTTTAGTAATTTTTTTTTTTTTTTTTGTCATTATTCAATCACTTGGGACAAAAAAAAATATATTCAATGGGCTCAACAGGCCTCTCAGCAATTTCCTTGGGGTGTCTACTTTCTAAAATTGGGTCATTTGGGGGGGTTTTGTGCTATTTTGGCATTTTATGGCCTTCGAAACTGTGATAGGTAGTGAGGAGTGAAATCAAAAATTTGCGCCCTTAGAAATCCTGAAGGCGGTGCTTGGTTTCCGGGGTCCCGTACGCGGCTAGGCTCCCAAAAAGTCCCACACATTTGATATCCCCGTACTCAGGAGAAGCAGCAAAATGTATTTTGGGGTGAAATTCCACATATAACCATGGCATGTGTGAGCAATATATCATTTAGTGACAACTTTTTGTAATTTTTTTTTTTTTTTTAGTCATTATTCAATCACTTGGGACAAAAAAAATAGAAAATTCAATGGGCTCAACATGCCTCTCAGCAATTTCCTTGGGGTGTCTACTTTCCAAAATGGGGTCATTTGGGGGGGTTTTGTACTGCCCTGTCATTTTAGCACCTCAAGAAATGAGATAGACAGTCATAAATTTAAAGCTGTGTAAATTTCAGAAAATGTACCCTAGTTTGTAAACTCTATAACTTTTGCGCAAACCAATAAATATACGCTTATTGACATTTTTTTTACTAAAAACATGTGGCTGAATACATTTTGGCCTAAATGTATGACTACAATTGAGTTTATTCGATTTTTCTTATAACAAAAATTAGAAAATATCATTTTTTTTCAAAATTTTCGGTCTTTTTCCGTTTATATCGCAAAAAATAAAAATCGCAGAGGCAATCAAATACCATTAAAAGAAAGCTCTATTTGTGGGAAGAAAAGGACGCAAATTTCGTTTGGGTACAACATTGCATGTCCGCACAATTTACAGTTAAAGCAGCGCAGTGCAAAATTCTGAATTCACCTCTAGTCCTTTAGCTACCAAATGGTCCGGGGCTTAAGTGTTTTTTTAAAGACAGCTAAAGAGATATTTGGTGTCATGCTGCTGGCTTTGCCAAGTGGTGCTGAACCTTGAACTCTGTAGGCATCATCAAATAGTCCTTAATTTAGGTCAAATAGGTGGTTCATCAGCCACAGCTCAAGGAACCCCTAGCAACCTCTGGAGGAACCTCAGGGTTCCACGGAACCCTGGCTGAGAATGGCTGTAATAGACCAATTGGAAAAATACTTTCAAATTTGGATGATGTGGTTCCTCTACAAGGACTCTGTGGGGATTATTTAATAAAGGCAAATCCAATTTGCACTACAAGGAAGTGCAGTCGCAGTAGATCTGAGGGGAAGATCGAAATGAGGGGAAGCTCTGCTGATTTCTATCATCCAATCATGTGCAAGCAAAAATGCTGTTTTTTATTTTCCTTGCATGTCCCCCTCAGATCTACAGCGACTGCACTCCCAAGTGCACTTGTAGTACAAAGTGGATTTGCCTTTAGTAAATCAACCCCTGTGTCTTAAAGTCATAATTCTTGATAGGAATTCCCTGTCACCCTGGCCAATGGCACAATGCTAGTGTGGTGCACACCAGAGAGGGAGTCTGGCACCCCCTCTTTTAACCCCACACCCCCACTCTTCTCCTGTTGCCCCCCCCCCCCCCATTTCTGCATACCCAGCTACCCTACAAGTATGAAAACTGCAATTGAGAATGATGGTTAGCACCATACTGAGTCTGGTGGATGTGCTTACAGTAAACCCAGTTGCATGCTAAGTACACACAAGTGCCATTACACCCATGCCTGGCCAAGGGCCCATATTTCATATCAGATGGACAATGGGGTGCTTGGGTACGTTGTATATGCATGTGTGATTTGTTTTGAAATGCCTGTTCTGATGTCTGCCAACTACCCACTATTTTGATTTGCAGCATTAATTGTACATGTATGAGACCTGTTTGTTACCTTTAGTTCATGTCCTCACAAACTAAACAGGTTGTAATTTTTGTTGTTCTCCTTCAAATTTATACAAAAATACCAAATATGTCTTGTCCATTCTTATGTTGCTTACATTTTGTAAGGTTTCTCAATGCTTGGGTATCTCCTGGCTCTTCACCTTTCTACATGCCCCCATAGCAAGCCGCTTGCTATGGGGGCACTAATGCAGGCTTGATCGCGAGCCACACTTTGTGTGTCCATTGACACACACATCGCTGCTCAGCCCTGCTCTCTCCTCACAGGCTGTGATTGACAGCAGCAGGAGCGAATAGCTCCCGCTGCCTCCTATATGGCCAGTGAGGAGAGAGAGCAGAGAGAGCTGCTGCTTTTGGGCACAGCTCTGGGTCGAGTTTGGGCTTAGGTAAGTATGGGGGGGGGGGCTGAGGGGATCCTGTGCACAGAAGATTTTTACCCTAATGCAGAGAATGCATACAGTAAGAAAATAACAAGTTTTAATTGGCTTTAAGTATGTGTAACAATCCCCTGGTAATTAAAACTCAGATTTTGGTGACTCAAGGGCATGTACATATAAGCATTATGGTGTCTTCTTACAAAGAGAAGTGCAAGGCAATATCCCCACTCTGTAAGGAGCAGCTAGAGATTCTACATGTGAATGTGGTGTTTTGTTAAATGAAAATCACTGAGATCTCTGAGATTTGAAATCTGCTATATTAGGAGAATGTTAGGCATGTTTAAAAACTAACAAGGACCACCAGTCCATGCAAAACAATGAAAGTTTTTCCTGAAATCGCACCCACCACATGGTACTATAAAGACATGCATACAACTTGTGAAAGTCCCATGCATGCTGTTCAGTCGTTTCATAAAGTCTGTAGCTTTCTCCCCATCTCTTTTCCTTTCTGTTTCCAAATTTGGTATTTAAGGCTGGGTTCACACTACTGCGAATTGGATGCAGTTTCCCCGCATCCAATTTGCGTAGCAGGAGATTGTGACTGGCTCTCCATGGAGCCGGTTCACACATCTCCACAGTGGCTTCGGTGCGCATTGCACAGGAGCCCTGTGTGTCTTCTGGTCCGTTTCAGGTTCAAATTCAGCCAAAAATTCGGGCTGAAATCGGACCTGAAATGATGAATGGAGACGCACTGGACATTCTCCAGTGTGAACCCAGCCTGAATATTTTTTTTGTTTAGGAAGGGGGAAAGTAATAAAACAATGGCATTGGTGCCCATGTATGGGATGTTTACCCTTGGCCCATCAATGGTATGTCAATCACCTTGCAGCTGTAAATAACACAAAGAAGAAGCTAATAAAATGTGCAATAAGGTATGAAAATACAACAGTAACGATCATTCCATTTTTCCATACATTAGTTGTAGCTTTACTATAACACTACTTTTGCTATTAAAGGTCCAGAACTCTATACCCACTACCCCCTACTGTCTTCTTTGTTTGTTCACCCTGTTAGTTGCATTATACATTTGTGACCTATGAAGACCCAGACTGCAGTTTCCGCTAGTAAATATTTTTATTTATACATGTATAAAGGAACATGTACAATATAACCACCAATGTTAAACCTCTATGAATTTTTGTTTTAGATGTCCAGGTACTAATTATAGCCTATAAATCAAATGTTTCCACAAAAAAAAAAAAAAATATTGCATCAAAATGAAATATCCAGAACAACAAAAGTGTGTTAAATGCAAACATCTGAAAATAGGATATAGTTCAGCACAAAAGACACACCTTATTTCTATACAAAGGAAAAATGAAGTCTAACTGGGTCCCCTCATCTGGAGCCCCATAGCAGCCCAAGCCCCTTACACCCCTTTTTCTTACAAATATAATTTCTTTACATTCCATTTGCAAACTTGTGATTTTCCTTCTATTTCTCCATACTGTTACTTACTACAGTCCACATTAAATCCAGTAGAGGCCAGTTATTATCCTGCATCTAAATATACAGTATCGTGAATAAGTATTCATACCCCTTTAAATTTTCCACATTTTGTCATGTTATAACCAAAAACTTAAATGTATTTTATTGGGATTTTTTGTGATAGATCAACACAGTGGCACATAATTGTGAAGTCAATACTTTGTAGAACCACCTTTCGATGCAATTACAGCTGCTGTCTTTCTTGAGATGTCTCTACCAGCTTTGCACATCTAGGGAGTGACATTTTTTTCCGCTCTTCTTTGCAAAATAGCTCAAGCTCTGTCAGAGTGGATGGAGAGCGTCTGTGTCAGGATCACTTACTGCTCCTGCTCCTCATTCTAGCATCCGGGTGTTGGCTGTTGCATTCCCCCTGTCTGTGTTCACCTGCAAGTTAATTGATCTGGTCAGTCACCTGATATAAGCAAACCGAACACTCTATCCCTTGTTTGTGATAGAGACAGAGTTACCTGCATTGTTACTGATCAAGCCTCACATTTGTCTGCCCTGCTTTGCTGTTGGATTTCCCTGCGTGTGACCTGAATCAGATATTGGACTATTCCCTGAACTCAGCCTGCCTTTTACCTGGACTGTCATAGAACCATGTTATCTGTCTGCTAAATTGCAAGTAGTCTGTTTTTGTGTGGTGGCCAGGCGTTTCCCTCAGAGATGGCTTATTTGTTCCTGCACAACTTAGTTCTGCCAAGTTTTCTCACAACCTCTCCGCTTTCATTGATTCCAGTGCTGCTAGCAATTTCATTGATAGGGACCTAGCACACAGTCTACAGATTCCGGTGACTAATGCCGCGTAAAAACGATCAGATTTTCCGTCGGAAAAACCTTGGTTGTTTTTTCCGACAGAATTCCGCTCAAGCTTGGCTTGCATACACATGGTCATACAAAAGTTCTCGGAACTTTCGACCGTCAAGAACGTGGTGACGTACAATACTACGACGAGCCGAGAAAATGAAGTTCAATGCTTCCGAGCATGCGTCAAATTTTTTCCAAACATGCGTCGGAATTTTGCGTGTCGGAATTGCTACAGACGATCAAAATTTCCGATTGGAATTTTTTCCGGCGGAAAATTTGAGAACCTGGTGATGCTACACCTGGTGATGCTATTCAGACAGTTGCTACTCCTGGCGATGCGATTCAGACAGTCGCTGCACCTGGTGATGCGGCCCAGTCGGCCACTGCATCAAATATATCAGTCCAGCCAATGCCTGTTGAACTTCCTGCTTTTTCTTATTCTGGACTCTCTGGTGATACGATTCAGACAGTCGCTACACCTGGTGATGCGGCCCAGTCGGCCACTGCATCAATTATGCCATTTCAGCCCATGCCCATTTCACTTCCTGCTTTTTCTTATTCTGGACTCTCTGGTGATGTGATTCAGACAGTCGCTACACCTGGCGATGCGGCCCAGTCGGCCACAGCATCAGTTTTACCAGTCCAGCCCATGCCCATTGAACTTCCTGTTTTTTCGAATTCAGGACTTTCTGATGATGCGATTCAGACAGTCGCTGCGCATGGCGATGCAGTTAGGTCAGCCACTGCCTCAATTGTGCCGGTCTGGCCCATGCCCATTGAGCCTCCTGCTTTTTCTTATTCAGGGCTTTCTGTAACCTGGCCTCACCCTACTTCTACTACACCCATTGTAACTGGTCTAAGAGGTTCAATCCACCCTTTGGATAAACTTCCTCATTCGGCCAGGTGGGGCTTTCAATCTTTTTTTCAGGGCTCTCTGTATTCCGCTCGTGTTTCAGCTGTCCGGCTTAACCCCTGTGACACGCCCCCTGCTAACCAGTCTGACCTTGTGGTTCCACGGACCTCTGCCCAGTCTGATGGTCCTGTGCTGGATGTCCAGCTTGTCTTTGAGGGTCCGTGGGCCCCTCCTCAGTGGGGGATAATAAGTTACCTGCATTGTTCCTAAACAAAGCCTCCCATTTGTCTGCCTGCTTTGCTGTTGGATTTCCCTCTGTATGACCTGGATCGGATATTGGACTATTCCCTGAACTCAGCCTGCCTTTTACCTGGACTGTCATAGAACCACGCTATCTGTCTGCTAAACTGCAAGTAGTCTGTTGTTTGCTCTGTTCGCGTCTGCCCTGGTGTGGTGGCCAGGCACTATAGCATTGTGTATAAGTCCTGGGGGCAACCAAGTACCGGTAGGCCTGGTTGCCTTAAAGTGGTTGTAAACCCAAAATAAAAAAAATAAAAAAACCTGCAAGACAAAGGCATAATGAGCTAGTATGACTAGCATACTAGCTCATTATGCATTACTTACCTTAGATCGAAGCCCCCGAAGCCGTCCTCGTCTTCCCCTCTGGCCAAAGACATCTCTTCGGAAGGTTACTTCCGGGTATCGGCGCAGAGGTCACTCCGCGCATGCGCGCGGGAGCCGTCAAAGCTGGCAGATCCCATTGAGAAAACCGGCATTCTCAGTGTGCCTTTGCCGTTGTCTACGGCACGCATGCGCCGTAGACAACAGTGCATTCTTATTGGCAAATATCTCCTAAACTGTGTATGTTTAGAAGATATTGCAAACACCTACAGGTAAGCCTTTATCTAGGCTTACCTGTAGGTGAAAGTTTTAATGGAGGGTTTACTTCCATTTTAAGGGAAAGGGGGCTGCTATAGGTGAAGCACACAGTAGCTAGCTATAGTGTCTGACCACCTGCATTGGGGTAGAAGTGACATTCGTGACAGTCTGTGAACAGCAATTTTCAAGTCTTGCCACAGATTCTCAATTTGGTTTAGGTCTGGACTTTGACTGAGCCATTCTAACACATGAATATGCTTTGACCTAAACAATTCCATTGTAGCTCTGGCTGTATGTTTAGGGTCGTTGTCCTGAGGAAAGGTGAATCTCCGCCCCAGTCTCAAGTCTTTTGCAGACTCAGGTTTTCTTTTAAGATTTCCCTGTATTTGACTCCATCGATCTTCCCATCAACTCTGACCAGCTTCTGTTACGTACCTCCGAGGATGAGTCTGACTTGTAGGAGAAGACCTCTCATACAGCTCTGGTTCAGGAGCCACTGGAGTGGGGACAGTGGTCTCGGGAACACAGCGGGGTAGGAGTGCCTGTGGAGACTGTGGTGGTTGACACTAAAGCTAGTTGATGATCCTCCAGGTGTGACTGGAACTGCAGGTGACAGCAGAGACAATTGCAGGTCAGCGACCTGGTGAGCTGGTAACAGCAGGATCAGTAGCAGGCTGAAGCAGGGAGAGATAAGCCAGGTCAACACAGGAACACACAGAGCAAGTAGCAGGCAGGTGCAGGGTCAGGCGAGCTGGGTCAGATCAGGTGGTCAGGCAGAGCAATGCGTTGGACTGGAGCAGGGTCAGATAAGCAGGCAGAGGTCTGGCAACAGGATATCAAGTAATAGCAGCAGGGTCAAAGCAAGCCGAGGTCAGGATTGGAGATAGCAGGTAAGTCAGCAGCGCCGGGTCATCCAGGTAGTCAGATAGCAGATACAGGTAATGAGGCACAGAAGCTGCAGATCAAACAGCACTGCATAAGTGCAGCTGCTGTCCTTTTAAAGGCCCATTGGCGCCAAGCAGCGCTCAGCGTGCACGCACACGCGCCTGAGGGGCACGCCCGCGCGCGCACACACGCGCCGCTGTCCATTCTGACCAATGACCTGTGTGCGCATGCGCGCACGCCCGTTCCTGCGTCCCGTTATGGCAAGTCCCTGACAGCTTCCTTGTCCCTGCTGAAGAAAAGCATCCCCACAACATGATGCTGTTACATGGTGGGGATAGTGTGTTCAGGGTAATGTGCAGTATTAGTTTTCCGCCACACATAGCGTTTTGCTTTTAGGAAAAAAAGTTGCATTTTGGTCTCATTTGACCAGAGCACCTTCTTCCACATGTTTGCAGTGTCTCCCACATGGCTTCTCGCAAACTGCAAACGGGACTTATTATGGCTTTCCTTCAACAATGGCTTTCTTCTTGCCACTCTTCCATAAAGGCCAGATTTGTGGAGTGCATGACTAATGCCGCGTACACATGACCGTTTTTAATGACGAGAAAAATGCCATTTTTTAAAATGGTCATTAAAAATGATCGTGTGTGGGCTTCAGAGCATTTTTCACAACGTGAAAAATGGCCATGAAAAAATTGGAACATGCTCTAATTTTTATCGTCGTTTTTCACATCGTCGTTTTTCTCGCCATGGAAAAACGGGCGTGTGTAGGCTTTAACGACGTGAAAAAAAATGCGCATGCTCAGAATCAAGTATGAGACGGGAGCGCTGGTTCTGGTAAAACTAGCGTTCGTAATGGAGATAGCACATTCGTCACGCTGTAACGGACTGAAAAGCACGAGGCTGAAAAGCGCGAATCGTCTCTTAAAGTGGAGCTCCACCCTAAATAGCAACTTTTGCTATTTGGAACCCTCCCCCCCTCCGGTGTCACAATTGACACCTTTCAGGGGGGAGGGGGGTGAAGATACCTGTCTAAGACAGGTATTTTCACCCACATCCGGGAGTCCTGTCTCCGGGAATCTGCGGGAGTTACGTCACTTCCCGCAGACTTCCCTTGGTGTTCTGGGAGACACTCGGCTCCCAGAACACAGGAGCACAAATCAGAACGGCGCAGCGCAACTCGCACATGCGCCGTAGGGAACCGGGCATGAAGCCGCAGGGCTGGCGGAGGGAGCAGCAGAGCGACGAGCGGTCGCTCGTCCTCTGCTGCGGATGTCGCTGGACTCCAGGACAGGTAAGTGTCCAAATATTAAAAGCCAGCAGCTGCTGTAGCTGTAGCTGCTGGCTTTTAATATTTTTTTTTCCGGCGGAGCAACCCCTTTAACAAACGTTACTAACATGAAGTGTGGCGCCATCCGAATGGAACTTCCCCTTTATAGTGCCGTCGTACGTGTTGTACGTCACCGCACTTTACTCAAGCATTTTTTTCCACGATAGTGTGTAGGCAAGGCAGGCTTGAGAAGAATCACGTCGAGAAAAATGCATTTTTTTTCAATGACATTAAAAACGGTCGTGTGTACGCGCCATAATAGTTGTCCTGTGGACAGATTCTCCCCCCTGAGCTGTGGATCTCTGCAGCTCCTCCAGATTTGACATGGGCCTTTTGGGTGCTTTTCTGATGAATGCTCTCCTCGCCCGGCCTTTCAGTTTAGGTGGACTGCCATGTCTTGGTAAGTTTGCAGTTGTGCCATACTCTTTCCATTTGCGGATGATGGATTGAACTGTTCTCCGTGAGATGTTCAAAGCTTTTTTTATAACCTAACCCTGCTTTAAACTTCTCCACAACTTTATCCCTGACCTGTCTTCATGACGCTGTTTGTTCACTAAGGTTCTCTAACAAACCTCTGAGGGCTTCAGAGAACATCTGAATTTATATTGAGATTAAATTAAACACAGGTGGACTATATTTACTAATTAGGTGACTTCTGAAGGCAATTGGTTCCACTAGATTTTGGTTAGGGGTATCAGAGTAAAGGGGGCTGAATACAAATGCACGCCACACTTTTCACATATTTATTTGTAAAAAATGTTGAAAACCATTTATCATTTTCCTTCCACTTCACAATTATGTGTCACTTTGTTGGTCTATCACATAAAATCCCAATAAAATACATTTACGTTTTTGGTTGTAACATGACAAAATGTGGAAAATTTCAAGGGGTATGAATACTTTTTCAAGGCACTGTACATACATTATTGATAATTATGTAGAAAATCTGTAAAATAATGGGATAATCACAATAAAGTGATGGCGGTATTTTCCTACATAAAGTTGAAATA
This sequence comes from Rana muscosa, assembly GCA_029206835.1. Classification (NCBI taxonomy): domain Eukaryota; kingdom Metazoa; phylum Chordata; class Amphibia; order Anura; family Ranidae; genus Rana; species Rana muscosa. The sequence continues at coordinate 568,554,720 of CM055118.1, forward strand.
CAACCTTGTGGTATTATTATAAATTTTTTTGTTTACAAACTATTTTATTCAAAGAAAAATGGTGGTACAAGTAAATACAGATCATAAAACAAAAATGCATTGTAGGAACAAAAAAGAATTGAAGATTTACTTACAATTGTATGTTTAAAGAATCTGACATAACGTATCTCAACATCATCATCATGTATATACTGTATATATAGATAATATGCTATACACATTCAAGTGAGACATTGAAGCATTCATAATATCACTTAAAATAAATAAAATGAATAGCTTCTAAAGTTGTGTAAGCTGTTTGTAAAAGAAACCATGGAAATTGTATCACTTTATAATCAAAGGAGTGATAAGAATGAACAGTTTAGTTATTTGATGGTTGAAAAAGAATTTCTGCATGTTCGAACCAATGAGACTTATCCATACTTTAGGTGTAGCCATACAGTGGCTCGTTGCATATCACTGGAAGTCCTCTGCATTCCCTATTTCTCAATTAAAATCCAGAATCCACTCAATAAACCTCATGGAAAAAATATTTCACATAGTATTTAATTCTACTCATATAATCAATAATCAAAAATGTAGTATTATTTATTAGCTTTATAACAGCCTGCAACTTTTCCTGCTCTCCTGCTTTGTTTCTGCTATAGGTTGTCATTGTCTCTTCAACTATTTAAAGTGGTTGTAAACCCTTTTATCTTTTTTTTTTTTTTTTTGACTAACCTGCAAGACAAAGCTATAATGAGCTAGTATGACTAGCATACTAGCTCATTATGTACCACTTACCTTCGATCGGGGCCCCCGAAGTCGTCCGTGTCCCTCCTCTAGCCGCATCCATCGCTGCAGCGATAGCCGGAATGTTACTTCCGGGTATCGCCGCTGCAGCCAATCACAGCGCCGCTCCGGCGCTGTGATTGGCTGGAGCGGAGAAGACGTGACTCCGCGCATGCGCGCGTGAGCTGTCGAATTCGGCTACGTCGTCGAATGTTGCGACCTAGCCGAATTTGTGAATGGGGTGACATCAGCTTCGCCGCATTTACATACAAATATCTCCTTAACCGTGTAGGTTAAGGAGATATTTCATGCACCTACAGGTAAGCCTTAATCTAGGCTTACCTGTAGGTCTTTGTTTAAAAAGTGGGTTTACAACCACTTTAAGCTCATCGCTCTGGTCTATTTTTGACCCTACTATCTTAATACCTTTCTAAACACTGCCTGTCCTCTTCAATACCATCATCTACATTTACAGTCTAATGCCCTATACAGACGATCGGTTTTACAGATGAAAACAGTCCAATAGACTTTCCTCATCGGACAAACCGATCGTGTATGGGCCCCATCGGTCTTTTTTCCATCGGTGAGAAAAAATAGAACATGTTTTAAATTTATCAGATGGGAAAAAAAACGATAGCAAATTCCGATCGTCTGTGTGGAACTCCATCGGACAAAAAACCCACGCATGCTCAGAATCAAGTCGACGCATGCTCAGAAGCATTGAACTTAATTTTTCTCGGCTTGTCGAAAAATAAATTTCTCTCTGTTCTTATACTGGCACCCTATTTTCAACAATTCAATATCTTTATCTTAGCATACAGTCTAGCATATAAGGCACAATCTGACATCTTTATAGTCCCTACATCTTTATATCCATCTGGAACCTGTAGACCACTCACAATCTATTTTCTTTCTCACTTTTAATAACTTTGCTTCCTTCAAATGTTTGCCTTTTCCAATATTTTTACCATTGGGAAACCCTTGGTATAATTTTCAGGTTTCAGGGAACCCCTGCAAAAAATATGAAACCTACAGCTCACAATGCATATAACAAAAAAATATCACAATGCATTACCGTGATCATGATCAGTAAGTCGTAGATATGATAGATAAAAGAATAAAGAATGTGGTTTACTTAGCATTATTTATATTCAAAATAGATTTTTTTATTTTTTAGCTTCCTGATCTATATGACAAAATTAGCATCAATTATGTAGCGCTACCCCCAGTTAAGAGAGCCGCTGGATTTTGTTTTCGGGCCCTGTGTGCAGCACCACCAACCCCCGGCAATCTTACTCGACCCACTCTGGCACAGCTAGTCTAGGGGTTATATTTGTATACATTCAATAGTATTGCAAGGAATAATCTCTTAGCAGTAAGACAACACACTGAGGCGAGAGATTAAATATAACAGTTTACTCTTATATTAAAGGTAGCATAAACAGAACACAACACATGCAATTGGCTTGCAGAGCCCTGCAGAAATCAATAAAGCACACAATAATGGCGCTGCGCGGTACTTCACCATGCGTAGCTATTATGGTATGCGAGCCCTATGGCGCACTAAACAATATCTTAATTCCCACCCCGGTCAGGCCTGACATGGAACAAATCTCAGTCACCTCCTATAGGGATTTCTTCGCATGCCAGCTTTCGGTGGTGCACTTGATGAATAGTACTTTGTAATCCACAACCAGGCAATAACTTAAAACACTATACTGGGGGGACACTTCAACTCCGTCCTGCTACCGGTCCCCCCGGGGAACAGCAGATAAACGAAACTGTGGGCCTATGCAGTCTACAGGCCTGAACACGGCACAGTCTATTGGTCTGGGCAGGTGCCCGCTCACCACTCCGGACGCGATCCCAGTCCGGAACGTCCACCCTGCTGTGTATCCGCACACAGCGTCTGCAACGATCGGGTCCCCGATCCAACTGATGTCCTCACTCGACAAGTCAGATGCCACACAGGCTCCGCAGTGGGGTGGAAGGCTCTTTGGAAGTTGCGCAAGGCCCAGGCTTCAGGCCTTGCACTGCAGCAGATCTGCACAGGAAGAAACTCTTGCTTGCAGCGCGGTGTCCAAAGAGGCCGAGCTCCGCCTCGCCTCCTCCTTAAATAACCCCTCCCATGAGTCTCTGCGGTGGCTAACTGCACTCTGGGTGCTGAACAGGGTTCTGGGTAACGTAGTCCTGGGGCCTTAAAGGAGACCCCGCTACAATTATAATTATGAAATGATTCTTATAAAGTGGTCAGTGTTGTGTATTGAGGGTATTGTGAGTGCACGTGTGCTGTGAGTACCAAAGTGCTGTGAGTGCACGTGTGCTGCGAGTACCTGTGTATTGTATTGTTGAGTACCTGTGTATTGTATTGTTGAATACCTGTGTATTGAATTGAATTCCTGTGTATTGTATTGTTGAATACCTGTGTATTGTATTGTTGAATACTTGTGTATTGTCGAGTATTGGTGCCAGGAAGCTAGTTGTTAGTTAATTTGGACAGGGCATAATCCTCATTAAATTAGTGGGTACGATGCCCGGCGGGTGTGGAAACGCGACTCGGTGTACATCTTGCGTTCCTTGATCATCCGATCGAGGGACGAATACTGCTGTGCAAAATGTAAGCACATTGTTTCCCTGGAAGCCCAGGTTCTGAATCTAGGGAAGCAGCTGTCAACACTAAGAAGACTCTCCATGCTAAAGGAGAGTTGGGATCGTACACGGCAAGTGCCGGCAGGGGCCGGCACAGAGGCGGGTGGAGATAAAGAGGGGTAAGCACCAAAGCAGAGTAGATGGGTGACAGTCAGGAAGGGTAGAGGGGAAAGTGCCAGGGAGGCCGGTCCTGGGCTGGAACATCCCAATAAGTATGCCCGTTCTATGAGAAGGTGAGCTGCCATCTAGCTAAAGGAAAGCCCGTAGACGTGGTGTATCTGGATTTTGCAAAGGCATTTGATACAGTTCCCCATATACGTTTACTATACAAGCTAAGGTCTGTCGGCATGGACCATAGGGTGAGTACATGTATTGAAAACTGGCTACAGGGGCGAGTTCAGAGGGTAGTGATAAATGGGGAGTACTTGGAATGGTCCGGTGTGGAAAGCAGGGTCCCCCAGGGTTCTGTCCTGGAACCAATCCTATTTAATTTATTGATAAATGATCTGGAGGATGGGATAAACAGCGGACAATACAAAGCTAAGCAGGGCAATAATTTCTCCGCAGGATGTGGAAACCTTACAAGAAGATCTGAACAAATTAATGTGGTGGGCAACTACATGGCAAATGAGGTTTAATGTAGAAAAATTTAAAACAATGCATTTGGGTGGCAAAAATATGAATGCAATCTACTCACTAGGGGGAGAACCTCTGGAGGAATGTAGGATGTAGAGGATCTGGGGGTCCTAGTAGATGAATGCAATGCCAAGCTGCTGCAAGCAAAGAAAACAGAATATTGGCATGCATTAAAAAGGGGATTAACTCCAGAGATAAAACGATAATTCTCCCACTCTACAAGACTCCGGTCCGGCCGCACCTGGAGTATGCCATCCAGTTCTGGGCACCAATCCTTAGGAAGGATGTGCTGGAACTGAAGAGAGTCCAGAGAAGGGCAACAAAACTAATAAATGGATGGGAGGACCTTAGTTATGAGGAAAGGTTACAAGCACTGAACTTATTCTCTCTAGAGAAGAGACACTTGAGAGGGGATATGCTTTTAATGTACAAATACCGTACTGGTGACTAGGCTTGTGCAATTCGTTTCGTAACGAATTGAAATTCGTCCGAATTTAGCAACTTTCGGACATTCGGAAGCATTCGAATTTCCGAACAAAGCAATTACGAATAAGACCGAATCCGAAATAAATTATACCGCAAATAGCGAATGCCCGAATGTCTTCGGCATAATTCGTTATGAAAAAGTTACGAATGTACGAATCCATACGAAGCACAATAACACTCACTCTGCTCTGCTCTCTGCTTCTCCCACACCGTGCTGAACTCCCTCTCAAAATGGTGTACAGGGGCGGAGGTTATAGCCGCATGTAAAAAACGAAAGTAAAATACGAGATTTCGAATCCATTCGAAGCACAATAACACTCTGCTCTGCTCTCTGCTTCTCCCTCACCGTGCTGAACCCTCTCAAAATGGTGTACAGGGGCGGAGCCTATAGCCGCATGTAAAAAACGAAAGTAAAATACGAGATTTCGAATCGTTACAAATAACCGCTATGTATTTAGAAAAGTACAAATCCATTCGAAGCACATTAGGCATAATAGGCAGCGTCGTTGTGAGAGAGACACGGAAAATTACGAATCAACGAACCCAAAAAAAGTTACGAAAGTAGGAGTTGTGTCCAGAATCAACGAAAAACAACGTACTCTACCGAAAGTACGAATTATAAAGCAACAAAAAATTCAACGAAAAATGTCGCTTGCAAAAATACGAATGAGTCCGAACACGAAAAATCCCGTCTAGCAAAATTACGAATGATTACGAATCAACAGGACCGGAAAGAAACGAACCGAAACGGAACAAATTTTTCCGTTGTGCACAAGTCTACTGGTGACCCCACAATAGGTAAAAAAAATTCAGAGAAAGGGAATTTAAAAAGACACGCGGCCATTTACTAAAATTAGAAGAGAAGCGGTTTAACCTTAAACTGCGGAGAGGGTTCTTTACTGTAAGAGCAGTAAGGATGTGGATTTTCTCTTCCACAGGCACTGATTTCAAAAGGGAGCATCGATAATTTAAAAAAAAGGATTAGATAAGCACTTGAACGACCACAACATACAGGGATATACAATGTAATACTGACATAAGAGCACACACACAAGTTGGACTTGATAGACTTGTGTCTTTTTTCAACCTCAATGTATATAAAGAAAACTCCCGCGCTGTCTGTGGGCCTAGGCTGAGGGGCTAATCTAAAGGGCACTGCTGCAGACATCTGTGAATCTAATCCTAAGAAACAACTGATAAATATATAACGAAGGTGGTGACTGTGCTGTGAGATGGGAAGGGGAAAGGGAAAAGCGAGGGATGAGCGCCGAGAGCGCCGAGCGCCGAGAGTCTATTACGCTATGAACCTTTTTCCCTATGCTTATGTCTCCATGTATGCTACATATCTGCGACTGAGATTATTGCAACAACTGGAAGGAGACCACTATACCATTGCAACTACTCCCTCCATCTATATTTGGGGTATATCTACGCTGTTTATCCGACAGCAGTGAGGTGAGCTGCTTGCAAAAACAGAGGTGTTTCACACTGAAGAATTTGACAGCACGCTGTGCATTTTTTGGTGACGGGACTTATCATACACCAGACTTTTATTTTCACTTTTCATTCCAATACTCAATCATATGTGTTTATAACAGACTGTATTTATATATATTTTGTATCACATGTGGTTTTTTGGGATCACTTATCTTTGGACTCATTATATTTAGGAATTTTATAGAGGTGTTGTATGTTTATTGTTTGACACACCTACCTTGCACACCGGTATTCACAGATTGGCCAGTTTGGTTCTGGCACTTAAGCCTCGTACACACGGCCGAGAATCTCATCAGGAAAAAACTTGTCGTTTTTCTTGACGAGATTCTTGGACAAGAAACTCGTCCCGGCCGAGTGTACACACGCTCGATTCAAAGAACCCACGGTTCTTTGAATGGAGCGAATGCGGTGACGTAATCGACTACGACGAGCGTGCGCTCGTCACATTCGATGCCGTTGCCACCATCTTGCTACACCCTACCTATGCCTAGGAAGCTACCGCGCATGCGTTAAAGTCATTTCGAGCATGCGCGGGTTTCCACGGCGACAGGTAAGTCAAGCAGGTCTTCAACTGGAACACAGGAGAAAGTCTGTAGTGATGTTAACACAGGCGAAGGCGAAGAGCAAATGAACTGGAAGTCCTTAAGTAGGCAGCTGACGAGCGGATCCTCAACAGGTGAATTACTGGAGAGATGGAAGCTGGCAATTAGCTGACAGCTGAGCTGCCAGCACAGAGAAGGAAGGGCTGAGCCCAGTCCTGACAGTACCCCCTCCTCAATGACCCCTCCCCCTCGGAGGACCACCGGGCTTGAGGGGAAAACGTCTATGGAAATCACGGGAGACGGACAGGGGCGTGTACGTCCGAGGATGGGACCCAAGAGCGTTCCTCCGGACCGTAGCCCCTCCAATGCACCAGGTACTGTATGCGCCCACGGAACCTACGGGAGTCAACAATGGACTGTACTTCATACTCCTCATGGTTTTCAACCTGTATAGGGTGAGGACGTGGCACCGAGGTGGTAAAACGGTTGCAAACCAAAGGTTTCAATAAGGAGACATGAAACACATTAGATATGTGCATACTGGAAGGAAGGTCCAACGCATAAGCCACTGGATTTATCCTGCGAAGGATACGGAAAGGCCCAATAAACCGAGGTGCGAACTTCAGGGAAGAAACACGAAGTCGCAGGTTGCGAGATGACAGCCAGACCTTGTCCCCGACCTGGTAGGAAAGCGCAGGCAGGCGTCTGCGGTCAGCATGGAGTCTGTACCTCTCGTTAGCCTGTCGCAAAGCCTCCTGGACTTGTACCCAAGTGGAACGAAGACCACGGAGATGTTCCTCTAACGCAGGAATACTCTGAGGAACAAACAAGTCAGGTAACATGGAAGGTTGGAAACCATAATTCGCCATAAACGGGGACAACCAGGAAGCAGAATTCAGAGCGCTATTGTGAGCAAACTTCGCCCATGGTAAGAGGTGTGACCAGTTGTTGTGATGGTCAGAAATATAGCAACGCAGGAATTGCTCCAAGGACTGATTGGCTCATTCTGCGGCCCCATTAGACTGCGGGTGATACGCAGAGGAGAAAGCAAGCTGAATTCCCAACTGTGCACAAAAGGCTCGCCAGAACCGGGACACAAACTTACTTCCCCTGTCTGAGACAATGACCTTGGGTAGGCCATGTAAGCGAAAGATCTCCCGAGCAAAAATGGAAGCCAGTTCCTTAGACGTAGGCAACTTCTTAAGTGGAATACAGTGAGACATTTTCGAGAACCGGTCTACCACCATAAGAATAACTGTGTTGCCCTGGGAGTTGGGTTACTCCACAATGAAATTCATAGACAGGTGGGTCCAGGGCCTCTCACCATAGGGTATGGGTTGTAGGAGGCCCACTGGAAGGTGTCGTGGAGTCTTACTCTGAGCACACACGGAACAGGCAGCTACGAAGGCGGCTACATCGGCACGTAGACTAGGCCACCAGAATTGTTGGGAAATGGCCTAAAAGAGTTGATTCTTCCCAGGGTGGCCAGCAGCCTTGGGAGAATGGTAAGTCTGGAGCACGGCAGTGCGGAGACTCTCAGGAACAAAGCAGCGGTCACAAGGTTTCTCAGGAGGGGCATCGACCTGAGCAGCAAAATTTTGTCTCCCAAAGGAGAAGTGAGACTGGTGCGAACCGTGGCCAGAGTACGATCAGGAGGAATCACAGGAACCGGAACCGACTCCATCCTGGAAGTGGAGGAAAATTGTCGTGACAAGGCGTCAGCCCTTACATTCTTAGTACCGGGTAAGAATGAGACAATGTAATTAAAAATCGACAAGAAAAGAGATCACCGTGACCTTCTGGGAGAGAGGCGTTTAGCCTCAGCCAAGAATGTGAGATTCTTATGGTCAGTAAGAATGAGAACCGGCACAGTGGTACCTTCGAGGAGATGTCTCCATTCTTTCAGGGCTAAAATGATCGCCAAAAGCTTCCTATCACCAATCTCGTAATTGCACTCCGCAGGTGACAATCTCTTGGAATAGTAACCACACGGATGCATAGCACTGTCAGAGCTAGGACGTTGAGACAGAAGGGCGCCAACTCCAGTCTCAGAAGCATCGACTTCAAGGATAAAAGGCAACGTGGGATCAGGATGTGCCAACACAGGAGCAGAAACAAAGGTAGTCTTAAGACTCCCAAAAGCCTTAATGGACTCTGGAGACCAACTCTGTGGGTTACCGTCCTTTCTGGTCATATCAGTCAGGGGCTTGACCAGAGATGAGAAGTTACGAATAAACTTCCGATAATCGTTGGCAAAGCCAAGAAAGCGCTGCAGAGGACGTAAACCCACGGGTCGAGGCCACTGTAGCACTGCAGAAAGTTTCTCTGGATCCATCGAAAAACCAGCAGTGGAAATGACATAACCCAGGAATTTAACCTGTTCACAATGGAATTCGCACTTCTCCAGTTTACAATAGAGATTGTTCTCTCTTAATTTCTGAAGCACTCGACAGACATCTGTGTGGTGGCTCTCCAGGGACTTGGAAAATATGAGGATATCGTCGAGATAAACCACCACACATAACTGCAACAAGTCTCGGAGGACATTGTTAATAAACTCCTGGAAAACTGCTGGAGCGTTACAGAGGGCAAAAGGCATTACGAGATACTCATAATGACCTATTCTGGTATTAAATGCAGTTTTCCACTCGTCGCCCTCCTTAACCCTGACGAGATTATATGCCCCTCTCAAATCAAGCTTCATAAAGACCGTTGCTCTCTTGAGGCGGTCAAATAACTCCGTAATCAATGGGATCGGATAGGCATTCTTAATGGTGAAATGATTGAGACCAAAATAATCGATACAAGGACTCTGGAGACCAACTCTGTGGGTTACCGTCCTTTCTGGTCATATCAGTCAGGGGCTTGACCAGAGACGAGAAGTTACAAATAAACTTCCGATAATCGTTGGCAAAGCCAAGAAAGCGCTGCAGAGGACATAAACCCACGGGTCGAGGCCATTGTAGCACTGCAGAAAGTTTCTCTGGATCCATCGAAAAACCAGCAGTGGAAATGACATAACCCAGGAATTTAACCTGTTCACAATGGAATTCGCACTTCTCCAGTTTACAATAGAGATTGTTCTCTCTTAATTTCTGAAGCGCTCGACAGACATCTGTGTGGTGGCTCTCCAGGGACTTGGAAAATATGAGGATATCGTCGAGATAAACCACCACACATAACTGCAACAAGTCTCGGAGGACATCGTTAATAAACTCCTGGAAAACTGCTGGGGCGTTACAGAGGCCAAAAGGCATTACGAGATACTCATAATGACCTGTTCTGGTATTAAATGCAGTTTTCCACTCATCGCCCTCCTTAGCCCTGACGAGATTGTATGCCCCTCTCAAATCAAGCTTCGTAAAGACCGTTGCTCTCTTGAGGCGGTCAAATAACTCAGAAATTAAAGGGATCGAATAGGCATTCTTAATGGTGAAACGATTGAGACCAGTATAATCGATACAAGGTCTCAGTTCACCAGTCTTCTTCTTCACGAAAAAGAAACCAGCACCAGCAGAAGATGAGGATTTGCGGATGAAACCTCGAGAAAGTGCATCTGCAACATACTCCTCCATGGCCTTATCTTCCAAGACCGACAAAGGGTAAACCCGGCCACGAGGGGGTATGGCACCAGGTTAAGGGTCAATTGCGCAATCATACGACCGGTGTGGAGGCAACGTACCGGCTTGACCTTTATCAAAGACATCGCTAAAATTGCGGTACTCCTCCGGCAGGGAGGAGAGTGAAGAGGTGCACAGGACCTTGGCTACCTTCTGGAAGCATCTCTCACTGCACTGTGGCGACCAGGAAAGAACCTCAGCACAGAGCCAATCAAAAGACGGGTTGTGCCTCTGTAACCAAGGATAACCAATAACCAGCGGAAACTTAGGTGAGGAAATGACTTGGAATTTGATTATCTCATGGTGAAGAGCCCCTACGGCCATGGACAACAGAACAGTCTCATGAGTCACATGGGCAGACTGTAGAGGTCTCCTGTCAAGAGCCTCATTTGCAAGTGGAGTGTCACGCAGCTGCAGCGGAATCGAGTGCTTAGACACAAAGGCAGCATCAATGAACAGGCTTGCAGCCCCGGAGTCGATTAGAGCCTGTATCTCGATGGACGACTCAGCCCAAGACAGGGTAACCGAAACCAGGGGTTTATCCTTCTGGGCAACTGGAGACGAAAGAATGCCACCCAAGGTCTGTCCATGACAGGACCTCAAGGTTCGGGCGTTCCCTGGACGGGTAGGACAAGACTTCAAAAAGTGACCGGCCTGGCCACAATAAAGACACAATTTCTCCCTCCTCCTAAGGGCTCTCTCATTCGCAGAGAGACGCGTGAAGCCCAAGTGCATTGGTTCATCTTCACAGACCGACTCGGTACCATGAGGCATGGGAGGTGAGGGAGGCAAGGGTGGAACTGCAAAGCTCGGAGACAAACGTACAGGAGGCTTCCGCAAGCGCTCCTTAACAGAGGGTCTTTCTCTGAGTCTGGAGTCAATGAGGATGGCAAACGTGACCAACTTCTCCAGCTCAGTGGGTATATCTCGGGCTGCTATCTCATCCTTGATGTTATCCGAAAGACCATGAGAAAAAGCAGCAACCAGGGCCTCATTGTTCCAAGCAACCTCTGCTGCCAGAGTATGGAATTCAATAGCATAATCAGCAACCGTCCTTGTACTCTGTTGAATGGACATGAGGCACTTGGCAGCAGAAGCGGAGCATGCAGGAACGTCAAATACCCTTTTGAAGGAAGCCACAAATTCTGGGTAACTCAGAACCACGGGTTTCTGCGTCTCCCATAGAGGGTTTGCCCAGGCCAAGGCTCTGTCAGAAACCAAAGATATCACGAAACCCACTTTGCTTCTGTCCGTGGGAAACGCCTGGGGCAGCATCTCAAAGTATATCTCAACCTGGTTGAGAAACCCTCTGCACTGAACTGGATGGCCCCCAAATCGCTGGGGAAGCAGAGCGAAACCAGACATACCTCTTAAAGGGGTAATACTCGAGGCGGGTGCCTGCACAGGGACTACCGGAGCGGCCTCAGTGGGAGACTCTAGATGAGCCGTGCGACTCAGGAGCGTCCTTATCGCCGTGGCAACCTGATCAATGCGGTGATCCAGGTCATCCAATCTGGGAAAAATATTATCAACAAGTGGATTGGCTGCATCTTCTGAAGTCATGGCCTTCGCCTACTGTCAGGAACCATGAATCAGACTGAAACAGAAGTGCAGTTAAATAACACTTGTTTAATAATAAAGATAAAAGGCAAACAGAGTAGGCGTAGTCAAAACATAGCCAGGGTTCAATAACCGGATCAGGTAGTCAGCCAAGCCAATGTCCAAGACGTAGGGATGAGCCGAACACCCCCCGGTTCGGTTCGCACCAGAACCTGCGAACGGACCGAAAGTTGCGAGAATGTTAGAACCCTATTAAATACAATGGACGCGAACGTTTGAAATCTAAATTGCTAATTATAACGGCTAATATGCATGTTATCGTCCTAAAAAGGGTTTGGGGACCCGGGTTCTGCCCCAGGGGACATGTATCAATGCAAAAAGAAGTTTTAAAAACGGACGTTTTTTCAGGAGCAGTCATTTTAATGATGCATAAAGTGAGAAAAAAAAAAGTGAAATATTCCTTTAACCACTTCCCGCCCAGTCAATAGTGAATTGACGTCCGGGAAGTGGTTGCAATATCGATACTGGACGTCATATGACGTCCTGCAGGATAATGCCTTGCGCGCGCCCGCGGGGGCGCGCAGCGCGGTGATCGGGGACGGCATGTGTCCCTCGGACACAGCGCTTCCCCGATCATGGTAAACAGCCAATTTCATTGGCTGTTTACCATGTGGTCGGCTGTGTCAAAGTCACAGCCGATCACCTGTCAAAACAAACTCGGCGGCGCGCTCCGTGCGCGCCGCCACAGGCTTGCAGAGCGGGGATCGGGGAAGGCGAGTGTCCCTTGGACACAGCGCGTCCCCGATCAGAGTAAACAGCCAATGAATTGGCTGTTTACCACGTGACCGGCTGTGTCCAATCACAGCCGGTCACAAATGTAAACAAACTCCACAGGAGTTACTACCTGATCCCTGCTCTCTCCTCACACACCGATCTGTGAGGAGAGAGAAGAGATCAGTAAGTTAGCTCAGTGTAGTTTGTCTACATAAGTTTACAGTGCACAACACGCCCCCCCCCATAAAGAGGACCTGTCACACAGCCCAGCACATCAATCAGCCCAGCCAATCAGCCCATCTGTCAATCAGCCCATCTGTCAATCAGCCCATCTGTCAATCAATCAGCCCAACTGTCAATCAATCAGCCCATCTGTCAATCAATCACCCCACCTGTCAATCAATCACCCCACCTGTCAATCAATCACCCCATCTGTCAATCAATCAACCCATCTGTCAATCAATCAATCAGCCCATCTGTCAATCAATCAGCCCATCTGTCAATCATCTGTCACAGGCCCACCTCCATCGGTACCGCCATTGGCACCACCACACAGGCTACCAGTACCGCCATCGGTACCAGTACCACCACCAGTACCGCCACCAGGCCCAGCATCTATACTGCCACACAGGCCCGCTACCAGTATCACCACTAGTGCCGCCATCGGTACCACCACCAGTACCACCACCCGTACCACCGTCGGTAGTGCCACCACCACCTGTACCACCACCTGTACCGCCATCGGTACCATCACCACCCGTACCGCCATTGGTACCACCACCACCTGTACCGCCATCGGTACCACCACCACCTGTACCGCCATCGGTACCACCACCACCCATACCGCCATCGCTACCACCACCACCCGTACCGCCACCTGTACCGCCATCGGTACCGCCGCCACCACCACCACCCGTACCGCCATCGGTACCACCACCACCTGTACCGCCATTGGTACCACCACCACCCATACCGCCATCGGTACCACCACACAGGCCCACCACTAATACCTCCATCGGTACTACCACACAGACCGCCACCACTACCACCAGCAGTACCATTACACAGGCTCACCAATAAGCACTGCCATAATGTCCCAAAGGGTTTACACACCTGAGGAGGCATATGCCATTCTTGCCATGTCGGATGATGAGAGCAGCGGGGAGCTCCCATTATCCGATTCTGGTTCGGAATACGAGCCAGTGGAGGATAGTGGCTCAGAGTCCGAGTCCCCGGAGGAAACCGTCCCTCCCAAAAGAATGCGATCGGCACCAAGATCAGCACCAAGATCAGCACCAAGATCAGGAGAACTGCCCACCACCAGCAGCGCCATACCCCAGGAAGAGGAGCCCAGTACAAGCAATGGAAATGCACGCCCAACCCGAAGAATCCAGCCCCAATCCTACCTTCCCGATGCCCTGGCAAACCCCTTATGGTTGCCTGCCAACTCAGGATCCGCTATCATCCCCCCTTTCACCGCACAGCCAGGTGTGCAGCCCGACACTACAAATTTTTCTAAATTTGATTATTTTTGTTTATTTTTCCCACAAGATTTGCTGCAGAATATAGTGGATCAAACGAATCTGTATGCATCCCAATTTATTGCTGCCAACCCCGATTCTTCCTACGCCCGCATGTTCCAGTGGCGGCGTCTAACATTGGAGGAATTTAAATTATTTTTGGGCCTTATGTTCAATATGGGGCTTACAAAAAAGAACGAAGTCCATTCATATTGGTCCAAACGCCCCATCCAACACATGCCCATATATTCCGCTGTCATGTCCAGGAAAAGATATGACATGATTATGCGCTTTCTCCACTTCAATGACAATTCACAGTGCCCTCCCCGAGATCATCCCAACTACGACAAATTGTACAAGATACGCCCCCTAATCAATGCCATTTCCCAGCGATTTGAAGAAGTTTTCATCCCAGACCAAAAAATTTGTGTGGACGAGTCCCTCGTACATTTCACCGGCCGACTGCAGTTCAAGCAGTACATACCAAGCAAGAGAGCCAGGTATGGGTTAAAATTAAATAAATTATGTGATCGAGCCACTGGATATGTCTGCAAATTCAGGATCTACGAAGGCAAAGACTCCCAGCTCCAGCCCCGTGATTGCCCCACATATATTGGAACCAGTGGGGAAATTGTCTGGGATTTGGCATACCCCCTGTTCGGAAAAGGTTACCATTTATATGTTGATAAATATTATACCAGCCTGCCCCTTTTTCGCCACCTTTACAGTAAACAAACCCCGGCCTGCGGTACCTTCAAAAAAAAAATGGAAGGGACTCCCACAAAATTTATTGACAAAAAAATTGCGACCTGGAGAATCGGCATCCATGAGGAACGAGGAGGTGTTGGCCATGAAGTGGAGGGACAAGAAAGATGTCCACATCCTCTCTACGATCCACAATGACACCATGGTGGAGATCCCAAGAAGACGCGGCTCCATTGTAAAGCCTGAATGTGTCCACGACTACAATTTGTACATGGGGGGGGGGGGTGGATTTAAACGACCAGATGCTACAGCCCTACTTATCAACCAGAAAGTCCCATTATTGGCACAAAAAAGTTGCGTTTCACCTGTTTCACATGGCCCTTTTTAATTTGTTTGTCTGCTACCAAAAAGCAACTCAAAATCACCGACTCCACTACCTCCAATATATCGAAGATATCATCGATGCCCTCATTTACCAACAAGATCCCGCCCCAGGAAGCATTCGCTCTGATAGTGTGAGTCGGATTCACGAGCGACACTATCCCTTTAGCATCCCCCCCACAGAATCTGGAAGAAGACGCCAAAAGAAATGCCGTGTATGCAGCAGAGGAGGAGTAAGAAGAGACACCAGCTATTATTGTCCCGATTGTCCCTCCCAACCTGGCCTGTGCATCGGAAATTGCTTCAAAAATTATCATACATCCATTAGTTCCCCTTATTATTAACAGACTGCCATTTCCCTATTTGCCTGCTACCATGTTACTAACTACCTTCCATGTTAATTAACTGACCCTGGCCTGTTTACCGACGATGCCTCTGCCTGCCGATTTAAACCACGTTTCTGACTTCCACGTGTACCGACCTTGGCCTGTTAATCGACCATGTTTTTGCCTGCCACTTGGACTGATCTTTTGGCCATCTACTTTTAGTACACAGGGGTCTCACATATGTGAGGGGCTTCAGAATAGCGTTCTGAGTAGAGAAAACCAGTTTTTCGTTTTCTGTGCTCCAAGAACAGGGTCTGGTTGCCCGGAGGCTTCAAAGCGATTTGGGTGGGAGAAGCCTCTACCCCTGTCCCCCTGGCCCTAAGCTTGATGGTCCTTCCTGCTGCCTTGACCAATAATTTGGCTGTGCTGACCATATTACTGCCTGTAATGACCCATGACATTATGGACCATGTTTCTTCCTGCTGCTTGGACCAATACTTTGGCTGTGTTGACCATATATCTGCCTGCTGCCTCTACTGACTTTGGACAGCATTTCTGCCGGGACACCTCTGCCTGCTACCTGGACCTGTGCTTTGGCTGTGCTCTGGCTGTGCTGACAGTATCTCTGCCTGTGCGAACTATGGACAGTATTCCTGCCTGCTGCCTGGATGATTGCTTTTGCTGCCGCTGACCTCATCCCTGCCTGCTGCCTGGACCGATGCTCTCCTCTGTGGACCACTGCACTTCTAAAACCACAGGTAATCTTTTGTTATTTGGTATGTACCTGCTATGTGTTAGATATGTGAAGGGCCTTCAAAAATGTGATCGGTAGTCAGAAAATGATATGTGCAATTAATGCTGCTAGAATGCCTGGAGGTGCTACTTGGATGTTGGGCCTCTGTATGTGGCCAGGCTGTGTAAAAGTCTCAAACATGTGGTATCGCCATACTCAGGAGGAGTAGCAGAATGCATTTTGGGGTGTAATTTTTGCTATGTACATATTATGTGTTAGAAATATCTTATAAATTGACAACTTTGTGTAAAAAAAATGCATTTTAATTTTTTCTCCACATTTTCCAAAACCTTCTGGAAAAAAATGAACCGTTCAAAAGACTCATAATGCCTCATAGATTATACGTTGGGGTGTGTGCTTTCAAAAATGGGGTCATTTTGTGGAAAATTCTATTGTCCTGGTGCTCCAGGGCCTTCAAAATTGTAATAGGTGGTTGAGAAAGGATATGTGCGATTTATGCTTGTAGAACGCCTGAAAGTGCTACTTCAATGTTGGGCCTCTGTATATGGCCAGGCTGTGTAAAAGTCTCACACATGTGGTATCGCTATACTCAGGAGGAGTAGCAGAATGCATTTTGGGGTGTTATTTTTGCTATGTATATGCTATGCGTTAGAAATATCTTATAAATGGACAACTTTGTGTAAAAAAAATGCATTTTCATTTTTTCTCCACATTTTCCAAAACCTTCTGGAAAAAAATGAACCGTTCAAAAGACTCATAATGCTTCATAGATTATACGTTGGGGTGTGTGCTTTCCAAAATGGGGTAATTTTGTGGAAAATTCCATTGTCCTGGTGCTCCAGGGCCTTCAAAAGTGTAATAGGTGGTTGAGAAAGGATATGTGCGATTTATGCTTGTAGAACGCCTGAAAGTGCTACTTCAATGTTGGGCCTCTGTATGTGGCCAGGCTGTGTAAAAGTCTCACACATGTGGTATCGCTACACTCAGGAGGAGTAGCAGAATGTATTTTGGGGTGTAGTTGCAATTATGCATATGCTGTGTGAGAGAAAAAAACTGTTAATATGACCAGTTTGTGTAAAAAAAAAAAAAAAAATTAAATTTTCCCAAGAATTGTGGGAAAAAAATACAACTTCAAAAAACTCACCACGCCTCTTAGTAAATACCTTGGACTGTCTACTTTCCAAAAAGGGGTAGTTTTGGGGTATTTGTACTTTCCTCGCTTGTTAGTGTCTCAAGAAATGAGATATCCCTTCAGTACTTTAGGCGTGATCAGATGTGATAAATTTTCAGTGATTGCCACCATAGTTTGTAGACTCTATAACTTTCACAAAGACCTAATAATATACACTAATTTGGGTTCATTTTACCAAAGATATGTAGCAGTATACATTTTGGCACAAATTTATGAAGAAAAATTACTTATTTGCAAAATTTTACAATAGAAACTAAAAAAAGTGTTTTTTTAAAAAAAAATTGCTGTTTTTTTGCTTATATCGCAAAAAATAAAAAACCCAGTGGCGATTAAATACCACCAAAAGAAAGCTCTATTTGTGAGAAGAAAATGATAAAAATTTTGTTTGGATACAGGGTAGCATGACTAAGTAATTGTCATTCAAAGTGTGAGAGTACTGAAAGCTGAACATTGGTCTGGGCGGGAAGGTGCATAAGTGCATGGTATTGAAGTGGTTAAATATCGTACCTGGGGGGTGTCTAAAGTATGCCTGTGAAGTGGCATGTGTTTCCCGTGTTTAGAACTGTCCCTGCACAAAATGAAATTTCTAAAGGAAAAAAAGCCATTTAAAACTGCTTGCGACTTTAATGTCATGTCTTGTCCTGGCAATATGGATGAAAATCTTTGCGAAAAATGGCATGGCTACTCCATCACCCCCCCCCCCCACTACCCCAGCCCATTACCAGCCCCTTTGGGTCTTGTATGGATATTAAGGGGAACCCCGCACCCAAAATAAAAAAAGACCCTATATACTCTGAACAGCAGTATACAGGCGGTGCAAACAAGACAGGGACTGTAGGTTTGTTCTTAAGTAGAATCTGTTTGTAATTTTGAACAGGTACATTGTTTAAGTGTAGCTCCAGCCAAAAATTATATTTTTAAGCTTTTTGGAAAACATAGGGAAGGGTTATCACCCCTGTAACATTTGTTATGCTGTCTGTGCACCTGTTCAGAAGATTTCACCTCACTTTCCGTCCCAATGACAAATGTTTTTGGAAAAGTGGGTTTTTTATTGAAACAAGGATTGGTGATAAAGCATCAGTAGAGAGGAGACACCTTTTTCCCATATTAAATCTTACAGGAGAGAATTTCCCTTCCTAGGGGTAGATTTCCTCTCACTTCCTTTTGTCTCCTTCCGTTTGCAAGTAGGAGTCGTTTGTAAGTTGGATGTTTGAAAGTAGCCTGCCGTATATACTCTGCTGAAATTTGCCCCTTAGATGTTGGTGTTGCCACAACACTGTGAGCCCTCACAGTTACTATTGGTGGGCGCTGGAACGCTCTGCTGTGAACTATTATATCAGGAATTGTAATTACATGCCATTGTTGAACAGTGGTAGGAAAAATTGGGCCTTTGGTGGTGGTGCTGGTGCTACAACACTGTCAGCCCTCACAGTTACTCTTGGTGGGCGCATGAATGGGCCCTACTGTTAATTATTAGATCAAGAATTGTAATTGCATGTCCCTGTTGAACAGGGGCAGAAAAATTGGGCCTTAGGCACTGGTGCCACAACACTGCAATCCCTCACAGATACTGTACTTGGAGCACAGCAATGAGCCCTGTTGCAAAGTATTGCATCAAAAATTGAATTACACGCCCCTGTTAAACAGGGGCTGAAAAATTGGGCCTTAGACACTGGTGCCACAACACTGCAACCCCTCACAGATACTGTACTTGGAGCACAGCAATGAGCCCTGTTGCAAAGTATTGCATCAAAATTTTTTATCACACACCCCTGTTAAAGCGGAGGTCCACCCAGAAAAAAAAAATACATTAAAAATCCTAAAAAAAAAAATGAATAGAATTTTTTTTTTTTTTTATACTCACCCGAAATGCCTGTTGCTATGCGGAAGTCCCCTAATCTGCCTTCTGCTGTGCCTCTTCCTTGTCCTCGGATTGAGAACTTCCGTTTCCTCTTCTTGTGAATGGGGCGCGCTGCCTTCTGGGAACTGTGTGTATCCCAGGAGGCAAGCCGTGCGAGTGGCGCATGCGCAGTAGGAAACGGGCAGTGAAGCCGTAAGGCTTCACTACCTGTTTCCCTTAGTCAGGATGGAGGAGCTGGGAGTCTGGCAGCAGCGATCGATCGCCGTGGCAGGACCGACATCGTGGGCGAGTAGGACAGGTAAGTGTCCTTATTAAAAGTCAGCAGCTACACTGTTAGTAGCTGCTGACTTTTAAAAAAAATAAAAAATAGAAGCTGCACCTCCGCTTTAAACAGGGGCAGAAAAATTGGGCCTTAAGCACTGGTGCCACAACACTGCAACCCCTCACAGATACTGTACTTGGAGCACAGCAATGAGCCCTGTTGCAAAGTATTGCATCAAAAATTGTAATTACACGCCCCTGTTAAACAGGGGCTGAAAAATTGGGCCTTTAGGCACTGGTGCTGGTGCCACAACACTGCAACCTCTCCCAGATACTCTAGTTGGAGTGCAGGAATGAGCCCTGCTGCAAAGCATTGCATAAAAAATAGTAATTACATGCCCCTGTTAAACGGGGACTGAAAAATTGGGCCTTAGCCACTGGTGGCAGCACCCAGAAACAAAAATGTTCTTCCAAGCTATCATCAGGAATCGGATCATTGAGGAGGAGGAGGATAGTCAGTCAACATAACAGGACAGTCACTCAGCATCAGCATAGGCAGTCTTGAAGGGATGTGACATTTCAAAATAAATTATTCTGTTATATCAGCTTCAGGTGCTTGGTAACTGGTGGTGATCCAAGACTGGTTCATCTTTATGAAGGTCAGTCGATCAACCGAGTCGGTGGACAGGCGCACCCTGTGATCCGTTACAAAGCCTCCAGCAGCACTGAATGTGCATTCCGAAAGAACGATGGATGCAGGACAGGCCAGTAGCTCAATTGCATACTGTGCAAGCTCTGGCCAGTGATCCATTCTCAACACCCAGTAAGCCAGAGGATTTTCGGTGGGAAAGGTGTCCAAGTCTGACCTTGCCCCTAGGTATTCCTGCACCATGTATATCAGACGCTGGCGATGGTTGCTGGAACTGATCATACCTTGGGGCTGCAGACTAAAAAATTGTCTGAACGCATCGGTCAGACGGCCACCTTCCCCACCGCTCCTTCTTTGACTGACCGAAGCCTCAGCAACTCGTTGTCCAGGACCAGGAGTTTGTAACCTCCCAGTCTCTGGGAACGCGTTGCACAGACCTTTCTGCAAGGCCTCCCGGAGATGTCTCATCCTCTGCTCCCTCTGCGACGGTAAGATAAGGTCCGCAACCTTACCCTTGTAATGTTGATTAAGGAGAGTGGTCAGCCAGTAATGGTCCCTCTCCTTGATCCGAAGAATACGAGGATCCTTCCGCAGACTTTGCAGGATCAGGGAGGCCATGCAGCGTAGGTTAACTGAGGCATTCGGTCCGGAGTCCTCTGGGTCACTAAGGACAACATGATCCGCAGCCACCTCCTCCCAGCCACGTACAAGTCCACGGGTTTCTTGGGACTGTAAATCATCCCTAAAAGACTGCTGCTGTTGATGCTGAGTGCCAGACTCCACCTCCATGCTGACACAATCCTCCTCCTCCTCCTCGTCCTCTTCCTGTGCGATGGGTGGGACAGAAGGAACACTGTCTGGGTAAAGGGGGCCTTGAGAGGCAAGGAAGTCCTCCTCTTCCTGCCTCAAGTGCCCTGTCCATTATTCCACGCAGCGTATGCTCCAACAGGTGGACAAGAGGTACAGTGTCACTGATGCATGCACTGTCACTGCTCACCATCCTCGTGGCCTCCTCAAATGGTGCCAGGACAGTGCATGCATCCCTGATCATGCCCCACTGGCGTGGTGAAAAAAACCCGAGCTCCCCTGACCCTGTCCTGGTGCCGTAGTCGCACAGGTACTCATTGATGGCCCTCTGCTGCATGTGCAGCCACTGCAGCATGGCCAACGTTGAGTTCCACCTGGTGGGCATGTCGCATATAAGGCGGCTCTTGGGCAGGTTCAACTCCTTTTGCAGCTCAGCCAGCCGAGCACTGGCATTATATGATCTGCGGAAATGCACACATACTTTCCTGGCCTGCCTCAGGACATCCTGGAAGCCCGGGTACCTGCCCAAGAACCGCTGCACCACCAGGTTAAGGACATGAGCCACACAGGGCACATGGGTCAGTTGTCCCTGTCGGAGGGCGGAGAGGAGGTTGGTGCCATTGTCGCAAACCACCATTCCTGGCTTAAGCTGGCGTGGCGTCAACCACCTCTCAGCCTGCCCCTGCAGAGCTGACAGAACCTCTGCCCCCCAGTGTGGCTCCTGTCCCCCAAACACACCAGCGCAAGCACGGCATGGCATCTTTTTGCCTGCGTACTTATGTAGCCCCTTGAACGCCTACGGAGCACCGCTGGTTCCAAGGACAAAGCACAGGAAGAGGCCATGGAGGAAGAAGAAGAGGAGGGGGTGGAGGAGAGAGGTGTGTCACAACCAGTAGTAGCATTTTGGAGGCGTGGCGGCGGAACAACTTCCAACACTACTGCACCTTGTCCTGCATCCTTCCCAGCTGCCAAAAGAGTGACCCAATGGGCAGTGAAAGAAAGGTATCATCCCTGTCCATGCCTGCTGGATCATGAGTCAGTGGTAATATGCACCTTACCGCTGACCGCCCTGTCCAGCGAGGCATGGACATTGCCTTCCACATGACGGTAGAGAGCCGGAATCGCCTTCCGTGAGAAAAAGTGGCGTTTGGGAACCTGCCACTGAGGAACCGCACATTGCACAAACTCACGGAAGGGGGCCGAGTCTACCAACTGAAAAGGCAGCAGTTGAAGTGCTAGCAATTTAGCCAAGCTAGCATTCAACCGCTGGGCATGTGGATGGCTGGGAGTGAACTTCTTTCAACGGTCCAGCAGCTGGGGCAGGGAAATTTGCCTGCTACAATCGGACGTTGGTGTACTGCTAGCAGAGTGCTTGCAAGTACTTGGCTGTGACACACCTAATTCTACACCTTCATTCCTCTCAGTGCAGGTTTCAGAGAGGACTGAAGGTATAGTGGGGTTGGAGATCCCAGCTGATGAGGAGCAAGGAGAGGTCCGCTTTGTTCTTTGGTGTGGGTCTTTAAGGTACGCTTGCCAACGAGCTGCATGGCAGGTCAACATATGTCTGGTCAAGCATGTGGTGCCCAAGCGGCTGATGTTTTGGCCACGCGAGATACGCTTGAGACATATGTTGCAAATAGCAGCGGTGCGATCTGATGCACTCGACTCAAAAAAGGCCCACACCAAAGAACTTTTGGAATAACGAGCAGAGGCAGCGCCCTGCACAGGCGGAGCTCTGCGGTATGATTCAGTCGGTGTGCTGCCCTTACGCTGGCCCCCGGAGGGCATCCTGCCTCGTTGGAGATGTGCCTCCTCCTCATCCTCCTCCTCCTCCTCTCTCCTGTCAGGCACCCACGTGGAGTCAGTGACCTCATCATCCCCTCCCTCCTCCTCACTGGAGCCAATCTGGCAGTATGCTGCAGCTGCTGGAACATGACTGCCAGATTTCTGTCCTTCTTGAGCATCCCCTCTCTCTGCTCTCACGCTACTGCCTTCCTCTAGCTGGGTATCATCATCAGACCCTTCAAAATGCTGGGGATCCATCCACACCCAACACTGTGCTCAAACAGTTCGGGGGACTCCTCAGGAGGACATGGTGGGTCTAGGGAAGGAGTGACTGATGATGACATTGATACGAGCGAAGAGGACGCTTTGGCAGCTGCTTTGCCAGTACCCTGAGCCTGGGTGAGAGAGGATGAGGAGGATGAGGAGGGCTTGGTCATCCACTCTACCAAGTCTTCGGCATGATGCGACTCAACACGTCCAGCTGCCGAAAATAAGGACAAGCGTGTCCCATGGCCATGTGCTGATGACGATGCACCACGTCCACGACCAGCACTGTTGTCTCTAGACACAGAGCCCGCTTGCCCTCTTTTATTGGCTCCTGACTGTCTGCCTCTTTTTGTTGGCCTTCCAGACATAGTAATGGACTGCAGGGAGATGGGAAAACCAGGAATTGGAGTAGTGTATATTGTGCTGGAGGCACACAACACCCACTAACTCCTGCAAATGCCTTTATTAGAGAACACCAGCAATAAAGGGTAGATACAGGTGTATACTGTGCTGTGCTGGAGGGACACAACACCCACTAACTCCTGCAGATGCCTTTATTAGAGAACACCAACAATAAAGGGTAGATACAGGTGTGTACTGTGCTGGAGGGACACAACACCTACTAACTCCTGCAGATGCCTTTATTAGAGAACATCAGCAATAAAGGGTAGATACAGGTGTATACTGTGCTGTACTGGAGGGACACAACCCCCACTAACTCCTGCAGATGCCTTTATTAGAGAACACCAGCAATAAAGGGTAGATACAGGTGTACACTGTGCTGTGCTGGAGGGACACAACACCCACTAACTCCTGCAGATGCCTTTATTAGAGAACACCAGCAATAAAGGGTAGATACAGGTGTATACTGTGCTAGGGCACACAACACCCACTAACTCCTGCAGATGCCTGTATTATAGAACAGCAAAAAAGTGTAGATACAGGTGTATACTGTGTTGGGGCACACAACACCCACTAACTCCTGCAGATGCCTTTATTAGAGAACATCAGCAATAAAGTGTAGATACAGGTGTATACTGTGCTGGGGCACACAACACCCACTAACTCCTGCAGATGCCTGTATTATAGAACAGCAAAAAAATGTAGATACAGGTGTATACTGTGCTGGGGCACACAACACCCACTAACTCCTGCAGATGCCTGTATTATAGAACAGCAAAAAAATGTAGATACAGGTGTATACTGTGCTGGGGCACACAACACCCACTAACTACTGCAGATGCCTGAGAAAAGAACACACTGTCCCTGCCTATCTAGCTTAGAGAACAGTAATAAAGGGTAGATACAGGTGTATACTGTGCTGGGGCACACAACACCTACTAACTCCTGCAAATGTCTGAGAAAAGAGCACACTGTCCCTGCCTATCTAGCTTAGAGAACAGCAATAAAGGGTAGATACAGGTGTATACTGTGCTGGAGGCACACAACACCCACTAACTCCTGCAGATGCCTGAGAAAAGAACACACTGTCCCTGCCTGCCTATCTAGCTTAGAGAACAGCAATAAAGGGTAGATACAGGTGTATACTGTGCTGGAGGCACACAACACCCACTAACTCCTGCAGATGCCTGAGAAAAGAACACACTGTAGAACACACTGTCCCTGCCTATGTAGCTCTTTCCCTGCACGCTGGAACACACTACACAAGGCCGCCGCGCTGGCGTGTACTAAACCCCCCTGAGCTATGATTGGCCACAGGCATCCTGCCTGTGGCCAATTATGGCTCTCCTCGCTGCCGGCACTGTGATTGGCCAAGCATGTGGGGTCACAGTGCATGCTTGGCCAATCACAGCGCCCGCAATGCAGTGCCATGGTGCAGTACATTGTGGGCCGTTCGCGTCACACGAATTTGGCGCGAACGGCCCACAAAGTTCTGGTTTCGCCGAACAGGCGATGTTCAAGTCGAACACCGAGCTCATCCCTATCCAAGAGCCAGGGATAAAGGTAGTAGTCCAGCAAGCAGGATCTGTAGCCAGAGGGAACGTAGTCAAGCAGGTCTTCAACTGGAACACAGGAGAAAGTCTGTAGTGATGTTAACACAGGCGAAGGCGAAGAGCAAATGAACTGGAAGTCCTTAACCACCTCGCGCCGGCCGTACGACTATATACGGCCGCAAGGTGGCTCTACAAATCCGGGAGGCCGTCTTTTTACGGCCTCCGCTTCTTTGGCCACTGGGGGGCGCGCGAGCGCCGTAGGCGGCGCACGCGCGTGCCCGACGCGTCACTGTGATGCCGATGCGCGTGCCTGGCGGCCGCGATGTCCGCCAGTCGCCCGCGATCGGCGGTTACACAGACAAGGACATGGATCTGTATGTGTAAACACACAGATCCATGTCCTGTCAGGGAGAGGAGACCGATGCTGTGTCCCTTGTACATAGGGACACAGATCGGTCACCTCCCCCAGTCGGTCCCCTCCCCCCACAGTAAGAATCACCAATAGGGAATACATTTAACCCCTTCCTCGCCCCCTAGTGTTAACCCCTTCCCTGCCAGTCACATTTATACAGTAATCAGTGCATATTTATAGCACTGTTCGCTGTATAAATGTGAATGGTCCCAAAAATGTGTCAAAAGTGTCCGATGTGTCCGCCATAATGTCGCAGTCACGAAAAAAATCACTGATCGCTGCCATTACTAATAAAAAAAATTTTTTTTATAAAAATGCCATAAATCTATCCCCTATTTTGTAAACGCTATAACTTTTGCGCAAACCAGTCAATAAACGCCGATTGCGTTTTTTTTTACGAAAAATATGTAAAAGAATACGTATTGGCCTAAATTGAGGAAAAAAATATAAAAAAAAAAAAATTGGGATATTTATTATAGCAAAAATCAAAAAATATTGTGTTTTTTTCAAAATTGTCGCTATTTCTTTGTTTGTAGCGCAAAAAATAAAAACCGCAGAGGTGATCAAACACCACCAAAAGAAAGCTCTATTTGTGGGAAAAAAAGGACGTCAACTTTTTTTGGGAGCCACGTCGCACGACCGCGCAATTGTCATTCAAAGCGTGACAGTGCCGAAAGCTGAAATTTCGCCTGGGCAGGAAGGGGGTTTATGTGCCCAGTAAGGAAGTGGTTAAGTAGGCAGCTGACGAGCGGATCCTAAACAGGTGAATCACTGGAGAGATGGAAGCTGGCAATTAGCTGACAGCTGAGCTGCCAGCACAGAGAAGGAAGGACTGAGCCCAGCCCTGACAGTGGCAAACAGTATCGTCCGTCGGTCGGCAGGCGGGTCTGGTGCACTTCACCGGCGGCTTCCCTTGCTCGGCGGCAGTGACAGCTTTCCCTTCCTCTGCTCTCCACGGGCATTGACAGCTTCCGTTTCCTCCCTCCTCCTCGGCGGCCAATCGGGAGTCTTCTCTTTTTGGCAAATCAGAAAACAGGTCTCAGACCTGCTTCTGATTGGCTGGATTGAGGATCAGTGTTACAACAGCGAATATTCATTCACTGTTGTAACACCTGGGCAGCTCATGGCACAATGCTCTGTGCTCCGAGCCCACCCTTTTTTAAAGCCTATTAGAGCCTATGGCTCTAATCAGGTGCTTCAAAAAAACACCCCTGCCGCTGTAATTCAGGCGCCCAGCGTCCTTAACCACTTAACGACCGCCCACTGTAAAAGTACGTCGGCAGAATGGCACCGACAGGCAGAATCACGTATATCTACGTGATCGCCTTTGTATAGTTGGGGGGTCCAATCGGACCCCCCTTCTTTACAGTGAGCGTTGGTTAAGTGTTCGGGAGCGATCCGGGATGAGGGGACGGCCGTTCGATTCCGGCCACCCCCTCGCGATCGCTCCCGGCGAATGAGAAAGCTTCCCTGCCTGTGTAATGTTTACACAGGCAGAGGAAGTGATGTCATCTCTCCTGCGGCGCTCACATATACCGAGCGCCACACAGGAGAAGATGCCAGGTTAGTGCACAAAACACTACACTGACACCAGGACACATAGGCACATAAATCGCCCCCCCAGGCCCCCCCAGACACCCCAGATCACCCCCCAGATCACCCCCAGCCCCCAGTCACAGTGTCACTGATTGCAGTGACCATTTATTTACTGATCACTGCAATCAGTGACATTTGTGACTGTAAAAGTGTCACTAAAGTTAGTTTTAGGTCCAGTGTAGCCCCCTAACCCCCCCTAATAATGGTTTAACCCCCTGATCGCCCCCCAGATAACCCTTTGACCCCCTATCACCACTGTCGCTAAGCGATCATTTTTCTGATCGCTGTCTTAGCGTCAGTGATGCCGATCGGTAGCCAGTTATTTTTTTTAGGTTCGCCGCAGGTTTTTATAGCGTCGGGTACCCCCATATATTACCTAATAAAGGTTTAACCCCCTTGATCGCCCCCCAGATAACCCTTTCACCCCCTATCACCACTGTCGCTAAGCAATCATTTTTCTGATCGCTGTCTTAGCGTCGGTGATGCCGATCGGTAGCCAGTTATTTTTTTTAGGTTCGCCGCAGGTTTTTATATAGCGTCAGGTACCCCCATATATTACCTAATAAAGGTTTTAACCCCCTAATTTCCCCTAGTTAACCCTTTCACCAGTGATCACCATATAAGTGTTACGGGTGATGCTGGTTAGTTAGTTTGCTTTTTATAGTGTCAGGGCACCCGCCGTATATAACCCAATAAAGGTTTAACCCCCTGATCGCCCGGCGGGTGATATCAATTAGGTTTTAGCGTCAGAGAGGGTCTGCGTCACACCCCAGGCAGCGTCAGGTTAGTGCCAGTAGCGCTAACACCCACGCGTGAAGCATACACCTCCCTTAGTGGTATAGTATCTGAACAGATCAATATCTGATCTGATCAGATCTATACTAGCGTCCCCAGCAGTTTAGGGTTCCCAAAAACGCAGTGTTAGCGGGATCAGCCCAGATACCTGCTAGCACCTGCGTTTTGCCCCTCCGTCCAGCCCAGGCCACCCAAGTGCAGTATCGATCGATCACTGTCACTTACAAAACACAACACACATAACTGCAGCGTTCGCAGAGACAGGCCTGATCCCTGCGACTCCAGTGCTGTAGGAGGTGATTTCACCACCACAGTTAAAAAAAAAAAAGCATATATGCCGAAGCATTGGGGCAGCAGGGGCGGAGGAGCGGAGGAGCGATTTTGCTCCTAATGCCGCATACATACGGTCGAAATTCCGACGGAGGCTTGCCCGTGGAAAAGTCTGACCGTGTGTACGCGGCATAACTTTTGCGGGAAGATGCCCCCATGCTTCGGCATATATAAATGGTGCATGTATGCCCATCATTAGAAGTGGGTGGATGAAGGGCGGTATTCTAATGGTGGGCATACCCACCGATCAATCTTTTTTTTTCGTTCAGCCAACAGGCTGCATGAAAAAAAAGATTACAATACATGTCCAACAAGGACCAGCAACGTACTGGTATGTTGCTGGACTTTGAATGTTTATACCAGAATGATGCCTCCGGGTTTAGGTATCATCTTGGTATCATTCTTTTCAGCCAGCGGCCGGCTTTCATGTAAAAGCAATCCTAGTGGCTAATTAGCCTCTGGACTGCTTTTACAAGCAGTGGGAGGGAATGTCCCCCCCCGGATATAAAAAGCGCCATTGGGAAATTGGGAAAGCATTTTATCACACCGATCTTGGTGTGGTCAGATGCTTTGAGGGCAGAGGAATGATCTAGGGTCCAATAGACCCCAGTTTTTTCAAAAAAAGAGTACCTGTCACTACCTATTGCTATCATAGGGGATATTTACATTCCCTGAGATAACAATAAAAATGATAAAAAAAAATTAAATATGGAAGCAACAGTTTAAAAATAAAATAAAAAAGCAAAATTAATAATAATAAAAAAATAAAAAAAAAAGCACCGCTGTCCCCCCCTGCTCTTGCACAAAGGCGAACGCAAGTGCCGGTCTAGCGTCATATGTAAACAGCAATTGCACCATGCATGTGAGGTATCACCGCGAAGGTCAGATCGAGGGCAGTAATTTTAGCAGTAGACCTCTGTAAATCTAACGGCGTAACCTGTAAAGGCTTTTAAAGGCTTTTAAAAATGTATGAAGTTTGTCGCCAATGCGCGTTTGTGCGAAATTTTAAAGCATGTCGTGTTTGGTATCTATGTACTCGGCCTAAGATCATCTTTTTTATCTCATCAAACATTTGGGCAATATAGTGTGTTTTAGTGCATTAAAATTAAAAAAAGTGTATTTTTTCCCCAAAAAATGCGTTTGAAAAATCGCTGCGCAAATACTGTGTAGAAAAAAAAATGCAACACCCACCATTTTAATCTGTAGGGCCTTTGCTTTAAAAATATATATAATGTTTGGGGGTTCAACATAATTTTCTTGCAAAAAAAAAAAATGTTTTCATGTAAACAATAAGGCCTCGTACACACGACCGAGTTTCTCGGCAAGAACCAGCAAGAAACTTGCTGGCAGAGATGTCTTGCCGAGAAATTCGTTCGTGTGTATGGTTTCTCGTCAAGAAAACCGACAAGTAATCTCGACGAGAAAATAGAGAACCTGCTCTCTATTTTCTCGTCGAGATTCTCGTCAGCCTGTTTCTCGACGAGAAAAGTGAGTGTGTGTACACTTAACTGTCCTCCGGGATACCCGCGCATGTTTGAAATGAATTTGACGCATGCGCGGTAGCTTCCTAGGCATAGGTAGGGTATACCAAGATGGCGGCGACGGCATCGAATGTGACGAGCGCATGCTCGTCGTAGTCGATGACGTCACCGCGTACGCTCCATTCAAAGAACCGCGGGTTCTTTGAATCGAGCGTGTGTACACTCGGCCGGGACAAGTTTCTTGTCCAAGAATCTCGTCGAAAAAAACGACATGTTTTTTTCAACGAGAATCTCGGCCGTGTGTACGAGGCTTAAGTGTCAAAAAGGGCTTTGTCTTCAAGTGGTTAGAAGAGTGGATGTAAGCTTCCTAATGTTGTGTATAAAATGCCAGAACAGTTCAAAACCCCCCCAAATGACCCCATTTTGGAAAGTAGTCACCCCAAGCTATATACTGAGAGGCATGTCGAGTCCATGGAATATTTTATGTGTTGACACAAGTTGCGGAAAAAATCATTTTTTTTTTTTTTTTTGCACAAAGTTGTCACTAAATGATATATTGCTCAAACATGCCATGGGCATATGTGGAATTACACCCCAAAATACATTCTGTTGCTTCTCCTGAGTACGGGGATACCACATGTGTGAGACTTTTTGGGAGCCTAGCCACGTACGGGACCCCAAAACCATGTAATGACTGAGCAAATATATTGGCTTTATCTCTAAAGGAAAACAATAAATTGCTTTATTTGCTGCAGGTCAGAAACCTCCGAACCAACCAGTAAGATGTTGGTTCTAGGAGTCCAGCAGCGTCCTAACACTGTATTTCTGAACTTTCCTTTTCTTGAAGTTTTCATCCATTAGCATAAGTTGCTTCAGGAATTCTATATTTTTTACAGTACAACAAAAGACAATTTGCACACATGTTACTTGATCCGAGGGGAGATGTACTATAAATCAATGTCTCCTTAATTCGCAAGAAATCATAAATAGTTGATACTTCAGAATGAGAAGCTTGTTTTGAAGCCATTTCTGATTGGCTGAGAGCCCAATGGGCCTGTGATAGAGATTTTACACATGAACAGACTAATCTAAAGCTCATGGTTGTCTATGTAAGCTCACGGCAGGGGAAGAAGGCTAGGCTGTCGTTTATATGCTTTAAAATAGGACATAAAAGTACAGTTGGCATTGTCTTAAAACATTTAAGTTTAAAATTACATATTTTATTGCTCACAAGATTGTTATTTTGGGCTTAAAAATTCATAATTCTTTATAGCATGATTTTCAAGAAATACCATATTATGCCCAATAGTATATGCAAATATAATCAAATATTTTATATTGATATAAAAATCAACTGCCCAGCAAGTCTCTTTCTCCCTTTTTTTTTTTTGAATACCATATTTTCTGGCGTATAAGACTACCTTTTTACACTTAAAAAAAATGCCCAAAAATCGGGGGTCGTCTTATACGCCGGGTATAGAATGCTGCCCGATGGATGTCAACCCCCTGGATGCTCGCTGGATGTCCGGTAATACTGTATGTGGCTTCAGCCACATACAGTATTTGCCGCTGAGCCAATCCTGGCGAGCGATGTATTCTATTAATGAATACAGAGCCTGCTCGGATTGGAGTAACAACCTCTGCCAATCCAAGCAGGCTACATACAGTAGTCTGCTCGGATTGGCTTTGAGAGAGAGAGAGAGAGGCACGGGCTGATCATGCTACAGCCTCTGCCAATCCAAGCAGGCTTTGTATTTATTAAAAGAATACATCGCTCACCATACTTCACAGGGTAAATCCATTCACTGATCTCCCACTACTATACATCCTGCTGTTTGCCTTTGAGGTCCCAGGCACCCAAGAGGAACAGGTGAATCTGGGACATAGGACAGGGGGGTGGTTGTATTACTAGTGAATTTTAATACATTTATTAAATTTTGGTGGACAATTCCCATAGAATGTAACCCAAAAGTGGCATAGGTTTGGTTAGTGAAAATTCTACTTTCCAGAGGTGTGGCATTCAAGTGATCTCTGGCATTCTTGCTTTGTGTTTTTTAATGTTTCTGTAGCGGGTATGTACTTTCCCGGGTGTAGATTTGAACTTGACAGAGACATTGGTGATGTGTAATTCCCTGCAGCCCAGCGGGTGGCGCTGTCGCCCTGGGCTGGGGTTGAATCATTGCTGTGTGTTGCGTTTCCTTTTTTGTCCTCCCTCGGCGGCAATTCCCCCTCGTGCGGAGACCGTAACCCACTTTCAGGAAGGAAAGTGGAGAACCAAATTGTGTCTGGGCCTATTCGCATCCACACCTCCTTTCCTGTTCTGTTAACCAAGGGAGTTCAACTGATTGTGTTCATTCGCAGAAGAATAAAGGAGTGTTGAACTTTAATGGTGTGGGGCTCATTTCCTAGCAGACATTGTTCAAGGTGACTCTTGGAGGGAGGATCCAGGTGCACAGCACTGACCCGAAGGTAATACAAGAACTTTGCTTATACCGCACTGACACATGTGGTGGAAGCCAGGCGTGGTGTCCCCGCTCCCTCCCCTCTAAGATACCCCTAGACAAAAGAAAGACGAGACGAGAGAAAGAGGGGAGTGAGGAGGCCGCTACACGTGGGGGCTCGGGTCCGGTATAGTGTCTGTGCACCACGGAATTGAACGTGTCTGTTGGAGGAGTTAAGCGAATAGGCAGGCCTTCATTGGCCGAAGTGCATCCCTGCTCGAAGTCGTGGACATGACCCAATGAAGGGAAAGGCCCGCGCAGAAGAGTGGAAAAAGAGGGAAGCTCAGCCGTGTAATGGAGTAGTACACGTGGGGGTTTCTATTGCACTGCGCCACCAGGCACACCCCCATTGCTTAGTTCGTGGGCGTGACTCAGAAACAGAAAAGAAGAAAAGCCTGCGAACTGGAGCAAAGGGGAGGAGTCCAATACGTGTGAAGGACTACACGTGGGACGTTGGCGCAAAAACTTTGCAGTGTGCGATGAATCAGCAAAAGGTCGCCATGTTCAGACATACATTGTGGATTCAAGTTCACCCTTCCACCACGACATTGACTACTGCTGCTCCGGTAACAGATACAGGGATCCGGCTAAAGCCAAGGGGTCGATTCGCCCTGTACTCGTGCATGGACGTTGAGGCCCTGGGTGTGATTTGTCCCGGCTGTTCGGGACTGGTGTGCCAGCTGAAGCCATTCGGGCGATGTGAGGCCTGTGGGGAGTTCCTGTTCGAAGTGGATCCGGCGGTTGAGAGGCCGAGAACCATTTACCCCCGCCGTGCTATGGACAACACCACTCAGAGAGGAGGAATCACTGCTGTGAGAGCCATCCCTGCGCACACTGCAGCAACCGCGGAGGAGGTCGTAAAACTTCAACGGGAGAAATCCGAAGATGCTGACTCGGTCACCACTGTCTCGCAGCGTCCGCCACCGAAGAGAAAGACCGGCATGGTAGCCCCGACCAGCGGTTGTGGTGGACCGTCTCGCCCGCTTACGCCCGGCCTGGATGGATCCGTCGACAAGAGTTCCGGACGTCCCGCTTCAAGTAAAGGCCGAGGTAAGCCAGGCGGAGAGATTTGGTGTGTGGGCGGAGATGTCGGGAAGTCATGGCCCAGCGAGTCCGCGGGAGGTGGTGGCTCCGTTTCTACAACCGGCTACATACCCGCGGAGGAGTGTGACACCTCTGACCTGGAGTCGCTCTCGGACATGGGAGACGACGTTGCCATAGACGATTTGTTTGCCGAGAAGGGTTGGGACAAAGTACCTCTCGCTTCATCTCGGAGGATTAGAGATTCACCCATGTCAACAGGGGAAAGTACACCCCAGGTGGAGGCACCAGCGCCTGAAGAGAGGTCCCGTCCCCAGCCTGCTTCTACATCCCCGGTGCCATCTGTACCGAAGGCTGGGGAAAAGAGACTGTTGCTGCGGGCACCTATGCCCAGACCAGATGCGGTCAAGGTCCCTCACCACCCGGACTCGATAGTTTTGCCTGGCGGAGGGGACAAAGCTACCATGCCTCCTTTGGCGAGACTACAACGCCTATTTGGCCAAAAAGTTGCTGCGGATTACGGATGGGAGTATCCGTACTTGTCGAAGGAACTGCTGTATGAGGTGGAAGTGTGCCG
Source organism: Rana muscosa (assembly GCA_029206835.1). Taxonomy (NCBI): domain Eukaryota; kingdom Metazoa; phylum Chordata; class Amphibia; order Anura; family Ranidae; genus Rana; species Rana muscosa. The sequence continues at coordinate 568,588,451 of CM055118.1, forward strand.
GGAGCGCTGGTACAATGACTTTGTGTGGACCCACCTTCAGGTTCCTCACGCCCACAGGTACCAAAGGCCTCTCAACGTTTCAAGGACTGCAAGGCAGAGTGGATGTTAGGACGACACATCCATGCAGACAAAGTGCTGATCCGGCGCAAGGAAGGGGAAGATGTGGAGTATCATCTAGAGACCATGGACCAGCACTTGAAGCCGCTTGTTCTGCCGCATCCCCGATTTTACTTGTAGGAGAGAGAAAGACTCAGTTTGTCCTTGATTATGCTGCTGAACTTTCTGGGGCCATTGCTTTTGTGCCCAGAGGAATGAAGAACTGTTCCTGTTTGTTCTTCACTTTTCCCGCAAGAGATTATGGACTCTGGGGTAGATAGGGCCAAAAGAAAAGAGGAAGGTTCCACGGGTGCAGTTACCGCGATGCTGTCACCAGGTGGTAGTGTTGCGCAACGTTAAACACTTTTCACGCATTCACTCTTTGGAGAAAAGGGATTTCTTCCCGAAGAGGTTTATTTTCTCTCACACGAATACATGTGTCAGGGTTATGTGTGTTGTTTCTTTCTTTTCCCTCTGCAGGAGAGCATCCATCAAGATCACTGAGAATGGGGTGGATCTTAGTCAGGATGGGTGGGAAGAGTATGATGTAAAATGTGATTCAAAGTTATGGTTAAATGCTGTTGTTTTATTCTTTCTGTATTCCCTTTTTATTACAGGGCTCAGACACAATTGCTCCAGTAGGGTAGTTTTTCCTAAAAGTTTTATTTTTGTACAATTGTTAGTGAGTTTCTGGTTTGGATTATGTCAGCCGTTGAGGGCATGATTTACTCCAGACACTGGGGACCATTGTCAAACCACCAGGGGGAGAGTGTAGCGGGTATGTACTTTCCCGGGTGTAGATTTGAACTTGACAGAGACATTGGTGATGTGTAATTCCCTGCAGCCCAGCGGGTGGCACTGTCGCCCTGGGCTGGGGTTGAATCATTGCTGTGTGTTGCGTTTCCTTTTTGTCCTCCCTCGGCGGCAGTATGGTGGGGCGGGGAACCCGCCGTGCTTGCTGGGAGAGGGTATAAAGGGGCCGGCCATCTTTGTCGGGGGGTCGAAGTCCCAGGCACCTTCAGCCTGTGGACGGTGGTCCGTGTCGGTCCTCTGGGTGGCCTAGGCCTAGAGGACAGCCGGAGGTTGTTTTCCATCCCAGGCACCTTTAGCCTGGGGTGAGGTACTCGGATGGAGGTCCAGGGCTCAGTGCCCAACACTGAGTTCCGCAAGGGAAGGAGATCCTAGAGAACCCCGGGAGTGGGTACCCGAATCCGGAAGGCGCAATGGACCGGGGGGAGCTCCTCACTTGAAGACCCGGTGCAGCAAATTGCTGGTGACAGGTGAGCCTCTCGTCGGAGACCACCTGGAAGGAAATTCCCCCTCGTGTGGAGACCGTAACCCACTTTCAGGAAGGAAAGTGGAGAACCAAATTGTGTCTGGGCCCAGTGGCGTCACTAGGGTTGGTGTCACCCGGTGCAAAAAAAAATGGTGTCACCCCCCAACAACTATAGTCCCCCCTCAGTACAGACCCCCCTCCACTAACTACAGACCCCCCTCCCACAGTATAGATCCCCTCCCTCAGTACAAACCTGCTCCACTAAGTACAGACTCCCCGCCATCAATATAGACCCGCCTCCCTCAGTATGAACCTCCCCCTCAGTACAGACACCCCCACCTCAGTGCAGACTGCTCCATAAGTACAGACACCCCCACCTCAGTGCAGACCGCTCCATCAGTACAGACACCCCCACCTCAGTGCAGACCCCCTCAGTTACAGACACCCCCTCAGTTACAGACCCCCCTCGTACAGACACCCCCCTCAGTACAGACACCCCCCTCAGTAACAGACCCCCCTCAGTAACAGACACCCCCTTAGTTACAGATCCCCCCTCAGTTACAGACCCCCCTCAGTTACAGACCCCCCCCTCAGTACCAGACACCCCCTCAGTACAGACACCCCCCTCAGTACCAGACCCCCCCTCAGTACAGACACCCCCCTCAGTACCAATCCCCCCTCAGTACAGACACCCCCCTCAGTACAGACACCTCCCTCAGTAACAGACCCCCCTCAGTAACAGACCCCCCCCTCAGTACAGACACCCCCCTCAGTACCAGACCCCCCCTCAGTACAGACACCCCCCTCAGTACCAGACCCCCCCTCAGTACAGACACCCCCTCAGTACAGATACCCCCCTCAGTACAGACACCCCCCTCAGTACCAGACCCCCCTCAGTACAGACACCCCCCTCAGTACAGACACCCCCTCAGTACCAGACACCCCCCTCAGTACAGACACCCCCCTCAGTACCAGACCCCCCTCAGTACAGACACCCCCCTCAGTTACAGCCCCCCCCTGGTGCAAACTCCCTCTTGTGCTGACCCCAGCAGTACAGACACCCCCTCCCCCATCAGTAAAGATGCCCCCCTTACCTTTCAGACCTCAGAACAGAGCGGCAGATACACACAGCGGTGTGTCTCTCGAGCGCAGGCTCCTCCTCCTCCTCTGTGGATGTAAACATAGAGGAGGCAGAGGGGGCGGCGGCTTCCTTCCGCTCCGCTGAGGGACACAGCCGCAGCGTGAGCCTAAGGCACAGGGCAGCGGGCGGGCGATGTCAGTGTGGCCGCTGCGCTACCCACGGGTGTCACCCCTCTGGTGGGTGTCACCCGGGTGCGGCCCGCCCCCCCCGCACCTGGCTAGCAACGCTAGTGTCTGGGCCTATTCGCATCCACACCTCCTTTCCTGTTCTGATAACCAAGGGAGTTCAACTGATTGTGTTCATTCGCAGAAGAATAAAGGAGTGTTGAACTTTAATGGTGTGGGGCTCATTTCCTAGCAGACATTGTTCAAGGTGACTCTTGGAGGGAAGATCCAGGTGCACAGCACTGACCCGAAGGTAATACAAGAACGTTGCTTATACCGCACTGACACATGTGGTGGAAGCCAGGCGTGGTGTCCCCGCTCCCTCCCCTCTAAGATACCCCTAGACAAAAGAAAGACGAGACGAGAGAAAGAGGGGAGTGAGGAGGCCACTACATTTCAAATTTTTATTTTTTTAAATGGTGTTGCATCAGAAGGGGGGGTAGTCTTATACGGCGAGTATAGCCCAAAACCTATGTTCTCACTGGAAAAATAGGGGGTCGTTTTATACGCCCAGTCGCCTTATACGCCGGCAAATACGGTATATATTTTGACAGTGCTGTTCCCTACCACTCTGTAAAAAATAGGTAAAAGGCATGCAGGGCTCTCAAATATGAAAATTGAGGGTCTCTAGAATGACGGCGAAAATTTTTGTTTGGTTTTCTCCAGGTTTTGTAATTGCTGCATTGTGTTCTGGTGTCCAGAGGCTTCAAAAAGTGATGAGAGAACAAAGCCTTTAACCCTGTGTTCAGGTTTTACTCAAGAGGTATTCTGCAGTTCAGGCTCCACCCATGAGACAGGAGGTCCCCTGCCTAGAGGTCAGGGAGTGGGCCAGAGCAGCAGCAGGGAGCTGCAAGAGAGAGAGAGAGAGAACAAGCGGTGCTGTGAATTGATCTGCAGGACCAGACAAGGGGCCGAAGCTTGGGCATAGAGCAGTAACACTGCAAGAAAAAGCCAGGAGAATTAATACTAGTTTTGCTTTTGTGTGTGAAGTGATGATGAACACCACTGCAAGGGCAACCATTTTTTGAACTTTTACATTCTCCTGTAAATAAAATTGAGCCAACAAGCCCTTAAACAGTATTTCCTTGCTGGAGTGAACTCACTGGAAAAGCACTACACTTGAGGGAAACCCCTGGACCATCAATACTAGGTACATATACTGTATAGAGTGAGAGAGAGATAGAGAGAGAGATATCAGAAACTGGTATTGTTCTTTAATTTTATCAGCCAACTTTTAGACACATAGATCAGGTACAGAGCATAGTTGCTGTGGAGTCCTTCCTAAGGCCAGTCATAGATGGATTGAAATCTGGCTGGTTGAGCAGGAACCGAACGAATTTCAATACATCTATGGGCATGCTGGTTGTACTGAAGTTGATCGATCGTTTGACTTTAATACAACCAGCCTGTTGGGTTTTTCACGCGCAAACACTGCCGATGGCTGCAGTGATCATTGTATTCCAATGGCGGGGAAACCTCCCACTGTCAGAGTTCAATAATGCAGCAGGAGGGATTCCCCCATCAACAGTGACTGTGTTGATGGGGGAATCAAGTGATTTTCTTTCCTTCAACTCAAAGAAAATTGCAAAACCTATGGCTTGCTTAAGTGGTAGGAAGACACTCAACACATTACTGGTTATCAAACTATTTTTCCATATCACGATTATTGTCAGTTTTTTCTGTATACTCAGTTTTTTCTGTACACTCTGTTTTTAAACCTTGCTTGTATGAAGATGTATTTCAATAAGACACGAGCGCCACCCCCCCTCCCGCAATCTATGCGTCCGGCCCCTTGCAGGATGTCGGTTGCATGAATTCCAATGGGGGGGGGGTTTGAAGCATCGAATTAGAGCCAGAGGCTCTAATAGGCTTTAAAATAGGGTGGGTTTAGGGCACAGAGAATGCCAACCAAGCCCACCCAGGTGTGTTACAACAGTGAATGAATATTCGCTATTGAAGCACTGATCCTCCTCCCGGACAATCAGGAAGCGGGTCTTGAGACCCATCACCCGATTAGTTAAAAGCACAGGCAATCCTATTGGATGCCTAAAAGGGGGGGAGGAGATGCACGGCGGAATCGAGGAAGAGGAGAGGACACAGGAGCCACTGCCCGATGCCTGCTGTCCGATGCCCACTGCCACCTAGATGGGGTTAGTGTCGGATTGACCGGCAGGCAGCGAGCTGGAGGGGGTTAGAAGTTGCGCCTGGGAAGGGGGGGTGGTTGTTGGCTGCCCCCCCCAAAAAAAAATTACCAGCCGCAACTGCTAGGCACATCCACATCCCAGGAGGAGTTGCAGGAGGATACCGGATTTGCTTAAATATGGCAAACATTATTCTATGGTTTATTTTTTTAATGTATTGATGGGTCCTACATATTCCAGCTTACTGTCTAAGGGTGCACTTGCAACACCAATATGAGGACAGATGGAAAATGATATATTATAGGGCAAGGTCATTAGATAATAAATGCGGTATGTGCTGTATAGTGACCAATCTGTTGTTGCGCAGCATGTGTTGTTCTATATACATAATTGATAATAAAGTATTTAGAATGCATTAATGTCATATAAAGAATTTGGTGAATTCTTGGCTGTTTGATCACCAGCTTATGTTTTATTACTCATTATAAATGCTCAATCCATGCCTCTCCTTCCCCCAACATCCCTGAGCCACATCTCTGGGACACATGCTCCACTGCACTGTCACTACTTATTATTGTTAAAGAGAAGACTAAGCACTCAAGCCCTCACATAACATCTTAATGTACGTTACATCAGCAGATGCAGGGCTATTTTCTGAACGATTCAAATGTACAAGTACTCTGGTGCTTACTCTATACCATTTATGGATTCTTACCTATGTGTTGCCCTATAGTTTTTTCATTACATACTTAGGCTTTTGAGCAAAATGTATTCTGTATATAAACAGTCGTTTTTTTATGAAGTATACATGCTATCTAATTCCAGGTTAGGTTGAACATTTACTTTTTATGCCTTTTCTTTCTTTCTTTCTTTCTTTGTGTCATGTACCCTTTTTCTTGGTCAGGGTCAAAATGAGCAAAGATGCATTTGCAATGGGAAGGTCATTCAAGGTTAGATAGTCCTCTATGAGTTACTTTGATTTCCCAGATTCCTAAATGTACATACTTGACCTGCAGCTGATGAACATAACTCCAGGAAACATATATATCAGAAGGGGACAAATGTACCACAATCTGGACATTTTTTAATATTTTGAATATGCCTAGCTTTAAGGGATAACTCCACTTTCATGGGAAAAAAATAGCAAGTAAAAAAATAATATTATAGCGTATACAATTGCGACTTAAGTCATATTGTAATTGAATGCTATTAAAAATGACTGTTCCTTTTTAATCTGACGCTCTGCAATTTTCTGTAAAATGCTCTAAGCCTCAGCTCTGAAAACACCCAACAAGACGAATCCCATTCATTTCAATGGCTCCAGTTCACTTCTGTCACCTTAAACAAAACGCTCGCCGCTCAAAAAAGTATATGAGCTTCTTTTTTGTCAGATTGCCGGTCGTTTTACTGCTTTTCATTGGTCACTTGTCAAGTCAAAACGCCTGCACAAAAACGCTGCGCAAACGTTGTAAAAACACCAGAAAAACACCTGTAAAAATAGCAACACCTAGATGTGAACGGAGCCTGAAGTTCTCTGTATAGAAGGGCATTTGCTTAGCTTTCCTAGCAGTGTAAGCTTATTGCCCTCTGCTACAGACTAAAATTATACCTGATGGGGGTCAAAAATTCAAGCGTTCTCCTCAGGTAAAGGCTTATATGATAGCTGATATAAATTTGGTTACTATTACAGTGGAACCTCGGATTACGAGCATAATCTATTCCAGGAGAATGCTCGTAATCCAAAGTACTCGCATATCAAAGCGAGTTTCCCCATTGAAGTCAATGGAAACGAAAATAATTTGTTCCACATTGACTTCAATGGGATGCAATACTGCCGAAAAAGCCTGAGGACACTTCGGCTGACCTCGGAAAGACTTCCTACCCGAGATTTGCCGAGGTCAGCCGTGCTGTCCTCGGGTCTTTCCGTGCATTTACGAACAGCGCCGATCAGCTGGGATCGGCGACGTTCGGCTCTGCTCGGCTCCGGCGCCCCCCACCTCAGGCCAAAAGCGGTACTGCACACCACTTTGGCCTGAATTGTGCTCGTTTTCTGAGACAACACTCGCAATCCGAGTCACGATTTTTTAAAATACAGTGCTCTTCTTGCGAAACACTCGTTAACCGCGTTACTCGCAATCCGAGGGTCCACTGTATTATTATTGCTACTAAAACTAAATTTTTATCCTAAGCACTGGTTCCTTGTTGTGTACTGATACTTTATGTTAACATCAATGTTTGATACAGGGCCTTATCAAAATGTTGCTATGGAGTCCCATCATTTATAGTCATGCCACTGGTCATTTTTCACCTATGTTTGAATAAGAGGCAGAGATCATCACTGCAAATAACAATGTAGCCCTTCCCAGTTCTGTCCTATGTTCTCCCTTCTCATTTAATAGGCAGCTTTATTTAGTAAAGCAAGTTCTAAGTGTCTGGAAAAGGATAAAGGAAGGATAAAGGTGGAATCATAACTGCCCTATCATATGCCAAGTGTGTGACAAAGAATGTAATGTTCCCACAGAGATATTCCTGCGAAGGGAATGCTTCCCTTAGCACCTCATCACCTCCCACTAATGCTGAGCAACAGACTATGCAAGATGGGACATAGATAATTTATAATATGGATAATGCAAAAGGTAACACAGATTTGCAAGTTTGCATGCATGTACCAATTTGTAAAACTGCGCCAATAATAAGTCCACAAAGGTCCTCAAATAACAAGAGGATTAAATGTGAGATGGATGTCCTCCAGGGCATGCACCAATCAAGGTGAATCTGCTCAAAACAGTCTATATGCAGAACATTGATCCATATGTATTGGTTAAACAACACCGCAGTGAATTCACAGATAAGTGAGATGCCCACCACCGTATAAAAAGCCGCTTACCAGAGGGCAAGCACGAATGAGCATTCGGCTATAGCCCAGCCGCGGCCTTTAGCATCAGGGGAATTATGACACAGGAGGTGAACTCTGAAGGGATGGATGTTCAGGGTGCTAGGCTCCTTCAGCACAACATGCGGTCCGTAGAATCATACAGCATGCAAGGAAGAAGAGGTACCATAGCGTGACTCCGTAAACACAGTGGTATTTATTTAAAAAGTAATTGTACTTACAAAATTTCAGATTAAAAACGCATAAGAAAATGCCGGCCGGCAATATAGGAGCTCTACCTCCTCTAGTTGACGTGGTGACGTCACTGCGCGCCCAAACAGTCTAATGTTCTGCATATAGATTGTTTTGAGCAGATTCTCCTTGATTGGTGCATGCCCTGGAGGACATCCATCTCACATTTAATCCTCTTGTTATTTGAGGACCTTTGTGGACTTATTATTGGCGCAGTTTTATTTTTCCTATTTGCTATTTGTGTTTATCCCACCCAAGCTGCTGCCTTTGTTTTATTATTTTATTTTAAATTTCTCAGGGTTAGCGTGGTTTTTTCTATTGCCAATGTCCCAATTTGTAACTTGCAATTTCAGGGTTTTTGAATGAAAAAAAAGATTCTTTCATTCTGCTTTAAGTGCAAAGGTCATCAGGAACCAATGCTGCAGGTGTTACTGCATTGATTCAGGCATGGTCAAAAAAATGTGCTCCACATGTATAGTGATCTGGCCACTTCCTCAGGAGCTGGTGGCCATATAATACCCTCAAGGGAAATACTGCTGACAGTGTGCCATATACCTCCAGCCTTACTGCATCAGTTGGGGCAATAAAGGGTTCTGGGCAGTCAATGGGCCAGTTTCCTGGTGTTCTGGGGTTACAGATGTCTAATGCTTTATAAGATCGGGTGCTGCACCTCTCTGTGCTGAGCAAGACTCCATCCCTTACTACTGAGGGCCAGCATCAGCTTCCTGCTTGCAGCAATTGATACGGTTGCAGCACTGGACACAGATACATACCACAGTAATAGTACCTTACAGACTTTAAAGCTAAAACCAGAGGTACATAATCAGGAATCAGAATTTACCAATACAATTTCAACCAGTTAAAGCATTTACTGCTTTGCCACAGTTAAAGCGGATGTCATCCCCCCAATAGTGAAGGACTACAAGTCCCAGCATGAACCCCTCATAGCTGAGGATGTGACACCCACCTGCCCTCCTTAACTAGTGAAGGACTACAGATCCAAGCATGAACCCAGGAGATCTAAGGGGTTACATTCTTAGATCTCAGGGGTTCATTCTGGGACTTGTAGTCCTTCAGTTCTGGAGGGAGCCACATCCCCCAAAAGTATGTTTGTATGGGTCTCTGCAGACTGCAAACGATGACAATGTATAAAACTGCGCCGGGCCTCACCTTTAAGGCTTCACACACAGTTCTCTATTTCCCTCATACCATAGAGGAGGTGAGAGGATCATAGAGCGCACTTGGCGTGGAGGAGGAGAAAGTAAAATCCTCCCCCGCTTTGAAAGCTGGGGCTTCCAGACTCCCTCTGCAGGGCGGGAATCACAGCCGTGACATCACTGGTTGCTAGATGCTAGGCGGCTCTAACAACCAGTGATAGCCTCAGTCAGCAGTGGGGGTGGGGGCAGAGACGGATCCATCGCTATGGCAGCTCTCATTCCGGTAAATCTGCGGCTCTGCTGCGGGCTAGGTTCGGGGGAATGTCTGATCGGCGGCCCAGTCTGAGTCAGACTGTGTTAGACAAGGATGTTCTTCTAGACAGCAAGATTGAATTCAGAAAAATTACACTGCAAATGGAAAATAGTATTCTAATCTGTAACCATCCAGTTCATGGAAAGTTGGATAGAAGAATTGTTTATGTGTTTTAGCTTATAAAAACACTTTCATCAGCATCAGCTCATGATGTCCCAGTATTGTATTTTTTATATTCCACTCTTGCTAAATGACTAGGCTTCACTGTCTTTTCCCCTATAAATTTGATGTCTTTAATGAATAACCACTTTCCAATACCTACAGTTCTATGTCAGCAGCATCACACTGGATTTTATGTTTTTTTTTTTTTTTTAAAGAGAGCAAAACTGCGGAAGCTGTGCCCAAAAATAAAAAGGACAAAGAACTAGCCAACAGTATTTTCTATGGATTCTCTGCCGCTGACCCTTTTCCCCTTGCTGACTTACAATGCCTTGTTCTGTACTGCATCTTTGTGGAGGTGCCCACCTTGGTGGATGCAGGACTTTGCAATGTGACATGTGAATAGATTATAATCGAATGTCACAGATAGGATCATATTTGGACTTTGAGCATCAATTTTTGTTTTTAACAAGAAAAATTTAAATATTATTTTTAATGCCATATTTCTTTTTGTTTATGCACTTATGCACTTTATTCACATTGGATAGTTATATATATAGGATTTTTAATGCAGAAGGGACATACTCTGGCTTATTTACTTAAAGTGGTTGTATACCCTATTTTGTAACTTTTACCTACAGGTAAGCCTATAATAAGGCTTACCTGTAGGTAAAAAGAATATCTCCTAAACCTGTACGGTTTAGGAGATATTCCCCCCGCAATGAGCGGCTGACTGCAGCGGCGCATGCGCAGCGGGGATTCTCGGCTAAAGCCCGGCAGCCGCCGGACCTTACCGACGCGCGGGAGTGACGACATCGCCGCTCCAGCCACTCACAGCGCTGGAGCGGCGATACCCGTAAGACACGCCGAGGCAAGATGATGCCTCCCTCGGCGTGGACCAGGTAAGTTCCCGACGCCTCGTTCTAAGGTAAGTATTTCATAATGAGCTAGTATGCGGTGCATACTAGCTCATTATGCCTTTTGCCTTTCAGGTATGAAAAGAAAAAAAAAGAAGTAGGAGCAGGTATACAACCGCTTTAACCACGTGCTTACTGGGCACCTAAACCCCCCTCCTGCCCAGACCAATTTTCAGCGCTGATGCACTTTGAATGACAACTACGCGGTCATACAACAATGTACCAAAATGAAATTTTTATAATTTTTTTCCCACAAATAGAGCTTTCTTTTGGTGGTATTTGATCACCTCTGCGGTTTTTATTTTTGTCAATTTTTTTTAAAAAGACCAAATTTTTTTAAATAAATATATTTTTTTATATTTTGTTATAAAATTTTGCAAACAGGTAATTTTTCTCCTTCATTAATGTATGCTGATGAGGCTGCACTGATAGGCACCAATGGGCTGCACTGTTGGCCACTGATGGGCTGCATTTATGGGCACCGATAAGGCGCCAAGGGTGGGCACTGATAGGCGGCACTGGTGAGCACTGATAGGTGGCACTGGTGGGCACTGAGAGGTGGACTGAAGGGCATTGATAGGTGGCACTAGTGGGCACTGAGAAGTGGCACTAATAGGTGGCACTGATAGGTGGCACTAATGGATGGCAGTGATGGGCACTGATGGGTGGCAGTAATGGGCACTGATGGGTGGCAATGATGGGCACTGATCAGCACTGGTAGGTTACACTGATAGGCAGCACTGCTAGGTGGCACTGATGAGGCACTGATTGGCACCACTGGTGGGCATTGATAGGTTGCACTCATGGGCATTGATAGGTGGCACTGGTGGGCACTGGCAGGTGGCACTGGCTGGCGGTAATTGTGTGCACAGATGAGGCAAATGTGCCTCCTTCCTCTTTGGGACCGATGTCACTTGCACATAAGCTAGTGATCTGCTTTTTTTTCTCCTCACGCTGACAGCAGTGACATCATTACACCCGCTGGTCAAGTACGGCGTGTTATGAGTGTTTATCTCTCTTTTTTTTTGACTACCTGTCGGTAAATCTATTGACCGTTTCTTTGTGGTTTTACACTATTGTTGCCTCTGTTTGCCTCCTTATTCTTATGGCACTGTAGATGTATCTGGCCATTTTAGAATACATCTTATAAAGCAGTTCTTGAAACCTTCTGAGAAAGTGTCCTGGATGTCATGTAATAAGAATTCTTTGGACCTCCTATGATATAAAGGTCTTTTTGTCTGGCCCCATGCACACGAGACGCTGTTATTTGCTGTTGAACGCGCGTTCAGAGGCAGTTGGACGCTTTTTTCAACTGCTCCTGAACCCATTCAATGTTATCCTATGTGTCCATGCACACACTCTCGTTTTTTGGCGTTTACAAGCAGTTGCGTTTAACCTCGTTTTTCCAGAAGCAAAAAAATGGGTTCAGACGCAAACGTTTTCCACGTTTCAGACGCTAAACGCTGCTAAACGCGGCTAAACGCGGCTAAACGCGGTACCGGCGTTTTGCCGCGTTTGCGTTTATAAGCGTTTTTAAAGGTGACCTATTTTTTAACATTAGAAATCTCAAAAATGATGGCAAATGATGAAAAACTATTAAAAAATATAAAAGAAAACTGTAATTGCTTGCATTGCATTGTGGACAATCCACAACTTGTGGCAGGTAACGTGGCAAGTGGACAATCAACAACTTGTGTCAGGTGATGTGGCCAGGTGACGTGGCAGGTGACGTGGCCAGGTGACGTGGCAGGTAATGTGGCCAGGTGACGTGGCCAGGTGACGTGGCAAGTGGACAATCCACAACTTGTGGCAGGTGACGTGGCAGGTGACGTGGCCAGGTGACGTGGCAAGTGGACAATCCACAACTTGTGGCAGGTGACGTGGCCAGGTGACGTGGCCAGGTGATGTGGCCAGGTGACGTGGCAGGTGACGTGGCAAGTGGACAATCCACAACTTGTGGCAGGTGACGTGGCCAGCTGACGTGGCAGGTAACGTGGCACGTGATGTGGCAAGGTGACGTGGCAAGTGGACAATCCACAACTTGTGGCAGGTGACGTGGCCAGGTGACGTGGCCAGGTGACGTGGCCAGGTGACGTGGCCAGGTGATGTGGCCAGGTGACGTGGCAGGTGACGTGGCAAGTGGACAATCCACAACTTGTGGCAGATGATGTGGCAAGTGATACGCTAAATACAAGTACACTGCAGCTGCTGCTACTCACTCTGGTCTCACAAACTGGCTGAAATGGTTAAAATTTACTGTTTTTTGAGCTTAGGGAGGGTCTATGATGAAACGCTTATAAACGCAAACGCGGTAAAACGCCGCTAAACGCCGCTAAACGCGGCCGCAAACGCGGCAAAACGCGCGTTTATAAACGCCGGTTTCAGCGTTTAAAAACGTGTGTTCAGCAGAGTTTGCACCTGCGTCTCGTGTGCATGGGGCCTAAGAAATGTGTGCGCCTGGTTGTGTGGGCAAGAGCAGCTGGCAGTTTGAGGCCTCATGCCCACTGGCGTTTTTACAGCTGCGTTTTTTGCAGCTTAAAAACGCCTGTCCATGTTATTGTTAGGCCTCATGCCCACGGGCGTTTTTTCAGCCGCGTTTTTGAGCGTTTTTTACAGCTTAAAAACGCCTGTCCATGTTAGTCTATAGCTTCATGCCCACCTAGGCGTTTTTGAGCTGTAAAGAGCATAGGCGTTTGTAAGCTGTAAAAAAAACCCAGGGCCAGTGCGTTCCTCAGCGTCAGAATTTGGCAGGAAAAAACGCGAGCGTCAAAAAACGCGCAAAACCGCGCACTAACGCGCACTAACGCGCCCTAACGCGCAAAAAACGCGCACTAACGCGTGGTCGCGTTTTTAGCTCCGACGTTTTTTTTTTTTTTTTTTGTTTTTTTTTTTCAAAAAAAAAAATGTACAATAACATGGACAGGCGTTTTTAAGCTGCAAAAAACGCAGCTGTAAAAACGCCAGTGGGCATGAGGCCTAAATATTTTTTTTTTTTTTTTTTTTTTTGAAAAAAAAAAAAAAAAAAAACGTCGGAGCTAAAAACGCAACCGCGCGTTAGTGCGCGTTTTTTGCGCGTTAGTGCGCGTTAGTGCGCGGTTTTGCGCGTTTTTTGACGCTCGCGTTTTTTCCTGCCAAATTCTGACGCTGAGGAACGCACTGGCCCTGGGTTTTTTTTACAGCTTACAAACGCCTATGCTCTTTACAGCTCAAAAACGCCTAGGTGGGCATGAAGCTATAGACTAACATGGACAGGCGTTTTTAAGCTGTAAAAAACGCTCAAAAACGCGGCTGAAAAAACGCCCGTGGGCATGAGGCCTGATACTGAAGCACACCCTAGCACAGCATGTTCATGTTGGACTTTTCACTTATTCATTTATGGACTTAATTTATGAAATTTGTTTTACTTTTTGATTTACAATTTGCATATTTGTATCTGTATTTTGCACTTATTCACTTATATGTTTCCTCTTTGGTTTTATTTACTTCCCACCAACCAGCTGGTTAAGTACAGTAGCAGGTCATTCTGGCGGATGACATGGGCTCACCTGAGGTGCGTGGATGGGTTTTGCTGTGGGAGGTGAGCAAGCTGGGGTCCAGTAGAAGATATAACATTTCCGACAACAAATGTTCGATGTGAGCTTGTTGTCGGAAAATCCGACCGTGTGTATGCTCCATTGGACATTGCTGTCACAATTTCCGACAACAAATGTTTGAGAGCTGGTTCTCATTTTTTCCGACCACAAAAGTTGTGGTCGGAAATTCCGACCGTGTGTACACAATTCAACACACAAAAGTTCTATGCATGCTCGGAATCAATTCGACGCATGCTCGGAATCATTGAACTTCATTTTTCTCGGCTCGTCGTAGTGTTGTACGTCACTGCGTGTGACCGTGTGTATGCACGACAAGTTTGAGCCAACATCCGTCGTAAAAACATCCACGGTTTTGTTGTCGGAATGTCTGATCGTGTGTACGCGGCATAAGGCTGCGAGTGATCCCTGGACATGATTTTTTCTATGAAAGCCATTTTCCAGCCAAGTATCATTTCTATATTGTAAAGCACATGAGCGCTGGCAGTGTGTTTGTTTATACATGAATCCCGAATCTATCCTATTAAATGGTAAGTTCTCAGAGAAAAAAACATTGCTGGTTCAGGTGCGTAAATTATATTTTGCACAATGAGTGCTGTGTTAATCCAAAACTCAAGTCAACTATACCATCAAATATAAATATAAAGTGTGTACAAGAAGTACCTACAGAAATACTTTTTTAACATTAGGTCATCAAAATTGTCATGCAAAACGGTACTGTGAAATAATCCCATACATAATGCAATTAGTGCTGTGACACATTTATAAGGTAAGTAAAAGTCCAATTCCAAAAATTCCATTGTGTGTGGAATCACAAAAAGAAATAAGAAAACAATCATTCACAGGAACTCCACTGTGAAATCAAAACCAGTGAATTTCAACTTCATGCTTATCGAAAGATTATGGTTTCCATTGTCTGAGTGGCCAAACAAGCTCAAAAGGCATGTAAATCCTCATGTATGACACACCAATCCTCTACTTAATGTCCAACATAATATAAGTACCATATAGGAGATAAAAAAGATGAGAAATGCTCCCAATAGTGTTACATAGTTACATAGTAGGTGAGGTTTAAAAAAGACACAAGTCCATCAAGTCCAACCTATGTGTGTGATTATAGGTCAGTATTATATTTAATAAGCGCTTTACAAAATAAAGGCAGACATTACAGTTACATTACAATTTGGTACAAGAGGAATCAGAGGGCCCTGCTCATTAGAGCTTACAATCTAAAATTATATTGTATATCCCTGTATGTTGCGGTTAAAACAGCAATGACAGGTTTGTGCAGTACCCCGCATATTGTATGCTGGCAACCTTTCAAGATGTGCAACAGAATAAAACATACCTTCTGGTTTATTAACCATCTTTACCATTATTAATAGTGTGTATCAGATACAGTTTTCTAAAAGTATGTAAAAATTGCCAGGGTAAAATCAAAACCATGCGAATCTATAGAGGATTGGGGCATGTAAACTTTTTAAAACCCTTTGCCTTTTTGAACAGCAGGATGACAGGACTAAAAAATACAGAACTTAGGGTAAACCGTAACTTAAATGTATCGGTGTATAGCACCCCTTTTCTTTTCAGGGGTGTTATGCGCCTAAATTTAGGGGTTGGTCTGCGCTGGTAGTCAGGCTCGGACCGCTTTTATTGTTAGGTATTTGCTTCTGCCTATGTGATGCTGCCTGGTGTATGGTTCCCTGTGGCCTGTAGGTGACACTGCCATATCAGGTCAGGGTTGAGCCATGGGTGGCATTGCTGTGCCTTAGGGTGTCCTCTCTCGGCAGCGGTACAGTGGGCGGGGTCTGCCTGCTGTGCATGCCGGGAGAGGGTATATAAGGGGCAGACGCCATTTTTAGGTGTGGAGAAGGAGTGTTGGAGTGAAGGAGCCGGAGGTGTGAGCCCCTCGGGGGGTGCGATGACTGGCCGAGGAGTCTCGGGCACCTTTTGCCCGAGGCTGCAGTGTTCCAGGTAGGCCCAGTACCTTTAACTGGGTCTACAATTCGCCCTTTGGAGTCCCAGGGTGCCCAGGTGAGGGTACCCGCTCTGACCGAGAGGAAGCCAGGGGAGGATCGGTCCCACAGAGGAGATGAGTGATGGAAGATCGCTGTCTCGGGAGAGGCCTGGTGACCTGTCAGAGGGAAGGATTCTTTACTCCGAAAAGCTAACCTGTAGAGTGCCCATTGGCATTGTCCTGTTCTTTAAATTCTACAGAGGTTAGAGGATCTCCTGGACCCGTCCCTGGAGGGGATAGGGTGACAGAACTGTTCGAGCTCCACACCGGCTGCTAGGATTGTGAGAGAGGACTATCCGGGTGAGCTAAACCCACTCGGGATCGAGTGGCGATGAAGTTACTAGTTGTGCTTGAACCTAATCCCTCAAGCCTCGTACACACAAACGAGTTTCTCTGCAAAAACCAGCAAGAAACTTGCTGGCAGAGATTTTTTGCCGAGAAACTCGTTCGTGTGTATGGTTTCTCGTCAAGAAAACCGACAAGTATCTCGACGAGAAAATAGAGAACCTGCTCTCTATTTTCTCGTCGAGATTCTCCTCGGCATGTTTCTCGACGAGAAAAGTGAGTGTGTGTACACTTACCTGTCCTCCCGGAAGCCTGCGCATGTTCGAAATGAATTTGACGCATGCGCGGTAGCTTCCTAGGCATACGTAGGGTATACCAAGATGGCGGCGACGGCATCGAATGTGACGAGCGCATGCTCGTCGTAGTCGATGACGTCACCGCGTACGCTCCATTCAAAGAACCGCGGGTTCTTTGAATCGAGCGTGTGTACACTCGGCCGGGACAATTTTCTTGTCCAAGAATCTCGTCAAAAAAAACGACATGTTTTTTTCGACGAGAATCTCGGCCGTGTGTACGAGGCCTCACACTCATTCTTTCTTTCATCCATCTGTCTATGTCTACTATGCAGCAAATAGAAAATAAACTCTCTGTTGCAGTTAAAGTGTTTCTGGACATTGGCTTTCTTTGGGGGGAGAAATATAGACTTGTCCCCATACACTGGGGATGAGAACCAGTGGAAGGAGGTAACTTGCTGCAGGACCCAAAATTTGTGAACACCGCTTAACCTCTTCAAAAAGGAGGGTACGGGCATATAGCACGGTGTGCCTTGACTTGCAAGTAAACCAGGCAGGAAAAAGGTCCGTGTGCTACAGGTGCATCAGAAACTGAAATAGTTACTTAATTATTTTTTAATATTCAAAGAAAACTCATTGATGTTTGGTTTTGTTGGCAAATCACTTAAAAAATATCCCTCAGCATTTCCAGCCATGGCCATCTTGAAAAAGGGCTGATGATTCAAGCAGTATTTACTTCCTGGAATCTATCTGCCCTTAGCTCAGGCGTGCAGGAAGGTGTGCTTAGCTGTGAAAGCCCCTCCTCTGCTCCTCGAGATGAAAGAAAAAAAAAAGCCAATCTTGGAATATATGACATAATTTGGCCTAGGCCAGAAGCCAGGAAGCAACTGAAATTTTTTTTAAAAAAAGTTAAAAAACGAGTCAATAAAATATACCTTCCTATCTATTTACTAAGACTAGTGGCATACGGATTTTAAATAGTTAATGTTGATTTGGAGAGTTTAGTTCCGCTTTAAACGGGGTACTGAGGTGACTCACATTTGAATAGTACTGTTACCTCTCTTCTTTGTGCTTTGTATAAGTGAAGCTAAACTTTAACTGCTTAAGGACCGCCCCATGCATATAAATTGCGGCAGGGCCACACTTTAGCGCATATTCACATACCTGTACATCATTGTTTCTTCCTGCTCTGGGGCGCGCGTGCGGCCGGAGCCCCGCTCCCGCTGTGATTAGGAGAGGCAGAACGACAGTCTGCCTATGTGAACAAGGCAGATGGCCATTCTGCCAGAGAGGAAAATTAAGATTTTGTGCTTCTGCTAAGCAAAAACACTGATCTCTGCTTTCCTCCAGTGTCAGCACCCCCCCCCCCCCCACAGTTAGAAATCACTCCCTAGGAGAACACTTAACCCTTTGATTGCCCCGGTGTTAACCCCTTTCCTGCCAGTGTCATTTATACAGTGACAGTGATTTTATTTTTAGCACTGATCACTGTATTGGTGTCACTGGTCCCCAGCAAGTGTCACTTAGTATCAGATTTGTCCGCCGCAATGTCGCAGTCTCAACGCTGATCAACACTATTACTAGTAAAAGCAATAAAAATAAAAGTCCAGAAATCTATCCCATTGATTGTAGACGCTATAATTTTTACACAAACCAATCAATATCTGCTTATTGGGATTTTTTTTACCAAAAATATGTAGCAGAATTCATATTGGCCTAAATTGATGAGGAAATTAGATTTAACATTTTTATTGGATATGTTTATAGCAGAAAGTAAAAAATATTGTTTTTTTTTTCAAAATTGCCAGCCTTTTTTTGTTTATAGGGCAAAAAATAAAAATCCGCAGGGGTGATCAAATACCACCAAAATAAGCTCTGTTTGTTGGGAAAAAAAGGACATCAATTTTATTTGGGGACAGCAGCGCATGACCATGCAATTGTCAGTTAAAGCAACGCAGTGCTGTATCGCAAAAAATGGCCTGGTCAGGAAAGGGGTAAAACCTTTGGGATCGGAAGTGGTTAATAGAAGATAATTCAATTGTATTGACCACAAAACAAAAAAGTTGCTTGTATTTGCTTAGTGACTTAAAATTCTTGCGAATCATTAAAACAAAGATGAAATACAAGAAACTTAAATAGTCTCACAGCGGGCATTATTTTCATGGCAGTGTCATTGTCACCATGCCACCAACAGCAGACAATGCAGATAAGTGAAGCTTGGCTGGGCTGACTTAACCATATATGGAAGCACAGACCCTAGAATGCAGCCTGTTATCTGGTTGTCACAGACAGCAGAGTGCTCCTGGTTCTCAGATATGGCCGGCTACAAATAAGTGCATTTATTATCTATTAGTAGCCCATCGCTCTTCTCTTTCCTTCCTCATTCTATTTTGTCTTCGCCACCTTCTCATTTACAAGACTGCATATCATTAGCCAATACTCTGCCAAGCTGACCCTGTGACCAAAGTAAATGTACAAAGCATGTGGCAAATGCCTTAAAGGATAACTCAATTTTTATTTAAAAAAAATGCCAAAAACTAATTTATATAACATATACAATTGCTACACAAGGCATATTGTAATTTAATGTTTTTTTTAAAAAGACCTTTCCTTTTCAATCTGCAGCTGCTGTTTTTTCTATATATTTGAATGCAACATGGCAACCTGGATGTGTTTTGTCCACTGCTTGTATACAGAATACCCCCAGAAATTTAATTCTCCTACTTTTGTGATTGGCTCACAATTTTTTTAGAAGTTTGCAAAAGCCAATTTTTAGGCATCCGCTGTAATAGGAATTTATGTTTTGATGAGATACTCCCCAATGTTTACATACTTCTAAAGGGATGCAGACCCTGAAACTCTCCTCATTAGAACAATGAAAGTTCACCAGCTGATTATAACAAACTAGTCCCTCCGATTCAGATTCTATCTGCAAAGGACATTGTGAAACAAGTAGCTATTTCATCAGAGCAGAAAAGTATAAAGGTAGTGTAGCCTAGACCAGGGGAGGGCTGGCAGCCTTAGGCCTGGGGGGCAAGTCCAGTCAAGTGGCCCATTGAACCATCAACGCAGCCTGATCAGTGCCCATCAACGTAGCCTAACCAGTGCAGACAGTGCCCATCAGTGAAGCCTCATCAGTGCCCATCAACGCAGCCTGATTAGTGTCCACCAGTGCAGACAGTGCCCATCAGTGCGGCCTAATCAGTGCCCATGGGATGTGGGGGGTCAGCTGGGGGTGTCAGGGTCTGTCTCACCTCAGTAGGCCCTTGCACTGTGCACGGCCTCTTCGAGGGGGTTATTATGACAACTTCCAAGCTGCCTCTCTGCTTGTCTCTTGTTCAAAGACTCCGGGAGTATAGTGGAGAGAGGTAAGCTCAGCTGCCTGCTCATCTCACTCAAAGTAGGCTGCAGTGCTGCTCTCTCAGACATGTCTTCTCTCTCATTTAAGAGGGTAAATTATATTATCTAAAGAGAAAAGTGAAAATGAAAAATGTTGGCCCATGTAGCCCACATTGCAGCCCCATACAACTAAACAACCTCTGTGTGTGGGTGCCACTGGAGGTCCAGAATTATTTTCCAATTGCCCATCAGTGCAACCTGATCAGTGCCCATCAATACAGCCTGATCAGTGCAGACAGTGCCCATCAGTGCAGCCTGATCCGTGCCCATCAGTGCAGCCTGATCAGTGCCCATCAATGCAGCCTCACCAGTGCAGACAGTGCCTATCAGTGCAGCCTCATCAGTGCCCATCAGTGCAGCCTCACCAGTGCAGACAGTGCCCATCAGTGCAGCCTGATCAGTGCCCATCAACGCAGGCTGATCAGTGCCCATCAATGCAGCCTCACCAGTGCAGACAGTGCCCATCAGTGCAGACTGATTAGTGCCCATTAACGCAGCCTCACCGGTGCCTATCATAGCAGCCTCACCGGTGACCATCTAGGCAGCCTCACTAGTGCCCATCAATGCAGCCTCCCTGCAGCCTCACTAGTGCCCATCAATGCAGCCTCACTAGTGCCCATCAATGCAGCCTCATTGGTACCCATCAATGCAGCCTCATTGGTACCCATCAATGCAGCCTCACCAGTGCCCATCAGCACAGCCTCACCAGTGCCCGACAACGCAGCCTCACTATTGCCTATCAATGCAGCCTCACCAGTGCACCTTATCAGTGCAGCTTATCAGTGGCCATCAGTGCGGCCTCATCAGTGCACATAGCATATCAGTGCTGCCTTATCAGTGCAGCTTAAGGTTACTTTCACACTGAGGAGCTTTGCAGGTGCTATAGCGCTAAAAATATCGCCTGAAAAGTGCCCTGAAAGCGCCTCTCCTTTCACTCCAGTGTGAAAGCCGGAAGGCTTTCACACTGGAGCGGTGCGCTGACAGGACGGTAAAAAAAGTCCTGCAAGCCGCATCTTTGAGGCGCTGTAGGAGCGGTGTATACACCGCTCCTAAAGCGCCCCTGCCCATTGAAATCAATGGGCAGCGCCGCTGAACTGTCAGCAAAGCGCCGCTGCTGTGGCGCTTTGCGGGCGGTTTTAACTCTTTTTCGGCCGCTAGTGGGGGTTAAAAGTGCCCTGCTAGCGGCTGAATAGCGCAGCAAAAACGACAGTAAAGCGCCACTAAAAATAGTGGCGCTTTACTGCTGATGCCTCAGTGTGAAAGTAGTCTTAGGCTGGGTTCACACTGATGCTACACGACTGTCATATGACTTTGCTCTGCGACATCAGTCCTACATCGGTCCTACATTGGTCCGACATCCGACTTGAATAAACAGGATACTACTTTGATACAACTTTGTGATAGTCTGACTTGTCTTTTGACCAATCAAAACAATCCCAGTGTGAGATAAATTCCTTTTACTGCTGCTGTAATCACCATGTCGGATGTCAAAAGTCGGATGGTAAGGACAAGTATCCTACTTTGATCCGACTTCAATGATATTCAATGGGCTGAAGTAGGATCAAAGTCGGACCAAAGTAGTACAGGGAGCATTTTCAAAGTCGGACCGACTTGTGTCGGACCAGTTAAGACGGCTCTCATAGGGAAACATTGATTTTCACACGTCATGCGACATGAGCTCCCAATGTCGGAGCGTTTGTCGGACCAGTGTGAACCCAGCCTCAGAGTGCCGCCTAATCAGTGGCAATAAGTGCAGCCTCAACCTCCTTAATGAGTTTGCATTGATTTCAGCATGCATGGAACACTTTGCACATGCTGAAATCAATGCAAACTCATTAACCACTTAAGCCCCGGACCATTTGGTAGCTAAAGGACCAGAGGTGAATTCAGAATTTTGCACTGCGCTGCTTTAACTGTAAATTGTGCGGACATGCAATGTTGTACCCAAACGAAATTTGTGTCCTTTTCTTCCCACAAATAGAGCTTTCTTTTAATGGTATTTGATTGCCTCTGCGATTTTTATTTTTTGCGATATAAACGGAAAAAGACCGAAAATTTTGAAAAAAAATGATATTTTCTACTTTTTGTTATAAGAAAATTCGAATAAACTCAATTGTAGTCATACATTTAGGCCAAAATGTATTCAGCCACATGTTTTTAGTAAAAAAAATGTCGATAAGCGTATATTTATTGGTTTGCGCAAAAGTTATAGAGTTTACAAACTAGGGTACATTTTCTGAAATTTACACAGCTTTAAATTTATGACTGCCTATCTCATTTCTTGAGGTGCTAAAATGACAGGGCAGTACAAAACCCCCCCAAATGACCCCATTTTGGAAAGTAGACACCCCAAGGAAATTGCTGAGAGGCATGTTGAGCCCATTGAATTTTTTATTTTTTTTGTCCCAAGTGATTGAATAATGACTAAAAAAAAAAAAAAAAATACAAAAAGTTGTCACTAAATGATATATTGCTCACACATGCCATGGTTATATGTGGAATTTCACCCCAAAATACATTTTGCTGCTTCTCCTGAGTACGGGGATACCACATGTGTGGGACTTTTTGGGAGCCTAGCCGCGTACGGGACCCCGGAAACCAAGCACCGCCTTCAGGATTTCTAAGGGCGCAAATTTTTGATTTCACTCCTCACTACCTATCACAGTTTCGAAGGCCATAAAATGCCAAAATAGCACAAAACCCCCCCAAATGACCCCATTTTAGAAAGTAGACACCCCAAGGAAATTGCTGAGAGGCCTGTTGAGCCCATTGAAATTATTTTTTTTTGTCCCAAGTGATTGAATAATGACAAAAAATAAATAAAAAAATTACAAAAAGTTGTCACTAAATGATATATTGCTCACACATGCCATGGTTATATGTGGAATTACACCCCAAAATACATTTTTCTGCTTCTCCTGAGTACGGGGATACCACATGTGTGGGACTTTTTAGGAGCCTAGCCGCGTACGGGACCCCGAAAACCAAGCACCGCCTTCAGGATTTCTAGGCACAAATTTTTGATTTCACTCCTCACTACCTATCACAGTTTCGAAGGCCATAAAATGCCAAAATTGCACAAAACCCCCCCAAATGACCCCCTTTTGGAATATAGACACCCCAAGCTATTTGCTGAGAGGAATGGCGAGTATTTTACAGCTCTCATTTGTTTTTGAAAATGAAGAAAGAAAATATATATATATATATTTTTTTTTTCAATTTTCAAAACTTTGTGACAAAAAGCGAGATCTGCAAAATACTCACAATACCTCTCAGCAAATAGCTTGGGGTGTCTACTTTCCAAAATGGGGTCATTTGGGGAGGTTTTGTGCCATCTGGGCATTCCATGGCCTCCGAAACTGTGATAGGCAGTGAGAAGTGAAATCAAAAATTTACACCCTTAGAAAGCCTGAAGGCGGTGATTGGTTTTTGGGGTCCCGTACATGGCTAGGCTCCCAAAAAGTCTCACACATGTGGTATCCCCGTACTCAGGAGAAGCAACAGAATGTATTTTGGGGTGTAATTCCACATATGCCCATGGCATGTTTGAGCAATATATCATTTAGTGACAACTTTGTGCAAAAAAAAAAAAAAAAATTGTCGTTTTGTCCGCAACTTGTGTCAACATATAAAATATTCCATGGACTCGACATGCCTCTCAGTATATAGCTTGGGGTGTCTACTTTCCAAAATGGGGTCATTTGGGGGGGTTTTGAACTGTTCTGGCATTTTATACACAACATTAGGAAGCTTACATCCACTCTTCTAACCACTTGAAGACAAAGCCCTTTTTGATACTTTTTGTTTACATGAAAACATTTTTTTTTTGCAAGAAAATTATGTTGAACCCCCAAACATTATATATATTTTTAAAGCAAAGGCCCTACAGATTAAAATGGTGGGTGTTGCATTTTTTTTTTCCACACAGTATTTGCACAGCGATTTTTCAAACGCATTTTTGGGTTAAAAAATACACTTTTTTAAATTTTAATGCACTAAAACACACTATATTGCCCAAATGTTTGATGAAATAAAAAAGATGATCTTAGGCCGAGTACATAGATACCAAACACGACATGCTTTAAAATTTCGCACAAACGCGCATTGGCGACAAACTACATACATTTTTAAAAGCCTTTAAAAGCCTTTACAGGTTACCCCAGTAGATTTACAGAGGAGGTCTACTGCTAAAATTACTGCCCTCGATCTGACCTTCGCGGTGATACCTCACATGCATGGTGCAATTGCTGTTTACATATGACGCCAGACCGACGCTTGCGTTCGCCATTGGGCAAGAGCAGGGCAGGACAGGGGTGCTTTTTTTTTTAATTTTTTTTTTATTATTAATTTTGCTTTTTTATTTTATTTTTAAATTGTTCCTTCCAAGTATTTTTTTTTTTTTTATCATTTTTATTGTTATCTCAGGGAATGTAAATATCCCCTATGATAGCAATAGGTAGTGACAGGTACTCTTTTTTTGAAAAAACTGGGGTCTTCTAGACCCTAGATTTTTCCTCTGCCCTCAAAGCATCTGACCACACCAAGATCGGTGTGATAAAATGCTTTCCCAATTTCCCAATGGCGCTTTTTATATCCGGGGGGGCATTCCCTCCCACTGCTTGTAAAAGCAGTCCAGAGGCTAATTAGCCGCTAGGATTGCTTTTACATGAAAGCCGGCCGCAGGCGGAAAAGAATGATACCAAGATGATACCTAAACCCGCAGGCATCATTCTGGTATAAACATTCAAAGTCCAGCAACATACCAGTACGTTGCTGGTCCTTGTTGGACATGTATTGTAATCTTTTTATTTCATGCAGCCAGTTGGCTGAACGAAAAAAGAGATTGATCGGTGGGTATGCCCACCATTAGAATACCGCCCTTCATCCACCCACTTCCAATGATGGGCATACACGCACCATTTATATATGCCGAAGCATGGGGGCATCCTCCCGCAAAAAAGTTATGCCGCACACACATGGTCGGACTTTTCCACGGGCAAGCCTCCGTCGGAATTTCGACCGTATGTACGCGGCATTAGGAGAAAAATCGCTCCTCCGCCCCTGCTGCCCCAATGCTTCGGCATATTTGCTTTTTTTTTTTAACTGTGGTGGTGAAATCACCTCCTACAGCACTGGAGTCGCAGGGATCAGGCCTGTCTCTGCGAACGCTGCAGTTATGTGTGTTTTTGTTTTGTAAGTGACAGTGATCGATCGATACTGCACTTGGGTGGCCTGGGCTGGACGGAGGGGCAAAACGCAGGTGCCAGCAGGTATCTGGGCTGATCCCGCTAACACTGCATTTTTGGGAACCCTAAACTGCTGGGGACGCTAGTATAGATCTGATCAGATCAGATATTGATCTGTTCAGATACTATACCACTAAGGGGGGTGTATGCTTCACGCGTGGGTGTTAGCGTTACTGGCACTAACCTGACGCTGCCTGGGGTGTGACTCAGACCCTCTCTGACGCTAAAACCTAATTGATATCACCCGCCGGGCGATCAGGGGGTTAAACCTTTATTGGGTTATATACACGGCGGGTGCCCTGACACTATAAAAAGCAAACTAACTAACCAGCGTCACCCGTAACACTTATATGGTGATCACTGGTGAAAGGGTTAACTAGGGGCAATCAGGGGGTTAAAACCTTTATTAGATAATATATGGGGGTACCTGACGCTATAAAAACCTGTGGCGAACCTAAAAAAAATTACCAGCTACCTATCTGCATCACCGACACTAATGCCCCATACACACGATCGTTTTTCATGCCGTTAAAAATGCCATTAAAAAAAATGGCCATTAAAAATGATCGTGTGTAGGCTCCAGAGCATTTTTAACGACGTGAAAAACGGCCATTAAAAATTTCGAACATGCTCTCTTTTTTCACGTCGTTTTTCATGTCGTTTTTTTTAACGACGTGAAAAACGATAGTGTGTATGCTTTAACGACGTGAAAAAAAACGCGCATGCTCAGAATCAAGTATGAGACAGGAGCGCTCGTTCTGGTAAAACTAGCGTTCGTAATGGAGATAGCACATTCGTCACGCAGTCACGGACTGAAAAGCACGAGACTGAAAAGAGCGAATCATCGCTCAACAAACTTTACTAACATGAAGGGTGGCGCCATTCGAACGGAACTTCCCCTTTGTAGTGCCGTCGTACGTGTTGTACGTCACTGTGCTTTGCTTGATCGTTTTTTTAAATGATCGTGTGTACGCAAGACAGGCTTGAGAGGAAACATGAAAAAAAACGACGTGAAAAACAGCAAGAAAAAAAATGGCATGAAAAACGATCGTGTGTATGGGGCATAAGACAGCGTTTAGAAAAACGATTGCTTAGCGACAGTGGTGATAGGGGATGAAAGGGTTACCTGGGGGGGCGATCAAGGGGGTTAAACCTTTATTAGATAATATATTGGGGTACCTGACGCTATAAAAACATGCGGCGAACCTAAAAAAAATTACTGGCTACGATCTGCATCACCGACACTAAGACAGCGTTTAGAAAAACAATTGCTTAGCGACAGTGGTGATAGGGGGTGAAAGGGTTACCTGGGGGGCGATCAAGGGGGTTAAACCTTTATTAGATAATATATTGGGGTACCTGACGCTATAAAAACCTGCGGCGAACCTAAAAAAAATTACCGGCTACCGATCTGCATCACAGACACTAAGACAGCGTTTAGAAAAACGATCGCTTAGTGACAGTGGTGATAGGGGGTGAAAGGGTTACCTGGGGGGCGATCAAGGGGGTTAAACCTTTATTAGATAATATATTGGGGTACCTGACGCTATAAAAACATGCGGCGAACCTAAAAAAAATTACTGGCTACGATCTGCATCACCGACACTAAGACAGCGTTTAGAAAAACAATTGCTTAGCGACAGTGGTGATAGGGGGTGAAAGGGTTACCTGGGGGGCGATCAAGGGGGTTAAACCTTTATTAGATAATATATTGGGGTACCTGACGCTATAAAAACCTGCGGCGAACCTAAAAAAAATTACCGGCTACCGATCTGCATCACAGACACTAAGACAGCGTTTAGAAAAACGATCGCTTAGTGACGGTGGTGATAGGGGGTGAAAGGGTTTCCTTGGGGGTCGATCAAGGGGGTTAAACCTTTATTAGATAATATATTGGGGTACCTGACGCTATAAAAACCTGCGGCGAACCTAAAAAAAATTACCGGCTACCGATCTGCATCACAGACACTAAGACAGCGTTTAGAAAAACGATCGCTTAGTGACAGTGGTGATAGGGGGTGAAAGGGTTACCTGGGGGGCGATCAAGGGGGTTAAACCTTTATTAGATAATATATTGGGGTACCTGACGCTATAAAAACATGCGGCGAACCTAAAAAAAATTACTGGCTACGATCTGCATCACCGACACTAAGACAGCGTTTAGAAAAACAATTGCTTAGCGACAGTGGTGATAGGGGGTGAAAGGGTTACCTGGGGGGCGATCAAGGGGGTTAAACCTTTATTAGATAATATATTGGGGTACCTGACGCTATAAAAACCTGCGGCGAACCTAAAAAAAATTACCGGCTACCGATCTGCATCACAGACACTAAGACAGCGTTTAGAAAAACGATCGCTTAGTGACGGTGGTGATAGGGGGTGAAAGGGTTTCCTTGGGGGTCGATCAAGGGGGTTAAACCTTTATTAGATAATATATTGGGGTACCTGACGCTATAAAAACCTGCGGCGAACCTAAAAAAAATTACCGGCTACCGATCTGCATCACAGACACTAAGACAGCGTTTAGAAAAACGATCGCTTAGTGACAGTGGTGATAGGGGGTGAAAGGGTTACCTGGGGGGCGATCAAGGGGGTTAAACCTTTATTAGATAATATATTGGGGTACCTGACGCTATAAAAACCTGCGGCAAACCTAAAAAAAATTACTGGCTGCCGATCGGCATCACTGACGCTAAGACAGCGATCAGAAAAATGATCGCTAAGCGACAGTGGTGATAGGCGGTGAAAGGGTTATCTGGGGGGTGATCAGGGGGTTAAACCTTTATTAGGGGGGTTAGGGGGCTACACTGGACCTAAGACTAAACTTTGGTGACACTTTTACAGTCACAAATGTCACTGATTGCAGTGATCACTAAATAAATGGTCACTGCAATCAGTGACACTGTGACTGGGGGCTGGGGGGGGTGATCTGGGGGGTGATCTGGGGTGTCTGGGGGGGCCTGGGGGGGCGATTTATGTCCCTATGTGTCCTGGTGTCAGTGTAGTGTTGTGTGCACTGACCTGATGTCTTCTCTTGTACGGCGCTCGGTATATGTGAGCGTCGCACCAGAGATGACATCACTTCCTCCTGCTCCCTCTGTCTGACACAGACAGAGGGGGCATTTCCATTCGCCGGGAGCGATCGCAAGGGGTGGCCAGAAACGAATGGCTGCCCCCTCATCCCGGAACGCTCCCGGACACTTAGCCACCGCTCACTGTACAGAAGGGGGGTCCGATTGGACCCCCCAACTATACAAAGGCAATCACGTATGCTCTACGTGATTGTGCCTGTCGGTGCCATTCTGCCGACGTATATATACAGTGAGCGGTCGTTAAGTGGTTAAACAGACCACATTCATTGAAAGTTCATTAATATACAGATTATGATTTTGCAATAAAGTGATCCATGCTGCAAACTCATTAAACAGTCTCCACCTTCAGTGAAAGTTCATGTTCTGCAAAGTTTGCAGAACATGAACTTTCACTGAAGGTAGACTGTTTAATGAGTTTGCAGCATGGATCACTTTATTGCAATATCGTGACCTGTATATCATGATAAGAGTATTTTATTAAATTTTACCTGCTGTCCTTGCCAGGGGGTTCCCCTCATGCTCCTCTCTCTCCTCCTTCTCCTGTCATCATACAGACCCCTCCCCAAGAGACGATGCATTGAACAAAAGCCGCACGGAGGAGGGTGGGCAGAGCTTTAGGCTCCGCCTCCGCCTGTCCAATTATCTACAGCCAGTCAGTCACCGGCCGCTTATGGAGGCGTGAGCGGCTCCGCACTACCCCGCCCCCACCCCCGCAAAGCACGCCACCGCCGCCCATACATAATACTACACACGCAAGTACCGCTGCAGCAAGCCGGCCGCTGCACTGTGACTGCACAGACTGAAAAAAAAGGAACACAGGCTGAGGCAGTGCCGCGGCCGTTTTAACGATAACGTAGGCGGCCTGGGGGGAAATCTCCACCTTTCCCCCTGCCCCAGCCCGCCCCTGACCTAGACTGCAGCAACAATATAGAACTTTACAGACATGGCTGCAGAAGGAGCTGCACTGACAGAGACTTAAAGTGTTACTAAATCCTGGACCCTGCATTCACTATATCTGGTCTCCCACAGAACATGGAAATGCAATCGTTTTAGTAAATATAAACTGCTAAACACCTTTTTTCATTAGCAGTCTTGTGACTTCTATCAGTGACTGGTTAAAGCTTGTAGGAGAAGTTTTCATTCTACTCTCACTGTGCTGCTTGACGCATGATTCTCGCTGATTGGCCCTGTGCTGGTCACATGCACCCCCCCTCCCCCCAGAAAAATAAAACTCTAGCAATACATACCAAACTGAGCATGTTCAGCTTGTACTCTAGCCTCTGTTCTATCAAACGATGAGTTGGGGGGCTGTGGAAGAAGGGGGGGGGGGGAACAGAGAAGACAGGATCAAACAGCCTTTTTACACAATGCAGAGGATTAACCCCTTAGCTTTCACAGGGAGTATAAAAAGCATTATTTACTGCATATACTGACAGACTGATTTTACTGTTGTGCGTTTAGTAACACTTTAAACTGGATTATAGTTTGTTCTTTAACTTTAACTACCAGTTACACTGTGGTGTGCAGGAAGGGGAGAGTTTTTAACTATTCTTTTACCTAAAAAGAAGAAGGGACATTCTGCAGGCAAACAGGCTGAGTGGACAGTGACACCTGAGAGCAGTAGAGAGGGAGTGGCAGCCATTCTGGAGCATTGAAGTGAGCCCTGGATGCTGGAGCCTGCTATTTAGGTAAAGACACTGTAGAACATGTCAGAAAGGCACCCTTTATGTAGTATAGGGAAAAATATCCCTTGCTGACTCTGAGCTGCTGAGCGGCCGCTGGTCAACCCTGCACTAGACCTTTAGGCCCTGTTCACAAAAGGCAATTTGAAATCGCAGGAAGAACACGCAACATGCTATTAGGTGCCATTAGGTGCCATTATTCTTAATAGCACCCCAAAAGGGGCAGTTCAAAATTGCGCTAAGCTTATCACCCAAAAAGGAGCAGAGGCTTCTTTTAGGTGACAAATGCAAATAGGGCAGCTCTTTGAAGAGAATGGGCTGCCCCATTCTACATGTAAATCGTGCTTTAAAAATCGCAAGTGAGTACCGGTAAGTTCATTCCCGCTATGTGAGATATGAATGGAGCCTTATAACAGAAAGACAGAGTTGCCTGCTGGAAATACTGTGTTATTATCTGCCTACCCCCAGCGCCCCAACATCATGTTTTGGACCCCAAACTGCTGGCCGAAGGAATAAAGTAGGCTATTAACAACTGCTGAACTGATGGTATTAGGGGGTTATATTTTATACCTATCATTTTGGTGCAGCACATTCCTGCTCTTGTTTAATCATTGCAATGTATTTCTCCAACTTCCTAATCTTTGAAGTAGATTCTGCTTGCTGTTTATGCAATATTTTCTTCTGGTTGTAATTTACTACTGTTTAACCATTTACTGTATTATTTTGGGTGCCTATACACTCAGCACATGTCATGGGGGGAGTATATCAAGATATCTGCAATAAATATTAGTCACCCACCAAGTGTGTCAGAGTATTGTGTTATTCATGGAGTCGTGGGCATAAAAACAGGAGACCCAACACTTCAAGCAGCTCTTTGAGGGTATGCTCTACAGTAGGAATCTGCAATAAAGTTTGCTTAAACCCCTGCAACGTACACTGATCACCCAGAGGGGATTGTTTTTCCCAACAAAAGTGGAGACACACCTTTGGCTAGGTTTCCATCTAAGCATTTCCTGTGTGCCATGTTTGCACGGGCATAGCAGCCCGTTCATTTGAATGGGCTGCTGTACCTGCAGAAAATGCAGGAAAAAGGTCCCTTTATTTTTTTCAAAACTGCTGCTGCGTGGAAACTGCATGGTGCTTTTGCACCATGTGGTTTCATTAACCCGAAAACGCACTGAGTTTTCAGAAGCGTGGGGGTGTCATTAGGAATTATTGGCCCAAAACATTTTTTGGGCACACCACCACTTAGTTGCCAAATTTTCATGGGCTGGAGCATACACTCCATAATAATCCACAATTATTAATAAATACAGCAAATGTGCAAGTGCCTGCATACATCATAGGGGCAAAATACATTTGGTTGCCCATGCACGATCAGTGATCAGCATTCCTTTCTCATGCAACTTCCCTATTTCACAATGGGAACAACCCTTTCAGATTCTACCTGTTGGGGATATAGAGGAGCAAAGAGCAACCAGGCAGGCACAATACCTCTTTATGATTACCACTGAATCTAAATAACTGGATTCAGCCTACCTAGAGACATAAGCAGTGGGATGGGGGACACCTGCTTTTCATAAGGTGGCTTAAGGTGGTTGGATCCATTAATAGATTTACATCAGTCAATGGTGTCAGAAGTAGATTTCCATTTAAAATGATAACCTGCTTTAAACTGAAGCATTTTATTGTACAAGGGATGGGTCCTGAAAGGCAGGTACATTTCCCCATTATTTGGGTTGTGGTCCCCTTAAGGGGGGGGGGTTTGAATGTAGTTTTGGAGTACTTAGGGGTTCTCACCCATGCAGAATGAGGGGTTCTGAATAAAAAGGGATAAACTGACTTATACTTGCCCAAGATAGGTAAGTCCTTACATGGGATCCAGAATTTGGAGACTCAAAGAGACTTTGGGTGGGAAAAAGGCTGTAACTCTGATTACAGGGACTTTGATCCTGAAAGGATTAACTCTGCAGGAGAGGCCTGAAAAGAAACAGAAAGGAGTCAGCAGTGTCTGCAAGGTGGAGTAATGTAGGACATGGTCGTGTGAGAAGCAAGGACTGTCTTGTGACTGAGGTACTGTTGCTAGTGACCTGACCGTTGAACCCCTGGAGCAGATGAGGGCGTAACCTGGTTATGGGGCAAGCTTTTGTGGGCAGTGAGCCTAAGGTTTGATTTGCACCAGAAGTGTTCTGTGTTTAGTTTATGCTGCGATCAAGCTGTTTTGTTTTCCTTTTGACAAATCAAATAAAAGACTGCTTTGCTTTTACCAACATGGCTTGCTGGGGATCCCAGCTACCCCAATATTACATTATATAAATACTATGGTCATTTGATCGTGACAGCTGCTGTGATAGACAGGTAATAAAGTTCTGGAGATACCTTTATGAAAGCTAAGTTAACTTCTGAACCTCTCCACGTTAACAGGGATTTGTAAAACAGGATCAATATGTGGGCCCATCATATGTAATTTCTGCTCTTTTAAAACCCACTTACACCATGAAAACCAAACCAAATTATAAGTTAGTGTAGCGGGTATTTAAATTTGAGGGGGGGAGTATCTGGGTTAATTAACCCAGATGTACTAATTGTTAGGGAATCTGAGAATCCCTTTTGTGGTTCTTGGAGGACTCTGGTGGTGCAAGGTTCCCTGTGGCCTGCAGGTGGCGTTGTCGCCCTGGGCCGGAGTTGAACCTGCACCGCAAGACTGTACCTTTTTGTCCTTTCCTGGCGCCGGTACAGCGGGGCGGGGAACCCACTGTGACACAAAGGGAGAGGAGATAAAAGGGGCAGACGCCCTGACCTCGGAGTTCAGAGTTGGAGGACGCGGCCGCACCCAGGCACCCTCGGCCTGGGTGCTGGCATTCCGGAGATCCGGGCCCAGGTGCCCTTGACCTGGCCGGAGCGAGGGATGGAGTCCATCCCAGGCACCTTAAGCCTGGGGTGAGGTACTATGGCCAAGGCCTGGGGCCCAGTAACTTCGACTGGGTTCCGTGAGGGTGGAGGAGTCTGAGGGGCCCTAAGGTGTTGGGACCCGTATCTGAGGCGAGGAGGCCGGGGAGTGTAACCCTTCCGGATAGCCCAGTACAGCATTAATCCGGTGACGGCAGGGCCTCTGGTAACTCCCTTGGAGGGATGTCTTCCCCCTGACAGGGGCTGCAAGGTAGCGAAGCTAACTCCAGTTCCTGTTCACTAGAGTCGCTGGAAGAGACTCTGAAGCCAAAAAGTCCATTTAACAGCCACTGTGCTTAGCAACCGTTGGTGAAACCTCAACGGTTTAGTTTCTTTGAGGATTGTGCCTTGACCTACTCCCCACCAATACTGAACTTTTCTATGGGTCTCAAACTGTCTGCTCGCAAAGGACTATTTGTTTGCCAATATGGAATAAATAAGTGTTGGACCTTTTCAGTGTGTGGTACTCCAATTACTGCAACAGTAAGCAACAGACAGCATGGATTCATGAAAGACAGAAGTTGTCAGACAAACCTGATTTCTTTTTATGAAGAGGTAAGTAAAACCTTGGACAGCGGGGTGGCTGTGGACGTGGTATACTTGGATTTTGCAAAAGCATTCGATACAGTTCCCCACACACGGCTCATGTGCAAGGTAAAGTCTACAGGATTGGAAATATCAGTTTGTAAATGGATAGAAAACTGGCTAAAAGACAGAATTCAGAGAGTAGTGGTTAATGATTCTTAAGCCTCGTACACACGGCCGAGAATCTCGTCGTTAAAAACACGTCGTTTTTTTTCGACGAGATCCTTGGACAAGAAACTTGTCCCGGCCGAGTGTACACACGCTCATTTCAAAGAACCTGCGGTTCTTTGAATGGAGCGAACACGGTGACGTAATCGAATACGACGAGCATGCGCTCGTCACATTCGATGCCGTCGCCGCCATCTTGGTACACCCTACCTATGCCTATGAAGCTACCGCGCATGCGTCAAAGTCATTTCACGCATGCGCGGGCTTCCCGGAGGACAGGTAAGTGTACACACACACAATTTTCTCGTCGAGAAACAGGCTGACGAGAATCTCGACGAGAAAATAGAGAGCAGGTTCTCTATTTTCTCGTCGAGATTCTAGTCGGTTTTCTTGACGAGAAACCATACACACGAACAAATTGCTCGGCAAGAAATCTCTGCCAGCAAGTTTCTTGCTGGTTCTTGCCGAGAAACTCGGTCGTGTGTACGAGGCATTACTCTTAGTGGTCCAAGATTATCAGTGGTGTACCCCAAGGTTCAGTGCTGGGACCCTTACTTTTTAATATCTTTATAAATGATATTGGGTCTGAGATCAAAAGTAAAATTTCTGTCTTTGCAGATGACGCCAAGCTATGCAGTGGAATAACGTCCTTACAGCATGTCACCAATTTACAAGCCGACCTCAATGCTCTGTCTAATTGGGCGACTATGTGGCAGATGAGGTTTAATGTTGATAAATGTAAAGTTATGCACTTGGAGGCTAAGAATATGAATGCAGTTCCGCACTCAGCCGGCAGACGCACAGGCCGCATTTCAAGCCTCGGACTCGAGTTTGGCGCTCCCCGCGGTTCCCCCCTCTGCCTCCGCAAGCTTCCCAGGTATGTCTGCAGGATATCCCCCTCCCCCACTGAGTATGGCCGACCTGCAGCAGGTGGCCCAGGACATTAAGATCTCCCTACTCGCGGCGGTCTCCGACCTGAAAGGCGAGATTAGAGCAGTGGCTACCAGGCTGGAACACGTGGAGTCGACCGCCATGACGCACGGGGCGGCCATCCACCAAGTCCAACGGGCCTCCACCTCTCAGGCACAACACCTCATGGACATGCACCGTCACATGGAGGACTTAGACAATAGGGGTCGCAGGCGTAACCTGCGTATTAGGGGAATACCTGAATCGGTGGAGGGGCCCCAATTACAAATGGCAGTCTGGGCCGTTTTTAATACCCTGCTGGGCAGGCCGCCTGATGCCCCAGTAGAGATGGAGAGGTGCCACAGAGCACTTAGGCCCAGGGGCAGAGATACGGACCCCCCTAGGGACATTGTGTGTTGCCTGGTGAATTTCATCCAGAAGGAGGACATACTGCGCTTAGCTCGTAATCAGGCAAATCTGGAGTATGAGGGGGCACGCATACAGTTGTTCCAGGATCTCTCAGCTATTACTCTACAACATAGAAGAGACCTACGCCCTCTGCTACAAGTCCTGCGGGACAGGCGTATCCCATATCGCTGGAAGTTCCCCTTCTGCCTTCAGGCGACAGCTGGGAACCGTACCGCCTTTCTGAGGATACCAGCTGACTTGCAGCAGTTTTGTGACACCCTAGGTATCCCTGAGGTCAGTGTTCCTGACTGGTATGGTTCCTTTCTGCAGCAAGAGCCCTGGATTTCCACCCGACCCAGCGAAACCCCACGGTCGCAAAGGCATCGGCAAAGGAGGCGCAGATCTTCGGACGCCCCCTCGCCACGGGAGCGAGGGGACATGGAGACGGATGAAAGCCCGCGAGCGTCGCCGTCATCTGCCCGGCGAAAGACGGATCACTGAAGATACTGAGAATGGTCCGCTGAGCTGGTTCCTGACTCCCCCTCCCCCCTTCTTTTTTGAACTCATTCTCCCCTGATGTTGATCAAACAGGCCTCATCACTATTACCTACACGGTTCCCCTTACATTCCCTTCCAGGAAGCTATGATCACCATTTTGCCCTGAAGAGAGTATAGCAGGTGTCCGCTACGCAGCCTGCATTATCTGTCATGTACTATGTTTGTTTGCTTTTGACAAGTGGTTTAGCCCCAGGCTTTGGGGTCCCTGATTATGTGAGATATTGTTACTGTTACTCTGCGTTTCCCCTCCCCAGGCTTTGGAGCACTATGGAGAGGAGGTTGGCTTTTACCTCTTAGTCTCGCTATTCCTCCTGGCTGCAACGTATGTCTGTCCACCTGCTTGGGGCATTTGTTCCATGGGGGGTCATAGCCTGCTTCTCAAGTCATATGCCTTTACACTGTTTGCCCTCCTTGACGAAGATTTGCTAGATTGTGACACTCTGCTGGACGGACAATGCCTAGAGGCTGCGGGTTTGCTGTCAAATGTTCAGATGATGTTTGCTATACTCGCATTTGGAATGACAATTTACCTTGACCCACGTTATAGGAGTCCCATGTCCCCCTTCCCTTTCCCCCCTCCCTCTCCCCTTCCCCCTCCCTACTCTCCTTCCCCTTCCCCCTCCTCTCCTTTTTCCCTTCCCCCTCCCCCTCCATCCAAATTTCTCCCCTCCCTCTCCCCCTATTTCCTTCCACCCTTCCCGTCCTTCCCCCTCTACCCCCCTTCTTCGTGTGTTATGTTATCTCTTTATTGTGATATCATCTTGCCTTCTTATACTCAGGGAGATTGCTTCATGCAGCAGTTGTGTTTATGTTTGTTTGAAACATGTAGTAGTAATATTACGGGGGGTTTGCTTTGCTTTAAATCTGCTTTACAGCATGCTTGGGGGGTCTGGAGATTGGCTTATGACTACCCTTTGTTTACATGGATGTCATACACTCGGGACTTCCAGCCATGTCCTTAGTTCTTGGCTGCAGGGTCTTGTCCCAGACGTGGGGGGGTACAGAAATGCGAACCCCTCGTGGGACATGGGCCTGTCAGTTTGTGTGTGAGGGGTGGTGCCCCTGGGGCTGTCACCCTCGTGTTCCCGTTGAGGGTGTACCCTCCCTCTCTTCCTTGTTAGGTTTCCTCGTGGATTTGCTTATTGTT
This sequence comes from Rana muscosa, assembly GCA_029206835.1. Taxonomy (NCBI): domain Eukaryota; kingdom Metazoa; phylum Chordata; class Amphibia; order Anura; family Ranidae; genus Rana; species Rana muscosa. The sequence goes on from CM055118.1 coordinate 568,625,267, forward strand.
TATTGCCATTTTACCTTTCAGTTGGTTTTTAGCAGCCCTGGGGACTTGATTTATTTTTTTTCCTCCTTGGGGATCTAGGGTTGTTGAACAGGGCTCCGCGGCTTCCTCGCACTCCGGGGGCCCCATTATAGTGGATAACCCAGACTGCGAGAGACAGTGTGGAGTACTGCATTTTAGGCGTGAGATATTGAGTACCATGTGTGCGGAACAATCTTAAGATCTCAGTAGCTGTCAGAATTTTTGCTGGGACTTGAGCCCAGCTGTGGGTGGGGGGAGGGGGGGTGCCGCAGGGTGCCCGGTATCTTTGTTATGGATGGGCCTTCGTGGCATGCCTCTGATCCCTGTCCTTTGACTGAAGTGTTTTACCCTGAGCTACCTTTAAGCCGGTGTGGGGGACCTGGGCGGCGGAGTAGGTTGGTTCGTTTAGGTTCTAGACTTCTTCCCCACCCCAAGGGAGGCGGGTTTCCCCTCTTGAACACTCCGGCATATTGTACCATAATCCTATCAATATCTTTCTCATCACTCCCTTATTAGGTAGCATAGCGGGACTACTGCTACCTCCGGTAGTACACGACCACACCCCTAGTTGGGGGTAACTTCCCTATTGTGGAAGAGAGCCCGGGGTTTCTAAGGTCCGGAGACCATCAGAACAGGGTCAAGATAGGTGCTTTTCCTACTTTCCCTGTTATCTTTTCCTTGTTTTTCTTTTTCGTCCCTTTCCCTTCTGTATTTCCCCCCCATCTCCCCTCTCCGTTTAAGGTTACTAGGAGTGGGTGTCACCACACCCGGAATACCCCTATGGCCTCCATCATGCAGTCTTCGGCTCCTCTATCTCTCAAGGTGTTCTCTTTGAATGCCAAAGGCCTCAATATTCCTGAGAAGCATAGCAGCCTTATGGCAGAAGCCCACAGACATAGGGCCCAAGTCATCTTTTTCCAGGAAACCCACTTTAAATCTAGCTCTATTCAACGTCTTACCAATAAGAGATACCCTGACGTTTACCACGCGACCTCTGCTGATTCCAAGACAAAAGGAGTAGCGATACTGATCGCAAAGTCACTCGCATTTCACCTCACTGACCAGGTGGCTGACCCTGAAGGTCGGTTCATTTTCCTGAAAGGAACGTGGAAGGACAGGCCGGTGATGCTTGCGAACATATACTGCCCCAATTCTAGACAAGTCTCCTTTTTGATAGACACGCTTCTGCAACTCACATCGTTCAAGGATGGTGTTTTGATTTTAGGAGGGGACTTTAACATGGCCCTGGACCCAACCCTCGACACTTCCACCGGAACTTCGTCCCTTCCCTTTGCGGCCTTGAGGCAAGCGAAGTTAGGGTTGACCTCTCTCACCCTCCATGACACATGGCGTACCCTTAACCCCCGGGGTAAGGACTACACGTTCTTCTCTCCCCCGCATAATCGTTACTCGCGACTTGATTACCTTTTTATTTCCCAGAAAGACCTGACGTACCTATCTGAGGCAACAATAGAAAACATGGTCCTTTCCGACCACCATCCGGTTACCGTGACCCTACGATTCCCTCAAAGAGAATTGTCCACTAGGATTTGGAGACTAGATGCTTCACTTCTTACTGATGTTGCAGATGTAGCCACCCTCCAACAAGTCATTAGTGACTATTTTCGGCATAACGTCACCCCAGATGTCCCTCCCATGACTCAATGGGAGGCGCATAAGTGTGTAGTGAGGGGACACTTGATTTCAATTGCGGCCCGGAGGAAGAGGGAGCACCAAGCTTTGATTCAGTCCTTGACGGACACGATCCGGAGACTAGAAGTACAGCATAAACGTTCTCTGACACTGCAGGTGGCGACCGAACTGGCAGACACGAGGACTCTTTTACGCGATGAGCTATACAAGCGAGCGCGAAAAAGACAGATGTTGACGCAAAAGTTGTATTATGAGCAAGGCAATAAGCCGGGTAGGTTGCTTGCTAGGCTCACGCAGAAGCGCACTCTTGCTTCTACAATCCACCATATTCGAGATGGTCACGGTGCACTCCATTCTGCACAAATTTAGCCCGAAGGCACTATCTGCGGAAGACCGGCTATCCCTAGAATCCCCTCTGACTTCTGAAGAATGGGTAGAAGCCTTAAAAACCACTAAGCCGGGCAAATGTCCGGGACCTGACGGCTTCTCGACGCAATATTACAAGTCCTTTTCGGACCTTTTGGCGCCGGGATTTCTCAGAGCCTTCAACTCTCTCTCAAGCTCCCCCTGCCAATCCGCTACCCTGCTGGAAGCTTACATAGCGGTAATACCCAAGGCGAATAAAGACCCCGCAGATGTAGCGAACTATAGACCTATCTCGCTCTTGAATACAGATGTGAAACTATTCTCCAAAATCTTGGCGAACAGATTAGTTCACTTTGTGCCGGCCTGGGTGGGTCTTGATCAAGTGGGCTTTGTCCCGGGCAGAGAAGCCAGGGACAACACCATCAAGGCCCTTAATTTGCATCATTGGCTCTCCTCATCCAAAAAAGAAGGTTTTTTCCTGTCCATGGATGCGGAGAAGGCCTTCGATCGAGTGGCCTGGGACTACATGGACTTGACATTGGAAGCCCTAGGATTGGGCTCTACAATGCGGGCTTATATCGGAGCTCTGTACACGAACCCGACTGCTAGAGTTCGAGTCAATGGCCACTTGTCGGAGGCCTTCTCCATCCACAACGGCACCAGGCAGGGCTGTCCTCTTTCCCCCATTCTGTATATCCTCACCCTGGAACCTCTTCTCCGTTGCATCCGGGAGAACCCCAATATCAGGGGCATTGAAATTCAGCAAAGAGAATACAAGCTTGCAGCTTTTGCGGATGACATTCTGCTCTTTCTCTCGTCCCCCTTAACATCCTTGCCTAACTTGATACAAGCCCTTGACCTCTTCAGAACTATTTCGAATCTAAAGATTAATTATTCCAAATCATTCGCCCTCAATGTCTCGTTACCTTCGTATCTTGCTGATCTGTGTCAAGAGAACTTTCCCTTTCGGTGGAAGACGGATGAAATTACCTACCTAGGCATCCGGATTACTGGCCGACTGACAGACCTTTATGGGAAAAACTTTTTGGCAGAGCTGAAAGCTATTGAACAAGATCTCCTTCGGTGGGATGCCCCCACGATCTCCTGGTTCGGGCGAGCTGCCATCTTGAAAATGACGGTGCTTCCCCGCATGCTGTACAAGTTTCAAACAATTCCGATGCACCTGTCACCCTCTTTCTTCGTGACCTATAAGAGAATCTGTAGGAAGTTCCTTTGGAGAGCCAGGGCACCGAGAATCGGATGGGCTAAGTTGGTGCTGCCAAAGTTGGGGGGAGGTATTGGTCTCCCGGACCTACAGAGGTATTACTGGGCTGCTCATCTAGCGCGTATTGTGGACTGGTGGGTACATGCTCGCTGTAAGGGATGGGTTCTCTTGGAGAACCTGATTACGGGAGCAGAGCTGGGTAAGGTCCCATGGTTTACTAGGACGCACTGGACGTCTGACACCCAATTCCACCCCCTTGTGGGTGCTACTCTTTCGGCGTATGAACAGGCCTGTAGGGCTCATGCGGTTTCCGCTACGGATTGCGTGTTGACTCCTATGAGGGGTAATCCAGACTTTGTGCCTGGAATGGATAGATCTTATCTGGCGAGGGAATGGTCACGTTCGGATTTGCAAACCAGACATTGTTTTTCTGGGGACAGATTTCTTGATTATAAAGAACTAGCTTCTTTATCCCCGACCAAGTCCTTCCCCTTTTTGGCTTACCTCCAGATAAAACACTTTCTTGATCACCCTTCTAAGAGAGGATGCTTTACAAAACCGCCTACGGTTTTCGAGTCCTTATGCTCTGGCCCGCCTCCCCAGAGGCATGTGATCTCGCTGCTTTATGCCTCAATGTTTAGAGAACCCTTTGTTTCCATGCAAGCGGAGCACGCCTTTTGGGAGGCGAGGTTAGACAGAACGATTGAGAAGAAAAGCTGGGAACGAGTTCATTGGTTTATCCATAAGGGCTCCCTGAATGTGAATACACAGGAGAATGGGTACAAGATCAGATCGCGGTGGTATAAAACACCTGACCTTCTCCATAAATTTATTCCGAATGTAACTGACCGGTGCTGGAGATGTGGCAAGGACTTGGGCACTTTTCTCCATATTTGGTGGGAGTGCACACTGATTCAGCCATATTGGCGTGAGGTGCATAGTGCGAAGACAGCGATCTCCTCGCTCCCGCTGGAGTTCTCTCCGGCACAGTATCTTCTTCACCTCTCCAAAATATCCAGGAAGAGTTACCGCAACTCAGTAGCGATTCACATGATAAACGCGGCCAGACTGTGTGTACCCATCCATTGGAGGTCCACAGTGCCACCGTCTATGAAGGAATGGGTAACACGTATTAATCACATTGCAGCGATAGAGGAGCTGATATACACTGCACAAGATAGGATCTCAAAATTTTCGTTTACCTGGGATGATTGGTTCAAATTTAGAAAATCTGCTGAATATCAGGCGCTGCTATCAAGGAGCATTTGACTGGATCCCGTGTCAGAGACTCTCTTGGCTGACACATAGAAACTGCAAGATACGACCGTATTACTCCAGTGTCAGACTGGACGGAGAGGGTAGATGGTGGTTCCCCCACCCCCTCTCCTGGGAGTTTCCCTGGGAATTCTCCCTCCTACTCCCCCCCCACCCCTCCCCTCTTTCATACCTTCTTTCTCTCGTTTTTTGTTAGGTTATTCTTTTCCCTCCCTTTTCTTCTCTTTTTTTTCTTCTTTTCTTTCCCCTTTTTTTTTTTCTGTCTACGCCCAATCTGATGATGTGCGGATTTGGGGGCGTCGGGGTTACTTACGGGTGGCCCCTATAATCATCAATCTCGAGATGGGCACCCCCTTAGGGACTGTTCTTGAAGCTATCAGATAGGCTCTGAACTACAGTTACTTAGGCCTCTACTTCCCAATACGCTGGATAGACCTGGTAGCACTGGGTCCTACCTCGAATGACATAGTTTCATCACCGGTTAACTCTTGAAAATCTTTCTGCTCCTAGGAGCGACTGTGTCAATAGTATTTGTGGGAAGTATATCATGAGGTTTGTTAGACATGTACGGGAGGTTTCTGTCTTCCTTGTAGAGCCTAAGCTGTCCTGTGCATGTATTTTTAAAAAAAAATAAAAAATTTGCGTTCATTGTCATGCTTGATATTGGCTGTAATGTTATTTTATTTTCTTAAATAAAATCTTTATGGGTAGAAAAAAAAAAATAAAAAAAAAAAAAGAATATGAATGCATCATAAATACTAGGGGGAGTACAACTGGGGGGATCCGTAGTAGAGAAGGATCTGGGGGTTTTGGTAGATCATAAGCTCAATAATGGCATGCAATGCCAAGCTGTGGTTTCCAAAGCGAGCAAAGTTCTTTCTTGTATTAAGAGAGGTATGGTCTCCAGATTGAGAGATATCATTTTGCCCCTGTTCAAATCATTAGTAAGACCTCATCTGGAATATGCAGTTCAGTTTTGGGCCCCAGTTCTCAAAAAGGATATTGGGGAACCGGAGAAAGTGCAGAGAAGGGCAACCAAACTGATAAGAGGCATGGAGGAGCTCAGCTATGAGGAAAGATTAGAGGAACGGAATTTATTCACTCTTGAGAAGAGGAGATTAAGGGGGGATATGATCAACATGTACAAATATATAAGGGGTCCATATAGTGAACTTGGTGTTGAGTTATTCACTTTACGGTCAACACAAAGGACAAGGGGGCACTCTTTGCGTCTAGAGGAAAAGAGATTTCACCTCCAAATACGGAAAGGTTTCTTCACAGTAAGAGCTGTGAAAATGTGGAATAGACTCCCTGCAGAGGTGGTTCTGGCCAGCTCAGTAGATTGCTTTAAGAAGGGCCTGGATTCTTTCTTAAATGTACATAATATAACTGGGTACTAACATTTATAGGTAAAGTTGATCCGGGGAATATCTGATTGCCTCTCGGGGGATCAGGAAGGAATTTTTTCCCCTGCTGTAGCAAATTGGATCATGCTCTGCTGGGATTTTTTTCCTTCCTCTGGATCAATGGTGGGTATAGAATTGGGTATATGGGATTGTACTATATTTTTTTTTATTTTTTTTATTTTTTTTTATGGTTGAACTGGATGGACTTGTGTCTTTTTTCAACCTGACTAACTATGTAACTATGTAACTACTGGGAGCAAAGGGGGTTATCAGCAGAACAGACTTGGCTCTGAGCGTATATACAGCCCGGGTGTAGTTAGATGCTGGCCTTCACCTCTACATGCTGAAATCTAGAGGACATGGGCCGTGGCGCACCTCACTCTCCCCTTCAAAGTACCCCTAGACCGAAGAGAGAGAGTGTGAGGCCGCTACATTAGTTTTACGTTAATGACAAAAAATATATCTACTTAACATAAACACAAAATTAACTTAAAATAAACAAATTGATGTGTTTCTACATCCTCAAAAATTTTATCACAGTCTTAATATTTATTTATTTATTTTATCAAATGTAATTATCTCCACAATCCTATTAATATTCTTAAGAGCCCTTTTTAACCAGGGTTTCATAGAACCATGGGGTTTCTCCAGAGATAGCTAGAGCTTCCTTGAGCAGTGGTGGATTGATTTCCTACCACCCCATGAAAAGGCTAAATTTTCCTATGTGATAGAGCAGAGTTTTTTTACTGGCCACTATTGCATATGGATTCTTTTTCACTTACTTCCAGTGTAGAAGGGGCACTTTTTCACTGACCACCAGTGTAAAGGGACACACTTTTTACTTTATTATTATTTTATTATTATTTTATTAAACACAATGAATATTACTGAAAGTAAAGTTGCTTGCCTTATTACTTTATTATTATATCTACGGCTTGCTGCTCCTTCTAAGATATCATAAGCTGTAGATATAATCTTTAGCAGAGGTTCCCTGAGACCCATAATATATTTCAAAGCTATATACAGTATATATAGATATATGTATCTATATATACTGTATATAATGTGCTATTTATATCTATATAGTACTCCTAAATTACTAAATAACCTAAAGGATCCTAGAAATCAGTGAACTTCGAAAAAAATGTCCCGATAACATAACCACAAATATTGTCTACAAACAATTCTTAATACTGTACATACACGGATCATACACTATGACCACTCACAGTTTGACATTGAGTATAGTGTTACAATGGCATCTGAAAGTGGGTGGGATATATTAGTAAGTGAGAACAAGAAAAGGAGAGATGGCGCAAGGACCAACTTAGTATTGTCTATAATGAGTCCCAAATATAAATATGGAGGGGCAGGTAATCAGTTCAGGTTAACACTGGTGGCTGCGACCTTGAGAGTGAAGCACAACTCTGTGAAGCAAAATGGAAAAGGACTGGGTGCGCCAGACCCCTGGAGCTTAGTAGCCACAGACCAGTCAAAATGCCCATACTGACCTGTGTCCACAGCCAAAAGTGCCTACAATGGGTACATGAGTATTAGAACTGAACCACAGAGCAATGGAAGAAGGTGGCCTGGTCTGATAAATTACTATTTCTCTGACATCATGTGGATGGCCAGGTGCACGTGTATCGCTTACCTGGGGAAGAGATGGGGGGTTAGGAGTTTTAAACAGACCTCTGATGTCTCACTTTTGAGACAGAGAAAGGGAATGAGGTCATAGATTTCTCCATCTACCTCTCTACAGCCTCAGCTGCACAGATGAATGAATAGGAAGCACTCAGAGGCCCAGTTTACTATGCTTCAGCGATGAATGAACACAGGAGCATTCAGTACCAATCGCTTACTGTATTCTTTCAGAATGGAAGGGGCCGGTAAATGTGCCATATTTACCAGCCCTCCACTCTCCATCCTGAAATGACCACCCTGTGTGCCCTCAGCAGCTGCCGGGGGAGAGAGAGAGGAGGAGGGAAGCCAACAGTGCTGCAAAGGAAAGGGTACACAGTGGTACCTGGACAGCAGGGGGGGGGTGGCGGTGCACATAATATAATCAATCCCCCTGCAGCGCAGCCATAAGGAGGGAGAGGAGGAGAAGCTGTAAGTGCTGCAGGGGGAACCACTAGAGATTGGTGTCAGCAGTAAGGTAGTACAGCTCGCCCTCCTGCTCAGCAGGTGCTGGGATCCCCCCTTTTGAACGGATCGGGTTCATGTCTGAAACAGGAGGGCTGGCTGTACTGCCATATCAGTGGCCCTGGCCACTGCAGCCTCACTGACTTAACTTCTGGGATCAGGAAACTTGTAACTGGCTTTGCCCAACAAACCTTGTCATCGACTTCTTCAAGGTATACATTCTGTTACTATATTAAGTGGACATTCCTGTTACAGAAACTCACCCATTCTTTTTCCAGTTGTTTCTGATGTTTGTTACGCTATGTCGAATTCTACTTTCTACAATTCCCAAACAATAACAAAAATCCAATAAAATATTTACAGTATCTAAAATTCCATGATTAAAAAACAAAAATAGGCATTTTCATAATTAACCTCTGCAATATCCACAAAGTAATACAGCTATCACCCTCCATTTAATTTTTCAAATATCACTAATAAAACAATTTAGATCACAATCTATATTTAATTTCTTTGGGCTTAATGTGTCAACTTCATAGATTCGTTGTGTTCATTTTCTCTCTTGTCATATTACCTTCCCTCCATTGTTTCTTTATTTTATTCAACCCAAAACGGTAAGTTAGTGGGATCTCTGTAATGGCTCTATTTTTATATTATTGGGGTGTGTGCAGGTTGGTATTTGCTGACTTCAAGTGGATTTTGCATTCTAGTACATTGCTTGAAGCAGGTCAAATGCATCTGTTAATGAATTCTGAATGATCTAAGAAGCATTCTCAAACTCATATCATCGGCACAAGCTCACCAACTGTTTTTTAAGCACCTTTGTTGTCTTTCCTATATATTGCAGACTGCAAAGCCACTGCAACATATACAATAAGAGTGTTTTCAATTTTATCTTCTTTTCCAATGTTGTTAGATGGTGTTAGATGTAAACTGTCTCCTTCTTTTCCTTACGAGCTTCATTTTTACACACAAAAAAATCTCTTCTCATCAAACAGTGTAACCCTTTTCCACTAATCGAATAGATTTTAACCACTTCCCTACCGGGCGCGAAAACCCCCTTCCTGCCCAAGTCATTTTTCAGCTTTCAGCGCTTTCACACTTTGAATGACAATTGCGCGGTCGTGCGACGTGGCTCCCAAACAAAATTTGCGTCCTTTTTTTCCCACAAATAGAGCTTTCTTTTGGTGGTATTTGACCACCTCTGCGGTTTTTATTTTTTGCGCTATAAACAAAAGAAGAGAGTCCAGTTTGAAAAAAAACACAATATTTTTTACTTTTTGCTATAATAAATATCCATTTTATTTATTTTTTTATTAAAATTTTCCTCAGTTTAGGCCGATACGTATTCTTCTACATATTTTTGGTAAACAAATAACGCAATAAGCGTATATTGATTGGTTTGCGCAAAAGTTATAGCGTATACAAAATAGGGGATAGATTTATAGCATTTTTTTTTTTACTAGTAATGGCGGCGATCTGCGATTTTTATTGTGACTGCGATATTGCGGTGGACAGATCGGACACTTTTGACACATTTTTGGGACCATTCACAATTATACAGCAAACCCTGCTATAAAAATGCGTTGATTACTGTATAAATGTGACTGGCAGGGAAGGGGTTAACACTAGGGGGCGAGGAAGGGGTTAAATGTGTTTCCTAGATGTGTTCTAACTGTGGGGGGGCTGACTGGGGGAGGTGACCGATGGTTGTCCTTATGTACAAGGGACACACCATTGGTCCTCTCTCCCTGACAGGACGTGGATCTGTGTGTTTACATACACAGATCCACTTTCCTGCTCGGTTACTGGGCAATCGCGGGTGCCCGGCGGCCATCGCAGCCGCCGGGCACGCGCATCGGGTCCCCAGCAACGCGGCGGGTGTGCGCGTGCGCCCCCAGCTCCTTTTAAAGGCAGGACGTCATATGACGTCCTGTCAGAACGAGAGAGTCTTCCACCCGCCGTCATTTGACGTTGGGCGGTAGACAAGAGGTTAACAATTGTAAGCCTCATGCACACATTTGATTTTCTCCTCTGAACACCTTTGACTCTTGGCAGGAAAAAAAATGGTTATAAAACACGCCTAAATCCATATATTGGACACGCATTTAGGCGCATCAAGCACTTGAGCATTAATGGATGACATGTGCAATTCGTTTAGTTACGAATTCGTTATTCGTCAAAATTCGTTATATTCGTTAATTCGTAAACATACGAATGAACGAACAGTTTACTAAAATTACCAACGAAAAACGAATTATCGAAAAGAACGAATTTGGAAAACAACTAAATTATTAAATTAGAAACAGCGGAAATACGAAAGAGTGAAAAAACGAAAACATAGAAACAACGAAAATACTGAACAAAGATTCAAAATAATGAAAATCAAAATGAACGAAAACTCGAAATTACGAATATTCGGAAAACGGAAATCAAAACAACGAAAATACCGAACAAAGATTCAAAATAACGAAAATCAAAATGAACGAAAAAAAAAATTAAAATAAATTACGAATATTCGGAAAACAGAAATCAAAACAACGAATTTGTTAGTTCTGAAATATTTCTGGACGTTGGCCAATAAGCTTGTCCCTTCCCCTGAAGAGGTTGTCCCTTCCCACAATGAGCTTGTTTCTTATTCCCTTGTGTGTTTTTCTGTGTTAGACTGCAGTGCATTCCATCTAGAGTCCAGATAGCGTGTGGTTGGGTAGGTGGCACTGTTTTGGTGGATTTGTGAATTAAGTTGTGACTTGTGAGAGAGAAATTCTTTGTTTCTTAAGCATACTCTGTCTAGAGTCTAGTTTCTATATTACGAATTATGCCCTGGTTACGAATCTACGAAAACAATGATACGAAAGTACGAATAAATGAGCCGGTCAATCTCACGAAAGTACGAATTACAAAATTACGACAAGTAGTGTTTCGAATAAACGGAAAATGTATTCTAACGAAAGTACGAATGTAATTAAATCTACAGAAGTACAATTTTTCTATCAACGGAAATTAGACACGGAAATTCGAATCATTGCAAATCAACGAAAATATAGTTCTTACGAAAATACGAACGCGGCCGAATATAAAATATAACGAAAAATACAAATTTAGAATCAACAAAAATTTGACTAACGGAAAAATGAATCAACGGAAAAATAACCCTTACGGAAATACGAAAGAGTCCGAATACGATAACCCACATCTTACGAAATTGCGAATCGTTACGAATTAACGGAAACTAACAGAAACAAAACCAAACTAAACAAATTTTTATGTTGTGCACATTTTTATGTTGTGCACATGTCTATTAATGGATTCCATTGGCCAGAATATTTCTTTATTCAGCCCATTGGAATGAATGAATGTTCAAGCTATAAATGCGTCTAGGGCTTAATCACATTTAGGTGCATTTGGACAAATTTGCACGTGTTTATGCATGTCAAGCATTTTTGCTTTAAAAGCGCCTCTCCTGGATGCGCTGCAGATAGTTTTTTTGTTTCAGCCTGTAAACATTCCTATTCTAATATGCCTGTAAACACTTACAGTATATATGTATTGACACATAGAGGTGCGTTTGCGAGCAGAAAAAAAAACCGCATGTATGCTTCATAATCGGTGCTTTTCTATATACAACTTTAGGTATATCAGGTAAAACCAGTGCTAACATTTTGGACCATTTTACAGCATAGATGTAAGCGTGTGCGTAGAGATGCAGGTTTTTATTTTTGCAGTGTGTGCGTCAACATGAGCTGTTGATTCACGCTTTCAAATCTCTTTCAACTTAAGGATTTGGCGTGGGCAGCATTATCAGCCATTGGCCAAGGCTTGTTAATATTAACATGTAAAATGCATTTTGATGTGTTGACAGTGATTTCTATGGCCTCCCAATGCACGAAAAGCAGGGAAAATTTATTTTAATTTTTTAATACACGCTACATTGCATCGCTGAGATGAGAACAGGTGCTTTTTTATATTTAATCTAATTTTTATTAATTTTGGCAGAGGAAAATCACAGAGTAAACATAAAAATACATGTACAAGCATATCACATAAGGGTAAACATCAGAGAGTCTGTAATATTTTTGTACTAAAGAGTCTCAGAACAATACAACATTGATGTTTAATCTCATTTTTCTTAGACACAATTTTTATTATGGTGAAGATTGACACATCTGTTAAAATGTACAGTAAATCACAACATGGGCCCTTCATCTTTTTTCATAAATCGGCCAATAATTATGAAAAAACGTTTTCTACCTTGTAAAACATAGTAAAATCAGTTATAAAGGCAATTTCTCCAAATCTCTTCTTTATTTTTTCCTTACTTTTCTATCTATTGTTGCTAGTTTCTCCATTTCTCTGTGTTTGTCAGCACACTAGGCTGTTTTTATAATCATCTAGATCTGTACAGTTCTCCTTATTCTCAAAATTCACCTTCCCATTACTAGCCTAGCACAAAATAGAATATAAAATACATTTTACATTACATATCAGTTAAATCTAAAATCATAACACATCTCATTATCAGGAATCATTTTAATGTAACATGACTTTTTGTGGTCTAATGCCATTTTTATTATGAGTTTTGTGCATGCCTTTGGGATTTTATGGTTTGTAAATACCCATAACTTTAAATACCCATAACTTTAAAACTAGATGGATTGAAGTTGTTATTCACTTTTAAAGTATCTATAAACCAATCACTATAATGTTATGTAGCGGGGTTCCTTTAAAGACTCTTGAAGTACTGTTCCCAGAACCCCACTGGTTCCCAGGATGTTTTGCTTTTGCCCCAGAGACTCATGGGTGGAGAGATATAAGGAGGGGGCGAGGCCTGTCTCGGTCTCTTTGGACATCGGACGGCAGAGACTGATACACCTGTGCGGACCTGTGCTGGGTAAGGCCTGAAGCCTGGGGCCTTCTGCAGCTGACCAAAGAGCCTTCCACCCCACTGTGAGCCTGGGTGGCATCCGACATCTCTTATCTACAGCCTAGATTGGATCGGGGACCCGATCGCAGCAACCGCTGTGTGCGAGTGAAGACACAGCCGGTGGAAGTCCCGGACTGAGATCGCGTCCGGCGGGTGAGCGAGCGTAAGCTCATTCCATAACCTGATTGATAGTACTGTACCTATAGACTGCCGAGGCCTACTACCTCATGTTAAAGACTCTCACTGGAGATCCACAGCAGGACTGATCCAGAGGATCTCCAGTGAAGTGTTGTCAGTTATCAAGATTCTCTTTTTTGGATTACAAATGTTGTTTATTCTTATGTGCACCACCTCTACAGATTGCCGGTGAAGAATCCATCATCCTTACAGGACTGAGTTCTAGAATTAGGGATCAGGCCTGATTCATTAGGTATCCAGTTTATCTGTTGCGCCACAGGGCGTCTAGTTAACGGTCTCCCCACGTGGCGTTTCCTTACCCACCCCCCCCTTTTCTGGGTGTAGTGTGACTGTTATTGCAGGGCTCTGCATACAAGTTAAAAGTTAAGTTGTCATTACTGTTCATTCTCTTTGCATAGCTGGAAGTAAAATCTGTTATTCCCTTACTACTGTTCTGTGTCTGAGTCTCTCATAAAGCATAAGTATTATATGTGTATACCCCTAGACTAACTGTGCCAGAAAGGGTTGAGTAGATTGCCGGGGGTTGGCGGAGCTGTATTCAGGGCCCAACCCAAATCTGCGGCCCTCTTAGTTGAGGGTATCGCTACACGTGGGGGTTCTCGTCCGGGATCCTGATACAGCGGGAAAACCCGCCAAGAGGTACCGGCATGGACCCGAAAGACATCAGAACGTGGTGTGAAGTAGCTAAGACAGATCCAAGCCAGTCAGTGGTCATTAACATTCCGGGTCAGGAATGGTCGACCGAAACAGTGGAAGGGTTAATGAAGTCAGTGACTCCAGATTGTACACCGTGGGTGATGGCAACAAAGTCAGACCCAGACACCTCACACCAGTATGCACTAGTGGAGTATTCAGATGGGAAGCCAGAGGCTTGCAAGTGCAAATATGCGCGGACGCCGGATAACAGATCTTATAGTCTGGCGCACGCTATTAAGAAAGAGCCACCACCAACGGGACCACCGCAGGCTGCGGCCCGTACCTCACCAGATAGGAAAGACGGAGCGACACCTCCAGTGACGCCTGCACCTGCCACGGCCATATCACCCGAACTGATAAAGGTGTTAGGGGACCTACTAACAAACTGTCAGAAGACAAGCACGGTGCACGTAGAGACTAGCTACCGGAGACTAAAGACATTCTCGGGGAAGCTTCCCGTCCCTGCGGGGGAGGAAGATTTTGACACTTGGGTGGAACAGGCATTACAAGCAGTAGAGGCATGGGAGGTGCCTGAAGCCCAGAAGAGACAACGAGTCTTGGAAAGTTTGAAAGGTGCCGCGGCAGAAGCGGTGAAGAGCTTCCGGTTTGGAAATGAAAACTGTACAGCTCAAGATTGTCTGGCCATGCTGCAGGAAGAGTTTGGCCAGCTGGAGAAGGTGACAGAGATGATCTACCAATTTGAACACACTTTCCAGCAGCCGAATGAGAAACTGTCAGAATATGTTAGAAGGCTGAACAGGCTGTTATGCAAGATTGTTCTGAAGAAGGGAATGCTGCCCAAAGATACAGATGAAGCACGAATGAAGCAGATCATGAGGGGAGCGCGGCGCTCAGACCCGGTCTGGCTGCACCTGAAAACCTCAGGAGGAAGAATGTCACTAACCTACTCTGATCTAATAAAATTATTATGGACGAAGAGACGCTGCAGAAAGATCAGCAGGTGGCCAAGGCGAGTGTCACCCCTGTACCAGTGTTGGTCAGTTTGGTCAAGATCCTGGAAAGAGATGCAGAAGTCGACACTTTGAAATCGCAAATGTCCCAAGTGTTGGAGATGCTGACCTCTTTGATGGAGAAAGATCAAAGAAGACCAGAGAAACCAAGTCCAAGAAAGGAGTTGTTTCCGAATACCTCAGCACCGGCCTCCATACAGGACCGAGAAGAGATGATTTGCTATAACTGCGGAGGGAGTGGCCACTTTGCTAACATATGCTCCAGTCCAAAGAAGAAGAGAACAGATAATTACAAGCCGGCGGGAAACTCCAAAGGGCCCCGGTGAAGGAGTCAACCGGGTGCCCATCATTTTCAGTGCGCTCCAAACTGAATAAAAAGGCCAAGAATGGAGGAGACAAAACTCCTAGGAGGAGATATAGTACCTCCCCACCAAGATATACCCCAGAGGAAGGGGGCAAGACCCCTCAGTGGAAATACAGCACCCCGAAGAAGGAAAATTCACCTAAGAGGAACAATAACATCCCTCAGCGGGTTTGTACCCCCAGTGAGAGGGGGAAGATCAATGCATACCAGGCTCAGGAAAGAATAAAGTCCAAAAGGAGCGGGGCGAGGAAAAGTCCAAAGAAGAAGATGACCCCAGTCCGGCCATACCCAGAGGAACTGGTGGGCCCATCTCCTACTGTGCCCATTCAAGTGGAAGGAGTCTACACCAAAGCTCTTTTGGACACCGGAGCACAGGTGACCTTACTATACCGAGACTTCTATGATAGGCACTTGAGTCATCTGCCTATCCAGAAGATAGAAGAGCTGGAGATATGGGGACTTGGAACCCAGAATTTCCCTTACGATGGTTACCTGCCCATAAAGATGACTTTCGACCCATCTGTGGCTGGGAAAGCTGAAGTGTTTGACACCCTGGCAGTTGTGTGTCCTCGGCCGCCTGGAGCCAGCAAGATTTCCCTGATTATAGGGACAAACACGGATCTAGTCCGGAGACTCCTGACCCCTCTAGTGAAAGAGAGAAACCATTCAGCCACCAAAATCCATCCCATGCTAAAGACGGCCTACCAACGACTGGTCTTAGAGCAGAAGACCCCAGGAGAGGGGATAGGGAAGGTGTGGAGACTTGGCAGAGAAGGAGTAGTGCTGCAGCCCGGAGAAGTAACCTGTCTTAGGGCCACTGTGAAGCTTACGTGGGAACAACCTGGCCCCTTTGTCATGCTGGAATCTGACCCAAGGGAAGAGTCCTCGGGCCTGGAAGTGATACCAGAAGTGATTCCGCTCAAGGCCCTGAAGAAGGCCCATGGCAGAGTTCCGGTGAGTGTTAGGAACACTACGGGAGGGCCCATGGAGATCCCTGCCAGAATGTTGCTGGGCCAGGTGAGCCCTGCTGCCCCGGTCACTCGGACGGGTGACGGAGGAGATGTTTGGGAGAAGCTGTCCATGGAAAACCCGAACCTACCCAGGGCTTGGAAAGAAAGAGCCAAGGCCCAGCTGACCAGATGGGAGAAGATCTTTTCCAAAGATGAATTCGATGTGGGGTGTGTGAGAAGTGCCACCCATCGAATCCGCCTCCAAGAAGATAAGCCCTTCCGAGAGAGAGTCAGGCGGGTCCCACTGGCAGATCTGGAGGATCTGAGGGAACAACTTGCAGAACTGAAAAAGACTGGTGTGATCCGGGAGTCTAGAAGCCCCTATGCCTCCCCAATAGTGGTGGTCAGAAAGAAGAATGGGTCGTTGAGGCTTTGTATCGATTACAGGACTCTCAACAGGAGAACCATCCCTGACCAGTACACCACGCCAAGGATAGAAGATGCCTTACAGAGTTTGTCTGGAGCCAAATGGTTCAGTGTGATGGACCTCAAGAGTGGGTACTATCAAATCCCTATGCACCCAGAAGACAGAGAGAAGACAGCCTTCATAACCCCGGTGGGATTCTTCAAATTCAATAGGATGCCTCAGGGTCTGTCTGGAGCTCCTGCTACCTTTCAACGCCTTATGGAGAAGACTGTTGGAGACATGAATCTTATAGAAGTCCTTGTGTACTTGGACGATGTCATTGTCTTTGGGAGAACCCTGGAAGAACATGAAGCCAGGCTGGAGAAAGTATTGAGAAGACTCAGCGAAGAGGGACTTAAGCTTTCCCCCGAGAAGTGTCGGTTCTACCAGTCTTCTGTGAACTATCTGGGGCACATAGTGTCTGAAGAAGGGGTGGCCACAGATCCTGAGAAGTTGGAAGCAGTCACCTCCTGGCCACGACCCACCACAGTAACAGAGCTCAGATCCTTCCTGGGGTTCTGCTCCTATTATAGGAGGTTTGTGGAGGGGTTTGCTCGGATTGCCCGCCCGTTGAATGAATTGCTAAAGGCAGAAGGGGAAGAGGATGACTCAGGGCCCAGGAGGCCTGGTGAGTCAGTTCAAGATCAGTGGTACCCAAGGTGTGAAGAGGCCTTTCAGGCCCTGAAGAGGAACTTAACCACTGCCCCAGTCCTGGCCTACGCCGACCCTACCAGACCTTATGAATTACATGTGGATGCCAGCCATGAGGGTCTAGGCGGAGTGCTCTACCAAGAACATGAAGGACAACTGCGACCAGTGGCCTATGTGAGCAGGAGCCTGACCCCCTCAGAAAAGAACTACCCCACTCATAAGCTGGAATTCCTGGCCCTCAAATGGGCAGTAGTAGACAAGCTAAAAGACTACCTGTATGGGGCAGAGTTTACTGTGAAGACAGATAACAACCCCCTGACCTACCTCTTCACCACCGCAAAACTAGATGCAACCAGACACAGGTGGTTGGCTGCATTGTCTGGATTCAACTTCAGTCTGAAGTACAGACCAGGGGCTGGAAATAGGGATGCAGATGCCCTGTCCCGGAGGTCTCATGCCACGACCAATGACTGGGAAGACTGGACCCAAGTAGCACCCGAGGGAGTACGGGCCCTTTGTCAAGGAGCTGAATTTCAAGCCAGAGGAGGCTCCAGGGCAGAGGAGATAGGAGTTACCATGGTAGGAGTCCCTAAACACTATTGTGGAGTAACGCAGCTAGAAGAAGATAACCTGCCGAAGCAATCCAAGAGGGAGTTGAGGTGTGACCAACTGGAAGACCCCATGGGGAGGTTGGTCCTCGAGGCCCTGGAGAATCAGGATCCCAACAAACTCCTACATCACCCCTCAAAGGAGGCTCGCCTGTTGAGGAAGGAATGGGACAGGCTACAGGTGCATCAGGGAGTGGTCTACCGAAGGGGCCCCTATGATGACTCAGAAGATAAGTGGCAGTTGTTCCTCCCAGAGAAGCACCGAGAAACTGTACTAATTGCCCTGCATGACCATCATGGTCACCTAGGGGCAGAAAGGACCTTCCAGCTTATCAGAAGTCGGTTCTATTGGCCCTGCATGAGGGCAGAAGTAGAGGAGTATTGCCATTCCTGTGCACGATGCATTCAGAGAAAGACTCTACCCCATCAAGCTGCCCCAATGGGCCACTTACAGAGTCAAGGCCCAATGGATCTGGTATGCATTGATTTTCTCTGCCTCGAACCCGACCTGAGTGGATTGGGGAATGTTCTGGTAATAACCGACCATTTCACCCGCTATGCCCAAGCTTTCCCAACCAAAGATCAGAAGGCATCCACCGTGGCCAAGATACTTATGGAGAAGTATTTTGTCCATTACGGATTACCACAGAGACTCCACTCAGATCAAGGAAGGGACTTTGAGAGTCGGTTGATCCGGAAACTTCTGGACTCATTGGGAATAAAGAAGACCAGAACCACACCTTACCACCCACAAGGAGATGCTCAGCCGGAGAGGTTTAACCGGACCCTGCTCAATATGTTGGGAACTTTAGAAACAGAGAAGAAGCAACACTGGAGCCAACACATATCGGCCCTAGTACATGCCTATAACTGTACCACAAGTGATGCTACTGGCTACTCCCCTTATTGACTCATGTTTGGGAGAGAAGCAAGGCTGCCCGTGGATCTGGCCTTTGGCACTTCTTTAGATCATACCTCAGCTACATCTCACAAGGGATATGTGGACAGACTTAGACACAACTTGCAGGTGGCCTATGAACAAGCCCAGGCGGCCTCGGATCAAAGGGGAGCCCGCAACAAGAGAAATTTTGATCTGAAGGTTCGAGTGCAGGATCTGCAGCCCGGGGACCGAGTACTGCTACGCAATCTGGGGGTCCCTGGAAAACACAAGCTTGCAGACAGATGGAGATCTGAACCCTATGTCGTCTGTAGGAAGTAGGGATGAGCTTCGTGTTCGAGTCGAACATACGTTCGACTCGAACATCGGCTGTTCGATCGTTCGACGAAGATCGAACGATTTGGGCCGTTCGCGCCAAATTCGAGTGACGCGAACGGCCCACAATGCACTACGCCATCGCAGTGTCATCCAGGCGCTGTGATTGGCCAAGCATGCACTGTGACCCCGCATGCTTGGCCAATCACAGCGCCGGCAGCGAGGAGAGCAATGATTGGCCACAGGCAGGATGCCTGTGGCCAATTATTGCTGAGGGTGTTTAGTACACGCCCCACACTATAAAAGGCCGCCAGCACGGCGGCCTAGTGTAGTGTGTTCCGGAGCAGGGATAGAGCAGCATAGGCAGGGACAGTGACTGTTATTTCTTTCTTGCTTAACCTGGATTCCTTTAGTTTAGGGAAAGAGAAGGATAGGTAGGGAGAGTGTCAGTGTGTTTTGTGCTTGTGCTATAGTGTGCTTAAAAAAAACATTTATTCTAGGGACAGAAAACTGTAGGTAGGGACAGTGTCAGTTTCTTTCACTCTGCAAGTCCTTGTTTCCAGGGACCTGGAAGGACAGTGAGTGAATTGTCCTTGTGCTATATTGTGCTTAAAAAAACATTTATTCTAGGGACAGAAAACTGTAGGTAGGGAGAGTGTCAGTTTCTTTCACTCTGCAAGTCCTTGTTTCCAGGGACCTGTAAGGACAGTGAGTGAATTGTCCTTGTGCTATATTGTGATTAAAAAAAACATTTTTTCTAGGGACAGAAAACTGTAGGTAGGGAGAGTGTTTTTTTTCTTTCACTCTGCAAGTCCTTGTTTCCAGGGACCTGGAAGGACAGTGAGTGAATTGTCCTTGTGCTATATTGTGCTTAAAAAAAAACATTTTTTCTAGGGACAGAAAACTGTAGGTAGGGAGAGTGTTTTTTTTTTTTCACTCTGCAAGTCCTTGTTTCCAGGGACCTGTAAGGACAGTGAGTGAATTGTCCTTGTGCTATATTGTGCTTAAAAAAAACATTTATTCTAGGGACAGAAAACTGTAGGTAGGGAGAGTGTCAGTTTATTTCACTCTGCAAGTCCTTGTTTCCAGGGACCTGTAAGGACAGTGAGTGAATTGTCCTTGTGCTATATTGTGATTAAAAAAAACATTTTTTCTAGGGACAGAAAACTGTAGGTAGGGAGAGTGTTTTTTTTCTTTCACTCTGCAAGTCCTTGTTTCCAGGGACCTGTAAGGACAGTGAGTGAATTGTCCTTGTGCTATATTGTGCTTAAAAAAAACATTTATTCTAGGGACAGAAAACTGTAGGTAGGGAGAGTGTCAGTTTATTTCACTCTGCAAGTCCTTGTTTCCAGGGACCTGTAAGGACAGTGAGTGAATTGTCCTTGTGCTATATTGTGATTAAAAAAAACATTTTTTCTAGGGACAGAAAACTGTAGGTAGGGAGAGTGTTTTTTTTCTTTCACTCTGCAAGTCCTTGTTTCCAGGGACCTGGAAGGACAGTGAGTGAATTGTCCTTGTGCTATATTGTGCTTAAAAAAAACATTTATTCTAGGGACAGAAAACTGTAGGTAGGGAGAGTGTCAGTTTATTTCACTCTGCAAGTCCTTGTTTCCAGGGACCTGTAAGGACAGTGAGTGAATTGTCCTTGTGCTATATTGTGATTAAAAAAAACATTTTTTCTAGGGACAGAAAACTGTAGGTAGGGAGAGTGTTTTTTTTCTTTCACTCTGCAAGTCCTTGTTTCCAGGGACCTGGAAGGACAGTGAGTGAATTCTCCTTGTGCTATATTGTGCTTAAAAAAAACATTAATTCTAGGGACAGAAAACTGTAGGTAGGGAGAGTGTCAGTTTATTTCACTCTGCAAGTCCTTGTTTCCAGGGACCTGTAAGGACAGTGAGTGAATTGTCCTTGTGCTATATTGTGATTAAAAAAAACATTTTTTCTAGGGACAGAAAACTGTAGGTAGGGAGAGTGTTTTTTTTCTTTCACTCTGCAAGTCCTTGTTTCCAGGGACCTGGAAGGACAGTGAGTGAATTCTCCTTGTGCTATATTGTGCTTAAAAAAAACATTAATTCTAGGGACAGAAAACTGTAGGTAGGGAGAGTGTCAGTTTATTTCACTCTGCAAGTCCTTGTTTCCAGGGACCTGTAAGGACAGTGAGTGAATTGTCCTTGTGCTATATTGTGCTTAAAAAAAACATTTATTCTAGGGACAGAAAACTGTAGGTAGGGAGAGTGTTTATTTTCTTTCACTCTGCAAGTCCTTGTTTCCAGGGACCTGTAAGGACAGTGAGTGAATTGTCCTTGTGCTATATTGTGATTAAAAAAAAAACATTTTTTCTAGGGACAGAAAACTGTAGGTAGGGAGAGTGTTTTTTTTCTTTCACTCTGCAAGTCCTTGTTTCCAGGGACCTGTAAGGACAGTGAGTGAATTGTCCTTGTGCTATATTGTGCTTAAAAAAAACATTTATTCTAGGGACAGAAAACTGTAGGTAGGGAGAGTGTCAGTTTATTTCACTCTGCAAGTCGTTGTTTCCAGGGACCTGTAAGGACAGTGAGTGAATTGTCCTTATGCTATATTGTGATTAAAAAAAACATTTTTTCTAGGGACAGAAAACTGTAGGTAGGGAGAGTGTTTTTTTTCTTTCACTCTGCAAGTCCTTGTTTCCAGGGACCTGGAAGGACAGTGAGTGAATTGTCCTTGTGCTATATTGTGCTTAAAAAAAACATTTATTCTAGGGACAGAAAACTGTAGGTAGGGAGAGTGTCAGTTTATTTCACTCTGCAAGTCCTTGTTTCCAGGGACCTGTAAGGACAGTGAGTGAATTGTCCTTGTGCTATATTGTGCTTAAAAAAAACATTTATTCTAGGGACAGAAAACTGTAGGTAGGGAGAGTGTTTATTTTCTTTCACTCTGCAAGTCCTTGTTTCCAGGGACCTGTAAGGACAGTGAGTGAATTGTCCTTGTGCTATATTGTGATTAAAAAAAACATTTATTCTAGGGACAGAAAACTGTAGGTAGGGAGAGTGTCAGTTTATTTCACTCTGCAAGTCCTTGTTTCCAGGGACCTGTAAGGACAGTGAGTGAATTGTCCTTGTGCTATATTGTGATTAAAAAAAACATTTTTTCTAGGGACAGAAAACTGTAGGTAGGGAGAGTGTTTTTTTTCTTTCACTCTGCAAGTCCTTGTTTCCAGGGACCTGTAAGGACAGTGAGTGAATTGTCCTTGTGCTATATTGTGATTAAAAAAAACATTTTTTCTAGGGACAGAAAACTGTAGGTAGGGAGAGTGTTTTTTTTCTTTCACTCTGCAAGTCCTTGTTTCCAGGGACCTGTAAGGACAGTGAGTGAATTGTCCTTGTGCTATATTGTGCTTAAAAAAAACATTTATTCTAGGGACAGAAAACTGTAGGTAGGGAGAGTGTCAGTTTATTTCACTCTGCAAGTCCTTGTTTCCAGGGACCTGTAAGGACAGTGAGTGAATTGTTCTTGTGCTATATTGTGATTAAAAAAAACATTTTTTCTAGGGACAGAAAACTGTAGGTAGGGAGAGTGTTTTTTTTCTTTCACTCTGCAAGTCCTTGTTTCCAGGGACCTGTAAGGACAGTGAGTGAATTGTCCTTGTGCTATATTGTGCTTAAAAAAAACATTTATTCTAGGGACAGAAAACTGTAGGTAGGGAGAGTGTCAGTTTCTTTCACTGTGAAAGTCCTTGTTTCAAGGGACAGAGAAGGACACCTGAAGGTAGCCCTTATTGCTTTTTTCCCATCTCCCTGCAGGCCATCTATTAGAATGTCTGGAAGGCAAACAAGGAGAGGCAGACAGTCAGGAGGCAATAAAAGAGGGCAAGCAGGCTCTGTGTCTGGGGACAACAGTGCTGGTCGTGGACGCGGTGCATTGTCATCAGCACATGGCCATGGGACACGCTTGTCCTTCTTTTCGGCAGCTGGACATGTTGAGCCACATCATGCCGAAGACTTGGTAGAGTGGATGACCAAGCCCTCCTCCTCCTCCTCATCCTCTCTCACCCAGGCTCAGGGTACTGGAAAAGCAGCTGCCAAAGCGTCGTCTTCCCTGGTATCAATGTCAGACAAATCATCAGTCACTCCTTCCCTAGACCCACCATGTCCTCCTCCTGAGGAGTCCCCCGAACTGTTTCAGCACAGTGTTGGGTACATGCTCCAGGAGGATGCCCAGCGTTTCGAAGGGTCTGATGATGAAACCCAGCTAGAGGAAGGCAGTAGCGTGAGAGCACACAGAGGGGATGCTCAAGAAGGACACCAATCTGGCAGTCATGTTCCAGCAGCTGCAGCATACTGCCAGATTGGCTCCAGTGATGAGGAGGGAGGGGATGATGAGGTCACTGACTCCACGTGGGTGCCTAATAGGAGAGAGGAGGAGGAGGAGGATGAGGAGGAGGCACATCTCCAACGAGGCAGGATGCCCTTTGGTGGCCAGCGTAAGGGCAGTACACCGACGGAATCACACCGCAGAGCTCCGCCTGTGCAGGGCGCTGCCTCTGCCCGTCATTCAAAAAGTTCTTTGGTGTGGGCCTTTTTTGAGGCTAGTGCATCAGATCGCACAGCTGCTGTTTGCAACATATGTCTCAAGCGTATATCGCGTGGCCAAAACATCAGCCGCTTGGGTACCACATGCCTGACCAGACATATGTTGACCTGCCATGCAGCTCGTTGGCAAGCCTACCTCAAAGACCCACACCAAAGAACAAAGCGGACCTCTCCTTGCACCGCATCAGCTGGGATCTCCAACCCCACTATAACTTCAGTCCTCTCTGAAACATGCACTGAGAGGAATGAAGGTGTAGAATTAGGTGTGTCACAGCCAAGTACTTGCGGCCACTCTGCTAGCAGTACACCGACGTCCGATTCTAGCAGGCAAATTTCCCTGCCCCAGCTGCTGGACCGTCGAAAGAAGTTCACTCCCAGCCATCCACATGCCCAGCGGTTGAATGCTAGCTTGGCTAAATTGCTAGCGCTTCAACTGCTGCCTTTTCAGTTGGTAGACTCGGCCCCCTTCCGTGAGTTTGTGCAATGTGCGGTTCCTCAGTGGCAGGTTCCCAAACGCCACTTTTTCTCACGGAAGGCTATTCCGGCTCTCTACCGGCATGTGGAAGGCAATGTCTTGGCCTCGCTGGACAGGGCGGTCAGCGGTAAGGTGCATATTACCGCTGACTCATGGTCCAGCAGGCATGGACAGGGACGTTACCTTTCTTTCACGGCCCATTGGGTCACTCTTTTGGCAGCTGGGAAGGATGCAGGACAAGGTGCAGTAGTGTTGGAGGTTGTCCCACCGCCACGCCTCCAAAATGCTACTACTGGTTGTGACACACCTCTCTCCTCCACCCCCTCCTCTTCTTCTTCCTCCATGGCCTCTTCCTGTGGTTTGTCCTATGAACCAGCGGTGCTCCGTAGCCGTTCACGGGGCTACGCAAGTACGCAGGCAAAAAGATGCCATGCCGTGCTTGCGCTGGTGTGTTTGGGGGACAGAAGCCACACTGGGGCAGAGGTCCTGTCTGCTCTGCAGGGCCAGGCCGAGAGGTGGTTGACGCCACGCCAGCTTAAGCCAGGAATGGTGGTTTGCGACAATGGCACCAACCTCCTCTCCGCCCTCCGACAGGGACAACTGACCCATGTGCCCTGTGTG
The DNA here is from genome assembly GCA_029206835.1 of Rana muscosa. NCBI lineage: Eukaryota > Metazoa > Chordata > Amphibia > Anura > Ranidae > Rana > Rana muscosa. The sequence continues at coordinate 568,650,060 of CM055118.1, forward strand.
GCTCACGTCCTTAACCTGGTGGTGCAGCGGTTCTTGGGCAGGTACCCGGGCTTACAGGATGTCCTGAGGCAGGCCAGGAAAGTCTGTGTTCATTTCCGCAGATCTTATAATGCCAGTGCTCGCCTGGCTGAGCTGCAAAAGGAGTTGAACCTGCCCAAGAACCGCCTTATATGTGACATGCCCACCAGGTGGAACTCAACGTTGGCCATGCTGCAGCGGCTGCACACGCAGCAGAGGGCCATCAATGAGTACCTGTGCGACTACGGCACCAGGACAGGGTCAGGGGAGCTTGTTTTTTTTTCTCCACGCCAGTGGGGCATGATCAGGGATGCATGCACTGTCCTGGCACCATTTGAGGAGGCCACGAGGATGGTGAGCAGTGACAGTGCATGCATCAGTGACACTGTACCTCTTGTCCACCTGTTGGAGCACACGCTGCGTGGAATAATGGACAGGGCACTTGAGGCAGAACAGAGGCAGGAAGAGGAGGACTTCCTTGCCTCTCAAGGCCCCCTTTACCCAGACAGTGTTCCTTCTGTCCCACCCATCGCACAGGAAGAGGAGGAGGAGGAGGAGGAGGAGGAGGAGGATTGTGTCAGCATGGAGGTGGAGGCTGGCACTCAGCATCATCAGCAGCAGTCTTTTAGGGATGATTTACAGTCCCAAGAAACCAGTGGACTTGTACGTGGCTGGGAGGAGGTGGCTGCGGATCATGTCGTCCTTAGTGACCCAGAGGACTCCGGAGCGAATGCCTCAGCAAACCTACGCTGCATGGCCTCCCTGATCCTGCAAAGTCTGCGGAAGGATCCTCGTATTCTTCGGATCAAGGAGAGGGACCATTACTGGCTGGCCACTCTCCTTGATCCACGGTACAAGGGTAAGGTTGCGGACCTTATGTTACCGTCGCAGAGGGAGCAGAGGATGAGACAACTCCGGGAGGCCTTGCAGAAAGGTCTGTGCAACGCGTTCCCAGAGACTGGGAGGTTACAAACTCCTGGTCCTGGACAACGAGTTGCTGAGGCTTCGGCCAGTCAAAGAAGGAGCGGTGGGGAAGGTGGCCGTCTGACCGATGCGTTCAGACAATTCTTTAGTCCGCAGCCCCAAAGTATGATCGGTTCCAGCAACCATCGCCAGCGTCTGATAAACATGGTGCAGGAATATCTAGGGGCAAGGTCAGACTTGGACACCTTCCCCACCGAAAATCCTCTGGCTTACTGGGTCTTGAGGATGGATCACTGGCCAGAGCTTGCACAGTATGCAATTGAGCTACTGGCCTGTCCTGCATCCAGCGTTCTTTCGGAACGCACATTCAGTGCTGCTGGAGGATTTGTCACGGATCACAGGGTGCGCCTGTCCACCGACTCGGTTGATCGACTGACTTTCATCAAGATGAACCAGTCTTGGATCACCACCAGCTACCACACACCTGATGCTGATATAACAGACTAATTGATTTTAACATGTCACATCCCTTCAAGACTGATGCTGATGCTGAGTGCCTGTGCTGTTATGTTGACTGGCTATCCTCCTCCTCCGAGTCCTCAATGATACGATTGATGATGATAGCTTGGAAGATCATTTTTGTTTATGGGTGCCGCCACCAGTGGCTAAGGCCCAATTTTCAGCCCCTGTTTTACAGGGGCGTGTAATTACAATTTTTTTAGCAATAATTTGCCATAGGGCTCATTGCTGTGCTCCAAGTACAGTATCTGTGAGGGGTTGGAGTGTTGTGGCACCAGTGCCTAAGGCCCAATTTTTCAGCCCCTGTTTAACAGGGGCGTGTCATTACAATTTTTGAAGCAATACTTTGCAACAGGGCTCATTGCTGTGCTCCAAGTACAGTATCTGTGAGGGGTTGTAGTGTTGTGCCACCAGTGCCTAAGGCCCAATTTTTCAGCCCCTGTTCAACAGGGGCATGCAATTACAATTCTTGATCTAATAATTCACAGCAGGGTCCATTGCTGCACCCACCAAGAGTAACTCTGAGGGCTTACAGTCTTGTGGCAACGCCGCCACCACCACCACCACCACGAAAGGCCCAATTTTTCAGCCCCTGTTCAAAAGGGGCATGTAATTACAATTCTTGATCTAATAATTCACAGCAGGGCCCATTGCTGCACCCACCAAGAGTAACTGTCAGGGCTTACAGTGTTGTGGCACCAGCACCACCATCAAAGCCCCAATTTTTACTACCACTGTTCAACAATTATATGTAATTAAAATTCCTGATATAATAGTTGACAGCAGGGCGTTCCAGCACCAACCAAGAGTAACTGAGTGCTTACAGTGTTGTGCCAACACCAACAACTAAGGGGCCTATTTCTGCAGAGTATATACGGCAGGTCCCTACTTTCAAACATCCAACTTACAAACGACTCCTACTTGCAAACGAAAGAAGACAACAGGAAGTGAGAGGAAATCTACCCCTAGAAAGGAAAATTCTCTCCTGTAAGAATAAATATGGGAGAAAGGGGTCTCATCTGTACTGATGCTTTATCAGCAATCCTTGTTTCAAGAAAAACACCACATTTCAAAAACAGTTGTCATTGGGACGGAAAGTGAGGTGAAATGTTCTGAACAGGGGCACAGACAGCAAAACAAATGTTACAGGGGTGATAACCCTTACCTATGTTTCCCAAAAAGTTTAAAAATAGATTTTTGGGCTGGAGCTACACTTCAACAATGTACCTGTTCAAAATTACAAACAGATTCTACATAAGAACAAACCTACAGTCCCTGTCTTGTATGCACCGCCTGTATACGGCTGTTCAGAGTATATAGGGCCTTTTTTATTTTATGTGCGGGGTTCCCCTTAATATCCATACAAGACCCAAAGGGGCTGGTAATGGGCTGGGGTAGGGGGGGGGTCATGGGGTAGCTATGCCATTTTTCTTAAAGAATTTCATCCATATTACCGGGACCAGACATTACATTAAAGCCGCAAGCAGTTTTAAATGGCTTTTTTTTCCTTTAGAAGTGTCATTTTGTGCAGGGACAGTTCTAAACACGGGAAACACGTGGCACTTCACAGGCATACTTTAGACACCCCCCAGGTACGATATTTAAAGGAATATTTGACTTTTTTTTTTCACTTTATGCATCATTAAAATGACTGCTCCCGAAAAACGACCGTTTTTAAAACTTCTTTTTGCATTGATACATGTCCCCTGGTGCACAACCCGGGTTCCCAAACCCTATTTATGACAATAACATGCATAATAGTTGTTATAATTAGCACTTTAGAATTCGAACGTTCGCATCCATTGTATTTAATAGGGTTCTAATGTTCGTTCGAACTTTCGGTCCGTTCGCGGTGTGAGGGGGTTAGCTCGGCAGCGGGTGTGTGTGACCCCCGGGATGGGCTCCCCACACAAAAACAGGCCCAGCAGACGGAGGTTGTGGTTTTCAAAATCAAAAAGGTGCCGTTTATTTTCTATTTACAGTGACAAAAACACAGCAAAGCAAAAGAAACAAACAAAATAAATCCTGGTCAACTTGACCTCTGACTAAACATACAGGTTTCCTAACTAACAACTGGGATCAGCCTAGTGCTGTCCTAGTCCCTGGTTTTAAATGTCCAAGCAAAATATAGCCACACAGGCTTTCTCTCACCGCACAGGGGTTCACTCTCCCTAGACAGTCCACACAGGTCTGCTTCCAGGCATGAGCTAACATCTAATGAATCTGGGAGTTTCTTATAGAGGCCTAAATGAGCTGACAAGGTTCAGCTGGTCTCATCAACTCCCTGTCTGCACGACGCCCAGCCCTCTCCCTAGAGGTATGAGTCATCAATGAGCCCACTAGTCTCAGCTGGGCTTATACAACTCTCCACCTAGCTGTATAAATCGGCGTAAAGCCTGAATCTGGGCGAAATATATCTACCCCCCTGGATGCAACCAGGTGACTTTACCTTCCTGCTGTCACATACCCCCCCCTCTTGTTTTAACCTCGGGGTTGGAACACCAGCAATCAGGCATTCATGTACTCGAGACAAAGCATCCACATTCCCCATTTGAACGCCAGGGCGATGCTTTACTGTGAAGTTGAATTCCTGGAGGGCCAGGAACCACCTATTCACTCTTCTATTTGTTTCCTTGTTTTGAGCCATCCACTTTAACGGAGCGTGATCCGTAACCATGTCAAAGTGCCTACCTAGCAGGTAGTACCGAAGGGAATCTAGAGCCCACTTCACCGCTAAACACTCCTTTTCAACGGTGGCGTAATTTACCTCATGGGACTTCAACTTCCTGCTGAGGTAAATGACTGGGTGCTCTTCCCCGTTCCAGACCTGGGACAATACTGCTCCTAACCCCACATCTGACGCATCACTTTGTACGACAAAGTCTTTAGAGAAGTCGGGTGAGTACAACACTGGCTGGCTACATAAGGCTTGTTTCAAGAATTGGAATGCTGCCTCAGCCTCGGGGGTCCATTTAATCATGACCGACCCTTTCCCCTTCGTCAGGTTGGTTAGGGGCACAGCCTTAGAAGCAAAGTGGGGAATGAATCGCCGATAATACCCAGCGATTCCCAGAAAGGCTCGTACCTGCTTCTTGCTGTTGGGACGTGGCCAACTCTGGATGGCCTCGACTTTGTTGAGTTGGGGTTTTATTACTCCCCTCCCAATGGTGTACCCAAGATATTTGGCCTCCTCCTGCCCAATGGTACACTTCTTGGGGTTAGCCGTAAACCCTGCTTCCCGAACAGAGTCCAGGACTGCTTGCACTTTTGGCAGATGTGAGGCCCAATCTGTGCTATGGACAATTACGTCATCCAGGTAAGCCGCAGCATACTTCCGATGGGGCCTCAGCATCTGGTCCATTTTCCGCTGGAATGTGGCCGGCGCATTCTGTAACCCGAACGGCATTCTTTTATATTGGAACGCCCCGTCTGGGGTTACAAATGCGGTTTTCTCTTTGGCTGACTTGGCCAGGGGGATTTGCCAATACCCTTTTGTGAGGTCAAGAGTCGTCATGTATCGGGCTGTTCCCAGCCGGTCGATCAACTCATCTATACGTGGCATGGGGTAGGTGTCAAATTTTGTAACTTTGTTCAACTGACGAAAATCGTTACAAAATCGCCAGCTCCCATCCGGTTTAGGCACCAACACAATGGGACTAGACCAATCACTTTGGGACTCCTCTATCACCCCTAAGTTCAGCATTTTCTGTACTTCCTCCCGTATTGCCTCCCGTCGGGCCTCTGGGATCCGATAGGGTTTTAACTTCACCCTTTCACCGGGCGGGGTAATAATGTCATGCTCTACCCCAGATGTTTGTCCCGGCAGCTCAGAGAATACCTCCTTGTTGCGAAGCACAAACTCCTTAACCTCCTGTTGTTGGGGTTGTGACAAGGTGGCTGCGATTCCAACCTCAGGAATCACGCAACCAGTTTGAGCTGGTGACCAAGTGTCTGCGACTAGGGACTCTCTATCCCTCCAGGCTTTCAACAGATTAACGTGATAGATCTGTTCGGGCTTTCGCCTTCCTGGTTGTCTGACCTTGTAATTCACTTCGCTCACTTTTTCCATTATCTCGTAGGGGCCTTGCCATTTGGCAAGGAATTTACTTTCAACCGTAGGGACAAGTACCAATATCCTATCCCCCGGGGAAAAGGTACGGGTCTTGGCTCCACGGTTGTACACTCTCTGCTGTGCCAACTGCGCTTGGGCCAAATGTTCCTTCACGATGGGCATTACCTGTGCAATTCGATCTTGCATCAGGGCGACATGCTCAATCACACTCCTGTGGGGAGAACTCTCACTTTCCCAAGTTTCCTTGGCAATATCCAACAGCCCTCTTGGGTGTCTCCCATACAGTAACTCAAAGGGGGAGAATCCCGTAGAGGATTGGGGCACCTCCCTAATAGCAAACATCAAATAAGGAAGTAGACAGTCCCAATCCTTTCCATCCCTATCCACCACTTTCTTCAACATTTGTTTTAGGGTTTTGTTGAATCTTTCAACCAGCCCATCGGTTTGGGGGTGATACACAGATGTACGTAATTGCGTCACTTTGAACAATTTACACAGCTCCTTCATAACCCGGGACATAAAGGGTGTACCTTGGTCCGTAAGCAGTTCTTTACAAATACCCACCCGGCTAAAAACAAGAGATAGCTCTTTGGCTATGGTTTTGGCCGAGGTATTTCTGAGAGGGATCGCTTCTGGATAACGGGTGGCATAGTCCATTATAACCAATATGTACTGGTGCCCCCTAGCGGACTTGATTATAGGACCTACCAAATCCATTGCGATTCTCTCAAACGGGACCTCAATGATGGGTAGAGGGACCAGCGGGCTACGGAAGTGTGGCATCGGGGCCGACCTCTGACACACAGGGCAGGAGGAACAATAATTTTCTATGTCCTTCATCACCCCAGGCCAATAGAATCTCTGTAATACCCTCTCTCGGGTTTTCTCTGTCCCCAGATGACCTCCAAGAATGTGCCCATGGGCCAACTCCAACACCAACTTCCTGTAAGGTTTGGGCACCACAAGCTGCTCAACGGTTTCTTCTGCCCTTTTTGCCACCCGATACAGTAGGTCCTTCTCTACGCTGAAGTATGGGTAAGTGCAGGTATTATCTGGGTTCACTAACTCGCCATCTATTTTCACTACGTTTTCCCGTGCCTTTATTAGGGCGGGGTCTTTCAACTGTTCTGTGGCAAAGTTTTCCCTGTGAACCTCAAGATCAGAAAACTCCACAGACGGTAGGTTTTCGTCTGAGGAGGTGGGCTCCTCTCCAGTTTCTTGAGTCTCCCCTGCCAATACTGACAAGGGAAATTCGGGAGAGTCCTCACCACTCTCAGAGGAGTTCTGGCTATCATATTCCTGGTACATAGGGGCACCAGTGGGGGGCTCAGGATCATCCCACAGTTCCCAGAACTTCGGAAAATCCCTTCCCACAATGGCGTCATGCGGTAACTGAGACACTAAGCCCACTGGATGAGAAAGGGTACCTTTGGGGGTCTCGAAACACACTGTAGTCACTGGATACTCTCGGGTGTCCCCATGCACACAAATAACAGCTACCTTGCTATTCCCAGAGACCTCTGTTTTAACTAATTCAGCCTTTATCAGGGTCACAAGGCTACCTGAATCCAGCAATACCACAACATTTCTACCATTAATACACATTTTGCATAAATGTTTCTCAGTTCCCCGAATGGCAGTGCATGCGACTGTCGCACACAGCGACTGACGTCTGCCCGTCAGAAAGTCACACTGCATGGGTTCCTCCAAAACCGGGCAATTTGCTGCAATATGTCCCGCTTGCCGGCAGCGGTAGCAAATGATCCTTCTTGCCGCCTCTTGAGCCGCTGATTTCCCAGGCTGTTCTTTGGCATTTGCTAGAGCCAGCTGTTTCAGTATCTCCTCCATGCTGGCTTAAAAAAAAACTGCCACTGGTTCTCCACCAACTGTGAGGGGGTTAGCTCGGCAGCGGGTGTGTGTGACCCCCGGGATGGGCTCCCCACACAAAAACAGGCCCAGCAGACGGAGGTTGTGGTTTTCAAAATCAAAAAGGTGCCGTTTATTTTCTATTTACAGTGACAAAAACACAGCAAAGCAAAAGAAACAAACAAAATAAATCCTGGTCAACTTGACCTCTGACTAAACATACAGGTTTCCTAACTAACAACTGGGATCAGCCTAGTGCTGTCCTAGTCCCTGGTTTTAAATGTCCAAGCAAAATATAGCCACACAGGCTTTCTCTCACCGCACAGGGGTTCACTCTCCCTAGACAGTCCACACAGGTCTGCTTCCAGGCATGAGCTAACATCTAATGAATCTGGGAGTTTCTTATAGAGGCCTAAATGAGCTGACAAGGTTCAGCTGGTCTCATCAACTCCCTGTCTGCACGACGCCCAGCCCTCTCCCTAGAGGTATGAGTCATCAATGAGCCCACTAGTCTCAGCTGGGCTTATACAACTCTCCACCTAGCTGTATAAATCGGCGTAAAGCCTGAATCTGGGCGAAATATATCTACCCCCCTGGATGCAACCAGGTGACTTTACCTTCCTGCTGTCACAGCGGGTTCTGGTGCGAACCGAACCCGGGGGTGTTCGGCTCATCACTAGTAGGAAGTTGCCCGGTTTGCCTGTTTACAAACTAAAGCCAGAAGGGAAGGTGGGACCCCTGAAGACGTGGCATCGAAACCACCTGCTCCCACTTGCTGAAGCAGTCAGGATACCCCCAGCAAGGGACCCCCCTGAACCAGTCTCTATCCTGGATATTCCCAGGCCAAGCACTCGGTCTCAGACCTCTCGAGCTGAAGATGGGGAGGCTTCTCAACTGAGTACAGATGGAGGAGAACTGGACTGGCTGTGGCCTTCCTCGACTCCGGGAACGTCCGCCATAGATCTCCCAAATACAGGGGATACTCCAGATGCAACGCTGAATCCGGAGGCCACTGAATTCATACCCTTCAGTCCCTCAGCTGATTACTGGGAAGATGTTCCTGACACTTGCTCAGAGGAGGATCCTAGAGATTCCATATATCAGTCGACTCCTGAATCAGAGGTTCCAGAACCAGCAATGTTACCTGAACTTACTCCTGAAGAAGAGCCTGTGGTGTCAGAGCCAGAAGCCCCAAGAGAGCAGAGGGCTCGCAGAGTTATCAGGCCTCCCAAGAAACTAACTTACCCCCAAATGGGGACGAGCTCAGAGGACTCTGTTGTAACGGCTAGGAGAAGTGTTGAGCATCCTGATCCCTCCACTGTCCATTTAGTGGAGGGCAACCCCAGCTCACTCTCTGGCACAGTTAGGCAGGCCGCTCATGGTAGTGTGACCTGTGGGCAAGAGAGTTCCATCCCAAAATTTTGGTGGGAATTCCCTATGCCAACATCATACTCGACACTGTCCAAAATTGTACATAGCATTTGTTGAAGTTTATCTTTGGGGACCAAAGAGTTTAAGTGGGGGGAGTGTGTAGCGGGGTTCCTTTAAAGACTCTTGAACTACTGTTCCCAGAACCCCACTGGTTCCCAGGATGTTTTGCTTTTGCCCCAGAGACTCATGGGTGGAGAGATATAAGGAGGGGGCGAGGCCTGTCTCGGTCTCTTTGGACACGGGACGGCAGAGACTGATACACCTGTGCGGACCTGTGCTGGGTAAGGCCTGAAGCCTGGGGCCTTCTGCAGCTGACCAAAGAGCCTTCCACCCCACTGCGAGCCTGGGTGGCATCCGACATCTCTTATCTACAGCCTAGATTGGATCGGGGACCCGATCGCAGCAACCGCTGTGTGCGAGTGAAGACACAGCCGGTGGAAGTCCCGGACTGAGATTGCGTCCGGCGGGTGAGCGAGCGTAAGCTCATTCCATAACCTGATTGATAGTACTGTACCTATAGACTGCCAAGGCCTACTACCTCATGTTAAAGACTCTCACTGGAGATCCACAGCAGGACTGATCCAGAGGATCTCCAGTGAAGTGTTGTCAGTTATCAAGATTCTCCTTTTTGGATTACAAATGTTGTTTATTCTTATGTGCACCACCTCTACAGATTGCCAGTGAAGAATCCATCATCCTTACAGGACTGAGTTCTAGAATTAGGGATCAGGCCTGATTCATTAGGTATCCAGTTTATCTGTTGCGCCACAGGGCGTCTAGTTAATGGTCTCCCCCCCCCCCTTTTCTATGGTGTAGTGTGACTGTTATTGCAGGGCTCTGCATACAAGTTAAAAGTTAAGTTGTCATTACTGTTCATTCTCTTTGCATAGCTGGAAGTAAAATCTGTTATTCCCTTACTACTGTTCTGTGTCTGAGTCTCTCATAAAGCATAAGTATTATATGTGTATACCCCTAGACTAACTGTGCCAGAAAGGGTTGAGTAGATTGCCGGGGGTTGGCGGAGCTGTATTCAGGGCCCAACCCAAATCTGCGGCCCTCTTAGTTGAGGGTATCGCTACAGTTATAAATAGAGTTGAGTGGACACCTGGATGTTCGGGTTCGACGGGTTCGGCCGAACTTCGGAAAAAAGTTCGGGTTCGGGACCGAACTTTAACCTGAACCTGAACCCGAACCCGAACCCGAACCCCATTGAAGTCAATAGGCACCCGGACCTCTAAGGACTAAAAAGGCTCTAAAAAAGAAATGGAAAGGGCTAGAGGGCTGCAAATGGCAGCAAAATGTTGTTAAGGGCATGGCAAGTGCTCTGCAAACAAATGTGGATAGGGAAATAACTTAAAATAACATAAAAAAAATAAAAAAATATGCTGGAGGCTCCCTTTTCAGCAGAAGAGGTACGGGAAGTCATTAAGAACCTCAGAAACTCAACGACACGATGCCACACATATGGTGGGAATGCCCCAGAATACGCCCTTTCTGGAATAAATTATTCAATTTAATGGATAAGCTAGTGGGAAAATAAAATACTTTGAAATAAAAATGTAGCGGGGTGCTAAATTTAAGGGAAGTGTTTGAGTGGTAAATAGGCTCAAACACCCTAATTCTGTAGGATTCATGGACCATTTTGTCCTCGGGGGACAGTATTGGTGTGCAGTTCCCTGCGGCCTACAGGTGGCGCTGCCATGGTAGGCTAGGGTTGAACCGCCGATACAGTGCTGTGCCTTTTGTGTCCCCTCTTGGCAGTAGTACAGCGGGGCGGGGAACCTGCTGTGCATGCCGGGAGAGCATATAAAAGGGGCAGACCTTTGGCCTGGAGGCTGATGTCCAGTGGGGTCCACGCCCAGGTGCCTTCGGCCTGGATGCAAGTGTTCCTGTTCCATCTCGGGTACCTTTAGCCTGGGGTGAGGTACTATCCTGGAGTTCCTGCTGCCCTGGGAATGGAGGCCTAGGTGCGGGAGTAAAGCCTGGAGTCCAGAGCCTTCGTCTGGAGTCCGCTAAGGGTCGAGGAGTCTTAGGGTGCCGCCTCGTGTAGGGGACCATGTTCCAGGGAAGGGAGGATCATTCTGATGGACCGATGCGGGAGTCACGGTGAAGGAAGGGTCTGTTGACTCCCTGGAGAGATGTCTTCCCCTTGATATGGGCTAGGTTCGTAGAAGGAGAAGCTCAAGGTCATCTTGACTGTATCAGAGGCCTTATTCACCCGGCCCGTGGCAGGGGCCTTATACACCCTGGTCTGTGGCAGAGACCAAAGTTCTCCAGGTCCGTGGCAGGGGCCTTGTACACCCGGTCTGTGGCAGAGACCAACCTCAAGGTCTGTGGCAGAGACCGTGCACCTAAAACTGTTTGAGAAACCTAAGCAGTGAAGTGAATGTGCTACGTTTGTGCCTGGACCTCCTCCACACCTTAAGCTGTCCTGTTTCTTTGCTCTAACCTTTTCTATCCGAGTAGAGTTTATTTTGCGATGAGAGAATAAGAGTTGTAATTTCAGCTGGTGTGGACATTGACTTTACTGGGAATTAAAGGACTTGCCTCTACCTACAGTAGAGGTGAGAATCATCCTCTGGAGGAGTTTTGACTCCGGCTGTGGACACGGCCCGTCAAGTACACCGCTCAACCTCTTTATATAGGAGGGTACGGGCTGGTAGTGCGGTGTGCCTTTCTCCCTCCTGCGAGGAGCCAACAACATAAAGGCAGGTAAGGGGGAAGGGATCTGTGCGCTACAAAAAAATAAAATAAAAATTATAATCTTGACCTAGGAGGACGAGGTCCATATGGAGTAGGAGGTTGAGGTGGCGGTGGATGTGGCTGTGTAGGTGGAAGCGGCGGTGGAGGAGGACGAGGTAGCCAACACTGCTTCAAAAATACAACAATGGCTGGGGAATCTTGGCTCTAGCTTCCTATAGGATCCCGGTTGTGCTCCTCTGGTCCCGCTTTCCACAACCACCCAGTTTCCTATCCGCAGCAGTCAGCCATACGGTTCACTACCTTGCGGTGCACTCCTGTCCCCCTACGGTGTGCATCTGTCACCTGGCCATAGGTAGAAGAAAACTATATAGAAATTGTTTATTTCACACACATCCACATATGTATAACACACTGCAAAATATTTTTTGTGGCCCTAAATGGCGTTTTTTGGAAGACCACAACACTCCCACAGTACGTAACCGCTGAATCGCACAGCTACAGAACTGCAGAAAATGCTATTCAAAAATGTTTTTGTTTTTTTAGTATAGTACAGTAGAAGACAAGTATATAGAAATGGTTTATTTCACACGCCTCCACATATGTATAACACACTGCAAAATATTTTTTGTGGCCCTAAATGGGTCTTTTTGCAAGCATACATTAAAGTGCAAATTTTTTATTTATTTTTTGCCCTAAACGGGTCTTTTTTTGCACAAGCAAAATAAAATGCAATATTTTTTTTTTGCCCTTAATGGGTCTTTTGGAAAAGAGCACAATAAAGTGCCTTTTTTTTTTTTGCCCTAAATGGATCTTTTTCCAAGAGCAGAATACACCCACAGTATGGAAACGGTGTATCTCTCAACGTAATATATGCAGTGCTGGTGCACTGAGCTTGCAGATAAAAGGTAGATTTTCTCTGACACTGGGCTCATGGCAGTGTAAAAAGACTGCACTGCAACACAAACAGGTAAACCTATGCAGATCGCTGAGTTATATCTCTGAATCTGGACTCCTATTCCTATATAATATATCTCTCTCCCTGAAAGCACCAACAGGAACCTGGCCCTACACTACACTGTCTCTCTATCTTTTCCCTCAGATTCCAGAATCAGGACTAACTCATGTATTTTTCAATCTCTCCCTAAAAGCAGCAGCAGCAGACAAGATCCTCTCCCTATCTATTCTGAAGCAGAGTGACGTGTGTGCTGTGTGCCTCTAGCTTATATAGAAGCTGGGTCACATGTTGCACTGACCAATCACAGCCATGCCATTAGTAGGCATGGCTATGATGGCTTCTAAGGGCACACCAGCTAATCAAAAGGTGATTGGCTGGCCCCTGAAGCATTTCTAACTGCGCCATTAGATTGCCGAACCCGAACCCGAACCCGGACTTTCGCGCAAAGTCCGGGTTCGGGTTCGGGAAAAAGCTAAAGTTCGGTACGGACCCGAACTTTACAGTTCGGGTTCGCTCAACCCTAGTTATAAACTCTTTAACATTATACTATAATTTCAAAAGCATATGTACATACAGTACCTCCCAACTTTCTGAAATTATAAAGAAGGGCACCTTTTAGCATACAGTATGTAGGCAAAGGACACGTCCTGCTGCGGCCCCCTTTACACCGACTGCAAAGATCTGATATGCAGAAAATGATTGGGTAAACCACAGAAGTGCTTTTTTGACCTCTATTTTTCCTTTATATAGGCTTTTCAAATTAACAAATGCAGTAAAATAGAAATCATAAAGTACAGCGCTAAAAATTAATAAAAAGTCCCAATGTTTGAGAAAATATGACATCTCAATAAAAACAGTCCAATAGACGTGGGTCCACACAAGGAAAGTGCTGGGAAGAATCCGTCACCAAGAAGGAAACGTTCATACTGAGTGAACTACTTAATCAAAAGTAGTCAAACACGCTTGAAAATCCTCCACTTAGATTTCACCATACACATGGGTAGATAGATTGCATGAACACCAATAGGATCCTCCTTAGACAGACTCTCATCGCATCAGGACATCATGTAAATAGGTATAAAAAAAACTTTATTGCGCAGTATTACAGACAAGTACATTCTTGATCTGCCTTTTGGGAGTATTTAACCACTTGACCAATTTTCAGCTTTCGGTGCTCTCACATTTTGAATGACAATTACTCAGTCATACAACACTGTACCCATATGAAATTTTTGTCCTTTTTTTCACACAAATAGAGCTTTCTTTTGGTGGTATTTAATCACTGTTGGGTTTTTTATTTTTTGCGCTATAAGAGAAAAAAGACTGAAAATTTTGTAAAAAAATGATTTTTTTTTCGTTTCTGTTATAAAATTTTGCAAATTACTATTTTTTCTTCATAAATTTTGGCCAAAATTTATACTGCTACATATCTTTGGTAAAAATAAGTAAAAATTGGTGTATATTATTTGGTCTTTGTGAAAGTTATAGAGTCCACAAGCTATGGTGCCAATATCTGAAAATTGATCACACCTGAAGTACTGACGGCCTATCTCAATTCTTGAGACCCTAACATGCCAGAAAAGTACAAATACCCCCCAAATGACCCCTTTTTGGAAAGAAGACATTCCAAGGTATTCAGAAAGAGGCATTGTGAGTTTTTTGAAGTTGTCATTTTTTCCCACAATTCTTTGCAAAATCAAGATTTTTTTTTTCTCTTTTTTTTTTTTCACAAAATTGTCATATTAGCAGGTTATTTCTCACACACAGCATATGCATTCCACAAATTACACCCCAAAACACATTCTGCTATTACTCCCGAGTATGGCGATACCACATGTGTGAGACTTTTACACAGCGTGGCCACATACAGAGGCCCGACATGCAGGGAGCACCTTCAGGCGTTCTGGAGCACCCAGGCCAATTCTGACATTTCTCTCCTACATGTAAAAATCATCATTTGTTTGCTAGAAAATTACATAGAACCCCAAAACATTATATATGTTTTTTTAGCAAAGACCTTAGAGAATATAATGGTGGTTGTTGCAACTTTTTATCTCGCACGATATTTGCGCAGCAATTTTTTTAACGCGTTTTTTACGGAAAAAAAATGTTTTGTGCTTAAAAAAAAAAAAAAACAGTAAAGTTAGCCCAATGTTTTTGCATAATGTGAAAGATGAAGTTACGTCGAGTAAATAGATACCTAACATGTCGCCCTTAAAAATTGCACACACTCGTGGAATGGCGCCAAACTTCGCTACTTAAAAAATCCCCATAGGCGACGCTTTAAATATTTTTACTGGTTACATGTTTTGAGTTACAGAGGAGGTCTAGGGCCAAAATGATTGCTCTCGCTCTAACGTTCGCAGAGATACCTCACATGTGTGGTTTGAAAACCGTTTTCATATGTGGGCGGGACTTACGTATGCGTTCGCTTCTGTATGCGAGCTCATGGGGACAGGGGCGCTTTAAAAAAAAATAAAAAATGTATTCTTCATTTTACTTTATTTATTTTAGTTTGACATGTTTTTCCGCCCTAAACATTTTTTTGATCACTTTTATACCTATTACAAGGAACGTAAACATCCCTTGTAATAGGAATATGGCATGACAGGTCCTCTTTACAGTGAGATATGGGGGGGGGGGGTGTCAATAAGACCCCACATCTCACCTCTAGGCTGGGAAGCCTGAAAAAAATACAAAAAAAAAAACAACAATCCTGGCTTTGATCGTAGCGGTGAGTCGGTAGAAGCACCGGAGGGCGGCGGGGGGGGGGACATCCCCTCTCGCCTCCCGTAAGAATGATCAAGCGGCGGAACAGCCGCTATGATTGTTCTTATGGTGTAGCGATTCGCCGGCTGAAAAAGCTAATATCTGAATGATGCCTGTAGCTGCTCCCATCATTCAGATATCCCCGCACAAAGTCAAGGACGTCATATGACGGCCGGAGGGCGGGAAGTGGTTATTGCAGAGTATTGCCGGGCATTGCGGAGTATTGCTGGGCATTGCGGAGTATTGCAGGGCATTGCGGAGTATTGCGGACTATGGCAGGGTATTGCGGTGTATGGCAGGGTATTGCACGGGTATTGCACAGGGTATTGTGGAGGGTATTGCACAGGGTATTGTGGAGGGTATTGCAGAGTATTGTGGAGGGTATTGCAGAGTATTGTGGAGGGTATTGCAGAGTATTGTGGACGGTATTGCAGAGTATTGTGGAGGGTATTGCAGAGTATTGTGCAGGGTATTGCAGAGTATTGTGCAGGGTATTGCAGAGTATTTTGCAGAATATTGCGCAGGGTATTGCAGAGTATTGCGCAGGGTATTGCAGAGTATTGCGCAGGGTATTGCAGAGTATTGCGCAGGGTATTGCAGAGTATTGCACCAGGGTATTGCCGAGTATTGCACCAGGGTATTGCCGAGTATTGCACCAGGGTATTGCAGAGTATTGCACCAGGGTATTGGCAGGGTATTTTGCAGAGTATTGCGCAGGGTATTTTGCAGAGTATTGGCAGGGTGTATTGCAGAGTATTGGCAGGGTATTGCACCAGGGATGGCTGAGCAGGGATGGATGGATGGCTGGATCTGTGACTGCAATTGTCACAGATCCAGCCCACAGTGCTGCTGCTGCCATCCGCTCCCTCCCCCTCCCCTCTCACACTGTACCGATCGGTACAGAGAGGGGAGGGAGGGCGTCATAAATGACGCCGGTCTGTTTACAAGTGATTGCTCCGTCATTTGACGGAGCGATCACGTGGTAAACGGCCGCTATCAGCGGCGATTTACCGCGATTCGTGATCCGCCGGGTCCTCTGGACCCGGCGGTCACGGAGTTTCCCGTGTGCGCGCCCCAGGGGGCGCTCGGGAGCGCGATTCTGGGAGGACGTTATATAACGTCCTCCCAGAGTTAAGCAACCACCTTGTCGACGTTATTTGTCGGCAGGTGGTTGTTAAGTGGTTAAACAAAAATGACATTCTTGTTGCAGGGGATGCACAAAATCTGATTTGCATCTTAGTGCAGACTTCTAGAAAAAACAGTAGGCTAATCACTCAAGCAGGAAATTACATTTCTGGGGAAAGCGTTCTGTACACCATCTGTGTACGGAAAGCCTCCAGGTAGCCATATTGCATTGCATTTTACAGAAAATTACAGCTGCAGATTGAAACGGAAAGGTCATTTTTTAATAAAATTCAATTACAATATGGCTTGTGTTGCATTCGTGTACGCAATTTTTTTTAATTTGCTAATTAGTTTCCCACGAAAGTGAAGTTACCCATTAACGCTGAATTTTAGTGCCCTTCACACGACTGTGTCCTTTATTCTGCTGCTAAACACAAGATTACGGCCTCGGACACAGCTGTTTGAATGGGCCCATAGACTTATATTCTGCTGCATACAGATGTGTGCAAAACGATATAATGTGAACATCTGTATGCAGCATAGCTGCTATGGGCTTGTTTTAAAGCTCTATTATTGCTTGTAAATCTAGTACTGCTTGTCATTTATTTTCCATAGTCTGTCTGTTTTTTTCTGAGAAAAATTACATGAAATAATAAGGCTAATGAGAACTTTTTTGCACAAAAACAGGTTCAGGATAGGCAACTTAAGACCCTTAAAGTGGTAGTAAAGTCTTTTTTGGCACCTAACGGTAAGCCTATGACTGCATGCACTCTGAAGGGACAACATACCCGTCCCTTCAGAGCTCTGTGCCGCGGCCCGTGAGGTCATCACGCCACGGCCAATCAGAGGGCCGCAGGGCGCCTACCCAGAAGGAAGACTGGGTGAAGATGGAAGCCCTGTCAGCAGTGACAGCGCAGCACTGGAGGGCTTCATTATAAGGTAAGTATTTTATAATGTGCTAGCATGCAGTGCATGCTAGCACATTATTCAATTGTCTTGCAGTTTAAAAAAAAAAAAAACGCTTTAATAACCACCCTTATCCTGTCTTTGCCGAAATGCCAACATTTCCCCACAGATGCATGTAATTTCTCAGCGCTGGTTTTCTGATAGTGACTACAGCTGAGGCATGCATAGTCCACTGGTGTCACTATCAGGAAACTCATATGTAGACAGGAAAACCCCTCTTGTCCTAAACTGACGTTCACTCACTCTACTCTATCTAAAGTGTTGTCACCCTAGGACAGAAAGTGTGTTAGGACTACAGAACATTTCCTCTTCTTCTCATCTACATAACATAGGAGAAGTTGTTCTGTAGGAGAAGGAGGTGTTCTGTAGCTCACGGAGAATACTGGGAACTATGCTAACTGTTACAGGCACAATGTACAGGAAGCTTTAAAGTGATTGCAAAGTCTCATATTTTTTTCTATAAAAATAACAAACATGTTATACTTACCTGCTTTGTACAGTGGATTTTCACAGAGCAGCCCAGATCCTCCTCTTCTTGGGTCCCTCTTCTGTACTTCTGGCCCCTCCCTCCTGTCGAGTGCCCCCACAGCAAGCTGTTTGCTATGGGGGCACCTGAGCTGAGTCACAGCTCCCTGTGTCCATTCGGACACAGAGCTGCGGCCTGCCCCACCCTCTCTCTCTCCTGATTGGCTGACTGACTTTGATTGACAGCAGCGGGAGCCAATGGCACCACTGCTGTGTCTCAGCCAATCAGGAGGGAGAGTCTCAGACAGCCGAGACACTCTTGTACATCGCTGGATAGAGATGGGCTCAGGTAAGTATTAGGGGGGCTGCTGCACACAGAAGTTTTTTTTATCTTATTGCATAAAATGCATTAAGATAAAAAAAAACCTTCTGACTTTACAACCCCTTTAAGCTCAGTTGATTTCTGTCAGGATCAGTAGATATTTTTGGATACTTATCGAGCAGATATAACAAACACTTTTTATTATATACAGTATTTAACAGACCAAACGGAAGCAAATAAGATAAGTTAAAGTGTTAGTTCACCTTTTCAGAAAAAAAATTAAGATAAACTAACACCTTACACCCCCTAAAGCCCCCTGGTCCCCGCTGTACTTACCTCCATGGGTGATGAGCTGTCAGTGCCCACGCAGCCAGTGTAGCGGTATGAGGAATTTAAATTCCCACTCTTTTTCTTGCCTTCTTCTTCCCCTTCCGCTGTGATCTGTCCCAGAAGCCCTACAGAAAGAAAGAGAATACAAGTGGGGATTTCAAATCCCTGAACTGCTACACCGGCTTTGTGGGCACTGACAGCTCATCCCCCATGGAGGTAAGTACAACACACGGCGTCTATGGATGCTGAGTGTATGACTCAGGAGCGCGCCCGCAAGGTAACCCCCTAGGGCAGTGATGGTGAACCTTGGCACTCCAGATGTTTTGGAACTACATTTCCCATGGTGCTCAACTACACTGCAGAGTGCATGAGCATCACGGGAAATGTAGTTCCAAAACATCTAGGGTGCCAAGGTTCGCCATCACTGCCCTAGGGGTAGGGAGGGTCTAGGGTCTTAGTTCATTTTTTCATATTTTCAAGCGGCACCAAGGATTGGAAACAACCAGGCTTTATACAGTGGGTGTCGCTCTATGGCACATGAAAATGTAAATTTACTGGCACATGTTTTTAATTAGCTATCTTAGATTAAACGTATTGCACGATTATTGTGTTATTGTTCTCTCATTCTGGGATATCCCTGCTGGTGAGATTGGAGCAAAGGAAGTGGATGCCAAGTATACACCAAGCATAGGATCAATTACTAAAGCGGTGAGAGGGTCCTGGTGGCCCAAAGCTATCTGGCGAGTGGTACCCCTTTACATTAGGTGGTGGAACACAATATTTATGTGGAGTATTGGAAATTGGAAGAAGCATGCATCACTACTACACATGTGGTGAAAGGAAGAAGTGGATTGGAAGATTTTTTCCTTGTATAAAAATTCACTACTATAAGGACTTTCATATTGTCTATTGATAATTGTTTTTTGTTTTCAATTATGTATTCAACAGTGGTTGCACAGATTCACATATTTGCAATTAAGCTAGCGCCTCAACATATAGATTACCCCAGAATTTATATTTAATTATATTTATGAATTTCAGTAGTTTAGTACAGTCAAGGTTGAAGAAAGTGGTTGCTGATTGGTTGCCTTTTTTACTTTTTTTTTTTTTTCGCGATGTTACAAACATGAAAGAAAAAAGGCTACAATCTAAAATACGTGAAGTCAGTTTATACATACCATCCAAATGGATACATTGCATATACCTGTATATTGTAAGGGTTAAAGAGTGCAAGCAAACCTAATCAGTCACATAGCCGTGCATGAACAATTCTAAACTCTGTGGAAGCGAATTGTTCTTTGCACGTTGCTTTCATTTACAATATCCTATATAAGGTGAAATCTTGGGCAAGGAAAGTTCAGCCTTTAGTAGTACACGTATAACTCTATAACATATTGACGTGGTTTACAGTGATCACAATGAGCTGAGAAAACTTGCATTGGAAAATGTTTCAGCAGAAATGAATTTAGAAGTGTTTTCACAAGCGAGTGCCTATGATGTCTCCTCTGTGCTGTGCTGTTCTCTGTGCTTCTCCTATTAAGGAATTGTGCTCTTTCCCATGTGAAGTCACATACCAGGTACACAAATAAGTCATGGTTGGTGAATATGTGCCCCCCCCCCCCTTCCTCCACCTCACACACACTGTATAGTATACTGTAATAAACCAGAATATTTTTTTTCACGTTTATAGAAAATCTGTCACATGTAATGCCCCATACACACGATCATTTTTCATGCCATTTTTTAAACCAACGTTTTTCTTGTCTTTTTTTTTTCATGTTTCCTCTCAAGCCTGTCTTGCGTACACACGATCATTAAAAAAACCGCTCGAGCAAAGCGCAGTGACGTACAGCACGTACGACGGCACTATAAAGGGAAAGTTCCGTTCGAATGGCGCCACCCTTCATGTTAGTAAAGTTTGTTGAGCAACGATTCGCGCTTTTCAGCCTCGTGCTTTTCAGTCCGTTACTGCGTGACGAATGTGCTATCTCCATTACGAACGCTAGTTTTACCAGAACGAGCGCTCCCGTCTCATACTTGATTCTGAGCATGCGCGTTTTTTTTCACGTCGTTAAAGCATACACACTATCGTTTTTCACGTCGTTAAAAAAAACGACATGAAAAACGACGTGAAAAAAGAGAGCATGTTCGAAATTTTTAATGGCCGTTTTTCACATCGTTAAAAATGCTCTGGAGCATACACACGATCATTTTTAATGGGCATTTTTAAAAATGGCATTTTTAACGGCATGAAAAACGATCGTGTGTATGGGGCATAAGGCAAAATCACACAACTGTAGACAGAACTGTACTGTATATGAAGAGACACTGGAAATAACTAAAAACAATGTAGGGAAGTTCTCAGCAGCCACAGGCCACTGAATTAGATGCACAAGTTTGTCACTTGAAGAGTATAGAGTTGTGTATCCCTTATTACAATTACCAAACCTGCCACATTAAAGCGGAGTTCCAGCCGCAAAAAAGTTTTTTTTTTAAAGTCAGCAGCTACAAGTACTGTAGCTGCTGACTTTTAATAAGGACACTTACCTGTCCAGGGACCCCGCGGTGTCGGCCCCCCAAGGTCGATTTGTTCACCGGCTTGGGTGCAGACGCTGCCATTCTAGCTAAGGGAAACCGGCAGTGGAGTCTTCAGGCTTCACAGCCGGTTTCTTACTGCGCATGCGTGAGTCGCGCGGCGCTTTGTGAATGGCCAGCTCGTCTTCTGGGACACACACAGGTCCCAGAAGGCAGCGGAAGTGATGGCGGAGGACTTGCCGCAGAAGAGGAAATGACGTCCTGCGCTGCTGCCGAGCTAGGATGGAAAAACACTTAGTACTTCAAAAAAGGTATGAAAGAAAAAAATATATATAGATATCCAAAACGAGGGGTTGAGGGGTGGTCTTTAGTTTAAGACCACCTTGTAAAAGTGGGTGGAACAAGTAGGCTGGAGGCAAGCAGGTTGGTAAATGTAATTCACTGGAAAGCTCCAGACCAATATATTTTTCAACAGCAGCCTCTATCACTAAATGGTGGATTGCAGTCTGGATCCAGACTGAGTGACAGTTCTATCCAGACCACCAGCCAGCCAATCCCCACCGCAGGTTCCCCCCTCCTCTGCAGTGATTAGTTGTTAGGACCACCAGATTCCTAACCACTAATGACATCTTGTGTGTGTACTACCCCAGCATCACAGGAGGGTGGAAATTGAACTTCCTCCAGTCAGACCTGCAGACTGCTCCGCCTTTTGACTGTTTCTCTTGGCCTATCTGGTGTCGGAAGGTACAGGGGGATCCTGATGGAGACCCCTGGTGTGAGGGGGGACTCTTATGGGGATTCCTGATATAAGGTGGCACTCTGATGGGAACCCTGAGGTAAATTGGCACTCTGATGGGGACCCCTGATGTAAAATGGCACTCTAAAGGGGACCTCTGATGTAAGAGAGCACTCTGGTGGGGACATCTAATATAAGGGGCACTCTGGTGGGGACCCCTGACACAAAGGGAACTCTGATGGGGACCTCTGATGTAAGATGGCGCTCTGATGGGGACCTCTGATGGAAGTGGGCACCCTGATGGGTACACTTGATGTAAGGGGGCACTGTGATGGGGACACATGGTGTAATATTATTGAAATGCATGGAAATTTGACATTGTTTATTTTTGATAGACCTACAACGGCTAAGTATATACTAGGATCTTAGGCCCATTTCACACTGATGCCTATCAGTTTTTCAGGTGGACCCAATCAGACCATCCATTGTTCTCTATGGAGCTCCCGCCAACATCTGATCTGATCCTGTCCACTAAAAACATTCCCAATCCATCTGACGGATTGTATGACAGTTAGATGGAAACAGACAGGTGGTCTGTTTCCATCCGACACCCCAAGGAGGACATCGGGCTGCAGAGCGAACATTGACCTGTCATCCGCCTGCTCAGTGGGGATCAGTGCAGATACTCCCTACTGAGCGGGTAGATTCGCTGGTGGACTCCATCAGTGTGAAAGGGGCCTAAAGTTTCAGAGTAATGCCGCGTACCCACGACCGTTTTTCATGGCGTGAAAAATGCCATTTTTTAAATTGGTCATTAAAAACAATGGTGTGTAGGCTCCAGAGCATTTTTAACGACGTGAAAAATGTCCTTAAAAAATTAGAACCTGCTCTATTTTTTCACGCCGTTTTTCACACCATTCTTTTTAACGTCGTGAAAAACGGTAGTGTGTATGCTTTTGCGAGGGGAAAAAAAATGTGCATGCTCAGAATCAAGTATGAGACGGGAGCGCTCCTTCTGGTAAAACTAGCGTTCGTAATGGAGATAGCACATTCGTCATGCTGTAACGGACTGAAGAGCATGAGGCTGAAAAGCGCGAATCGGCTCTCACCAAACTTTACTAATACGAGGATCAGCAAAAGCAGCCCAAAGGGTGGCGCCATCCGAATAGAACTTCCCCTTTATAGTGCCGTCGTACGTGTTGTATGTCACCGCGCTTTGCTCGAGCATTTTTTTTCACGATAGTGTGTAGGCAAGGCAGGCTTGAGAGGAAACACGAAAAATCATGTCGAGAAAAACGTCGTTTTTTTCAATGACATTAAAAACGGCCGTGTGTACGCGGCATAAGGCTCGGTTCACACTAGCCCGACTCCAAAATTGCTTGACTTTCAATGCAACTTTGGAGTCTGACTTTGATATTACTGTGATGTGACTTTTTACCCTCTGTGGCATTGAAGTCGTATCAAAGTCAGACCAAAGTAGTGTAGGAACCTTTTCTGAAGTTGGACAGACTTGTGTAGTAACAGTTAAGACAGCTCTCATAGGGAAACATTGAATTTCACATGTCATCCGACTTGAGTTCTCACAAGTCGAATTCTATGTCGCATGAGTGTCAACTGAGTTACATCATATTGTAACATTAGAGTAACAAGTTACATTGTTACTTTGTAACTTACATTATATTGTAACAATAAAATGTATCTATACACTTTTTTCTTTTTGTTAGGGTAGGAAATGTTTAGAACCCCTGTTAGATTTTTATTGCTACCTTTTTTCTGTTAATTATATTTCCCTTCAAATCCTGTTCCAGAAACAAATCAGGAAGTCAGAGAAATTATCCATTAAGTGAGGAGAATTCACTGCCTAAACAGATGTCATGGAAACCAGTGTCACCATGGAAAATTTCCCTTCACCTTCTTTTCTAGTGACAAAATTAAACCATTACTGCCCTTGCACATAACAGATAAAGTGTGCTGAAGATCCTTAGTAGTCTATTAAATTAAAGGGTTAGGTTGTTAAAGTAAAACTAAGCCCAAGAACAAATATTTAATAACTACTAATCTTACTGTCCCCCATGTAATAGAGATAAGCAAAGACAGGGACATATGCCCAGTCTGGATAGCAACCATGGCTTTTTCTTCCATGGATGCAATGGAAGAATGGACAGAAAATGTGTTATTCATAGGGTTGCCAGGAGAAAATAAAGCGAAAAAAGTCTGAGAAAAGGCAAACCAATGCAGACCTCATCTAAGGACTGGTAAGCTGCAATAAATCACATTTTTGTTTTTTGGGTTTAGATGTGCATTAAGGCACAACTCCAGCAAAACTAAAAGTCCTGTGTTGCAGTGGGGCTGCCCCTCCACTTCAAGGGCTAACTGTTCGTTTATGTTTAGTGGATCAGGTAAAGCAGTTTTAGGCTGGTTTCACACTTGTACGACATGACAGTCATACAACTTTCATCCTACTTTGCTCTGCAAAATCAGTCCTACATTGGTCCTACATTGGTCCGACATCCATCCGACTTTCATGAACAGGATACTACTTTGATACAACTTTGTGATAGTCTGACTTGTCCTTTGACCAATCAAAACAATCCCAGGGTGAGATGAATTCCTTTTACTGCTGCTGTAATCACCATGTCGGATGTCAAAAGTCGGATGGTTAGGACAAGGATCCTACTTTGATCCGACTTCAATGATATTCAATGGGCTGAAGTAGGATCAAAGTCGGACCAAAGTAGTACAGTGAGCATTTGCAAAGTCGGACCGACTTGTGTCGGACCAGTTAAGACTAGAGTTGAGCGGACACCTGGATGTTCGGGTTCGACGGGTTCGGCCGAACTTCGGAAAAAAGTTCGGGTTCGAACCCGAACCCGAACCCCATTGAAGTCAATGGGGACCCGGACTTCTAAGGACTAAAAAGGCTCTAAAAAAGTAATGGAAAGGGCTAGAGGGCTGCAAATGGCAGCAAAATGTTGTTAAGAGCATGGCAAGTGCTCTGAAAACAAATGTGGATAGGGAAATAACTTAAAATAACATAAAAAAAATAAAAAAATATGCTAGAGGCCCCCTTTTCAGCAGAAGAGGTACGGGAAGTCATTAAGAACCTCAGAAACTCAACGGCACAATGCCACACATATGGTGGGAATGCCCCAGAATACGCCCTTTCTGGAATAAATTATTCAATTTAATGGATAAGCTAGTGGGAAAATAAAATACTTTGAAATAAAAATGTAGCGGGGTGCTGAATTTAAGGGAAGTGTTTGAGTGGTAAATAGGCTCAAACACCCTAATTCTGTAGGATTCATGGACCATTTTGTCCTCGGGGGACAGTATTGGTGTGCAGTTCCCTGCGGCCTACAGGTGGCGCTGCCATGGTAGGCTAGGGTTGAGAAAAAAGAAAAAAGAAAAAAGAAAAAAGAAGGGTCTGGTGTCACCAGTGACACACCTCCATCCCTGAATTTCATGAAAAAAAGAGAGATTCGCCCTTGGGACTTTGAGTGAGGTGAGCACTGTTAGGCCAATAAAAAAATCGCAGGAATAATTGCAGTGTATATTTATTCAGGTAAAAAGCAGTACATACATACATACATACAAACATACATATATGTATGGATTTTACATTTTTATCATGCACTGGCCATTTGTTATTCCAACATATCCAATAACATCTCGCATTGGACTTTTATCCCAATCCAGCTGGTGTGGTGTTCTCTGTTGGCGGCGGTGCTACTTTATTTCTCCCTGGGAGCTGCGATGTGCATCACAAGGGGGATCCTTGTCCCCTGCTGTCCCCGCCTGCCCTTTTTGAGCGGGCGGGGCCACTTGCACATCGGCACCATGTTAATGCGTCGGCCGCGCAATGTCTGTGATCTTGCAGCATCGCTGTGGCTGCAGGCATTACTACCATCAAGATGGTCCTGGGAGTGTCTTGGCTCACACACCGCCTTTTTGATGGTTGGTGGGTTTAGGCACTCGTTTGCTGGTCATTTGCACATGGTGTTGGGGGCGGAGCCTCTCGGGCCCCTTCAGGGGTATATATTGGAGGTTTGCACAGCATGGATCTCATTGTTTGCTTTCTTTCACTGAGGACAGACACACAAGTGCAGGTCCTTCCCTTGGAATTTACTACTCTTAGGCCTCGTACACACGACCGATTTTCTCGTCGTAAAAAACACGTCGTTTTTTTCGACGAGATTCTTGTTAAGCTTGTCGATTTTCTCGTCAAGCTTTCTATGCGTACACACTGTCATTTCCCAATTTCCTCGTGGTTCTCTGCGCTCACGTCCAGCACGTACGACGGCACTATAAAGGGGAAGATCTTTTTTCTTGGCGCCACCCCTTGGGCTGCTTTTGCTGATCTCGTGTTACCGCGTGTGCAGTAAAAGTTTGGGAAGAGACGATTCGCGCTTTTCAGTCTTCGTACTTTTCAGATCGTTTTCTGCCGTTCAGTTTGTGCTTGTGGGTTCGTATCTTGACTTTCAGGGCGTCTAGGCAGGTCGTATCTGTTTTACAGTGCGTTCTTGCCTGTTCGTTTCTGAATTTCAGTTCGTTATTCATAGGCCTTGCTGTTCTAAAGTGCGTTCTGTTCTGTACGTTCTGATTAGACGACCGTTTCCTAGCCATGTCGCCTGGACGTTCTCGTCGTCGAGTTCGTGCTGTGCGTGCGCTTGGTGTTGGTCTGCTTGTTTTGGACCAAGACCAGTCCATGAATGGTGTGAGGAGGAGTTCATGGACCAAGAATTGGTTGCTCCAGCGGGACCAATTCTGCCACATGCCTCTGCTGCGGGAGATCGTCGAGAATAATCCTGAGGACTACAGGAATTTTCTGAGGATGTCTGACCCCGTTTTTCAGGAACTGTTGGCTTTGGTGTCCCCCTATATTACCAGGAAGGACACCGTTATGCGGGAAGCCATCAGTGCTGAGCAGAGGCTCATCGCCACGTTGCGTTACCTGGCGACAGGGAGAAGTCTTCAGGACTTGAAGTTCACCACAGGCATCTCCCCCCAGGCTCTGGGCCTCATAATCCCAGACACCTGTTCTGCTATCTGTAGTACCACACACTTGGGACATATATCTCACCTGCTGCTGTTCCTGACCTCTGGGAGGCCAGCATCAGATTGTGTTCTGAAATGTGGGCCTTCTCAAGCTCCCAATTTTAGTGTCCACACAGGGTTGCTGTGTGCTCTGGGGTCCCTGGGATGCACAAATGGCAGCAGCTTCTCCAGCGCTGCCTTCTCTTTATTTAATTTATAAACATGAATAAATGTGTTTTTTGTTTAAGTTCATACTTGACTATGTGTATTTTTAAATTAAAAAAAACAAGCTTTGGAGTAAGCAGATACATTTGACTGACAATAAAAGGCACAGATATCACCCCCCCAAAAGAATAACTAAATCTGATTAGCTCAAAAACATGGTGTGAAATTTTAAAAATATAGATTAGAAAATTAAATGGGAGATCGCTATCAAAACATTGAGAAATTATAATTAACATCATTTTGAAAAATCTAACCATTTAAATTATTCCTAAAAACTTGCACGATATAATACACATAAATCTTATAAAGAGCAGCATGAAAAAGGTTAAAAATAAGGCATAACTCTGTGTGAATATCAGCAGCAAAAGAAGGTCTCTCGTTTTGATTAATGTAACATTCTAACGAAGAATTCAATGCAGAACATTTAAACGATGAAATATTTATGAGCGTGACGAATGTGCTCTCTCCATTATGAAGGCTTGTTTTACCAGAAGATGCGCTCCCGTCTCATAGTTGCTTGTGAGCATGCGCGCTTTTGGAAGAGTCGTAAAAGCATACACACGAACCATTTTCTCGTCACAAAACAGGCCGACGAGAAACACGACGAGGAAATCTGGACTCCTGACGAGAAAATAGAGAGCAGGTTCTCTATTTTCTCGTCGAGATTCTCGTCAAGTTTCTCGTCGTAAAACCATACACACGAACGTTTTTCTAGACAAAAAAACTCTCGCGGCACTTTTCTTGACTGTTTACGACGAGAAAATCGGTCGTGTGTACGAGGCCTCAGACCTACTTCACCAAGGTATACTTTTATATGTTTATATATTACTCGCTGCAAGCATTTACATGCAACTTGTTTTCTCATCACAGTCCTCACCACACACCTGTATTTCATTTCATTCACACTCTCTTTCACTTATTACTTTCCTCTCTGATCTTTCCTTAATCATACTAGTTAATCTGGTATTTTTTTCACTCTCCCCCTCAGTCTCCATACTCTAACCATTCTTGGCTCATGTCTTTTATACATGCAAAGACATATATGTTACCATATACTCGTATACTCCTATATTTTAATTATTCAATATACATATTTATATTTAGAGCCAACATTCCTCTTGGATTCACTGACACTCTTGGGGTTACACCTATTCCATCCATGCTGGGCCTTCCTTCCGTTTGACTCCGATTTGGAGCTTTATTTGGCTCCGCCTCCTCAGCTCCCTGGTGAGACTGTCGCTGCCGCCGTTTGAGCTTCACCCCCGCTGTCTTTTGGCAATGTCCAGTGGTGAGTATGGGGTTTTCTATATTCAAGCCCCCCCCCCCCCCCTGTGCCTTCATATCATGCTTTATACTATATCACTCTCATTTTAGGTACACTACGTGCATCTACCCCTGAAGAGCGAGCCAAGCCTCGCGAAACGCGTCGGGTTACTTTTGATGCCTATGTGTTTACATAATTACTGTCAGATACTCGTAATATCATTTTACCTAATTTATATTGGTCTTGTATTTTGTATGAATTGGCCCATGTTCATGACATCAATGTATGTACTGCTTTTTACCTGAATAAATATACACTGCAATTATTCCTGCGATTTTTTTATTGGCCTAACAGTGCTCACCTCACTCAAAGTCCCAAGGGCGAATCTCTCTTTTTTTCATGAAATTCAGGGATGGAGGTGTGTCACTGGTGACACCAGACCCTTCTTTTTTCTTTTTTCTCAAAGATACCCGGGTGGAAGACACCCAATAGCCCAAAACTGGTCTGTGGTCACACTCGCCAATAAAAACAAAAACATACATATATGTATGGATTTTACATTTTTATCATGCACTGGCCATTTGTTATTCCAACATATCCAATAACATCTCGCATTGGACTTTTATCCCAATCCAGCTGGTGTGGTGTTCTCTGTTGGCGGCGGTGCTAATTTATTTCTCCCTGGGAGCTGCGATGTGCATCACAAGGGGGATCCTTGTCCCCTGCTGTCCCCGCCTGCCCTTTTTGAGCGGGCGGGGCCACTTGCACATCGGCACCATGTTAATGCGTCGGCCGCGCGATGTCTGTGATCTTGCAGCATCGCTGTGGCTGCAGGCATTACTACCATCAAGATGGTCCTGGGAGTGTCTTGGCTCACACACCGCCTTTTTGATGGTTGGTGGGTTTAGGCACTCGTTTGCTGGTCATTTGCACATGGTGTTGGGGGCGGAGCCTCTCGGGCCCCTTCAGGGGTATATATTGGAGGTTTGCACAGCATGGATCTCATTGTTTGCTTTCTTTCACTGAGGACAGACACACAAGTGCAGGTCCTTCCCTTGGAATTTACTACTCTTAGACCTACTTCACCAAGGTATACTTTTATATGTTTATATATTACTCGCTGCAAGCATTTACATGCAACTTGTTTTCTCATCACAGTCCTCACCACACACCTGTATTTCATTTCATTCACACTCTCTTTCACTTATTACTTTCCTCTCTGATCTTTCCTTAATCATACTAGTTAATCTGGTATTTTTTTCACTCTCCCCCTCAGTCTCCATACTCTAACCATTCTTGGCTCATGTCTTTTATACATGCAAAGACATATATGTTACCATATACTCGTATACTCCTATATTTTAATTATTCAATATACATATTTATATTTAGAGCCAACATTCCTCTTGGATTCACTGACACTCTTGGGGTTACACCTATTCCATCCATGCTGGGCCTTCCTTCCGTTTGACTCCGATTTGGAGCTTTATTTGGCTCCGCCTCCTCAGCTCCCTGGTGAGACAGTCGCTGCCGCCGTTTGAGCTTCACCCCCGCTGTCTTTTGGCAATGTCCAGTGGTGAGTATGGGGTTTTCTATATTCAAGGCCCCCCCCCCCCTGTGCCTTCATATCATGCTTTATACTATATCACTCTCATTTTAGGTACACTACGTGCATCTACCCCTGAAGAGCGAGCCAAGCCTCGCGAAACGCGTCGGGTTACTTTTGATGCCTATGTGTTTACATAATTACTGTCAGATACTCGTAATATCATTTTACCTAATTTATATTGGTCTTGTATTTTGTATGAATTGGCCCATGTTCATGACATCAATGTATGTACTGCTTTTTACCTGAATAAATATACACTGCAATTATTCCTGCGATTTTTTTATTGGCCTAACAGTGCTCACCTCACTCAAAGTCCCAAGGGCGAATCTCTCTTTTTTTCATGAAATTCAGGGATGGAGGTGTGTCACTGGTGACACCAGACCCTTCTTTTTTCTTTTTTCTCAAAGATACCCGGGTGGAAGACACCCAATAGCCCAAAACTGGTCTGTGGTCACACTCGCCAATAAAAACAAAAACATACATATATGTATGGATTTTACATTTTTATCATGCACTGGCCATTTGTTATTCCAACATATCCAATAACATCTCGCATTGGACTTTTATCCCAATCCAGCTGGTGTGGTGTTCTCTGTTGGCGGCGGTGCTACTTTATTTCTCCCTGGGAGCTGCGATGTGCATCACAAGGGGGATCCTTGTCCCCTGCTGTCCCCGCCTGCCCTTTTTGAGCGGGCGGGGCCACTTGCACATCGGCACCATGTTAATGCGTCGGCCGCGCGATGTCTGTGATCTTGCAGCATCGCTGTGGCTGCAGGCATTACTACCATCAAGATGGTCCTGGGAGTGTCTTGGCTCACACACCGCCTTTTTGATGGTTGGTGGGTTTAGGCACTCGTTTGCTGGTCATTTGCACATGGTGTTGGGGGCGGAGCCTCTCGGGCCCCTTCAGGGGTATATATTGGAGGTTTGCACAGCATGGATCTCATTGTTTGCTTTCTTTCACTGAGGACAGACACACAAGTGCAGGTCCTTCCCTTGGAATTTACTACTCTTAGACCTACTTCACCAAGGTATACTTTTATATGTTTATATATTACTCGCTGCAAGCATTTACATGCAACTTGTTTTCTCATCACAGTCCTCACCACACACCTGTATTTCATTTCATTCACACTCTCTTTCACTTATTACTTTCCTCTCTGATCTTTCCTTAATCATACTAGTTAATCTGGTATTTTTTTCACTCTCCCCCTCAGTCTCCATACTCTAACCATTCTTGGCTCATGTCTTTTATACATGCAAAGACATATATGTTACCATATACTCGTATACTCCTATATTTTAATTATTCAATATACATATTGTGAGGGGGTTAGCTCGGCAGCGGGTGTGTGTGACCCCCGGGATGGGCTCCCCACACAAAACAGGCCCAGCAAACGGAGGTTGTGGTTTTCAAAATCAAAAAGGTGCGGTTTATTTTCTATTTACAGTGACAAAACACAGCAAAGCAAAAGAAACATAACCAAAATAAATCCTGGTCAAGTTGACCTCTGACTAAACATACAGGTTTCCTAACTAACAACTGGGATCAGCCTAGTGCTGTCCTAGTCCCTAAGTCCCTGGTTTTAAATGTCCAAGCAAATAGCCACACAGGCTTTGTCTCACCGCACAGGGGTTCACTCTCCCTAGACAGTCCACACAGGTCTGGTTCCAGGCATGAGCATACATCTAATGAAGCTGGGAGTTCTTATAGAGGCCTAAATGAGCTGACAAGCTTCAGCTGGTCTCATCAACTCCCTGTCTGCACGACGCCCAGCCCTCTCCCTAGAGGTATGAGTCATCCATGAGCCCACTAGCCTTATACAACTCTCCACCTAGTTGTATAAGTCGGCGTAAAGCCTGAATCTGGGCGAAATATATCTACCCCCCTGGATGCAACCAGGTGACTTTACCTTCCTGCTGTCACATACCCCCCCTCTTGTTTTAACCTCGGGGTTGGAACACCAGCAATCAGGCATTCATGTACTCGAGACAAAGCATCCACATTCCCCATTTGAACGCCAGGGCGATGCTTTACTGTGAAGTTGAATTCCTGGAGGGCCAGGAACCACCTATTCACTCTTCTATTTGTTTCCTTGTTTTGAGCCATCCACTTTAACGGAGCGTGATCCGTAACCATGTCAAAGTGCCTACCTAGCAGGTAGTACCGAAGGGAATCTAGAGCCCACTTCACCGCTAAACACTCCTTTTCAACGGTGGCGTAATTTACCTCATGGGACTTCAACTTCCTGCTGAGGTAAATGACTGGGTGCTCTTCCCCGTTCCAGACCTGGGACAATACTGCTCCTAACCCCACATCTGACGCATCACTTTGTACGACAAAGTCTTTAGAGAAGTCGGGTGAGTACAACACTGGCTGGCTACATAAGGCTTGTTTCAAGAATTGGAATGCTGCCTCAGCCTCGGGGGTCCATTTAATCATGACCGACCCTTTCCCCTTCGTCAGGTTGGTTAGGGGCACAGCCTTAGAAGCAAAGTGGGGAATGAATCGCCGATAATACCCAGCGATTCCCAGAAAGGCTCGTACCTGCTTCTTGCTGTTGGGACGTGGCCAACTCTGGATGGCCTCGACTTTGTTGAGTTGGGGTTTTATTACTCCCCTCCCAATGGTGTACCCAAGATATTTGGCCTCCTCCTGCCCAATGGTACACTTCTTGGGGTTAGCCGTAAACCCCGCTTCCCGAACAGAGTCCAGGACTGCTTGCACTTTTGGCAGATGTGAGGCCCAATCTGTGCTATGGACAATTACGTCATCCAGGTAAGCCGCAGCATACTTCCGATGGGGCCTCAGCATCTGGTCCATTTTCCGCTGGAATGTGGCCGGCGCATTCTGTAACCCGAACGGCATTCTTTTATATTGGAACGCCCCGTCTGGGGTTACAAATGCGGTTTTCTCTTTGGCCGACTTGGCCAGGGGGATTTGCCAATACCCTTTTGTGAGGTCAAGAGTCGTCATGTATCGGGCTGTTCCCACCCGGTCGATCAACTCATCTATACGTGGCATGGGGTAGGTGTCAAATTTTGTAACTTTGTTCAACTGACGAAAATCGTTACAAAATCGCCAGCTCCCATCCGGTTTAGGCACCAACACGATGGGACTAGACCAATCACTTTGGGACTCCTCTATCACCCCTAAGTTCAGCATTTTCTGTACTTCCTCCCGTATTGCCTCCCGTCGAGCCTCTGGGATCCGATAGGGTTTTAACTTCACCCTTTCACCGGGCGGGGTAATGATGTCATGCTCTACCCCAGATGTTTGTCCCGGCAGCTCAGAGAATACCTCCTTGTTGCGAAGCACAAACTCCTTAACCTCCTGTTGTTGGGGTTGTGACAAGGTGGCTGCTATTCCAACCTCAGGAATCACGCAACCAGTTTGAGCTGGTGACCAAGTGTCTGCGACTAGGGACTCTCTATCCCTCCAGGCTTTCAACAGATTAACGTGATAGATCTGTTCGGGCTTTCGCCTTCCTGGTTGTCTGACCTTGTAATTCACTTCGCTCACTTTTTCCATTATCTCGTAGGGGCCTTGCCATTTGGCAAGGAATTTACTTTCAACCGTAGGGACAAGTACCAATATCCTATCCCCCGGGGAAAAGGTACGGGTCTTGGCTCCACGGTTGTACACTCTCTGCTGTGCCAACTGCGCTTGGGCCAAATGTTCCTTCACGATGGGCATTACCTGTGCAATTCGATCTTGCATCAGGGCGACATGCTCAATCACACTCCTGTGGGGAGAACTCTCACTTTCCCAAGTTTCCTTGGCAATATCCAACAGCCCTCTTGGGTGTCTCCCATACAGTAACTCAAAGGGGGAGAATCCCGTAGAGGATTGGGGCACCTCCCTAATAGCAAACATCAAATAAGGAAGTAAACAGTCCCAATCCTTTCCATCTCTATCCACCACTTTCTTCAACATTTGTTTTAGGGTTTTGTTGAATCTTTCAACCAGCCCATCGGTTTGGGGGTGATACACAGACGTACGCAATTGCGTCACTTTGAACAATTTACACAGCTCCTTCATAACCCGGGACATAAAGGGTGTACCTTGGTCCGTAAGCAGTTCTTTACAAATACCCACCCGGCTAAAGACAAGAGATAGCTCTTTGGCTATGGTTTTGGCCGAGGTATTTCGGAGAGGGATCGCTTCTGGATAACGGGTGGCATAGTCCATTATAACTAATATGTACTGGTGCCCCCTAGCGGACTTGATTATAGGACCTACCAAATCCATGGCGATCCTCTCAAACGGGACCTCAATGATGGGTAGAGGGACCAGCGGGCTACGGAAATGTGGCATCGGGGCCAACCTCTGACACACAGGGCAGGAGGAACAATAATTTTCTACGTCCTTCATCACCCCCGGCCAATAGAATCTCTGTAATACCCTCTCTCGGGTTTTCTCTGTCCCCAGATGACCTCCAAGAATGTGCCCATGGGCCAACTCCAACACCAACTTCCTGTAAGGTTTGGGCACCACAAGCTGCTCAACGGTTTCTTCTGCCCTTTTTGCCACCCGATACAGTAGGTCCTTCTCTACGCTGAAGTATGGGTAAGTGCAGGTATTATCTGGGTTCACTAACTCGCCATCTATTTTCACTACGTTTTCCCGTGCCTTTATTAGGGCGGGGTCTTTCAACTGTTCTGTGGCAAAGTTTTCCCTGTGAACCTCAAGATCAGAAAACTCCACAGACGGTAGGTTTTCGTCTGAGGAGGTGGGCTCCTCTCCAGTTTCTTGAGTCTCCCCTGCCAATACTGATAAGGGAAATTCCGGAGAGTCCTCACCACTCTCAGGGGAGTTCTGGCTATCACATTCCTGGTACATAGGGGCACCAGTGAGGGGCTCAGGATCATCCCACAGTTCCCAGAACTTCGGAAAATCCCTTCCCACAATGGCGTCATGCGGTAACTGAGATACTAAGCCCACTGGATGAGAGAGGGTACCTTTGGGGGTCTCGAAACACACTGTAGTCACTGGATACTCTCGGGTGTCCCCATGCACACAAATAACAGCTACCTTGCTATTCCCAGAGACCTCTGTTTTAACTAACTCAGCCTTTATCAGGGTCACAAGGCTACCTGAATCCAGCAATACCACAACATTTCTACCATTAACACACATTTTGCATAAATGTTTCTCAGTTCCTCGAATGGCAGTGCATGCGACTGTCGCACACAGCGACTGACGTCTGCCCGTCAGAAAGTCACACTGCATGGGTTCCTCCACAACCGGGCAATTGGCTACAATATGTCCCGCTTGCCGGCAGCGGTAGCAAACGATCCTTCTTGCCGCCTCTTGAGCCGCTGATTTCCCAGGCTGTTCTCGCCAAACTTGGGGTAGAGCTCCCACCCTCTCACTCTCTCCACCTTCACCCCTTGGAATCCTCTTATCCGCCCCTGGGGATGGTCTGGTCTTAGGGTGGAAAGTCCGAGTGTCTCTGGAAGAGGCCGTCAGGTTCTCTGTAGCCAAGTATTTCTCCACACGATCCACAAGACCATCGGCCGTCTCTGGGTCTCCATGGCTTACCCACTTTTGGATGGCAGTAGGAAGAGCTCTCAAAAACCGATCCATTACAACACGTTCCACAATCTTTGGTGCGGACAAAGTCTCTGGCTGTAGCCACTTTCTGCTCAGGTGAATGAGATCATACATTTGAGACCTGGGGGGTTTTCCAAGCTGGAAAGTCCAGTTATGCACACGCTGAGCCCGGACAGCCTGGGTGACACCCAGCCTTGCCAAAATTTCAGCTTTTAGCATCACATAGTCTTTTGCTTGGTTAGGCTCTAGGTCATAGTAAGTTTTCTGCGATTCACCAGTTAACAGAGGAGCCACCAGTCCAGCCCACTGCTCCTCAGGCCACTTTTCTCTTTCAGCGGTCCTTTCAAATGTGGTCAAAAATACCTCTGGATCATCCTCTCCAGTCATTTTTGTCAATAAACGACTCACCCCAAAGGACACGGTATTAGTGGGACGGCTTTCCTCACTGGTCTGCGGACGTTGCTGCATTACTGCTTCCATTTGTTGTAGTCTCTGCTCTTGCTTCTGTAACAGGTCTATGAAGCGGGCCTCAGATTGCTGCTGGGCTTGTTGCTGAGCTTCCAGACTCTGTTGGTGAGCTTGCTGCTGGGCTGCAAGGCTCTGTTGATGAGCTTGCTGCTGGGCTGCAAGGCTCCTTTGCAAACCTGCATTTGTCTGCTGTTGATTGGCATTTGCTAGAGCCAGCTGTTTCAGTATCTCCTCCATGCTGGCTTAAAAAAAACTGCCCGCATTCTCCACCAACTGTGAGGGGGTTAGCTCGGCAGCGGGTGTGTGTGACCCCCGGGATGGGCTCCCCACACAAAACAGGCCCAGCAAACGGAGGTTGTGGTTTTCAAAATCAAAAAGGTGCGGTTTATTTTCTATTTACAGTGACAAAACACAGCAAAGCAAAAGAAACATAACCAAAATAAATCCTGGTCAAGTTGACCTCTGACTAAACATACAGGTTTCCTAACTAACAACTGGGATCAGCCTAGTGCTGTCCTAGTCCCTAAGTCCCTGGTTTTAAATGTCCAAGCAAATAGCCACACAGGCTTTGTCTCACCGCACAGGGGTTCACTCTCCCTAGACAGTCCACACAGGTCTGGTTCCAGGCATGAGCATACATCTAATGAAGCTGGGAGTTCTTATAGAGGCCTAAATGAGCTGACAAGCTTCAGCTGGTCTCATCAACTCCCTGTCTGCACGACGCCCAGCCCTCTCCCTAGAGGTATGAGTCATCCATGAGCCCACTAGCCTTATACAACTCTCCACCTAGTTGTATAAGTCGGCGTAAAGCCTGAATCTGGGCGAAATATATCTACCCCCCTGGATGCAACCAGGTGACTTTACCTTCCTGCTGTCACAATATTTATATTTAGAGCCAACATTCCTCTTGGATTCACTGACACTCTTGGGGTTACACCTATTCCATCCATGCTGGGCCTTCCTTCCGTTTGACTCCGATTTGGAGCTTTATTTGGCTCCGCCTCCTCAGCTCCCTGGTGAGACAGTCGCTGCCACCGTTTGAGCTTCACCCCCGCTGTCTTTTGGCAATGTCCAGTGGTGAGTATGGGGTTTTCTATATTCAAGGCCCCCCCCCCCTGTGCCTTCATATCATGCTTTATACTATATCACTCTCATTTTAGGTACACTACGTGCATCTACCCCTGAAGAGCGAGCCAAGCCTCGCGAAACGCGTCGGGTTACTTTTGATGCCTATGTGTTTACATAATTACTGTCAGATACTCGTAATATCATTTTACCTAATTTATATTGGTCTTGTATTTTGTATGAATTGGCCCATGTTCATGACATCAATGTATGTACTGCTTTTTACCTGAATAAATATACACTGCAATTATTCCTGCGATTTTTTTATTGGCCTAACAGTGCTCACCTCACTCAAAGTCCCAAGGGCGAATCTCTCTTTTTTTCATGGTAGGCTAGGGTTGAACCGCCGATACAGTGCTGTGCCTTTTGTGTCCCCTCTTGGCAGTAGTACAGCGGGGCGGGAACCTGCTGTGCATGCCGGGAGAGTATATAAAAGGGGCAGACCTTTGGCCTGGGGGCTGATGTCCAGTGGGGTCCACGCCAAGGTGCCTTCGGCCTGGGTGCATGTGTTCCTGTTCCATCTCGGGTACCTTTAGCCCGGGGTGAGGTACTATCCTGGAGTTCCTGCTGCCCTGGGTATGGAGGCCTAGGTGCGGGAGTAAAGCCTGGAGTCCAGAGCCTTCGTCTGGAGTCCGCTAAGGGTCGAGGAGTCTTAGGGTGCCGCCTCGTGTAGGGGAC
This sequence comes from Rana muscosa, assembly GCA_029206835.1. Taxonomy (NCBI): domain Eukaryota; kingdom Metazoa; phylum Chordata; class Amphibia; order Anura; family Ranidae; genus Rana; species Rana muscosa. Next base: position 568,687,756 of record CM055118.1, read on the forward strand.
CATGTTCCAGGGAAGGGAGGATCATTCTGATGGACCGATGCGGGAGTCACGGTGAAGGAAGGGTCTGTTGACTCCCTGGAGAGATGTCTTCCCCTTGATATGGGCTAGGTTCGTAGAAGGAGAAGCTCAAGGTCATCTTGACTGTATCAGAGGCCTTATTCACCCGGCCCGTGGCAGGGGCCTTATACACCCTGGTCTGTGGCAGAGACCAAAGTTCTTCAGGTCCGTGGCAGGGGCCTTGTACACCCTGTCTGTGGCAGAGACCAACCTCAAGGTCTGTGGCAGAGACCGTGCACCTAAAACTGTTTGAGAAACCTAAGCAGTGAAGTGAATGTGCTACGTTTGTGCCTGGACCTCCTCCACGCCTTAAGCTGTCCTGTTTCTTTGCTCTAACCTTTTCTATCCGAGTAGAGTTTATTTTGCCATGAGAGAATAAGAGCTGTAATTTCAGCTGGTGTGGACATTGACTTTACTGGGAATTAAAGGACTTGCCTCTACCTACAGTAGAGGTGAGAATCATCCTCTGGAGGAGTTTTGACTCCGGCTGTGGACACGGCCCGTCAAGTACACCGCTCAACCTCTTTACATAGGAGGGTACGGGCTGGTAGTGCGGTGTGCCTTTCTCCCTCCTGCGAGGAGCCAACAACATAAAGGCAGGTAAGAGGGAAGGGATCTGTGCGCTACAAAAAAATAAAATAAAAATTATAATCTTGACCTAGGAGGACGAGGTCCATATGGAGTAGGAGGTTGAGGTGGCGGTGGATGTGGCTGTGTAGGTGGAAGCGGCGGTGGAGGAGGACGAGGTAGCCAACACTGCTTCAAAAATACAACAATGGCTGGGTAAGGCCGGTGATGTGTCGAATTCTGTCCCCCGTCAAATAGTGTCCACCCTGTACTGCGCTTGCTCAGTCTGTAGGACAAGGGGATTTCGAAAATCTCCCAAGACGAACGGCGCCTGCGTGGTGAGTTCAGGTGAAGGCCACACCATCCGTGGTTCAAGCCGAGCCAAGTGAGGCCGTGCCCGAAGCGTGGCGATCGAACCGAGCCCGTGAGGGGCCCTGTTACTATGTGCTACCGTATGTCCACTTGGATAGTGGGGCTTGAACCTGCACTCACAGCGCAGGCGCCGTTCATCTTCGGAGATTTTGTGAATCTCCTTGTCCTCTGTACTGCGCAAGCGCTGCGCCTTCGCAGTATGGGCCGGACACAATCCGATGGCTGGACAGTTTTTGTCACAACACCGGTATACATGTCTATTCTGCAGAAGGTACGGACAAGTCCTGTGGGATCCATGCCTGGTTAATTTTAATGAACTCGAGCTTGTCCACATTGGCTCTGGACAGGCGGATGCGCTTGTCTGTGATAACGCCCCCTGCCGTGCTAAATACACGTTCAGATAATACACTGGCTGCAGGGCAGGCCAGCACCTCCAAGGCATAAAGGGCAAGCTCAGGCCATGTGCCCAATTTGGAGACCCAGAAGTTAAAGGGGGCAGACCCGTCATCCAGTACGTGTAGGCCTGTTGTCATGGAGATCCTGCCAGAAACAGGCCCCCCGGACTTCCTGGTCTCCGTTCGCACATGCGTCCAGCGGGTGGCGCCAGAGAGACTATTTAAACCTGTCATTTACAGACAGTCCCTGCTGTCTGCTCTACAGCGTTGTGTGCTAAACCCTGATCTGAGACCATACCTGTGCTAAAAGACCCGGCTTACCTTGACCAACCTGTTATCTGCCTGCACCCGACCCCGGCTTGTTGTGACTACCCTTTGCCTGCATCCTGTACTTCTGCTGCCCACCTGATATCTGACCCGGCCTGTTTACTACCCTGTTCCTGGTTCCGATCCAGTTTGCTAAACCGATCCAGTCTGCTGAGCTGTCCCAGATCCAGCCTGCTAAGCTGAACCTGCCTGCTAGCTGATCCTGTCTGCTGTGCTTCTTCCGATCCAGTCTGCGAGACTGATCCAGTCTGCTGAGCTGTCCCAGATCCAGCCTGCTAAGCTGAACCTGCCTGCTAGCTGATCCTGTCTGCTGTGCTTCTTCCGATCCAGTCTGCGAGACCGATCCAGTCTGCTGTGCTACTTCCGATCCAGCCTGCTAGCCGTTCCAGTTCCGGTTTTCTGCAAGGAAGCTTCCGGGTGTTTGAATCACCACCTCACCACAGTTGATCCTGCCAGGCACCCGTGCCACTCCTTACTCCTGTGCCAACTGTTACCTTACCAGGGGGCCGGGAGTGGGAGCCGTAAGGGAGGCTGTCCCCTGCAATTCGGGCTCACTACCATCAGGTACGTGACAGTAGCAGACAGCCATGCCTGAGCCTGAGCAGGGAGACTCCCCTATGGAAGATCTGTGTCAGCATCTGGCAGATCTAACCAAAGCAGTCAAGGACCTTCAACAAAACTACACCCGGCTGGAAGAACGGTTACTGGTTCTTCCCAACGCTACCGGAACCCAAGGATTTCCCCATGCTTCCACCTCTTACTCTGGGACTGAGCCAACCCAAACAATAGTAATGCTTCCTCCAGAACCTAGGGTCCCTGCACCCGAAAGATTTTCCGGAAATCGAAGTAGCTTTAGGGCTTTTCGCAACTCCTGCGAACTATACTTCACCCTCCAGCCACGAACCTTCGCTCTGGAAATCACTAAAGTGGGCTTTGTGGTTTCCCTGCTTACCGAGGACCCCCAAGCCTGGGCCCACCGTCTCCTGGAACGAAAGGACATAGTTCTGACCAACCTTGCCTCCTTCTTTGACGCTATGGCTCAGCTATACGAGGATCCCCAGCTTTCAGCAACTGCAGAAGCGGCTTTGCGTACCCTTCAGCAGGGACGCAGGGCGGCAGAGGACTACGTGGCCGAGTTTAGGCGGTGGAGCGCAGATACAGACTGGAACGATGCCGCTCTCCGTCACCAGTTCCGCATGGGACTCTCTGATTCTCTGAAAGATGAGCTGGCTAGAGTTGGGGTGCCACAGACTTTGAATGCGTTGATCGATTTAACCATACAGATCGATCGACGCCTAAGAGAACGAAGGGCTGAGAGAGCTACGGGGTTTTCTCACCCAACCTGGATGCTCCCAAGGGCTCCAAGTCACCTGCACCCAGTACCCGCTGCATCACCAGCTTCCGCACCCAACGCACCTGAGCCCATGCAGCTTGGGGTTCTTCGTCCTTCCCTTACCCCGGAGGAGCGACAACGTCGTCGGATGAACAATCTGTGTCTGTATTGCGGAGGGCCCAGACATTACTTTAGGAACTGCCCTCTGAAGCTCCGTAAATGTCTCTCTATGATTCCTGAATACACGGGTCCTATAGCCAAGACCGCATCTCACCTGGCCCTTTCAGTCTCATTGCAGCTTTCAGGAAAGACCCTACCAAACCCCGCCATTATTGATTCTGGGGCCTGCAGTTGTTTCATGGACTCTTCATTCGCTGCAAAACATCGGATTTCTCTCCTTCCCAAGACCCATGGACTCTCTGTTCACCTGGCTGATGGGTCTGCTATTAAATCCGGCCCTGTAGTTCTAGAGACTGCTCCTATTTCTGCTGTCATTTCCAGCTCCCACCACGAACTGTTACGTATGGACATCATCTCTTCTCCATTATTCCCTGTGATCCTCGGTATGCCCTGGCTGCAAGCTCACAACCCTGCCATCAACTGGGCCACAGGGGAAGTCACCTTTTCGTCACCTTACTGCCAGCAGTTCTGTGGCTCTCACGCCCCTCATGGGCTGTCTAACCTGCTCTGCCTGGATTCAGAAGCTGAATTACGTGAGTCTATTCCAGAAGTCTATCATGAGTACCTGGATGTATTTAGTAAACAACGGGCGGAGGTTCTACCACCCCATCGAGCCTACGACTGCCCCATTGAACTACTACCTGGGGCTGAAATCCCATTTGGAAGGATTTTTCCGTTGACAGAGGTTGAACAGGGGGCACTAAGGGAATACGTTGACGAGAACCTGAAGAAGGGGTTTATTCGCCCATCCACGTCTCCAGCAGGCGCGGGCATCTTTTTCGTTGAGAAAAAGGACCATACCCTTCGTCCTTGCGTGGATTACCGCGAATTAAATAAAATTACGGAGAAGAACCGTTATCCCCTTCCTTTGATGCCAGAGTTATTCCAGAGAATGGGGGCTGCTAATGTCTTCACCAAGCTTGATCTCCGTGGAGCCTATAATTTGGTCCGCATCAGGGACGGAGATGAGTGGAAGACTGCTTTCCGTACTCGATTTGGGCACTTGAGTATTTGGTGATGCCTTTCGGGTTGTGCAATGCCCCCGCCACGTTTCAATACTTCATTAATGATGCCCTTCGGGACTTTCTGGACTTATTTGTTATCGTCTATCTAGACGACATATTAATTTTCTCTTCCTCCCTCGAATCCCATCGCAGGCATGTCAAGAGTGTGTTAGCCCGGCTTCGACAACATGGCCTATATGCGAAAGCCGAAAAATGTGCGTTCGAGCAGGGAAGTATACCATTCTTGGGATTAATCATTAGGCTTGTGCACAACGGAAAAATTTGGTTAGTTTCGGTTCGTTTCTTTTCGGTCCTGTTGATTCGTAATCATTCGTAATTTTGCTAGACGGGATTTTTCGTGTTCGGACTAATTCGTATTTTCGCAAGCGACATTTTTCGTTGAATTTTTAGTTGATTTATAATTCGTACTTTCGGTAGAGTACATTGTTTTTCGTTGATTCTGGACACAACTCCTACTTTCGTAACTTTTTTTGGGTTCGTTGATTCGTAATTTTCTGTGTCTCACTCACGACGACGCTGCCTATTATGCCTAATGTGCTTCGAATGGATTTGTACTTTTCTAAATACATAGCGGTTATTTGTAACGATTCGAAATCTCGTATTTTACTTTCGTTTTTTACATGCGGCTATAGCCTCCGCCCCTGTACACCATTTTGAGAGGGAGTTCAGCACGGTGTGGGAGAAGCAGAGAGCAGAGCAGAGTGAGTGTTATTGTGCTTCGTATGGATTCGTACATTCGTAACTTTTTCATAACGAATTATGCCGAAGACATTCGGGCATTCGCTATTTGCGGTATAATTTATTTCGGATTCGGTCTTATTCGTAATTGCTTTGTTCGGAAATTCGAATGCTTCCGAATGTCCGAAAGTTGCTAAATTCGGACGAATTTCAATTCGTTACGAAACGAATTGCACAAGCCTATTAATCATCTCCAGTAAGGGCATCGAGATGGACCCCCAGAAGATTGCTGCAATCCTAGACTGGCCAGTCCCTACAGACAAGAAGGGAATCCAACGTTTTGTCGGTTTTGCCAATTTTTACAGCAAGTTCATCAGAGGATTCTCGGCCATCATTGCACCAATCACTCAATTAACCCAACAGGGAAACCGCTTCCATTGGTCCTCCGAGGCCCAAAAGGCCTTTGAGGCCCTTAAGGGACTTTTTACCTCTGCCTCCGTCTTAAAGCATCCAGATTCCTCTTTGCCATTCGTCCTCGAGGTAGACGCATCCGAAATCGCTGTAGGGGCAATATTGTCCCAGAGACAAGGAACCAAGGCCCTGCTTCACCCAGTGGCCTTCTTCTCACGCAAGTTGTCAACAGCAGAGAGGAACTACGATGTGGGGGATCGGGAGTTGCTGGCGATTAAGTCTGCGCTAGAAGAATGGCGCTATCTGCTGGAGGGAGCTGCCCATCCAATTCTGATATTTACTGACCATAAGAACCTGGAATATCTGAGATCCGCAAAGAGACTGAAACCACGACAAGCCAGATGGGCGCTCTTTTTCTCCAGGTTTTCGTTCCATGTCACGTATCGTCCAGGCTCCAAGAACACTAAGCCTGACGCCTTGTCTCATATGTTTCACAAACCCAAAGAAGTTTCTCTTCCGGATACCATCCTTGCCCCTGGGAATTTCCTCTTGCTTCAGGAAAACCTGCTCTCCAGACTTAAACAAGCCTCCGCAGGGCAGTTGCCCTCTCCTGAATTGGAACTGCAGGTTAAGGATGGGTTGCTCTGGCATAAGGACAAGATCTATATCCCCGAGGATCTACAAGTATCTGTCCTGGAACTCTGCCACAACCATGCATTAGCCGGGCACTTTGGCATAGCGAAGACCACCGACTTGGTACAGCGTACCTTTTGGTGGCCTCAATTACGGGAAGATTGTAAAGAATTTGTGGAGTCCTGCACTACCTGCATCAGGAACAAGACTCATAGAACCAAGGCCTGGGGCTTATTAAGACCTCTGCCTGTTCCAGACAGACCATGGAGGATGTTATCCATAGACTTCATTGTCGAGTTACCTCCAGCAGAAGATCATACCACTATCTTTGTGATAGTCGATCGTCTGTCCAAAATGGCACACTTTATTCCTATGAAAGGCACTCCCTCTGCCCCTGAAACAGCACAGGCATTTATCAAGGAAATCGTCAGACTCCACGGGGTACCAGCCAACATTGTTTCAGATCGAGGGGTACAGTTCACCTCCCGCTTCTGGAGGTCCCTCTGTAAGGCCTTGGATATAGAACTGTCATTCTCTTCCGCCTATCACCCCCAGACCAATGGACAGACTGAGAGGACTAACCAAACTCTGGAGCAGTACCTGCGCTGCTTCTCCTCTTTTACACAAGATAACTGGATTTCCCTGCTTCCTTTGGCCGAATTCGCCTACAACAACTCCATCCACTCCACCACCAAGCAGACCCCGTTCTTTGCCAACTTTGGTTTTCACCCTTCATTCCTACCCAATTCTCTTCCCGAATGTGCGATGCCAGCAGTACAGGAGAAAATAAATTTATTTTCCACCAATAACCAACTTTTGCAGGAAACTATGACCAGGACCCAGGAACACAACAAATTAACTTTTGACAAGAAGAGACGGGGTGAGTTGGTACTGGTACCCGGTGACCTGGTGTGGCTGTCTACAGTGAACTTGAGGATGGCATGCCCTTCAAAGAAATTGGGTCCCAAGTTCCTAGGACCTTTTCCGGTTAAAAGGAAAATCAATGAAGTGGCTTTTGAACTGGAACTCCCGGATTCACTGAAGATCCACCCAGTATTCCATGTGTCACTGTTGAAACCATCTATTTCCAATCCCTTTCCTGGCCGAAGCTCTGTTACCCCTGACCCTGTTATTATAGACGGGGAAGAGGAGTTTGAAGTAGAGGCTATCCTGGATTACAGGAGGAGAAGGAACCAGAACCAGTTTTTGATAAAGTGGAAGGGGTATGGACCCGAAGAGAATTCTTGGGAGCCAGAGGGGAACATCCACGCTAAGAGTCTGGTACAGTCCTTTAAAAGGTCTCACCCTGAAAAGTTCGCCCGGATGGGCATCCGGAGGCTGCCCCTTGGGGGGGGCAATGTCATGGAGATCCTGCCAGAAACAGGCGCCCCGGACTTCCTGGTCTCCGTTCGCGCGTGCGTCCAGCGGATGGCGCCAGAGAGACTATTTAAACCTGTCATTTACAGACAGTCCCTGCTGTCTGCTCTACAGCGTTGTGTGCTAAACCCTGATCTGAGACCATACCTGTGCTAAAAGACCCGGCTTACCTTGACCAACCTGTTATCTGCCTGCACCCGACCCCGGCTTGTTGTGACTACCCTTTGCCTGCATCCTGTACTTCTGCTGCCCGCCTGATATCTGACCCGGCCTGTTTACTACCCTGTTCCTGGTTCCGATCCAGTTTGCTAAACCGATCCAGTCTGCTGAGCTGTCCCAGATCCAGCCTGCTAAGCTGAACCTGCCTGCTAGCTGATCCTGTCTGCTGTGCTTCTTCCGATCCAGTCTGCGAGACCGATCCAGTCTGCTGAGCTGTCCCAGATCCAGCCTGCTAAGCTGAACCTGCCTGCTAGCTAATCCTGTCTGCTGTGCTTCTTCCGATACAGTCTGCGAGACCGATCCAGTCTGCTGTGCTACTTCCGATCCAGCCTGCTAGCTGTTCCAGTTCTGGTTTTCTGCAAGGAAGTGTTTGAATCACCACCTCACCACAGTTGATCCTGCCAGGCACCCGTGCCACTCCTTACTCCTGTGCCAACTGTTACCTTACCAGGGGGCCGGGAGTGGGAGCCGTAAGGGAGGCCGTCCCCTGCAATTCGGGCTCACTACCATCAGGTACGTGACACCTGTGGACACATACTGCTCAACCATGTTGTTTTTTTAGTATAGCACAGTAGAAGAAAACTATATAGAAATTGTTTATTTCACACACCTCCACATATGTATAACACACTGCAAAATATTTTTTGTGGCCCTAAATGGCGTTTTTTGGAAGACCACAACACACCCACAGTACGTAACCGCTGAATCGCACAGCTACAGAACTGCAGAAAATGCTATTCAAAAAAAATGTTGTTTTTTTAGTATAGCACAGTAGAAGACAAATATATAGAAATGGTTTATTTCACACGCCTCCACATATGTATAACACACTGCAAAATATTTTTTGTGGCCCTAAATGGGTCTTTTTGCAAGCGTACATTAAAGTGCAAATTTTTTATTTTTTTTCTTTGCCCTAAACGGGTCTTTTTTTGCACGAGCAAAATAAAATGCAATTTTTTTTTTTTTGCCCTTAATGGGTCTTTTGGAAAAGAGCACAATAAAGTGCCTTTTTTTTTGCCCTAAATGGATCTTTTTCCAAGAGCAGAATACACCCACAGTATGGAAACGGTGTATCTCTCAACGTAATATATGCAGTGCTGGTGCACTGAGCTTGCAGATAAAAGGTAGATTTTCTCTGACACTGGGCTCATGGCAGTGTAAAAAGACTGCACTGCAACACAAACAGGTAAACCTATGCAGATCGCTGAGTTATATCTCTGAATCTGGACTCCTATTCCTATATAATATATCTCTCTCCCTGAAAGCACCAACAGGAACCTGGCCCTACACTACACTGTCTCTCTATCTTTTCCCTCAGATTCCAGAATCAGGACTAACTCATGTATTTTTCAATCTCTCCCTAAAAGCAGCAGCAGCAGACAAGATCCTCTCCCTATCTATTCTGAAGCAGAGGGAGGTGTGTGCTGTGTGCTTCTAGCTTATATAGAAGCTGGGTCACATGTTGCACTGACCAATCACAGCCATGCCATTAGTAGGTGATTGGCTGGCCCCTGAAGCATTTCTAACTGCGCCATTAGATTGCCGAACCCGAACCCGAACCTGGACTTTCGCGCAAAGTCCGGGTTTGGGTTCGGGTTCGGGAAAAAGCTAAAGTTCGGTACGGACCCGAACTTTACAGTTCGGGTTCGCTCAACCCTAGTTAAGACGGCTCTCATAGGGAAACATTGATTTTCACACGTCATGCGACACTGTGACCCCGCATGCTTGGCCAATCACAGCGCCGGCAGCTAGGAGAGCCATAATTGGCCACAGGCAGGTTGAGAAGGATAGGCAGGGGACAGTGTCAGTGTTGTGACAGCAGGAAGGTAAAGTCACCTGGTTGCATCCAGGGGGGTAGATATATTTCGCCCAGATTCAGGCTTTACGCTGACTTATACAACTAGGTGGAGAGTTGTATAGGCCCAGCTAAGGCTAGTGGGCTCATGGATGACTCATACCTCTAGGGAGAGTGTGAGGCGTCGTGCAGACAGAGATGAGGAGACCAGCTGAACCTTGTCAGCTCATTTAGGCCTCTATAAGAACTCCCAGCTTCATTAGATGTTAGCTCATGCCTGGAACCAGACCTGTGTGGACTGTCTAGGGAGAGTGAACCCCTGTGCGGTGAGGCAAAGCCTGTGTGGCTATTTGTTTGGACTTTTACTAAACCAGGGACTTAGGGACTAGGACAGCACTAGGCTGATCCCAGTTGTTAGTTAGGAAACCTGTATGTTTAGTCAGAGGTCAACTTGACCAGGATTTATTTTGGTTATGTTTCTTTTGCTTTGCTGTGTTTTGTCACTGTAAATAGAAAATAAACCGCACCTTTTTGATTTTGAAAACCACAACCTCCGTTTGCTGGGCCTGTTTTGTGTGGGGAGCCCATCCCGGGGGTCACACACACCCGCTGCCGAGCTAACCCCCTCACAGTTGGTGGAGAATACAGGCAGTTTTTTTTAAGCCAGCATGGAGGAGATACTGAAGCAGCTGGCTCTAGCAAATGCCAATCAACAGCAGACAAATGCAGGTTTGCAAAAGAGCCTTGCAGCTCAACAACAGAGCCTTGCAGCCCAGCAGCAGACAAACGCAACTTTGCAACAGAGTCTGGAGGCTCAGCAACGAGCCCAGCAGCAATCTGAGGCCCGCTTCATAGACCTGTTGCAGAAGCAAGAGCAGAGACTACAACAACAGATGGAAGCAGTAATGCAGCAACGTCCGCAGACCAGTGAGGAAAGCCGTCCCACTAATACCGCGTCCTTTGGGGTGAGTCGTTTATTGACAAAAATGACTGGAGAGGATGATCCAGAGGTATTTTTGACCACATTTGAAAGGACCGCTGAAAGAGAAAAGTGGCCTGAGGAGCAGTGGGCTGGACTGGTGGCTCCTCTGTTAACTGGTGAATCGCAGAAAGCTTACTATGACCTAGAGCCTAACCAAGCAAAAGACTATGTGATGCTAAAAGCTGAAATATTGGCAAGGCTGGGTGTCACCCAGGCTGTCCGGGCTCAGCGTGTGCATAACTGGACTTTCCAGCTTGGAAAACCCCCCAGGTCTCAAATGTATGATCTCATTCACCTGAGCAGAAAGTGGCTACAGCCAGAGACTTTGTCCGCACCAAAGATTGTGGAACGTGTTGTAATGGATCGGTTTTTGAGAGCTCTTCCTACTGCCATCCAAAAGTGGGTAAGCCATGGAGACCCAGAGACGGCCGATGGTCTTGTGGATCGTGTGGAGAAATACTTGGCTACAGAGAACCTGACGGCCTCTTCCAGAGACACTCGGACTTTCCACCCTAAGACCAGACCATCCCCAGGGGCGGATAAGAGGATTCCAAGGGGTGAGGGTGGAGAGAGTGAGAGGGTGGGAGCTCTACCCCAAGTTTGGCGAGAACAGCCTGGGAAATCAGCGGCTCAAGAGGCGGCAAGAAGGATCGTTTGCTACCGCTGCCGGCAAGCGGGACATATTGCAGCCAATTGCCCGGTTGTGGAGGAACCCATGCAGTGTGACTTTCTGACGGGCAGACGTCAGTCGCTGTGTGCGACAGTCGCATGCACTGCCATTCGAGGAACTGAGAAACATTTATGCAAAATGTGTGTTAATGGTAGAAATGTTGTGGTATTGCTGGATTCAGGTAGCCTTGTGACCCTGATAAAGGCTGAGTTAGTTAAAACAGAGGTCTCTGGGAATAGCAAGGTAGCTGTTATTTGTGTGCATGGGGACACCCGAGAGTATCCAGTGACTACAGTGTGTTTCGAGACCCCCAAAGGTACCCTCTCTCATCCAGTGGGCTTAGTATCTCAGTTACCGCATGACGCCATTGTGGGAAGGGATTTTCCGAAGTTCTGGGAACTGTGGGATGATCCTGAGCCCCTCACTGGTGCCCCTATGTACCAGGAATGTGATAGCCAGAACTCCCCTGAGAGTGGTGAGGACTCTCCGGAATTTCCCTTATCAGTATTGGCAGGGGAGACTCAAGAAACTGGAGAGGAGCCCACCTCCTCAGACGAAAACCTACCGTCTGTGGAGTTTTCTGATCTTGAGGTTCACAGGGAAAACTTTGCCACAGAACAGTTGAAAGACCCCGCCCTAATAAAGGCACGGGAAAACGTAGTGAAAATAGATGGCGAGTTAGTGAACCCAGATAATACCTGCACTTACCCATACTTCAGCGTAGAGAAGGACCTACTGTATCGGGTGGCAAAAAGGGCAGAAGAAACCGTTGAGCAGCTGGTGGTGCCCAAACCTTACAGGAAGTTGGTGTTGGAGTTGGCCCATGGGCACATTCTTGGAGGTCATCTGGGGACAGAGAAAACCCGAGAGAGGGTATTACAGAGATTCTATTGGCCGGGGGTGATGAAGGACGTAGAAAATTATTGTTCCTCCTGCCCTGTGTGTCAGAGGTTGGCCCCGATGCCACATTTCCGTAGCCCGCTGGTCCCTCTACCCATCATTGAGGTCCCGTTTGAGAGGATCGCCATGGATTTGGTAGGTCCTATAATCAAGTCCGCTAGGGGGCACCAGTACATATTAGTTATAATGGACTATGCCACCCGTTATCCAGAAGCGATCCCTCTCCGAAATACCTCGGCCAAAACCATAGCCAAAGAGCTATCTCTTGTTTTTAGCCGGGTGGGTATTTGTAAAGAACTGCTTACGGACCAAGGTACACCCTTTATGTCCCGGGTTATGAAAGAGCTGTGTAAATTGTTCAAAGTGACGCAATTGCGTACGTCTGTGTATCACCCCCAAACCGATGGGCTGGTTGAAAGATTCAACAAAACCCTAAAACAAATGTTGAAGAAAGTGGTGGATAGAGATGGAAAGGATTGGGACTGTTTACTTCCTTATTTGATGTTTGCTATTAGGGAGGTGCCCCAATCCTCTACGGGATTCTCCCCCTTTGAGTTACTGTATGGGAGACACCCAAGAGGGCTGTTGGATATTGCCAAGGAAACTTGGGAAAGTGAGAGTTCTCCCCACAGGAGTGTGATTGAGCATGTCGCCCTGATGCAAGATCGAATTGCACAGGTAATGCCCATCGTGAAGGAACATTTGGCCCAAGCGCAGTTGGCACAGCAGAGAGTGTACAACCGTGGAGCCAAGACCCGTACCTTTTCCCCGGGGGATAGGATATTGGTACTTGTCCCTACGGTTGAAAGTAAATTCCTTGCCAAATGGCAAGGCCCCTACGAGATAATGGAAAAAGTGAGCGAAGTGAATTACAAGGTCAGACAACCAGGAAGGCGAAAGCCCGAACAGATCTATCATGTTAATCTGTTGAAAGCCTGGAGGGATAGAGAGTCCCTAGTCGCAGACACTTGGTCACCAGCTCAAACTGGTTGCGTGATTCCTGAGGTTGGAATAGCAGCCACCTTGTCACAACCCCAACAACAGGAGGTTAAGGAGTTTGTGCTTCGCAACAAGGAGGTATTCTCTGAGCTGCCGGGACAAACATCTGGGGTAGAGCATGACATCATTACCCCGCCCGGTGAAAGGGTGAAGTTAAAACCCTATCGGATCCCAGAGGCTCGACGGGAGGCAATACGGGAGGAAGTACAGAAAATGCTGAACTTAGGGGTGATAGAGGAGTCCCAAAGTGATTGGTCTAGTCCCATCGTGTTGGTGCCTAAACCGGATGGGAGCTGGCGATTTTGTAACGATTTTCGTCAGTTGAACAAAGTTACAAAATTTGACACCTACCCCATGCCACGTATAGATGAGTTGATCGACCGGCTGGGAACAGCCCGATACATGACGACTCTTGACCTCACAAAAGGGTATTGGCAAATCCCCCTGGCCAAGTCGGCCAAAGAGAAAACCGCATTTGTAACCCCAGACGGGGCGTTCCAATATAAAAGAATGCCGTTCGGGTTACAGAATGCGCCGGCCACATTCCAGCGGAAAATGGACCAGATGCTGAGGCCCCATCGGAAGTATGCTGCGGCTTACCTGGATGACGTAATTGTCCATAGCACAGATTGGGCCTCACATCTGCCAAAAGTGCAAGCTGTCCTGGACTCTGTTCGGGAAGCGGGGTTTACGGCTAACCCCAAGAAGTGTACCATTGGGCAGGAGGAGGCCAAATATCTTGGGTACACCATTGGGAGGGGAGTAATAAAACCCCAACTCAACAAAGTCGAGGCCATCCAGAGTTGGCCACGTCCCAACAGCAAGAAGCAGGTACGAGCCTTTCTGGGAATCGCTGGGTATTATCGGCGATTCATTCCCCACTTTGCTTCTAAGGCTGTGCCCCTAACCAACCTGACGAAGGGGAAAGGGTCGGTCATGATTAAATGGACCCCCGAGGCTGAGGCAGCATTCCAATTCTTGAAACAAGCCTTATGTAGCCAGCCAGTGTTGTACTCACCCGACTTCTCTAAAGACTTTGTCGTACAAAGTGATGCGTCAGATGTGGGGTTAGGAGCAGTATTGTCCCAGGTCTGGAACGGGGAAGAGCACCCAGTCATTTACCTCAGCAGGAAATTGAAGTCCCATGAGGTAAATTACGCCACCGTTGAAAAGGAGTGTTTAGCGGTGAAGTGGGCTCTAGATTCCCTTCGGTACTACCTGCTAGGTAGGCACTTTGACATGGTTACGGATCACGCTCCGTTAAAGTGGATGGCTCAAAACAAGGAAACAAATAGAAGAGTGAATAGGTGGTTCCTGGCCCTCCAGGAATTCAACTTCACAGTAAAGCATCGCCCTGGCGTTCAAATGGGGAATGTGGATGCTTTGTCTCGAGTACATGAATGCCTGATTGCTGGTGTTCCAACCCCGAGGTTAAAACAAGAGGGGGGGGTATGTGACAGCAGGAAGGTAAAGTCACCTGGTTGCATCCAGGGGGGTAGATATATTTCGCCCAGATTCAGGCTTTACGCTGACTTATACAACTAGGTGGAGAGTTGTATAGGCCCAGCTAAGGCTAGTGGGCTCATGGATGACTCATACCTCTAGGGAGAGTGTGGGGCGTCGTGCAGACAGAGATGAGGAGACCAGCTGAACCTTGTCAGCTCATTTAGGCCTCTATAAGAACTCCCAGCTTCATTAGATGTTAGCTCATGCCTGGAACCAGACCTGTGTGGACTGTCTAGGGAGAGTGAAAGCCTGTGTGGCTATTTGTTTGGACTTTTACTAAACCAGGGACTTAGGGACTAGGACAGCACTAGGCTGATCCCAGTTGTTAGTTAGGAAACCTGTATGTTTAGTCAGAGGTCAACTTGACCAGGATTTATTTTGGTTATGTTTCTTTTGCTTTGCTGTGTTTTGTCACTGTAAATAGAAAATAAACCGCACCTTTTTGATTTTGAAAACCACAACCTCCGTTTGCTGGGCCTGTTTTGTGTGGGGAGCCCATCCCGGGGGTCACACACACCCGCTGCCGAGCTAACCCCCTCACAGTGTCATATTCTTTGCTAAACCTTGTGTGCAGGGAGAGAGAAGGATAGGCAGGGGACAGTGTCAGTGTCATTGTTGCTAAGCCTCCTGCACCTTATACACCTGAAGTTAGCCTGTATTGCTGCGTTTTCCTGGTGTGTTACACCAACAGGCATTTGCAGCACTTACAGCGGGCGGAGTGTGCCTCCTGATCATATTACACCTGAAGTTAGCCTGTATTGCTGCTTTTTCCTGGTGTGTTACACCAACAGGCATTTGCAGCACTTACAGCGGGCAGAGTGTGCCTCCTGATCATATTACACCTGAAGTTAGCCTGTATTGCTGCTTTTTCCTGGTGTGTTACACCAACAGGCATTTGCAGCACTTACAGCGGGCGGAGTGTGCCTCCTGATCATATTACACCTGAAGTTAGCCTGTATTGCTGCTTTTTCCTGGTGTGTTACACCAACAGGCATTTGCAGCACTTACAGCGGGCGGAGTGTGCCTCCTGATCATATTACACCTGAAGTTAGCCTGTATTGCTGCTTTTTCCTGGTGTGTTACACCAACAGGTATTTGCAGCACTTACAGCGGGCGGAGTGTGCCTCCTGATCATATTACAGCTGAAGTTAGCCTGTATTGCTGCTTTTTCCTGGTGTGTTACACCACCAGGCATTTGCAGCACTTACAGCGGGCGGAGTGTGCCTCCTGATCATATTACACCTGAAGTTAGCCTGTATTGCTGCGTTTTCCTGGTGTGTTACACCAACAGGCATTTGCAGCACTTACAGCGGGCGGAGTGTGCCTCCTGATCATATTACACCTGAAGTTAGCCTGTATTGCTGCTTTTTCCTGGTGTGTTACACCAACAGGCATTTGCAGCATTTACAGCGGTTCGAGTGTGCCTCCTGATCATATTACACCTGAAGTTAGCCTGTATTGCTGCGTTTTCCTGGTGTGTTACACCAACAGGCATTTGCAGCACTTACAGCGGGCGGAGTGTGCCTCCTGATCATATTACACCTGAAGTTAGCCTGTATTGCTGCTTTTTCCTGGTGTGTTACACCAACAGGCATTTGCAGCACTTACAGCGGGCGGAGTGTGCCTCCTGATCATATTACACCTGAAGTTAGCCTGTATTGCTGCGTTTTCCTGATGTGTTACACCAACAGGCATTTTCAGCACCTACAGCAGGCGTAGTGTGATTCCTGCAAAATATACTCCTGAAGCTAGGCCTTATTGCTGGTTTTCCCATTTCCCTGCAGGCCATTAGAATGTCTGGAAGGCAAACAAGGAGAGGCAGACAGTCAGGAGCCAATAAAAGAGGGCAAGCAGGCTCTGTGTCTAGAGACAACAGTGCTGGTCGTGGACGCGGTGCATCGCCATCAGCACGTGGCCATGGGACACGCTTGTCCTTCTTTTCGGCAGCTGGACGTGTTGAGCCGCATCATGCCGAAGACTTGGTAGAGTGGATGACCAAGCCCTCCTCATCCTCCTCATACTCTCTCACCCAGGCTCAGGGTACTGGCAAAGCAGCTGCCAAAGCGTCCTCTTCCCTGGTATCAATGTCATCATCAGTCACTCCTTCCCTAGACCAACCATGTCCTCCTGAGGAGTCCCCCGAACTGTTTGAGCACAGTGTTGGGTACATGCTCCAGGAGGATGCCCAGCGTTTCGAAGGGTCTGATGATGATACCCAGCTAGAGGAAGGCAGTAGCGTGAGAGCAGAGAGAGGGGATTCTCAAGAAGGACACCAATCTGGCAGTCATGTTCCAGCAGCTGCAGCATACTGCCAGATTGGCTCCAGTGATGAGGAGGGAGGGGATGATGAGGTCGCTGACTCCACGTGGGTGCCTAATATGAGAGAGGGGGAGGAGGATGAGGAGGAGGCACATCTCCAACGAGGCAGGATGCCCTCGGGGGGCCAGAGAAAGGGCAGCACACCGACGGAATCACACCGCAGAGCTCCGCCTGTGCAGGGCGCTGCCTCTGCCCGTTATTCAAAAAGTTCTTTGGTGTGGGCCTTTTTTGAGTCGAGTGCATCAGATCGCACAGCTGCTGTTTGCAACATATGTCTCAAGCGTATATCGCATGGCCAAAACATCACCCGCTTGGGCACCACATGCTTGACCAGACATATGTTGACCTGCCATGCAGCTCGTTGGCAAGCCTACCTTAAAGACCCACACCAAAGAACAAAGCGGACCTCTCCTTGCACCGCATCAGCTGGGATCTCCAACCCCACTATACCTTCAGTCCTCTCTGAAACCTGCACTGAGAGGAATGAAGGTGTAGAATTAGGTGTGTCACAGCCAAGTACTTGCGGGCACTCTGCTAGCAGTACACCGACATCGATTCTAGCAGGCAAATTTCCCTGCCCCAGCTGCTGGACCGTCGAAAGAAGTTCACTCCCAGCCATCCACATGCCCAGCGGTTGAATGCTAGCTTGGCTAAATTGCTAGCGCTTCAACTGCTGCCTTTTCAGTTGGTAGACTCGGCCCCCTTCCGTGAGTTTGTGCAATGTGCGGTTCCTCAGTGGCAGGTTCCCAAACGCCACTTTTTCTCACGGAAGGCGATTCCGGCTCTCTACCGGCATGTGGAAGGCAATGTCTTGGCCTCGCTGGACAGGGCGGTCAGCGGTAAGGTGCATATTACCCCTGACTCATGGTCCAGCAGGCATGGACAGGGACGTTACCTTTCTTTCACGGCCCATTGGGTCAATCTTTTGGCAGCTGGGAAGGATGCAGGACAAGGTGCAGTAGTGTTGGAGGTTGTTCCACCGCCACGCCTCCAAAATGCTACTACTGGTTGTGACACACCTCTCTCCTCCACCCCCTCCTCTTCTTCTTCCTCCATGGCCTCTTCCTGTGCTTTGTCCTCGGAACCAGCGGTGCTCCGTAGGCGTTCAAGGGGCTACGCAAGTACGCAGGCAAAAAGATGCCATGCCGTGCTTGCGCTGGTGTGTTTAGGGGACAGGAGCCACACTGGGGCAGAGGTTCTGTCTGCTCTGCAGGGGCAGGCCGAGAGGTGGTTGACGCCACGCCAGCTTAAGCCAGGAATGGTAGTTTGCGACAATGGCACCAACCTCCTCTCCGACAGGGACAACTGACCCATGTGCCCTGTGTGGCTCACGTCCTTAACCTGGTGGTGCAGTGGTTCTTGGGCAGGTACCCGGGCTTACAGGATGTCCTGAGGCAGGCCAGGAAAGTCTGTGTGCATTTCCGCAGATCTTATAATGCCAGTGCTCGCCTGGCTGAGCTGCAAAAGGAGTTGAACCTGCCCAAGAACCGCCTTATATGTGACATGCCCACCAGGTGGAACTCAACGTTGGCCATGCTGCAGCGGCTGCACACGCAGCAGAGGGCCATCAATGAGTACCTGTGCAACTACGGCACCAGGACAGGGTCAGGGGAGCTCGGGTTTTTTTCACCACGCCAGTGGGGCATGATCAGGGATGCATGCACTGTCCTGGCACCATTTGAGGAGGCCACGAGGATGGTGAGCAGTGACAGTGCATGCAACAGTGACACTGTACCTCTTGTCCACCTGTTGGAACATACACTGCGTGGAATAATGGACAGGGCACTTGAGGCAGAACAGAGGCAGGAAGAGGAGGACTTCCTTGCCTCTCAAGGCCCCCTTTACCCAGACAGTGTTCCCTCTGTCACACAGGAAGAGGAGGAGGAGGAGGATTGTGTCAGCATGGAGGTGGAGCCTGGCACTCAGCATCATCAGCAGCAGTCTTTAAAGGAATATTTACAGTCCCAAGAAACCAGTGGACTTGTACGTGGCTGGGAGGAGGTGGCTGCGGATCATGTCATCCTTAGTGACCCAGAGGACTCCGGACCGAATGCCTCAGTTAACCTACGCTGTATGGCCTCCCTGATCCTGCAAAGTCTGCGGAAGGATCCTCGTATTCTTCGGATCAAGGAGAGGGACCATTACTGGCTGGCCACTCTCCTTGATCCACGGTACAAGGGTAAGGTTGCGGACCTTATCTTACCGTCGCAGAGGGAGCAGAGGATGAGACAACTCCGGGAGGCCTTGCAGAAAGGTCTGTGCAACGCGTTCCCAGAGACTGGGAGGTTACAAACTCCTGGTCCTGGACAACGAGTTGCTGAGGCTTCGGTCAGTCAAAGAAGGAGCGGTGGGGAAGGTGGCCGTCTGACCGATGCGTTCAGATAATTCTTTAGTCCGCAGCCCCAAGGTATGATCGGTTCCAGCAACCATCGCCAGCGTCTGATATACATGGTGCAGGAATACCTAGGGGCAAGGTCAGACTTGGACACCTTCCCCACCGAAAATCCTCTGGCTTACTGGGTCTTGAGGATGGATCACTGGCCAGAGCTTGCACAGTATGCAATTGAGCTACTGGCCTGTCCTGCATCCAGCGTTCTTTCAGAACGCACATTCAGTGCTGCTGGAGGATTTGTCATGGATCACAGGGTGCGCCTGTCCACCGACTCTTTTGATCGACTGACCTTCATAAAGATGAACCAGTCTTGGATCACCACCAGCTACCAAACACCTGAAGCTGATATAACAGACTCATTTATTTTCAAATGTCACATCCCTTCAAGACTGATGCTGATGCTGAGAGACTGTCCTGTTATGTTGACTGACTATCCTCCTCCTCCTCAATGATCCGATTGATGATGATAGCTTGGAAGAACATTTTTGTTTCTGGGTGCCGCCACCAGTGGCTAAGGCCCAATTTTTCAGCCCCTGTTTAACAGGGGCATGTAATTACAATTTTTTATGCAATGCTTTGCAGCAGGGCACATTCCTGCACTCCAACTAGAGTATCTGGGAGAGGTTGCAGTGTCGTGGCACTAGCACCAGTGGCTAAGGCCCAATTTTTCAGCCCCTGTTTTACAGGGGCATGTAATTATAATTTCTGATGCAATACTTTGCAACAGGGCTCATTGCTGTGCTCCAAGTACAGTATCTGTGAGGGGTTGCAGTGTTGTGGCACCAGTGCCTAAGGCCCAATTTTTCTGCCCCTGTTTAACAGGGGCATGTAATTACAATTCTTGATCTAATAATTCACAGCAGGGCCCATTCCTGCGCCCACCAAGAGTAACTGTGAAGACTTACAGTGTTGTGGCACCAGCACCACCACCACCACCAAAGGCCCAATTTTTCCTACCACTGTTCAACAATGTCATGTAATTACAATTCTTAATCTAATATTTCACAGCTGGGTCCATTCCTGCGCCCACCAAGAGTAACTGTGAGGACTTACAGTGTTGTGGCACCAGCGCCACCACCACCACCAAAGGCCCAATTTTTCCTACCACTGTTCAACAATGTCATGTAATTACAATTCTTAATCTAATATTTCAGAGCTGGGCCCATTCCTGGGCCCACCAAGAGTAACTGTGAGGACTTACAGTGTTGTGGCACCAGCACCACCACCACCACCAAAGGCCCAATTTTTCCTACCACTGTTCAACAATGTCATGTAATTACAATTCTTGATCTAATAGTTCACAGCAGGGCCCATTCCTGCACCCACCAAGAGTAACTGTGAGGGCTTACAGTGTTGTGGCAACACCAACACCTAAATGCCAAATTTCTGCAGAGTATATACGGCAGGCCCCTACTTTCAAACATATCAACTTACAAACGACTCCTACTTGCAAACGGAAGGATACAACAGGAAGTGAGAGGAAATCTACCCCTAGGAAGGCAAATTCTCTCCTGTAAGAGTTAATATGGGAAAAAAAGTGTCTCCTCTCCACTGATGCCTTATCACCAATTCTTGTTTCAATAAAAACCCCAAATTTTCAAAAAAACATTTGTCATTAGGACGGAAAGTGAGGTGAACTGTTCCTTCCCTATGTTTTCCAAAAAGCTTAAAAATAGATTTTTTGGCTGGAGCTACACTTAAACAATGTACCTGTTCAAAATTACAAACAGATTCTACATAAGAACAAACCTACAGTCCCTGTCTTGTATGCACCGCCTGTATACGGCTGTTCAGAGTATATAGGGCCTTTTCATTTTGTGTGCGGGGTTCCCCTTAATATCCATACAAGACCCAAAGGGGCTGGTAATGGGCTGGGGTAGGGGGGGGGGGGCTGTGATGGGGTAGCTATGCCATTTTTCTTAAAGATTTTCATCCATATTACCGGGACCAGACATTACATTAAAGCTGCAAGCAGTTTTAAATGGCTTTTTTTCCTTTAGAAATGTAATTTTGTGCAGGGACAGTTCTAAACACGGGAAACACGTGGCACTTCACAGGCATACTTTAGACACCCCCCAGGTACGATATTTAAAGGAATACTTGACTTTTTTTTTTTCACTTTATGCATCATTAAAATGACTACTCCCGAAAAACGGCCGTTTTTAAAACTTTTTTTTGGATTGATACATGTCCCCTGGTGCAGAACCCGGATTCCCAAACCCTTTTTAGGACAATAACATTCATAATAGTCGTTATAATTAGCACTTTAGATTTCGAACGTTCGCATCCATTGTATTTAATAGGGTTCTAAAGTTCGTGCAAACTTTCGGTCCGTTCGCGGGTTCTGGTGCGAACCGAACCCGGGGGTGTTCGGCTCATCACTAATAACCACTTGCTCTATATGGTGGAACACACATATACAGAGTATATGCTCTGTGTCTACTGCTGTCTAAAGACCGACTTCTTCTGTTGAATAGTCATGCTAAAAAACAAACAATTGATCAGCGCTTGCTGCAATTGCTGATCAGTCAGAATACAAAGACACAGCAGGAGAGATTCCTGCAACAACGCTTGTGTTGATGCAGGGATCTGTGAGTTTTTTTCGTTCAGCCCTCAGGTTGAATGAAAAAAAAAGCTTGTACCCTTCGAATCTGAATGCAAAAATTATCCGCATTAGGCAGGAACGATCTCTCTTTTATCTAACTCCCTAACCGTTAAGCGGACACACCTCACATTTTATTATGTCTCCAAATGGGAACATGACCTACAATGTAAATTATACCAAAAACAATGGAAACAGATCTGGGCCACCAAGAAATCATGCTCTTTCAACGCCACAGCAGTGGAAACCAATTTCAAAGTGCTACAGGCTGGCAATTGTCTTCATAGATTTATCTTCACACTGTCTTTCACGGCTGTCCCCACACTGGTTCCCTTTTGCACACCTGGTGGACATGTCCATTGGCCCAAAGCTTTTGGCATTAGGCCTACCAACTTCAACGCACTTTTTTCCGACAAGCTTGTACAATGAACCCTTCCTAAGCCTCAAGCCTCGTACACACAACCGGTTTTCTCGGCAAGAAAACTGCTGGGAGAGCTTTTTGCAGAGAAAACCGTTCGTGTGTATAGTTTCTCTGCAGGAAAACTGCCGGGAATCTTGCCGAGAAAAATAGAGAACCTGCTCTCTATTTTTCTTGTCGGGATTCTCGGCAGAGTGTTTCCGGTCGAGAAACCCGGTCATCTGTATGCTTACCTGTCCAGGGAAACCCGTGCATGCTCGATGAGACTTTGACGCATGCGCGGTAGCATACAAGGGTAGTGTAGGGAGTAGCAAGATGGCGGCGACGGCATCGAATGTGACGAGCGCCGGTTCATCGTAGTCCATGACGTCACCGCGTTCTTGCCATTCAAAAGAACGGCGGTTCTTTTGAATGGCCCGTGTGTACACATGGCTTGGCAAGAAAAGCTTGCCAGGAATCACGAAGAGAAAACCAAAGTTTTTTTTTTGACAGGATTCCAGCCCGTGTGTACGAGGCTTCACTCAATTGCAAACCTGTCGAAATCTCCAAAACTCAATTCACACTAATGACTCATGTTCTCACGGCCACAAAACAAGTCATCACAAAGACCTGGCTAAAGCAGTCCATTCCCGCTACAGAAGTTAAACCCAAAATTCATTGGACTATCATCATTGAAAAGCTAATGGCATGTCTTCAAAACACTATGAATACATTTTGTAAAATCTGGGGCCCCTGGATCAAGGCATCCCTCCCGACCACCTTTGATCATCATTTTTTAAACCTCAATCTCAGACCATTCAAAAGCACTTACTGCATATAACACCCCCCCCCAACACCCTCAACCCCCCTGCCCCCCCCCCAAAAAAATAATCGCTTTCTCCCCACTCCTCCAAATCTCTATTAATCTCCCCCTCCTCCCTCTCCTTCCTTTTTTATTTTCTTTCTTTAGATACATAAGTTGTATGCGCACTCCCATAGACCAACTGATACTGAAACTACTGTACTTCTTGGGTCTTCAACCTATCATCAGTATGTCTGATTTGTATACAATTCTATACCTTTGCTGACATTTACCCTAAAAGTCTCAAACATTTGTATTCATGCATTGCATGAATCTGTGTATTGTCACCGCTGCCGCGCTGCCCACTATTCATATGGCCGGCCTCCTGGTGAACTGGCTGTATATGGGGGACAAACTGGCTGCATTTGGGGGGAACTGGCTGTATATGGGGGACAAACTGGCTGAATATGGGGGGAACTGGCTGTATATGGGGGACAAACTGGCTGAATATGGGGGGAACTGGCTGTATTATGGGGGACAAACTGGCTGCATTTGGGGGAACTGGCTGTATATGGGGGCACACTGGCTGCATTTGGGGGGAACTGGCTGTATATGGGGGCACACTGGCTGTATATGGAAACAAACTGGCTGTATTTGAGGGGGCAAACTGGTGGCGTTTGGGCACAGTGGCTGCGTTTTATGGGCACAGTGGCGGCAATTGATTTTTTTTTTTTCAGTTTGTTTGTGCACCAGCCGCCACTGATTTTATCTGTCATTTTGTATGGTCTCATCAATATTTATTTAGCAGTGAAATAATTAATAATTCAGCACACCAGGGTACATTTCAAATAGGTATATTGTTAGGTACAGAATCATAGTATAATACATACTGTATACAGCACACATACAGTGGGTAAAGAAAATAATCACCCCCTATTCAAATAATCACATTTTGCTTTGCAGAATGAAATGAAGACAGACACAGTTTTTTCTTCTTTGCAGAACTGCTCAAGTTCAGTTCATTTTGATGGTAAACATTTGTGGACTGCAGTCTGAAAGTCAGTCCACAGATTTAAAATGGGGTTTAAGTCTAGGCTCTGACTAGGCCATGCAAGGACATTCGCCCTTTTTCTCCTTCAGCCACTGTGTGGTCATATTTGCTGTGTTCTTTGGGTCATTGTCATGTTGGAAGGTAAATCTTCTTCCCACTGACAACTTTCTGGCAGAGGGAAGCAGTATTTCCTCAAGAACTTGACGGTATTTTGCCCCATCCATTTTTCTTCTATCCTGACAAGTGCTCCAGTCCCTGCTGCAGAGAAACACTCCCATAACAGGATATTACCACCTCCATGCTTTACTGTAGGAATGCTGTTATTTGGATGGTGAGCTGTATTGGATTTCCGCCAGACATGTCGTTTGGTGTTGAAGCAAAATAATAAAATTTTAGTCTCATCTGACCAGGACACCTTTTTCCATGTGGTCTCAGAATGTTCAAGGTGTTTGCACAGCTCAGTTGTGACTGCATGTGGTCTTTCTTGAGGAGTGGCTTTTTTATTACAACCCTGCCGTACAAGCTACATTTGTGGAGAGTTTGCGATATTGTTGTCACATGCACAGTTGCACACAATGACCACTGAGTTGCTGTAGGCCTCTTGGTAGCCTCTCTGACCAGTTTTTTTCTGGCTCTTTCATCCAGTTTGGAGCGACGTCCTGACTGTGCTTCTAGGCATTGATAAAGCCTTTGAATTATTTTGTATGCATTTCCTGACTTGTGCTTGTCCACAACTTTATCCTGATCTTTTGTCAATACCTTGCCACCGATTGCCAGACAAGTCATTTAGTGTTCATTATATCATCACCTGAATCTATCATTGTAATCAATCAAACACAGCGTGCAGCGCGCAAGGTTAGGATGGTTGAATGGGGGTTGCTGTGGTGCGTCTTCATTGGTTGGAGTGGTTGCTGATTGACATCCACAATGGCGGCTGCAACATATGCTGCTTCTGCATGCTATGTTTGATTGATTACAAAGATAGACTCAGGTGATGGTATAATGAACACTAATTGACTTGTCTGGCAATCCCTGACACACTGCAAAGGGGCACGGGATGATTAGGCCATGGTTTTCTGGCACCAGGGTCTGATATATAAGCACCATGGTTTCTCATTTGTATGGTTGCTCGTGTACACATTGTTGTATGCAGACTGTGGGGTTAATGCAATTACTTTTTTGTTTTAAGCTAGCAGTGTTTCCATTCTGGTTTGTCGTTTTGGCTATTGATCTCCTCTTTATCCATCTATTTTATTGTAGGTGGTTTCACTATCTGGTTTGGATTTTTGAAAGTAATATCCTCATTTAAAGGACTGAATACAAAGTCTGGTGGGCCTTTCCATTCTAGGCCCTTTCTCTCCACTCCCATTCTCATCCATCCTGGGAAGTGATATTATATACTAATAAGGCATATGATAAATAATGTTTTCGGTTTTTTTTTCCGCATTAGTATTTTATATCTATTTTTTTTTTTGGACCATTGTATTTTTGGTATTGTGCCTAAATGTATTTAGTTGATAATCATGGGTCTTTTACCCTATTTGCGGATATCTAGACAATAACCTTTGTGACAGCAGGAAGGTAAAGTCACCTGGTTGCATCCAGGGGGGTAGGTATATTTCTCCCAGATTCAGGCTTTATGCCGACTTATACAACTAGGGAGAGAGTTGATGAAGCCCAGCTGAGGCTAGTGGGCTCATGGATGATTCATACCTCTAGGGAGAGTGCTGGGCGTCGTGCAGGCAGGGAGTTGATGAGACCAGCTGAAGCTTGTCAGCTCGTTTAAGGCCTCTATAAAAACTCCCAGCTTCATTAGGTGTTTGCTCATGCCTGGAACCAGACCTGTGTGGACTGTCTAGGGAGAGTGAACCCCTGTGCGGTGAGACAAAGCCTGTGTGGCTATTTGTTTGGACATTTACTAAACCAGGGACTTAGGGACTAGGACAGCACCAGGCTGATCCCAGTTGTTAGTTAGGGAAACCTGCATGTTTAGTCAGAGGTCAAGCTGACCAGGATTTATTTTGTTTATGTTTCTTTTTGCTTTGCTGTGTTTTTGTCACTGTAAATAGAGAAATAAACCGCACCTTTTGATCTTGAAAACCACAACCTCCGTCTGCTGGGCCTGTTTTTGTGTGGGGAGCCCATCCAGGGGGTCACACACACCCGCTACCGAGCTAACCCCCTCACAGTTGGTGGAGAACCAGTGGCAGTTTTTTTTAAGCCAGCATGGAAGAGATACTTGGCTGCAGAGAACCTGACGGCCTCTTCCAGAGACTCTCGGACTTTCCACCCCAAGACCAGACCATCCCCAGGGGCGGATAAGATGATTCCAAGGGGTGAGGGTGGAGAGAGTGAGAGGGTGGGAGCTCTGCCCAGGGTTTGGCGAGAACAGCCTGGGAAGTCGGGGGCTCAAGAGGCAGCCAAAAGGATTGTTTGCTACCGCTGCCGGCAAACGGGACATATTGCAGCAAATAGCCCGGTTGTGGAGGAACCCATGCAATGTGACTTTCTGACGGACAGACGTCAGTCGCTGTGTGCGACAGTCGCATGCACTGCCATTCGGGGAACTGAGAAACATTTATGCAAAATGTGTATTAATGGTAGAAATGTTGTGGTATTACTGGATTCAGGTAGCCTTGTGACCCTGATAAAGGCTGAATTAGTTAAAACAGAGGTCTCTGGGAATAGCAAGGTAGCTGTTATTTGTGTGCATGGGGACACCCGAGAGTATCCAGTGACTACAGTGTGTTTCAAGACCCCCAAAGGTACCCTCTCTCATCCAGTGGGGTTAGTATCTCAATTACCGCATGATGCCATTGTGGGAAGGGATTTTCCGAAGTTCTGGGAACTGTGGGATGATCCTGAGCCCCCCACTGGTGCCCCTATGTACCAGGAAGGTGATAGCCAGAACTCCTCTGAGAGTGGTGAGGACTCTCCAGAATTTCCCTTGTCAGTATTGGCAGGCGAGACTCAAGAAACTGGAGAGGAGCCCACCTCCTCAGACGAAAACCTACCGTCTGTGGAGTTTTCTGATCTTGAGGTTCACAGGGAAAATTTTGCCACAGAACAGTTAAAGGACCCCACCCTAATAAAGGCACGGGAAAACGTAGTGGAAATAGATGGCGAGTTAGTGAACCCAGATAATACCTGCACTTACCCATACTTCAGCGTAGAGAAGGACCTACTGTATCGGGTGGCAAAAAGGGCAGAAGAAACCGTTGAGCAGCTTGTGGTGCCCAAACCTTACAGGAAGTTGGTGTTGGAGTTGGCCCATGGGCACATTCTTGGAGGTCATCTGGGGACAGAGAAAACCCGAGAGAGGGTATTACAGAGATTCTATTGGCCTGGGGTGATGAAGGACATAGAAAATTATTGTTCCTCCTGCCCTGTGTGTCAGAGGTCGGCCCGATGCCACATTTCCGTAGCCCGCTGGTCCCTCTACCCATCATTGAGGTCCCGTTTGAGAGGATCGCAATGGATTTGGTAGGTCCTATAATCAAGTCCGCTAGGGGGCACCAGTACATATTAGTTATAATGGACTATGCCACCCGTTATCCAGAAGCGATCCCTCTCCGAAATACCTCGGCCAAAACCATAGCCAAAGAGCTATCTCTTGTTTTTAGCCGGGTGGGTATTTGTAAAGAACTGCTTACGGACCAAGGTACACCCTTTATGTCCCGGGTTATGAAAGAGCTGTGTAAATTGTTCAAAGTGACGCAATTGCGTACGTCTGTGTATCACCCCCAAACCGATGGGCTGGTTGAAAGATTCAACAAAACCCTAAAACAAATGTTGAAGAAAGTGGTGGATAGAGATGGAAAGGATTGGGACTGTCTACTTCCTTATTTGATGTTTGCTATTAGGGAGGTGCCCCAATCCTCTACGGGATTCTCCCCCTTTGAGTTACTGTATGGGAGACACCCAAGAGGGCTGTTGGATATTGCCAAGGAAACTTGGGAAAGTGAGAGTTCTCCCCACAGGAGTGTGATTGAGCATGTCGCCCTGATGCAAGATCGAATTGCACAGGTAATGCCCATCGTGAAGGAACATTTGGCCCAAGCGCAGTTGGCACAGCAGAGAGTGTACAACCGTGGAGCCAAGACCCGTACCTTTTCCCCGGGGGATAGGATATTGGTACTTGTCCCTACGGTTGAAAGTAAATTCCTTGCCAAATGGCAAGGCCCCTACGAGATAATGGAAAAAGTGAGCGAAGTGAATTACAAGGTCAGACAACCAGGAAGGCGAAAGCCCGAACAGATCTATCACGTTAATCTGTTGAAAGCCTGGAGGGATAGAGAGTCCCTAGTCGCAGAAACTTGGTCACCAGCTCAAACTGGTTGCGTGATTCCGGAGGTTGGAATAGCAGCCACCTTGTCACAACCCCAACAACAGGAGGTTAAGGAGTTTGTGCTTCGCAACAAGGAGGTGTTCTCTGAGCTGCCGGGACAAACATCTGGGGTAGAGCATGATATTATTACCCCGCCCGGTGAAAGGGTGAAGTTAAAACCCTATCGGATCCCAGAGGCCCGACGGGAGGCAATACGGGAGGAAGTACAGAAAATGCTGAACTTAGGGGTGATAGAGGAGTCCCAAAGTGATTGGTCTAGTCCCATTGTGTTGGTGCCTAAACCGGATGGGAGCTGGCGATTTTGTAACGATTTTCGTCAGTTGAACAAAGTTACAAAATTTGACACCTACCCCATGCCACGTATAGATGAGTTGATCGACCGGCTGGGAACAGCCCGATACATGACGACTCTTGACCTCACAAAAGGGTATTGGCAAATTCCCCTGGCCAAGTCGGCCAAAGAGAAAACCGCATTTGTAACCCCAGACGGGGCGTTCCAATATAAGAGAATGCCGTTCGGGTTACAGAATGCGCCGGCCACATTCCAGCGGAAAATGGACCAGATACTGAGGCCCCATCGGAAGTATGCTGCGGCTTACCTGGATGACGTAATTGTCCATAGCACAGATTGGGCCTCACATCTGCCAAAAGTGCAAGCAGTCCTAGACTCTATCCGGGAAGCGGGGTTTACGGCTAACCCCAAGAAGTGTACCATTGGGCAGGAGGAGGCCAAATATCTTGGGTACACCATTGGCAGGGGAGTAATAAAACCCCAACTCAACAAAGTCGAGGCCATCCAGAGTTGGCCACGTCCCAACAGCAAGAAGCAGGTACGAGCCTTTCTGGGAATCGCGGGTTATTATCGGCGCTTCATTCCCCACTTTGCTTCTAAGGCTGTGCCCCTAACCAACCTGACGAAAGGGAAAGGGTCGGTCATGATTAAATGGACCCCCGAGGCTGAGGCAGCGTTCCAATTCTTGAAACAAGCCTTATGTAGCCAGCCAGTGTTGTACTCACCCGACTTCTCTAAAGACTTTGTCGTACAAAGTGATGCGTCAGATGTGGGGTTAGGAGCAGTATTGTCCCAGGTCTGGAACGGGGAAGAGCACCCAGTCATTTACCTCAGCAGGAAGTTGAAGTCCCATGAGGTAAATTACGCCACGGTTGAAAAGGAGTGTTTAGCGGTGAAGTGGGCTCTAGATTCCCTTCGGTACTATCTGCTAGGTAGGCACTTTGACATGGTTACGGATCACGCTCCGTTAAAGTGGATGGCTCAAAACAAGGAGACAAATAGAAGAGTAAATAGGTGGTTCCTGGCCCTACAGGAATTCAACTTCACAGTAAAGCATCGCCCTGGCGTTCAAATGGGGAATGTGGATGCTTTGTCTCGAGTACATGAATGCCTGATTGCTGGTGTTCCAACCCCAAGGTTAAAACAAGAGGGGGGGGTATGTGACAGCAGGAAGGTAAAGTCACCTGGTTGCATCCAGGGGGGTAGGTATATTTCTCCCAGATTCAGGCTTTATGCCGACTTATACAACTAGGGAGAGAGTTGATGAAGCCCAGCTGAGGCTAGTGGGCTCATGGATGATTCATACCTCTAGGGAGAGTGCTGGGCGTCGTGCAGGCAGGGAGTTGATGAGACCAGCTGAAGCTTGTCAGCTCGTTTAAGGCCTCTATAAAAACTCCCAGCTTCATTAGGTGTTTGCTCATGCCTGGAACCAGACCTGTGTGGACTGTCTAGGGAGAGTGAACCCCTGTGCGGTGAGACAAAGCCTGTGTGGCTATTTGTTTGGACATTTACTAAACCAGGGACTTAGGGACTAGGACAGCACCAGGCTGATCCCAGTTGTTAGTTAGGGAAACCTGCATGTTTAGTCAGAGGTCAAGCTGACCAGGATTTATTTTGTTTATGTTTCTTTTTGCTTTGCTGTGTTTTTGTCACTGTAAATAGAGAAATAAACCGCACCTTTTGATCTTGAAAACCACAACCTCCGTCTGCTGGGCCTGTTTTTGTGTGGGGAGCCCATCCAGGGGGTCACACACACCCGCTACCGAGCTAACCCCCTCACACCTTGTACATCTGGGGTACAACCTTATGTTTGCTGTCTTTTCCATACTGTGCCTTTTTCTTCATCTGTAGACAATTAAGTCCTGTACCATGGGGATACTGTAGTATATGAGGAGGTTATCTTGTTTGACTGGCCATTTATTTATTCTGTTTCCCTATTATAGGGCTACATTTGTATATGTTATTCTACTGCCCCACACTACTTATTTTGTCTGTATGATATGTTCCACTAACCTTGTGCTACGCCCCTGTGACGACACGTAAGTTGACATAATAGATGTAACAAGCTGTATATATATCTTGACATATGTTGAATACTAATTTATTATTGCAAACTTTCTTCTGTATAGGCCATCATCTCTGCTGCCAAATCAATGGGGTCCTGTGGAAGTGACTATGTGAAACGTGTCAACCTTTTTGGCAATAAGCATAGACACGTTGGCTTCATATTATGGCGTATATCTTCTGTCACATTGATGTATGTTTTTAACAATTTTCTATTTTTTTAAATATTTGTGTATAATACATTTTGATATTTTTATATTACCCATGTTGCCGTCCTTTTTCTGGTACCAGTAAAGTTCAATATTTTCTAGCTTTTTGTTACATATTTCATATGGATGAGGTACTTTTCAATAGCCCTAATTAATTTTGTATCCAAATTTTAAAGGAAGATGTATTTATTTATTTGTTTATGCACTATGGTGATATGTAATTTATAATATAAGAGCACGGTTCCTTTGTTTCTTTTCAGGTAGGACTTCAGAATTGGGATGTCAATATGATATGACTATGAGTCTGTGCATAGATGTTCATTTTTATCAACTGAAGCCATCCATAATAGTGCACGTTTAGGAGATATTCCTTGTACCTACAGGTCAGCTTTATTATATGCTTACCTGTAGGTACAGGTGTCCAATGGGAGTTTACTACCACTCTTTCTCGTGAAGACCAGAAACTCAGGGAAGCAGCACCAGGAGAGCAGGAACCAGCAGCTTTGAAAGTTGTAAACTGCAAATGCTGGGTTTAGAGTTTAAAAACTGTTTCCTGAGGAATGTTTATTTTAATGCACTGAATTTGTTAAAGGAGTTGTAAAGGCAAAAGGTTTTTTATCTTAATGCATTCTATGCATTAAGTTAAAAAACCTTTTGTGTGAAGCAGCCCCCCCCCCCCCCAGAACTCCCTAATACTTAAATGACAAAGAGAAAAAAGAAAGGCGCACCAGCCTAGTGCATTATCCTTGGGTGGATTTTATTAAAAATGGATAAAAGAAAACTACTTACAAACATACGTGAATATCTCACAATAAAAGATTCCACAAAATCGCAGCAATTCGTCCACACGGAACCCACTCCAAAGAATCACAGAGGGATTGACGGGGTCACTGCCGGCTTACGCGTTTCAAAGACGAGTCTTCTTCCTCAGAGCCCAGAAGTCTCCCTAATACTTACCCTGAGCCCCTACTCTATCCAGCAATGTTTACGATTCCCTCGGCCATCCAGGACTCTCCTCCTGATTGGCTGGGGTACAGCCATGGCGCCATTGTCTCCCGTGGCTGTCAATCAAAGTTAGTTAGCCAATCAGGGAAGAGAGCGGGCGGGTCAGGGCTCCGTGTCTGAAAGGATACACAGAGCTCTGACTCGGCTCGGGTGCCCCATAGCAAGCTGCTGGTCTATGGGGAACTCATCAGGAGGGAGGGGCCAGGCTCAGCAAAGCGGGACTTCATAAGAGGAGGATCTGGGCTGCCCTATGCAAAACCAACTGCACAGAGGAGGTAAGTTTAACATGTTTGTTTTTTGTTTTTTAAAAGCGAGACTTTACAATCACTTTACAATCACTTTAAGCTAAAAAACTACTTTAAATAGCTAAAGGAGGGTGGTGCAATCCTAGGTAGCTCACAAATGACAGAAAGGTAAGGTGCAGCTGGTGCATAAGCAGATCAATGTATATTGTGGTTCCTCTACTGCCTCTTCTTCAGGTTATATTTATGTGATCAGCAAACTGGCAGTTGGAATTATTGTAGACACGTACAATCAAATTGTCAAGTTGCATTGCTATCTCTCAGATGGCACAACAATTGTATAACTGGGTATCTTTACACACGATTATCTCCTAAAGCCTGTACTAATATTCTGCCACACCATCTCTTCATTTCCTATAGTTTGTCTCCATGGAAAATACACATTTTGTCAGTAATTTTGTATTGGTACTATTTATCTTCCATAATTTTGCATGTATACCCTAGCATTATACCCTAGCATTATTTATATTGTGACCTTTACAGTTCCCTTATAAGAATCATCTTTTCCCATCACAAACTTTAAACACTAACCCATTTTACAAACTGGAGATTACAAGAGAAATGTATTTTATTAATTGTTCTGCCAGTTTGTTTCTATGCAGAATATACAAAGCTATATTTATCTCAGAGGCAAAATGGGAAGACAGCAGAGAAGAAACTACAGCCTTTGCTTGAGACTTTCTGATATAATGTGGTCCACACGCCAATGTTTTAACAAGTTTCAAATATTCATAAG
The DNA here is from genome assembly GCA_029206835.1 of Rana muscosa. Classification (NCBI taxonomy): domain Eukaryota; kingdom Metazoa; phylum Chordata; class Amphibia; order Anura; family Ranidae; genus Rana; species Rana muscosa. The sequence continues at coordinate 568,720,701 of CM055118.1, forward strand.
CGTTCTCGGATGAGGACACCAAAGCACACTAACAGGCTGTAAATATTTTATTGCAAAGCCCCAGGAAAAGCTAAGGCACGTGCACTGCTCAGTGCTGATTTTAAGAGATTTGGATAGGTCAGGCCCCAAATGTATGAGAGCTAGCAGTGCGTGGGAGAGTGGGGTGCTTTGGAGACAGCAGCTAAGTACTTAACACCTCCATCTCTACAGTGAGACTGCTATGTAGATATTGGAAAGATGTGGGTGCATTAAATAAGCATTTATTTTTTATACACTTCTGAGGGAAAATGATGTCATCTTCTTTAGACATCTTGGGAAATACCAGTAGAGCCCAAATCCCCAAAAATCCATACTGAAGCCACAAATTTATTTATATAGCAAAAGGTTTGCAGACATAAATAAAAAAACTAAAATCTGCTATCCTGTTTTGACCTTTTTTTTAAATGTAATTTACTTTATTTAAAGAAATAAGTTGCATATCATACAGAATAAAAATATAGCAACCAGTGGCAGGTCATATAATAACAATTAGCCATCATAAACACCAAAACTGTTATGAGTGAGCCACGTCTGAAGAACATTGTATGTGACATGTCAAGTAATTAGAAGAAAAAGTCCTCATTCCCGAATCCCGAACAACAGCATAGGACAAGTGTACGCAGAGAGAGAGGAGATATGCATGTGAGATTACGAAACCCAGACAGCACCTAGGATTCCTTGCTTCCCAGTCGCCAACAAGAAGATACCGTCACATAATGTAACCAAACTGAGATCACAACAGAGTGCATATATCTTTTTAAAAATGTAAAAGTAACTCCACTTTTGTTGAGAAAAAAACATTCCCCTCTGGGTGATCTATGTACACTGCAAGGATTTTAACAAACTTTGTTGCTGATTCCTACCTTTTGTTATTCTGAAGAAATCCCTGTGTGTGTTGTCTGTGTCAGTGTGGTAAAATAAATCTAAAGGGAGTAGTTTCATAATTATCAATCGGCTGCCGTGCCTGCAGGGCTCTAATGAGGATAGCTGCTGGGCCTGCATCCCTTTCGCTGTGATTTCCTATTAAAAAGTATCTCACCAAAAATTACATTTTTGTTGCAGGGGATGCCTGAAATATGAATTGTATCTTAGTGCAGACTTCTGGGAAAATTGATAAACCAATCACACAAGCAGGAAATTATGTTTCTGGGGGCGTTCTGTACACATTCTGTGTACAGAAAACCTCCAGGTAGCCATATTGCATTGCATTTTCAGAAACTTACAGCGGCTGTAGATTGAAAAAGGAAAGGCAATTTTTAATAACATTAAATTACAATATGACTTGTGTCGCAATTGTATACGCTATATTATTGTTTCTTTATTTGCTATTTTTTTCCCCACAAAAGTGAAGTTTCCCTTTAAGATTGCAAGGTAAGAAATAAGGGAGGGAAAAGGATTAAAGGAGACAGAGGCTGAAAGGTAATCAAAGAGGGAGAGTGAGGAAACTGGAGACTCCCCCTGGGAGACGAAGGGGTGACAAGCTACTCGGGTTGAGAGAACACATTCAGGTAGGCATCTGTATAGATAAAGTACTGCCAGGGCATCCAAGTAGACCAGAAGGCCTCTTCAGTGTTATTTAGGCTAGGCGTAAGCTTTTTCATATCCATAATTTCATTGACCTCCGTAAACCAAAGAGACTTAGTGGGCGGGCATGATTGTTTAGACTGAAGTGGAATACATGCCTTCCCCGCATTCAAAAGGTTTATGGTCAAAGAGGTTTTGTATACTGTACAATGGTTTATTATGCATGGTAAATTCTACCTTAATACATGATGTTATATTATATATGCAACCTTGTATGATTACTATAACCACAGATATATTTGCATTGTGTCGCTCACTTGTTTTGTAAGTGAATTTTTTTATTTTCTAATAAAAATGATCTGATATTAAAAAAAAAAAGAGGCTTTGTATTTCCTAATAGGACTGTCAGACGTATTGTCGTATTGTCGTATTGTCGTATTGCCGTATTGTCACACACATCCACAGACGTAAGTTGTTTAATGACAACTGTGACCTTATGCCAAAGGGGTTGCACTTTGGGGCATTGCCAAAATATATGCTACAAAGTACCCCGGGCATATGCGCATCTCCAACAGCCACAAGGGACCAATGGAGAAGGAGATATACACTAAAGAAGAGCTGGAACCCTAAACCACCTGGCTATTATCTTGTAATTAATCTCCTGGATCCTGGTGACAATAGAGGAATATTGGGCAGAATGAAGAGTTTTTCCTGTTGCAAAACCGAGAATTGTGTGCACAGATCAGACTCCCACTTTAGGGTTGCCACTTCATCCCTTTAATCCCAAACACATATGAAGTACACAGGTTCTGAGGCTAATTTAATGCAGATAAGGCACCAAGTGAGTTTAATTACAACCTTAATCAGCCACAGAACCTGTGTGATCAATATGTGTTCACCTTTAAAGGGATGAGGTGGCAACCCTACTCCCACTTTGTGAAAAAAGAGGGAACATAATCAGGACCCGGGTCAATCAAAGAGCCATAAATGGAGGAAAGGCAGTGATGAGTGGGTTCCCTTGCATGACAGAGGTGTGCGAATTGCATCAGTGGGAGAGCAATGCTCTGTTGTTTGTTAAGCTTATAGTGAAAATGGCGCAATTGCAGTCTGCTCCAGAATTCCAGGGGTGGATCGAAGAGGCGCATGATGTCAGAGGAAGGAAGCACACCATCTTGAGACAAGACATTTTTTAATATGGGAGCTTCCATTATCAGTAAGACCTTTTTTGACCCTTTTTTCCTGTAACCCAAATTATATATATTTTTTAAAGTGAATGCTCACATAATATAATTTTATTTATTGGACCTTGTTACCACTAAAGAGCTTTACAAAACACACATTTTACATGTCATTTTGAAGTTAAATAGGTAACATCTTTATTGGTATTGTTGTTATCAAAGAATAACCCAAACATATGTGAAAATTGATAAAAGCATATATTTTCTTCACATTGAATTCTCAGAAAAGATTGTCAGGTTTAAATTCAAATCATTAAAAATTGAACTGTTGTACTAAGTCAATAAATACAGCAATAAAGTTTATTGTACACCTCTTATGACTAGCCCACAAATAATACATTTAGAGATCCTTGCAACTACATACATATCAATAAGTTGAAAAAAGGTCATAAAGGAAAATAAACTTTGCTACTTTGTTTACACAGCCATGAAACGTTGCGTTGATTATGAATGTGGTCATAGCTGTATGCATTTTGCATTATGCTTTATCGGGAGAGGTGAGATTATAGCCCAACAACCAAGAGACTTTTATGCAGTCGCAGATGAAAGGGAACCCACATACCCTCACTGGGAAGGAATTACCAGAGAAACTAGATGCCAATGATATGCACAGAGTATGTTGGATAATTGTGTAAAATTGTGGTGACTCAAACGATATCCTCACCAGACTGAGATATGGTCACTTAAATCACAGAAAATGCTACCAGGTGTCCCCAGTAAAAATATATCTTAGTGAGGTTCGCACCTTACATAAAATGGTAGCATCAATATGTAATTTTCTTCCAGACCAGGTGTCATTTTGAAGTTTTGGTTTTGCCATGCGTTTTGCAACCTCTTTGTCATGTTATCAGAACCCCAGAATAAAAATGCATACAGATATAGCAATATGGACTACAAACATAAAGCATATCCTAGCATTTAGAGGTATTACCTGTCCCTTTAGTGATCAATGTATCCAGTGACATCATACCTGTGTGCCAAATAAAAGGATTGTGGCACAACTAGTTCTTTAATTGCTTTAGTAATTGCTTTGCACGATTGTGTACCAGGACTACATATCCCAGGGGTCTTTGCTGCCATCTGAGGAATGCTGGGGGTAGCAATAAAAGCAACAGAAGCCCACGCAGAAGCTCTCTTCCTCCTGGGCCTGACGCAAGACGGACCTCTCTGTGCAACAGGGAGTAAGAGGTGGCGGCCTACCACACAGAGTCTTACTTCCAACATGTGACCTGAGGGGCCTAACTCTGTTATTCGCTGTTGGACATCCTTTCCGGTACCACTCCAGTCGCCTGCCTGTCAGTGTGTGTGGCAAGCTTCACATCGGGAGATTGAGACAGCGGATCCACTGTACGAGTGTCGCTACATGAGTTCCTGTTCGGAGGACATCGAAGCGGTCTGGTCGTTGATGAGAGGGCAAATTGCTCGACCTTTATCCATTCTTTGCCACCGTTACATTGAGACACTTTGCACAGACATCTTTACTCCAAGATCACTTTACTGCATCATTTGAACACTGTGCTCAGACACCTTTAGCTTTCTTCACTACAAAGAATCTACTGTTCTCACCACACCCAAACGGATTACAGTTAACAAGCTCTGACTAGCTGGTGAAGAACATCAGATCTGCAATGTGAACTTTATTGCCATTATTTATATAAAGGCCCCTATATTACTCTTCTCTAGACCCACTCTCCCTTCCTAGGATAGCGTGTAGGCTGGCCAGGTTCCATCTTTATTAGTGTGGCAGTATAAGCAGTTAACTGAAACATCTGTATAGGGGGCAACATTACATCTAAAGGAAGTGTACATATATGTATATAGTACTGTCATTGTTAAAATATTGTCTCGTGTCTTTCGGAGGAATTATTTTGCTGAGTTGGCGCTGTTGCCTAGAACTCTGCAGATTTATTACCTCCTCTTGTGACAACTTCCCGTTTATTGGTTCAAGTAAAATATTCATAGAACCTAAATACATTGAGTTGATTATTGCCACACAGCGATACAAGGATGTCTGAACCCAGAGTGTCAAGTGGGTTGGAAAGTTCACCAGGTCATGGCCGTGCAGATGAGCAGTTAATTCTAATGCCTTGTACACATGACCAGATTTTCTGATGGAAAAAGTCAGACGGGCTTTTTTCATCGGATATTCTGACCGTGTGTATGCCCCATCTGACTTTTTCCTTCGGAAATTCCGACGGACTTAGATAGAGAACTTGTTCTATTTTTTTTCCGACGGACAAAAATTTCTATCGGAAAGTCCATTCATCTGGATGCAATTCCGACGGACTAAAAACCACGCATGCTCGGAAACAATTTGACGCATGCTCGAAAGCATAGAACTTAATTTTCTAGGCTAGTCGTAGTGTTTTACATCACCGCGTTCTTGATGGTCGGATTTAAGTGTGACCGTATGTATGCAAGACAGCTTGAGCGGAATTCCGTCGGAACTCCGTCGGACAAACCATCGGACTTTATTTTGACGGACAATCCGGTCATGTGTACAGGGCATAAGCAGTCCTCTAGGGACCATGCTACACAAAGTACATTGTGAATGTGTATTGTGGGCATCTTACATGTAGAATAACTAATCAGTAGGGGCCATGATTTGGAGAAAACAGATGGAAAAATTTGCTAGCAACATTTTGCAAAACCAAAACCCATAAATAGGTGTAATTGGAAACTTTGCCATTGAAAATAAGTGGAAATAGGCCCTTGGTATTAAAAGTCCTTTTTAGTCAGTTCTAACCTCCCTTCTGGAGTATAGACAAGTGCTGACCGTCAATATTAAATCCTTATTTTTGAACCTCAACCATCATTTTTATTCATTTTTAGAAATCTTATCACAATGTTGGCGATTCTATGATCATTTTTAATACTATGTTAATATTCCTTGGACGTATATTCTCAGTGTTGTCCATATGTGTTTCTTTTACATTTACAACTGTTGTCCTGCAATAAATTTCAGAGCTAAAGAAAAAAACTGGAAAATGTTAGGCCCTTTTCAATTTGACTTCAAAAGTTTTAATCCGAAATTGCTGAAAAATTCCAATGCATCAGTCGACTTTTATTAATGAGATAAAAATATTAAACGTTCAAATTATCAAACAACTGGATTGAAACATGCGTAGGCACCAGAAAATGTGGTAATAAGTAACATTCAGATGTGTGCTGGTTCCTAAAGCATCTGTAAAGGCTCAGTTTAAAAAAAAATATTAAACCTTATACCTATGCACTCTGTGCATTGGTTCTGAACCTCCTCTTCTGGGGGTACCCTGCCAGCGCTCTTGGCTCTTCCTCTGCTTATTGTGCCAACATAGGAAGCAGCTTCTTATGGGGGCGCACCTGCAGGCCCACTCTCAATCCAGGCTATGTCCGTCTATAGACACACACACAGAGCAGCTCAGCTCCTGGACCCTGCTCTCTGCTCATAGGATTTGATTGAGAGCAGTAGGAGCCAGTGGCTCCCACTGCTGCCTCCCTGTCCTATGAGGCCACTGCATAGGGGCACAGCCGTGGGTTGAGATAGGACTGGAATTTTTTTTCCATAATGCAAGGAATGCATTAAGGTAAAAAGTCTTCTGCCTTTACAATCACTTCAAGTGTAGTATCCCTAAACAACCAATCAGAATTGAATCTGCTAAAGCCAGACCAGTACAGAATATATTCTGAATGGTTGTTGGGGCTTACTGATATTAAAGTGGTAGTAAAGGTTCAGCTTTAAAAAAACAAAAAAAAACAAACATGTTATACTTACCTACTCTGTGCAATAGTTTTGTACAGAGCAGCCTCGGTCCTCATCTTTTTGGGTCCCTTGCCAAAGCTCCTGGCTCCTCCCCTTTGACAAGTTCCCCCAATAGCAAGTCACTTGCTATGGGGACATCTGTGCATGCTCGATTTCAAGCCCTGCTTTATGTGTCTATAAGACACAGAGCCGTGGCTCGCCCCCCCCCCTTGCTGTCTCCTCATTGGCAATGGCAACCGCTGCTGTCTTAGTCAATGAGGAGAGGGAGTCCCAAGACAGCCGAGGCTCTTGTGCACATCACTGGTTCGAGAGGGGGCTCAGGCAGGGGCGTTGCTGGGCCTACAAAAGATCTGGGGCTAGAGCCCATAGCAGCAGACTAAAAAAAGTCATATGATTGGGCAAGCATACACATGCATATAATATACATGTGTGTGTGTATGTACCTTAGATCCCAGGATTCTTAGATCCCAGGAGCAACCAGTGATCAGTAAGAGCCTCAGTCAGCGGTGGAGGCAGGGGCAGAGACGGAGCCAGTCTAACATCGGCTCTAAATCTGGTATATCTGCACCTCTGATCGGCGGATCAGTCCCGCCGCTAGTGTCCCCTCTGTGGGCGGGTGTGCACGTGACGCCACCCCCTATAGAATGCTGTCGGAAGGAAACCCAGCAGATACACCCCTACGTTAATCCGGCACTGCTGCTACCGGTAAGAGCTATGGGCCCAGATTCTGGGTTATAGCCCCAGTAGGCACCCCCTAGGGCTCAGGTAAGTATTAGGGGGGCTGCGGGGGCAGCAGCACACAGAAGGTTTTTTACCTTCCTGCATAAAATGCAGGAAGGTAAAAAACATTCAGCCTTTACAAGCACTTTAAGAATGAGCACTTAATAATATGAACTCTCTATTGAATAAAGCAGAGATTGCTTTGATTTTTCAGATTTAATCCTGCTTTCTGATTATATTTGGAAGTACTTTACTTTCAATATGCCACATATGTAGATTTTTATTCACAAAGATGATCCATACAATAATATTTTTTTATTAATATTATTATTATAGGTGTAGTGGACCACTCCCATATTCGGGGGTCACTATGCTTAAATTTAGGGGTTAGTTTGAGCCCATAGTTGGACTCAGGCTGTTGAATTCTTTAAAAACTGGCTTCTGCTCTGAGGTTATGTTGCCTGGCAGTACAGTTCCTGTGGCCTGTGGGTGGCACTGTCGCCCCAAGCTCAGGTTGAACCACAGGTAGCGTTGCAGCGCCATTGGGTGTCCTCTCTCGGCTGCCATGCAGTGGGCGTGGTCTGCCCGCTGTGCATGCTGGGAGAGGATACATAAGGGGCAGACGCCATTATTCGGGGAGAAGTTCGCGCCTCCCGGCCCTCCAGGCCAGCGGTGCGTGTGTGTACCAGCCCCAGGCACCTTTAGCCTGAGGCTGCATCGCTGTGAGTAGGCCCAGCACCTTTGGCTGGGGTCTACACCCGAAGAGGAATCCCAGGGTACCCAAGTGAGGGGTGACCCGCTCTGAAGGAGAGGCAACCAGGGGAGGATCTACCCAAGGGGATCGGTGAGAGAAGTCACTGTCTCGGGAGAGGCCTGGTTACCTATCGGAGGCAAGGATTCCATAGTCCGCCACAAGCCTAGTAACGTGCCCCATTGGCACCTAAGGACTCAAATGTTACTAGACTGGGAAGTTCTGGACTTAGAGAATATCTCCTGATCGTATCCCTAGGAAACCACAAGGAAATATTCCGGGCTCCACACCGGCTGCTAGGACTGCTCTTAAGGGGATTATCCGGATGAGCAAAACCCACTCAGGCCTGAGTGGCGACGAGTGATAGTTAAGTGCCGCGTGCCTGAACCTGCCTCCCTGTTCACTTCTCTTTATCTCCAACTTTTCCTGTCAAGTTCTCAACCAAAGCAAAATAAACCTTTTTATTGGGTTTGATACTGTCTGGACATTGGCCTTCCTTTAAAGAGAGAGAATAGACTTCTTCCTACACTCTAGGGTGAAGTACCAACGGAAAGAGGTAACTCGCTGCAGGACCCAAAATAGATAACACCGCTCACCCTCTTCAACAAGGAGGATACTGGGCATGTGGCATGGTGTGTCCCACTTGCTAGCGGAGGTAAGCAAGCAAGGGATCTGTGTGCTACATAGGTATTTTATATAGCACTGACAATTTATGCAGCGCTTTACATTGTACATTCACATCAGTAAAATATGTGGATAGAAATTGCGCAGGTGAAATACTAAATAATCAAAACAGCAGCTGGTAATTACACAACGATCCGTCCTTTGGATACAAACAGGATGATGGAAGTATCAACATGAGTGGCTGCTCTCTTTGTTTCTCTCTCTCAAGTATGATAAAAGAAAAGAGAAGAACGCCAACATAGCATAAAACTGTGATGGTTTATTGAGGTAGCATAAGTTCAAACAAACAAGGATAAAAAAAAAAGTTTCCAAGGTAAAAAACGATCATGCAGATCACACAGGAACTAGCGTGGTGAGAATTAGCATGGACTCTACCCTACTAGTTTCGTCATAACTGACATCATCGGGGGTCGCTCTCGTGCTTGTCTATTCTAGAAATCTAGAAATGATTTGAGGAAGCAGACATTTATGTTCATCCATCTTCCAATCAGAACGCCTTACATTCATTAAAAATGGATGAGGTGCTAAGCAAGCGACCAATTGTGATCTGTGTACTCCAGACAGGAGTTTCAGCCCTCAACAATCAATGCTGACTGTACTGTACATGGGGGATCGAATAAGAGCATTACATACCGTAATTGCAGCAAGTACATAAATTACAACAATGACTGCATATCACACACACTTTATTATTGTTTGTTTCTTTTTACAGTGCAAATGGACAAAAGTTCCGATTTAACTTTTTTTGTTTTCCTTTTACCTAAAAATATATAATTAAAAATGCCTGTTCGCAACTCAGTTTTTATCAGATATGAATGGAATATCAAGTATGGATCACGTTATCGAATGGCCAGGCTAAAATGTGTATTGGCCCCGTAGCTATTTATCAACACATATTTTTTTTTATTTTGTCAGTTTGCTAGCAAATTGAATCATGCTGTCTTTTCTAAAAGAAATCCTCAGGGGGATTGCATTTGCAAGATATTCCCACCAGAATTTTCAGTTCTGCCCATCTGCTGCTGCCATTTCATAGCTAATAGTGGTGTATACTTCCCCAATGGATTCTCCGTAGAGTAAAAAATACATAACTGGGAAGTACAGCTGCAATAAACACACATTTATCATAGATTTGTTAAGGGGAAAAGGAAATGGCAAGCCTTTAGACTATGTACCGTAATACCAGAAAACAGAGTAAACACAGCAGAGTCCACTGAAAAAATAGGATTTTTATAACAGCTTACCTGTAAAATCCTTTTCTTGGAGTACATCACGGGACACAGAGCGACATAGTCATTACTAATGGGTTATATAGTTACCGTCAGGTGCTGGCACTGGCAACTTCCAAAACCGGAAGTACCCTCCCCTATATAAGCCCCTCCCATCCGGGAGCACCTCAGTTTTGTAGCAAAGCAATAAGTGTCCCCAAAGAGGGGCGGGAGCTCTGTGTCCCGTGATGTACTCCAAGAAAAGGATTTTACAGGTAAGCTGTTATAAAAATCCTATTTTCTTTTTCGTACATCACGGGACACAGAGCGACATAGTCATTACTAATGGGATGTCCTAAAGCAATGCCAAATGAGGGGGGGGGATACACCATATATAAGCTGAGCGCTATCAGACATGAGGATCTTTTGCGGCCTGCAACACACTGCGCCCAAAGGCGACATCCTCCTGACTTCTAACGTCCACCTGGTAGAACCTAGTAAACGTGTGTACCGAAGACCATGTTGCGGCCTTACAGATTTGAGCCAGGGAGGCCTGGTGATGCACTGCCCATGAAGTTCCAACTGCTCTCGTGGAGTGCGCCCTAACTTTGAACGGAGGCGGTCTACTTCTCAAGCTATAGGCTTGTATTATGACCTGTCGAATCCACTTGGCTAAAGTAGATTTTGACGCTGCCTGACCCTTTTTGGGGCCTTCCGGCAGAATGAACAAAGTATCCGTTCTGCGAATCTGAGCAGTGGCTTTTAGATAAGCTTTAACTGCTCTTACTACATCCAAAGAATGCAATAACTTTTCCTCTACCGAAGTAGGCTTGGGGAAAAAAGAAGGAAGAACCACATCTTGGTTCAAATGAAAACTCGATACCACCTTAGGAAGAAAGGCTGGATGAGGACGTAACACTACTCTGTCCTTATGGATAACCAGATATGGCTCCTTACAGGACATAGCTGCTAATTCCGATACTCTTTTAGCCGAACAAATGGCTACTAGAAAAATCAATTTCCTGGTGAGAAGCACTAAGGAAATATGCTGTAATGGTTCAAATGGTTGTTTCTGTAGAACCGACAGAACCAAGTTTAGATCCCATGGACATATGGGAATATTAACCGGAGGACTAATACGCATCACTCCTTGTATAAAGGCTTTGACTAGTGAATGCGAAGCCAAGGGCCTTTGAAAAAATATTGACAAGGCCGAAATCTGACCTTTGATAGTACTCAAGGCAAGCTTCCTATCTACAGCCCATTGTAGGAAGTCCAGAATTCTACCTATTACGTATTTACGTGGATGCCATTTCCTGGCCTCACACCAGGCGATGTACGCCTTCCAGATTCTATAGTAGATCTGCCTGGATACCGGTTTCCTGGCATTGATCATGGTAGACACCACAGCATTAGAGAGCCCTCTCCTTTTTAGAATGTGGGCTTCAATAGCCAGGCCGTCAAACCTAGGGCTGGTAAGGAAGGGTGGTATATCGGTCCCTGCGAAAGCAGGTCCGGACGATGTGGGAGGGTCCAAGGACTCCCCACAGACATTTTTACAATCTCCGCGTACCATGCTCTTCGGGGCCACGCTGGAGCCACCAGAATCACTGGTTTCTTTTCTACCCTGATTCTGCGGAGTAATCGAGGTAACAATTGTGGCGGTGGGAATGCATATATCAGCTTGAACTGATCCCAAGGGAACACTAGGGCATCCGAGCCGCACGCTAGGGGATCCCTTGTCCAAGAGACAAACCTGTCCACTTTCGTGTTGAACCTGGATGCTAGCAGATCTACATCCGGTGTTCCCCACCGCTGACATATTGTCCGGAAAACCTCGGGATGAAGGGACCATTCCCCTGGGCATAATTGTTGGCGACTTAGAAAGTCCGCCTTCCAATTCTCCACCCCTGGAATGAATACCGCAGATATGGCTGGGACATATCTTTCTGCCCATCTCAGGATGTAATTTACTTCCCTTTGGGCTGCACGACTCCTGGTGCCCCCCTGACGATTGATATATGCCACTGCTGTGGCATTGTCTGACTGAACTCTGACAGGGGACCCTTGGAGTTTGGATGTCCATGCTACTAGGGCATACCGGGCTGCTCGTATCTCTAAGAGATTGATGGGCAGGGCCTTTTCCGCATCCGACCATCTGCCCTGGAGAGACCATTGCTCCAGTACTGCTCCCCAGCCTAAAAGGCTGGCATCTGTAGTGACCACCTTCCAAGAAATCGGACTGAAGGATTTCCCTCTTTCCAGATTCCGGGGAACCAACCACCAACGGAGGCTTCTGCGAACGGAAGGGGACAAGGATATTGGTACGTCCAGAGCCTGAACTTTTTTGTTCCAGGCTGACAGTATGGCCCTTTGCAACTTCCTTGAATGGAATTGACCGTAGGGTACTGCTTCGAATGATGCCACCATTTTTCCCAGCAGCCTCATGCATAGGCGTATGGATGGCTGTCTTTTTGAACCCACTAAGTGGATCAAATCTCTCAAAGACGACCCCTTTTCTTGAGGCAAGAAAATTTTTCTCTGGTCTGAATCCAGCCTTAGCCCCAAGTATTCCAGACTTTTGACTGGTTTTAGGGCTGACTTGTCTCGGTTGATAATCCAACCGTGATATTCCAGATACTTGATTGTCTCGTGAACAACCACTTCTAGTTTTTCCACTGAGTGGTCTATCAGCAACAAGTCGTCTAGATATGCCATTATCGTTACACCTCGTGTTCTTAGATTGGCCAATAATGGGGCCAGAATTTTTGTGAACACTCTTGGTGCTGTGGCCAGACCGAAGGGTAAGGCTCTGAACTGAAAATGGCGCCCTTCTATCGCAAAGCGTAGAAATTTCTGGTGGGCTGGAAAGATGGGGATGTGTAAATACGCATCTTTGATGTCGATCGAGGCTAACCATTCCTCCCCTTGTAGGGCAGTGGCTACCGATCGGATCGACTCCATCCGGAAAGTCCTGATATGCAGGAATTTGTTTAGCCCTTTTAGATTTAATATGGGCCTCATGTCCCCGTTTGGCTTCGGAACTGTAAAGAGGTTTGAGTAAAACCCGAACCCCCATTCTTCCAGGGGGACCTCTATAATTACTGCTTGAAGCAATAATTGTTCCAGTGCCAACAGGAGGGATCCTCTCTTCTGGGGATCCCTTGGCACGTTCGACCTTATAAAGCGGGAAGGAGGGGAGTTTTTTAACTCCAATTTGTATCCCAGATTTACTGCGGAGAGCACCCATCTGTCTCGGATCGTGTCCCGCCAGGTTTCTGTGAACAACTGAAGTCTTCCCCCCACCCGATTGGGTGGGGGCAACCCTTCATGCATTTGACTTTGGGGGAGGTTTTGTACCTCTCCTGCTCCAGGGCTTCTTGTTACCCTGCAACTGTCCCTGATTTTTACCTCCGGGATTTGACCGGGGAGGCCGTCGGAACTGTTTCACAGCCGATGTCCTAGGGACTGGAGAAGCCGGCCTCTTAAAAGAGGGACCTCTAACTCTATTTTTGACCGGCAAGAGTGTACTTTTACCGCTGGAAATTCTCTGGATATACTTGTCCAGGTCTTCCCCGAATAAACGCTCCCCATGAAATGGGAAGCTGACCAGCAATTTTTTACAGGGAGCTTCAGCAGACCAGTTTTTGAGCCATAGAAGCCTGCGCATATGTACTACAGACAGCGTAAGGCGGGAGGCCTGATGGATTGAATCCTTTATAGCGTCCACCGCAAAGCATAAGGCTCTAGGTAGATCAGCTAGAGCAAGCGCCTGCTGATCTGGCACGTCCCTTAAGACCTGTTTCAACTGATCCTTCACTGCTTGGCAGACCCCTATAGCTGCCACTGCTGGTTGTGTCACCAATCCTGCTGTAGAAAAAGCAGATTTCAATAAGGACTCCAATTTTTTATCTATTGGGTCCTTGAACATTTGGACAATTTTCCACCGGACATGTCAGTGATTTATTCACACAAGAGATGGCTGCGTCCACTGTAGGGACCTTCCATTTTCTGACGAACTTATCCTCCATAGGATAGACCACCGGAAATCTCTTGGGGGGAGTAAATATTTTGTCAGGATGCTCCCAATCCTGGTAAATGAGCCCCTCCAATAAAGGATGGATCGGGAAAGAACAAACAGTCTGGGGAGCTTTTAGCGACCCCAACGAGGAGACAGAAGAGGAGGATGGCTCCGCAAGTGGCATTTTAAATGCTGATCGGACCATATTAGTCAGGGACTGAACCCATAACCTCTCAGCATGTGATGCTGAGAATGGCTCCTCCACTGTTGATTCCTCTACAACTGAATCAACCTCATCCTGATCCCCCTCAGGTAGGTCGACCTCTGTATGGGACTGTTGCTCTGTTAACAGGCACTCTGAGGGAGGAGACGGAGATCGAGCACTTTTCTCCTGTGACAGGGAAGCAGCAATTAGTGCTGACAATCTCTCTTCCAGCCCTCCCAGAGCTGAGGAAAAAACCTCCTCTGTTACATACACAGGAGCAGGTGAACTGGGGACAGCCACAGTACCAGGTACTCCTGGGGGTGCCCTACGGTCACTAACCTCTGATTCTTCAGGGGAGACTGGTGCAGCCAAAGCATGCCCAAGATCCTCAGAGCCCGATGGAGACCCCCTATTCCTCCTGGAATTTCTAGTCCCGGAGTTTTTAGACGGCATATTCCTAAGCCACAAAGCTGAGGTATTCCAGCCGAAAATACACCAGTTACTGATAATAGTCTAGCATAAATGCTGCTATAATAAACAGTTGGTGTCTACTAATGTGCCTTTCTAGGGGATGCCTGTATCAACCGCTTGCTGTATGCCTTTAAATGTTGTCAGCTCTGTCTCTGTACTTCATAGCCAGCTTACTGCAATAATGTGGCTTTTTAAAACCTGCTGGGACGCCCTCACATGCGCAGAAGCGCTGCGGCGCGCACAGAGCGTCATCCCCCAGGCCCCGCCCCTTTTTCCGGCCACCTCTATATATAGAGGCGCGTGCACGCGCACGCGCGCGGCCACGTGCGCCTCGGCGCTAATTTTCAAACATGGAAACCAGGGACAGGAGCCAGGGCCCCTTTTGCCGCAGGCCGGGGGATAGACGAACACTGCAACATGGCAGAGGAAACAGTTTCCTGTAGGAGAACTCACCAGCTGCCTGGACTTTGCTCTCTGAGAAGAAACTAGTCCATATGACAAGAAAAACATTCTACAGCGGCCTCTAGTGGACAAACACAGGTACCGCAGTTTAATATACTAAACATATATAAAAAAACATTCCCCTTTTTTTTTTTTTTTTTTCTTGACCACCATTAAAAATTATTACATTTTTTTAGTAGTTACAGGCATGCACAGATATTAGCGGGAATACCGTTAGTTAACAGACAGAAAGACAAATTAGGCTTGGGGGTCCCCCAATAGAACCAAGTTCCTGGGGGCCCCCACTTACCTGTTCCCCGCCGCAGGACTTTGTTTGGTCCACAAAAGCCCAAACTTCACCTATCACGGCAGGCATTGTAATCAAACCTTCAGGGACCGGGTTCCCAAGGATTCCACTCCCCTGGACCTGTATAGCACCCTGCACAGAAAACATCTTGGTCGTGGGTATGACCAGAGCTCTGGATCCCAGGGTCCAGCTCTCCTAAGAGAAGCATTACAGGCAGAACCTTGCTCTTCTCTGCAAGGCCCGGGTACCGACCGTTTAGCTATGAAGCTTTTTTGGTCGGATCCGGAATAGCTTACTGAGGCCCAAAAGAACCTGTACGCAAGCTCAGTGAAAAACACATGTTTCTTCTTGGCCAACACCTTAGACACTGGCAAAAAACTGAGGTGCTCCCGGATGGGAGGGGCTTATATAGGGGAGGGTACTTCCGGTTTTGGAAGTTGCCAGTGCCAGCACCTGACGGTAACTATATAACCCATTAGTAATGACTATGTCGCTCTGTGTCCCGTGATGTACGAAAAAGAAATACAATATTCATTCTGGGCAGAGTTAAAGGGAATCTTTCACAAAGAAAACAGCACTTTGACATGCATCAGTTTAATTAAATAAATCAGATTCCATGAGCTTGTCAATGGCTGGATTAATGTTACAGTGGTCATCCCTATTTTCAATATTTATCTATAGTGACCAGGGACAGAGTAATGTCAATATCTCCTGACCCTATGCAACTTTTCTCTAAACAGTTTGGTATGACTGCATGGATCTTTTTTCTTGACTTAGTTTGAAACTTTCTCTTCACTCCCAATCAGCGTGCCTCCCCATTTACTGTATATTATGGCTATGCAGCCAGCATTCTGTATAAATTGAAATTCTGGTCTAGGTAGTAATTTATGTGATGGAAAAAGCAGAAATTCTGCTGCATTTAGTGCTGCTGTGGCCTGAATTGTACATTGGAGGCAGATCATCTAATGGCATCAGCACCCTCTGCCTCTCCCTCTAACTATAGAGGTTAATTGGCAGCAATGACCAGTGTCAAGGGCTTGAGAGTTTCATGTGACTACATCACAGGACAGCAATATATTGTAACTTAAAGTGGGTGTAAACCCTTACATATACCCACTGAATTGGCTGGCCTGAGGTGATACAGAGGGATGAAACAAATCCTGATACATAAGTTGTACAAGTTTATCTGCAGCCATATCTTCAGCCCTCTAAAGCACTGACAGTAAATGCTCTTTCTCAGCTCCAGGAGGCAGGGGTGGGAATTTGACATCATACACTGCAATATGAGGTCAAACCTTAGGAGTTTCAGTTTGTATGCACCCAGGCAGGCCCTTGTACTACATGGTTTTGGTAAATCTAAAAGAAATCAGACAAAAGTTGTATAGAGTGTATGGGGTCTAACATAGTTACATAGTTAGTCAGGTTGAAAAAAGACACAAGTCCATCTAGTTCAACCCAAAAAAATATACAATCCCATATACACAAGCCTATTACCCACAGTTGATCCAGAGGAAGGTGAAAAACCAAAGCAAAGCATGATCCAATTTGCTATAGCAGGGGAAAAAAATTCCTTCCTGATCCCCCGAGAGGCAATCGGATTTACCCTCGATCAACTTTACTTATAAATGTTAGTACCTAGTTATATTATGTACGTTTAGGAAAGAATACAGGTCTTTTTTTAAAGCAATCTACTGAGCTGACCAGAACCACCTCTGGAGGGAGTCTATTCCACATTTTCACAGCTCTTACTGTGAAGAAACCTTTCCGTATTTGGAGATTAAATCTTTTTTCCTCTAGACTTAAAGAGTGCCCCCTTGTCCTCTGGGATGACCTTAATGTGAATAACTCAACACCAAGTTCACTATATGGACCACTTATGTATTTGTACATGTTGATCATCTTCTCAAGAGAGAATAAATTCAGTTCCTCTAATCTTTCCTCATAGCTGAGCTCCTCCATGCCTCTTATCAGTTTAGTTGCCCTTCTCTGCACTTTCTCCAGTTCCCCAATATCCTTTTTGAGAACTGGTGCCCAAAACTGAACTGCATATTCCAGATGAGGTCTTACTAATGATTTGAACAGGGGCAAAACGATATCTCTCTCTCTGAAGTCCATACCCCTCTTAACCACTTAAGCCCCGGACCATTTGGTAGCTAAAGGACCAGAGGTGAATTCAGAATTTTGCACTGCGCTGCTTTAACTGTAAATTGTGCGGACATGCAATGTTGTACCCAAACGAAATTTGCGTCCTTTTCTTCCCACAAATAGAGCTTTCTTTTAATGGTATTTGATTGCCTCTGCGATTTTAATTTTTTGCGATATAAACGGAAAAAGACCGAAAATTTTGAAAAAAAATGATATTTTCTACTTTTTGTTATAAGAAAAATCGAATAAACTCAATTGTAGTCATACATTTAGGCCAAAATGTATTCAGCCACGTGTTTTTAGTAAAGAAAATGTCAATAAGCGTATATTTATTGGTTTGCGCAAAAGTTATAGAGTTTACAAACTAGGGTACATTTTCTGAAATTTACACAGCTTTAAATTTATGACTGCCTATCTCATTTCTTGAGGTGCTAAAATGACAGGGCAGTACAAACCCCCCCCCCCCCCAAATGACCCCATTTTGGAAAGTAGACACCCCAAGGAAATTGCTGAGAGGCATGTTGAGCCCATTGAATTTTTATTTTTTTTGTCTCAAGTGATTGAATAATGACTAAAAAAAAAAAAAAATTACAAAAAGTTGTCACTAAATGATATATTGCTCACACATGCCATGGTTATATGTGGAATTTCACCCCAAAATACATTTTGCTGCTTCTCCTGAGTACGGGGATACCACATGTGTGGGACTTTTTGGGAGCCTAGCCGCGTACGGGACCCCGGAAACCAAGCACCGCCTTCAGGATTTCTAAGGGCGCAAATTTTTGATTTCACTCCTCACTACCTATCACAGTTTCGAAGGCCATAAAATGCCAAAATAGCACAAAACCCCCCCCAAATGACCCCATTTTAGAAAGTAGACACCCCAAGGAAATTGCTGAGAGGCCTGTTGAGCCCATTGAATATATTTTTTTTTGTCCCAAGTGATTGAATAATGACAAAAAAAAAAAAAAATTACAAAAAGTTGTCACTAAATGATATATTGCTCACACATGCCATGGTTATATGTGGAATTACACCCCAAAATACATTTTTCTGCTTCTCCTGAGTACGGGGATACCACATGTGTGGGACTTTTTAGGAGCTTAGCTGCGTACGGGACCCCGAAAACCAAGCACCGCCTTCAGGATTTCTAGGCACAAATTTTTGATTTCACTCCTCACTACCTATCACAGTTTCGAAGGCCATAAAATGCCAAAATCGCACAAAACCCCCCCAAATGACCCCATTTTGGAATATAGACACCCCAAGCTATTTGCTGAGAGGAATGGCGAGTATTCTTCAGCTCTCATTTGTTTTTGAAAATGAAGAAAGAAAATATATATATATATATTTTTTTTCAATTTTCAAAACTTTGTGACAAAAAGCGAGATCTGCAAAATACTCACAATACCTCTCAGCAAATAGCTTGGGGTGTCTACTTTCCAAAATGGGGTCATTTGGGGGGGTTTTGTGCCATCTGGGCATTCCATGGCCTCCGAAACTGTGATAGGCAGTGAGAAGTGAAATCAAAAATTTACACCCTTAGAAAGCCTGAAGGCGGTGCTTGGTTTTTGGGGTCCCGTACGTGGCTAGGCTCCCAAAAAGTCTCACACATGTGCTATCCCCGTACTCAGGAGAAGCAACAGAATGTATTTTGGGGTGTAATTCCACATATGCCCATGGCATGTTTGAGCAATATATCATTTAGTGACAACTTTGTGCAAAAAAAAAAAAAAATTGTCGTTTTTTCCGCAACTTGTGTCAACATATAAAATATTCCATGGACTCGACATGCCTCTCAGTATATAGCTTGGGGTGTCTACTTTCCAAAATGGGGTCATTTGGGGGGGTTTTGAACTGTTCTGGCATTTTATACACAACATTAGGAAGCTTACATCCACTCTTCTAACCACTTGAAGACAAAGCCCTTTTTGACACTTTTTGTTTACATGAAAACATTTTTTTTTTGCAAGAAAATTATGTTGAACCCCCAAACATTATATATATTTTTAAAGCAAAGGCCCTACAGATTAAAATGGTGGGTGTTGCATTTTTTTTTCTACACAGTATTTGCGCAGCGATTTTTCAAACGCATTTTTTGGGTTAAAAAATACACTTTTTTTAATTTTAATGCACTAAAACACACTATATTGCCCAAATGTTTAATGAAATAAAAAAGATGATCTTAGGCCGAGTACATAGATACCAAACACGACATGCTTTAAAATTTCGCACAAACACGCATTGGCGACAAACTACATACATTTTTAAAAGCCTTTAAAAGCCTTTACAGGTTACCCCAGTAAATTTACAGAGGAGGTCTACTGCTAAAATGATTGCCCTCGATCTGACCTTCGCGGTGATACCTCACATGCATGGTGCAATTGCTGTTTACATATGACGCCAGACCGACGCTTGCGTTCGCCATTGGGCAAGAGCAGGGCAGGACAGGGGTGCTTTTTTTTTTTTCTTTTTTTTTTTATTATTAATTTTGCTTTTTTATTTTATTTTTAAATTGTTCCTTCCAAGTATTTTTTTTTTTATCATTTTTATTGTTATCTCAGGGAATGTAAATATCCCCTATGATAGCAATAGGTAGTGACAGGTACTCTTTTTTTTAAAAAACTGGGGTCTTCTAGACCCTAGATTTTTCCTCTTCCCTCAAAGCATCTGACCACACCAAGATCGGTGTGATAAAATGCTTTCCCAATTTCCCAATGGCGCTTTTTATATCCGGGGGGGGCATTCCCTCCCACTGCTTGTAAAAGCAGTCCAGAGGCTAATTAGCCGCTAGGATTGCTGAAACAAATGATACCAAGATGATACCTAAACCCGCAGGCATCATTCTGGTATAAACATTCAAAGTCCAGCAACATACCAGTACGTTGCTGATCCTTGTTGGACATGTATTGTAATCTTTTTTTTTCATGCAGCCAGTTGGCTGAACGAAAAAAGAGATTGATCGGTGGGTATGCCCACCATTAGAATACCGCCCTTCATCCACCCACTTCCAATGATGGGCATACATGCACCATTTATATATGCCGAAGCATGGGGGCATCCTCCCGCAAAAAAGTTATGCCGCACACACATGGTCGGACTTTTCCACGGGCAAGCCTCCGTCGGAATTTCGACCGTATGTACGCGGCATTAGGAGCAAAATCGCTCCTCCGCCCCTGCTGCCCCAATGCTTCGGCATATTTGCTTTTTTTTTTAACTGTGGTGGTGAAATCACCTCCTACAGCACTGGAGTCGCAGGGATCAGGCCTGTCTCTGCGAACGCTGCAGTTATGTGTGTTTTTGTTTTGTAAGTGACAGTGATCGATCGATACTGCACTTGGGTGGCCTGGGCTGGACGGAGGGGCAAAACGCAGGTGCCAGTAGGTATCTAGGCTGATCCCGCTAACACTGCGTTTTTGGGAACCCTAAACTGCTGGGGACGCTAGTATAGATCTGATCAGATCAGATACTGATCTGTTCAGATACTATACCACTAAGGGGGGTGTATGCTTCACGCGTGGGTGTTAGCGTTACTGGCACTAACCTGACGCTGCCTGGGGTGTGACTCAGACCCTCTCTGACGCTAAAACCTAATTGATATCACCCGCCGGGCGATCAGGGGGTTAAACCTTTATTGGGTTATATACACGGCGGGTGCCCTGACACTATAAAAAGCAAACTAACTAACCAGCGTCACCCGTAACACTTATATGGTGATCACTGGTGAAAGGGTTAACTAGGGGCAATCAGGGGGTTAAAACCTTTATTAGATAATATATGGGGGTACCTGACGCTATAAAAACCTGCGGCGAACCTAAAAAAAATTACCAGCTACCGATCTGCATCACCGACACTAAGACAGCGTTTAGAAAAATGATCGCTTAGCGACAGTGGTGATGGGGGTGAAAGGGTTACCTGGGGGGTGATCAAGGGGGTTAAACCTTTATTAGATAATATATTGGGGTACCTGACACTATAAAAACATGCGGCGAACCTAAAAAAAATTACTGGCTACCGATCTGCATCACCGACACTAAGACAGCGTTTAGAAAAACAATTGCTTAGCGACAGTGGTGATAGGGGGTGAAAGGGTTACCTGGGGGGCGATCAAGGGGGTTAAACCTTTATTAGATAATATATTGGGGTACCTGACGCTATAAAAACCTGCGGCGAACCTAAAAAAAATTACCGGCTACCGATCTGCATCACAGACACTAAGACAGCGTTTAGAAAAACGATCGCTTAGTGACAGTGGTGATAGGGGGTGAAAGGGTTACCTGGGGGGTGATCAAGGGGGTTAAACCTTTATTAGATAATATATTGGGGTACCTGACGCTATAAAAACATGCGGCGAACCTAAAAAAAATTACTGGCTACCGATCTGCATCACCGACACTAAGACAGCGTTTAGAAAAACAATTGCTTAGCGACAGTGGTGATAGGGGGTGAAAGGGTTACCTGGGGGGCGATCAAGGGGGTTAAACCTTTATTAGATAATATATTGGGGTACCTGACGCTATAAAAACCTGCGGCGAACCTAAAAAAAATTACCGGCTACCGATCTACATCACAGACACTAAGACAGCGTTTAGAAAAACGATCGCTTAGTGACAGTGGTGATAGGGGGTGAAAGGGTTACCTGGGGGGCGATTAAGGGGGTTAAACCTTTATTAGATAATATATTGGGGTACCTGACGCTATAAAAACATGCGGCGAACCTAAAAAAAATTACTGGCTGCCGATCGGCATCACTGACGCTAAGACAGCGATCAGAAAAATGATCGCTTAGCGACAGTGGTGATAGGGGTGAAAGGGTTATCTGGGGGGTGATCAGGGGGTTAAACCTTTATTAGGGGGGGTTAGGGGGCTACACTGGACCTAAGACTAAACTTTGGTGACACTTTTACAGTCACAAATGTCACTGATTGCAGTGATCACTAAATAAATGGTCACTGCAATCAGTGACACTGTGACTGGGGGCTGGGGGGGTGATCTGGGGTGTCTGGGGGGGCCTGGGGGGGCGATTTATGTCCCTATGTGTCCTGGTGTCAGTGTAGTGTTGTGTGCACTGACCTGATGTCTTCTCTTGTACGGCGCTCGGTATATGTGAGCGCCGCACCAGAGATGACATCACTTCCTCCTGCTCCCTCTGTCTGACACAGACAGAGGGGGCATTTCCATTCGCCGGGAGCGATCGCGAGGGGGTGGCCAGAAACGAATGGCTGCCCCCTCATCCCGGAACGCTCCCGGACACTTAGCCACCGCTCACTGTATAGGAGGGGGGTCCGATTGGACCCCCCAACTATACAAAGGCAATCACGTACACTCTACGTGATTGTGCCTTTCGGTGCCATTCTGCCGACGTATATATACAGTGAGCGGTCGTTAAGTGGTTAATACAAGAAAGGACTTTGCTCGCTTTGGAAACCACAGCTTGGCATTGCATGTTGGTATTGAGCTTTTGATCTACTAAATGCCCCAGATCCTTATCCACCATTGATTCTCCCAGTTGTACTCCCCCTAGTATGTATGATGCATGCATATTCTTAGCCCCCAGGTGCATAACTTTACATTTATCAACATTAAACCTCATTTGCCACATAGTTGCCCAGCTAGACAGAGCATTGAGGTCGGCTTGTAAATTGGAGACATCCTGTAAGGACGTTATTCCACTGCATAGCTTAGTGTCATCTGCAAAGACAGAAATTGTACATTATACAATTTAGTATATTATTTATAAAGATATTTAAAAGTAAGGGTCCCAGCACTGAACCTTGGGGTACACCACTGATAACATTAGACCATTCAGAGTAAGAATCATTAACCACTACTCTCTGAATTCTGTCTTTTAGACAGTTTTCTAGCCATTTACAAATTGATCTTTCAAAGCCTGTAGAATTTACCTTACACATGAGCCGTGTGTGGGGAACTGTTTCAAACCCTTTTGCAAAATCAAAGTATACCACGTCCACATCCACACAGCCAACACCGTGTTCAGCTTCAACCAGCATGTTTCCATTACTACAATTACCTAAAGAATAAAAAAAAAAGTTACCGTATATTAGTTTTAAAAGGTTAAAGGCTATATCAAAGAACAGCTTATTTTTTTTACCGTTCCATAATCTGTATGCTTTCATGGATTTTAATAATTGCTAATCAATGTCATCTGTGCCCTATTACTGGATCATGAACATCTAACTATCCTTTTTTGGAAATCTTTGCTTGAATTAATTATGCAGAAGTTAATAGGAAGGGATGTGTGGCCACTGGCAGACTGCCAGGACATAATTAACAAAGGCTCTGATTAAACTAAATGTAAAGTAGTTAAGTAATATGATGTTAAAATTCACAAGTGTATTGGGAAGCCATATTAAAGTCTAAAGCCAAAACATTTTATTTAGTTTTGGATAGAGTATGAAAGGGTAGAGGCCTCTTTTTTTTGCTGTCTGTATTGCATTGGTCCTGGACACACTCGCTGGCTTCTGCTGTCCTCACTCTTGCTCCCATGCCTCTGCACAGGACTCCTCCGTGTGTTGTAAGAGGATCCCTCCAGCACCCGAGCCCCAGGCCAGAGGTCCCCCCCCAGACTAGGGGGCGCCCTCAAGGGCCACCGACAGCCTCCTCAGCACTCCATCTCAAGCTTCCACCCAAACTCCACTGCCCCTGCTGGCCTGACTCTAAATATAAATTTGCTGGGGATTAGCTGGGGCCCTCCTCAATACTCCAGGCAGGCAGCTCCTCCTAACCTCTGTCCCATTCTTCTGGAAGCTTCTCCAAGGTTCCAGCAAGTATGGGGAGGTACCAGAGGTGCTGCCTGATGAGTCATCCAGCCTCCCTGAGTAACTCAGCCTGACACAGGTTTAACCCAGCCTGGCTCTCAGCCAGGCCAAATTTACCTACACTATCACTAACACTAGCACACTAGCTAGAGGGTGCTACATTAGATACACTTTGATGTGGAATATGATAGTACATCTGTACATATGCATACCTGCTATTAATTTATCCATTGGAATATTTGCTCCAACATAGACTCTCATAATTAACTACTTCCCACCCGGCCACTGTACATATACGGCCGGGTGGGTGCTCTCTCCTTCTGAGTGGACGTTCCTGAACGTCCCTCAGAAGGAGGGGGATCGCGCGCGCGTGTGCGCCACCGGTGGCGCGTGCGCGCGCCCGCCGCGTTACCAAGGACCCGGTGCGCGTGCCCGGCGGCCGCGATTGCCGCCGGGCACCCGCGATTGCCCGGGAACCAAGCAGGAAAGTGGATCTGTGTGTATAAACACACAGATCCACGTCCTGTGAGGGAGAGGAGGCTGATGGTGTGTCCCTTGTACATAGGGACAACCATCGGTCACCTCCCCCAGTCAGTCCCCTCCCCCAACAGTTAGAACACATTGAGGGAACATATTTAACCCCTTCCCGCCCCCTAGTGGTTAACCCCTTCCCTGCCAGTCACATTTATACAGTAATCAATGCATTTTTATAGCAGGGATCGCTGTATAAACGTAAATGGTACCAAAAATGTGTCAAAAGTGTCCGATGTGTCCGCCACAATATCGCAGTCACAATAAAAATCGCAGATCGCCGCCATTACTAATAAAAAATAAAAATAAAATAAAAAATGCTATAAAACTATCCCCTATTTTGTAGACGCTATAACTTTTGCGCAAACCAATCAATACGCGCTTATTGCGATTTTTTTTTATACCAAAAATATTAGAAGAATACGTATCGGCCTAAACTGAGGAAAATTTTTATTGAAAAAAAATGGGTATTTATTATAGCAAAAAGTAAAAAATATTGTGTTTTTTTTCCAAACTGGACGCTCTTCTTTTGTTTATAGCGCAAAAAATAAAAACCGCAGAGGTGATTAAATACCACCAAAAGAAAGCTCTATTTGTGGGAAAAAAAGGACACAAATTTTGTTTGGGAGCCACGTCGCACGACCGCGCAATTGTCATTCAAAGTGTGACTGCGCTGAAAGCTGAAAAATGGCTTGGGCAGGAAGGGGGTTTTAGTGCCCAGTAGGGAGGTGGTTAATGTATACAGAGAGGTATTGATGAGGCAGCACAGCTTCCACATATTTTTGCAAATGTTATGTAATGTAAAATGTATCTATTCAAATCATGTATACCCCTGTTTACACCTTAATTTGAATAGATACATTTTTGAACCCCTGTTTGTCTGATTTAAGGAAAACCCTTGATACGAATGTGAAGGTCCTTAGGGATTACCTTCTTTCCTGGCTGGTGTTTTCTCTGACAAGATTGGAATCTATGTTCTAGCCTATGTATTCATTGTTGGTAAATCAAAATATGCAATTTATTTAAGTCAAATTTTCCATTCCATGCACTTGAATTTGGAGGTACTATTTATATATATCTTTATTCATTAGATGGACCCATGATATATCCTCCTAGTATTCATTATCCCTCTCTATGGTACTCCCAATTGATCCAATATATCCATCCATATTGTGGTTTCTGTTCATCTACTGAATACACGGGTCAGTGTCCAAGCTAGTGCATTAGCTGTGTTGCATTCTGTCCAATCTGGAATTTCATATAACTCTTTTGAATTACATTTGCGTATCTCATTTTCAAATATGTATTTTCTATTTTAGTGATCATCTTATATACTGTGCCTGCTGTTAAAGGTCTCCTGAAGAAGCCACCAAATGGTGAAACATGTAGAGAGTAATCAGATGATGTGCACCTCTGTTTGTATATTTCAATGATCCACTATATGAATGTTTTATGTATTCAATCATAAAATTTTTACTTATTAAATTTCTATTTTTCTATATTTTCGGGTTTTCTGTGCGCCTTTAAAGTCCCACAAATCCTGTTTCCTTATTCTGCTGGGGAGGAGTTTTTCGGGTGGAAGAACTGAGAGATAGAGTGGGGGGCTGGCCTTGGGCCAGGGCTCGGAGCTGTAAGGGAACCCCTGCATAAAACCCAAACAGGATTCATCTGTTGTTCGGTGAGTGACAGGCACGGTCGGGAGATCTGGGAGAGGCATGCCAAGAGTGGATGTAGAACCAGAGGGAGAGACTGTGATGTTACTGGCATTAAAGTCAGGCTACTGCAGACAGGAGGGTTGGCAGAGTCCACACAGGACTGACTGGGACTAGTAGTCCACCTAGATACAGCTAGCACAAAAGGACATATTCTATTGCTATTGGTTGCTACGCGAAAGGGGCCCGCGGTCCCCTGCCAGCAAATGGCGAATCTATAAAGTTAGGCCTAATTCAGAGTTGGGCCCAACCATGTGCTAGCTGTATGTAAAAAATTATTTACTGTGCTGTTCCTAAAAAAAACCCTAATAAATAGTACTTCTGCAACTTCATGTGAGACACACACAATCAGGTAAAATAAAATATATAAGCTGCACTGAATAAAGTGAAGTGTCAATTGGAAATGACATGTGAAAAGATGTCAGAAGCAGGGAAACTAATAAACCCTCTATGCCCCTGATAATAAACCATAAAATAATGAAACATAATTAGTGAACATAAAAAATAAGTGAACATAAAATGCTCAAAGAGTAAAGAATGATGTGGGCAGATAGAAAACCGAGAATAAAATTCAGCCTACTAACGATGGCCAAAAATAGGTGTGGTATTGGCCTGCCAGACTTCATGAAATATCACCAAGCGTCACACATCACCAGACTTATAGATTGGCATTGTCATGGGAAGACCAAGGACTGGGTTCAATTGGAACATGACCTTTCTCCAATCCACATTCCATTGTACCCATGGACCTCTCATTCCAAAACAAATAGGAACATAAACCACCCATTAATTGCGAACACTATCCACATTTGGCACAAGATAGCTCACAAACATAATCTTGCCTCGATACCCGGTCCACTGACGCCAATCACAAACAATCCTGACTTTCACCCAGGACGTCACCTGAAAAATACTCAAAACTTCCAGGTTTCTCATTGTCTGATAGGCCCGAAGGTTAAACCTTTAAAAACATTGCAGGCAGAGAGGGGTGGATCATTTCCTGGTTTCTGGTTCTACCTACAAATGAGAGATTTCCTGTTGCTGCATAAAGTGAAAAAAAAAAGTGAAATATTCCTTTAAATATCGTACCTGGGGGTTGTCTAAAGTATGCCTGTGAAGTGGCATGTGTTTCCCGTGTTTAGAACTGTCCCTGCACAAAATGACATTTCTAAAGGAAAAAAAGTCATTTAAAACTGCTTGCGGCTTTAATGTAATGTCTGGTCCCGGCAATATGGATTAAAATCATTGAGAAAAATGGCATGGGTACCCCCCCCAGCCCACTACCAGCCCCTTTGGGTCTTGTATGGATATTAAGGGGAACCCCGCACCCAAATAAAAAAAAGGCCCTATATACTCTGAACAGCCGTATACAGGCGGTGCAAACAAGACAGGGACTGTAGGTTTGTTCTTAAGTAGAATCTGTTTGTAATTTGGAACAGGTAAATTTTTTAAGTGTAGGTCCAGCCAAAAAATCGATTTTTAAGCTTTTTGGAAAACATAGGGAAGGGTTATCACCCCTGTAACATTTGTTTTGCTGTCTGTGCACCTGTTAAGAACATTTCACCTCACTTTCCGTCCCAATGACAAATGTTTTTTGAAAATTTGGGTTTTTTATTGAAACAAGGATTGGTGATAAAGCATCAGTGGAGAGGGGACACCTTTTTCCCATATTAACTCTTACAGGAGAAAATATCCCTTCCTAGGGGTAGATTTCCTCTCACTTCCTGTTGTCTCCTTCCGTTTGCAAGTAGGAGTCGTTTGTAAGTTGATATGTTTGAAAGTAGGGGCCTGCCGTATATACTCTGCAGAAATTTGGCATTTAGGTGTTGGTGTTGCCACAACACTGTAAGCCCTCACAGTTACTCTTGGTGGGTGCAGGAATGGGCCCTGCTGTGAACTATTAGATCAAGAATTGTAATTACATGACATTGTTGAACAGTGGTAGGAAAAATTGGGCCTTTGGTGGTGGTGGTGGTGCTGGTGCCACAACACTGTAAGTCCTCACAGTTACTCTTGGTGGGCCCAGGAATGGGCCCAGCTCTGAAATATTAGATTAAGAATTGTAATTACATGACATTGTTGAACAGTGGTAGGAAAAATTGGGCCTTTGGTGGTGGTGGTGGCGCTGGTGCCACAACACTGTAAGTCCTCACAGTTACTCTTGGTGGGCGCAGGAATGGACCCAGCTGTGAAATATTAGATTAAGAATTGTAATTACATGACATTGTTGAACAGTGGTAGGAAAAATTGGGCCTTTGGTGGTGGTGGTGGTGCTGGTGCCACAACACTGTAAGTCTTCACAGTTACTCTTGGTGGGCGCAGGAATGGGCCCTGCTGTGAATTATTAGATCAAGAATTGTAATTGCATGCCCCTGTTGAACAGGGGCTGAAAAATTGGGCCTTTGGTGGTGGTGGTGGCGGTGTTGACACAACACTGTAAGCCCTCACAGTTACTCTTGGTGGGCGCATGAATGGGCCCTGCTGTGAATTATTAGATCAAGAATTGTAATTGCATGCCCCTGTTGAACAGGGGCTGAAAAATTGGGCCTTTGGTGGTGGTGCTGGTGCCACAACACCGTAAGCCCTCACAGTTACTCTTGGTGGGCGCATGAATGGGCCCTGCTGTGAAATATTAGATCAAGAATTGTAATCACATGCCCCTGTTGAACAGGGGCAAAAAAATTGGGCCTTTGGTGGTGGTGGTGGTGGTGTTGCCACAACACTGTAAGCCCTCACAGTTACTCTTGCTGGGCGCAGGAATGGGCCCTGCTGTGAATTATTAGATCAAGAATTGTAATTGCATGCCCCTGTTGAACAGGGGCATAGAAATTGTGCCTTAGGCACTGGTGCCACAACACTGCAACCCCTCACAGATACTGTACTTGGAGCGCAGCAATGAGCCCTGTTGCAAAGTATTGCATCAAAAATTGTAATTACACTCCCCTGTTAAACAGGGGCAGAAAAATTGGGCCTTAGGCACTGGTGCTGGTGCCACAACACTGCAACCCCTCACAGATAATGTACTTGGAGCGCAGCAATGAGCCCTGCTGCAAAGTATTGCATCAAAAATTGTATTTACACTCCAGTGTTAAACAGGGGCTGAAAAATTGGGCCTTAGGCACTGGTGCTGGTGCCACAACACTGCAACCCCTCACAGATACTGTAGTTGGAGCGCAGCAATGAGCCCTGCTGCAAAGCATTGCATCAAAAATTGTAAATACACGCCCCTGTTTAACAGGGGCATAGAAATTGTGCCTTAGGCACTGGTGCCACAACACTGCAACCCCTCACAGATACTGTACTTGGAGCGCAGCAATGAGCCCTGTTGCAAAGTATTGCATCAAAAATTGTAATTACACTCCCCTGTTAAACAGGGGCAGAAAAATTGGGCCTTAGGCACTGGTGCTGGTGCCACAACACTGCAACCCCTCACAGATAATGTACTTGGAGCGCAGCAATGAGCCCTGCTGCAAAGTATTGCATCAAAAATTGTATTTACACTCCAGTGTTAAACAGGGGCTGAAAAATTGGGCCTTAGGCACTGGTGCTGGTGCCACAACACTGCAACCCCTCACAGATACTGTAGTTGGAGCGCAGCAATGAGCCCTGCTGCAAAGCATTGCATCAAAAATTGTAAATACACGCCCCTGTTTAACAGGGGCTGAAAAATTGGGCCTTAGGCACTGGTGCTGGTGCCACAACACTGCAACCCCTCACAGATACTGTACTTGGAGCACAGTAATGAGCCCTGTTGCAAAGTATTACATCAAAAATTGTAATTACACGCCCCTGTTAAACAGGGGCAGAAAAATTGGGCCTTAGGCACTGGTGCTGGTGCCACAACACTGCAACCCCTCACAGATAATGTACTTGGAGCGCAGCAATGAGCCCTGCTGCAAAGTATTGCATCAAAAATTGTATTTACACTCCAGTGTTAAACAGGGGCTGAAAAATTGGGCCTTAGGCACTGGTGCTGGTGCCACAACACTGCAACCCCTCACAGATACTGTAGTTGGAGCGCAGCAATGAGCCCTGCTGCAAAGCATTGCATCAAAAATTGTAAATACACGCCCCTGTTTAACAGGGGCTGAAAAATTGGGCCTTAGGCACTGGTGCTGGTGCCACAACACTGCAACCCCTCACAGATACTGTAGTTGGAGCGCAGCAATGAGCCCTGCTGCACAGCATTTCATCAAAAATTGTAAATACACGCCCCTGTTAAACACTGGTGGCAGTGCCCAGAACCAAAAATGTTCCTTCAAGCTATCAGCATGATCATTGGGGATGAAGAGCATAGTCACTCAGCATAACAGGATAGTCACTCAGTATCAGCATAGGCAGTCTTGAAGGGATCTGACATTTAAAAAAAAATTATTCGGTTACATCAGCATCAGGTGCTTGGTAGCTGGTGGTGATCCAAGACTGATTCATTTTTATGAAGGTCAGTCGATCGACCGAGTCGGTGGACAGGTGCACCCTGTGATCGGTTACAAAGCCTCCAGCAGCACTGAATGTGCGTTCCAAAAGAACACTGGATGCAGGACAAGCCAGTATCTCAATTTCATGCTGTGCAAGCTCTGGCCAGTGATCCATCCTCAAGACGCAGTAACCCAGAGGATTTTCGGTGGGAAAGGTGTCCAAGTCTGATCTTGCCCCTAGGTATTCCTGCACCATGTAAACCAGACACTGGCGATGGTTGCTGGAAGCGATCATACCTTAGGGCTGCGTACTAAAAAATTGTCGGAACGCATCGGACAGATGGCCACCTTCTCCACTGCTCCTTCTTTGACTGACCAGAGCCTCAGCAACACGTTGTCCAGGACCAGTAATTTGTAACCTCCCAGTCTCTGGGAACGCGTAGCACAGACCTTTCTGCAAGGCCTCCCGAAGATGCTTCATCCTCTGCTCCCTCTGCGACGGCAAGATAAGGTCCGCAACCTTACCTTTGTGATGTGGATCAAGGAGGGTTGCCAGCCAGTAATTATCCCTCTCCTTGATCGCACGAATACGAGGATCCTTCCGCAGGCTTTGCAGGATCAGGGAGGCCATGCAGCGTAGGTTTGCTGAGGTATTCGGTGCGGAGTCCTCTGGGTCACTGAGGATGACATGATCCGCAGCCACCTCCTCCCAGCCACGTACAAGTCCATGGGTGTTTTGGGACTGTAATTGATCCCTTGAAGATTGCTGCTGATGCTGAGTGCTAGGCTCCACCTCCATGCTGACACAATAAACCTCCTCCTCCTCCTCCTCATCCTCTTCCTGTGTGATAGCCGAGCCAGCAGGAACACTGTCTGGATAAAGGGGGCCTTGAGACGTAAGGAATTCCTCCTCTTCCTGCCTCTGTTCTGCCTCAAGTGCCCTATCCATTATTCCACGCAGCGTGTGCTCCAACAGGTGGACAAAAGGGACAGTGTCACTGATGCATGCACTGTCACTGCTCACCTCCTCAAATGGTGCCAGGACAGTGCATGCATCCCTGATCATGGCCCACTAGAGTGGGGAAAAAAATCCAAGCTCCCCTGACACTGTTCTGGTGCCATATTGCAACAGATACTCATTGATGGCCCTCTGCTGCGTGTGCAGCCCAGCAGCATGGCCAACGTAGAGTTCCACCTGGTGGGCATGTCACAGATTAGGCGGTTCTTGGGCAGATTGTAATCCTTTTGCAGGTCAGCCAGCCGAGCACTGGCATTATATGACCGGCGGAAATGCCCACAGAGTTTCCTGGCCTGCTTCAGGACCTCCTGTAAGCCCAGGTACCTGCCCAAGAACCGTTGCACCACCAAGGTAAGGATGTGAGCCAAACAGGGCACATGGGTCAGTTGTCCCTGTCGGAGGGCGGAGAGGAGGTTGGTGCCATTGTCGAAAACCTCCTTTCCTGGCTTAAGCTGGCATGGCATCAACCACCTCTGAGCCTGCCCCTGCAGAGCTGACAGAATCTCTGCCCCAGTGTGGCTCCTGTCCCCTAAGCACACCAGCTCAAGCACCGCATGGCATCTTTTTTGCCTGCGTACTTGCGTAGCCCCTTGAACGCTTACAGAGCACCGCTGGTTCCAAGGACAAAGCACAGGTAGAGGCCATAGAGGAAGAAGAAGAGAAGGGGGTGGAGGAGAGAGGTGTGTCAGAATCACCAGTAGTAACATTTTGGAGGCGTGGTGGCGGAACAACCTCCAACACGAGTGCACCTTGTCCTGCATCCTTCCCAGCTGCCAGCAGAGTCCCCCAATGTGCCGTGAAAGATAGGTAATGTCCCTGTCCATGCCTGCTGGACCATGAGTCAGCGGTAATATGCATCTTACCGCTGACCGCCCTGTCCAGCGAGGCCAAGACATTGCCTTCCACATGCCGGTAGAGAGCCGGAATCGCCTTCCGTGAGAAAAAGTGGCGTTTGGGAACCTGCCACTGAGGAACCGCACATTCCACAAATTCATGGAAGGGGGCAGAGTCTACCAACTGAAAAGGCAGCGGTTGAAGTGCTAGAAATTTAGCCAAGCTAGCATTCAACCGCTGGGCATGTGGATGGCTGGGAGCGAACTTCTTTCGGCGGTGCAGCAAGTGGGGCAGGGAAATTTGCCTGGTACAATCGGACGTCGGTGTACCGATAGCAGATTGTCCGCAAGTACTTGGCTGTGACACACCTAATTCTACACCTTCATTCCTCTCAGTGCAGGTTTCAGAGAGGACTGAAGGTATAGTGGGGTTGGAGATCCCAGCTGATGAGGAGCAAGGAGAGGTGCGCTTTGTTCTGTGGTGTGGGTCTTTTAGGTAAGCTTGCCAACGGACTGCATGGCAGGTCGACATATGTCTGGTCAAGCACGTGGTGCCCAAGCGGCTGATGTTTTGGCCACGTGAGATATGCTTTAGACATATGTTGCAAATGGCAACGGTTTCGATCTGCTGCACACATCTGAAAAAAGGCCCACACCAAAGAACTTTTGGAATAACGCGCAGAGACAGCAGTGCCCTGCACATGCGGAGCTCTGCGGTGTGATGCAGTCGGTGTGCTGCCCTTAAGCTGGCCCCTGGAGGGCATCCTGCCTCGTTGGATATGTGCCTCCTCCTCCTCCTCTCTCCTATTAGGCACCCACGTGGAGTCAGTGACCTCATCATCCCCTCCCTCCTCATCACTGGAGCAAATCTGGCAGTATGCTGCAGCTGGGGGAACATGACTGCCAGATAGCTGTCCTTGTTGGGCACCCCCTCTCTCTGGGCTCAGGTTACTACCCCCTCTCTCTGGGCTCACGTTACTGCCTTCCTCCAGCTGGGTTTCATCATCGGAGCCTTCAAAACGCTGGGCATCCTCCAGGAGCATGTACCCAACACTTTGCTCAAACAGTTCGGGGGACTCCTCAAGAGGACATGGTGGGGCTAGGGAAGGAGTAACTGATGCCATTGAGCCGAGGGAAGAGGCTGCTTTGGCAGCTGCTTTGCCAGACAAAGTACCCTGAGCCTGGGTGAGAGAGGACGAGGAGGATGAGGACAGCTTGGTAATCCACTCTACCAAGTCTAGGGCATGTTGCGGCTCAACATGGCCAGCTGCCGAAAAGAAGGACAAGCGTGTCTTATGGCCACGTGCTGATGAGGATGCACCGTGTCCACGACCAGCAGCACTGTTGCCTCTAGACACAGAGCCTGCTTGCCCTCTTTTATTGCCTTGTGACTGTCTGCCTCTCCTTGTTTGCCTTCCAGACATACTATGGCCTGCAGTGAGATGTAGCTGCACAAAGGTGGGATGTATATATATGTATATATATATATATACTGATAATGCAGCTATCAGAATCAACTGCCTGCTGTGGTATTGGTATGGGGAAAGCAGCAATTGTCTTCAGTTAGTTTTAGGTGAAAACTGTGCAGAGAGGGACACAGTACACTAACTGAAAATTCCTTATAGCTCTCTGCCTGTGGTTTAATTATGAGAACACCACTATTAGTCACAAACTTTATTCAGGTAAGCTTTTGGTGAACGCTATGCAAATTACACAGTACACTAAGTGAAACACTGACTGTCTGCAGCTAGCACAATCACCTGCCTGCCTGTCACAGTATAGAGAATAACAGGAACAGATCTAGCTAAACTGAATACAGTGTATAAATATATATACAACACCTAGGATGCATATATATCCTCTACACACTGTAACTGCAGCTAACTGACTTGCCTGCCTGCTCTCTCTAACTCAATATAAATGACACTGTCTGTCTCTGTAATCTCTCATTAAACAACTCCAACACACTACACAAGACCGCCAAGCCGGCGGCCTTATATAGTGTGGGGCGTGTACTAAACCCCCTGAGCCATAATTGGCCAAAGCCACCCTGGCTTTGGCCAATTACGGCTCTCCGTTTTTTCTGCACTGTGATTGGCCAAAGCATGCGGGTCATAGTGCATGCTTGGCCAATCATCAGCCAGCAGTGCATTGCGATGCCGCAGTGAATTATGGGCCGTGACGCACCACTCGAATTTGGCACGAACGGCCCATAATGTTCGCAATTCGGCGAACAGCCGAACAGCCGATGTTCGAGTCGAACATGGGTTCGACTCGAACATGAAGCTCATCCCTACAAGACAGATGCAAATATGCTACACCTACTCCCACTCATATTGGGCCTATTGGAACCTAATAAGTGGTTTTGTACTTCCTCCCCATTACATCCAATTATGTCAACCCATGAATGGGAGAGTTATCAGGGATTCTAGGGTAGATTCATTTTAAACAAATAAATTTTTCTCATTAATTTTCCATCAAGTTACAGATCAACCTAAATGTTTAGTGTAATAAGAGTATTTGTCATCTAACTCTTTCCAATTTTTCTCTTTTTTGGATTTGCATATTTTTATAATATTTTCTTAATTTATCTCTTTTTATGACCCATTATAGACGATGCGATTTGAAAATCGCATTGTCATAGGTTGAATAATAGTTTGGGGATGTTATCACCATGACTAGTGTGTATGATCGGGAATTGTCATGAGTTTTGATAGATTTCATGATGTACACCCCAACTTTGATCGTACTTAGCATAGCAGCATTTTTTGACTGAGACAACTGCAATACCGTCACTGGCCGCAGAGGTGTACGGGGGGATATGATAATCAGTTTGCATGTTGGTTTCTGTTTACTGGTCATCATATCAAATTTATATTTTATTTTAAGATACCGGTACATTGTTTTTAACGCTCAGGGAGCACTTATTAAGGTGAGCGCTAGCTTGAATTGTAAGTGTTGAAGGTCATTTTAGGTTGCCTCCACTTTTTCCATAGAGTATGGGTATTTGCCCTATTCCAAAATGGTGGTTTTGAGGTTGGGACACCAGGAGATCAGATCTGGGCGTCACCCTTTTCATTGTTGTGTATTTATGGCGGTGAGTCAGCACGCCGCCCGTGCCCCAGGAAGACGTCATCTGTGACGAAACGGCGTAGGGAGGAGCGGCGTGCTGACGTCACCGCAAACTTTGCTTGTCCCAGAAGCAACGGGCAGCGATCAAGAGCCACCTGGCTCGTTTACTACTTACTACATATTCACGACTAATTGTAAGTGCAATACTGTTTTTAATTAATAAATAGTTTTTAAGGAATTACACTATGGAAGCTTTTTTTCATCCCACATGGGGAGTAACTGCATATCACCCTTACTGAGGACTTCCTGCCCGGAACACCAAGGGATATCTTGCTACCTAAACACAGAGACCCATGACTGGAGAATAAGTCAGAGGCTTATACGATCTCCTTAAACAAGAGATCTAGCTATTTGGTAAAGCGGCAGTATTTTTACTGGTGGAGGACCTGTCCTATTGACCCTTCTCACACATTCTTGGGTGATAAAGTTTTGTGTCACAGCGGAACATTTGGAGAAGAAATCTACACTTTTGAATTGTCATTTTTGAACTCTATTTGGAACACTCTTTTCAACAATTTAATAGAGTGATTTGGACACTTAGAGGGCCTACATCACTTCTTCATTCTTTACTCCTTGAGCATTTTATATTCACTTATTTTTTATGTTCACTATTTATGTTTCATTATTTTATGGTTTATTATCGGGGCATATAGGGTTCATTAGTTTCCCTGCTTCTGACATCTTTTCACGTGTCATTTCCAATTGACACATCACTTTATTCAGCGCATCTTATATATTTTGTTTTCATGTGCTAGCTGTGCCAGGAACCAAGTATTGCACAGGAGAGAAAGTAACAGTTCATCAAGAAGCGTTGTATTGGAGGAGTCTGGGGCTTTAGAGACTGTGCATAGAGGTTTCAATCTACATTTCTGTAGCGGGGGTTAACATTTAGGGGGAGTATCTGGGTGGTAGCATGGCCCAGATACACTAATTGTTAGGGATCTATGGCCAATTTGGTTTGTGGAGGATATAATGGTGTTCAGTTACCTTCGACTGGGTCCCGTATGGGAGAAGATACCTAGGGGCCCACCGAGTGAGGGGACCCGAGTCTCGGGCGAGGAGAACCAGGGAGGTGACCTGGCCTGAAGATCCAGCGCAGCATTGGCTGGTGACAGTGCAGACCTCTGGGGACCGTCCGGGATGGATCATCTCCCTAACAGGGGTCGCCATTAGAAGGTAGTTCATGTTCTATGGTCTTTGCAGAGACCCAGCTACATCTGGTCGGTGGCAGAGGCCTATCCTAAGGTCTGTGGCAGAGACCTCATGGTTCACCCGGTCTGTGGCAGGGACCAACCTCACGGTCGGTGGCAGCGACCGTGCGCCAGAAGTTGTTGTGAACTCCTAACAGCTTCTCTGATAGGATTGTGCCTGAACCCTCTCCCCACCAAGTTCGTGTTTGTATCAACCTGTCTGCTTGCAAAGAGGCATATTTATCTCTGCGGAAATAAATATAGATGTTATACTGTCACCTGGTGTGGGCTTACTTTTCTGGGAGCAAAGTGTTCTACATTCACCTATCTACCTGTCATATTTGAAGTGGAATCTCTGGACAGGGACACAGACCCGAAGGTAAAGATCTTAGCTCAAACCTCTACACAAATAAGAGGTGCGAGCTGGTGGCAGCACCTCACCCCATCTCCCTGGTCCCCCTAGACGAGTTAACCAGCCGAGAAGAAGAAGGTAGAGAGCGGGTGAGATCGCTACATTTCATTGATTAAATACTATTGATCTGGGCATCCCATATTCCCTTTACCCCATCCAAGTTTAATTCCTCAATAAAATAACAAAAACAAAGCTGATGGACTGTTCATTGTCTGGAGAGTGACTGGAAGTGAATGCCAGGCTGGACAGGTGGAACTACTACACTCAGCGGACCCACGGGGGTACCGCTACATTTGTGAAATTTTGCGTGTCACGCAAAGGGCGGCACATTCACTGTCATACGCACAACAAAGAAGCTCCAGAACCTTTTTGGGTGTGGAGCGTCTTGCGCTTTTTTTTTTCCACCCTCTACTTAGTGGCTACAATGGGGAATAGCAAATTTTTTTACATCAGAATTCACCTGCTTGATGTAAATAGGTAAGTACACTTGAAAACAAATGATTATCCCTGTCCTCCTCCTTGCTTATCAAGTTCACCAAAAGAACAGACTACAGATGAAAAGTTACAAATTCTTTGCCCATCTTCCTCCAGGCTGGATTGGTATTTATGTTTTCCAAAACAGCCTGCATAATTCCCTATGGTAGGCCAGGTGCTGAAATGCCTATAAATCACAGGTATTCCAGCTCCTATATAATACAGAGGGTGCCATTAACTGTTACTGGCACCCCCCCCCCCCCCCACACACACACACACACCTAAAAACATGGTGCAGTTTCCTGCACGCATAAATGCATGGTGCAAAAGCACCATGTGATTTTAGTGCGGCTGCGTTTTTTTTTTAAATGTGCAGGGACCTTTTCCCTGCAGGAAACGCAATCAAATGAATGAGCTGCCATGCCCGCATAGATGTGAACCGGGCTATAAGGACCAGCGAATGCCAGCCAATTTCACAGGATGGTGGATCAATAGAAAGCACAAGCAATGCTCCTGCACTAGGTAGCTCAGACATTAAAAACTTGTGTTTTCTGTATCCCATGTTTGTACTTCTAATGCCGCGTACACACAGACGACCGTTTTTTATGACAAGAAAAATGCTATTTTTTTTAAATTGGTCATTACAAACGATCGTGTGTAGGCTCCAGAGCATTTTTCTTGACGAGAAAAATGTCCATTAAAAATTTAGAACATGCTCTAATTTTTCTCGTCATTTTTTCACGTCGTCGTTTTTCTCATCATGAAAAACGTCCGTGTGTACGCTTTAATGACGTGAAAAAAAGCGCATGCTCAGAAGCAAGTTATGAGACGGGAGCGTTCGTTCTGGTAAAACTAGTGTTCGTAATGGAGATAGCACATTCGTCATGCTGTAACGGACTGAAAAGCACAGAGACTGAAAACCGGTTTATTTCTAAATGAGCATTTACTCCATAAGTGCTAGGAATGAGGCTCACCTTGAATCTCCAGCATTTGTGAAGTTAATGAATTGCAAACATTTGTTCTAAATAAATAAGGAGCAACCTATAATGCAGCGCATAGTCTTTGCCCCAGCCAGCTGTATGTCAGCCCAGCTGTTAAGGAAAGCTGACAGCTCTGTGTAGCGAAAGATACATTATTTTATTAAAAATTTTGGCAATAGTGCATGTCCCCTATGGTAGTGTCCAGCCTTGTATTGTCCTACAAATGGCCACACAAGCCTCCGCCAACTCCCCATAGACTTCAACAGGCTTTGTTGCAAAGTTTGCGCAAGATTTGCAAAACTGGTTATGAACACAGGCAGACTTGCTCATCCCAAATAATTCCATTGAAGCTTTAGGAAAGCACAACACAGTATTTCTTCATTAAAATGCAATGTATAGACTTACATATCTAAAAAGAAGAATTAGAGCACAAGGCTTCCTGAAGTGGTCTAAAGTGTGTATTTAAGCGTATCAATTTTCAGGGTGCACAGCTTTTTTCTCATTCTAGTAGTGGAACTTGCATAGAATTTTACATGATATGTTTCATATGCTAATCCACTTTAAAAGCTATATGCATTAATCATAACCTGGCTTACTAAAGATTTATATAGTTGTATGCGTGTATGCGGGTAACTAATTTGAGCTCTGAAATTCTTTACATATTCAAACGCTGTGCAAACAGAAAATCGCATAATGATAGATCTACAACAGACTATGTTATTTATGTCTGGGCCTGTTTTCCAGATGATTTCACCTTTAATTTATACATGCACTTTGCTCAAGGAGATAATGTCCTATTTAGGGCAAACTTTCAAGTGCAGCCTGAAAATTGAATTTTCATTTGAGGCGAACCCTACGCCGTCACAATCCATGTGAACTAATGATGATATTTGTCAAACCAAATTCTTTTCAACCATGAAATATTTCCTGGCATTTGAACCTTGGTCAGCTGGCTTAGAAGGGCCAATAAGGGGACTTATTGTTTTTTTTTGGATAAGCTGACCCCCTCACCATAAAAGGGTGAGGACACAGCCAGCCACATTGACAATGTACTTTAGTTGAAATAGGAAAAGCATAGGGAGAGATTAGTGTAGGGTTTGTAAAGGTCTGTCAAACTTGATATAAACCCTTACCGAATATCTTGCAAGTAGCAAGATTTTGTGTCTTAGAGAATATAAGAGGGAGGAGGGTTTTTACCTTTTTTTATGGAAAGCTAGTCATAACTTATTTACTTTAAATATAAATAATTTTAAATAAAAGACCCAAATACTATTGCATGTGGATGTAATGGCCGCGGCCTTTATTATTGGTATAGATAAATATTTTATCAATTATAAATATATCAATACTTATATCACATTAGATATATAATTCAACAAAAATTAATACCATGTATATATAAAGCTTAGCTATTTAAAGCTCAAGCTACATTACACAACATTAAGTCCCTTTTCAAACAGAAAAGGACAACAACCACATAATAAAGCCGCGACAAGGGAGGGTGGGAGGGACAAGCTTCTTCTCTGTAGATCACCGCCGAAGTGTACTAATGTGACGCATTTTTTTCTTTTTATAGGAAAATACTCGTGCCAAGAAGACCGTTACCATTTCAACCAATTACAGGTAAGTGCATAAAACGGTTAAAAACTGCCTTAAATTACAATTTTTTGTCTGACAGCTTTCCATGTGTGATGGGCGGGGACATTTCATGCCCCTCCCCTCACCTTTATGGAAAGCTAGTCATAACTTATTTACTTTAAATATAAATAATTTTAAATAAAAGACCCAAATACTATTGCATGTGGATGTAATGGCCGCGGCCTTTATTATTGGTATAGATAAATATTTTATCAATTATAAATATATCAATACTTATATCACATTAGATATATAATTCAACAAAAATTAATACCATGTATATATAAAGCTTAGCTATTTAAAGCTCAAGCTACATTACACAACATTAAGTCCCATACGCCAAGCTTATGGACAATAAGCACGGCACCCCCACCGGCCCACGGCCCATTCCACACTATTTTGCAAACCTAAATTAAAAATATCTAGAGCAACATCAGACAAATGGATACTGTCAGGGCGGTAAAAGCCAGGCATACCACCCTCCAGATCAATATGTCTATAAGATAAACCGTTTAACAGAGGCATGAATTTTGCAATTGCTCTATTAACATTTTTTCTCATTCTGTCAAAATGTTTCCATTCGGGGGAACACCAAAGTAGACGAGGGACAATCTCCGAAAACACCAACACACATTCAGTCAATACGGCATGAATATGCACAAAATCATTCTTTATACTAGAAATAACATCTAAAGTCCTTCGGCGACTAAGGTCGTTCCCAGCCAAATGGAAAATGATAATTTGAGGCAGAGGCCATTTAGAACACAACAATGTCAAAACTCTACTCAAACTGGCCCAAGTCAATCCCCTATGCCCATACCAGAACAATTTAACATTAGCAGAATCCAGCCCAGTAAACGAATGAGTGACCAACGATCCAAGTAATAAGTGCAGAACCTGAAATTAAATAGAACAATTAGGGCGAACATATGTACTATAGCATTTAGAAGACCATCTACCAATTTTTTTTAATAGCAGCAACATCCAAACCTATATTATTAGCAGTTGTTGCTGCTCCAATTCGAAAGGAATGAGAAGAGATTGGTAGATGTCCCAAACCCAAATGAAATAAACATTTCTTCAAAACAGAATTAAATTGATAAACGGTCAATGGAGTATTATCAGAATGAATGAGGAATTGCGTATCACCAGACGGACGAACAAGCAGGTAACGGTGAACAAGTACAACCACACACATAGATGTATCAGTATGTTTGTGAATGGTGATCCACTTACCATGACCAAACTGATCAGTTTTATTCTTGCGTAAAAACAGACGAATAACGTCAGAATGAACAGACACCGCTGCCCAAGGAAGACCCAAACAAGTTAATCGTTTAGGAGGAAGCAATTCCGATATTCTAAAAGCACCATAAAAGCACAGACAAAAAGTAAGCTTAAACAACAAAGCCTCAAAAGTCGAGAAACAAACAACATCAGTAGCTGCACAAATTTTTTGTAATAAATCAATAGTAATCGGTAATCTCTTATCAGGTAACACATGTCGTTTGCGATAACCTTTTAATGCCTGTTTGACAGTGAAAAAACTAAGACACGGAGCCTCACCATTCAATTTCTTAAAAAATGAAACTCCCACCAATAATTTAATAATATGAGAATAAGAAAAACCCTTTTTCATCAAAGTATTTAAGAAAAATAAAACTAAATCCTCAGAACTCAAAGCGTCCGAAACTTCAAAACAGCCTAGACAGGAATGCCATAAGTCCCACGCAGCTTCATAACATGCTCGCGTGGACGGTGCTAAAGAATTCTTTAAAGCAGTCATCACCGGACTCATACTATTAACCAAAGATGAGGAGGACAGGACAGCCCAATTTCGTCCGCATCCGGAACCAGCTCCCGAAACCTTCGTGACTGTTGACGAGATAATGAGTCAGCAATATCATTAAAACTACCAGGGACATATTTCGCTTTTAACCAGATATTTAATTCCAGACATTGAAAAACTAAAAAACGAAGAACAGAAATAACGGGAAGTGATTTAGAAACTAAACAATTAATTGCAAAAACAACACCCTTATTATCCGAATGAAGAAGTATCCTCCTATTTCGAAAATGATCGCCCCACAATTCAAAAGCAACAACAACAGGAAACAACTCCAACAGAACAATATTAGAAACAAGACCTCTCTCAATCCATTAAGAATGCCAAAGATCGGCCGACCAATGTCCCTGCCAAAAAGCGCCGTAACCTAACGAACCAGCAGCATCAGTAAACAAATCTAGAGCAGAAGCCACACAAAAAGGATCTTGCCAAAGTGAACAACCGTTAAACGAACTCAAAAACTTACGCCAGACCAATAAATCGTCGCGTATATCCTTAGTAATACGAACAAAATGTCTAGGTGATTTTATACCAGAAATCGCTCTATAAAGACGTTTTGAAAAAATTCTACCCATGGGCACAACTCTTGAAGCAAAGGCCAACAAACCTAACTAAGACTGAATTGTACGCAATTGGACCTTTCGTCTCGACAAAATGAAATCTAACAACAACCGTATCTTAACAATTTTATTCATAGGAAGCCTAAAAACCATGGATACTGTATCAATCCGAATACCCAAAAATTCTAAACAAGTGGTAGGAGAAACCGATTTTTCAGGGGCCAAAGGGACACCAAACAAACTACACATCAATTTAAACTCAGTAAAAATGTATAAGCAATCCAAAGTATTCGCTCTACCCATAAATAAAAAATCATCCAAATAATGAACGCAAAGTTCAAAACCTGAACGGCGACAAACAACCCATTCAAGAAAAGAAGAAAACATTTCAAAATAACGACACGACAAAGAACAGCCCATAGGCAAACATTTATCAAAATAATATTTACCGTTGAAAACAAAACCTAAGGAATTAAACGCCGAAGGGTGAATAGGCAATAATCTAAACGCAGATTTCACGTCAGCTTTTGCTAACAAAGCCGAATTACCTGCAGAACGAATTTTTGATAACGCATCATCAAAAGAAGAATAAGACACCGAACACAATTGCGAATCGATGTCATCATTCAAAGAAAAACCGTCAGGGAAGGACAAATGATGTATAAGCCTAAAAGAACCAGCCTCCTTTTTGGGGATAACGCCAAGAGGGGATATCCGAAAATTAGAGAATGGAGGGTGATCAAAAGGACCAGCAATTCTACCATCTTCTTTTTCTTTCAAAATTTTTTGTCGCACAACATCCTTATGAAAAACAACAGAGGCCAAATTATCAAACACTTCGCAACCAGAACCCGAAAAAGATGGCAGTAGAAAACCATAACAAAATCCACTAATTAACATGTCTGCATTCATGCTGTCCGGATACAGAAGGAGCCAGGGCAACATGTTTTCCAGTATCACTGAACAGCATTATTCAATCCATCCTCACAATCAGCAACCTGGATTGCAGGCAGAATAACAGGAGTGACATTAGCCGACCGAGGAACCATAGCAGCAACCGCTGCAGCTTCAGCACGCGTAAACCCGGGTGCCATAGCAACCACATCACCAGCCGGTACATTTTTAAAACTGTCACCAGCAAGCGAAGGGTTAACCTTACCGCTATCCATAGCCGATCCTTGAAATATGTCAGCATTCTGAATGTCCGATACTGCCCGTCCATTACCCAATGTCTTCTTCTTCAGCCTCTTGTTTTCCGTATCTCTGCGCTGTGGAGGAGATTCAAATTTGCCGGGCTTCTTACGTTTTCTCTTTGAAGGGACCTCCGGGCGAACTGCGCATGCGTCCTCAGAAAT
Organism: Rana muscosa; assembly: GCA_029206835.1. NCBI lineage: Eukaryota > Metazoa > Chordata > Amphibia > Anura > Ranidae > Rana > Rana muscosa. Next base: position 568,765,072 of record CM055118.1, read on the forward strand.
CGGAGAATATCCGCCGTCATTACGGAGATTACCGAATGACGCAAGACGATCCACGGGGTCAATAGGAGGACACCAGATGGAGGAAGCAGAAGCCGCAGTCAGAGGAAGATCCGGGGAAGGCGACGAAAGGGGAACAACATCATGGCGGAGACCAGCATCATGAACAGCCGGAGCAGTTGAAGTGGACGGAACCACCGGGAAGCCGCACACAGATGGAGGAGGAGGTAACGACAAGCACAATTGAAGCCAGCGCTCACCCTCTTCAGGACCGGCCCTTTCCAGAACTCGACGCAGCAATGACTCCATGATAGTGAATACAAGCTTCTTCTCTGTAGATCACCGCCGGAGTGTACTAATGTGACGCATTTTTTTCTTTTTATAGGAAAATACTCGTGCCAAGAAGACCGTTACCATTTCAACCAATTACAGGTAAGTGCATAAAACGGTTAAAAACTGCCTTAAATTACAATTTTTTGTCTGACAGCTTTCCATGTGTGATGGGCGGGGACATTTCATGCCCCTCCCCTCACCTTTATTCTTTGTTACATTTTAGGTCTCATTCACACTAGCCTGCTAAAATTAAGTGCTTTACCATGCAGGCTACTGTCTGTGTAAGGTCCAGTAACACAAAACACACGTTACTGAATATAGTTTGAATGTGTCCTTAATGCTGCTGATGTCCCACAGTCTTTATACAGCCACTCTCTGTCCATATGCACTACAGTGTTAACAGATTACATGTGTTTTTCACAGGGTAAATGTCTTAATTTTTGATGGTTGCGTTGTATTTTTGTTGACAACAGTATCATTTTCCTGGACAGTGTGCATCAGAGCAGCAGCTTACAGTTTTCTTTGGGAGAATATGTGACAGGGTGATTTACAGGCAGCAGATTGAGGCAGACAGGGGTATAGTGTTGTCACCCCAGTGCAAAAACAAGGCTCTTTATATTAGTATTACCAGCTGTTGTTTTTATGAAAGCTTGTGATGAAAAAAATAGTCTTTCCAAGTAATCTTATCATGTTGAAATTTCTATGACATTTAAAGCGGAGGTCCCGCAAAAAATAAAATATTAAAAGCCAGCAGCTACAAATACTGCAGCTGCTTGCTGACTTTTAATAAATGGACACTTACCTGTCCTGGAGTCCAGCGATGTTGGCAGCCGAAGCCGAGCAATCGCTCGTCTCTCGGCTGCTCCCGCCGCCATCCTCAGTGAGGGAATCAGGAAGTGAAGCGTTGCGGCTTCACTGCCCGGTTCCCTACTGCGCATGTGCGAGTAGCGTGGCGCGTTCCCAGTGGTCCCTGCTGTCTCCTGGGATCAGTGTGTTTCCCAGAAGGCAGCAGGAGGGGGGGACGGGAAGTGGAGTGACTCCCGTGGGAGTCTCTCCCTGGAAGTGGGTGCAAATACCTGTATTATACAGGTATCTGCACCCCCTCCCCCCTGAAAGGTGCCAAATGTGACACCGGAGGGGGGGAGGGTTCCGAAAAGCGGAAGTTCCATTTTTGGGTGGAACTCCGCTTTAAGTGGGGTTCACATCTACTTTGACAAACTATGCTTAACCATTCGCCATCTGTCTGGGCCAATTTTTACATTTTTCGCATACATGACAAAATCTGCATTTTTTAGCCAAAAAATGACTTAGAACCCCCAAACATTATATACTTGTTGAAAGCTCGGGCCCGGAGAATAAAATAGTTGTTGCTTTTTATTTTTTATGTTGCACAATATTTGCCGTTTATCAAATGCAAATTTTCGGGAAAAATGCACATACTGCAAATGCATTTTAGTGCACACAAACACAATATATTACCCAATGTTTGGTAAAATATAATAAAAAAATTTAAAAAATTGATGTTGTGCCAAGTATATAGATACCAAAAATGTGTCAAAATTTACACTTGCACCAAAAAAGATAGTGAATTGTGTAGATTAAATAATAAATGGTACATAATAAAATTGCAGCTGCTGTTTCAACCCTCAAGTGAAAAAAAAATACATATGTGCACAAAAACAAATAGCTATGTGCAAACAGCGCTTGCTAATATAGGAATATAATCAAAAACAAATACTACTCGTTGTAGAGACAAAAGTTGTGAATATTCATAAAAAAATTGAAAAATAATAATATTGAAAAAATAATTAATATCAACTAAATAATATAATAAGCAAAGAGTCTTTCTTCACAAAAAATTTAATATGTGAACCCAAACCACATTAATGTTAAGGCTGGATTCACACCTATGCATTTTTAGTGCTTTTTGCATTTTTAAGATTTGCAATACAGTCCATTTAACATGTTCTGTAGTGCAAATCTGCAAAATGCAAAAAGCACTAAAAAGGCATAGGTGTGAATCCAGCCTAAGTGCCAAAAATCAAGTGTCAGCAAAGAGAACCTGGCTAAATAAATTCATCTAAAAAATGAAAAATGAAACAAAGTCCCAAAAATGTATCCTTTATTTTATCCAGTGAAAACTTCCTCCTGCATAAGCCATGCGATAAAATAAAGTGTAGATGCACACTCATCAGACATTGCTGAAAGGATCAAAAAGACTTGTGGGTCTCTGGGATCTCCTGAGATCCTTCGGCTGATTCCTTAGAGATCCTTCTCCCAGTATCGAATATCACAACAAAAGCCAGCGGTACCAAGGAAAGAGAAAAGAGGACGGACTCCTCATAGTGTAAAATTGTAGAGGTAGTTTATTTAAAAGCCTTAAGGACTGTAGCAACACAACAGGCAAAAACAAAGTATCTAAAAATCCCTAAAAACCTCCCGTGCAAACAACTGCACTGTGCAGTGGAGGCAATGGAAACAACTTAGCGTGTCGTAGCGCAACGTGCGTTCCAGCCTTACATGTTTCGTCATCAATCATGATGTCATCAGAAGCTGGAGATCACGCTGCGCTTGCTCAGTATATATCCTCCCCACCGAATAACACCAGCCCTTCCATACATACATGTGAAATTTATGCAAATCAAATGGTACGTCCGGATTCCAATGCCTACGAAATGCAAATCCATATTACAAGCTATGTTAAAAATATACAATTCATTAATTAAAGGGCAGCTTCAAAGCTGTTAATTGTGGACCCTAATATAATGGTAATAGGTTTTATATATCTCAAAATTGGTTAATACTGGTTATAGAGCCCAATATGGGCTCTAAGTGGACATCTAGAGGTCATAGGAGAGATTTGTTAAGCCCATCCAATCTCACTAGACCCATAGGCAAAAAAACGTAATTATCCACTATATGGGTGTGCTTATATCAAAAATATTTTTAAAAATATATTTGTAAACAGGTACACAGATAAACATATATTGAACCTTATTTGAATTATAATTAAAATTAAAACCAAGGGAAAATGTTTTTAACTATATTAAGAAAATTGGTAAACTGCTCTAATCATTTTAAAATAAACTGATTCAAATACAAAAATCCCAATATGTCAAATGATTTCCATATTACATAATCAAATTGAAAGTCAAAAATAAAACACAGTTAATGTCCATATCAATATTCATACCCTGGGGGCTTAAACTACATAACTCATGGATCCAGCATGTTTCATTCTGTGACACTGCTTTGTACGTGTCTATACCCCTCCAGTGCTGATTTATTTTGTCTAGCCTGCAAAAAGTGAGAAGACTGGGGTACCCTGTTATGAGTCGAAAATGGTTGGAAACACTATGCTTCCCAAATACTTTTTTTTATGTTATTACAATGCTCATACGATCTAACTGACAACTTTCGTGTGGTACGGGCATCATATTGCTGGCCACAAGGACAAGAAAGCAGATAGGTAACATGGGCGCTCTGGCAAGTGATAAGCTTTTTAATTGGGTACTCTTTAGAAGTAATATGAGATTGGAAAGTCAGTGTTTTCCGCCTTCTATCCCTAACTGTCCTGCAAGGTTTACATCTTCCACAAGTATAAAACCCTTTATGGTCCAAGAAAGTGACCAAACTCTTTGGAGGATCTGGTGTGTTATGCACCAACTTATCCCTCAGATTTGGTGCCCTACAATACACAAATCTGGATTTGGGGGGGGCAAAAAAGATGCCAAACTAATGTCCCTCAACAGATTAGGCCAATCTTTATAAATAATTTTCTCAAAACCCTTATAACTATCATTTAAATTGGTGAGGAAGGCCATACATCAGTCCTCCCCTTCCCTATATCTGTTTTTTAGCAAGTTGGTCCTGTCCAAACTCTGTACGTCTTGTTTTAATGCCTGTAAAGACGAATGATCATTTCCTTTCACCCTAAACCTATCTATAATCACATCAGCTTCATAGGTGTGTGCAGCCCATTGCATTAGGGTGTGCACCTCAAAGCTCCAACACATATGCATCTTGAAACAATGGGAGGAAGGGGGAGCAAGGGAGCACATGGGGGACCCAGGCAACAGAAGGAAGAGGAACAGGGAAATGAGGGGTGGCGGGGGTGGCATATATTAGTACCAATCCCCTAAATTTTCCTCCTGTGGCAGCTGAATGTTGACAAAAGGGAGAGGAGGAGAAGCCTACTTTCAGCTGCTGCAGGAGGAAAATACAGATCAATTCCACTAAATTCCACCCCCGCCACCTCTCCTGTCCAGGTTCTGAGGGTCGGCAAGGAAGGGTTGTAGTTAACCTGTCACCTGCCCACCATTAGACATGTGCACTGCCAAAAAATTCATTCGTTTTCGTTTTCGTTTCATTCGTTTTTGTTTTTTTTTGTTTTTCGGGTCATTCATTATGATCGCAATTCGTAAATTCGTACATTCGTAAATTTATACATTCGTAAATTCGTACATTCGTAAATATATACATTCGTAAATTAGTAAATTCGTACATTCGGAAATTTGGAAATTCGGAAATTTGGAAATTCGAAAATCCGAAAACCCGAAAATTCGAAAATCTGAAAAAATATCTATTAAATTATAGGTATTGTAATTTCCTTTCAAATTTGACTGTTAGCGAATGTAACGAATACAAATTTATCCGAAGTTACGCATAATCTGAAATAACAAATGGAATGGAACAAATTAATAATTAATAATAATAATAAAATGTTTTTATTATTATTATTGTTATTTATTATTATTATTAATTCATTACGTTCCATTCGTTTAGATACGGCATTCATTATTTCGGAAAACAATTCGTAACTTCGTTAAGTTCACTAACAGCCAAGTTTGAAAGGAAATTCCAGTACCTATAATTTAATAGTTAGTAATAGTTAAGTTATTATTAGTTAATTATTATTTCAGATTTCCGAATTTACTAATTTGCTCATTTACGAATGTATGAATTTACTAATTTACAAATTTCCGAATGTACAAATTTCCAAATGTACGAATTTACGAATGTACAAATTTACGAATGTACGAATTTACGAATGTACGAATTTACGAATGTACGAATCTACGAATTTTCGGATATTCGAATTTACGAATATTCGTTAAAATTCGTTAAATGAGTTTTCGTTAATTCGGATATTTCCGAATTAACGAATTTGTCGAAATTCGTTAAAAAACTAATTCAGAACGAAACGAATTGCACATGTCTACCCACCATTGACAGGTTGCCAACCCAAAGATTAGGGTGTGCCCAGGCACACCTGGCACACTCCTTGCGCACGCCTATGATCAGCTTAGTGGCTAAACTCCCCTATCTGAGAAATGAGGGAATCAATCCCACTAATAATGGGTCTACTGGTTGGCATGGTCTGGTTCTTATGGACCTTTGGGATTTGGTTAATCACTGGTAATTTAGGGGCTCCTGGTAGCAAATATCTGTACTCCTTTTTATTCAAGATACCCTTCTTATGTGCTTTTTTCAGAAACTTTTTGCATTTAGTTATATACTTGGTAGTAGGGTTATGTTTTAATTTTTCATAGGTGGACGTATCACTGACCAGTCTGTTGAGTTCTTTATTATAGTCCTTATTCTTTAATATAACTACGGTATTTAAATAAAGTGACTGGATGACCCCTTGGGGTTAAACATAGAATTATTTCTAAGGCCACTATGTTGATATATGGAATCCTTATTGTCGGTTCCCTTAGAAAGGAAATGTTTTTTTAATATTTAACTTACGTATGAACTTCTGTATGTCTATATATGCATTAAACTCATTAAAAAGTCGGTCTGGGACAAACTTAAGACCACAATCTAAAACCTTCAGTTCATTTTCGAAAAAAAACTATCCCACTTAAATAAAAAATGCCGTTCCCTAATTTTCTTGCTTCCTTTTTACTGTGGCCCCCTCTCCTACCCTCTTCTCCTCATGCTTGACCAAGCATGTCAAGATTTAAATTTAGCACGCCCATGAAATGGCGATAAACTATGATACCTAAAAACCTCCGTAGGTGATGCTTTAAAAGCATTTACAGGTTGCCATTTTAAATTAAATGTGAGCTCTAGTGCCAGAATTATTGCTCTCACTCTGACGCTCATACAATATGCATGCAGTACCTACCTACACATTTACATTTGTGCTTGAGCATGGGGGGACAGGTGTGCTTTTAACTTTTTAATTTATTTTATAATTTATTTATTTATTTTTTACACATTTAAATTTTTTAATTCAACTTTATTGCCAGTTTGCCACGACAAGAGAAGAACAACATCCCTTGTGATAGCTTTGGCAGTGACAGGTAATATTTATGGGGAAATCAGGGGTCTATTAGACCCCTGATGCCTCCTTTGCCCTCCAAGGCAGCTGAACAAACCAAGATCAGTTTGATCAGCTGCTTCTCTGGCTAGTACTGGCCAGGTAAAATCCGAACCAAAACCAAAAATGATTAAATCCGTTGCTTCAGGCTTCTTTCATCACAGAGGAAAGAGAGGAACAAATGGAATGCATGGAACAGTGAAACAGGAAGGTGGGAGTCCTGTAAAAATAATTAGGCAGCTGTACTGTAGAGCTGCTTGGAGAGCTTTTACTGGAAAGCCAGCCGCCAGCACTAAAAAAATTATCATGTATAACCACTCTTTCCCAGGGCCATATATACAGCCTAGGGACAGCAAGTAGTTAAAGAGGAACTTCACTCTGCTTAATAAAAAAAGAATTAACAGCCAGCAGCTACAAATAATAGCTGCTGACTTTTAAGAAACAAACACTTACCAGCCCAAGGAGTTCAGCACAGTCTACTCCGCTGTTATTTTCCACTGGACTTACGTTCTCTGACACCACCATCTTGGATTTGGGAGCCAACTGTGACTTCCTGATGTCCCACAGCTGGCTCCCCACTTCACCTGCATGAAGCATGACAGCACTGTGCGACAGGTCCTGCAGCCTCCTGGAACTTGTGCTGTGTCAAAGTGTTAGGGGCGGGGGGGGGGGGGAGATGAGCAGCGCTTTCGCTTTTATGTGAAGGTCTGCTTTAAATTCTTTTAATTTTATTTCTGGGGTACAATTTCCTTTTGTACCCTGCCTGTGTGCACAGATCACTACACCCAAAAATCATTTTATTGTTAAGTATCTGTCTGCAACAAACGATAGATAGATAGATAGATAGATAGATAGATAGATAGATAGATAGATAGATAGATAGATAGATAGATAGATAGATAGATAGATAGCTCTTTAATTGTGAACACCTTAGCTACTTTGTTTAATTGGGGTCTTCTTCTATCCTTTCTAGGCTGACTTATTTTATCTTAGGGTTGCTATAGTGCAGACTATTTTTTGCAGCACACCACTGCATCCTTTGGAAAAGAAAATGTAAAAACACTGTGCACCCAAAACACTGTGCACTCTCACCCCAGGGGCACTGTAACCCCCTATTACATCTCCATACAGTGTATACAAAATTATTATTATTATATTACAGGATTTATATAGCACAACAGTTTGCAGAGCACTTTACAACATGAAGGCAGAAAGTACAGTCACATGCTCATTACAGGAGCGATCCCCGCTGAGCAAGCGGAGTTTCACGGGGCGGATCCTTACGGATCCGTCCCATGTGAAAGGGGCCTAAGAAAAAAAGGCGTTGTCAGCCACTTCACTACCTCCTGCATGTGCAGTGGCTGTGTAGCATGGCCACTCTAAGATAGAGAAGGCAGACGTGCCCATCCTGTAGATCAGGGGTCTCAAACTGGCGGCCCTCCAGCTGTTGCTAAAATACAAGTCCCATCATGCCTCTACCTGTGGGAGTGATGCTTGTAACTGTCAGCATTGCAATGCCTCATGGGACTTGCAGTTTCACAACAGTTGGAGGGCCGCCAGTTTGAGACCCTTGCTGTAGATGGTGCAGCCTGACCACAACTTTGGATCTGTTGGCAACCTACTACCTCTGTGTGCAGAAGCTTTGCCTCTTACTTTCGGTCTGCCTGACATTTTGTTTTAATAAAAATGGATTGCCTATATTTAATGGTAGAAATGGCAATAGTGGGGCTAAATATCTGGTGTTTTGGAGCTACACAAGTATGCAGTGATGTGCTGCACACAAACAGCGGCTTTGCTGTGTCACTGTGCACTCTGAAATACAAACAGGGTCCTAGCAACAGAAAATAAAAAATACCACTGAAAACACTACACTGCAATCTCAGTTTTTTTATTTAGCAGAAAATATGAATAAACATGAAATAAAAGATCATAAAGCCCCCCCAAAAAAAAAAAATGTGTTCAGGGATTGGGGGGTGTTGGGGTTAGGGCTGGGATCAGCAGATAAACAGCAACCACTGTTGTTGCTCACACTTACAAAACTGTATCCAAAAAAGGAATGTCAGGTATCTGAGCTGAACTGTAACCTATTGTGACACTGACCAATCTGTAGGACGTTGGGGGCTTTTTTTTTGTTTGTTTAATTATCAGAAAACTGACCTATAGCATTGAGTACTTTTGTGGTTGCCACTTGCAATCAATTCAGGCCTATTTTTTTTTTTCAATTTAAACTGATTGGTGTTGTTGGTGTTTTAGGACAAGCCATGTGTAAAAGTTAAAAAAATAAATGTGACCCACAATAAATGCTTAGTGCCCCCCCACTCAGGCTAACAAGGTCCAATTAATTGGATGCCACTGACTAGTGAGGGTGTAGGCTGGGGAAAGGTTCATCCAGACCCAAAGCACGCCATAGAAGTAGGAAGAGATAGCCCGGCCACCACTGCCACACATCCTCAGCTCGATTCATCCAAGCCATGTCCCCAACATGTTTCGCCGGGGCTTAATCAGGGAGGTCCCAGGGGCAAGGCGAAACTTGTTGGCGGCATGGCTTGGATGAATTGAGCTGAGGTTGCTTTTACCTGCTAGCCACTCAGACCAGGCAAGGTCTTCCTACTTAAAAAAATGTATTACACATTCAAAATATTTGATATCAGAATGCAGTGTTTCCGAAACTGCACATAAAAATCCTATTGTTCAGTACTGCCACATATAGATTAAAGGCATCTCCCAAGAATGTAATTTAAAGGATTTGTGTTTTTAACCATGTCACCCTTGAAGTCACATTAAAGGGATCCTCTCCCCCATGTAGTGTTTTTTTTGTTTGTATAGCAGTGCTCAGCTGCTAGTGCCTTTTTGTTATAACAGTTTGCCTGTGTTAGCCTTGGTATTAGCTAGAATTTAGCATTGAAATGAATCCCCAACAGACTTTAATGGAGTGTGCTGTTAATTTTGGGTTTCTTGATTTTCAGAAAAGTTTTGTAAACTCCCCACTAATTGAACCCATGCAGATTCACCCATGTCTCCAGTTTATACTCCAGAGACTCCAACAGCTGACACTCACTTGATTTTATTTACTTTAATTCAGCAGAGATTAGCATGTGAGGGAGAAAGCTTATAATAAAAGGTTTTGCAGGATTTCACTAGCTAACCACGGACTCCTTTTTTGGGAATACAGTTTCAAATAGATGTTATCTCATTTCTCTAAGTCTAGCGGTATTAATGTCTCATTCCACCCCAATCTGACCTGTTTTGACAGTAATCGCCATGTGATGTCTTCCTTGGGATTCTAATACTGAAAGGAGACTGCTATCTTAAATGCAAGTTTTTTAACTTTGATAGGTCTTTTGTACCAGAATACAGCAGGGCTTACATATCTTGATTAGCAATGTAATAATGTAAATACTAATACAAAATTATCAGGTTATATTTTGCTAAAGATGATTATATCCAACTGAAGCAAAAATGTTATTTGAGTTCTACGTAATGGTTTATAAGTAGAAAAAGTGAAACTTGAGTCAATTCGGGCATTCATGATCACAAATTGCAGTGTTTCTGAACTTTTAAGAACTCCTCTCTTCACTTTGACTGAAACCAGACAAAGGTCTCAATGCAAGATTGGATAACGTGAAATGTGATTGGTTGTGATTTCCTTTTGGTTGACCTCTAGACTATATTGTTAACCACTTGACCTCCAGAAGATTTACCCCCCTTCACGACCAGGGCATTTTTTTTTGCGATGTGGCACTGCGTTATTTTAACTGCCAATTGTGCGGTCATGCAAAACTGTACAAAAATAAAATTTATATAATTTTTTTCCCACAAATAGAGCTTTCTTTTGGTGGTGTTTGATCCCCTCTACGTTTATAATTTTTTGCGCCATAAAAGAAAAAAGAATTTTGGAAAAAAAAACAATATTTTTTACTTTCTGCTATAAGACATATCCAATTCAAAAATTGAAAAAAATGTGCCAATATGTATTCTGCTACATATTTTTGGTAAAGAAAAACCCAATAAGCATTAGTATTGATTAGTTATAGCGTCTACAAACTATGGGATATATTTTTATATATTTTATTTCTTTAATTATTTTTTTTACTAGTAATGACGGTGATCAGCAACTTTTAATATTGCGACGGACATTCTGACACTTTTTGACTGTTTTATTCCAGGGCTCTAGAAGATGACGATGTGCCAAGATTATTGTATCTATTGTAAATATTATGATTTTTTTTCTAATCAGGTCCTGTGTTTACATTTATTATTAGGGATGTTGTAGTACTTTTTGGCCACTACGTGGTAATGCAGTAGCAAAAATAGTTTATGTGCTCTAAAATACTATACCTCAAGATTGTAGGTTGTTGCATGCTATTAATTTGCTGGGGGATAATCTCTGCCTAAGGGTATACTTACAATAAAGCTTACCTGTAGGTACAAGGAACATCTACTAAATGTGCACCATTCAGGAGATATGATGACGTCACTGCCACATGCGCACTACTCTCTGAAAGGATAGTATACTGAGTATGCGTCCCTTCCGAGCACTGTGCTGCAAAAATGGCTCTGTGTGGTTGTGACGTCATCGCAGCTTGGCAATCCAAACAGCTGCAACCCGCGAAACCCAGAAGGAAGACCAGGTGAAGATGGAAGCCCTGTCAGCGGTGACAGCGCGCCATTGGAGGTCTTCTTTTTGAGTTAAGTCTTTCATCATGTGCAATTATGTGATGTGGTGTGTGACAGCAGGAAGGTAAAGTCACCTGGTTGCATCCAGGGGGGTAGATATATTTCGCCCAGATTCAGGCTTTACGCCGACTTATACAGCTAGGTGGAGAGTTGTATAAGCCCAGCTGAGACTAGTGGGCTCATTGATGACTCATACCTCTAGGGAGAGGGCTGGGCGTCGTGCAGACAGGGAGTTGATGAGGCCAGCTGAAGCTTGTCAGCTCATTTAGGCCTCTATAAAAAAAAACTCCCAGATTCATTAGATGTTAGCTCATGCCTGGAACCAGACCTGTGTGGACTGTCTAGGGAGAGTGAACCCCTGTGCGGTGAGGCAAAGCCTGTGTGGCTATTTGTTTGGACTTTTACTAAACCAGGGACTTAGGGACTAGGACAGCACTAGGCTGATCCCAGTTGTTAGTTTAGGAAACCTGCATGTTTAGTCAGAGGTCAAACTGACCAGGATTTATTTTGTTTGTTTCTTTTTGGCTTTGCTGTGTTTTTGTCACTGTACATAGAGAAATAAACCGCACCTTTTGATTTTGAAAACCACAACCTCCGTCTGCTGGCCCTGTTTTTGTGTGGGGAGCCCAACCAGGGGGTCACACACACCCGCTACCGAGTTAACCCCCTCACAGTTGGTGGAGAATGCGGGCAGTTTTTTTTAAGCCAGCATGGAGGAGATACTGAAACAGCTGGCTCTAGCAAATGCCAATCAACAGCAGACAAATGCAGGTTTGCAAAGGAGCCTTGCAGCCCAGCAGCAAGCTCATCAACAAGCCCAGCAGCAATCTGAGGCCCGCTTCATAGACCTGTTACAGAAGCAAGAGCAGAGACTACAACAAATGGAAGCAGTAATGCAGCAACGTCCGCAGACCAGTGAGGAAAGCCGTCCCACTAATACCGCGTCCTTTGGGGTGAGTCGTTTATTGACAAAAATGACTGGAGAGGATGATCCAGAGGTATTTTTGACCACATTTGAAAGGACTGCTGAAAGAGAAAAGTGGCCTGAGGAGCAGTGGGCTGGACTGGTGGCTCCGCTGTTAACTGGTGAATCGCAGAAGGCTTACTATGACCTAGAGCCTGACCAAGCAAAATATTATGTGATGCTAAAAGCTGAAATATTGGCAAGGCTGGGTGTCACCCTGGCTGTCCGGGCTCAGCGTGTGCATAACTGGACTTTCCAGCTTGGAAAACCCCCCAGGTCTCAAATGTATGATCTCATTCACCTGAGCAGGAAGTGGCTACAGCCAGAGACTTTGTCCGCACCGGAGATTGTGGAACGTGTTGTGATGGATCGTTTCTTGAGAGCTCTTCCTACCGCCATTCAAAAGTGGGTAAGCCACGGAGACCCAGAAACGGCCGGTAAACTTGTGGATCGTGTAGAGAGATACTTGGCTACAGAGAACCTGACGGCCTCTTCCAGAGACTCTCGGACTTTCCACCCTAAGACCAGACCATCCCCAGGGGCGGATAAGAGGATTCCAAGGGGTGAGGGTGGAGAGAGTGAGAGGGTGGGAGCTCTACCCCAAGTTTGGCGAGAACAGCCTGGGAAATCAGCGGCTCAAGAGGCCGCAAGAAGGATCGTTTGCTACCGCTGCCGGCAAGCGGGACATATTGCAGCCAATTGCCCGGTTGTGGAGGAACCCATGCAGTGTGACTTTCTGACGGGCAGACGTCAGTCGCTGTGTGCGACAGTCGCATGCACTGCCATTCGAGGAACTGAGAAACATTTATGCAAAATGTGTGTTAATGGTAGAAATGTTGTGGTATTGTTGGATTCAGGTAGCCTTGTGACCCTGATAAAGGCTGAGTTAGTTAAAACAGAGGTCTCTGGGAATAGCAAGGTAGCTGTTATTTGTGTGCATGGGGACACCCGAGAGTATCCAGTGACTACAGTGTGTTTCGAGACCCCCAAAGGTACCCTCTCTCATCCAGTGGGCTTAGTATCTCAGTTACCGCATGACGCCATTGTGGGAAGGGATTTTCCGAAGTTCTGGGAACTGTGGGATGATCCTGAGCCCCCCACTGGTGCCCCTATGTACCAGGAATGTGATAGCCAGAACTCCTCTGAGAGTGGTGAGGACTCTCCAGAATTTCCCTTGTCAGTATTGGCAGGGGAGACTCAAGAAACTGGAGAGGAGCCCACCTCCTCAGACGAAAACCTACCGTCTGTGGAGTTTTCTGATCTGGAGGTTCACAGGGAAAATTTTGCCACAGAACAGTTAAAAGACCCCGCCCTAATAAAGGCACGGGAAAACGTAGTGGAAATAGATGGCGAGTTAGTGAACCCAGATAATACCTGCACTTACCCATACTTCAGCGTAGAGAAGGACCTACTGTATCGGGTGGCAAAAAGGGCAGAAGAAACCGTTGAGCAGCTGGTGGTGCCCAAACCTTACAGGAAGTTGGTGTTGGAGTTGGCCCATGGGCACATTCTTGGAGGTCATCTGGGGACAGAGAAAACCCGAGAGAGGGTATTACAGAGATTCTATTGGCCTGGGGTGATGAAGGACATAGAAAATTATTGTTCCTCCTGCCCTGTGTGTCAGAGGTCGGCCCCGATGCCACATTTCCGTAGCCCGCTGGTCCCTCTACCCATCATTGAGGTCCCGTTTGAGAGAATCGCAATGGATTTGGTAGGTCCTATAATCAAGTCCGCTAGGGGGCACCAGTACATATTGGTTATAATGGACTATGCCACCCGTTATCCAGAAGCGATCCCTCTCAGAAATACCTCGGCCAAAACCATAGCCAAAGAGCTATCTCTTGTTTTTAGCCGGGTGGGTATTTGTAAAGAACTGCTTACGGACCAAGGTACACCCTTTATGTCCCGGGTTATGAAAGAGCTGTGTAAATTGTTCAAAGTGACGCAATTGCGTACATCTGTGTATCACCCCCAAACCGATGGGCTGGTTGAAAGATTCAACAAAACCCTAAAACAAATGTTGAAGAAAGTGGTGGATAGAGATGGAAAGGATTGGGACTGTCTACTTCCTTATTTGATGTTTGCTATTAGGGAGGTGCCCCAATCCTCTACGGGATTCTCCCCCTTTGAGTTACTGTATGGGAGACACCCAAGAGGGCTGTTGGATATTGCCAAGGAAACTTGGGAAAGTGAGAGTTCTCCCCACAGGAGTGTGATTGAGCATGTCGCCCTGATGCAAGATCGAATTGCACAGGTAATGCCCATCGTGAAGGAACATTTGGCCCAAGCGCAGTTGGCACAGCAGAGAGTGTACAACCGTGGAGCAAAGACCCGTACCTTTTCCCCGGGGGATAGGATATTGGTACTTGTCCCTACGGTTGAAAGTAAATTCCTTGCCAAATGGCAAGGCCCCTACGAGATAATGGAAAAAGTGAGCGAAGTGAATTACAAGGTCAGACAACCAGGAAGGCGAAAGCCCGAACAGATCTATCACGTTAATCTGTTGAAAGCCTGGAGGGATAGAGAGTCCCTAGTCGCAGACACTTGGTCACCAGCTCAAACTGGTTGCGTGATTCCTGAGGTTGGAATCGCAGCCACCTTGTCACATCCCCAACAACAAGAGGTTAAGGAGTTTGTGCTTCGCAACAAGGAGGTATTCTCTGAGCTGCCGGGACAAACATCTGGGGTAGAGCATGACATTATTACCCCGCCCGGTGAAAGGGTGAAGTTAAAACCCTATCGGATCCCAGAGGCCCGACGGGAGGCAATACGGGAGGAAGTACAGAAAATGCTGAACTTAGGGGTGATAGAGGAGTCCCAAAGTGATTGGTCTAGTCCCATTGTGTTGGTGCCTAAACCGGATGGGAGCTGGCGATTTTGTAACGATTTTCGTCAGTTGAACAAAGTTACAAAATTTGACACCTACCCCATGCCACGTATAGATGAGTTGATCGACCGGCTGGGAACAGCCCGATACATGACGACTCTTGACCTCACAAAAGGGTATTGGCAAATCCCCCTGGCCAAGTCGGCCAAAGAGAAAACCGCATTTGTAACCCCAGACGGGGCGTTCCAATATAAAAGAATGCCGTTCGGGTTACAGAATGCGCCGGCCACATTCCAGCGGAAAATGGACCAGATGCTGAGGCCCCATCGGAAGTATGCTGCGGCTTACCTGGATGACGTAATTGTCCATAGCACAGATTGGGCCTCACATCTGCCAAAAGTGCAAGCAGTCCTGGACTCTGTTCGGGAAGCAGGGTTTACGGCTAACCCCAAGAAGTGTACCATTGGGCAGGAGGAGGCCAAATATCTTGGGTACACCATTGGGAGGGGAGTAATAAAACCCCAACTCAACAAAGTCAAGGCCATCCAGAGTTGGCCACGTCCCAACAGCAAGAAGCAGGTACGAGCCTTTCTGGGAATCGCTGGGTATTATCGGCGATTCATTCCCCACTTTGCTTCTAAGGCTGTGCCCCTAACCAACCTGACGAAGGGGAAAGGGTCGGTCATGATTAAATGGACCCCCGAGGCTGAGGCAGCATTCCAATTCTTGAAACAAGCCTTATGTAGCCAGCCAGTGTTGTACTCACCCGACTTCTCTAGAGACTTTGTCGTACAAAGTGATGCGTCAGATGTGGGGTTAGGAGCAGTATTGTCCCAGGTCTGGAACGGGGAAGAGCACCCAGTCATTTACCTCAGCAGGAAGTTGAAGTCCCATGAGGTAAATTACGCCACCGTTGAAAAGGAGTGTTTAGCGGTGAAGTGGGCTCTAGATTCCCTTCGGTACTACCTGCTAGGTAGGCACTTTGACATGGTTACGGATCACGCTCCGTTAAAGTGGATGGCTCAAAACAAGGAAACAAATAGAAGAGTGAATAGGTGGTTCCTGGCCCTCCAGGAATTCAACTTCACAGTAAAGCATCGCCCTGGCGTTCAAATGGGGAATGTGGATGCTTTGTCTCGAGTACATGAATGCCTGATTGCTGGTGTTCCAACCCCGAGGTTAAAACAAGAGGGGGGGGTATGTGACAGCAGGAAGGTAAAGTCACCTGGTTGCATCCAGGGGGGTAGATATATTTCGCCCAGATTCAGGCTTTACGCCGACTTATACAGCTAGGTGGAGAGTTGTATAAGCCCAGCTGAGACTAGTGGGCTCATTGATGACTCATACCTCTAGGGAGAGGGCTGGGCGTCGTGCAGACAGGGAGTTGATGAGGCCAGCTGAAGCTTGTCAGCTCATTTAGGCCTCTATAAAAAAAAACTCCCAGATTCATTAGATGTTAGCTCATGCCTGGAACCAGACCTGTGTGGACTGTCTAGGGAGAGTGAACCCCTGTGCGGTGAGGCAAAGCCTGTGTGGCTATTTGTTTGGACTTTTACTAAACCAGGGACTTAGGGACTAGGACAGCACTAGGCTGATCCCAGTTGTTAGTTTAGGAAACCTGCATGTTTAGTCAGAGGTCAAACTGACCAGGATTTATTTTGTTTGTTTCTTTTTGGCTTTGCTGTGTTTTTGTCACTGTACATAGAGAAATAAACCGCACCTTTTGATTTTGAAAACCACAACCTCCGTCTGCTGGCCCTGTTTTTGTGTGGGGAGCCCAACCAGGGGGTCACACACACCCGCTACCGAGTTAACCCCCTCACAGGTGACAGGAGATCTGCACTTCACTTGAACTTGTAATACACTAATGTTATTGTTCCTTGATGCATTAGTCATTTTTGATTTGCTAGTGATAGGGCTCTACCAGATAGGCTGTATATACAAATGTCACTTTGTAAGAGAACCTGTCACATGATGGCTTGTTGCCTAGTGATAGTCTCCCAAATGTAATGTACAAAGTTTATTGGACTTCAATTAAGAGAATAAAAAATGTGTTTGCTATGTGGAATGCCACATATTTGTTGTTACACTGCTACTCTTCCATTTCCCCACCCTTCATTTATCATAGGATACTTTGCTCTGGGAACAGGAGAAGGCCCATGAGGCCTAATTTTGGAAGGTGGAAAGTGGCTGTAGCACCCTCTTAGCATAGAATGCTGGGCAAATTTCATTTTTGGCTCCTTTCGTAGTCAAGGGAGCAGTGATTGTTTGTTCTGGTCTGTTCAGGGTTTCACAGGTTGGGAGTTTGATTCCTCCCACCTGCCACTGGAAGGAGCTTCCAGAACATTGGGAGGGAGATTCAAATGACCAGCCTGAACATTTTAATGGCCTGACCAATCCCTGAAGGGGCGTGTCCAGAAGGCAGCTGGGAAGGTGATAAATAGTCTGAAACCCTGAAGGGATGGTTCTCTCTCCCTAGAAGTTACAAGCCTTAAGGGGGTGATGCCCCTCTACGGTAGCTTGTGGACTGTGTAGCTGTTCTTGAGGCTTCAACGGTGTCAGGCTTGGGGGCCAGGAGTGATCTCCCAGTGGAGCTGGCTGTGGGACTTCACCATAAGGATTGGGTCTGGAGAAGGATTGTCTCCCTCATATATGAAGGAAGCTGGAAGTTGTGCAGCTGTACCAGGGACTTATGAGTAATAAAGCCTGAACTGCCAGGTGTCTGTGTGTGCTTTTTTGATATAAGTGCCAGAGGTAGCTTGGACTAAGACGGTATTACAGGTTCTTAGAGTGCTGGTCATTCCCCAGTCCTCAGCAGAATAATGGAATGAGAGCCTAGTGAAGAGGGTCCTCTTGTTACTGTGCAGCGTTTTGGGGTATCCCATACCCAAACTCCTCTCCTGTTTAAAATTCTTGAAGCAATACAGTTCAAAAAGTCATCCCTTATGTATTTTTACATGCTAATCATATTCCCCCTAATCTCCTCTTTTCAAGAGAGAATAAATTCAGTTCCTCTAATCTTTCTTCGTAGCTGAGCTCCTCCATGCCTCTTATCAGTTTGGTTGCTCTTCTCTGTACTTTCTCCAGTTTCCCTATATCCTTTTTGTGAACTGATGCCCAAAACTGAACTGCATATTCCAGATGAGGTCTTACTAAAGATTTGTACAGGGGCAAAATGTTATCTCTCTCTGGCTCTCTTAACACAAGAAAGGATTTTGCTCGCTTTGGAAACTGCAGCTTGGCATTGCATGCTATTATTAAGCTTATGATCTACCAAAACACCCAGATCCTTTTCCACTATTGACTCCCCCAGTTGTACTCCCCCTAGTATGTATGATGCATGGATATTCTTAGCCCCAAGTGCATAACTTTACATTTATCAAAATTAAACCTCATTTGCCACATAGTTGGTCAATTAAACAGTGCATTGAGGCCAGCTTGTAAGTTGGTGACATCATGTAAGCATTTACATGACTACTTGTACTCCGATGCTCCGGTCCCCCTCTGTGTACCTCTCAGTCCCCCTCTGTGCTCCTCCTCTGTGCTGCTCCTGTCCCACTCTGTGTACCCCTCCGGTCCCCCCTAAGTATCCTCCCACATGCTGCTCCGGTCCACCTCCATGCTCCTCCTCCTTAATTGTAAAAAACTACTGACACAGTCCACGCATTATCAGTGCTGCATATTGGTGCCACTGTCACATGACATTAAAAAAAGTATCGTAATCTGTATCGGCGAGTACTTGAAAAAAGTATTGGTACTTGTAATCGATCTTCAAAAAGTGATATCGGTGCAACCCTAGTCCCAACACTGAACCTTGGGGTACACCACTGAAAACCTCAGACCATTCAGAGTATGAATCAATAACCATACAATCTTTTAGACAGTTTTCTATCCATTTACAAACCGATTTTTCCAGACCTGTAGACTTAACCTTAAACATTAGCCGTGTGTGGGGAACTGTCAAACGCTTTTGCAAAATCCAAGTATACCTCGTCCACAGCCACCTCTCTGTCCAAGGTTTTACTTACCTCCTGATAAAAAGAAATCAGATTTGTCTGACAACTTATGTCTTTAATGGATCCATGCTGTCTGTTGCTTAAAATTTTTTTTTCCAGCAAGAGCTCATTTTTGTGGTCTTTTATTAAATTCTCCAGTATCTTCCCAACTATAGAAGTTAAAATGACAGATCTATAGTTACTTGGTAAAGACTTTGGTCCCTTTTTAAATATACGAGCCGTGATTCCAAAAACAGCAACGAGTGGAATGTGCACAAAGCATTTTGGACCTGTACCACAAAGATGAGGAGGACTTTTTAAACAGATTAGTGACCCCGGATAAAAGCTGGGTATATCTATATGATCCTAATGCCGCGTACACACGATCATTTTTCCCGTCTGGAAAAATGAAATTTTTTCTTTTGGACGAGAAAAAAGACCGTGTGTGGGCTTTTTGTCATTTTTCCCGACAGAAAAAACGGCATTAATCACGACGAGAAAAATTAGAACATGCTCTAATTTTTCTCGTCGTGATTCCCGTCATTTTTTTCCATGGCAGTTTTCCCATAGGGAAACACTGCCGGGGAGCCTACACACAGTCGTTTTTTTCGACCAAGAAAAAAAATGTCATTTAAAACGGCCGTGTGTAGGGGAACAAGCTGTTCCTCGTTTTTCACGTCGATTTTCTCTACGGTGTTTTCACCGTCGAAAAAATCAATCGTGTGTACACGGCATGAGACTAAAGAAATGAGTAAAACATGGAAACATGCTTCATCACCCACCCCCAAAAAGGCTGAGGTACAACATTCATCCATTAATCAGTATTCAACTTTGTCCGGCATGACACCTACTCCATTTCTCTTGGCTCTAACTATAATTCACCATGACCTACAAAAACAAAAATTGGCATGCATATTACTAAGATATCCACCTATAAACCTGCAAAATTTCAGATCCCAAGCACATCTAGATCATGGTGAGGGTAAGAACTTATTGGCCTCCCCTCATAGGAACCACATTGGCCTTATTCCAATCTAGTGGTACTATTCCAGTCATTAAAGAGTTCCTTAAAATTAGAAACAATGGCTTTGAAATGACAGAGCTCAATCCTTTTAGGATCTGTTGGTGTATGTCATCTGGTCCAGGTGCTTTATTCACCTTTATTCTGTCTAAATATTTCTGGACCATATCACTTTTGAGCCATTGTGGATCATTTGGGGCTGTGTCAATACCATCCCCATTATGGCCATGAGCTCCCCCATGCTCCTTTGTATACACAGAGCTGAAGAAGATATTTAATACATTTGCCTTCTCTTTGTCCCAGTCACACACTCCAGTTTATTTTGTAAAGCGCCTATGTGCTAAGACCTGACCTTTTTACTATTAATATATTTAAAAAAAAATTGAGGTTTGTCCTACTATCTTTTGCAAGCCGTCATTCATTTTGAATTTTGGGTCCTTGATTTCCTTTTTACATATTCTGTTATATTCTTTGTAAGATTTAAATGATGCTAGTGTTCTTTCATTTTTATATTTTTTAAAAGCTCTTATTATTTATAGTTTTTTTAAACTTTGGCCGTGAGCCACATAGGTTTTATTTTTAGCCTTTTAAACTTAATGCCCATGGGAATATACTGCAGTGAGTTCACATACTGTCTTTTTGAAGAATTCCCATTTCTGTTCTGTGTTCATCGGTGTCAATATTCCCTACCAGACTAAGTCTTGGAGAGCAGCCCTCATCCCTGGAAAATTTGCTCTCTTAAAGATGTGTTTTATGATTTCCTGTATAAGCTTGTTGCTTACATCTTACATTAAATTAAATCATGTTATGGTAACTGCTACCCAGATGTTCGTTTATATGAACATTGGTAATAAGCTCCGCATGGTTTGAGATTACCAGGTCCAACAAAGCATCATTCCTAGTCGGGGCCTCTATGAACTGTACCATAAAATTGTCTTGTAATAGGTTTATAAATTTTTGCCCTTTAACTGGTGCTGCAGTGCCATTACTCCAGCCAATCCCTAGGTAGTTACAATCCCCCATTATTATCACAGCCCTTTCTATATGTGCAAGGAGCGGAGTCCCCACCTCCTCATTAAATATAAACAAGACCAAGGATAAATCCAAGGAAAGATCCAAGTTTTACTCACCGCCCAGCCCGCTGACAACCGAATCAACCTATCTAACAGTATGTGTTAAAACAGGGGTTTAGTCTGCACACATTTGCAAATACATGCGTAAGCCACAGAGCCTTGTCACGGCACCCTGGTATCTGTGGTCCTATCTCTAGCTTATGAGAGACTACACAATGGAAGCACGTGCATTTTTATGGATAGGTGGAGGTCAGGTGCACTGGGAGGTCTATAACAAACTCCAATGATTACTTTTGTTGTACACACACCTATGCAGTTCCACCCATAATGCTTTATCCTCATCACACTCTCCATCAACTAGGTCCTCTTTCACACTCACTTTGAGATCACTTCTCACATAGAGACAGACACCACCACCACCCCACCATTTTACCCTGTCTTTCTGAAAGAGAGCATAGCCAGGAATATTAATAGCCCAGTCATGTGAAGAGTCAAGCCAAGATTCAGCAATACCAATTAAATCATAGTTCTCTTCGTGCACCAAAGCTTCTAACTCACCTATTTTGCTTGGCAAACTTCTGGCATTGGTGAACAAACACTTGTTTATTTTTCTACACATAGTAACATTTTCAATGGTTGTTTGTAACATGGGAATCTTCTTATCCTCTGCTATAGGTCTCCCTCCATCTTTCCCCATTCCACCCAACAATAGGGACTGACCCCTGTCTGACCTGTCTGCCCCATTATAATCAAATTCACGCTCCCCCTCTATCCTAATTTACATAGTCCTCCAGCCTTCCCATAAGCCTTTCCCCCAGCACAGCAGACCCCCTTCCATTTAAATGCAAACCATCTTTAACATATAGGTTGTACCCCAATGAAAACTCAGACCAGTGCTGTAGAAACCCAAATCTCTCCTTCTTACACCATGCGTTTAGCAATGCATTCAGTTCTCTAATCTCCCCCGTCTTTCCTGTGTTGCGCATGGCATAGGCAATATTTCAGAGAATATCACCTTGGAGGTCCTTCCAATCACTCCATTCCTCCAATCGCTGTGCTTCAAAGTTTTTAGTGACTTCTTATTAGACATGTGCATTTGTTTTTCGTCTGAATGCATTTTCGTCCGAATTTCGGGTATTTTCATTATCGTTTTAACAAACGTTAACGAAAGCGCAGAATCCGAAATCCGAAAGATCCGACATAAACAAATGGTTTATTTTTCGTTTTCGTTGCGACAACAGTTCGATATAGATAGGAGATTCGACATGACGCTGACAATAACAATCTGTGTCTATCAAACCTGCGGTCGAATGTGCCTAACCTTAACTCTATTAGTCCAAGATTATTCTACATAGAGAGAAAAGATTCGACATAGAGAGAAAAGATTCGACATAGAGAGAAAAGATTCAACATTATAGAGACATGAAGATTCGACTAAGCAACTAAAAACATACGATCGCAGCGAGCAGACATTTAGTGTGAAATGCTCTGTCCATAGGCTATAGAAGAATTCTAATGTTGGTTGACTAGTAATAATAATGAATAAATATAATTATTACTAGTCATACAACATTAGAATTCTACTATAGCTTGTAGGCGTAACATTCCACCGGAAATGTACGATTAAAGTTTAGCTGCTTCGTCGAATCTTCATAAAACATTCGAGAGACACCATAAGCCTTCAATGACAGATTCTACCTTAATAATTCGGATTTTCGGACGAATGCATTTTTTAACGAAAAACTAAATAAATAAAAACTAATTTTGGGAGTAACTACCGTATATACTCGAGTATAAGCCGAGTTTTTCAGCACATTTTTTGTGCTGAAAATGCCCCCCTCGGCTTATACTCGAGTCACCTTTTTGCGCCTGATCTCCCAGAATTTGGGGACCCGGTACCGGCCAGCCGTAGGTCTCCTGGACCCCACACTTGGCACACATGTAGCCCCACTCGTTCTCTACAAGTGTGCAAAGTTTGTTGTCCGGGGGACCTACGGCCGGGGAGCACCGATTTTTCAAACCCGGGCACCCCTTCCATAGACTCCCATGTTAAACAGTAATTTCTCCGGTGATTTTGGGGACCTGGTACTGGTCGTAGGTCCTCTGTACCCGGATCTTGGCACACATGTAGCCCCATTTCTCCTCTACAAGTGTGCAAAGTTTGTTGTCTGGGGGACCTATGGCCGGGGAGCACCGATTTTTCAAATCCGGGCACCCCTTCCATAGACTCCCATGTTAAACGTCAGTCTAGTCATGGGCACAGTGAGGCATGGGCACAGTGAGGCATGCACATGGACACAGTGAGGCAAAGTGAGGCATGCAGATGGACACCCTAGGCTTATACTCAAGTCAATAAGTTTTCTCAGTTTTTTGTGGTAAAATTTGGTGCCTCGGCTTATATTCGGGTCGGCTTATACTCGAGTATATACGGTAAATAAATTAATTTTTCGGACGAAAACGAAATTCCGAAACAAAATATTTCAGTGTGCACATGTCTACTTCTTATCCTATATATGTGCTCCACCACAATGTGAGTAAAATGCACACCCACAAACCATAAACCTTTAAAACACCTCAGATGTTTAGAATGATGTTCAAATGGGATTCCTCAGACTGCTCTTCAAATGACCATTTGCATGGTGGGGTGATGGGTCCCAAACAACCAGGCACTCCAGATATAACTTTCTCAATCGACCAAATATACCAAGAGCCCTACTGAGATGGTAAATAATATAGTATCCTCTGAGGTAGCCTGGCCTGGACGCTGACATGTGTTGACCTGTGTCTTTCCTCCCGTCCTCCACTGGAGTACGGTCCACTAATATGGGATGATCTTGGATCGGGGCATGTTTCCTGTAATATGTTCTCACTGTTTTTTGTTTTGGTTGCAGTCCCATTGGGGTCTTTTCTTCCTTTTTACTGCTTAAGATGCATCTGTGTAATGTTCTTCATTTGTACTGACAACTCACTGACCTAACTCCTAACCCTGTATCATGGTTTAAACCTTCTGCTCATAGAACTGACTGTCAAGAAGGATCTGGGGGTTTTGGTAGATCATAAGCTCAATAATGGCATGCAATGCCAAGCTGTGGTTTCCAAAGCGAGCAAAGTCCTTTCTTGTATTAAGAGAGGTATGGACTCCAGAGAGAGAGATATCATTTTGCCCCTGTACAAATAATTAGTAAGACCTCAACTGGAATATGCAGTTCAGTTTTGGCCCCAGTTCTCAAAAAGGATATTGGGGAACCGGAGAAAGTGCAGAGAAGGGCAACCAAACTGATAAGAGGGATGGAGGAGCTCAGCTATGAGGAAAGATTAGAGGAACTGAATGTATTCACTCTTGAGAAGAGGAGATTAAGGGGGGATATGATCAACATGTACAAATATATAAGGGGTCCATATAGTGAACTTGGTGTTGAGTTATTCACTTTACGGTCAACACAAAGGACAAGGGGGCACGCTTTACGTCTAGAGGAAAAGAGATTTCACCTCCAAATACGGAAAGGTTTCTTCACAGTAAGAGCTGTGAAAATGTGGAATAGACTCCCTGCAGAGGTGGTTCTGGCCAGATCAGTAGATTTCTTTAAGAAAGGCCTGGATTCTTTCTTAAATGTACATAATATAACTGGGTACTGACATTTATAGGTAAAGTTGATCCGGGGAATATCCGATTGCCTCTCGGGGGATCAGGAAGGAATTTTTTCCCCTGCTGTAGCAAATTGGATCATGCTCTGCTGGGGTTTTTCGCCTTCCTCTGGATCAACTGTGGATATAAAATTAGGTATATGGGATTGTATGATATTATTATTTTATTTTTTTATGGTTGAACTGGATGGACTTGTGTCTTTTTTCAACCTGACTAACTATGTAACTATGTATCTAACTATGTAACTATGTAACCACAGTGTTTTCTTTTTTTTTTTGTATGTCGTTTTTTTCTAAATGAATAAACTTTATGTTAAAAAAATAATAATAATATAGTATAGTATTTTTATTAAAAGCGGGTATAACACATTAAAAGTAAGTTACACTTACATTCCATGGTGCTTCAGTTAGCATCAACATATACAGCCTCGGGAGAAAAGACACTCGGCCAGCCGCTCGTGTGGATGCAGCGTGTGCTCCAGGATCCGAAAGTGACGTGAAGTCTCTGCTGGAAGTGATATCAATACTGGTGACCGCGCAGCCTTAATGCATTTTGCAGGATGTGCGTCATCAGGAAGCCGAGGCTGTATATGTTGGTGCAGCAAGGAATGTAAGTGTAACTTTGAAGTGGCTGGTTGTTTGGGACCCATCACCCCACCATCTAAATGGCCATTTGAAGAGCGGTCTAAGGAATCCTATTTGAGCATCATTCTAAACGTTTGAGGCATTTTAAAGGTTTATGGTTGGTGAGTGTACATTTTACTCACATTCTGATGGAGCACATATATAGGATAAGAAGTCACCAAAAACTTTGAAGCAAGGTGATTGGAGGACTTTTCACACATTTTTTTGGAACTTTATTTGAATGTTTTTCCAAAGTTTTTTTGCAATTTATTATTCAGAGTTGTATGATGACCTTTGTTTTAATTTGATTTTACAGTAGCGCCATACCTTTTCTCAGTTTTTGTCTGAACAATCATGTGCAGATGACACTAAAGCACACACATGTAGACAGGAAGTAACTGGAGGAAGCTGGAGGTGACCAGTAGCACTAATATTTAAAAAAAGATTCAAACATGTATTATATAAAAAAAAAAAAAAACAACATGGCAGCTGCTTTTGATTCAGCAGGGTAAAGTAAAAACATTTATTATATTGCAGCTTACCAGTTCTTAGATGTGTTGGCTGCATTAGTTTTCTTTTTTAGGCTTCCTTTTTTTAATTTTTGTCTGGTAATCAGGCCAGTAAGTGAGCTGTTTTTCAACCAAGCTGTCCTGCAAATGTTATAGTGGGGTTAGGTTATAGAGGGATGAGACAAACCATTTACCACTGACAGGGGTATTTACAATGGTCAGCTTTTATTCATTATAAAACCTTTATCCCAAAAGGAACAAGACTGTTGCTATAAGTGCTTAAAAAGTGTGAGCTCTAGTTTGGCTTCAATTTGTTTAGTGTATCTAAATCTGCTAGTCCATCTAACACTTCCCTGCCCCTAGACTGACAATGCTGCTGTCCAAAGGTGCCTCATGTGCTCCTTCATCCAGAGTGGGGGCACTCTAATGCCGCGTACACCCGACCGTTTTTCATGACGAGAAAAATTCATTTTTTTAGATTGGTAGTGAAAAACGGTCGTGTGTATGCTCCATAGCATTTTTCGTGACGAGAAAACTGCCCAAATTTTTTTTAGAACCTGCTCTATTACTCGTGTGTACGCTTTTACGAGGGGGAAAAAAAACGCACATGCTCAGAATCAAGTATGAGACGGGAGCGCTCGTTCTGGTAAAACTAGCGCTCAGAATGGAGATAGCACATTCGTCACGCTGTAACGGACTGAAGAGCACGAGGCTGAAAAGCGCAAATTGTCTCTCACCAAACTTTACTAACACGAGGATCAGCAAATGCAGCCCAGAGGGTGGCACCATTCGAATGGAACTTCCCCTTTATAGTGCCGTCGTCTGTGTTGTACATCACCGCGCTTTGCTCAAGCGTTTTTTTTTTTCGTGAATGTGTGTATGCAAGGCAGGCTTGAGAGGAATCACAACGAGAAAAACGTTGTTTTTTTGCATGACATGAATAACGGTCGTGTGTTTAGACTCCATGCACACTGGATGCTAAAATAATGTTATAAAAACGCCAGTAGCTTTGCAGGGAGTCTTTCAACGTTTTTTTTAAGTTTTTTATTAGCGGTTTTTAAAGTTTTTTAGCATTTTTCAGCGTTAGCGGTTTTTAGCGTTTTGTTTTTATTAATTTTTTTTTTCAATGGATCAATAACGCTAAAAAATGCTGGTGAGCCACGTTTTTGAGCGTTTATTAGGTTTTTTCGAGTTTTTCTGCGTTTTGCGTTTTTTAGGTAAAAAAAAAGCATTTTGAACACGATTTTCGGGCTTTCAGAAAAAAGCCCATAAACTCCACTGCTCATTAAAGCTGAAAAACTTCCACGTGTGCATGGACACATAGGCTAACATAGAGTGGAGTTTATGGGCTTTTAAAAAAAACGCCCAAACTCCAATAAACTGCAGTTTAAGAGCTCCAGTGTGCATGGAGCCTTAGGCCTCGTACACACGACCGAGTTTCTCGGCAAGAACCAGCAAGAAACTTGCTGGCAGAGATGTCTTGCCGAGAAATTCGTTCGTGTGTATGGTTTCTCGTCAAGAAAACCGACAAGTAATCTCGACGAGAAAATAGAGAACCTGCTCTCTATTTTCTCGTCGAGATTCTCGTCAGCCTGTTTCTCGACGAGAAAAGTGAGTGTGTGTACACTTACCTGTCCTCCGGGAAGCCCGCGCATGTTCGAAATGAATTTGACGCATGCGCGGTAGCTTCCTAGGCATAGGTAGGGTATACCAAGATGGCGGCGACGGCATCGAATGTGACGAGCGCATGCTCGTCGTAGTTGATGACGTCACTCACCGCGTACGCTCCATTCAAAGAACCGCGGGTTCTTTGAATCGAGCGTCTGTACACTCGGCCGGGACAAGTTTCTTGTCCAAGGATCTCGTCGAAAAAAACGACGTGTTTTTTTCGACGAGAAACTCGGCCGTGTGTACGAGGCTTGATACAGGAATTGTGTCACTGGTCAGATCACCAGGTGAAAACAGAGGGAAAAAAGCCAAAAAAAAAATTGCAGCCACCAGATCTGGTAATTGGTAAGCTGCATTACATTGGTTTTGGGTTTAATACTGCTTTGAAATAGACCCCAACAGCAAAGCTCTTTATCTTAATTTGAAATTTGTTATTCTACTAAAAATATGGTTTCAATTTTTTTTAATAACAAATTTAGCTGGGGATCATTGGTTGCCCTGTGTGTGTATATGCATGTGAGGAAATATGTGTACTGGTTGTGTTCTGTTGTGCCTGCTTGGACCACTTGATGGATTCCCCTTCTAGGTAGACCACACGTACAACTTATGCCGCGTACACACGATCGGAAATTCCGACAACAAATGTTCGATGTGAGCTTTTTGTCGGAAATTCCGACCGTGTGTAGGCTCCATCGGTCATTTGCTGTCGGAATTTCCGACAACAAAAAGTTCTTGTCGGAAATTCTGATCGTCTGTATGCAATTCCGACGCACAAAAAAAACACGCATGCTCAGAATCAAGCAGAAGAGCTGAACTGCCTATTGAACTTCATTGATCTCAGCTCGTCGTACGTCTTGTACGTCACCGCGTTGTTGGAGCTCTGCCACTTCCATGGATTTCTCTGTACTGACATCTGTGAGATAAGTTTGAAAAACCTGGCAGGTACATGACTTTAGGGTACTTAGCAGTAAGTTTACCAAGTCTAAAGTTACATGGTGCCTTGTGCAAAAGTTTAGTGTAGCATCTTCTTTGCTAACACCATGCATTTCCGAACAACACAAAGGAGCCGAAAATAAGTATATTACTTTTACACCTAAAGTAGGAATGGGAAAACATACTGTAACGGCTTTTATTAGACCATTCAGTATTGTGTGGTGCCCAGACTTTTGACATGACTTTATGTTACATCACTCCAGGGATGCCCTTACATTACATATGTAGCAGTACCCTCGTGAGGGCTGCTGAGTATTGTAGTCCACCTGTCACCCTGCCCAGCCAAGCACATGATTTCCAGTCACTCTTAAGCCTCGTACACACGGTCGGACTTCAAACAAACTTTTCCGTGGATTTTTGTCCGAAGGGAGTTGGCCGGGCACACCCATAGCATACACACGCTCTGACTTTTCTGCAAACTTTCCCAAAACTTTCTCAACATCATGTGGTTTTTCTGCTCTTTTCTGCTCTTTACCACCACCCTTTGTCAACTTCTGCTATTGTTGGTTGATTTTAACATTGGTTCTGGGCATGCGTATTTGTACCTTGGAGAAAAGTCCGATGGATTTCTGTACACACAATAAGACTTTGGACCATCGGACTTTTGTTGCCGAAAAGTTTGTCCGTTTGCAGAGCGAACTTTTATTTGATGAAAACCGAAAAAGTTTGTCCGATGGAGCGTAAACACGGTCGGATTTTTTGAAAAACGTGCTCATCTTGAAGTTTGTTGGCAAAAAGTCAGACCGTGCGTACGGGCCTTAAGACAGAAAACAGTCCATGCACTTTGTTTTGTATTTTTTTGAGGGGAATTAACTTGAATAGGTTAAGGGTATATGGGATGCCCAGTTTATTGAAGAAAATATACATGGGGCAAACTATATAAACTCTCTGTACAGTATATGCACTCCATTCTTCACTCCAGCACAACACTTGCTTCCAGACTATTCCTCCTTAATACCTCCAGCACTTTACTTGCTTATACTTCCAGGACCAGCTATTATTATTATTCAGGTACTTATATAGCGCCATCAATTTACGCAGCACTTTACATATACATTGTACATTCACATTGGTCCCTACCCTCAAGGAGCTTACAATCTAAGGTTCCTAACTCACATTCATATACTAGGGTCAATTTAGACAGAAGCCAATTAACCTACCAGCATGTCTTTGGAGTGTGGGAGGAAACCGGAGTACCCGGAGGTAACCCACGCAGGCACAAGGAGAACATGCAAACTCTAGGCAGGTAGTGTCGTGGTTGGGATTCGAACCAGTGACCCTTTTTACTGCTAGGCGAGAGTGCTACCCACTACACCACTGTGCCGCCAGCTAGCACTGATTTGTA
Organism: Rana muscosa; assembly: GCA_029206835.1. Classification (NCBI taxonomy): domain Eukaryota; kingdom Metazoa; phylum Chordata; class Amphibia; order Anura; family Ranidae; genus Rana; species Rana muscosa. The sequence continues at coordinate 568,795,071 of CM055118.1, forward strand.
GGCCGGAACTGACTCAACCAGGTCTAAGGTAGATGCCCTTTTCAGGCAGGGACCGTGGGCCCCTTTTTGTGTAGCAAAAAAAATAAGGGAGTTTTTTTGTGCTAGCTGTCCACGTGGTTACTGAGCCCAGTACCACATCTTCAGGCCCTGCCAGCCCTCATGGCTGCAGCTGCCTCTCTCCACTGCCCAAGTGCCCATGTTTCCACAGTTCTCTCACCTGGTTCTGCACCAATCCCAGACTGCAATCTCCCTGTCCTTTCAGGCGTGCCTCCCCAGTCCTCTCTTCTGGTTCTACACCCATCTCAGACTGCTCTCTATTAGTCCTCTTAGGCATGTCTCCCCAGTTCTCTCCACTGTGCTTCACTCCTGGCTATGACCTGTTGTTCCTCCTTGGAGACTTGCCTGGCAGTGCTCTCTCCTGCTGTCCTGTCCTTGCTCCTCTTGGCCAGGACACCTCTGTGTGTTGTAGGAGGGTCCCGTCCACACCCAAACCCAGTCCCGAGGTTACCCCCCAGACTGGGGAGCTCCTTCCAAGGCCACCGACAGCCTAACACTCCATCTCCAACCTCCACCCAAACAACTCCTCCCCAGCTGGGCTGACCCTGGGTTTTTAAGGAGGCCTGCCCCCTGCCAATCCAGATTGGGGATTGGTCAGGGCTCCTCAGAATACCCCAGACAACTCCACCTCCCCTCTCCACCTCTCTTTCCAGAAAACAACAGAATGTTCTGGAAAGAAGTAGGAGGCCCTGGTGATGCTGCTCGTGAGTCACCCAGCACTACCCTAAGCCACTCCTAGCCCAGATCAAAACAAACAGGCCTGGCTGCCAGCCAGGCCTGCCTAAATTTACCTACTCTGACAAAAAACCTATATACATACTCTAACAACCTAGAGGGTGCTACACATAAATTAATTGAAATGCTTCCTTTTATATCATTCATAAGAAATAATTGCTATAATAAACCAACTAACCTCCCTCCCGCCTCTTCACCTGCCACACAGACAGCCCAGCAGGCAAAGAGTAGATAGGTGATCAGAGCCTGATGGGGATTCAAAGTTCTCTCCTTGTGATTGACATCAGGCAATGGACAAATGTCTTAGCCAGTAGAAAGTCTGCTATTGGTTATGGGAACCGCCCACTGCCTGCTCTCAATCCCATAGAGAAAGCAGAGATGATGTGTAACTTTCTTCCTCATTTCCAGTGGCAACTCTCTCAAGGGTGATCCTCCCTCTGAAACGTTGCCACCCGCCTGCTCATGCTTCAGTTTTGTGTCTCAGATAGCCATGCTTTCTAATGGCGTTTCCTTTTCCTTTCACCTTTAACATATCCACATGACATAATTCCCGTAACAACCTTGCTAATTCTTTGTCCCTCCAACTCCTCCACTTTGCCAACCTGAGCCAATCACACTTCTCAGGAGCCTGACAGAGCAATCCTAAACCACTCATGGGAAGAGTAGTGCATTATCAGAGTTATGGAAATATTACGTAGTTTGAGCAAACATCTCAACTGTTGGACTTGGTGTTTTCTTTGGCCATAAGTTACTCTCTGGGGAATTGGACGGGTGTCAGGCGGAGGACAGGAGTTTGCCATTCTAGAATATGTACACACATACAGTTCATCCCAGTACAAGCAAACTCAAAGATCACTTGATGCACTACTGCTTAGCCCTGCCCATAGAAGAAGCTGGAGAGGAGTCATGTATCCTAAAGAAAAAAAACTAAATAAAAGGTATTTACCCTACTGGAAATAGTGAAATTTAGGGATTGATTACTTTTTTTGTTGTTCTTCCCAAACTATATGCTGATAGTGTAGTTGGGTTTAATGACACTTTAATTATTTTTTACTTTACTTTTTTATCATAGTGAGGTTTAAACCATGTAATAAACAAACAATGTTATCTGCGTTTCTGCTCCCAAAGTTTTTATAATATTGATAGAAGCCCGTTTCCCCATTTAGGTCTGTTCAGCCATTGCCAGCATTTATAAAACTGTCCTCTACTGTGCCTGTCCATGTGTTCTGTTTTATTCACACACTTGTAAGCCACCGACACTTTCCAGATCACTCCTTCCATTCTCTTCTCATCTTCCAATGACTATTTAAGGCAAGCATTATCAAGAAAGTTTAAACAAAACGCAGGACCTCTCCTCCTTTAAAACTTAAAAATAACTAGCCAGCCACGAACAAGAGTAAACAGATATAAATCAGACAATGAAGACACTGAAACCAATGTCTGGAAACAGACCTGTACTCCTAGCCTGTAACACCTACTGCAGCTAACCATTATGCGTACATAAAAAAAAAGTGATGATGTGGTCAATAGTATCCATTATGTATGCCTAAACCTTGTTTAATAATAACTTGGTATTAACTAGTATTCATAGGGGAACAACCAAGAATTTTTTGCTATTACAGTTATATTTTTACTATTACAAACACATGGGCTTATTTAGTAATGCAGTTCTACTGTAAAATAATCTACCAACTGCACAGGTTTATGGAAACCAATAGACTTGTGCACAACGGAAAAATTTGTTTAGTTTCGGTTCGTTTCTTTTCGGTCCTGTTGATTCGTAATCGTTCGTAATTTTGCTAGACGGGATTTTTCGTGTTCGGACTAATTCGTATTTTCGCAAGCGACATTTTTCGTTGAATCAGAATGATTCGTATTAATGTAAGCCTTATTTTTAGTTGATTTATAATTCGTACTTTCGGTAGAGTACATTGTTTTTCGTTGATTCTGGACACAACTCCTACTTTCGTAACTTTTTTTGGGTTCGTTGATTCGTAATTTTCCGTGTGTCTCTCACAACGACGCTGCCTATTATGCCTAATGTGCTTCGAATGGATTTGTACTTTTCTAAATACATAGCAGTTATTTGTAACGATTCAAAATCTCGTATTTTATTTTCGTTTTTTACATGCGGCTATAGCCTCCGCCCCTGTACACCATTTTGAGAGGGAGTTCAGCACGGTGAGGGAGAAGCAGAGAGCAGAGCAGAGTGTTATTGTGCTTCGAATGGATTCGAAATCTCGTATTTTACTTTCGTTTTTTACATGCAGCTATAGCCTCCGCCCCTGTACACCATTTTGAAAGGGAGTTCAGCATGGTGAGGGAGAAGCAGAGAGCACAGCAGAGTGTTATTGTGCTTCGAATGGATTCGTACATTCGTAACTTTTTTCATAACAAATTATGCCAAAGACATTCGGGCATTCGCTATTTGCAATATAATTTATTTTTCGGATTCGGTTTTATTCGTAATTGATTTGTTCGGAAATTCGAATGCTTCCAAATGTCCGAAAGTTGCTAAATTCGGACGAATTTCGATTCATTGCGAAACGAATTGCACAAGCCTAGAAACCAATCCGATTTCAGTTTTCTGTAGCAATGCCAATGAAAGATTAATTCTGATGGGTGATTGCTATGATTAACTGCACATACAGGTGCATCTGAAAAAATTTGAATATCATCCAAAAATGTATTTATTTCAGTAATTCAATTCAAAAAGTGAAACTCATATATTATATAAATTCATTACACACAGAGTGATATATTTCAAGCATTTCTTTCTTTTAATTTGGATGATTATGGCTTACAGCTAGTGTAAACCCCAAATTCAGTATCTCAGATAATTAGAATATTACATAAGACCAATAAAAAATAAAATAAAAATTAATACAGAAATGTTGGCTTACTGAAAAGTATGTCCATGTACAGTATAGTATGCACTCAATACATGGTCGGGGCTCCTTTTACATGAATTACTAGACATGTGCATTCGTTTTCGTCCGAATGCATTTTTGTCCGAATTTCAGCTATTTTCGTTATCGTTTTAACAAACGAAAACGAAAGCACAGAATCCGAAAACCGAAAGATCCGACATAAACAAATGCTTTATTTTCGTTTTCGTTGCTACAACAGTTCGATATAGATAGGAGATTCGACGTGACGCTGACAATAACAATCTGTGTCTATCGAACCTGGGGTCGAATGTGCCTAACCTTAACTCTATTAGTCCAAGATTATTCTACATAGGAGAGAAAAGATTCAACATTATAGAGAGAAAAGATTCGACATAGGAGAGAAAGATTCGACATAGGAGAGAAAAGATTCGACATAGGAGAGAAAAGATTTGTTATTATAGAGAGAAAAGATTCGACATAGAGAGAAAAGATCGCTGCTGGAATTGGGTGGGGGAAGTAAAATAAAAATAAAGTTGATGATGAATGTTATTGGCTGATTGTAACCAAAGAGGAGGAGCAGTAAAATAGCTAGAATGACGAAGATTCGACAAAGCATCGAAAGTTAGAAGATTCGACGGTGCAGCAAAACTGTACGACGCTGCAATCGTACATTTCCGGTCAAATGCATCCGCCCATAGGCTATAGAAGAATTCTAATGTTGGTTGACTAGTAATATTAATGAATAAATATAATTATTACTAGTCATACAACATTAGAATTCTTCTATAGCTTGTGGGCGGAACATTCGACCGGAAATGTATGATTGCAGCGTCGTACAGTTTCACTGCTCCGTCGAATCTTCTTTGAACATTCGACAGACACCATAAGCCTTCAATGACAGATTCGACCTTAATTAATTCAGATTTTCGGACGAATGCAATTTCTAACGAAAAACGAAATAAATGAAAACGAATTTCGGGAGTAACTAAATAAATTTATTTTTCAGACAAAAACGAAATCCTGAAACGAAATATTTCAGTGTGCACATGTCTATGAATTACCGCATGAAATATGCGTGGCATGAAGGCGATCAGCCTGTGGCACTTCTGAGGTGTTATGGAACCCCTGGTTGCTTTGATAGCGGCCTTCAACTTGTCTGCATAGTTTGATGTCTCTCATCTTCCTCTTGACAATAGCCCACAGATTTTCTATGGGGTTTTGGTCAGGCGAGTTTGCTGGCCAATCAAGCACAGTGATACCTTGATCATTAAACCAGGTATTGGTACTTTTGGCAGTGTGGGCAGGTGCCAAGTTCTGCTGGAAAATTTAATCAGTATCTCCATAAAGCTGGTCAGCAGATAGAAGCATGAAGTGCTTTAAAATTTCTTGGTAGAGGGCTGCGCTGACTTTGGACTTGATAAAACACAGTGGACCAACACCAGCATATGACATGGCTCGCCAAATTATCACTGACTGTGGAAACTTCACACTGGACCTCATGTAACTTGGATTATGTGCCTCTCCACTCTTCCTTCAGACTCTGGGACCTTGATTTCCAAATGAAATGCAGAATTTACTGTAGCGGGGGTCCTAAATTGAGGTTATGTTATGCCAAATTTAGGGGTGACTTGAGTGATAGTTGGCTCAAGTCTTTCAATTACTGGACTGCCTTGCTGCTGCTTCACCTGGCTTGCAGTTCCCCTAAGTAGTGTGGGTGGCGCTCTCACTTATACTCGGGGTTGAACCACAGGTGTTGGAGTGGCGATTTGGTGTCCTCTCTCGGCAGCCCTGGGTGGGCGGGGTCGGCCTGCTGTGCATTCTGGGAGAGGATACAAAAGGGGCGGACTCCATTGTTCAGGGAGAGTGATCCGGGGACCTGTACCCGAGGGAACCTGCGGGTTCGGGAGTCGAGTGTGTGGCTTTCCAGGCCATGGGGCCACGTACGCCTCAGTCCCAGGCACCTTTAGTCCTGGGACTGCAACTTCAGCCCTGGGCCCAGCACCTTTAGCTGGAGCCCGCTTCGGAAGGAAGAATCTCAGGGTGTTGCCTTGCAAGGAGACCCGTTTCTGGATGAGGAGGCTGGGGGAGGACCGTTCCGAAGGACTGGTGAGCCATCACAGTGAAGGAAGGGGCCCAGTAACTCTCCAGAGGGATGTCATCCATCCGGAACCCAGGGGCTTAACAATCTTGACCATCAGGAGGTTTGGGACACTATAGATCCTGTGGCAGAGGATCTCCTAGACGCATCTATTATGGATCTAGATTGACTGTTCAAGCTGCACACCGGCTGCTAGCACCATAGGTGGCTATCCGGGTGAGCTATACCCACTCAGGACCGAGTGACGACAAAGCCAGAAGTGCCTGAATGCTGTCTATCCTTCTAACACCTTTCTCTCTTTGTGCAAAGAAAATAAAGCTCTACGTTGGAGTGATATACTTGTGTGGACCTTGGAGTTACTTGGGGTATAAAGACTCTGTCCTTGCACACCTAGGACAGAAACCAACTTTGAGGAGAACTTCGCTGCAAGACCCGTAGGTGAAACAAGTGTACTTAACCTCTGCAAACCAGAGGGTACGGACATGGTGGCACCTTGCGCCTTTTCCTCTCATGAGTGAGCCAAAGAGATGGGAGGAAAAGGGTGAGGTCGCTAGATTACTTTTATCCAAAGAGGACTTTGGACCACTGAGCAACAGCCCAGTTTTTTTTCTTGGTCCAAGAAAGACACTTCTGACGTTGTCTTTGGTTCAGGAGTGGCTTGACACAAGGAATGTGAAAGTTGTAGCCCATGTCCTGAGTCTACAATTTTGAACTTTTTTCACAATATTCAAATTTTCGGAGATACTGGGTTTTCACTAGCTGTAAGCCATAATCATCAAAATTAAAACAAAGAAATGATTGAATTATATCACTCTGTGTATAATGAATCTATATAATATGAGTTTCACTTTTTGAATTGAATTACTGAAATAAATAAACTTTTTTGCTGATATTCTATTTTTTTTAGATGCATCTGTAGATTGCTCTTCATCTTTCTGAAAAAGGCCTATGGGAATCAAGCATGAAAATGTGCAACTGTATGTAGCGCCCTGCTCCTGTTGACCAGGCGCTATTATCTAAATTTAGTGGGATGTCTGAACTGTAGTTAGTTCAGATTCTATCTATGTTTTGTCTAAATTGGCCTATGTTCCAGCCTTGGCTGAGTTGGGTGTATTTCCCGCGGTTACTAGCAGGTTTTGCTACCACCTTTGGTTCGTGTTGGAAGGTACAACAAGCCGAGGCGTATTGGGTGCTTTTTCCCAGAGGCAACCAAGCAGGAGGTTGATACCGCTGGGCATGCTGGGAGAGGGTACTTAAGGGGTGAATGCCATTTTTGGAGAAGCTCTCACCTCGTGGCCACCCTGGCCAGAGATATGTGACAACTCCTCTTCTGCCTCGGGCCTGCTGGCCCGAGGTTTCGTTACTGGAGGTAGGCCAAGAAGCTATCTGGGGCCTACTGGTTCGAGGGTGATCCTGTGCTGTTGGTCCTGCGGGAAGAAGCCGAGCAGTTGAAGGAACCAGGGGAGGACTCGTCTTGGAGAATATGCAGCAGAAGGCTGGTATCTCAAGAGGAGCCTGGGGCCTCAATTGGAGGATGCATCCAAACCAATCTGCCTCACAGTATTGCCGGGTCGGCTTAAAGGACTTTATCATACTGTGCAGTCGTGCTTGAACTTTGAAATTCTAAATTACCAAGTCTGTGGCAGAGACTTTTCATTTTTGTCCGTGCATCATCCCGGCTGCTAGGCCGGTGAGAGGGGCCTATTCAGGTGAGCAAGATCCAATGACAGCGAGTGTACCTGTCTCCAGGATCTTAAGTTTTCCTCCGTGATCTGCATCAGGTACCTGAACTACCCCTTATCCTCCATCCCTCATTCTGCCAACGTTGTGGTAAATAAAAAGCATTGGAAAAGACTAGACATGTGCACAATATTTTGTTTCGGAATTTCGTTTTCGTCCGAAAATATAATGTTTTTAGTTACTCCCGAAATTCGTTTTTATTTATTTTGTTTTTCATTAGAAATTGCATTAGTCCGAAAATCTGAATTAATTAAGGTCGAATCTGTCATTGAAGGCTTATGGTGTCTGTCGAATGTTCAAAGAAGATTCGACAGAGCAACGAAACTGTACGACGCTGCAATCATACATTTCCGGTCGAATGTTCCGCCCACAAGCTATAGAAGAATTCTAATGTTTTATGACTAGTAATAATTATATTTATTCATTATTATTACTAGTCAACCAACATTAGAATTTTTCTATAGCCTATGGGCAGAGCATTTGACCGGAAATGTACGATTGCAGCGTCATACAGTTTCGTTGCTCTGTCGAATCTTCTTTGAACATTCGACAGACACCATAAGCCTTCAATGACAGATTTGACGTTTGTATGTTTTTCGATGCTTTGTCAAATCTTCGTCGTTCATGTTGAATTGTCAAGTTAGTTCTAGCTATTTTACTGCTCCTCCTCTTTGGTTACAATCAGCCAATAACATTCAACATCATCATTATTTTTTATTTTACTTCCCCCACCCAATTCCAGCAGCGAATCTTTTCTCTCTATAATGTCGAATATTTTGTCTCTATAATGTCGAATCTTTTCTCTCTATAATGTTGAATCTTTTCTCTCTATAATGTCGAATCTTTTCTCTCTATGTCGAATCTTTTCTCTCTATGTAGAATAATCTTGGACTAATAGAGTTAAGGTTAGGCACATTCGACCACAGGTTCGATGGACACAGTGTCATGTCGAATCTCCTATCTATATCGAACTGTTGTTGCAACGAAAACGAAAATAAAGCATTTGTTTATGTCGGATCTTTCGGTTTTCGGATTCTGCACTTTTGTTTATTAAAAGCATAACGAAAATACCTGAAATTCGGACGAAAATGCATCCGGACGAAAACTAATGCACATGTCTAGAAAAGACTCAGTGACTGACAACCATGTTTTATGCAACTTTAACCCTAGACTTTGAGCCAACACGGAGAACAGTGGGGTAACGGCAGACCAAAACTAACCAGCAGCTCCTACGGGGGTAGTGCTACATGTATTTCTGGTGTTCTGTGTTGTAAGTGTAGCGGGGTCCCCTTTAAGACTCCCGGGACTACCTTGCCCAGAATCCCTTTCGGCAATGTTTCCACCCCAGAGACTCATGGGAGGGGTTATAAAAGGAGGAGGCGAGGCTGGGCTCGGCCTCTTTGGGACACGAGACTTCAGTGACTGGTCCTCCTGTGCGGATGTGCCGGAGTGCAAGGCCTGAAGCCTGAGGCCTTGCGCAGCACCAAATAGCCTTCCACCCCACTGCGAGCCTGGGTGGCATCTGACTTCGCTTATCTACAGCCTTGGTTGGATCGGGGACCCGATCGCTAGAGACACTGTGCGTGAGGACACAGTCGGTGGAAGTTACCGGACTGGGATCGCGTCCGGAGGGGTGAGCGAGCGTATGCTCAGACCATATACTGTTGTTGCTGATGTGCCTATAGATTGCCGTGGCCCACAAGTTTATATCTGATACTCTCACTGGAGATTCATATCAGAGTTGAACTCAGAGGTTCTTCAGTAAAGTGTTTATTCCATTACAATCTTCCCACTGGATTACAAATGTTATTCCGTTATGTGCACCACCTTTAAAGACTTGCCGGTGAAGAAACCATCATCCCTTATAGACTGAGTTTTAGGTATCTGAGCCAGGCCTGGCCAGCTAGTTAGTTCATTTAGTTACTGCGCCACAGGGCGCCTAGTTAACGGTCGCCCACGCGGCGCACCTTTACTGTTCATTTAATGCATAGTGTGTTTATTGCTGCAGGGCTCAGCAATCAATTTCATGTGAACTGTTACCACTGTTAACCTTTTTTACCACAAAATCTAAAGTAAATTAGATACCCCTTTCATTATTGCCTTGGTGTCTGAGTTAATCATACAGTATAAGAATTATATTGCTGCCATAACTAACTGTGCCAGTAGGGGGTCGAGTACATTGCCGGGGGTTGGCGGAGCTGTCTTCAGGGCCCAAACTAAATCTGCGGCCCTCTTAGCTGAAGGTATCGCTACATAAGCAAACATTAAAAAATGAAAAAAAGAAGAGGGGGCATGATGGACCAGTTAGTCTTTTTCTGTTACTATTCTTGTATGTTATTATAGTTTATATCTAGTACATACATTTCAATATATCTTAAATATGCAATGGAAAGCCATACATACAGCATTTTATTAATGTATTTTTACTGTGTACTTGTCAAATGTCAGCTTTTTCATAGCACGTTGTAAAATACTGTGTCAGCAGGAATTTTGACTGATCTGCTTGTTTTGGTATGTAAGAGTCAGACTGTTGCCAAATGCCCATTTACTCACCATGCTCAGATGTAGGCTTTTAACTCCTTTTCCCACAGTTCCTACACATGGCTCGGGGAAAATAAATTTCTTGGCTTCCCTTCCCCAGAAACTCAGAAAGGCCACACCTAATGAAGCAATGGTAGCTGGGCAGGTAGTCTGCAGCTAGGTGAGAGGCCCTTCACTGTAAAAAACAGTATGAGGGCAACCAAACAGGAGCCTAACAGCATGCAGCTTCTCAAGAAGACCAAACCAATGTGAGGAGTCGGTTCCAGTGGGTTGGCCCCTTTGCATCTGCAGGCTTAGGATCCCTCCAGCTGTTCCCCTGTGTTAAATCCACGGTGGTGCTAAAAACGAAAACAAAAAAAAAACGTTAAGTGAACAGAAAAATGTAAATGCGAACACACACTTAAAAGAGTACCCAAAAGGGGAAGCTTCGCTTGTTTGTTTTTTTAACAAGAAAAAAATATTTTATTTAGATCTTTACAGCACAAGCGATGCAGACACACAATCATTTACATGAAGGACAATACACATAGTGACTTAGTAAACAGCAACAATGTTAACCACAGGATGGGTGAGAACAAAGTCCAAAGATCGTTCTAACGTTGGCTCAGGAGGTAGACATTTCAGCATAATAACCCAGAAGGACCCAAATGGGGGGGGTCGAGAAGGAGAGGGGGGGTCGAGAAGGAGAGGGGAGGGGAGGGGAGAGGGGGGAGGGGAAGGAAGGGGGAGGGGAAGGAAGGGGGAGGAAGGGGGAGGAAGGAGGAGGTAGGGGGCGGGAGGGGGGAGAGAGGGGAGAGAAAAGAACCTCGTGCAAGTGGATAAATTACATATCATAACAGGTCATCTACTCATAGGAAAACCAACCTATTGATTCATGGCTGTGGTGCATCTCCAGCTACCACATCCTGCGCGTTCTCCAGGGGCTCCTCCCCCCAGGCATCTATCCATCCCGACCATATTTTATCAAATTTGCCGGGGCAATTCCGATTAAGGTATGTAAGTTTGTAGAGTGGTAACACTGAGTTCACAACCGTACGCCACATAGAAACTGTAGGTGGCGCTGCGTCTTTCCAATGGAGGAATAATATCTTGCGTGCATAGAATGTGGCATAGCTTAGGAACAGCCTAGTATACTTGCCCCGAACCATTGCTCCAAAGCTATTGAGCAGCAATACCCGAGAATCAGGTCCCATATCCAGGGACGTGATTCCGTTGAGGCTGTCCACAACCCCCGTCTAGTAAACTACCAGATGTGGGCAGGTCAAGACCATATGTAGGAAGGAGGTAGTCTGCAGGTCACATTGAGTCAGTCATTTTGGAGTGAAGTAGGCCCTGTGGAGGAACTTAACCTGCAAGAACCGGTCTTTGGCTGATATAATGTTCGTCACAAAGGAGGATAGGCTAGCCTCCCATTCCTCCTCTGTCAGGTAATTTATTTAGGGCTTTCTCAAGCTTTCCAGTGAGGGCTAAGGACAAAGCTCCGCTTGTTTACTTCCTCCCCTCCAGTGCCACATTTGCCACATTTCGAGGGGATGGGGCAGTTTTTGACAGGTACCCATCCCCACTTCCGGGAGACCTCGCCGTGCCGAGATTCCTCAGAATATCAGCCCCCCACCTCCTTCCTCCGCCGCCGGGCCATGCGCAGTAGTAGGAAAAGGCTTCCCTGCCGGTTTCTCTTACTATGAATGGCAGTGGCAGCACCCGAGAGCCGATTGCAAAATCAGCTGGGGTGCCGAAATCGTGGGATCCCTGGACAGGTAAGTGTCCTAATATTTGTAGCTGCTGACTTTAAATTTTTTGGTGGGGGGGCGGAACTCCACTTTAAGGGTGTGCTTTGTCCACCCCCGGAAGGGGTAGGACCTTCCCCTGATCCCTGGGGTGCAAGACGACATGGTCATCCTAGCCAGAAGGTCTGGTGGACCCCTGTCCTTATGGCCAGCCAAAGCCGACCACTGAGTTCTAGGTCAAGGGGCTCTCCCCCAGGGTCAGCGGAAGAAGGAGCCCGAGGGCCACACATCTTCCCTGTAGATGTCAGGGCAAGCCCGAGAAATCACACCCTTCATTATAATGAGAAATAAAATGTGCATTGGCCGGGCTCTAACAAAATTTGCCCCGGCCAAAAGGCCCAGCCCTAAAAGGTGCAGTGGAAAAAAAAGTATTTGGTGCTGTGACCATGTGCCGTTTCACACTGTGGGGTCCCACACCCAAGTGTTACTAAGAGCACCCCTAGAGCCACTCCCAGGGGGCACAGACACCACACACTCTCTGCCTTCCCAGCCCATTGCCAGACAAATTACATCCATTCAAACCAGGAGGAATTGGGCCCATCTGGTTTTCCCGGTGGAATTACTCCAGTGCCTCATCTGCCTGTGGGTGCCTCAGTTTCTGTTCCAGCTGGTACTAACCTTCAGAGTCCCCCTCATACCAGCAGGGATACTATACCAGCAGCCATTCCAGCTGCCAGAGTTCCAGAATGACAGCATAGCACCCCTACTGGTCACTAATAAGAACTGATACTACGCTTTATCTTAGCCAAAAGGCAGAGAAGTGATGCTGTTTAACCACTTAAGGACCGCCGCCTGTACATTTACGTCGGTAGAGCGGCACGGACAGGCATAAGCACGTACCTGTACGTCCCCTTTAAGATGCCGCCGTGTGGTCGCACGCTTTCTCCGTGAGCCCGACCGTGGGTGCCGCGGACTCGATCGCCGCGGGGATACCCGTGATCGTCTCACGGAGAGATAGAGTGAGAGATGCTTGTGTAAACGAGCATCTCCCCGCTCTGCCTAGTGACAATGACACTGATCTCCGCTCCCTGTAGTCGGAGCGGAGATCAGTGTCATGTCACACACAGCCCATCCCCCCTACAGTAAGAAGCACTCGCTAGGAAACACTTAACCCCTACAGCGCCACCTACTGGTTAACCCCTTCACTGCCAGTGTCATTTTCACAGTAATTAGTGCATTTTTATAGAACTGATCGCTGTAAAAATGACAATGGTCCCAAAAATGTGTCAAAAGTGTCCGATGTGTCCGCCATAATGTCGCATTCATGATAAAAATCGCTGATCGCTGCCATAACTAGTAAAAAAAAATATTAATAAAAATGCCATAAAACAGTCCCCTATTTTGTAGAAGCTATAACTTTTGCGCAAACCAATCAATAAACGCTTATTGCCATTTTTTGCGGGACTACACTATCTCCGTTTTTTTCTTGTCACTCTGAGACTACCAGGAGATGCATCCAGTGATTCCAGTGGTCCCAGTCTGTGTGAGAGGTGGAGGACGAGTGGATGACTCAGGATTGCAGTGACCGTTTAATTCATCTATTTGGTGAGTAGGAACCCCTAAGGGGTGGGGGACACAAGGGAGAAGTATTGCGGATACAGTGAAAACTGTTGCCAATAGAGATTCCACTAGACTCTATAAACACCTCCTTGTTGGCTTGGACATCATCACACCTGCCACCTATTTGAATTTACAGTGTTGTGTTCTCTTATGGACTTCCATAGGATAGAGTGGTCAAGTTCACCTAGTGACTATTAAGCGCTGCTTTAGTAACAGACAAATTTATTTGTTATAGTTTTACTAACTGTATATTCTATTTCATACAATATGTTCATGCTACTACAATATTCTACTATAGTAAAATATACAACAGCAGCATAACATCAATTTGGATTTATCAGGAACTCTATTGTTCCAACACCAACTAGGTCACAAAGTTTATACTTTAGACCCAAATACTCCAAATACTCCATTGATACATTCCTTCATATAGAATATGACCTGATATAAGGCTGTGAACTGCATATTTTGTGGTTTAGCTATAGATCACTGGACCCCAGAGCACAATCATTATGGTGTGCTGTGGTCTCTAACCTTTTTCTTCAAAGAAATCACAGATTGGGCCATTCAAAAACAGTGATAACAACTGCACTATCCTAATCATTTTCTGCCAGCTCTCCTGAAATAGGGAATAATCCTCTTATTTATTTTTGGGATATGTGATGGAATGAGATATGTAAATATGTCCTGTTTTAAGAAGGTATTACTGTGCGACACACTAATAAGAGTGAGAGATTTTTCATTCATTTTACCCAAACATATTTGCCCCTGTGCTGCTGAGCCACATAGGCGTTCCATAGTTGTCCATTACTATACTAACACCCCTGGGCTTTTGATACTTGCTGATAATCAATGCATCAATTTCCTATGCTTGCTTTCCTTCTTTGTTGTTCATCTTTCATTGTTCTTCCCTTTCCTATTTAAAAACAAGTTCAGTTTCCCAGTGCTTTTCATTCCTCGCATCTTCTCACCTAATGTAAGTCAATGTCTCTGTCTCACATGCCTCTTTCTTTCATCTTGAACTCTCCCAATCAATACAGTAACCTCTTCTAGAACCATGCTTCATTTCCCCACTGCTTCAGCTCCACCTCACTAAATCCTTCTCATTACATGCTTGAGTGGGCAAGCGACCTGCAAACACTGGCTGGCCTGGCAGCAGAAAACACAGATATTTTTCATCTATCATCTCCATAGACCATAGACAAATATTACTTTGTATTGAGGATTAACAAATTATACTCAGTGCAGTTTAATTCCCTACCAATTATACATCTAAAACCTAGTATAAGTAGTCAGTATGTCTACAGTCTATTTAGAAACCAATGCTGAACCAGAAGCAATCCATACAGAAATGGGCTTTATACATGTCAATATATAGATTTTTTAAAGTGTACTTCAAGTTTTCAATATGTGAAACAAACATAATATTAAAGTTACTAAAATAAAAAAATAAAATTCCTTTACTGCCTTCCTACTTTAGCAAAGTCAAGGCATATACATGCAAGATATTGTCAGGTAAACTTTATAAAGATCAAAATTTAGCATTATTATATCCTATAATATGATCCTATAAAATCCTGTGAATAATTACTGTTTATGCACATGATCTTATTTTTATTAGAGTTTTGTGTAAAATTGCTGATCTGTACATACCCTGAAGAAGCCAATTTTGGCGAAACATGTTGGGATGCAAAACCATGTCTTTACCACCTCTATATGGACACCAGTGACCATTGTGATATGTATAGATATAGATATATTTTATATATTAGTGTGTTTTTTTCTGATTGTGAGCGCCGCTAAAATCCCAAAACACCCTGCTGTTTCAATTTATACTCAATAGGGATGAGGTGACGGATACTATACTGTCACCCAATCGTTATTCAAGCCAATATATCCTATAATTGTATACAAAAATATATCCAATAAAGTATAAGAAAAAGTATAATACTTGTAGTAAAGGTGTATGATGGAAAGTTAAAGGGGTTGTAAAGGTTAGTTTTTTATTTTCTAAATAGGTTCCTTTAAGCTAGTGCATTGTTGGTTCACTTACCTTTTCCTTCGATTTACCTTCTAAATGTTTTTTTCTTTGTCTGAATTTCTCACTTCCTGTTCCTCCTCAGTAAGTTTGCCCCCCCCCCATCATCTGAGCCGTTCTGGCTGGGGGTTAGTCAGCGTGCTTGCCCCCTCCCTTGGAACTACTTCCCTGCGGGGAGACGCTGTGAACGTTCACAGCGTCTCCCCGCAGGGATGTAGTCCCAAGGGAGGGGGCGAGCATGCTGACTAACCCACAGCCAGAACAGCTCGGATGATGGGGGCAAGCTTACAGGAAGTGAGAATTTCAGACAAAGAAAAAAAACATTTAGAAGGGAAATTGAAGGAAAAGGTAAGTGAACCAACAATGCACTAGCTTAAAGGAACCTATTTAGAAAATAAAAAATTAACCTTTACAACCCCTTTAAGCCTTCTGAGGTGGAGACACTCCTAGAAGATACTAGGAGGTACCTGCAAGATGGTTGTTCTGGCCAAAAGGAAAGTTGTTCAAAATCTCTTGTTGGTATCAAAATTATAGGAATTTGGCTGCACACCACTGCCAGTCCAACAAGATTTATTGAAGATTGTACAAGTAACCACCACCAGGACACAGACAATAGATGCAGGTTAACGCATTTCACACAGACATTTTGCTTCGTCAATACCTTGCTTTTGAGGAAACGCAATATCTGTGTGAAACGCGTCAACCTGTATCGTCTGTGTCCTGGTGGTGGTTACTTGTACAGTCTTCAATAAATATTGTTGGACCAGCGGTTGTGTGCAGCCAAATTCTTATTGTCCCTACTCTTACAGAAGCGAGCCGGGGCTAGCACCTAGACCACCAAGTCCAATTGGATATTATATTTACCTGGAGCAGCGTACTGTCCTTTTCTTTCAGTCTAGTATCAAGATTACCTTTCTTTTCAATGTTTCCGTTTTTTTAGCCCATGTATATTTGTATCAAGTCTGATCTCACAGTTCTTTTCTAGGTAAAGAAAATCATTTTTAAAAAGATCTGAAAAGTCATTGGATAGCTACAAAAATCTGAGAGACCTTTGACATTTGTCTAACAATGTAACTCTTTGCCGAATCTGCTCATGGAATATTGTAATAGATAATTATAAACAGACCCACAAGCAATAACTGTTGAATTGCATAGCTTTTAATTCTAAAAATGTGAATTTACTTGTGATGAAAATGGAAAGAAAGAACAAGATATTTCTGTACAGAATTGTATTGCACAAAACCAGGTTACTGATTGTTAAATCAACAACTTTTATTTATCTATTTTTCACAGCAAAAAAGTCATTTGAATACATTTGCACAAGATTTAAAGCAAAAAGATTTTTTTTTTCAGGAAAAACATTGTATCCAAGTCAACTATTCCAACTAAAAAGGATTTTTGAGACTTTCATTTCCACTGTGCTTGCTGTAAACTTCAGTGCTAAGTTTTAGGTTTTATATTTACTATAATTACATAATCAAAAGCAATTTTTGCCCCTTTAGAGGTGCAGTCTTTCTTGAAGCACGTCTTTAGTTTGACATTGCATGGAGTGAGCTGCCAAGAAAGAAACTTAAAACAATTGCAAGAGCAGAGGGATGAGGACGTTCATTCAGTAATGAGTAAAGACTTTCAAATGTTCCTTGACTTTTATTGTTAAACAAGTAAAGGGCAAAGGCAAATCTTTTCATTAATGTGTCTTGGATTTCATCCTTAAAATTTAACTGACTGTACATTGTACAAATATGTGTACTGCAACTTTCCACTGAAATTCTGCTTTTAGTTAGTTTAAATGGTATCCACAAACCATAGTTATGATCTTCAACAATGTCAAACATATGCCTAGCAAATATCGTTCTGAATATCTTCAATAAAACAGAACTAAAGGCATGTTTTTTTTATTCATTTTGGATAGCATAAGGCCCCTTTCACACTGGGGCTGGCAGGAGCGGTGGCGGTATAGCAGCGCGATTTGCAGCGCTGCTATACCGTCGTTCTTACCGCGGTATGCGGTCGCTAGGGGGGTGAATTTAACCCCCGCTAGCGGCCGAAAAAGGGTTAATACCGCCCGCGGCTATTGCCGCGGTTTGCGGGCGGTATTACCGTGGTGTCCCATTGATTTCAATGGGCACCCGCGGTAAAGGAGCGGTGAACACACCGCTCCTTTACCGCTGTAAAGAAGCGGCTAGCAGGACTTTTGGAGCGGTCCTGCTAGCGCACCGCTTCAGTGTGAAAGCCTTCGGGCTTTCACATTGAAGGCTACAGGGCAGGAGTTTTTCATGCGGTATAATAGCGCTATTATTAGCGCTAAACCGCATGAAAAACGCCCCAGTGTGAAAGGGGCCTTTTTTTTATTATTTTTTTGCCATATGTGTCCCAATAGAGATATTTCTCTTAGGCCCCTTTCACACGGACGGTCTGTTCAGGTCCGCCTGTCAGTTTTTTAGGCGGACCTGAACGGATGCTCCATGTCCTCCTATGGAGCCACGGATGTCAGCGGTGACATGTCCGCTGACATCCGACCCGCTCCGATCCGCAAAAGTGTGACAGAGGAAAACCCTATTTTTCCTTCCGTCTGCGGATCGGATCGGATGACAACGGACTCTACGGTCCGTCGTCATCCGATCCCCCCATAGGGGAGAGCGGCGCTCTGACAGGGCGGTCCCTGCACAGTGTGCAGGGACCGCCCAGTCATCCGCCGGCTCAGCGGGGATCAACGGAGCGATCCCCGCTGAGCAAGCGGAGCTTCACGGGGTGGATCTTCACGGATCTGCCCCGTGTGAAAGAGCCCTTACTTTCCAGTTCTATAGCCAAAACACAAAAAACAGGAAATCCTTCCAAAGTGAGGGAAAACCTGGTTGTCACCAGCATCACCAGAACTACTGCCCCCCATTGAGATGGTTTCATTATTTTCCTGTGCTAGTGATAATCTAAAATTTGGGATTTTTCTTTTTTTTTTCACGTTTACTCTTGGTGACCATAGTAAAAAGAGCAAACATAGTCTTCCTTAAGGGGACATAGACAGCAATAAACACCTGACAGGTGTTCTAAATCCTTTTAAACCCTATCCAAAACATTTAAAAAAAAATACCTTTAGTTATGCTTCAACCACTAGTTAACCGCCCACCGTCAAATGACGGCGGGCAGAAGACCCTGTTGTTCTGGGCGAAAGTCATATGACGTTGCGCCTTTAAAAGCCACTAGGGGGCGTGCGCGCCGCCGCGTCACTGGGGACCCGATGCGCGTGCCTGGCGGCCTCAATGGCTGCCGGGCACCCGCGATTGCCCAGTAACCGAGCAGGATCGTGGATCTGTGTGTGT
The DNA here is from genome assembly GCA_029206835.1 of Rana muscosa. Classification (NCBI taxonomy): domain Eukaryota; kingdom Metazoa; phylum Chordata; class Amphibia; order Anura; family Ranidae; genus Rana; species Rana muscosa. The sequence goes on from CM055118.1 coordinate 568,813,835, forward strand.
AAACACACAGATCCACGTTCTGTCAGGGAGAGGAGACCGATGGTGTGTCCCTTGTACATAGGGACAACCATCGGTCACCTCCCCCAGTCAATCCCCTCCCCCCACAGTAAGAATCACTAATAGGGAACACATTTAACCCCTTCCATGCCCCCTAGTGTTAACCCCTTCTCTTCCAGTCACATTTATACAGTAATCAATGCATTTTTATAGCACAGATCGCTGTATAAATGTGAATGGTCCCAAAAATGTGTCAAAAGTGTCCGATGTGTCCGCCGCAATATCGCAGTCATGATAAAAATCCCTAATCGCCGCCATTACTAGTAAAAAAAATAATAATAATAAAAATGCTCTAAATCTATCCCCTATTTTGTAGACGCTATAACTTTTGCGCAAACCAATCAATATACGCTTATTGCGATTTTTTTTACCAAAAATATGTAGAAGAATACATATCGGCCAAAACTGAGGAAATGTTATTTATTTTATTTTTTTTAAACGGATATTTATTATAGCAAAAAGTAAAACATATTGTGTTTTTTTTCAAACTTGTCGCTCTTCTTTTGTTTATACCGCAGAGGTGATCAAATACCACCAAAAGAAAGCTCTATTTGTTGGAAAAAAGGACGCAAAATTTGTTTGGGTACAGCGTCGCACAACCGCGCAATTGTCATTCAAAGTGTGACAGCGCTGAAAGCTGAAGAATGGCTTGGGCAGGAAGGGGGTTTAAGTGCCCAGTAGGCAAGTGGTTAAAGCGGGGTTCTGGGCATAATCATTATTTTATTTTTTTTGCAAGCTAAAATGAATCACAATAAATAGTCCCTAAAACATATTAATAGCTCCCCAATCAGTCCAGAAATCATTGCAAACACTTGCCTTATATCCTCCAGCTCATGTTGTGGCCGTATACATCATATGTGTGGGCATGTGAAGCCCAGTTCCTTTTTCTTCCTGGTTTTCAGGGAGAGGTGCATGCTGGACGATTTTTAGTAATGCCCAGAGACTCCTGGGAAATGAGCGTCATCATTTCCCAGGAGGCAATGGGGTCTTAGGACAGGAAGTTTAACCACCTAGGACTAGGAACTAGGCAGATTACAAAATCTGCCTAGTAACTGCCAGTTAGAAGTGAGTAAAAAACTATTTTTTCAAACATTTTTTTTTTTTACATTAAAGGCAAGCTGTTAATAGAAAGTTCATTTTTAGGCTGGAACTCTGCTTTAACTGCACACATAGATTAAGAAATACTTGAGTAGAGAGATGACAGTTATCATACCAAAATAATAATGGTTACATATTATTATTATTATACAGGATTTATATAGCGCCAACAGTTTACGCAGCGCTTTACATATAAAACTACCTTAATCATTTGTACAGGATACCTGTACTGAGAAAAACATTTAGGCCACCATTACTGACTTATCTCTCTGAATATGTTGTTCGCTTGGCTGTCAATTTCATACTTGCATAATCACTAGAGAAATTCTGTTGGAAAATTCAACCCCAACATAAGTTCTACAAAGAACTGTTCATGCCCTGCCCCATATGATTCTAGACAGCTAGTCCTACACAACTGGAGGAATGTCTTCTCTGTTCTTAGTGCAGACTGCAGAGACACACAATGTAAACAAAACAATGCTTACACTGGCCTCTGATAGCAGCTTTCAAAGAACAGCGAAAGAATGACAGAGGTAATAGATTACATTTACAAACATGCTTGTTGGCCTTGGATATACAAAAGGAACTAATGTATTCTAAACGTGCAGTTTAGCTTTTTATTACAAATTCTCACGTGAAAGAGAATTATTTAAAAATATTGCCAAAGTCCTAAAAAAAGATCCCAAATGAACCAAAATTAGAAGCTCAGCTGCTGGTCTTTGGAATCTTTCAGTTTAATGTTCGAAGAAATGCACAAAACCATTGACGTTCTTTTACTTTTGTAGTTGGAGTACAGCTGTAGCTATTGTAAGGCATGAATGAGGTGCTAACCCAGAACACACTAGAGCCCTGTACACACGATCGGTTTTACCAATAAAAACAGTCCGATGGACTGTTTTCATCGGACGAACCTATCGTGTGTGGGTCCCATCGGACTTTTTTCCATCGGTGAAAAGAAATAGAACATGTTTTCAATTTTTCCGATGGGAAAAAAAAAACTATAGCAAATTCCGATCGTCTGTGTGGAACTCCATCGGAGAAAAAACCCATGCATGCTCAGACTGAATTAGGAGACGGGAGCGCTCGTTCTGGTAAAACTAGCATTCGTAATGGAGATAGCACATTCGTCATGCTGTAACGGACTGAAAAGCACGGAGACTGAAAAGCGTGAATCGGCTAACATCAAACTTTTACTAACACGCGGTAACACGAAATCAGCAAAAGCAGCCCAAAGGGTGGGGCCATTGGATTTGAACTTCCCATTTATAGTGCCGTCGTATGTGTTGTGCGTCACGGCGTTTGGGACGGTCGGAATTTTGTCTGATGGTGTGTAGGCAAGACTGATGGAAGTCAGCTTCATCGGAATTCCGATGGAAAAATCCATCGGATTTGATTCCATCGGAAATCCGATCGTGTGTACAGGGCTTTAATTATTGTTTCACTTTTAATAAATATAAGATTATGAGATGTGTGAAGTTGTGAAGTGCAAAGCAAACATTCATTACGTATACAAGTGAATGTGGGAAAGTGCACATAGTATACAATGGCAATAACAAAGGGCTAAGGTTATAATAATAATCATCCATTAGAAGTGTAGCATGACAGACCTCTTAACGTTTCACTTTCTTTTTCTGCAGAAGTGGAAGTAAATTTTTTACTTGTATAATAAGGCTTACCTGTAGGTACTCAGTCAGTACCTACAGGTAAGCCTTATTATACAAGTAAAAAATTTACCTCCCAACTTTTAAAAGTCCCACCGCGGGACATTCAGATCTCCCCTCTCCCCTGCAAATGAAAGCTGCTGTTGAGCGGGGGGGGGCACATTTAAAAATAATTTCGTCCCTGCCAACAAAAGTTGTTGAGCGGCGGGGGGGGTTGACGCATTTTTCATTTTTCCCAGCTGCCGCCGATCGCGGGGGGAGGGGGGTTCCGCGGGAGGTTTGTCGCCTATTGCGGGGGGGGGCGGGGGCTTGGCTTACCTGCTTCCACTGGCTCGTTGTTCCTCCACTTCCTGCTGTGCGGGAATAATTCAACTCTCGCGGGAATGTCGGAAGAAGGGGGCTATACGGGAAAAACCCGCAGAATCCGTGCCTGTTGGGAGGTATGGGTACTGTGAATATCTCCTAAATGTGCACAATTTAGGAGATATTCAGAGTGCATGCAGCCGATGACGCTGGAGGGCTTCATTCTAAGGTAAGTATTTCACAATAAGCTAGTATGCGATGCATACTAGCTCATTATGCCTTTTGTTTTGTTTTTTCCCAGGGTTTACAACCACTTTCATTTTTATATTTCTTTCCTGAATTCTTTTGCTGTTTTCTGCCCATCCCTTGACTTCCTCTTGAACCTATAACAGTGCCTTCACATCAGTATTAAAATGGTTGATGGTTTTCTCACTCAGCCACGTTAACTAACCTGCTAACCGATAACCCGTCATTGGATTGTAGTTATACCTTCCCTTCAGTTTTTCAAGGATTACAAAAGTATAATCTGAATACTGTGTAGTTATGATAAGCCTTTTTGTCCTCCAGTGATTACAGAAGAACATGAGTAGATCAGACAGACCCACAGCCATAGCTCCAAACTGTCCCTGATTTGGAGGGATTTTCCCTCTTTTTGAACCCAATCCTTCTGTCCCTCTTTATCCCTCAGTTGTCCCTCTTTTCTGTCAGGTATACTGCAGTAAACCACCAGATCCAACCACCAGATTGTTGAATTTGTTTGTTTGAAATCGCAGTATCTTTGGCACAGGACTTCCACTGACCCCTCCACTCTGAAGGAATGGATAGCCCAAATGGGAGATACCCCTCGGCTAGAAAAATACATCTTTCAGCATAGGGGTAGCTTCAGTAAGTTTGATGAGTTGTGGACTGCCGGGCCTGGCATCGGCAGACCTTTTTATGGATTGCTTGATAATTGACGGGGGGGGGGGGGGATGATAATGTTTCTGGAATGATGGTATTCATTGGCAATGGGGTATGATTTACTATGTACATGTACTTTGTTTTTTATTTCTTCTGTTCTTTGAGGGTTGACTATTATACTCTGTTATTTTACTGTTGAGATGCATTGGTGATTTCAGAACATTATGTTTCATTGTGTTGCATATGTAGCGATACCTCCAACTAAGGAGGCCGCAGAATTAGATTTGGGCCCTGAGTACATCTCCGCCAACCCCCCGGCAATAGGCTCTACCCCCTTCTGGCACAGCTAGTACTAATAATCAATGATATATCCTATGCAATATAATAACTAAGCAAGGACACAGTAATAAATTGTAATAGGTAAAGTGTTTTACTTATATTCTCAATAGGGATAAAGGGGGTAACAGTAATCACAGTTCAAGATAATCACTTCTAAGGGCAGCGTCCTGCCACTCTAACACACTATGTAGTAACACACGCTACAGGTGCGCCATGCGGTCAATCATTAACTAAGTGCCCTATGGCGCAGTAATCAAACACGCTAGAATCCCCACCAGGCCTGGTTCTAATATTTAGCTTAGTCCTTCTTTCTTCACCGGCAGGTCTGTAATGGTGGTGCACTTTAAACAGAGTATAACTTTGTAATCCAAGGGGTATGAAAATAACTTGTAGGCCACGGCAGTCTATAGGCCTATATACAGTAACAGTATCTTAGCTGGGCTTACGCCCTCTCACCCGCCGGACTACGGATCCAGTCCGGGAAACCTCCACCGGCCGTGTCACACACACTCGATCTCTCCAACGATCGGGCCCCCGATCCGACAAGGCTGTAGCTCACAAAGTCAGATGCCACCCAGGCTTGAAGAGGGGAGGGTGGAAGGCTCTTTGGTGCAGAGCAAGGCCTCAGGCTTCAGGCCCTGCACTCCGACACATCCGCACAGGAGGATCCGTCTGTGAAGTCTCGTGTCCCCCAAAGAGGCCGAGCCCGGCCTCGCCTCCTCCTTTTATCACCCCTCCCATGAGTCTCTGCGGTGGAACATGTGAAGAACGGGGTTATGGGTGATGTAGTCTCTCTCTCTCCTCTGCTTTCACTTCCAGTAATGTCTCTTTACTTTCTCCCGACTCACCTCTCACCTGGAACTTTTTGTCTCTCTGTCTTAAAGGGGAATACCCCGCTACACACTCCCCCCACTTTGAATCTTTGGTCCCCAAAGACATTTTTTAGATCTACAAAACATTTTAGATTCAATGCGGTTACAAAGGATTGACAGAGGAGCCTCCCACCAATCATCATAGGATGGGGAGCTGTCCTGTCTACAGGTCGCTTCAGTGGGGGCGACCTGTCTAACTGTGCCAGAGAGTGAGCTGGGGTTGCCCTCCACTAAATGGACAGTGGAAGGATCCGGATTCTCGGCATTCCTTCTAGCAGTAACTACAGAGTCTTCCGAACTGTTCCCCATTTGTGGGTAGGTCAGCTTCTTAGGAGGCCGGATGACTCTTCGAGCCCTTTGCTCTCTTGGGTTTTTTGGCTCTGGCGCCTCAGGCTCCTCTTCCTCTGAACAACCATCCTGGGCATCTTCCCAGTATTCTGCTGAAGGACTAGAAGGGATGAACTCTGTGGCTTCTGGGTTCAGTGTTCCATCTTGAGTGTCTTCAGTGGCTGGAAGATCAATATTAGAAGTTTCTGGAGTTGGGGAAGGCCACAGCCAATCAAGTTCTCCTTCTTCATTTTCACTAAGTTGAGAGGCCTCTCCCTCTTCAGCCCGGGAGGTCTGCGACCGAGTGTTCGGCCTAGGAGTATCCAGGATAGAGGCCCGTTCAGGGGAGTCTCCTGCAGGAGGTATTCTAACTGCCTCAGCAAGTGGGAGCAGGTGATTCCGATGCCACATCTTCAGTGGGCCTACCTTTCCTTCTGGTTTCAACTTATAGACAGGTAGGCCCGGCAACTTCCTACAGATGACATAAGGTTCAGATCTCCATCTGTCTGCAAGTTTGTGCTTCCCAGGGATCCCCAGGTTGCGTAACAGCACTCGATCCCCAGGCTGTAGGTCTTGCACCCGGACCTTCAAGTCAAAGTTTCTCTTATTTCTAGCCCCCCTTTGGTCGGAAGCTGCTTGAGCTTGCTCATAAGCTACTTTCAGGCTTTGTCTGAGCCTGTCCACGTATCCTTTGTGGGATGTGACTGAGGAATGGTCCAGAGAGGTGCCAAAGGCCAGGTCCACAGGTAGTCTCGCCTCTCTCCCAAACATGAGTCGATATGGGGAGTAGCCTGTAGCATCACTGATGGTGCAGTTGTAAGCATGTACTATGGCTGCTATGTGTTTGCTCCAATGTTGCTTTTTCTCACTTTCCAGAGTCCCCAACATGTTGAGCAAGGTTCGGTTGAACCTTTCCGGCTGAGCATCTCCCTGTGGATGGTAAGGTGTAGTTCGAGTCTTTTTGATTCCCAAAGAATCCAGTAGCTTCCGGATCAGTTTACTCTCGAAGTCCCTCCCTTGATCTGAATGGAGTCGCTGTGGCAGCCCATAATGGACAAAGTACTTCTCCATAAGTACCTTGGCTACGGTGGAGGCCTTCTGGTCTTTGGTCGGGAAAGCCTGGGCATACCGGGTGAAATGGTCGGTTATCACCAGAACATTTCCTAGTCCACTCAGGTCGGGTTCGAGGCAGAGAAAATCAATGCATACCAGATCCATTGGGCCTTGACTTTGTAGATGGCCCATTGGGGCAGCTTGATGGGGCAAAGTCTTCCTCTGGATGCATCGGGCACATAAGTGGCAGTACTCCTCTACCTCTGCCCTCATGCAGGGCCAATAGAACCGACTTCTGACAAGTTGAAAGGTCCTTTCAGCCCCTAGGTGGCCATGATTGTCATGCAGGGCAATCAGAACAGTCTCCCGATGTTTCTCTGGGAGGAACAGCTGCCACTTATCTTCTGAGTCATCAGAGGGGCCCCTTCGGTAGACCACTCCCTGATGTAGCTGCAACCTATCCCACTCCTTCCTCAGCAGGCGAGCTTCTTTTGAAGGTAGACGCATGAGTCTGTTGGGATCCTGATTCTCCAGGGCCTCCAGGACCAATCTCCCCATGGGGTCTTCCAATTGGTCACACCTCAACTCCTTCTTGGACAGTCTTGGCAGGTTGTCCTCTCCCAGTTGAGCTACTCCACAGTAGTGTTTGGGGACTCCCACTATGGTAACTCCTATTTCCTCTGCTCTGGAACCTCCTCGAGCTTGGAATTCAGCTCCTTGACAAAGGGCCCGCACCCCGTCCGGTGCCACTTGGGTCCAATCTTCTATTTCAATGGTGGGGAGATGAGATCTCCTGGACAGAGCGTCTGCGTCTCGATTCCCCACTCCTGGTCTATACTTAAGGCTGAAGTTGAATCCAGACAGTGCGGCCAGCCACCTGTGTCCAGTGGCGTCCAGCTTGGCCGTGGTGAACAGGTAGGTCAGGGGGTTGTTGTCGGTCTTCACAGTGAACTCCGCTCCATACAGGTAGTCTTTGAGCTTGTCTACTACCGCCCACTTGAGGGCCAGGAACTCCAGCTTGTGCGTGGGGTAGTTCTTCTCCGAGGGGTTCAGGCTCCTACTCACGTAGGCAACAGGCCGCAGTTGCCCTTCATGTTCTTGGTAAAGTACTCCTCCCAGACCGTCATGACTAGCATCCACGTGCAGTTCATAGGGTTTGGTTGGGTCTGCGTAGGCCAAGACCGGGGCAGTGGTTAGGCTCTCCTTTAATGCCTGGAAGGCCTCTTCACACTTCTGGTTCCACTGATCTCTGACTGACTCTCCCGGCTTCCTGGGCCCTGAGTCGTCCTCTTCCCCCTCGGTCTTGAGTAGTTCATTCAATGGTCTAGCAATTCGGGCGAATCCTTCCACAAACCTCCTGTAATAGGAGCAGAACCCCAAGAAAGATCTGAGTTCTGTTACTGTGGTGGGTCGTGGCCAGGAGGTAACTGCCTCCAATTTCTCAGGGTCTGTGGCCACCCCCTCTTCAGACACTATGTGCCCCAGATAGTTCACAGAAGACTGGTAGAACCGACACTTCTCAGGCGAAAGCTTGAGTCCTTCCTCACTTAGTCTTCTCAACACTTTTTCCAGCCTCTCTTCGTGTTCTTCCAAGGTTCTCCCAAAGACAGTGACATCGTCCAGGTATACAAGGACTTCAATAAGGTTCATGTCTCCTACAGTCTTCTCCATGAGACGTTGGAAAGTAGCTGGGGCTCCAGACAGACCTTGGGGCATCCGATTGAATTCAAAGAACCCCACTGGGGTTATGAAAGCTGTCTTTTCCTTGTCTTCTGGATGCATAGGGATCTGATAGTACCCGCTCTTGAGGTCCATAACGCTGAACCATTTGGCTCCAGACAAGCTCTGTAGGGCATCCTCTATCCTCGGAGTGGTGTATTGGTCGGGGATGGTTTTCCTGTTGAGAGTCCTGTAGTCTATACAGAGCCTCAATGACCCATTCTTCTTTCTGACCACCACTATGGGAGAGGCATAGGGGCTCCTGGACTCCCGTATCACACCAGTCCTCTTGAGTTCTGCAAGTTGTTCCCTTAGATCCTCCAGATCTGCTAGGGGGACCCGCCTGACTCTCTCTCGGAAGGGCTTGTCTTCCTGGAGGCGGATCCGATGGGTGGCACTCCTTGCACACCCCACATCGAACTCATCTCTGGAGAATATCTTTTCCCATCTAGTCAACTGGGCCTTGGCTCTCTCTTTCCAAACCCTGGATAGATTCAAGTTCTCCATGGACAGCTTCTCCCAAAGATCTCCTCTTTCACCCGTCCCCTTTACTTCTGACAGGGTAACCGGGGCAGCAGGGCTCACCTGGCCCAGCAGCATTCTGGCAGGGATTTCCATGAGGCCTCTGGTAGTGTTTCTAACACTCACTGGAACTCTACAATGGGCCTTCTTCAGAACCTTCAGCGGAATCACTTCTGGTATCACTTCCAGACCTGAGGACTCTCCTTTTGGGTCGGACTCCAGCACGACAAAGGGTCCAGGCTGCTCCCAAGTAAGCTTCACAGTGGCTCTGAGACAGGTTACTTCGCCAGGCTGCAACACTACCCCTCCTCTTCCAAGTCTCCACACCTTCCCTATCCCCTCCACCGGGGTCTTCTGCTCTAGGACCAGCCTTTGGTAAGCCGTCCTCAGCATGGGATGGATCTTGGTGGCTGCTTGCCCCTTCTCTTCCACTAAAGGGGTCAGGAGTCTTCGGACCAGGTCCGTGTTTGTCCCTATTATAAGGGAGCTCTTGTTGGCTCCTGGCGGCCGAGGGCACACAACTGCCAGGGTGTCAAACACTTCGGCCTTCCCAGCCACAGATGGGTCAAAGGTCATCCGGATGGGCAGATAGCCATCATAGGGGAAGCTCTGGGTTCCAATTCCCCATATTTCCAGCTCCTCTATGTTCTGGATGGGCAGATGACTCAAGTGCTTATCGTAGAAATCCCGGTATAGTAGGGTCACTTGTGCCCCAGTATCCAAGATGGCTCTGGTGTAGACTCCCTCCACTTGAATGGGCACTACAGGAGATGGGCCTACCAGTTTCTCCGGATATGGCCTGGCAGGAGTCGCCTTCTTCTGGTCCTTTCCCTTCGGACTCTCTCTCGTCCATCTCCCTTTTGACTTTAGTCTTTCTTGGGCCTGGTATGCATCGATTTCCCTCCTTTTAATGGGCGTACAGACCTGCTGAGGGATATTATAGTTTTTCTTAGGTGTGCATTCCCTTTGGGGAATGCTGTGCCTCTTCTGAGGGGTCTGGCCCTCTCTCTTTGGGGTGTACCCCTGCTGAGGGATACTATAGTTCCTCTGAGGAGTTTTGTCTTTTCTCTTCCTTAGCTTCTCATTCAGTTTGGAACTCACTGAAAATGATGGGCACCCGGTCGGCTCCTTCACCGGGGCCCGCTGAAGTTTCCCGCCAGCTGTTTGGACTTTTCCTCAACTACCAGGCTTGGGCATACTCGCCTGAGATGTCCATTTCCCCCACATTTGAAGCAGGCTCTCTGTATTGGTTTCATAGAGCGGTTAGTGGTAGGGGTCTTTGGTGCCATGAGTGGTGAGACCTCTTCTGTCTGGGGTTTCACCAGACGAGTCATCAACATCGTCATCATCTCTAGTATTTCTTTCTGGGTCTGTAACAGCTCCTCCAGTCCAGTCTGACTTGTGGGGAAATGGTGAATAGGTGAAGACCATGATCCCTGTTCAGTGCTTGCTGTCAGTACACTAAGCTCCCGAGTGTCTGAAGGGACATCTATCTGTTGTACTTTGGCACTTGTGGTGCTAGGAGATTGAAGTTTCCTCTGTTTTTGGTCCTTCTCAATCTCCATCTTATCTGCTTCATTCATTTTCTCAATGAGGACCTCATCCGGAGTTGAGGGATCTTCCAAATGCTGCTTCAGCTGTAGCTTGATGTAGTCACTCCTCAATCCCGTAGTCACAGATCTCCGAAATTTCTTTTGGACTAGCTCGACTCCAAAATGCTCCCCATTTCCTTCATCCTTGGATGCAAACAACAGGCGGTCCTTGAGCTCAATGGCCCGGAATAGGAAGTTCTGAGGAGTCTCTCCACTCTCCTGGGTCATATTTATCAGTCGATGAAATAACTCAGCAGCATCTTCCTCCTCATAGTAGCTTTTCAGTATCCTCTTTAGCTGGTTCAGGGTCAATCCACCCTTCCTCTCTAACATGCCCCTGACACTTGAACCTGGGTTGATGACATGGATTACAGCCTCTCTAATTTCAGATTCCTGATATCCTTTCTGTAACCCCAACTCTATTTGGTGTAGGAGGTTGGTGTAGGACAGTTTGTCCTTCTGCCCTCTTTCTCCTATCTGGCCATCAATGCGGAAATCCTTCCGGATGGTTACTTCCTGCAGGCGACCCTGAGCTTGTTTCTTCGGTACCTTCCCAGGTTTGGGCTTTATCTGACCATCTTTCTGATCCTCAGGAGCGACACGTAACTCCTTAATGCGTTCAGCTATCATACTGGAAGTCTCCTGAAACCTCTCTTGTATGTCACGGTACTGTCGTTTCAGATCAATCAGCTGTTGCTCTGCCTGCGATTTAACAGCAGCCCCTGCTTTCCTGTCCAAGGGTTCTAACTGCTTCTGACTAGGATGTGTCAGGTGGAACTCAGTCTTTTTGGACAATTTTATACTGGCACCGTGGAAGTTTTCAGGGACATCCTGTCCCCACTCTATCAGTGCATAGGTGCAGTTGGTCCTTGAGTCTGGTCTCATTGCGACCACGTAAGCCTTTCTATCTGGGGACAATATTTGTACCACCACTTTAATTTGTTTCTCTCTCCAGTCACTCCCTGGAAGTTCAATGGCCACGCTCACTTCTGAGCGTGTCCCTTCTGCTTCGCACCATTGGACTACTTTGATGGGGTCCATGCCGGCACTTCTGGCGTTCACCTGCTGTATCAGGATCCCGGACGAGAACCCCCACGTGTAGCGATACCTCCAACTAAGGAGGCCGCAGAATTAGATTTGGGCCCTGAGTACAGCTCCGCCAACCCCCCGGCAATAGGCTCTACCCCCTTCTGGCACAGCTAGTACTAATAATCAATGATATATCCTATGCAATATAATAACTAAGCAAGGACACAGTAATAAATTGTAATAGGTAAAGTGTTTTACTTATATTCTCAATAGGGATAAAGGGGGTAACAGTAATCACAGTTCAAGATAATCACTTCTAAGGGCAGCGTCCTGCCACTCTAACACACTATGTAGTAACACACGCTACAGGTGCGCCATGCGGTCAATCATTAACTAAGTGCCCTATGGCGCAGTAATCAAACACGCTAGAATCCCCACCAGGCCTGGTTCTAATATTTAGCTTAGTCCTTCTTTCTTCACCGGCAGGTCTGTAATGGTGGTGCACTTTAAACAGAGTATAACTTTGTAATCCAAGGGGTATGAAAATAACTTGTAGGCCACGGCAGTCTATAGGCCTATATACAGTAACAGTATCTTAGCTGGGCTTACGCCCTCTCACCCGCCGGACTACGGATCCAGTCCGGGAAACCTCCACCGGCCGTGTCACACACACTCGATCTCTCCAACGATCGGGCCCCCGATCCGACAAGGCTGTAGCTCACAAAGTCAGATGCCACCCAGTCTTGAAGAGGGGAGGGTGGAAGGCTCTTTGGTGCAGAGCAAGGCCTCAGGCTTCAGGCCCTGCACTCCGACACATCCGCACAGGAGGATCCGTCTGTGAAGTCTCGTGTCCCCCAAAGAGGCCGAGCCCGGCCTCGCCTCCTCCTTTTATCACCCCTCCCATGAGTCTCTGCGGTGGAACATGTGAAGAACGGGGTTATGGGTGATGTAGTCTCTCTCTCTCCTCTGCTTTCACTTCCAGTAATGTCTCTTTACTTCCTCCCGACTCACCTCTCACCTGGAACTTTTTGTCTCTCTGTCTTAAAGGGGAATACCCCGCTACACATATGTTATGGATTTTGTAATGCTGGCACAACCTGATTAATAAAACTTTGTTTGGGATTAAAAAAAAGAAATGCCAGTATAAAGAAAAATTACTTGTGGCTAATAACTTTTTGTGTAATAATTCTTCTTGGTCCATGTAAATTGGTGCATCACACTGGTGTATACTTCATCTACATACCTTATACTAAAGGGTCCTTCTCATTTCAAAACATTGAGAGGTATGCCATAGCTTACAATGGCTAGTTGAAATGGAACATACAGTATCTTACAAAAGTGAGTGCACCCCTCACATTTTTGTAAATATTTTATATCTTTTCATGTGACAACACTGAAGAAATTACACTTTGCTACAATGTATAGTAGTGAGTGTACAGCTTGTATAACAGTGTAAATTTGCTGTCCCCCCAAAATAACTCAACACACAGCCATTAATGTCTAAACCGCTGGCAACAAAAGTGAGTACACCCCTGAGTAAGAATGTCCAATTTAAGCCAAAAGTGTCAATATTTTGTGTGGCCACCATTATTTTCCAGCACTGCGTTAACCCTCTCAGGCATGGAGTTCACCAGAGCTTCACAGGTTGCCACTGGAGTCCTCTTCTACTCCTCCATGATGACATCACAGAGCTGGTGGATGTTAGAGACCTTGCGCTCCTCCACCTTCTGTTTGAGGATGCCCCACAGATGCTCAATAGGGTTTAGGTCTGGAGACATGCTTGGCTAGCACTGTTATACAAGCTGTACACTCACTACTTTACATTGTAGCAAAGTGTCATTTCTTCAGTGTTGTCACATGAAAAGATATAATAAAATATTTACAAAATTGTGAGGGGTGTTCTCACTTTTGTGAGATACAGGTAAGTGTCCTAATATTAAAAGTCAGCAGCTGCAGTATTTGTAGCTGCTGGCTTTTAATATTTTTTTTTCTGCGGCACCTCCGCTTTAATGATAAGCATCATAAAACAATGATACATTTTCCAACATAATTAATCTTATGTGCTACAGAGCATACCTCCCAACATTTTGAGATGGAAATGAGGGACACCTACTAGCAAACGTATGTAGACATAGGACATGCCCCCTGCCACACACACCTTAAAGGAGAATAAACCCCCAAAAAAGGTCAATTAAATCCACAAGAGCTTTTTTTTACCACTACTATTCCTTTATATTGACTTTAAAATTTTACAAATGTAGCAATTTAGAATTTGAATGAAAGGTTTATCACTGGGAAACAATTTTTGAAAGATAAAGTGCATTTTATATACAACTATGAGGATCAGACCAAAATGAGGGACAAATGAGGGGGAAAGAGGGACAGAGGGACATTGCTCCAAATCAGGGACAGTGCCTCGAAATCAGGGATAGATGGGTGCTATGTGCAGAGTACCAAATCTGCTATTTGTGAAAAATTTTAAAGACACAACAATTTCAGTTATCTAAAATCACATTTACTCACTGATACATTTTTGTATTAACTCTTATCACCTTGTCAAAGATAAAACGATCAGAAATAACTATATGACCACTGGCAGGTTAAGTTAATAACATTGATTATCTTGTTACAATGGCATCTGAAAGTCAGTGGGCTATATTACTGGCAGCGAGGAAACATGTTGTCCCTGAAGTTGATGTCTTGAAAACAGAAAAACGGACATTGCAGTTTGTTATGTATGGGGCTGCATAGTTGCAGACCGGTCAGGGTACCCATGCTGACCTATGTGTTTAGCCAGAAGCACCTACAGTGGGCACCGAGCATCAGAACTGAACTATGTAACAATGGAAGAAGGTGGCCTGGTCTGATGAATGTAGTTATTTTTTTTACTGTACATCATGTGAATGGCTGGGTGTGCTTACCCGGAGAGGAGATGGGAAGAAGACAAGCTGGATGTTACTTGACACGTTCCCCCTACCTAAACCTTGTTGCTGGCAAAGTACATACTTTTATGGAAACATGATGGCTGTAGCCTCTTCAAGCATTGCAATGTGCCCTGCCACACTGCAAAAATGGCAAGCATCTGTGGGGTGTGCTGAAAATACAAGTCCAATCCGTAGAGGCCCCACCTCGCAACTTACAGGACTTAAAGGATCTGCTACTGGTGGCTTGGTGCCAGATATCACAGCATCAGACCTTCAGAGGTCTAGTGGAATCTATGCCTCAGTGAAATTGCTAAATATTGGGTGGGTGGTCAAAAAAGTTATATATATGAAACTTTGATTATTTATAAAGTAATACGTAGCAAACGATGAACTTGAGAATAGAAGGAAACAGTAAGTTAGATTTTTAAAGGATGAATTCTGATCAACAATGTTCACTTCAGTTTGTATATAATTTTTTCTTATAGCCAGTATACAATATATGTCTATAACTTTTTCATACATTACACTAGTTTGGGTCTGTATTAGTGTTGCACAGGGTCGCTGATAAGGCAGTACAGTCAGCCCTCCTATACTGGGCCCAGGCCTCATCACTTCAAAAGAAGGGCCTAGGCACCTGCCGAGCAGGAGGGCTGGTGTTCTGTCAAATAGTGCCCTCTATCGAAAAATGCCCGCTCTGGGCTTCGCATGCGCAGTACAGAATGGCACAACAGCTGATTTCCCAATCAGTTGTGATGGCGTATGCGCAGTGTGTCGTGACAATAGCCGACGAGCGACGAGGTGCAGATTTATTCTCCGATTCTGCCTCGCACTTGCGTGTTCAGTGTTGTGAAGGGCGTTTTTTTGTGTTGGTGTCATGTACCTGGTAGGAGTCTGATATGACGAGGTCGGCCTCGCTTGTATCTCCTACCCAAGCCCCACTGAAGGTGGAACAGATGGTGGCTAGGGTCAGGAGTAGTGATGAGCCGAACACCCCCGGGTTCGGTTCGCACCAGAACCCGCGAACGGACCGAAAGTTCGAACGAACATTAGAACCCTATTAAATACAATGGATGCGAACGTTCGAATTCTAAAGTGCTAATTATAACAACTATTATGCATGTTATTGTCCTAAAAAGGGTTTGGGAACCCGGGTTCTGCACCAGGGGACATGTATCAATGCAAAAATAAGTTTTAAAAACGGTCGTTTTCCGGGAGCAGTCATTTTAATGATGCATAAAGTGAAAAAAAAAAGTCAAATATTCCTTTAAATATCGTACCTGGGGGGTATCTAAAGTATGCCTGTGAAGTGCCACGTGTTTCCCGTGTTTAGAACTGTCCCTGCACAAAATGACACTTCTAAAGGAAAAAAAAGCCATTTAAAACTGCTTGCGGCTTTAATGTAATGTCTGGTCCCGGTAATATGGATGAAAATCTTTAAGAAAAATGGCATAGCTACCCCATGACCCCCCCCCTACCCCAGCCCATTACCAGCCCCTTTGGGTCTTGTATGGATATTAAGGGGAACCCCGCACATAAAATAAAAAAGGCCCTATATACTCTGAACAGCCGTATACAGGCGGTGCATACAAGACAGGGACTGTAGGTTTGTTCTTATGTAGAATCTGTTTGTAATTTTGAACAGGTACATTGTTGAAGTGTAGCTCCAGACCAAAAATCTATTTTTAAACTTTTTGGAAAACATAGGTAAGGGTTATCACCCCTGTAACATTTGTTTTGCTGTCTGTGCCCCTGTTCAGAACATTTCACCTCACTTTCCGTCCTAATGACAACTGTTTTTGAAATGTGGTGTTTTTCTTGAAACAAGGATTGCTGATAAAGCATCAGTACAGAGGAGACACCTTTCTCCCATATTTATTCTTACAGGAGAGAATTTTCCTTCCTAGTGGTAGATTTCCTCTCACTTCCTGTTGTCTTCTTGCGTTTGCAAGTAGGAGTCGTTTGTAAGTTGGATGTTTGAAAGTAGGGACCTGCCGTATATACTCTGCAGAAATAGGCCCCTTAGTTGTTGGTGTTGGCACAACACTGTAAGCACTCACAGTTACTCTTGGTTGGTGCTGGAACGCCCTGCTGTCAACTATTATATCAGGAATTTTAATTACATATAATTGTTGAACAGTGGTAGTAAAAATTGGGCCTTTGATGGTGGTGCTGGTGCCACAACACTGTAAGCCCTGACAGTTACTCTTGGTGGGTGCAGCAATGGGCCCTGCTGTGAATTATTAGATCAAGAATTGTAATTACATGCCCCTGTTGAACAGGGGCTGAAAAATTGGGCCTTAGGCACTGGTGGCACAACACTGCAACCCTTCACAGATACTGTACTTGGAGCACAGCAATGAGCCCTGTTGCAAAGTATTGCTTCAAAAATTGTAATGACACGCCCCTGTTAAACAGGGGCTGAAAAATTGGGCCTTAGGCACTGGTGGCACAACACTGCAACTCCTCACAGATACTGTACTTGGAGCACAGCAATGAGCCCTGTTGCAAAGTATTGCTTCAAAAATTGTAATTACACGCCCCTGTTAAACAGGGGCTGAAAAATTGGGCGTTAGGCACTGGTGGCGGCACCCATAAACAAAAATGATCTTCCAAGCTATCATCATCAACCGTATCATTGAGGACTCGGAGGAGGAGGATAGCCAGTCAACATAACAGCACAGGCACTCAGCATCAGCATCAGTCTTGAAGGGATGTGACATTTTAAAATCAATTAGTCTGTTATATCAGCATCAGGTGTGTGGTAGCTGGTGGTGATCCAAGACTGGTTCATCTTGATGAAAGTCAGTCGATCAACCGAGTCGGTGGACAGGCGCACCCTGTGATCCGTGACAAATCCTCCAGCAGCACTGAATGTGCGTTCCGAAAGAACGCTGGATGCAGGACAGGCCAGTAGCTCAATTGCATACTGTGCAAGCTCTGGCCAGTGATCCATCCTCAAGACCCAGTAAGCCAGAGGATTTTCGGTGGGGAAGGTGTCCAAGTCTGACCTTGCCCCTAGATATTCCTGCACCATGTTTATCAGACGCTGGCGATGGTTGCTGGAACCGATCATACTTTGGGGCTGCGGACTAAAGAATTGTCTGAACGCATCGGTCAGACGGCCACCTTCCCCACCGCTCCTTCTTTGACTGGCCGAAGCCTCAGCAACTCGTTGTCCAGGACCAGGAGTTTGCAACCTCCCAGTCTCTGGGAACGCGTTGCACAGACCTTTCTGCAAGGCCTCCCGGAGTTGTCTCATCCTCTGCTCCCTCTGCGACGGTAACATAAGGTCCGCAACCTTACCCTTGTACCGTGGATCAAGGAGAGTGGCCAGCCAGTAATGGTCCCTCTCCTTGATCCGAAGAATACGAGGATCCTTCCGCAGACTTTGCAGGATCAGGGAGGCCATGCAGCGTAGGTTTGCTGAGGCATTCGCTCCGGAGTCCTCTGGGTCACTAAGGACGACATGATCCGCAGCCACCTCCTCCCAGCCACGTACAAGTCCACTGGTTTCTTGGGACTGTAAATCATCCCTAAAAGACTGCTGCTGATGATGCTGAGTGCCAGCCTCCACCTCCATGCTGACACAATCCTCCTCCTCCTCCTCCTCCTCCTCCTCCTCCTCCTCCTCTTCCTGTGCGATGGGTGGGACAGAAGGAACACTGTCTGGGTAAAGGGGGCCTTGAGAGGCAAGGAAGTCCTCCTCTTCCTGCCTCTGTTCTGCCTCAAGTGCCCTGTCCATTATTCCACGCAGCGTGTGCTCCAACAGGTGGACAAGAGGTACAGTGTCACTGATGCATGCACTGTCACTGCTCACCATCCTCGTGGCCTCCTCAAATGGTGCCAGGACAGTGCATGCATCCCTGATCATGCCCCACTGGCGTGGAGAAAAAAAACCAAGCTCCCCTGACCCTGTCCTGGTGCCGTAGTCGCACAGGTACTCATTGATGGCCCTCTGCTGCGTGTGCAGCCGCTGCAGCATGGCCAACGTTGAGTTCCACCTGGTGGGCATGTCACATATAAGGCGGTTCTTGGGCAGGTTCAACTCCTTTTGCAGCTCAGCCAGGCGAGCACTGGCATTATAAGATCTGCGGAAATGCACACAGACTTTCCTGGCCTGCCTCAGGACATCCTGTAAGCCCGGGTACCTGCCCAAGAAGCGCTGCACCACCAGGTTAAGGACGTGAGCCACACAGGGCACATGGGTCAGTTGTCCCTGTCGGAGGGCGGAGAGGAGGTTGGTGCCATTGTCGCAAACCACCATTCCTGGCTTAAGCTGGCGTGGCGTCAACCACCTCTCGGCCTGGCCCTGCAGAGCAGACAGGACCTCTGCCCCAGTGTGGCTTCTGTCCCCCAAACACACCAGCGCAAGCACGGCATGGCATCTTTTTGCCTGCGTACTTGCGTAGCCCCGTGAACGGCTACGGAGCACCGCTGGTTCATAGGACAAACCACAGGAAGAGGCCATGGAGGAAGAAGAAGAGGAGGGGGTGGAGGAGAGAGGTGTGTCACAACCAGTAGTAGCATTTTGGAGGCGTGGCGGTGGGACAACCTCCAACACTACTGCACCTTGTCCTGAATCCTTCCCAGCTGCCAAAAGAGTGACCCAATGGGCCGTGAAAGAAAGGTAACGTCCCTGTCCATGCCTGCTGGACCATGAGTCAGCGGTAATATGCACCTTACCGCTGACCGCCCTGTCCAGCGAGGCCAAGACATTGCCTTCCACATGCCGGTAGAGAGCCGGAATAGCCTTCCGTGAGAAAAAGTGGCGTTTGGGAACCTGCCACTGAGGAACCGCACATTGCACAAACTCACGGAAGGGGGCCGAGTCTACCAACTGAAAAGGCAGCAGTTGAAGCGCTAGCAATTTAGCCAAGCTAGCATTCAACCGCTGGGCATGTGGATGGCTGGGAGTGAACTTCTTTCGACGGTCCAGCAGCTGGGGCAGGGAAATTTGCCTGCTAGAATCGGACGTCGGTGTACTGCTAGCAGAGTGGGCGCAAGTACTTGGCTGTGACACACCTAATTCTACACCTTCATTCCTCTCAGTGCATGTTTCAGAGAGGACTGAAGTTATAGTGGGGTTGGAGATCCCAGCTGATGCGGTGCAAGGAGAGGTCCGCTTTGTTCTTTGGTGTGGGTCTTTGAGGTAGGCTTGCCAACGAGCTGCATGGCAGGTCAACATATGTCTGGTCAGGCATGTGGTACCCAAGCGGCTGATGTTTTGGCCACGCGATATACGCTTGAGACATATGTTGCAAACAGCAGCTGTGCGATCTGATGCACTAGCCTCAAAAAAGGCCCACACCAAAGAACTTTTTGAATGACGGGCAGAGGCAGCGCCCTGCACAGGCGGAGCTCTGCGGTGTGATTCCGTCGGTGTACTGCCCTTACGCTGGCCACCAAAGGGCATCCTGCCTCGTTGGAGATGTGCCTCCTCCTCATCCTCCTCCTCCTCCTCTCTCCTATTAGGCACCCACGTGGAGTCATTGACCTCATCATCCCCTCCCTCCTCATCACTGGAGCCAATCTGGCAGTATGCTGCAGCTGCTGGAACATGACTGCCAGATTGGTGTCCTTCTTGAGCATCCCCTCTGTCTGCTCTCACGCTACTGCCTTCCTCTAGCTGGGTTTCATCATCAGACCCTTCGAAACGCTGGGCATCCTCCTGGAGCATGTACCCAACACTGTGCTGAAACAGTTCGGGGGACTCCTCAGGAGGAGGACATGGTGGGTCTAGGGAAGGAGTGACTGATGATTTGTCTGACATTGATACCAGGGAAGACGACGCTTTGGCAGCTGCTTTTCCAGTACCCTGAGCCTGGGTGAGAGAGGATGAGGAGGAGGAGGAGGGCTTGGTCATCCACTCTACCAAGTCTTCGGCATGATGTGGCTCAACATGTCCAGCTGCCGAAAAGAAGGACAAGCGTGTCCCATGGCCATGTGCTGATGACAATGCACCGCGTCCACGACCAGCACTGTTGCCCCCAGACACAGAGCCTGCTTGCCCTCTTTTATTGCCTCCTGACTGTCTGCCTCTCCTTGTTTGCCTTCCAGACATTCTAATAGATGGCCTGCAGGGAGATGGGAAAAAAGCAATAAGGGCTACCTTCAGGTGTCCTTCTCTGTCCCTTGAAACAAGGACTTTCACAGTGAAAGAAACTGACACTGTCCCTACCTAGAGTTTTCTGTCCCTAGAATAAATGTTTTTTTTAATCACAATATAGCACAAGGACAATTCACTCAATGTCTCTCCAGGTCCCTGGAAACAAGGACTTGCAGAGTGAAAGAAACTGACACTGTCCCTACCTAGAGTTTTCTGTCCCTAGAATAAATGTTTTTTTTAAGCACAATATAGCACAAGGACAATTAACTCACTGTCCTTACAGGTCCCTGGAAACAAGGCCTTGCAGAGTGAAAGAAAAAAAACACTCTCCCTACCTACAGTTTTCTGTCCCTAGAAAAAATGTTTTTTTTAATCACAATATAGCACAAGGAAAATTAACTCACTGTCCTTACAGGTCCCTGGAAACAAGGACTTGCAGAGTGAAAGAAAAAAAACACTCTCCCTACCTACAGTTTTCTGTCCCTAGAAAAAATGTTTTTTTTAATCACAATATAGCACAAGGAAAATTAACTCACTGTCCTTACAGGTCCCTGGAAACAAGGACTTGCAGAGTGAAAGAAACTGACACTGTCCCTACCTAGAGTTTTCTGTCCCTAGAATAAATGTTTTTTTTAATCACAATATAGCACAAGGAAAATTAACTCACTGTCCTTACAGGTCCCTGGAAACAAGGACTTGCAGAGTGAAAGAAACTGACACTGTCCCTACCTAGAGTTTTCTGTCCCTAGAATAAATGTTTTTTTTAAGCACAATATAGCACAAGGACAATTAACTCACTGTCCTTACAGGTCCCTGGAAACAAGGACTTGCAGAGTGAAAGAAAAAAAACACTCTCCCTACCTACAGTTTTCTGTCCCTAGAAAAAATGTTTTTTTTAATCACAATATAGCACAAGGAAAATTAACTCACTGTCCTTACAGGTCCCTGGAAACAAGGACTTGCAGAGTGAAAGAAAAAAAACACTCTCCCTACCTACAGTTTTCTGTCCCTAGAAAAAATGTTTTTTTTAATCACAATATAGCACAAGGAAAATTAACTCACTGTCCTTACAGGTCCCTGGAAACAAGGACTTGCAGAGTGAAAGAAACTGACACTGTCCCTACCTAGAGTTTTCTGTCCCTAGAATAAATGTTTTTTTTAATCACAATATAGCACAAGGAAAATTAACTCACTGTCCTTACAGGTCCCTGGAAACAAGGACTTGCAGAGTGAAAGAAACTGACACTGTCCCTACCTAGAGTTTTCTGTCCCTAGAATAAATGTTTTTTTTAATCACAATATAGCACAAGGAAAATTAACTCACTGTCCTTACAGGTCCCTGGAAACAAGGACTTGCAGAGTGAAAGAAACTGACACTGTCCCTACCTAGAGTTTTCTGTCCCTAGAATAAATGTTTTTTTTAATCACAATATAGCACAAGGAAAATTAACTCACTGTCCTTACAGGTCCCTGGAAACAAGGACTTGCAGAGTGAAAGAAACTGACACTGTCCCTACCTAGAGTTTTCTGTCCCTAGAATAAATGTTTTTTTTAAGCACAATATAGCACAAGGACAATTAACTCACTGTCCTTACAGGTCCCTGGAAACAAGGACTTGCAGAGTGAAAGAAAAAAAACACTCTCCCTACCTACAGTTTTCTGTCCCTAGAAAAAATGTTTTTTTTAATCACAATATAGCACAAGGAAAATTAACTCACTGTCCTTACAGGTCCCTGGAAACAAGGACTTGCAGAGTGAAAGAAAAAAAAACACTCTCCCTACCTACAGTTTTCTGTCCCTAGAAAAAATGTTTTTTTTAATCACAATATAGCACAAGGAAAATTAACTCACTGTCCTTACAGGTCCCTGGAAACAAGGACTTGCAGAGTGAAAGAAACTGACACTGTCCCTACCTAGAGTTTTCTGTCCCTAGAATAAATGTTTTTTTTAATCACAATATAGCACAAGGAAAATTAACTCACTGTCCTTACAGGTCCCTGGAAACAAGGACTTGCAGAGTGAAAGAAACTGACACTGTCCCTACCTAGAGTTTTCTGTCCCTAGAATAAATGTTTTTTTTAAGCACAATATAGCACAAGGACAATTAACTCACTGTCCTTACAGGTCCCTGGAAACAAGGACTTGCAGAGTGAAAGAAAAAAAAACACTCTCCCTACCTACAGTTTTCTGTCCCTAGAAAAAATGTTTTTTTTAATCACAATATAGCACAAGAAAAATTAACTCACTGTCCTTACAGGTCCCTGGAAACAAGGACTTGCAGAGTGAAAGAAAAAAAACACTCTCCCTACCTACAGTTTTCTGTCCCTAGAAAAAATGTTTTTTTTAATCACAATATAGCACAAGGAAAATTAACTCACTGTCCTTACAGGTCCCTGGAAACAAGGACTTGCAGAGTGAAAGAAACTGACACTGTCCCTACCTAGAGTTTTCTGTCCCTAGAATAAATGTTTTTTTTAATCACAATATAGCACAAGGAAAATTAACTCACTGTCCTTACAGGTCCCTGGAAACAAGGACTTGCAGAGTGAAAGAAACTGACACTGTCCCTACCTAGAGTTTTCTGTCCCTAGAATAAATGTTTTTTTTAATCACAATATAGCACAAGGAAAATTAACTCACTGTCCTTACAGGTCCCTGGAAACAAGGACTTGCAGAGTGAAAGAAACTGACACTGTCCCTACCTAGAGTTTTCTGTCCCTAGAATAAATGTTTTTTTTAATCACAATATAGCACAAGGAAAATTAACTCACTGTCCTTACAGGTCCCTGGAAACAAGGACTTGCAGAGTGAAAGAAACTGACACTGTCCCTACCTAGAGTTTTCTGTCCCTAGAATAAATGTTTTTTTTAATCACAATATAGCACAAGGAAAATTAACTCACTGTCCTTACAGGTCCCTGGAAACAAGGACTTGCAGAGTGAAAGAAACTGACACTGTCCCTACCTAGAGTTTTCTGTCCCTAGAATAAATGTTTTTTTTAAGCACAATATAGCACAAGGACAATTAACTCACTGTCCTTACAGGTCCCTGGAAACAAGGACTTGCAGAGTGAAAGAAAAAAAACACTCTCCCTACCTACAGTTTTCTGTCCCTAGAAAAAATGTTTTTTTTAATCACAATATAGCACAAGGAAAATTAACTCACTGTCCTTACAGGTCCCTGGAAACAAGGACTTGCAGAGTGAAAGAAAAAAAACACTCTCCCTACCTACAGTTTTCTGTCCCTAGAAAAAATGTTTTTTTTAATCACAATATAGCACAAGGAAAATTAACTCACTGTCCTTACAGGTCCCTGGAAACAAGGACTTGCAGAGTGAAAGAAACTGACACTGTCCCTACCTAGAGTTTTCTGTCCCTAGAATAAATGTTTTTTTTAAGCACAATATAGCACAAGGACAATTAACTCACTGTCCTTACAGGTCCCTGGAAACAAGGACTTGCAGAGTGAAAGAAACTGACACTGTCCCTACCTAGAGTTTTCTGTCCCTAGAATAAATGTTTTTTTTAAGCACACTATAGCAGAAGCACAAAACACACTGACACTCTCCCTACCTATCCTTCTCTTTCCCTAAACTAAAGGAATCCAGGTTAAGCAAGAAAGAAATAACAGTCACTGTCCCTGCCTATGCTACTCTATCCCTGCTCCGGAACACACTACACTAGGCCGCCGTGCTGGCGGCCTTTTATAGTGTGGGGCGTGTACTAAACACCCTCAGCAATAATTGGCCACAGGCATCCTGCCTGTGGCCAATCATTGCTCTCCTCGCTGCCGGCGCTGTGATTGGCCAAGCATGCGGGGTCACAGTGCATGCTTGGCCAATCACAGCGCCTGGATGACACTGCGATGGCGTAGTGCATTGTGGGCCGTTCGCGTCACTCGAATTTGGCGCGAACGGCCCAAATCGTTCGATCTTCGTCGAACGATCGAACAGCCAATGTTCGAGTCGAACGTATGTTCGACTCGAACACGAAGCTCATCCCTAGTCAGGAGGAACACGAGTGCCTGGGAATGTTGCTTGTAGAACCTGCGGTGGAAGTAGTAGGCTCGGTGGTTCCAGCAGGACAGCAGGTGAAGAGCTGGGGTGGAACTCAGAAGATCAGCGGATGTTGAAGAGGAACTCCAACCAACTTGCAGGTTCAGGCTTGGTGGCTTGTCAGTACTTCCTATGGTCAGGAGACAGGAGAGCACTGGACACAGGAGAGCTGAGAAGATAGAGAGCCAGCGCAGGTTTCCAGAGGCAGTGTCAGAGCCGGGCAGACGATGAAAGCGAAGACGTGGAGATAGCCGGGTTCGGTAACAGGCGGGCTGCACAGTACAAGGCATAAGAAGGAGGAAGGTCAGGTGCAGGCCGGAGTCAGGTACCAGTAATCAAGTAAATCAGAGTCCAGAAGCAGAGTCAGAGGAAGCCGGGATCAGTAACAGGTAACAAGCAGGTAATAAGCAGGGTTCAGAGGATCAGGACACAGCTGAAGACCAGTCAGCACATGTAGAGAGTCAGAGCACCCTTTAAATAGGCCGTCTGGCGCTGTTCGTTGCGCACGCGCACTGGCGTTCTGGAAGTCTGTTGTTGTCCGGGAACGCGCACATGCGCACATGTGTGCGCCAGACGTGGATCAGCAGTTCTCTTACAGTTGGTGGGCGTGTTCAGTGCTGCAAAGGGAACATTTTATTCTCTGATTCATACGCCCTGCAAAGCGCTGATCCCGCCCATCAAAAAAAAAACGCCCTTCAACACACTGAACACAACCCACAAGTGCAAGGCAGAATCGGAGAATAACATTGTCTCTTTGCAGCACTGAACCTGCCCATCAACACCAAAAAACCGACCCCTTCACAACACTGAACAAGCCCCGCAGCATCACCACAGCTGATCGGGAAATCAGCTGTTGTGCAGTTCCTTACTGCCTTTTTGCTGACACTTGAGCAGTGCTGCCGGATTCTACTTTTCTTTCCTCCCTCCAGCTGCACTGTAGTGGGATCGGTTCTAGTACCTGCTGTCTGGGACCCCTGTGTGCCCCTTTCCCCGCAGTGCTGCCGGTCTCACTCCTCACCCACCAGCAGCTGCTGAGTGCACACAGGGGGGTTATGTCAGGGTGGTGAGCGGGGCACACCATCCTGAATGAACATAATGTACCGATCGCTCACTGTGGGGATGAAGATATTGCCTTTGTGCCACTATTGACTTGAATGGGTCTTGTTCGATGGGGGTATCACTTATTCCATGGCTTCAAAGCCATCATGGCCGTTGCATTTTAATAAAAATATAATTTATCAGGTAGGCTGTACAGTGCCCCGTGATTTCTATCAGCACCCATGGTGTTTGTGTATTCTAGTACCTATGTATGTGCAAATCTTTAAATAAATACTCTAAAGCCCCGTACACACGATCGGTTTGACTGATGAAAACCGTCCGATGGATGGTTTTCATCAGACCAACCGATCGTGTATGGTACCCATCGGTCTTTTTTCCATCGGTTGTAAAAAATAGAACTTGTTTTAAAATTTTCCGATGGATAAAAAACCGATGGGAATTTCCGATCGTCTATGGGCAAGTCCATCGGTTAAAAAACCCACGCATGCTTAGAATCAAGTCGACGCATGCTCAGAAGCATTAAACTTAATTTTTCGCCGCTCATCAGAGTGTTTTACGTCACCGCGTTTGGAACGGTCGGTTTTTTGACTGATGGTGTGTGGCCAAGACTGATGAAAAACAGTTTCATCGGATTTCCGATGGACAAATCCATCGGACGAAAATCCATAGGTTATCCGATCGTGTGTACGGGGCTTTATTATACCGTTTTATACTGTTTATTGATTAAATAAAGATGATGAAGAAAGCAAATGCTCAGTTTAACTGGTACAAGCGAATTATATCTACCATTGTAAAATAAATAGAAATGATAAATAGCAGAGTTGTATACATTTAAATCCTTATAACATGGTACGAATTAGGTGATAATGATATGTGTTCAATAAACTATTTCTTTATGCTTCCTGTGTCGTCCTTACATTTTCCACTCTGTCTTTTCCCAAAGGCTGCCTTTCCTTTCCCAGACCCCCTAGCTCCACTCCCACACACATCTCTCCTACTTCTCTCACGCTCCCAATATCCTCTTTTCTTGCTAACTCCATCCACGCCTCCTGTAGAGTCCTCTGATCTTCCTATCTATACATTTATGTTGCAGTAACAATATATTAAGATCATCTTTCAGGTGAAGCACAAATCTTTGTTTACCCAAATCAGCATATAAAATTACAAATAATAATCTGCTACTGTGCATTCTTACATTTCAATAATAATTATGTGAATGGAACTGTGACAGTGGGGTCACTTTGGACACAGGGTGAATAAAAGAAACCCCCGATATGGTCTGTGATAGCCATATTCAAGGCTGTATATACATTGTATATAGATT
The DNA here is from genome assembly GCA_029206835.1 of Rana muscosa. Classification (NCBI taxonomy): domain Eukaryota; kingdom Metazoa; phylum Chordata; class Amphibia; order Anura; family Ranidae; genus Rana; species Rana muscosa. Next base: position 568,840,774 of record CM055118.1, read on the forward strand.
GGATGTATACTGTATGTGGGGGTTAAGTATCATTGCTGTGAGGAATTAAGTTGTTTTGCATTTCTATTGTTCATTTAAGTCTGTCCTTGTGTGTATTGTAAAGTGCCAGACAGACTGGCTGCCAACCCTTTGTGAAAAGATGTGTATTGGAGATCGTATATTCTATTGTGTTGGGATCTTTTGAAGCCTAGCAGACGTCAGGATGAGGTGTTGAGTCTTGGGATGTGTGGGTGGAGCTGGGCCCTTGTTCATGTTAAATCATGTGCCTTGAATTGTGTATAAAGTTACAATGTTTCTCAATAATAAAGTCATTCCTACTACAGAAGAGACAGAGTGCGTCTCGTCTTCTTCCAGGGGGGTCGGCTCCTATAGGAAAGGGTCGTTTAGCTGTGGATATCGGTAGCGAGTGGATGTGTGTCTAGGAGAGGGAACATCGTAAACGGCGTTAATACCCCTTGAGATTGGGGTGCCGTTACATTGGTTGGCAGCAGCGGGATTTTCCCTCCAGTTCCTGGGACACTCCAAGCCACCACAGTGAATGACCAAGCTATGCAGCCTGCAGGAAAGTCACGCTGAAAGACTTACTTGAGAGCCAAGATGAACCAGAGGAATGGTGATGCAGGACCCCGGTCAGTTGAAGATTTGTTTCAGCAACGAGTTTGAGAGCGCTTGGCATTATATGGTGCTAACCCATCAGAGACCGCCATACAGGAAGCCATTAGAGAAATCGAGCGTCAGGATGAGCGACAACATGAGCAGAGAATGGCGGAAATACGGCAATCAGAGACAACACCTAAAAAAGCAGCACCAACTGAAAGGAGAGGAGAGATACAGATACCAGCCGACATGGAAAAGGAATTCAGAAGGAGGTTGCGAGAGATGCAGATACAGCATAGAGGACCAGTATCAGAGGAGGTCCTGCTGGGATGGTCGGATTCGATCCGCTGCGAACTCTGGAAGAAAGTGCTAGCCCTCGAGCAGCAACACCAGGGAAAAGTTCTCCCCTCCATCCATGTAAGGTACTGGTCGCAGTATGAAGTACGAATGCTGTTATTGGGGGAACAACCGAAGCAGGAGTGGACAGCTGAGTTAAGCAGGCTGATCTGGGCAGAGATGCAGTTGGACGAGAGCTACAGAGCCCTCCGGTGGTATGTAGCCCAAGAGTGCCCATGGTCAGCGGATGACAGCCCCACGGAAGGCTTTGACTATAATGGCCTGGGATTGTTGTATTGGAGGCTGTCCGAGGACCCTGACTTTGGGAGTGATCAGGAGTGGCGTTTGGAGGAAATAATGGAGCACAGAGAACAAAGACTGAATGTCTCGGAAGGGCACTGGGCACAGGAAGATTTGGAGTTTCTGGCCGTTCAGGAATGGGAGCTGGAGATTGCCTACAAACAGCTGCTAGACTCTACTCAGCAGCAGGGTGGGGCTCCCTTTGCCTGGGACTATCAGGAATTACCAGTTGACAACTATGAAATCCTGGCTGAAGAATCAGCAGTGGAAAATCTGAAGATTGCCCTCCCTAAAGCCGAAGTGAATGATACAGAGTTCCAGGGAGCTAGCCTGGCTGAAGAATCGGCAGTGGAAAAGATGAAGATTGCCCTCCCTAAAGCCGAAGTGGATGATATAGAGTTCCAGGGAGCTAGCCTGGCTGAAGAATCAGCAGTGGAAAATCTGAAGATTGCCACCCTTAAAGCCGAAGTAGATGATATGGAGTTCCAGGGAGCTAGGGCAGTTGGCTCATCTCCCCAGCCACAGATTACAGAAGGTATGGACTTAATGGACTGTGCAGAGGATGTTATGAATTATGCATCGCCCGCTCAAGTACTGGCAGCAGGACAAAGTACCCCTGCTCTACACCCGTGGCAGTGTTGGAGGCCCGAGTTGAGAAGGTGATGGTTCCTCTTTCTGAGTGGATTTCAGAGATGCAGGGAGGAGAAGCAGCCATTTTCCCTCCCCAACAGGTAGCCAGAGCAGATGGTGTGGAGTCCCCAGCAGGAGTACTGGCAACAGGGCAGAGTGATAGCAACCTGTGCTGCCCAGCACCGGAAACAACTGTGGAGTTTCAGGGAGCCGGGGCAGTTGGCCCCTCTCTCCAGCAACAAGCTGGGGTGGTAAAGCTTTTACCCCCAGCTGAATCACTGGCAGCAGGGCAGAATGCTACTGGCCGCTGCACACAACTGCCACTTGGATGGGAGTTGTTGGAGCGGATATCGGTGGATGGGACTGCGGTCTCCACTCACAGCAACCCAGCAGAAGAGCTGGCAACAGAGCCGAGCGCCACGGGCCTCGGCTCTCAACTAACAGAAGAGGGAGTTCCTGTGGTATTGGATGGGACTTCAGTCCTCACTGACACAACCCCAGAAAATGGTGTGACACTGAGACAGGAGGATGTCAGCCTTGCTTTGCAAGTACTGGGGGACTTCCACCTACCACAAGTGGATGGGACTTCAGTCTCCACTTGTATACCCCAGGGATGTCGGGCAGTCAACCCAGATCCCCAACAGCATGACGGACTGAGCCCAGTCACCCTGTCTTCTCCCCAGCGGCGGGTATGTTCTCTGAGAGAGGCAGAGGTTGGCTGGGTAAGTAATGCTCTGCTTGGAGCAATTCATTTGTGGTACTGGGTGGATACCAGCATTGGAAGAATGGACCCATGGACTAACTTCGGAGTAGACCCGTCTGGGGTCCCCTCCTCTGTTAGTCCCCTGCCGAAAGGGGAGATGTGTGACAGTGGGGTCACTTTGGACACAGGGTGAATAAAAGAAACCCCTGATATGGTCTGTGATAGCCATATTCAAGGCTGTATATACATTGTATATAGATTGGATGTATACTGTATGTGGGGGTTAAGTATCATTGCTGTGAGGAATTAAGTTGTTTTGCATTTCTATTGTTCATTTAAGTCTGTCCTTGTGTGTATTGTAAAGTGCCAGACAGACTGGCTGCCAACCCTTTGTGAAAAGATGTGTATTGGAGATCGTATATTCTATTGTGTTGGGATCTTTTGAAGCCTAGCAGACGTCAGGATGAGGTGTTGAGTCTTGGGATGTGTGGGTGGAGCTGGGCCCTTGTTCATGTTAAATCATGTGCCTTGAATTGTGTATAAAGTTACAATGTTTCTCAATAATAAAGTCATTCCTACTACAGAAGAGACAGAGTGCGTCTCGTCTTCTTCCAGGGGGGTCGGCTCCTATAGGAAAGGGTCGTTTAGCTGTGGATATTGGTAGCGAGTGGATGTGTGTCTAGGAGAGGGAACATCGTAAACGGCGTTAATCCCCTGGATATTGGGGTGCCGTTACAGGAACATAGGGTAAAAATAATGTATAATAAAAATATATAAATAATAATTATAGTAAAAATATTTTTTTTATAAAAAAAGGTTTTATTCTTTTTTATGCTAGAAAGAAAAGAAAATATACAAGTATAAATATATATATATATATATATATATATATACTGTATGTATAGATGCAGTATTTTGTGTTGCAGCAACTAAATTTAGTTATCTGTGTACATATCTGCAAAACATGCACTGTTGGCAAAAATACCAGACCTGACATATCAAATTCTCCACTCCTCCTATCATTCCAGTTGTTTTTTTTATGATAAAAATAAATGAATTGTCAAAAAAGCACGTGGGTGATTTTTTTCAGACCCTTAACACTACTGATAATATCTCCTGAATTCTTATTTGTAATAAATGTATTCCTGAAGGTTCACTGATGCATTTATTTTGCTTTAAAAAAAAAGCATTGCCTCCAAAGTCATCCACTGGTTGCTGAGAAAGCATTCAAGATTTTTGGTATGTAACCTTAAAGTAGATGTACTTCCATATAAAACGTTTCTTTTAAAAAAAATCACCTTTTTGTAAAAGTGCCTTTATGCAGCTAATATAGCCAGATTTGATTGACTTCTTTCCTGGGTTACCCTGTGTACGGTTTGGTCCGCACTATATTACCAAATGTATTGCCTTTACACGCACATGAACTTTAATGACATCCCAGTCTTAAAGGAGCACTAAAGCTTTTTTTTTTTTTCCTTAAAAATAACAAACATGTTATACTTACCTCCACTGTGCAGCTCGTTTTGCACACAGTGGCCCCGATCCTGGTCTTCTGGGGTCCCTCGGCGGCTGTCTTGGCTCCTCCCCGCAAGGACTCCACACCTTAATGCGAGTGAGCTCGCATGGTGTGGAGTGATTGCGGGCGCGCTCCCGTGATACAGCAGCGGCCATAGCCGCCGACTGTATCACTCGGCCCCGCCCCCCGGCGTGCCGCGTCATTGGATGTGATTGACAGCAGCGCCAGCCAATGGCTGCGCTGCTTTCAATCTATCCAGTGTAGCCAATCGGCGGCCAGGCAGAAAAACGAAGAGGATGACGGGGACGAGCATGGGACTTTCGAGGGGCCAGGTAAGAAAAACGGGGGCTCGGGGGGGGGCGGTATTGTCGAATGTTTTTTCACCTTAATGCATAGGATGCATTAAGGTGAAAAAACATGTAACTTTACTACTCCTTTAAGCCTCGTACACACGGCCGAGAATCTCGTCAAGAAAAAACACGTTGTTTTTCTTGACGAGATTCTTGGACAAGAAACTTGTCCAGGTCGAGTGTACACACGCTCCTTTCAAAGAACCCGCGGTTCTTTGAATGGAGCGAATGCGGTGACGTAATCGACTACGACGAGCGTGCGCTCGTCACATTCGATGCCGTCGCCGCCCTCTTTCTACACCCTACCTATGCCTAGGAAGCTACCGCGCATGCGTCAAAGTCATTTCGAGCATGCGCGGGTTTCACGACGACAGGTAAGTGTACACACACACACTTTTCTCGTCGAGAAACATGCTGACGAGAATCTCAACGAGAAAATAGAGAGCAGGTTCTCTATTTTTCTCGTCGAGATTCTTGTCGGTTTTCTTGACGAGAAACCTGATAGCCGCATACACACGACCGATTTACTCGACAAGAAAGCTCTGCCAGCAAGTTTCTTGTCGTTTTTTGACGAGAAACTCGGTCGTGTGTACGAGGCTTTAGTCCGTAGGGTTCAATATTGAGCTGGCCCACCCTTTGCAGCTATGACAGCTCCACCAAATGATTTGGACCAGTCCACAAAGCAAGGCTCATAAAGACATGGATCAGCAAGTTTGGGGTGGAGGAATTTGACTAGCGTGATCTCAACCCGATAGAACACCTTTGGGATGAATTACAGCGGAGACTGTGAGCCAGACCTTCTTGTCCAACATCAGTGCCTGACCTCAAAAATGTGCTTCCTAAACCTTGTTGAAGAGTTTAAGCTGTTATAGCTGAAAAGGGTGGGCAAACTCAATATTAAACCCTATGGACTAAGACTGGGATGCCATTAACCACTTCAGCCCCGGAAAGATTTGCCCCCTTAAAGACACTTTTGACACTTTTTTGGGACTATTGACATTTATACAGCGATCAAATCAAAAACAGCCACGATTACTGTATAAATGTCACTGACAGGTAAGGGGTTAACACTAGGGGGCGATCAAGGGGTTAAGTGTGATCTAGGGAGGTGTTTCTATTTGTGGGGGCAGTGTAGTGACTGGGGGTAGAGAGACATCGCTGTTTCTAATCTTTAGAAACAGCAGATGTCTCTACTCTCCCTGACAGAATGGGGGATCTGTCTGTTTACATTGACAGATCCCCCGTTCTCTCTCTCTCTCAGGAGCAATCGCGGCCGCCGGGCACATGCATCAGCACCTACGTCACGCGGCGGGCCAAGTCTATTTAAAGGGTCGATGCACAGCTATGGCGATTTGCCGAGGAGAGCCAACCTGACGCAGTATAATGACGGCGTCAGGTCGGCTAGTGGTTAAAGTTCATGTGCGTGTAAAGGCAGGCCTCCTAATACTTTTGGTAATGTAGTGTATGTGTGTTGTAGGTGCATTGAGTTAATGCATTGGGGTGCCATTTAAAATTAAATTTAATAGCACAGCAAGTGCTAATGCACATAATGTGCAAAAGTGTTTCAGCCTGTAGTGTTGTAGAGAGTAATGCATGGCGTGAAAAATGCAATTTTTTAAATTGGTCATTAAAAACGATCGTGTGTAGGCTCCAGAGCATTTTTAACGACGTGAAAAATGGCCTAAAAAAAAATAGAACCTGCTCTATTTTTTCACGTCGTTTTTCAAGTCGTTCTTTTTAACATCGTGAAAAACGGTAGTGTGCATGCTCAGAATCAAGTGTAGCGACCTCACCTCTCACTCCCTCTTACTCTTCTCGGTCAATGGCTCTCGTCTAGGGGACCAGGGAGGAAAGTGTGGCGCACCACCAGCTCGTATCCTCTTGTGTGCAGAGGTGTGAGCTATTGCTTTTCTTTACCATCGGGCCTGTGTCCCTGGCCAGAGCCAAAACTTCCCTCGAGGATGACTCCCACCCTCCAGGCAGGTGGAGGTAGGACCCATTTTGCTCCCAGAATGTCAAGTTCCACACCACTGAAAGTCCAACACTTATTTATTCTTCAGAGCAATAAATAGTCCTTTGAGAGCGACTGGTCAGACACAGAACAGTTCAGACAAAGTGGGAAGGAGGTCCAGGCACAAACTTGAACTTGTTTTTTCTCCTGTTCCATTATAGCGTGAACAGGCTTGACGCACAGTCGCTGCACCGACCGTGAGGGGGTCCCTGCCACAGACCAGATGAATAAGGCCTCTGCCACAGACCAGATGAATAAGGCCTCTGCCACAGACCTGGTTGTTGGGTCTCTGCCACCGACCTAATTCACGATGGGTCCCTGCCACAGACCATGAGAACGTGGACTACCTTCTATAAGCAATGGCCCCTGTCAGGGAAAGGACATCCATCCGGACAGTTACCAGAGGCCCCGCCGTCACCAGAAAATGCTTCACTGGGTCTTCGGAAGGGTTACCTCCCTGGCCTCCTCGTCCTAGATTCGGGCGTCCACACCGGGGGACGCCCTAGGAGCCCTTGATCCCTTGCGGGACCCAGTCGAAGGTACTGGGCCCCAGGCCTCCAGAGAGTACCTCACCCCAGACCGAAGGCGTCTGGGGTGGAACCGCAACTCCGTCCCCGGGCCTAGGGAACCCGGAGACCACCATCACTCACTCCCAGGCTGAAGGTGCCTGGGAGTGGACCCCGAGCAGGAGATGTCTGCCCCCTTTATCCCCTCTCCCAGCATGCACAGCAGGTTCCCCGCCCCGCTGTACTACTGCCATGAGAGGACACAAAGGCTGCTGCCCTCCAATGGTGGTTCAACCCCGGCCTATGGCAACAGCGCCACCTATAGGCCGCAGGGAACTGGACACTATTGATATCCTCCACTGGCATAAATTGGTCCTGGAATCCTAACAATTGTTGCATCTGAGCCTGGTACCACTCGGATGCCTCCCCTAAATATGACCACCCGCTACACAAGTATGAGATGGGAGCGCTCCTTCCGGTAAAACTAACGTTCGTAATGGAGATAGCAAATTTGTCACGCTGTAACGGACTGAAGAGCATGAGGCTGAAAAGCGCGAATCGGCTCTCCCCAAACTTTAATAACACGAGGATCAGCAAAAGCGTCCCAAAGGGTGGCGCCATGCGTATAGAACTTTCCCTTTATAGTGCCGTCGTACGTGTTGTACGTCACCACGCTTTGCTCGAGCATTTTTTTTTTCAATGACATTCAAAACGGCCGTGTGTACGCGGCATAAGGATGAAAGTGAGAAAGACTCTTATTCAAGTGTTTGTAAGGCAAATAAAAAAAAAAAATCTGTGTTTCTTTAAATTATTAAATGTGATTTCTTATGTTTGCACTGTATTTCCTGCTGCCGATGCTCTAATATACCTGGCTGATCCTGCCTGTGCTGATCCTCCTACAAGTAAGCTGACCACGATAGCATGGCAGCCAGTCCTAGCTACCGTGGTCAGTTTACATCATGTGTCATCACGCCAAAGATACAGGTGCGCTGTGCAAGAGCACATTGCACCTGTAAATTCTGTGGTCAGTGTGAAGCCCCCCTATCCCTACTCTTGGATGAGGAAGGTGGGGGAATAATGTTTGCTGCCAGGTCTGATTGTGTTCTATTGCCATGGAAGCACGGAAGCAATGCCATTTGCGGTTTTGACATAATATCCTTCCTGACACTGAACATGCTCACTGGCAGGTACGTGCATCACTGTGGAGCTGACAGCGATCACCTGACCTGCCATTTGAAGCTGCACAACACAGCGGAGGCAGGCTTTTACACAAACAAGACTCACAGTGCAGTCAAAGTGACATTAGAGGTTCATTAAAAACAAAATAAAAAAATGCACAGAGAAGCCCCGATCATCCTCTTTTCGGGTCCCTTGACTGCACTTCTGGCTCCTCCTCTTCAGCCAGTGCCCCCAATAGCAAGCCACTTGCTCTGGGGGCACTGGTGTATGCTCGCTCCCGAGCCATTTTTTTGCTTCCACAAGACACACGGGGGGAGATTTACTAAAGCTGGAGCACTCAGAATCTGGTGCAGCTGTGCATGGTAGCCAATCAGCATCTAACTTCAGCTTATTCAATTAAGCTTTGGCAATCAAACCTGGAAGCTGATTGGTTTCTATGCAAAGCTGCACCAGATTTTACACTTTCCAGTTTTAGCAAATAACCCTCACAGAGCCGCGGCTCAGACCTGCCCCGCTCTCTCCTCATTGGCTCACTGGCTGTGATTGACAGTAGCAGGAGCCAATGGGTCCCACTTTTGTCTCAGTCAATAAGGAATGAGAGACTCTGGAGAAGCTCAGCTCTCGCGGACATCGGTGGATCAAAAAGGAGCTCAGGTGAATATTAGTGGGGGCTGGGGGGCCACTGCACACAGAAGGTTTTTTTACTTTCATGCATAGAATGCATGAAGGTAAAACACCTTGAGCCCTTAAAACCACTTTAAGCTTCATGTTACCAGTGGGCACACAGTGGTATTTTTAGCAAGATTTACAACCACTTAGGGTTGGGTTTACATATGAGAACGCAGCGGCTCACAGCAGGTGTCTGGTGCGTCCTCGTTCACAGTTTCGGGTCTGTTTTCAGCCCAAAATTTTTGCTGCATTTGGACCTGAAACGGACCAAAAGATGCACAGGGCTCCAATCCGGAGATGTGTGAACCAGCTCCATAGAGAGCCGGTCACAATCTCCTGCTGTGCGAACTGGATGCAAGGAAATCCACATCCACTTCGCACTAGTGTGAACCCAGCCTTAAGCGTTGGGTATATACAGTATTCAGCACACAACTAGAACACACAATATGATAAACATATTTATGGAGTACCAACTGCAACCTCAGGTAATCCTCTATCTTAATTTTACCATAAGTTTCAGGCAAATTTAACCAGCTTTCACAATATTTGATTGGGGTCTCTTTAAGCGGTATTAAACTCCACTTTGTAAAGACCCCAGGTTATTCATACCATAATGTGCTAGTGTGCTCCACATATTAGCACATTATGACATTCTAAGGCCCCTTTCACACTGGGGCGTTTTTCATGCGGTTTAGCGCTAATATTAGCGCTATTATACCGCATGAAAAAATCATGCCCTTTAGCCTTCAATGTGAAAGCCCGAAGGCTTTCACACTGAAACAGTGCGCTAGCAGGACCGCTCCAAAAGTCCTGCTAGCCGCTTCTTTACAGCGGTAAAGGAGCGGTGTGTTCACCGCTCCTTTACCGCGGTCTCCCATTGAAATCAATAGCCGCGGTTTGCGGGCGGTATTAACCCTTTTTCGGCCGCTAGCGGGGGTTAAATTAACCCCCCTAGCGACCGCATACCGCGGCAATAACGATGGCTGAAAATCGCGCTGCTATACCGCCACCGCACCTGCCCGCCCCAGTGTGAAAGGGGCCTTATCTGGGAAATAAAGCCCTCCAGAATTTAGCTGTCACCACTCCTGGAACTTCCTTATTTTCTCAGTCTACCTTCCAGTTTTGTTCTCTCTCACCACTTAAATGGCTGGTCCACAATGATGTCACCCCCGTGCACGCACATGGGAGTTACCATCGCTGCACAGTGCTCTCTGCAATCACGGCACCGGCAGTGTGCCGTGAATGGAGAGTGATGTCATTGGCTGTAGCCAATATGACGATCTCCAAAATGGTGCCAATTTCAATTATCTAAAAGGTACTTACAACTTACACGTTTTAAAGCAGTTGTATACCGCTGGATGTTTTTTTTTCCCTGCAAGGTAAGGTCATAATGTGCTAGTATGTGAAAACTTACCTTATGTGAAACTTACCTTAAAACAAAGCACCATGATGTCAGCGCTGTAGTCGCTTTCATCTTCACCCGTCTTGCTTCCGGGTTTGCGGGCTCTGGCTCTGTGACTGGCAAGAGCCGTGATGATGTCACTCCCGGGCAATGCGCTGTTCATGGCACAGGGCTCGGAAGGAACAGTACGGGTGGCCGTTCCTTTAGAGTGCATGCGCCAGTGATGCCACTGGCTGTATGTAATGTAAATATCTCTCTAAACGGTGCAAGTTTAGGAGATATTTACACTACCTATAGGTAAACCTTATTATAGGCTTACCTATAGGTAAAAATCAGTAATGGAAGTTTACTTCCCTTTTAAAAGCTTTCATAGGGGTCTCCAAACTATGGCCCTCAACATTTCCAGAGTCTCCCCAAGCCTATGGAACTCCTTACCCCAATCGGTCCGTCTATCTCCTTCTCTATTAGCTTTTAGAGGATCCCTAAAAACCCTCCTCTTCAGAGAAGCCTATCCCACCCACACCTAATAACTATATTTCCATTCTGTCCACCTGATCATCCCCCACAGCCAATACCCTTTGTTTCACGTGACCCTCCCTTCTAGACTGTAAGCTCTATCGAGCAGGGCCCTCTGATCCCTCTGTATTGAATTGTATTGTGATTGTACTGTCTTCCCTGATGTTGTAAAGCGCTGCGCAAACTGTTGGCGCTCTATAAATCCTGTATAATAATAATAATAATAATAATAACTACAATTCCCATCATGCCTAGACATGTCTGTGAATGTCAGAGTTTTACGTAGTTTGGAGATCCATAGGGCAAAGTTCTGCAGTTGATTTTAATACAGCTTTATATTTTATTGCCCCACTGTTAATGGAAAATATTATTATTATTATTATTATTATTATACAGGATTTATATAGCGCCAACAGTTTACGCAGTGCTTTACAATATAAAAGGGAGACAATACAGTTATATTGCAATAAAATATAACAGTATTAAGAGGGCCCGCCTGAGTAGAGCTTACAATCTAATAGGGTGGGGCGGGTGGTACAAAAGGTTGTAACTGTAGGGAATGAGCTGATGGAAGTGGTAAAAAATTAGTTGGAGATGTGATAGGCTTTCCTGAAGAGATGAGTTTTCAGGGATCACCTGAAGGTAGCAAAAGTAGGGGATAGCCGGACAGGTTGAGGTAGCGAGTTCCAGAGGATGGGGGGGGCTCTGGAGAAATCCTGGAGACGAGCATGGGATGAGGAGACAAGAAAGCTTGAGAGCAGGAGGTCTTGAGAAGAGCTGAGAGGACGGTTTGGGTGATGTTTGGAGACAAGATTGGTGATGTAGCTTGGGGCAGAGTTGTGGATGGCTTTGTATGTTGTGGTTAGTATTTTGAATTTAATTTGCTGGGCAATCGGGAGCGAGTGTAAAGATTGGAGGAGAGGGTTGGCAGACACTGAGCGGTTGGTAAGGTGGATATGTCTGGCGGCAGCATTCATGATAGACTGAAGAGGGGATAGCCTAAGGAGAGGCAGGCCAATGAGAAGGGTGTTGCAGTAGTCAAGCCGAGAAATAACAAGAGGGTGAATAAGGAGCTTGGTGGTTTCATTTATATTCAGGTGTTTCAGTTTCAATGGGAAAATCTAATTGATTTTGAATTTGAACAATTGAATTGCCACATGTATGGGCAAAATAAGCAGCCATTATAGGTGATCTATTTTTTTGCTTTTAAAGTCCCTAAATGTTTTACAACATGGAGAATGCAAGCTATGCAATAGGATTCCCATGTATAGCATTATTGTAAGGGAAAAGTTGAGGAGATGAAGGGGAATACACATTCCAGAGAGACCATTCTGCTGCAGGTCCCTTTGTTTAACAATTGAACAATTTACAGTTAGGCTTAAGCTTGCCATACATGGCTCAGTGTTCTCTCTTTCAGCCCACTGGGAGAACAGGAGAAAATCAATGGATTCCCCCATCCGCACTACAGATTTGATGGAGGAATCTCTAATGCTGGCTATTGTATTCAGCAGGCACTACACCTTGTTTCCTATTGGGCCAGTGTACACTACTGTGCTTCAGAAAAGCAAAAAAAAAAAACATGCAGCACTTTATGTGGCGCAATGTGGTGTGATGCTGTACACTGCATCACACTGCGTTGGGCAGGGTTGGCAACCTCCCGCAACTCTTTTTACTAACAGAACATGGACAATTCGACAGAGCACATATTTACTGACAACCTGAAAATAATTACAGAACTTCTATTAGAAACTAAAACAATTGATATTTAAACTGTATAAACACAATCTGTAAAAACTGACAATACCTATAACAGTAATTGGCCTGGTTTACATTTAAAAAGTCAACACAGCATGGCAAATTATAAGCCACCCTGCTGGGATACAGCATACAGGTGAAAAACAAGTTCTGTTATGCATGCCAAAGAGAGCAATGGGCATGACCAGATTGCATCTAAAAGTGGGAGTGGCCTAAAAGACAATGATTAAACAGAACTGCTTCCTGACCACCTACCTCTAAATTAACATAACAGCTGCTTGGGTGAGTACACGTTGTCATGGCCTCGATGCTTAGCTTCATAGTGTGGCAATTTTAACTCAACATATAAAGTTTCACAGGCAACAGTACAGAGTGCAGGGTTCAAGTGTGCCCTACATACAGAGTGCAGGTTTCAGGGGTGCGCTGCATACAGAGTGCAGGGTTCAGGGTGCGCTTCATACAGAGTGCAGGGTTCAGGGTGCACAGCATAGAGAGTGCAGGGTTCAAGTGTGCGCTACATACAGAGTGCAGGTTTCAGGGGTGCTCTGCATACAGAGTGCAGGGTTCAGTGGTACTCAGCATACAGAGTGCAGGATTCAGGGGTGCACTGCGTACAGAGTGCAGAGTACAAGGGTGCACCTTTTTCCCCCAAACGGCCCCCTCCCTCAGTACAGTGCTCTACTCCCACCCTCAAATCCCCCTTCTTGACAGTACCCGATAGAGAACTGTGGCTGCAGAAAGAAAGGATAGGTTACTCAGGAGGAGAATATAGTGTAGCTGCGGGGTCATGGGCACAGGCTTCAGAAGCTATTGCTGCCAGACCATAAGGGGCACAGGGGCACCGCCCCCCTAATCCATGCGCCCGGCCACTAATCTACATGCAGGGCGCTGGACGCATGAATTTCAAAGTTTTTTTTTTTAAGCACATGATTAGAGCCTGAGGCTCTAATTGGCTTCAAAAAAGGGTGGGCTCGGGGTGCAGAGCACTGCTCCCTGAGCCCATCCAGGGCCCTACCCCCGATCCTTGTCATCTGCTTCTTAAAGTAAGGAGGCTCCTTCTTGTCCATCTCCTGTGGGGGGGGGGGTGATCGTGGTCTTCTCGTCTGTCTCCCACGGGGGGGGGGGGGGTCGCCACCCTCCCATCCATTTCCTGTGTGCAGGGGGGGGATCACCTTCTACCAGGGGGTGGCGTTGGTTTGCCGCCCCTCCCCAAAATATTGAGCACCAGCCGCCACTGGTTTCAACTACCTATCTATGCAAAGAGGCAGCAGGTGGAGCACAGTTGAGGTCCCTCCGCAGCCAAAACTAGAGGAGCAGGATCAGCAAATGCAGCCTGCTCCTTCCACCACTGGCTCCAGCCTTCTTTTTTTAAGAAATAATCCCAACTGGCTCCAAACTCTGGCTGGATAAGTGGCTGCATCAAGCTGTCAAGAGGTTCTGTCTTACACTTGCTGAGCCAACACTAACCTGCCTGAAAAAAAGGACTGATTTTTACTGACATAAAATTTCTTTAATTTAATAAAATGTGACTTGATACTTTTCAATAAACTTCTAACAAAAAAAAAAAAGTACGGTATTATTGATTTGGCACTATATCCTTGCAGGGCACACCAGTGGTCAAGAGTTCAGTGCAGCTACTGGTGTGAAAAAGCCCTTAGACCCCTTTCACACTGAGCCGCCCATAGCGTTGGGGGTAAAACGCCGGCATTTTTACCGCCGATGCTATGGGTGTATTTGCGGTGCATTTTGGCCGCCAGCGGGGCACATTTAACCCCCGCTAGCGGCTAAGAAAGGGTTAAAACCGCCCGCAGTGTGCTGCTGAAGCAGCACATTGCGGGCTGTATAGCCGCGCTGTCCCATTGATTTCAATGGGCAGGAGCGGTAAACACACCGCTCCTTCACCGCTCCAAAGATGCGGCTAGCTGGACTTTTTGTACCGTCCTGCTAGCGCACCGCTCCAGTGTGAAAGCCCTCGGGCTTTCACACTGGAGTGAATGTAACAGCAGTTTGAGGGTGGATTGCAGGCGCTATTTTTAACGCTATAGCGCCTGCAATACGCCCTCAGTGTGAAAGGGGTCTTATTTTTGAGCCCATGGCTTATTACATTTTCCTCTCAATTATTTATATTTGTTCAATGACTTCTAATTGTTTAATAATTTACTTTTTAGAGCTGTAGAAAATGTAATTACTCATACTGTATACTGTACATTTAACTTACAGAATATCTCATTGATTTAAAATTTGGAAATATCTGCGGTTAATAATAAGTATTCAGTTCATTCAGGTACGTTGACATAGGAAGTTTTGTTGGGTTACACTGTTATTTGTAGTATGTGTTGGTGTTCTGTGCATACTTTCTTTTACATGCCTTCTGCATTTTGGGAAAGAATCTCTGTACATCAGGGAGCAATGAGGACATTTTTAAGATTCTCTGGTCTGGTGTGGGATTAACCTGTCAGATTATCTGACATATCTGTGTTATCTCTACAAGAGCAAATGCAAAACATAGCTGCTAAAAAACCTGAACAGGTTTACTTATCTTTATACGGAATAAACATAAAAGCATTTAGCAAAAGTATATATTTCTTCTTTACACAGATTAACATACATGAACAAAATACATAATCAATGCATAGCCATGTAATATAGGTAAACCATTAGTGGGTTTCTTTTCCAAAAAAAAATGTATCAGTATACTACATTGACATACTGTATTATCTAGAAATCACCGCAACATTAGCAAAGGGAAAGTTTAGGACATTCGACTTATATCTCCCTCAAAACAATAACTTTTTTTTTTATTATTATTATTAACCAAATGTTGCTAATTTTGTTTAGGGAGTTGTTAAAATATGAAAATATAAGCATACAAAAATTACTTTACAACTGGCTTTAAAAATAAATGGCATGCTTGGCTGAATCACCCTAGAGCTTCTAATCACTTAAAGAATTGTCACCTACAATACTGATGTTCTTTTTAGGTTTTAAATATCAAAGGAAGAAGACATGTTGAAGATTTTTAATAAAGAACTCGTGAAAACCGTCTCTTGTGTTAATTTACACTTCACAGCCTTCTTTTGGGGTGAATGGGTAGGGGTACAATGTACCCCATACTTATTCACATCGAAGGCTGGGATCTGGGGGCCCCCATGTTAAAAGGGGCTTCCAGATTTCGATAAGCCCCCTGCCCGCAGACCCCCACAACCACCACCCAGGGTTGAGAATAGAGGAAAAGCGCACTCACATTGCCACATCCGTAATTAATAGGGGAAAAAAAAGGGGGGTACCAGAGACTGGTAACTGACCGGCGCGTCATCCTTGTCTAGCTTCCGCGCATGTAGATGACGTTTCCATCATCTGATACCGGTGTTTTTTGGCGCAAATTATATACAGGGAATGGGGCTATACACGTAAGCCGATGCGATCAACGTACGGCTTTTCTCCAGGGGGATATTCCCATTATCTGCCACTGCCAGTAAGTATAGTGGATATTAGGCTTTTGACACATTTGCTCAGCTTTTCAAACATGTGGGATTTACACCATCTCCTACTGTTTTTTGTTTCCTTTTACTCAGATTACCTTGAATGGACTTGTATGTTCGGACTGACACTGCTTGTATACAGCTGACCTGTTTTAGCTTTGTAAGGCCATATATGTGTAGCGGGGTCTCCTTTAAGACTCCCAGGACTGCATTTCCCAGAGTCCCGTTCGGCACCCAGGGTGCAATGTTGCCACCGCAGAGACTTGTGGGAGGGAGATAAAAGGAGGAGGCGTGGAGAGCTCGGCCTCTTTTGGACACCGCGCGGCTGCTGACTGGTTTTCCTGTGCGGATCTGCTGGAGTGCAGGGCCTGAAGCCTGGGACCTTGCACAACTTCCGAAGAGCCTTCCACCCCACTGCATATCCTGGGTGGCATCTAAATTTGTTTGCTGCGGACATCAGTTGGATCGGGGACCCGATCGTTGCAGACGCTGTGTGCGGAGACACAGCGGGTGGAAGTCCCCGACTAGGATCGCGTCCGGAGTGGTGAGCGAGCACCTGCTCAATTCAATAGGCTGTACTATGTTTAGGCCTATAGACTGCCTTGGCCCACCGATCATTTGTTTGCTGTTCCGCTGGAGACCGGTAGCAGGACAGAGTTAAAGGGTCTCCAGCATAGTGTTCCTTGTGGTTACCTACTTTGTGGATTACAAAACTGTTCCTGCATGTGCACCACCATTTCAAGTTTGCATGCAAAGATATCCTAATTCAAAAGACTGAGTTTAATTCTGTGTCAGGCCTGACCAGGGAGGGGAGATAGAATATTGTTTAGAGCGCCACAGGGCGCGTAGATACTAATAGCTGTGCGTGGTGGATTACCGCGCTGTGCTATTAGTGTAAGCTATATCTATTGCTGCAGGGCTCTGTTAGCAAGTTACCTGTTATGTTTTAACCTGTGCCTTTTAAACTAAAGTAAAACCGTTATACTTTGCCACTTGCCATCACTGTGTTATGTGAGGGGGTTAACTCGGTAGCGGGTGTGTGTGACCCCCTGGATGGGCTCCCCACACAAAAACAGGCCCAGCAGACGGAGGTTGTGGTTTTCAAGATCAAAAGGTGCGGTTTATTTCTCTATTTACAGTGACAAAAACACAGCAAAGCAAAAAGAAACATAAACAAAATAAATCCTGGTCAGCTTGACCTCTGACTAAACATGCAGGTTTCCCTAACTAACAACTGGGATCAACCTGGTGCTGTCCTAGTCCCTAAGTCCCTGGTTTAGTAAATGTCCAAACAAATAGCCACACAGGCTTTGTCTCACCGCACAGGGGTTCACTCTCCCTAGACAGTCCACACAGGTCTGGTTCCAGGCATGAGCAAACACCTAATGAAGCTGGGAGTTTTTATAGAGGCCTTAAACGAGCTGACAAGCTTCAGCTGGTCTCATCAACTCCCTGCCTGCACGACGCCCAGCACTCTCCCTAGAGGTATGAATCATCCATGAGCCCACTAGCCTCAGCTGGGCTTCATCAACTCTCTCCCTAGTTGTATAAGTCGGCATAAAGCCTGAATCTGGGAGAAATATATCTACCCCCCTGGATGCAACCAGGTGACTTTACCTTCCTGCTGTCACATACCCCCCCCTCTTGTTTTAACCTTGGGGTTGGAACACCAGCAATCAGGCATTCATGTACTCGAGACAAAGCATCCACATTCCCCATTTGAACGCCAGGGCGATGCTTTACTGTGAAGTTGAATTCCTGTAGGGCCAGGAACCACCTATTCACTCTTCTATTTGTCTCCTTGTTTTGAGCCATCCACTTTAACGGAGCGTGATCCGTAACCATGTCAAAGTGCCTACCTAGCAGATAGTACCGAAGGGAATCTAGAGCCCACTTCACCGCTAAACACTCCTTTTCAACCGTGGCGTAATTTACCTCATGGGACTTCAACTTCCTGCTGAGGTAAATGACTGGGTGCTCTTCCCCGTTCCAGACCTGGGACAATACTGCTCCTAACCCCACATCTGACGCATCACTTTGTACGACAAAGTCTTTAGAGAAGTCGGGTGAGTACAACACTGGCTGGCTACATAAGGCTTGTTTCAAGAATTGGAATGCTGCCTCAGCCTCGGGGGTCCATTTAATCATGACCGACCCTTTCCCTTTCGTCAGGTTGGTTAGGGGCACAGCCTTAGAAGCAAAGTGGGGAATGAAGCGCCGATAATAACCCGCGATTCCCAGAAAGGCTCGTACCTGCTTCTTGCTGTTGGGACGTGGCCAACTCTGGATGGCCTCGACTTTGTTGAGTTGGGGTTTTATTACTCCCCTGCCAATGGTGTACCCAAGATATTTGGCCTCCTCCTGCCCAATGGTACACTTCTTGGGGTTAGCCGTAAACCCCGCTTCCCGGATAGAGTCTAGGACTGCTTGCACTTTTGGCAGATGTGAGGCCCAATCTGTGCTATGGACAATTACGTCATCCAGGTAAGCCGCAGCATACTTCCGATGGGGCCTCAGTATCTGGTCCATTTTCCGCTGGAATGTGGCCGGCGCATTCTGTAACCCGAACGGCATTCTCTTATATTGGAACGCCCCGTCTGGGGTTACAAATGCGGTTTTCTCTTTGGCCGACTTGGCCAGGGGAATTTGCCAATACCCTTTTGTGAGGTCAAGAGTCGTCATGTATCGGGCTGTTCCCAGCCGGTCGATCAACTCATCTATACGTGGCATGGGGTAGGTGTCAAATTTTGTAACTTTGTTCAACTGACGAAAATCGTTACAAAATCGC
This sequence comes from Rana muscosa, assembly GCA_029206835.1. Classification (NCBI taxonomy): domain Eukaryota; kingdom Metazoa; phylum Chordata; class Amphibia; order Anura; family Ranidae; genus Rana; species Rana muscosa. The sequence continues at coordinate 568,859,514 of CM055118.1, forward strand.
CAGCTCCCATCCGGTTTAGGCACCAACACAATGGGACTAGACCAATCACTTTGGGACTCCTCTATCACCCCTAAGTTCAGCATTTTCTGTACTTCCTCCCGTATTGCCTCCCGTCGGGCCTCTGGGATCCGATAGGGTTTTAACTTCACCCTTTCACCGGGCGGGGTAATAATATCATGCTCTACCCCAGATGTTTGTCCCGGCAGCTCAGAGAACACCTCCTTGTTGCGAAGCACAAACTCCTTAACCTCGAGTTGTTGGGGTTGTGACAAGGTGGCTGCTATTCCAACCTCCGGAATCACGCAACCAGTTTGAGCTGGTGACCAAGTTTCTGCGACTAGGGACTCTCTATCCCTCCAGGCTTTCAACAGATTAACGTGATAGATCTGTTCGGGCTTTCGCCTTCCTGGTTGTCTGACCTTGTAATTCACTTCGCTCACTTTTTCCATTATCTCGTAGGGGCCTTGCCATTTGGCAAGGAATTTACTTTCAACCGTAGGGACAAGTACCAATATCCTATCCCCCGGGGAAAAGGTACGGGTCTTGGCTCCACGGTTGTACACTCTCTGCTGTGCCAACTGCGCTTGGGCCAAATGTTCCTTCACGATGGGCATTACCTGTGCAATTCGATCTTGCATCAGGGCGACATGCTCAATCACACTCCTGTGGGGAGAACTCTCACTTTCCCAAGTTTCCTTGGCAATATCCAACAGCCCTCTTGGGTGTCTCCCATACAGTAACTCAAAGGGGGAGAATCCCGTAGAGGATTGGGGCACCTCCCTAATAGCAAACATCAAATAAGGAAGTAGACAGTCCCAATCCTTTCCATCTCTATCCACCACTTTCTTCAACATTTGTTTTAGGGTTTTGTTGAATCTTTCAACCAGCCCATCGGTTTGGGGGTGATACACAGACGTACGCAATTGCGTCACTTTGAACAATTTACACAGCTCTTTCATAACCCGGGACATAAAGGGTGTACCTTGGTCCGTAAGCAGTTCTTTACAAATACCCACCCGGCTAAAAACAAGAGATAGCTCTTTGGCTATGGTTTTGGCCGAGGTATTTCGGAGAGGGATCGCTTCTGGATAACGGGTGGCATAGTCCATTATAACTAATATGTACTGGTGCCCCCTAGCGGACTTGATTATAGGACCTACCAAATCCATTGCGATCCTCTCAAACGGGACCTCAATGATGGGTAGAGGGACCAGCGGGCCACGGAAATGTGGCATCGGGGCCGACCTCTGACACACAGGGCAGGAGGAACAATAATTTTCTATGTCCTTCATCACCCCAGGCCAATAGAATCTCTGTAATACCCTCTCTCGGGTTTTCTCTGTCCCCAGATGACCTCCAAGAATGTGCCCATGGGCCAACTCCAACACCAACTTCCTGTAAGGTTTGGGCACCACAAGCTGCTCAACGGTTTCTTCTGCCCTTTTTGCCACCCGATACAGTAGGTCCTTCTCTACGCTGAAGTATGGGTAAGTGCAGGTATTATCTGGGTTCACTAACTCGCCATCTATTTCCACTACGTTTTCCCGTGCCTTTATTAGGGCGGGGTCTTTTAACTGTTCTGTGGCAAAATTTTCCCTGTGAACCTCAAGATCAGAAAACTCCACAGACGGTAGGTTTTCGTCTGAGGAGGTGGGCTCCTCTCCAGTTTCTTGAGTCTCGCCTGCCAATACTGACAAGGGAAATTCTGGAGAGTCCTCACCACTCTCAGAGGAGTTCTGGCTATCACCTTCCTGGTACATAGGGGCACCAGTGGGGGGCTCAGGATCATCCCACAGTTCCCAGAACTTCGGAAAATCCCTTCCCACAATGGCATCATGCGGTAATTGAGATACTAACCCCACTGGATGAGAGAGGGTACCTTTGGGGGTCTTGAAACACACTGTAGTCACTGGATACTCTCGGGTGTCCCCATGCACACAAATAACAGCTACCTTGCTATTCCCAGAGACCTCTGTTTTAACTAATTCAGCCTTTATCAGGGTCACAAGGCTACCTGAATCCAGTAATACCACAACATTTCTACCATTAATACACATTTTGCATAAATGTTTCTCAGTTCCCCGAATGGCAGTGCATGCGACTGTCGCACACAGCGACTGATGTCTGTCCGTCAGAAAGTCACATTGCATGGGTTCCTCCACAACCGGGCAATTTGCTGCAATATGTCCCGCTTGCCGGCAGCGGTAGCAAACAATCCTTTTGGCTGCCTCTTGAGCCCCCGACTTCCCAGGCTGTTCTCGCCAAACCCTGGGCAGAGCTCCCACCCTCTCACTCTCTCCACCCTCACCCCTTGGAATCATCTTATCCGCCCCTGGGGATGGTCTGGTCTTAGGGTGGAAAGTCCGAGAGTCTCTGGAAGAGGCCGTCAGGTTACATAGTTACATAGTTACATAGTTAGTCAGGTTGAAAAAAGACACAAGTCCATCCAGTTCAACCGTAAAAAATAAAAATAAAAAAATAAAAATAAACATATATCGTACAATCCCATATACCCAATTCTATACCCACAGTTGATCCAGAGGAAGGCAAAAAAACCCAGAAGAGCATTATCCAATTTGCTACAGCAGGGGAAAAAATTCCTTCCTGATCCCCCGAGAGGCAATCGGATATTCCCTGGATCAACTTTACCTATAAATGTCAGTACCCAGTTATATTATGTACATTTAAGAAAGAATCCAGGCCCTTCTTAAAGCAATCTACTGAGCTGGCCAGAACCACCTCTGCAGGGAGTCTATTCCACATTTTCACAGCTCTTACTGTGAAAAAACCTTTCCGTATTTGGAGGTGAAATCTCTTTTCCTCTAGACGCAAAGAGTGCCCCCTTGTCCTTTGTGTTGACCGTAAAGTGAATAACTGAACACCAAGTTCACTATATGGACCCCTTATATATTTGTACATGTTGATCATATCCCCCCTTAATCTCCTCTTCTCAAGAGAGAATACATTCAGTTCCTCTAATCTCTCCTCATAGCTGAGCTCCTCCATGCCTCTTATCAGTTTGGTTGCCCTTCTCTGCACTTTCTCCAGTTCCCCAATATCCTTTTTGAGAACTGGGGCCCAAAACTGAACTGCATATTCCAGATGAGGTCTTACTAATGATTTGAACAGGGGCAAAATGATATCTCTCTCTCTGGAGACCATACCTCTCTTAATACAAGAAAGGACTTTGCTCGCTTTGGAAACCGCAGCTTGGCATTGCATGCCATTATTGAGCTTATGATCTACCAAAACCCCCAGATCCTTCTCCACTACGGATCCCCCCAGTTGTACTCCCCCTAGTATGTATGATGCATTCATATTATTAGCCCCCAAGTGCATAACTTTACATTTATCAACATTAAACCTCATCTGCCACATAGTCGCCCAATTAGACAGAGCATTGAGGTCGGCTTGTAAATTGGCGACATCCTGTAAGGACGTTATTCCACTGCATAGCTTGGTGTCATCTGCAAAGACAGAAATGTTACTTTTGATCTCAGACCCAATATCATTTATAAACATATTAAAAAGTAAGGGTCCCAGCACTGAACCTTGGGGTACACCACTGATAACCTTGGACCATTCAGAGTAAGAATCATTAACCACTACTCTCTGAATTCTGTCTTTTAGCCAGTTTTCTATCCATTTACAAACTGATATTTCCAATCCTGTAGACTTTACCTTACACATGAGCCGTGTGTGGGGAACTGTATCGAACGCTTTTGCAAAATCCAAGTATACCACGTCCACTGCCACCCCTCTGTCCAAGGTCTTACTTACCTCTTCATAAAAAGAAATCAGGTTTGTTTGACAACTTCTGTCTTTCATGAATCCATGCTGTCTGTTGCTTAAATAGTTTTTTTCCAGCAAGAACTCATCTATGTGGTCTTTTATTAATCTCTCCAGTATTTTCCCAACTATAGAAGTTAAACTAACAGGTCTATAGTTACTTGGTAAACACTTAATTCCCTTTTTAAATATAGGCACCACATTGGCCCTGCGCCAATCCAGTGGTACTATTCCTGTCATTAATGAGTCCCTAAAAATTAAATACAATGGCTTTGAAATTACAGAGCTCAATTCTTTTAGGATCCGTGGGTGTATGCCATCTGGTCCAGGTGCTTTATCCACCTTTATTCCATCTAAATATTTCTGGACCATATCACTTTTGAGCCATTGTGGATTTGGGGCTGTGTCACTACCACCCCCATTTTGGACATGAGCTCCCCCATGCTCCTTTGTATACACAGAACTGAAGAAAGTATTTAATAAATTAGCCTTCTCTTTGTCCCCAGTCACCCACTCTAGATTATTTTGTAAAGGGCCTACATGCTCAGACTTGACCTTTTTACTATTAATATATTTGAAGAATTTTTTGGGGTTTGTCCTACTATCTTTTGCAATCTGTCGTTCGTTTTGAATTTTTGCATCCTTGATTTCCTTTTTACATATCCTGTTATATTCTTTGTAACATTTAAATGACACTAGTGTTCCCTCATTTTTATATTTTTTAAAAGCTCTTTTCTTATAGTTTATAGCTTTTTTAACTTTGTCAGTGAACCACATAGGTTTTATTTTTAGCCTTTTAAACTTATTGCCCATGGGAATATACTTTGCAGTGAGTTCCCAAACAGTCTTTTTGAAGAATTCCCATTTCTGTTCTGTGCCCATTGATGCCAATATTCCTTCCCAGTCTAAGTCCTGGAGAGCAGCACTCATCCTTGGAAAATTTGCTCTCTTGAAATTAAGTGTTTTTATCTTTCCTGTATGTGATTTTTGCTTACAACTAACATCAAATGAAATCATGTTATGGTCACTGCTACCCAGGTGTTCCTTTATCTGAACATTAGTAATACGCTCTGCATGGTTTGAGATTACCAGGTCCAACAGAGCATCATTCCTAGTTGGGGCCTCAATAAACTGGACCATAAAATTGTCCTGCAATAGGTTTATAAATTTTTGCCCTTTAACTGTCCCAGCAGTTCCATTACTCCAGTCAATTTCTGGGTAGTTAAAATCCCCCATTATTATCACCGTCCCAGCCCTTGCAGCCCTTTCCATCTGTGCAAGGAGCTGAGTCTCTAACTCCTCATTAACATTGGGTGGTCTATAACAAACTCCAATGATTAGCTTTGAACTACGCACATCTGTATGCAGTCCTACCCATAATGCTTCAGACTCATCACACTCTCCATCCACCAGGTCCTCTTTCACACTCGCTTTGAGATCACTTCTCACATAGAGACAGACCCCTCCACCCTTCCTTTTTACCCTGTCTTTCCGAAAGAGTGCATAGCCAGGAATATTAATAGCCCAGTCGTGTGAGGAATGAAGCCAAGTTTCAGCAATACCGATTACATCATAGCTCTCCTCATGCACCAGAGCTTCCAACTCACCTATTTTGCTTGGCAGACTTCTGGCATTGGTGAACAGACACTTTAATGCATTAATATTATTTGACCGGTCACATACTATCCTCTTGGGTGTTCCCAGATTGCAACTAGGACTTGCTACTATACTTACCTTGGGTTTATGTTCTTTGGTTACCCTACCACTAATGCCCCTAATACTACCCTTTAGAATATGTTCCCCGCTGACTCTCACTATCTCTGGACCCTCCCCCCTGTCACCTAGTTTAAAAACCCCTCTAACTTTTTGGCCATCCTTATTCCCAGCTGATCTGCACCCTCCTCATTTAGGTGCAGTCCGTCCCTTCTATAGTACCTGGTTATCGACTGAGAAGTCGGCCCAGTCCTCCAGGAACCCAAACCCCTCCTTACTACACCAGCTCTTCAGCCACTTGTTCACTTCCCTAATCTCCCTCTGCCTTTCTGGTGTGGCTCGATGTACCGGTAGTATTCCCGAGAATACTACCTTGGAGGTCCTTTTCCTCAATTTAGCTCCCAAGTCCCTAAAATCGTTCTTTAGGACACTCCATCTACCTCTGACTTTGTCATTGGTGCCAACGTGCACCATGACAGCTGGGTCTTCCCCAGCCCCTCCCAGTAATCTGTCCACCAGATCCGTGATGTGCCGAACCCGAGCGCCCGGTAGACAACATACAGTTCGGCGCTTCAGGTCTTTGTTACAGATTGCCCTCTCTGTCCTTCTAAGAATTGAGTCCCCTACCACCAGAATCTGTCTTTCCTTTCCCTTCGCTTCCCCCCCACTCTCACTGGAGGAGTTCTTCCCCTGGCAGCTAGGAGAGTCCCTCAGCTCCAGCAGTGCTGGTCCCGGACTGGTTTCACCAATGTCACTCAATGGAGCATACTTATTGGGATGCTCCAGCCCTGGATCGGCCTCCCTGGCACTTCGCCCTCTACCCTTCCTGACTGTCACCCATCTACTATTTTCTAGTGCCTGCACCTCTTTGACTCCACCCACCTCTGTGCTGGCCCCTGCCATCACCTGCCGGGTACGTATCCAGCTCTCCTTTAGTGTGGAGGGACTTCCCAGTGCTGACAGTTGCTTCCCTAGATTCAGAACCTGGGCTTCCAGGGAAACAATGTGCTTACATTTTGCACAGCAGTAATCGCCCTCGATCAGATGATCAAGGAACGCATACATGCTGCAAGATGTACACCGAGTCGCCTCGCCACACCCGCTGGGCATCGTACCTATTAATTTAATGAGGATTCGAGATTATACCCTGTCCAAATTACCTAACACTAGCTTCCTGACCCAACTATTCAACAAGACAATACACAGGTACTCAACAAGACAATACACAGGTACTCAACAAGACATTACACAGGTACTCAACAAGACAATACACAGGTACTCAACAAGACAATACACAGGTACTCAACAAGACAATACACAGGTACTCAACAAGACAATACACAGGTACCACGCAGACCCACGTGCACCCACAGACCAACGGACCCGCGTGCACTCGCAGACCAGCGTGCACTCGCAGACCAACGGACCTGCGTGCACTCGCGGACCCGCGTGCACTCGCAGACCAACGGACCCGCGTGCACTCGCAGACCAGCGTGCACTCGCAGACCAACGGACCCGCGTGCACTCGCAGACCAACGGACCCGCGTGCACTCGCAGACCAACGGACCCGCGTGCACTCGCAGACCAACGGACCCGCGTGCACTCGCAGACCAACGGACCCGCGTGCACTCGCAGACCAACGGACCCGCGTGCACTCGCAGACCAGCGTGCACTCGCAGACCAACGGACCCGCGTGCACTCGCAGACCAACGGACCCGCGTGCACTCGCAGACCAACGGACCCGCGTGCACTCGCAGACCAACGGACCCGCGTGCACTCGCAGACCAGCGTGCACTCGCAGACCAACGGACCCGCGTGCACTCGCAGACCAGCGTGCACCCGCAGACCAACGGACCCGCGTGCACTCGCAGACCAGCGTGCACCCGCAGACCAACGGACCCGCGTGCACTCGCAGACCAGCGTGCACTCGCAGACCAACGGACCCGCGTGCACTCGCAGACCTACGTGCACCCGCAGACCAACGGACCCGCGTGCACTCGCAGACCAGCGTGCACTCGCAGACCCACCTGCACTCGCAGACCCACGGACCCGCGTGCACTCGCAGACCAGCGTGCACCTACAATACACAAGTACTAACGATCCACACACACTACTCAGACAACACCCAGGTACTCACACTACACATCTACTATGACCCCTGTTTTAACCTCCTGTTTTCAACTCTTGATTTTAACTCACCACTTAGTCCAGTTCCACTTGGACAGAGTTCCAGCAACTCAAAATGAGCAGGCTCTAAATGAGCTTTACAGAAATTTATATAGGCCTCAAGCACCTGTGACCAATTAACCACTCCCCTTAATTAGTAGGCTGAAGGAAAAAAAGAGAAAAAAAAGGCTGTTTAAAATGTGCCAGAAAAAGGTGTTAAAAAGCTGCAAGGAAAAAGAGCCAAAAATAACCAAAAATGCAACCCAGCAGTCAAAAGCAGAAACTTCTTCACTCTCCACGCAAGGTCTCCTCCACTGTCTACCCTCCAACCAACAAGACTGGCAATTTCACATGTGCTCTACAGAAATTTATATAGGCCTCAAGCACCTGTGACCAATTAACCACTCCCCTTAATTAGTAGGCTGAAGGAAAAAAAGAGAAAAAAAAAGGCTGTTTAAAATGTGCCAGAAAAAGGTGTTAAAAAGCTGCAAGGAAAAAGAGCCAAAAATAACCAAAAATGCAACCCAGCAGTCAAAAGCAGAAACTTCTTCACTCTCCACGCAAGGTCTCCTCCACTGTCTACCCTCCAACCAACAAGAGGCCGTCAGGTTCTCTGCAGCCAAGTATCTCTCTACACGATCCACAAGTTTACCGGCCGTTTCTGGGTCTCCATGGCTTACCCACTTTTGAATGGCGGTAGGAAGAGCTCTCAAGAAACGATCCATCACAACACGTTCCACAATCTCCGGTGCGGACAAAGTCTCTGGCTGTAGCCACTTCCTGCTCAGGTGAATGAGATCATACATTTGAGACCTGGGGGGTTTTCCAAGCTGGAAAGTCCAGTTATGCACACGCTGAGCCCGGACAGCCAGGGTGACACCCAGCCTTGCCAATATTTCAGCTTTTAGCATCACATAGTCTTTTGCTTGGTCAGGCTCTAGGTCATAGTAAGCTTTCTGCGATTCACCAGTTAACAGAGGAGCCAGCAGTCCAGCCCACTGATCCTTAGGCCACTTTTCCCTTTCAGCAGTCCTTTCAAATGTGGTCAAAAACACCTCTGGATCATCTTCTCCAGTCATTTTTGTCAATAAACGACTCACCCCAAATGACGCGGTATTAGTGGGACGGCTTTCCTCACTGGTCTGCGGACGTTGCTGCATTACTGCTTCCATCTGTTGTTGTAGTCTCTGCTCTTGCTTCTGCAACAGGTCTATGAAGCGGGCCTCAGATTGCTGCTGGGCTTGTTGCTGGGCTGCAAGGCTCCTTTGCAAACCTGCATTTGTCTGCTGTTGATTGGCATTTGCTAGAGCCAGCTGTTTCAGTATCTCCTCCATGCTGGCTTAAAAAAAACTGCCTGCATTCTCCACCAACTGTGAGGGGGTTAACTCGGTAGCGGGTGTGTGTGACCCCCTGGATGGGCTCCCCACACAAAAACAGGCCCAGCAGACGGAGGTTGTGGTTTTCAAGATCAAAAGGTGCGGTTTATTTCTCTATTTACAGTGACAAAAACACAGCAAAGCAAAAAGAAACATAAACAAAATAAATCCTGGTCAGCTTGACCTCTGACTAAACATGCAGGTTTCCCTAACTAACAACTGGGATCAGCCTGGTGCTGTCCTAGTCCCTAAGTCCCTGGTTTAGTAAATGTCCAAACAAATAGCCACACAGGCTTTGTCTCACCGCACAGGGGTTCACTCTCCCTAGACAGTCCACACAGGTCTGGTTCCAGGCATGAGCAAACACCTAATGAAGCTGGGAGTTTTTATAGAGGCCTTAAACGAGCTGACAAGCTTCAGCTGGTCTCATCAACTCCCTGCCTGCACGACGCCCAGCACTCTCCCTAGAGGTATGAATCATCCATGAGCCCACTAGCCTCAGCTGGGCTTCATCAACTCTATCCCTAGTTGTATAAGTCGGCATAAAGCCTGAATCTGGGAGAAATATATCTACCCCCCTGGATGCAACCAGGTGACTTTACCTTCCTGCTGTCACAGTTATCATTGCACATAGTGCTTATATCTCCTGAGAAGTTGGGTTGTGTGTATAATCAGGTATAGATTGTAATAGATACCATCCCTAGACTAAATGTGCCATAGGTGACTAGACAAGATTGCCGGTGGTTGGTGAAGCTGTTGTCAGGGCCCGAAATCAAACCAGCGTCACTCTTAACTGGGGTTAGCGCTACATATGTTTAATAGCATGACTAGGATTGAGGGAGCATAGTGTATTCCCACTAGGGATGAGCTTCGTGTTCGAGTCGAACATACGTTCGACTCGAACATCGGCTGTTCGATCGTTTGACGAAGATCGAACGATTTGGGCCGTTCGCGCCAAATTCGAGTGACGCGAACGGCCCACAATGCACTACGCCATCGCAGTGTCATCCAGGCGCTGTGATTGGCCAAGCATGCACTGTGACCCCGCATTATTGGCCAATCACAGCGCCGGCAGCGAGGAGAGCAATGATTGGCCACAGGCAGGATGCCTGTGGCCAATTATTGCTGAGGGGGTTTAGTACACGCCCCACACTATAAAAGGCCGCCAGCGCGGCGGCCTTGTGTAGTGTGTTCCGGAGCAGGGAAAGAGAAGCATAGGCAGGGACAGTGTCATTTTTTTCCTTTACTAATCCTGGATTCCTTGTGTTTAGGGACAGAGAAGGATAGGTAGGGAGAGTGTCAGTGTGTCATTCTGTGCTAAACCTTGTTTGTAGGGACAGAGAAGGACAGTGAGGGAAAGTGTCAGTGTGCTATTCTGTGCTAAATCTTGTTTGTAGGGACAGAGAAGGACAGTGAGGGAAAGTGTCAGTGTGCTATTCTGTGCTAAACCTTGTTTGTAGGGACAGAGAAGGACAGTGAGGGAAACTGTCAGTGTGCTATTCTGTTCTAAACCAATCTTGCTGAACCGTATATGAAATCCTTGAGTTTAGGGACAGAGAAGGACACTCGTGGAAACTATCAGTGTGCTATTCTGTGCTAAATCTTGTTTGTAGGGACAGAGAAGGACAGTGAGGGAAACTATCAGTGTGCTATTCTGTGCTAAACCAATCTTGCTGAACCATATTTGAAATCCTTGAGTTTAGGGACAGAGAAGGACACTCGGGGAAACTATCAGTGTGCTATTCTGTGCTAAATCTTGTTTGTAGGGACAGAGAAGGACAGTGAGGGAAACTATCAGTGTGCTATTCTGTGTTAAACCAATCTTGCTGAACCATATTTGAAATCCTTGAGTTTAGGGACAGAGAAGGACACTCGTGGAAACTATCAGTGTGCTATTCTGTGCTAAATCTTGTTTGTAGGGACAGAGAAGGACAGTGAAGGAAACTATCAGTGTGCTATTCTGTGCTAAACCAATCTTGCTGAACCATATTTGAAATCCTTGAGTTTAGGGACAGAGAAGGACACTCGGGGAAACTATCAGTGTGCTATTCTGTGCTAAATCTTGTTTGTAGGGACAGAGAAGGACAGTGAGGGAAACTATCAGTGTGCTATTCTGTGCTAAACCAATCTTGCTGAACCATATTTGAAATCCTTGAGTTTAGGGACAGAGAAGGACACTCGTGGAAACTATCAGTGTGCTATTCTGTGCTAAATCTTGTTTGTAGGGACAGAGAAGGACAGTGAAGGAAACTATCAGTGTGCTATTCTGTGCTAAACCAATCTTGCTGAACCATATTTGAAATCCTTGAGTTTAGGGACAGAGAAGGACACTCGGGGAAACTATCAGTGTGCTATTCTGTGCTAAATCTTGTTTGTAGGGACAGAGAAGGACAGTGAGGGAAACTATCAGTGTGCTATTCTGTGCTAAACCAATCTTTCTGAACCATATTTGAAATCCTTGAGTTTAGGGACAGAGAAGGACACTCGGGGAAACTATCAGTGTGCTATTCTGTGCTAAACCTTGTTTGTAGGGACAGAGAAGGACAGCGAGGGAAACTGTCAGTGTGCTATTCTGTGCTAAACCAATCTTGCTGAACCATATTTGAAATCCTTGAGTTTAGGGACAGAGAAGGACACTCTGGGAAACTGTCAGTGTGCTATTCTGTTCTAAACCAATCTTGCTGAACCATATTTGAAATCCTTGAGTTTAGGGACAGAGAAGGACACTCGGGGAAACTCTCAGTGTGCTATTCTGTGCTAAATCTTGTTTGTAGGGACAGAGAAGGACAGTGAGGGAAACTATCAGTGTGCTATTCTGTGCTAAACCAATCTTGCTGAACCATATTTGAAATCCTTGAGTTTAGGGACAGAGAAGGACACTCGGGGAAACTGTCAGTGTGCTATTCTGTGCTAAACCAATCTTGCTGAACCATATTTGAAATCCTTGAGTTTAGGGACAGAGAAGGACACTCGGGGAAACTATCAGTGTGCTATTCTGTGCTAAACCTTGTTTGTAGGGACAGAGAAGGACAGTGAGGAAAGTGTCAGCGTGCTATTCTGTGCTAAACCTTGTTTGTAGGGACAGAGAAGGACAGTGAGGGAAACTGTCAGTGTGCTATTCTGTTCTAAACCAATCTTGCTGAACCGTATTTGAAATCCTTGAGTTTAGGGACAGAGAAGGACACTCGTGGAAACTATCAGTGTGCTATTCTGTGCTAAATCTTGTTTGTAGGGACAGAGAAGGACAGTGAGGGAAACTATTAGTGTGCTATTCTGTGCTAAACCAATCTTTCTGAACCATATTTGAAATCCTTGAGTTTAGGGACAGAGAAGGACACTCGTGCAAACTATCAGTGTGCTATTCTGTGCTAAATCTTGTTTGTAGGGACAGAGAAGGACAGTGAGGGAAACTATCAGTGTGCTATTCTGTGCTAAACCAATCTTGCTGAACCATATTTGAAATCCTTGAGTTTAGGGACAGAGAAGGACACTCGTGGAAACTATCAGTGTGCTATTCTGTGCTAAATCTTGTTTGTAGGGACAGAGAAGGACAGTGAGGGAAACTATCAGTGTGCTATTCTGTGCTAAACCAATCTTGCTGAACCATATTTGAAATCCTTGAGTTTAGGGACAGAGAAGGACACTCGGGGAAACTATCAGTGTGCTATTCTGTGCTAAACCCTGTTTGTAGGGACAGAGAAGCACAGTGAGGGAAACTGTCAGAGTGCTATTCTGTGCTAAACCAATCTTGCTGAAGCATATTGCAAATCCTTGTGTTTAGGGACAGAGAAGGATAGGCAGGGGACAGTGTCAGTGTCTTTGTTGCTAAGCCTCCTGCACAGTATACACCTGAAGGTAGCCCTTATTGCTGTTTTTCCCATCTCCCTGCAGGCCATCCATTAAAATGTCTGGAAGGCAAACAAGGAGAGGCAGACAGTCAGGAGGCAAAAAAAGAGGGCAAGCAGGCTCTGTGTCTGGGGGCAACAGTGCTGGTCGTGGACGCGGTGCATTGTCATCAGCACGTGGCCATGGGTCACGCTTGTCCTTCTTTTCGGCAGCTGGACATGTTGAGCCACATCATGCTGAAGACTTGGTAGAGTGGATGACCAAGCCCACCTCATCCTCCTCATCCTCTCTCACCCAGGCTCAGGGTACTGGCAAAGCAGCTGCCAAAGCGTCCTCTTCTCTGGTATCAATGTCATCATTAGTCACTCCTTCCCTAGACCCACCATGTCCTCCTCCTGAGGAGTCCCCCGAACTGTTTGAGCACCGTGTTGGGTACATGCTCCAGGAGGATGCCCAGCGTTTCGAAGGATCTGATGATGATACCCAGCTAGAGGAAGGCAGTAGCGTGAGAGCAGAGAGAGGGGATGCTCAAGAAGGACACCAATCTGGCAGTCATGCTCCAGCAGCTGCAGCATACTGCCAGATTGGCTCCAGTGATGAGGAGGGAGGGGATGATGAGGTCACTGACTCCACGTGGGTGCCTAATAGGAGAGAGGAGGAGGAGGAGGATGAGGAGGAGGCACATCTCCAACGAGGCAGGATGCCCTTGGGTGGCCAGCGTATGGGCAGCACACCGACGGAATCACACCGCAGAGCTCCGCCTGTGCAGGGCGCTGCCTCTGCCCGCATTCAAAAAGTTCTTTGGTGTGGGCCTTTTTTGAGGCGAGTGCATCAGATCGCACAGCTGCTGTTTGCAACATATGTCTCAAGCGTATATCGCGTGGCCAAAACATCAGCCGCTTGGGCACCACATGCTTGATCAGACATATGTTGACCTGCCATGCAGCTCGTTGGCAAGCCTACCTTAAAGACCCACACCAAAGAACAAAGCGGACCTCTCCTTGCACCGCATCAGCTGGGATCTCCAACCCCACTATACCTTCAGTCCTCTCTGAAACCTGCACTGAGAGGAATGAAGGTGTAGAATTAGGTGTGTCACAGCCAAGTACTTGCGGCCAGGAAGAGGAAAAAAGCAGTGCCTTCTAAGCGTAGTAGTATCAGAAATTTATTAGAGCAATATATAATACAGCGGCAAGAGATACACTCACAAACGAGTATAGTAAGAGGCTTATCTTTAAAGGTTGTCATCCGCTCGACCCGGGAGCTGCGAATCCTGATGTTACAAGCTGGAGTCCCACGTAGTGGTTAGCGGTGGTAAAAGGAACTTCACTCTCGCGGAACTTAGTTGCCAAGGAGATGGATACAGGACGCGGCTAAAGGACATAACATGACGCTTACAATATGGATTTAGATAGCACTAATAGGAGTGTTATCAAGTAATGAACATAGGGAGGGAGAAAAAACAAAAAGGAGAAAGAAGAAAGCACCACCCAAATACAATAAATGGATACAAAATAGGGAGTACAATAAAAGTATATAAATACACACATGCATGTATATATTAGACTTGTGCACAACGGAAAAATTCGTTCCGTTTCGGTTCGCTTCTTGTGCACAACGGAAAAATTAGTTCTGTTTCGGTTCGTTTCTTTCCGGTCCTGTTGATTCGTAATCATTCGTAATTTTGCTAGACGGGATTTTTCGTGTTCGGACTAATTCGTATTTTCGCAAGCGACATTTTTCGTTGAATTTTTTGTTGCTTTATAATTCGTACTTTCGGTAGAGTATGTTGTTTTTCGTTGATTCTGGACACAACTCCTACTTTCGTAACTTTTTTTGGGTTCGTTGATTCGTAATTTTCCGTGTCTCTCTCACAACGACGCTGCCTATTATGCCTAATGTGCTTCGAATGGATTTGTACTTTTCTAAATACATAGCAGTTATTTGTAACGATTCGAAATCTCGTATTTTACTTTCGTTTTTTACATGCGGCTATAGGCTCCGCCCCTGTACACCATTTTGAGAGGGTTCAGCACGGTGAGGGAGAAGCAGAGCAGAGTGTTATTGTGCTTCGAATGGATTCGAAATCTCGTATTTTACTTTCGTTTTTTCATGCGGCTATAGCCTCCGCCCCTGTACACCATTTTGAGAGGGAGTTCAGCATGGTGAGGGAGAAGCAGAGAGCAGAGTGAGTGTTATTGTGCTTCGAATGGATTCGTACATTCGTAACTTTTTTCATAACGAATTATGTCGAAGACATTCGGGCATTCGCTATTTTGCGGTATAATTTATTTCGGATTCGGTTTTATTCGTAATTGCTTTGTTCGGAAATTCGAATGCTTCCGAATGTCCGAAAGTTGCTAAATTCGGACGAATTTCGATTCGTTACGAAACGAATTGCACAAGCCTAGTATATATACATACACACACATGCACAATCATATGCACACATACATATGGGCAAGATATATAATAAAAACATTATGAAGATAATGTATAATCAAGCACTCTAGGTGCAGTATTAAAATATATTGTATTATATAACATTATATTATAAATGCTACAAATACAATATATATAAATTATTAATGAATTAAAAAATATTAATTAATAATAAGTACTTGCGGCCACTCTGCTAGCAGTACACCGACGTCCGATTCTAGCAGGCAAATTTCCCTGCCCCAGCTGCTGGACCGTCGAAAGAAGTTCACTCCCAGCCATCCACATGCCCAGCGGTTGAATGCTAGCTTGGCTAAATTGCTAGCGCTTCAACTGCTGCCTTTTCAGTTGGTAGACTCGGCCCCCTTCCGTGAGTTTGTGCAATGTGCGGTTCCTCAGTGGCAGGTTCCCAAACGCCACTTTTTCTCACGGAAGGCGATTCCGGCTCTCTACAGGCATGTGGAAGGCAATGTCTTGGCCTCGCTGGACAGGGCGGTCAGCGGTAAGGTGCATATTACCGCTGACTCATGGTCCAGCAGGCATGGACAGGGACGTTACCTTTCTTTCACGGCCCATTGGGTCACTCTTTTGGCAGCTGGGAAGGATGCAGGACAAGGTGCAGTAGTGTTGGAGGTTGTTCCACCGCCACGCCTCCAAAATGCTACTACTGGTTGTGACACACCTCTCTCCTCCACCCCCTCCTCTTCTTCTTCCTCCATGGCCTCTTCCTATGGTTTGTCCTCGGAACCAGCGGGGCTCCGTAGGCGTTCAAGGGGCTACGCAAGTACGCAGGCAAAAAGATGCCATGCCGTGCTTGCGCTGGTGTGTTTGGGGGACAGGAGCCACACTGGGGCAGAGGTCCTGTCTGCTCTGCAGGGGCAGGCCGAGAGGTGGTTGATGCCACGCCAGCTTAAGCCAGGAATGGTGGTTTGCGACAATGGCACCAACCTCCTCTCCGCCCTCCGACAGGGACAACTGACCGATGTGCCCTGTATGGCTCACGTCCTTAACCTGGTGGTGCAGCGGTTCTTGGGCAGGTACCCGGGCTTACAGGATGTCCTGAGGCAGGCCAGGAAAGTCTGTGTGCATTTCCGCAGATCTTATAATGCCAGTGCTCGCCTGGCTGAGCTGCAAAAGGAGTTGAACCTGCCCAAGAACCGCCTTATATGTGACATGCCCACCAGGTGGAACTCAACGTTGGCCATGCTGCAGCGGCTGCACACACAGCAGAGGGCCATCAATGAGTACCTGTGCGACTACGGCACCAGGACAGGGTCAGGGGAGCTCGGTTTTTTTTCACCACGCCAGTGAGGCATGATCAGGGATGCATGCACTGTCCTGGCACCATTTGAGGAGGCCACGAGGATGGTGAGCAGTGACAGTGCATGCATCAGTGACACTGTACCTCTTGTCCACCTGTTGGAGCACACGCTGCGTGGAATAATGGACAGGGCACTTGAGGCAGAACAGAGGCAGGAAGAGGAGGACTTCCTTGCCTCTCAAGGCCCCCTTTACCCAGACAGTGTTCCTTCTGTCCCACCCATCGCACAGTAAGAGGAGGAGGAGGAGGAGGAGGATTGTGTCAGCATGGAGGTGGAGGCTGGCACTCAGCATCATCAGCAGCAGTCTTTTAGGGATGATTTACAGTCCCAAGAAACCAGTGGACTTGTACGTGGCTGGGAGGAGGTGGCTGCGGATCATGTCGTCCTTAGTGACCCAGAGGACTCCGGACTGAATGCCTCAGCTAACCTACGCTGCATGGCCTCCCTGATCCTGCAAAGTCTGCGGAAGGATCCTCGTATTCTTCGGATCAAGGAGAGGGACCATTACTGGCTGGCCACTCTCCTTGATCCACGGTACAAGGGTAAGGTTGCGGACCTTATGTTACCATCGCAGAGGGAGCAGAGGATGAGACAACTCCGGGAGGCCTTGCAGAAAGGTCTGTGCAACGCGTTCCCAGAGACTGGGAGGTTACAAACTCCTGGTCCTGGACAACGAGTTGCTGAGGCTTCGGGCAGTCAAAGAAGGAGCGGTGGGGAAGGTGGCCATCTGACCGATGCGTTCAGACAATTCTTTAGTCCGCAGCCCCAAAGTATGATCGGTTCCAGCAACCATCGCCAGCGTCTGATATACATGGTGCAGGAATACCTAGGGGCAAGGTCAGACTTGGACACCTTCCCCACCGAAAATCCTCTGGCTTACTGGGTCTTGAGGATGGATCACTGGCCAGAGCTTGCACAGTATGCAATTGAGCTACTGGCCTGTCCTGCATCCAGCGTTCTTTCAGAACGCACATTCAGTGCTGCTGGAGGATTTGTCACGGATCACAGGGTGCGCCTGTCCACCGACTCGGTTGATTGACTGACTTTCATCAAGATGAACCAGTCTTGGATCACCACCAGCTACCACACACCTGATGCTGATATAACAGACTAATTGATTTTAAAATGTCACATCCCTTCAAGACTGATGCTGATGCTGAGTGCCTGTGCTGTTATGTTGACTGGCTATCCTCCTCCTCCTCCTCAATGATCCGATTAATGATGATAGCTTGGAAGATCATTTTGGTTTATGGGTGCCGCCACCAGTGGCTAAGGCCTAATTTTTCAGCCCCTGTTTAACAGGGGTGTGTAATTACAATTTTTGATGCAATACTTTGCAACAGGCCTCATTGCTGTGCTCCAAGTACAGTATCTGTGAGGGGTTGCAGTGTTGTGCCACCAGTGCCTAAGGCCCAATTTTTCAGCCCCTGTTCAACAGGAGCATGCAATTATAATTATTGATCTAATAATTCACAGCAGGGCCCATTGCTGCGCCCACCAAGAGTAACTGTCAGGCCTTACAGTGTTGTGTCAACACCACCACCACCACCACCAAAGGCCCAATTTTTCAGCCCCTGTTCAACAGGGGCATGCAATTATAATTATTGATCTAATAATTCACAGCAGGGCCCATTGCTGCGCCCACCAAGAGTAACTGTCAGGCCTTACAGTGTTGTGGCACCAGCACCACCATCAAAGGCCCAATTTTTACTACCACTGTTCAACAATTATATGTTATTACAATTCCTGATATAATAGTTGACAGCAGGGCGTTCCAGCACCCACCAAGAGTAACTGTGAGTGCTTACAGTGTTGTGCCAACACCAACACCTAAGGGGCCAATTTCTGCAGAGTATATACGGCAGGTCCCTACTTTCAAACATCCAACTTACAAACGACTACTACTTGCAAACGGAAGAAGACAACAGGAAGTGAGAGGAAATCTACCCCTTGGAAGGAAAATTCTCTCCTGTAAGAATTAATATGGGAGAAAGGTGTCTCCTCTCTACTGATGCTTTATCACCAATCCTTGTTTCAATAAAAACACCACATTTCAAAAACAGTTGTCATTGGGACGCAAAGTGAGGTGAAATGTTCTGAACAGGGGCACAGACAGAAAAACAAATGTTACAGGGGTGATAACCCTTCCCTATGTTTTCCAAAAAGCTTAAAAATAGGTATTTGGGCTGGAGCTACACTTAAACAATGTAGCTGTTCAAAATTACAAACAGATTCTACATAAGAACAAACCTACAGTCCCTGTCTTGTATGCACCGCCTGTATACGGCTGTTCAGAGTATATAGGGCCTTTTTTATTTTGTGTGCGGGGTTCCCCTTAATATCCATACAAGACCCAAAGGGGCTGGTAATGGGCTGGGGTAGGGGGGGGGGTGATGGGGTAGCTATGCCATTTTTCTTAAAGATTTTCATCCATATTACCGGGACCAGACATTACATTAAAGCCGCAAGCAGTTTTAAATGGCTTTTTTTTCCTTTAGAAATGTTATTTTGTGCAGGGACAGTTCTAAACACGGGAAACACGTGGCACTTCACAGGCATACTTTAGACACCCCCCAGGTACAATATTTAAAGGAATATTTGACTTTTTTTTTTTCACTTTATGCATCATTAAAATGACTGCTCCCGAAAAACGGCCGTTTTTAAAACTTCTTTTTGCATTGATACATGTCCCCTGGTGCAGAACCCGGGTTCCCAAACTCTGTTTAGGACAATAACATGGATAATAGTCGTTATAATTAGCACTTTAGAATTCGAACGTTCGCATCCATTGTATTTAATAGGGTTCTAATGTTCGTGCGAACTTTCGGTCCGTTCGCGGGTTCTGGTGCGAACCGAACCTGGGGGTGTTCGGCTCATCACTAATTCCCACCCTGGTTGCCTTTTCTTCGTCCGTGATCCATTTCCTTCAGAACCTTTTGGAAGTATCCTTATAGGACTCCTTAACATATGAAATAAATAAATTCCAGCAGACATTATAGTGAGTATTTACGCTCCATGCTTGACATTTGCTGTAGATATAAAGCGTGAGTTCTATTTGGGCTTACCTGTGGTCTGTGTTGACTATTATAGTGGGCCCTGTTTTACCTGATGATACAACACTGAATATTATCTGTTATTGGAAATTGTGAATTTCATGCAGAAGACCGCTACTCTCCCAGGTATTTCCGTTTCCCCTTTCTTGCCTTTCTATGCCACACTTTTTCATCTGATATGACAATGTTTTTAACATATGTGTCACTATTGTTGGATCATAACACATGTGTTTTATTTTATATAGTGAGTCACGTTTTTCTCTTGTTATCAACAAACCCTGAATGTTTCCTGATGAAGCTTAACGGCGAAACGCGTTGACGCACAGGGCCTCACGTTTTTTTTGTATATTCATGTTTTTTAATTCTTTCTAATGTTATTATCTATAATATAAATTTTGTCTAATTAAACTTTACTTTTTTGTAATAATCTAGTGTGTACTACGCCTCTAAAGTCCGACTATTTGGGTTACCAGTCTCTGGCCCCCCCTCTTTTTTCCGCCACCCAGGGTTGTTGGGAAAAAGCCCTTTTCCTCATCAACATGGGGACAAGGTGCTTTGGGGTGGGGGGCGCAGAGCCCTTTGTTCCCCAAAGCACCCACCTCCCCATGCTGAGGGCATGGGGCCTGGTATGGTCCTCCCCCTTTCCTGACCTGCTGGGCTGCATGCTCAGATAAGGGTCTGCTATGGATTTTGGGGGGCCCACATAGATTTTTTTGGCACAGGGTTTCCCCTCTAAATCCATACCAGACCTAAGGGTCTGGTGTGGTCTTGGGGGGGGGCCCACCTTGTTTTTTTGTTTTTTTTTATGATTTTGGCACGGGGTTCTCTTTCAAGATCCATACCAGACTCAAAGGACCTAGTATAGATCTGGGTGGGACACCACGCCATTTATTTATTTTTTCATTTTGGTGTGGGGTTTCCCATTCAAGATCCTCAGAGCACAAGTCGCATGCCACAAGTCGGATCAAGATTATCTGACTTGGATGTGACTTACATTCAAATCAATGGGCTGAAAGTCAGATCAGTTAAGACAGCTCTCATAGGGTACTATTGATTTTGACATGACAAGTTGACACGGCTTAACGCTATATCCAGCGTGAAGCCAGGTTTAGATGTTTTTACAGCTGTAACGCTGGTCTTCAGAACACGCTGGCCCCTTTTTTGCAGCTTGAAAATGCCTATGCCAAGTTTTCTAAAGGCCTGTGTGTGCATAAGGCTATAGAATAGCAAGGAGAGGCGTTTTTAAGCTGCAAAAAAAAAAAACGCCTGACGCACCTAAAAGCAGCTGTAAGAAACACCCTGTGTGCATGGGGACATAGAGTCGCATGACAAGTTGCAGTCCATTGTTTTCAATGGCGCCTGTTTAGATCGGTGCAACTTAAAGTTGCAGCAACTTTGAAAAGGTGCCTCCACTACTTTGATGCAACTTTTGATGTGACTTAGGTCCAGAGAGTGTAAAGTTGGATCAAAGTTGCTCTGGAAATCGTGTTACTTTGGAGTTGTGCAAGTGTGAATGGATCTTTAGTGTTACTAAAGTGACTGAACCCCACTATACATTTCTGGCAGGTTGCTGGATGTACCTACAGAATTACTTTATTAGGGCTTGTACACACGAGTCGGTGCACTGGTGTACGTTGTGTGGGGACAGTAAAAGGTGGTGTGAAATGTTGTTACACCGCATTGCACTGTTTATCGCTTCCTTTTGTAACTCCTTCATGACAGTGCACGTGATAAATTCTGGTGCACCCCTTCAGAGCCGGCAGTTATGTTTCTTGGGATAACAACCGATGCGGCTAAGAAGCCGGTCGGCTGTTACCCCAAGCAGCGGGAGGGGACGTCCCTCCCTCCCGCTGCCTTCCTCTCCTATCCCACCGGGGAGGCCTGAGCAACCAGCTGGCACCTCCGCTGGCTGGAAAAAGACCCGAACAAAGCCAGAATCGACTTCGATCAGGTCTCAGATCTAGTAACCCTGAAGCAATGTCATTACAGTTTGCTGAAAACCTGAAGGCGCCAAATTTAAAAAGCATTACAGCATTCAAAATCCCAGATCCCTCTATAAAGAGTACCTGTCACTGCCTATTACTGTCACAAGGGATGTTTACATTCCTTGTGACACAATAAAAGTGATCAGAACATTTTTTTTTCAAAGGGACAGTGTAAAAAAAAAAAAATTTCAAGCGCCCCATCCCTCTATGCTCACACGCAGAACCAAGCGCATACGCAAGTTGTGACCGCAAATGTAAACAGTGTTCAAACCACACAGAGCGAGTGAGGTGCAGGGGGGGCTGTGTTATGTAAAGGGGTCCAGAGGTGCAAGGCTGCAGAGGCGGCTCTTTAATTAGGCAAATTAGGCGGACGCCTAAGGCCTCGCACTCACAGGGGCCTCGCGGCCGCCTAATATGCCTGACGGAGGAAGGGGAAAGCCCAGCATTGGAAGAATGGTGGCACTGCCTGCGGATGTGCGGGACCAATCTCCTCATGCAAGGGCTCTGCACTAAAAATGTTATACTTTTTCCCATTATGGGCGTGAGTGGGGCCTCATGTCTAAGTTTTGCCTAAGGCCTCACAAAGCCTAGAGCCGCCTCTGCAAGGCTGTGTAATGTAAAGGGGTCCAGAGGTGCGGGGGCTGTGTAATATAAAGGCGTCCAGAGGTGCGGGGGCTGTGTAAGGTAAAGGAGGCCAGAGGTGTGGGGGCTGTGTAAGGTAAAGGAGGCCAGAGGTGTGGGGGCTGTGTATTGTTATCTTCATTTATTAGCAAGTAAATGCGGCCCTCCATGCATTCACATACATTGAATCCAGCCCTTAAAGGGGTTGTAAAGGCAGAAGGTTTTTTATCTTAATGCATTCTATGCATTAAGATAAAAAGCCTTCTGTGTGCAGCAGCCCCCCTAACACTTACCTGAAGTCCCACTCTGTCCAGCGATGTCCACTAGTGTCTCAGCTGTCCGAGATTCTCCTTCTTGAGATACAGCAGCGGTTCCATTGACTCCCGTGGCTGTCAATCAAAGTCAGCTAGCCAATCAGGGGAAAGAGGGGCGGGGCCAGGTTGGGGCTCCATGTCTGAATGGACACAGGTGTCATGACCTTGCAGTAATACTTTCATGACCTGTCTGTCTCTTACCTGGTCTGTGTATCAGCCTTAGGGCTTGCTCTCTCATACCTGCATGGTTAAGTAATCTTCCCTCAGTGTGGCTCCACCCTAGCCTCAACAGGAACCACTATTTAACACTGTGCTCTCCAAGCCTGCCTTGCCGTGCAATATTGTGTGTTTGGTTTCCTGTTTCCTGCTTTCCGTGTGCTCTACGTTTGTCTCTGTTACCGATCTTGGCGTGTTCCCGACCATCCCCGCCTGCTTGTGACCCTGACCTTTGGCGCGTTTATCGACCATCCCTGCCTGCTTGTGACCCTTGACCTTTGGCTTGTTCCCCGTTTATCCTTGTCTGCTAGTCGCCCCGACCTCTAGCTTCCTCCTATAGCCTACCTCACCACTAGAGGCTCTGGTCAACACCTGCTGGCTCTTAGACTCCGCGCCCTGGGGAATCTTATGTTCTAGCTCCCGATGGGATCCGTGTTGGTGCCCCAGTGGACCTGCCTTCCTGTACTACCCAGGGTTCCATCCGCAGCAGTCAGCCATAGGGTCCACTATCATAGTGATGCACTCCTGACCCCAACGGTGTGCATCTGTCACCTGGCCTCAGGTGACCTGACAGTTTGCACGGCCATGGACCCGGCTGATGTGCCGCTACCTGCCGATGATCAGCTGCAGGGCATAGTCCGCAGACTCGAGACCCAGGAATCTAATCAGACCCAGTTGATGCAATTCCTTCAGGATTTGGCTTCCCGCTTTGAACAACTTCAAGCCTGCTTAGAATCCCCGGTTCGACAACCTCAACCGCAACCTGCTGCCGTATTAGCTCCACATACAGTCGCAGCCACTAACCCGTTGCACTTACCAGCTCCGTCCCGTTACTCTTGGGATTTCAAGGCCTGCAGAGGGTTCCTTAGCCAGTGTACCATTCACTTCAAACTCCAGCCTAAAAACTTCCAGTCTGATCGGGCAAAGGTGGCCTATATTATTTCTCTCCTGTCCGGCGAGACTATAGCTTGGGCTGCCCCTCTGTAGGAGAGGAACAACCCAGTGGTTTCCAGCCTGTCTAATTTCTTGAAACTCTTTCGGAATATCTTTGAGGAACCAGGTCGTGTCTCTTCAACGGCCAGCGGCCTTTTACGTCTCCGCCAAGAGTCTGCTTCTGTGGGACAGTATGCTCTTCATTTCCGCATACTGACGGCTGAGCTGAGCTGGAACAATGAGTCCTTAGTCGCAACCTTTCTGAATGGTCTTTCTGGTAGAGTGAAGGATGAATTAACGGGAAGAACCCTCCCCACTGATCTGGACGAAGTTATCTCCTTGTGTAACCAGATAGATATTCGTTTTCAGGAAAGGATCCTAGAAAAGCGACGCCAGCACTCCTTGGTCCTTGGTCAGCCTGAGCTCCCCTCTCTTCAACCAGTGGAGCATCTCCTGCCAGCTGAGGAACCCATGCACCTGGGTCGGACCAGGCTATCCCCCAGGACTCTGGGCCTTTGTCTCTACTGTGGGGGCAAAGGTCATTTTCGTGACACATGCTCATTTCGTCCAGGAAACGCTCGGGTCTAATACATCTGGAAGGTGGAGTATTGGACCCAGAAAAGTCACCTTCTCGTCTCCTTCTTTCTGTGTTTTTTCATGTTGGCGCTTCCTCCCACTCAGCCTTGGCTTATCTGGATTCCCAAGCTGCTGGCAACTTTATGGACTGGAAAACTGCACCTCCATGAACCTTACCCTTTCACCCCTAACCACTCCATTGGTGATCTCGGCGATTGATGGCACTGTTCTTCCAGGGGGCCCTATTCGCTTCCAGACCCTTCCTGTTAAGTGTTGGTAGGGATACTCCACCAGGAGTGGATATCCTTCCTTATCCTTCCTAAGGTTTCAACCCCTATCGTATTGGGGCTTCCTTGGTTGCAGCTCCACTCTCCACACGTTGACTGGACTTCTGGGCAGATCCTGGCTTGGGGTCCCTCCTGTTTCTCATCCTGCCTACTCAAGGTTGCCCCTAAGGAGAGACTTCCCATGGCCACCACCTCAGTATCCTCTGCCCTTCCCGCTGCATATAGCGATTTCCAGGATGTGTTCTGTAAAAAGTCAGCTGAAGTGCTTCCTCCTCACAGGTCATTTGACTGTGCCATTGACTTTGTACCCGGAGCAGCTCTGTCCAGGGGTCGTACCTACCCCTTGTCCATCCCAGAGACCCAGGCCATGTCTGAGTACGTTGCGGAAAATCTAGAAAAAGGATTTATCTGGAAATCCTCATCGCCTGCGGGAGCAGGGTTCTTTTTTGTTGCCAAAAAGGATGGTACCCTAAGACCCTGCATTGACTATTGAGGCTTAAACGCAGTAACGATCAAAAATCTATACCCCTTACCTTTAATATCGGAGACTTTTTGACAGGTTGAAAGGTGCCTCCATTTTTACCAAGTTGGATCTCAGGGGTGCATACAATTTGATCCGAATACGGGAGGGGGATGAATGGAAAACTGCGTTTAACACTAGAGATGGGCATTACGAATACTTGGTCATGCCCTTTGGTTTGTGTAATGCCCCAACGGTGTTCCAAAACTTTGTTAAAAAAATCTTCAGGGATCTGCTTTACCAATTTGTTGTCATCTACCTGGATGACATTCTCATCTTTTCAGATAATCTGTCTGTTCACAGAGACCATGTCCGGATGGTACTTCAGCGCCTTCGAGAAAATAATCTGTACGCCAAGCTGGAGAAATGTTCTTTTGAGTGTTCTGAAGTCCTGTTTCTGGGATGCTTCGTCTCTAACTTCGGTCTTCGTATGGATCCTGGAAAGGTCTTGGCCATTACCAACTGGCCTCTTCCTGCCGGCCTCAAGGCCACACAGCGCTTTTTTGGGTTCACTAATTATTACAGGCAGTTCATTAGGAATTACTCCTCTATTGCTGCACCTATTATCGCCTTGACCAAGAAGGGTGCTAATGCCAAGGAGTGGCCCCCTGAAGCTGTCTCTGCCTTTCATGATTTGAAACAGGCCTTTGTGTCTGGACCCTCATATGAAGTCCAATGGTGATACAGATCCACACATAATAATGAAAAAATATGGAGTCCAATGGTGATACCATAAATAAGTTCTGAAACATATCAAAATAAAAAGTGCAAAGATAAAAAGGAAGAACAAGTGCGCTAATGTGCAGGGTGCATTGTCGGTGGTGGACACGGGTGTGCATGCACCGAATTTCAATCTGATGCAGTTCACCTCTTCACGGCTTCCTTCCATTCTTCATCCATTTTTTTGACATTTGAATGGACTTTTTATTTTGATATATTTCAGACCTAATTTATGGTATCACCATTGGACTCCATATTTTTTTCATTATTATGTGTGGATCTGTATCACCATTGGTCTTCATATGATATCTTTTCATTATTATATGTGGATCTGTTCTTTATTGACTTTCACCATTTAGTCAATTCACATTAGCGCACTTGTTCTTCCTTTTTATCTTTGTACATTTTTTATGTTATCACATATCACAGGTGCCGCTGTTTATTTGTTTAAAAGCTAGCGCGGTTTATTGCTTCATTTTTTTTTCTACACTATTGTCATGTCTGTGCCCAGTCTAAATCCTCCACGCAGGCTCCTGCTGGTCTTCTGTTGTGGAGATATTTATGGAGATGTATTTAATATGTATTGTCATAGTGTCACCCAGTGTTAGTACTTCCGCAACCCGCTCTAAAAGAGCTGATTGGGGTAGTCTGAGGCTGGTTGAATCCCGTCTGATAGGGGAAAACGTCTTGAGGTAGGAGTGTGATGTTTGCAGGGTGCGGATATGTCCACCGACGGGGGGCCCTCTGTGCATTAGCACGGACGATCGTTGAGGAGGGGGTATCCTCGCTCTGCAACAACATCATTGGTTATGAGCAGATGCGTGCTCTTGTCTCTGCTGTGTCTGATCAACATTGATTGGGATTCGTAGTGCGCATCTGCAGATAGCCTCCCTCCCCCATTCAATAATAGTATAATTTGAATATGCGTTATTCTATGGAATAGCGCAGAATAAGGATTCTTATCAGCGGTAATATGAGAGCTTATGATCGTTTCAGAGTCAGAGAAGGCGTCCATGTTTTAAATCAATACGGCTTCGTTTGCTGGGAGCATATACGCTTTCCCTGCCTGGACACACCCATAAGACGTTAGCCATCATGCGTTATTGTATTCACTGTATGTATTATTGTATTGAATCCTTTAATCTATATTTCTTGAGTGGGATTCATGTAAGGCAACCTGTTGGAAGGGATGTCCTTGTATTGTCATTTTCCTGTGTGGAAGGGACATCCTGTGATGTCCCCGCCCATGAGGGAGGGGATTGGTTGCTGCAGCCAATCACCTCCTGTCTGAGATCTTTTGAGTTTAATAAAAGCCTATGATTAGGCGTCGGCTTGGCAGTCATGCTGTTATGCTGAGATGAGAACATAGCTTTGGTGGTACTGCCTTCTTGGGATGTATGGGACGTATGAATGGTGAGGCGGATCTTAGCAAACTTAACCTAAAGATAGCATTATTGCAAAAAGATGAATCTAAAGTGTGTGCTTAGATAGCACAGGAATTATGGGCTGTGTGCTCTGCAAACAACCAATAATTCCACAACAGAATGGCGACTCACGGTTGGACCAATTGCGGCCTCTTTGAGCATCACATCAGCAGAGGGGGTAGAGTGGACCTGTGGTGTGATGTGTGAAGAGGCTGTACTTTGTAAAAGAACACATTTTTTTGTATTTTTGAAATAATGCTGTTTGCAGTACGAGAGATGTGTGTGTGATTTTGTCATGGATCGTATGCCTGTGAATTTGATTGTGTGTGCCTGTGTGGGTATGCCTGGGTGTGCCTGGATGTTTGTGTGAGAGAAGCTGAAAATGGCTGCCCCCATGAGGTTTAGCGGGAGAGGGGCAGGCAGCATGGCTATCACTGCCAACATGTTTGAAAGTTGTGTATATCTGACTTTCCAATTTTCAGAACAAAGTTGTGTGTAGTGTTTGAGCCTCTGTGAATGCTGATGGAAACTGTATATTGTGTATGAAATGAAGGTATAGATGTGGGATTATTCAGCCTGCAATGTGTGTTTGGTTGAGCTTTTTGTATTTCTCAGAGGCTTGTTTGTGAGCCATGTGCTTGAATGGGGGAAGGGCTTGCCCACTGTTTTGTGTTGCAGGGGCTGTGCCCTGAGGGAAAGAAACTCTGAGCAGACATGCAGGCAACATTGTACTGTATGTGTGTGGTGAATATCTCAGAGTATATTAACTTAGAGAAATGAATATGTTTTTAATATTGTCATGTAACCAACATTTTTTTCTAAATGTGCTGTTTAGTTGGCCAAAGGGTTTAAGTTTGTAAGTGTACATGTGGTCCTTGTAGAGTGTAGCTGACACCTTTTTCAGTGGATTTTGATGATAATTTAGAAAAATCTCAATGGTGTAGTCTGTCTTTGTGGAGAAAAACATTTTTGATTTTCTTTTGACGTCCCATGCTGGTTTTGGCGGGAAAAATTGCATGGCGCCATTTTTGTTGTTGTCCATGAGGTGCGGTGGTGGTCATCCACCATTTTGTTGTCCTGGCTTGTCGGCCATTTTGAGAGACGTTTACAGTTTGAGATAAGAAGTTCCAGTTTAGCAAACACGGCTCCTGAATATGCTGTGTTGGCATTTGTTGATTGGCGCAGTTTTGTCCTGTTTTATGCGTTTGCTAGATTAAATAGTTTTTCGAGTTGAGTAGAGTGGTATCTTAAAATAGCGCAGTCTTACCCCGAGGGGCCACAACGTGCTTGCGGACACACGCACATGCTGGGCCCTAATTATGGATGGGATCTGGCTGACCTACCAGCATGTCTTTGGAGTGTGGGAGGAAGCCAATGCAGACACAGGGAGAACATGCAGACTCCATGCAGATGGTGTTAGGATGGGGATTTCCCTGTTTTCATTTAAGTGAATGTAAGCTATTGCAGGGTCAGCTGACTTTGCAGTATATGAGCGGCGGTTTTTGTATTGGATTTCGTTTTTAAGTAAAAACTCCACTTTTGCACTGAATTTTGCACAATGGTGTGTTTTTATGTTTAAATTGGAGTCTTGATAGACACAGCAATGTGGCTGGGCTCCCCCCTCCCCCTCCCTCTTCCTGAACAATTGATATGTAAATAAACCTGTTTTTTTTTTTAAGTAGCTGGGCATGTAACCGGAAGTTTCTTTTCAGCATTTATATATCAGCAGAAAGTTGGTGGGAGGAGCTTGGGGTTTTTAAAGGTGAGCAATGAGATTTGTGTTTGGAAGGAAGATGGAAAGCATTTTTGCGTTTAAAAGTGTTTTATATTTTGTTCCAGTTTTGTGAAGTTTTGTACTGTAATACAGTTTTGGGTAGAGAGAAAAACAGGGGGGCATCACCATTGTTTTATCATCTAGATACAGAGAGAAGCCACATTGTTCTGCAGGTGGTAAACTGGCGTAATTTTTCTGTGAGGTTTAGTCTGACAACGCAGTGTATGGGTGTATAGCGGAAAACGCTTGTGTATGCATGCACTGTGAGGGGTAGAGGCCTAATTCGGGGGTTGATCTGTGGTTGTTACTGTAGTTCCAAATGTGTTGGGACAACAAGCCATAGAGTTGACGCCTCGG
The DNA here is from genome assembly GCA_029206835.1 of Rana muscosa. NCBI lineage: Eukaryota > Metazoa > Chordata > Amphibia > Anura > Ranidae > Rana > Rana muscosa. The sequence continues at coordinate 568,888,945 of CM055118.1, forward strand.
TTAGGGTTTCTAGTTGGAGGACTTGACCATATAGTGGTTGTAGTTCTTCAATCCACCGTATAAGAAGACACCGGGCGGTGCTCTCCGAAAATGGGTGCAACGGTTTAACCTGGACGCAGGTTTAAGACGATAAGCCGATTCGAATCGCCATGGACACAAGGAGGTCTGTGCAAAGGGAAGGAATGGAGGCTTCCCACAGTCAGACGGTCACACAGTGCACGAAGCCTAGTTTTGGGGCAAAGGCCTTTGAACCCCAAAAAGATTAACATAGGTTGTCCAAGGATACTATTTTGGGTATCCCTCTGGAATGGATGTAGTTGAGCTGCGGCTTCAGAAATCTGTAATGATGAGTGTTGATGGAGGTGTAGTACACGCTTTTGTGATTCTCAGAGGAGGAATGGTGGTTAAATTCTCATGCCGTTTGTTTGAACTTTGTATGGCTGGTCCATGTAAGGTTCTCGAGCTGCTCTCATGTTCCCATTGTATTTTTTTCTATTGCTGAAAGAGCAAAGGGAGAATTCTGGCTGTTTTTGTTTTTTTCATTTGTGGTTTTGGAAACTGGAAGTATTTCCCCCACGTTTGTATCGGAATGTTTGTATGTAGTAACGTGAATATGTTCGAACTTACCGCGGCGATCCTTCGATGCGTCGCGGCTGTTGTATTTTTGTAGAAACGGGAAAAGTAAGGGTTACAGAGGGTTTTGTTTGAATCAGTTTTGAAAGAATGTCATTGACAATTTACCAATGTACAGGAATGTCATTATTATTTTCCATTCTTTGCAGGTTAAATATGAAGAATAGAGTAATGATTTTGCTTATAAGTATTTTTCAGGTCCAAGGAGTTTGTACACAGAGAACAGGTGTATGTAGACAGCGGTACATATGGATAAATATGAGTCTAAGGCGGTAAAAGTATCATAGGCTATTTCATTGTTTCTTTTTTCCTGCACCACACATTTCTTCCTTCAGTCTGTAATGAGGAAGAAAAGGGGGGAGAAGTGATAAATGTAAGAGTGACAGTTTTTTTTAAAACTAATAATAACCTCTGTAATTCTAACCAAGTTTGTGCCAAGACTGTCTTTCGTTGATAGAATTTGAATCGGCAAGCAGCAGTCTGGTGAAGTAGGTCCCCATCCCAGATGCTAAGAACCTTTTGTCAATGGTTCCAGGTATTGTAAGCCACGCCCAGGTTATGCAGTGACCACAGTCCCGATGTCTGGGTTATTGTCATATGAGGGTTGTTTGGAGGTCAATCAAAACCATAGTCGTACTCTCCTCATTAGCTGTCACTTATATTCTCGGCTGATGGGGTGGGTGCGATCGTTGTGACATGAACTTCAAAATGTCCACCACAGGGTTCACGAGTCCCTCCTGGACCCTGACTTATTAATCAGTTTACATTCTTTCCAACCAGGTGACTGGGTCGTTGTAAAGAAGCTTGAGGGATGAGACCACGCCAGCCACTGCAAGAAGCGGCTCAACCACACCAAAGAATGAGGAGTATCTTTGTTTATTTATATTTTTGTGTGCAGTGCAGATTCCCCCTATTATATAGGCTTTCCCCCCCCCCCCCGGTGCTGCCAGCTTCCCTCCTCTGCTCTCCCTCTGGCCCCTGCGGGGATGTTTCAGAATGGAAAGTGGGGGAGGGGGCTAGTGCATATGTCATTTACTGCCCCCTTCCTTTTCTAAATGAACACAGTAAACACACTCACTCACTGTGTTCATTCATAACTGAAACATAGTAAACTATGCTTCAGTTTGTGAATGAACATGAAGCCCCTCAACGCAGAGAAAGGCATGGGTGTTTGTGCTTTGGGGTACACACCCTAATGTAATAGGTTGCACTTACCTATGATTTTGAGTTATTGGCAATACTGATCCAGAATAATATTAAATAATAATAATTTTTTTTTATAAAGCACTTTTCATCAAAAGATCTCAAAGTGCTATAAACAAAGAAAAAAATGAGCAATTTATACAATGAAACGAACATCTAAAAGGGACAAAAAGCTTTACTAAAAAGAAATGTCTTAAGACCTTTTTAAAACAATCAATGGATTAAGGAGCCCTCAAAGTGTCAGGTAAGGTATTCCACAGGCGCGGGGCAGCAGCACAAAATGCCCTATCTCCCGTTGTCCTGAGTCTAGTTCTAGGTATTTGAAGAAGGTTTGACTGAGTGGTAGACATATGCATTCGTTTTCGTCCGAATGCATTTTCGCTCGAATTTCAGGTATTTTCGTTATCGTTTTAACAAACGAAAACGAAAGCGCAGAATCCGAAAACCGAAAGATCCAACATAAACAAATGGTTTATTTTTGTTTTTCGTTGCGACAACAGTTTGATATGGATAGGAGATTCGACATGCCGCTGACAATAGCAATCTGTGTCTATCAAACCTGTGGTCGAATGTGCCTAACCTTAAAATGGATGTAAACCCACTCTTGTCAATTCTAAACTACTGCCATAGTGGTTATCTATAAGGATATACATGCCTCCTGCATGTATCCTTACCTGTCAAATGTCCCCCCTTTAGCTGTTTGATACCCCTGAAAAGTCCAGATTCAGTGGGCGGGTCTGTTATTCGGCGCTCAGTGGGCGGAGTCATGATGTCAGCAGACTCCCCGGCCACCTCTACACTCCCCTTGGCCAGAGCGGGCACAGGAGAGGCAGAGCGCGTTCTGGGTAATAGCAGAGCGTGCTCACGGCCCCCTGTCACTTCTGTAAATACAAATATGTCCAGTGACAGTGGGGGGCGATCGGTGCGACGGGGACAGCTGTGAGCACCGATCCCCCTGCATGCTTTTCATCAGCCGCTTCTCCTCTCCCTCCCACGGCTTTCACCTGAAAAGCATGCAGGGGGATCGGTGCTCACAGCTGTCCCCGTTGCACCGATCATCCCTGAGTGTCTTCCTCCTCCTCCAGCGCCCTGTTCTCCTCCACCCCCGTCCCACTCTGTGTGTCCACATCCCCCCACTGTTTCTTCCTCCTCCGACCCCCCCTCCCCTCGTCCCGATCTGTGTGTCCACATCCCCCACTGTCTTCTTCCTTATCTGCGCCCTCCCTCGTTCCCCGCAGCCGCCGGCTTCCCTCTCTCTCCTCTCCCGCGGGCTGCGAGGGGGGGCGGAGGGGGGAATCTGTCAGGATGGAGAGCGGACAGGGTCCGGTATTACGGGCCCCTTTCTTTTCTGTGTCCTGTGACAACTGAGCAGTGTAACCTGTGTGTTGCTATGCTCAGTTTATGAATGGAGTGGAGCCGCTGTCTTCTCTCCATTCATCTTCAATGCAGAGAAAAGTACTGGGGAATCAATGTCCTCTGTCCCTTTCTCTGTCTCAAATGGGAGATGTCAGGGGTCTCTGTTTAGACCCCTGACATGTCAACAAAGCCCCCAACAGGGCTGATAAAAAAATAATAATTCCAAAATAAAACTGTAAAAAAAAAAAAAGATAAAAAAAGTGAAAATGAAAATAAAAAACAACTGACACCACAACCCCCCCCCCCCCATACCGACACGGTCCAGAGCCCCAAGACCACTGACACCGTCCACTGACACCAACCACTGCCCCACTGACACTGACCACTGACACCGTCCACTGACGCCGTCCACTGACACCGCCCACTGACCCACTGACACCGTCCACTGACACGTCCCCCCACCCCCTTTCCCGAAAGCACTGTGAAAAAATATTTTTAAAAAATAAAACCCCATCCCCCCATCATTGTGAAAAAAAAAGTACAAAAATAAATTGTAAAAGATGTCAGGTGACATTTGTAGGGACTTGGGGCCAGTTCACACTGGTGCCATGCCAGACATCGCATGTGATTCCCACCGCATTGCTGTTCAGATCACATGCAATGTCTGTGTGACGCGATTTCAGCCATTCAAACTGTATGGCTGAAATCGCATCGCATCCGGACCAAACACACACAGGATCCTTTTTTTGGTCTGCACTAGAATCGGATCAGATGGGTGTTCACACCTATGCAATCCAATTCATGTCCAAACTGTCAGTTTCCAGTGCAATATGTGAGCTGAAATGGGGGTGTCGTTAACATTGTATGACACTCCCCAGAAGTTCGCATATTGCAGTGTGAACTGCCGTGCGAGTCGGATGTGATGTGGGAACCCGCAGTGGATTTGCAGGGTTCCCAAATCGCACCAGTGTGAACCGAGCCTTAGTGGGAGCAGTCAGGTGACATTTGTAGGCTGTATGCTTTGAGGCTCGGTTCACACTGGTGCGATGCGGGAACCCTGCGAATCCACCGCGGGTTCCCACATCGCACCCGGCTCCCACGGCAGTTCACACTGCCATATGCGAACTGCTGGGGAGTGTCATACACTGTTAACACCCCCATTTCAGCTTGCATATCAGACTGCGAACTGACAGTTAGGACATGAATCGGATCGCATAAGTGTGAATACAAATGCTATTCTGGTGCGGACCAAAAAAAGGGTCCTGTGCGAGTTTGGTCCGAATGCGGTGCGATATCAGCTATCTGTATGGCTAAAATTGCACTGTACGGACATCGCATGTGATTTGCACTGCAGTACGGTACGAATCACATGCAATCTCGCACAGCGCACCAGCCCTAAGCTCATTCAGCCTTACTGGGTGCAATTATAAAAAGTGAGAAATCCACCCCTCCCCCAGATAACAAATCCTGGTGATGGAAAAAAATGTTGCAACTGTGATCAGCAGTGTTGTTCATCTTACGTTAAAAAAGTAATTAGTTACAGTTACAAATTACTTCTTCCAAAAAGTAATAGAGTTACTCACTCAGTTACTACATTGAAAAAGTAATTAGTTACTCAGCAAAGTAACTATATTGGTTATATTATATATACACGGGGGCGGGCGGTAGAAGGATGATATATATGTCATTTTTTCAGTGTATAAAATAATAGGAGGGATAACAATAAATAATATTGGTTATGGTGCCCATGCCTCACTGTGCCCATGCCTCAATGTGCCCGTGTCTCACTGTGCCCATGTCTCACTGTGCCCATGCTTCACTGTGCCCAATGCCTCACTGTGCCCGTGTCTCACTGTGCCCGTGCCTAACTGTGCCCGTGCTTCACTGTGCCCAATGCCTCACTGTGCCCAATGCCTCACTGTGCCCAATGCCCGTGTTTCACTGTGCCCAATGCCTCACTGTGCCCAATGCCTCACTGTGCCCGTGCTTCAATTACTGTGCAGTGTGCCCCTAGCCCCCTACCTGATCGGCGGCGTCCCGGCGGCCATTCCACAGTATTCAAAAGCCGTGCCTCTCGAGTCCTCGTCGTCTGTGATAGGCGGAACACTCAATTTCCCAGCATTCAGTGTTCCGCTTATCACGGACATCCGCTCATCCTCATAACACAGACGAGGATGAGAGGATGTCTGTGATAGGCGGAACACTGCTTGCTGTGAAATTGAGCGTTCCGCCTATCACAGACGACGAGGACTCGGGAGGCGCGGCTTTTGAAAACTGCAATGGCCGCCGTCTGTCTGCATGACACGCTGATCAGGTAGGCAGGCGGCAGCTTGCAGTTAGTTAGTCTTACACATTATATCTACTCGCGGCCTCTGCGGCGAGTAGATGTAATTGGGGTAACGCCGCCCAAGTAATGGGAACGGCTGTGCCACGAGGGTAAGAGTAATCAGTTAGATTACTCGTTCCCCAAAAAAGTGGCTACGTTACCTAACGCCATTTATTTAAACTGCGTTAGTTACAACACTGGTGATCAGGTGACCTCACACACACACTGCAATATAACAAGAATCCAGATCACTGGAGCTTCTCCTCTGCCCAGCTCTCACTAGATACATGTCCCCCCTAATCACTTGTCTGTGTATATTCTGCTGGCTGTTCACTGCAGCATACATTTCCTCGTCACCCTGATCTGTGGATCACACCCCATGATGAGAAACATCCAGTCAAAACACAGTAAAGGCAGCCAATCCTGGGAGAGCTGGAGGGGAGGGGGATGTGAATTGTGAACATTTTACACAGGATGTGCCTGTCTCAGGCTAGTGCACGAGATATGTAAATAACCTGTCACTCACAGCAAGGGGGCGGAACAGACAAAGGTTTTTCTCTGTTTGTCCGTTTTATCTCACTGACCAATAAAAGAGGATTGCTCAGAGCTGGATTAACTCTGTGTGGCAAGACTGTGCTCAGATGATAGGAAATCTTATACTGCACATCCACTTTAACTCTATTAGTCCAAGATTATTCTACATAGAGAGAAAAGATTCAACATAGAGAGAAAAGATTCGACATTATAGAGAGAAAAGATCGCTGCTGGAATTGGGTGGGGGAAGTAAAATAAAAATAATAATAAAAATAAAAATAATGATGATGATGAATGTTATTGGCTGATTACAACCAAAGAGGAGGAGCAGTAAAATAGCTAGAACTAACTTGACAATTCAATAGACATGTGCACACTGAAATATTTTGTTTCGGAATTTCGTTTTCGTCCGAAAAATAAATTTATTTAGTTACTCCCGAAATTTGTTTTTATTTATTTTGTTTTTCGTTAGAAATTGCATTCGTCCGAAAATCTGAACTAATTAAGGTCAAATCTGTAATTGAAGGCTTATGGTGTCTGTCGAATGTTCAAAGAAGATTCGACGGAGCAGCGAAACTGTACGATGCTGCAATCATACATTTCCGGTCGAATGTTCCGCCTAGAAGCTATAGTAGAATTCTAATGTTGTATGACTAGTAATAATTATATTTATTAATTACTATTACTAGTCAACCAACATTAAAATTCTTCTATAGCCTATGGGCGGATGCATTTGACTGGAAATGTATGATTGCAGCGTTGTACAGTTTAGCTGCTTGTCGAATCTATTAACTTTCGACAGACACCATAAGCCTTTGTAGCGCTACCCCCAGTTAAGAGAGCCGCTGGTTTGATTTTTCGGGCCCTGAGTACAGCTCCACCAACCCCCGGCAATCTTGTATAGTCCCCTATGGCACAGTTAGTCTAGGGATGTCTTCTATCACTATCTACACCTGGTAACATACACACTTTAACCTCAGATTAGGTATAAGCACTATGGGTAATGATAACACAGTGATAGCAAGTGGTAAGGTATAACAACTTTACTTTAGGTTAAAAGGCATGGGTTAAAACATAACATATAACTGGCTTACAGAGCCCTGCAGCAATAGATGTAGTATGTAGTAATAGCACAGCGCGGTAATCCACCACGTGCAGCTATTGCTATATACGCGCCCTATGGCGCACTAAACAATATTCTCCCCTCCCTGGTCAGGCCTGACATAGAATCAAACTCAGTCTTTTCAATAAAGATTTCTTCGCATGCAAACTTGAAATGGTGGTGCACGTTCAGGAACAGTATTGTAATGCACAAAGTAGGCAGTCACAAGGAACACTATGCTGGAGACCCTTTAACTCTGTCCTGCAACCGGTCTCCAGCGGAACAGCAAATAAATGATCGGTGGGCCAAGGCAGTCTATAGGCCTAAACACAGTACAGCCTATTGGATTGAGCAGGTGCTCGCTCACCACTCCGGACGTGATCCCAGTCCGGGACTTCCACCTGCTGTGTCTCCACACACAGCGTCTGCAACGATCGGGTCCCCGATCCAACTGATGTCCGCAGCAAACAAAGTCAGATACCACCCAGGCTCTGCAGTGGGATGGAAGGCTCTTCGGAAGTTGCGCAAGGCCCCAGGCTTCAGGCCTTACACTGCAGCAGATCCGCACAGGAAGAAGCTGTTGCTTGCAGCGCGGTGTCCAAAGAGCCCGAGCTCCGCCTCGCCTCCTTCTTAAATAGCCCCTCCCATGGGTCTCTGCGGTGGCAACATTGCACCCTGGGTGCCAAACAGGACTCTGGGAAATGTAGTTCTGAGAGTATTAAAGGAGACCCCGCTACACACTCCCCCCACTTGAACTCTAGCATACACTACGTACAATTCTAGACAATGCAGTGTACGATGTCGGCAAAGGGAACTCCCACCAAAACTGAGGGGTTAAATTCCCTTGCCCACAGGTCACACTATCATGAGTGGCCTGCCTAACTGTGCCAGAGGATGAATTGGGGTTGCCCTCCACCAAATGAACAGTGGAGGGAACTGGATGCTCTGTACTCCTCCTTGCAGTGACCACTGCTTCTTCTGAACTCTTCCCCATTTGTGAGTAAGTTAGCTTCTTAGGAGGCCTTATAACTCTTCTGGCTCTTTGCTCTCTTGGGACTTCTGACAGGGACACTGTAGGCTCCCCTTCTGGAACAGATTTGAGGAATTCTGCTGGTTCTGAAACACTTGGTTCAGGAGCCGGGAGGCACATAGAGTCTCTTTGGTCCTCCTCTGAGTATGGGTCACAGGCATCTTCCCAGTAATCTGACAAAGGACTGGATGGAATGAACTCAGTAGCTTACGCATTCAGTGTTCTGTCTACAGGGTCTTAAGTAGGAGGAAGATCTATAGCAGAAGTCCCTGGAGTTGGGGAAAGCCATAACCAATCAAGTTCCTGTCTCTCATCTTCACTTTGCTCAGCAGTCTCTACATCTTGATTTTGAGAGGACTGGGACCGAGTGTTTGGCCTAGGGGTATCCAGAATGGAGTCTGGGCTTGAGGAGTCCCTTGCAGGAGGTATCCGAACTGCTTCAGCAAGTGGGAGTAAGTGGTTTCGATGCCAAGTCTTCAATGGGCCCACCTTCCCTTCTGGCTTCAATTTATAAACAGGTAGGCGCGGCAGCTTCTTACAAATGACATAGGGTTCGGGTCTCCATCTGTCTGCAAGCTTGTGTTTCCCAGGGACTCCCAGGTTTCGCAGAAGAACTCGATCTCCAGGTTGCAGGTCTTGGATCCGAACTTTCAGGTCGAAGTTCCTCTTGTTGCGGGCCCCCCTTTGGTTTGAAGCCGCTTGGGCTTGTTCATAAGCCACCTTCAAGCTGTGTCTGAGTCTGTCCACATATCCCTTGTGGGATGTGGCTGAGGAATGGTCTATGGAGGTGCCAAAGGCCAGGTCCACAGGTAACCCTGCTTCTCTTCCGAACATGAGACGGTAGGGGGAGTAGCCTGTAGCCTCACTTCTGGTACTATTGTAAGCGTGGACTATAGCCGCTATGTGCTTGCTCCAATGTTGTTTCTTCTCGCTACTCAAGGTCCCCAACATAATGAGCAGAGTTCGGTTGAACCTCTCCGGTTGAGCATCCCCTTGTGGGTGGTAAGGAGAGGTTCGGGTCTTCTTGATCCCTAAGGAATCCAGGAGCTTCAAAGTCTCTCCTTTGGTCTGAGTGAAGTCGCTGTGGTAGCCCATAATGGACGAAATACTTCTCCATAAGTACCTTGGCCACCGTGGAAGCCTTCTGGTCTTTGGTTGGGAAAGCCTGGGCATACCAGGTGAAATGATCGGTTACTACCAGAACATTTCCTAGTCCACTCAGGTCGGGTTCGAGGCAGAGAAAATCAATGCATACCAGATCAAGTGGGCTTTGACTTTGCAGATGGCCCATTGGGGCAGCTTGATGAGGTAAAGTCTTTCTCTGGATGCATCGTGCACATGAGTGGCAGTATTCTTCAACTTCAGCCCTCATGCAGGGCCAATAGAAACGGTTCCTAACCAGTTGGAAGGTCCTTTCCGCCCCTAGGTGTCCATGATTGTCATGCAGGGCAATCAAAACAGTCTCTCTGTGTTTTTCGGGAAGAAACAGTTGCCATTTGTCTTCCAGGTCATCAGAGGGGCCCCTTCGGTGGACCACTCCCTGATGCACGTGCAACCTGTCCCACTCTTTCCTCAACAGGCAAGCTTCTTTTGAAGGATGGCGCAGGAGTCTATTTGGATCCTGATTCTCCAGGGCCTCCAGAACCTATCTCCCCATCGGGTCTTCCAATTGGTCACATCTCAGCTCCTTCTTTGACAGTTTTGGCAGATTATCTTCTTCCAACTGGGTTACCCCACAGTATTGCTTGGGAACACCTACCATGGTAACTTCAATCTCTTCTGCCCTTGAGCCTCCTCTGACTTGAAGTTCAGCCCCTTGGCAAAGGGCCCGCACCCTGACAGGTGCCACTTGGGTCCAGTCTTCTGTATCACCAGTGGGGGCATGAGATCTTCTAGACAGGGCGTCTGCGTCTCGATTCCCAGCCCCAGGCCTATATTTCAGGCTGAAATTGAACCCAGACAGTGCAGCCAGCCATCTATGTCCTGTGGCATTCAGCTTTGCTGTGGTGAAGAGATAAGTAAGGGGGTTGTTGTCGGTTTTCACAGTGAATTCTGCCCCATACAGGTAGTCTTTAAGTTTGTCAACTACCGCCCACTTGAGGGCCAGGAATTCCAACTTATGAGTGGGGTAGTTCTTTTCAGAGGGGGTCAGACTTCTGCTCACGTAGGCAACGGGTCGCAGTTGTCCTTCATGCTCCTGATAGAGCACTCTTCCCAGACCGTCATGACTGGCATCTACGTGGAGTTCATAAGGTCTCTTTGGGTCTGCATAGGCCAGGACATGGGCGGTGGTTAGGCTTTTTTTTAACATCTGAAAGGCCTCTTCACACTTTTGGTTCCACTGGTCTTGGACTGACTTTCCCGGCTTCCTGGGACCGATGGGCACCCGGTTGACTCCTTCACCGGGGCCCTCTGGAGTTTCCCGCCGGCTTGCGGTTGTCTGCTTTCTTTTTCTTGGGACTGGAACATACAGCTGCAATATGGCCAATCCCTCCACAGTTAAAACAGATCACATCCCCCCAGTCTTGTAGGGGAATGGGCACTGAAGCATCTGAGAAAAACTCCTTCCTGGGTCCCTCTCTCTCAGGAATCCTTGAATCTTTTGTAATCAGGGAGGTCAGCATCTCTAACACCTGATACATCTGCGATTTTAAAGCGTCTACTTCTGGGTCTCTTTCTTTTGTCATCACTGAGTTGACTATCACTGGTGCAGCAGAAGTATGTGCCTTGATCACTTGTTGATTCATCTGTAGTGACTCCTCATCCCTAATAATTTTTATCAGATCAGAGTAGGTCAGTGACATTCCCCCTCTAGAGGTTTTCAGGTGAAGCCAGACTGGATCCGAGCGTAATGCTCCCTTTAACACTTGCTTCATTCTTGCCGCATCTGTGTTTTGGGGCAACATCCCTTTTTTCAACACGATCTTGCAAAGCATCTTGTTGAGTCTTCTTACATACTCTGAAAGCTTCTCATTCGGCTGTTGGAAAGTATGTTCGAATTGGTACACTAATTCTGTCACCTTTTCCAGCTGACCGAACTCCTCTTGTAACATGGCTAAACAGTCCTGAGCTGTGCAATCAGCATTGCCAAACCGGAAGCTTTTCACCGCTTCTGCTGCAGCGCCTTTCAAACTTTCTATCACGCGCTGTCTCTTCTGCGCTTCAGGCACTTCCCATGCCTCTACTGCTAGTAGTGCCTGCTCAACCTAGGTATCGAAATCTTCTTCCCCTACAGGGACAGGAAGCTTCCCTGAGAATGTCTTTAGTCTGCGGTAGCTAGCCTCTACATGTACCGTACTTGTCCTCTGGCACTTTGCTAGCAGATCCCCTAAGGCGTTTATTAATTCTGGTCCTATGGAAGTGACCGGTGCCGCCGGGGGCGTCACCCTTTCTTTTCTTTCAGATGAGACACGGGGAGTCCCTTGTGGTGATCCCGTTGGGGATGGTTCCGTCTTAACGGTTATTGCGTGCGCCAACTTATAAGTTCTATTGTCTGGGGTGCTCACACATCTGCGCTAAAAGGTTTCCGGCATTCCGTCCCACCATTCTATCAGCGCATACTGATATGAGATGTTTGGGTCTGACTTCATGTCCATCACCCACGGTGTACAATCTGGGGACATTGACACCACCAGTTTCTCTACCGTCTCCGTTGACCATTCCTCCCCTGGGAGGCTGATGACCACCGACTGATCTGGTTCTGTCTTAGCTGCTTCGCACCACGCTTTAACCTCTAACGGGTACATGCCGGTACTTTTGACGTGTTCACCTGCTGTATCAGGATCCCGGACGAGCCCCCACGTGTAGCGCTACCCCCAGTTAAGAGAGCCGCTGGTTTGATTTTTTGGGCCCTGAGTACAGCTCCACCAACCCCCGGCAATCTCGTATAGTCCCCTATGGCACAGTGAAGCCCTGTACACACGATCGGATAACCTATGGATTTTCGTCCGATGGATTTGACCATCGGAAATCCGATGAAACTGTTTTTCATCAGTCTTGGCCACACACCATCAGTTTAAAAACCGACGGCAACAAAACGACGGCACGTACAAAACGTACGACACGCTATAAAAGGGCCAAACAAATCTAATGGCGCCACCCCTTGGGCTGCTTTTGCTGATTTCGTGTTACCGCGTGTTAGTAAAAGTTTGGTGAGAGCCGATTCGCGCTTTTCAGTCTCCGTGCTTTGCAGATCGTTTCCTGTTGTTCAGTTTGTGCTTGTGGGTTTGTATTTGTGATTCAGTGCGTGCAGTCAGGTCGTTACTGCCTTGCAGTGCCGACTTGGCCGTTCGTTTACTGTTTTTCAGATCGTTCTTTTCAGGCCTTGCTGTTCCGCGGTGCGTTCTGTTTGAGTGCGTTCTGACCAGCCGACCGGTTTAAAACCATGTTTGAAGTGCGTTCTCGTTCTCGAGCTCGTGCTGGCTTTGGGCTTGGTGTTGGAGTTAACACTGTAACCCGAGTTCAGTCTGTGAACAGGGTGAGGAGGAGTTCATGGACTAATGCCGCGTACACACGACCGCTTTTCTCGACGAGAAAAACGGCATTTTTTTTTTCGCAGAGAAAAACGATCGTCTGTGGGCTTTATGTCGTTTTTCTCGTCTAGAAAAACGGCATAAAAAACGACGAGAAAATTTAGAACATGTTCTAAATTTTCTCATCGTTTTTTCCAGCATTTTTTTCCGCGGCAGTTTTCCCATAGGGAGACACTGCCGCGGAGCCCACAGACGGTCGTTTTTCTCGTCAAGAGAAAAAATGACGGGAAAAACGACCGTGTGTAGGGAACCAAGCGGTTCCCTCGTTTTTCCTGTCATTATTCACGGCGGTTTTTTAACCGCCGTGAATAATGATCGTGTGTACGCGGCATAAGAATTGGTTGCTCCAGCGGGACCAATTCTCTCATATGCCTCTGCTGCGGGAAATCCATGAGAATAACCCTGATGATTTCAGGAATTATCTCAGGATGACGGACCCCGTATTTCACCGTCTGTTGGATTTCCCCCTATATCACGAGGCAGGACACTGTGATGCGCCAGGCCATCACTGCCGAGCAGAGGCTTATTGCCACGTTGAAATACCTGGCGACTGGGAGAAGCTTGCAGGATCTCAAGTTCTCAACAGGCATCTCCCCCCAGGCTCTCGGGATCATTATCCCTGAGACGTGTTCGGCCATCATTCAGGTCCTGCAGAAGGACTATATGAAGGTAATTATGCTCCTTTAACCTCACATTATATGTTTTTATTCTCTTTTTTTTTTTTTTTTTTTCCTCCTAACACAAATACAGTATGCCTGTTTGTAATATCCTGGTAATGTCCCCATTTTCCACATGCCTTTTTTTACCTGTAAATCCCTTTTTGGGCCCTACATGCCTATTTCCCTCCACTAACCTCTCCAGCATGCTATCGTGGGCGCAAACCCAGCTAGCCTTCTATTTTCATTTTCATTTTTGGGGGGTCATTGCCCTCGTAGTTAGACAACCTTCCTTCCCTCCCCTAAAGATGTTAAAAAATTAGTAGTTCTCAATCAAGCTCAGCAAAGTGGTAGATCCTTTTTTGGGATCCCCCACAATCACCTTAGGCCCCCCCCCCTTAGATTATTTTAGAATGTCCACTCAGCGGGGGTGAGGCATCTGCTAAGTGGGCCTTTGTGTATTGTTTTGAAAAACTCCCTTAAATAATAATGTTACTCAACAATGTTTTTTGGTGTGTCATCTGCTTGCACTGTAACCATAAACCGTACTAATGTCTTCTTTTTGTTTGACTCCACAGTTCCCTAGCACACCACAGGAATGGCTGACTGTGGCCTCCCAATTTGCCCAGCGGTGGGATTTCCCCAACTGTGGAGGGGCAATTGATGGGAAGCACGTCCACATAGTGCCGCCACCCCGTTCGGGGTCATACTATTTCAACTATAAAGGTTTTAATAGCATAGTGTTAATGGCGGTGGTGTCGGCACGGTACGAGTTCCTGTATGTGGACGTGGGGAAGAACGGCCGGATGTCCGATGGCGGATCATTCGCGGAGACGGAGTTCGCTCACCGTCTGCAGGCTGGGGGTCTTGCACTGCCTCCAGATGCAGAGAACGTTGAAGGGCTCCCGTTTGTTTTCATTGCGGATGAGGCTTTTGGACTAGGACCACACCTGATGCGGCCGTTTCCCCAACGCACCCTCACCCCGGAGAGGAGGGTTTTTAATTACCGGCTGGCCAGAGCCCGGAGAGTTGTGGAGAATGCCTTCGGGATAATGGCCAGCCGGTTCCGCCTGTTCCAGACAGCGATACATTTGGCGGATTATAAACTGAACCACATCGTCTACTGCTGCTGCATATTGCACAATTTTCTATGCAAATTTGCAAACAATTATGTTTCATCGTTTGGGCCTGAGGCCGGTCCATCTGAACTGATTAATCTGACCGGCCTCAGCACTGCTCCTACTGGCTTGGCCCCCCAAAGTGCCCGTGAAGTACGCCAGAAATACGTGGAGTACTTCACGGGTAGGGGGGCCATCGCAATGCCAGACCACATCTGACCAATTCTTAAACCTTTTTAAAATAAAAATAAAAATTGAATTCATACAAACTTGTGTTGTCATTCTTGTATTTTGGGTTTATGTGTCTCCCAGGTTCTAGTAGTGCCAAGTGTAATTGTCCTTAGTAAATAGCCTCAAAACTCAGAGCAAAAAACACGGTTTTTGCATCTTCAGAACTGCTCTTGAGCATAGAAAGAACAAGGCACACCTTTTTTAGACTTCCCAAATGTTTTTACTGTTTACACCGCATTTTGTTTTGGTTTTTAGAAATACTAGCCTTTTTTTTGATGTGCGGCTTTTTTGGCAGAAACATGCATGGGTCGTAAGCCATTTTTTTTTTTTGAAAAAGTAATAAAATAACACTGTGAAAAATAACAACTGGAGATGGGGTGATGGTACCCCTGATCCATCCCAAAGGTTAACAAACACACTTTCTTTGGGGGCTCAAATGGGTATCTTCAACAAGATCCCATGGCTAGGGTAAACATGTGCTATCTGCCATCATGGGGGATCAATGGACGTGCTTTGGGGATGTAAACCCTTCCTCTCCCCTACTTGAGGAGGGAGGAAGAGGTTGCACCCCCAAAACAGGGACATAGATATCCTGTGACGGCAGATAGCACATGTTGAGTCTTCAGTGTGTGCATCTTCACATTTGGGATGTTGGAAATCCCTGAGATAATGTCAGACGCAGAACAAAAAACACAAAAGGGGGGGGTTCACACTATTCTCCCCAAAATATCTATCATGTTTTTATATTTTTGCTCAATCACAATCATTCTCTTTCTCATAATGTCCATTTCGCTACTGCATTCCATGATTTCCTGAATGATTATTTTGGCGCTGGCACTCGAGAATGGCGGATTTGGACTTCCTGACACACCCCCACGTTCAGTCCCTAAAACAAAAAAAAAGGTTTTACACTAGGCAGTCCTACATCTGTATTTACCTTGAAGTTGTGGTGACAGACACTGACCTGTTGTGCTGATAAGCTCCACCTCTCCTTCCTCCACCTCCCCTTCCTCCACCTCCGCTTCCTCCACCTCCGCTTCCTGAACCTGCTGATCTTGGTCTGCTTTGGGAGCTTCGGGGATTTTCTGTGGTGTTGGGTTACTCATCTCATGAGCATGGTGTCCTCCCACTCTCCTCTCCCCTATGGGAATTTACAACAAAATGTATACTTTAGCACACAGACTTTTTTTAGGCCTGAAAAGGGATCCTCAATGTTTTGAAGTGGGGTACAATTGATATTTGGCCCTGAGTTCCAACATGAACATATGTGATTTTGCAAACTCAACAAGCAACATGTTATTTTTGAGGACACTCACAAATACACTTGGATAACCACCAAGGTATCCACTGGAGCACCTGTGTGTGACACCGTTAAGAAATTTGGTCATGTGGCCCAGAGTATAGTATCTTGCTGAAGAACAAAAAAGAGTACACAACTGCTGGAGTGTCATCTCCTTTACCCAGAATACAGTTTCTTCTTTCAGTCACATTCTAAATTTCCTTACAACACATCATCTAGCCAACAATGTGTAGATAAACATTGTTGAAGTAAAATGAGGCATGCCCACATGTAGTTTACGTGGATATGTGCCAAACATGTTTGGGGGAAGAGCAGCAAGTTATTTGTCAAAACATTGGCCAAATAAGTGGACTCTCCACTCAACATAAAAGATGAGATTTCAAAATGTGAACCCAGTCAAGACAAGCACATGGTGCAAAACATGGAAGAATACATATTACAATGTGAAAGAACACAGTAAAATATACTTACTTTTTTCTATGCTTTTTATAAGCTTCCTATACTGCTCCGGCTCCCTGAGCTTCAGGTCTGACCACCTTTTACGGAGTTGTTCCTTGGATCTCCTGACCCCATATTTTTTATAGAGAGTCTTTGCAACTTTATCCATAATTTGTGACTTCCGGAGATTAGGGGTGTCGTATGGGCCATGCTTGCCGTCGTAATCCTTCCTCCGCAGAATGTCCACCATCTCCGCCATCTCAGAAAAAGACATATTAGTCGCCTTGTATCTTTTTTTACAGGATCGGGACGTTTCCGCCTCCGGGCTTTCCTCGTCGGTAATTTCAAGGAAAGAAGCCACCTGTGTCTGCGACATGTCGCCGTCTCACACTGTGCGCCGATCGTTAAGGGGCGGGGAAATGCAGAAAAAGTCCGTCATGGGCGGGCGACGAGGGCGGGGTTACACGCATGCGCAGGGTATAAAAAGGGGAAAGAAGTTATTAGGGATGCGCGGAGTAAGGACGACCGGAAGTGAACCCACGAAGTGAACAAAGGTAAGAAGGGAACTCGTGCCTGCAGTGGCATATTAATGGGTCATGATTGTAAAGGGCAATATTGTGATAAGTTGAGGAGAATCAATTCTGATCCTTTTTTTTTGTACTTGCTGATCCTAATAGATGCATAAACTAAGAGAGCCGGAGGTGATGCTTGTTTTTATTGAAAAGTATAAGGAACAGCGCAACCTTTGGGAGCTCAAACACCCTGCGTATCACAAAAGTGATGTACGACGGACAACTATTACCAAATTAGCCGAGGATATGAAGCCATGGATCCCAGATGCAGACTACACTATGATCAATAATAAAATCAACAACCTGCGCAATTCTTATAAAAAAAAATTCAAGGAAGTGCGCCAGTCCAAGAGATCAGGAGCAGCAGCCGACAATGTAGTAAAGCCCAAGCTGTGGTACTACAGACATCTTCAATTTCTGGATGACCAGATCGAGGCCAGGGAATCTATTTCCAGCCTTCCCTCAACCCTTCCTTCCACCCTTCCCTCCAGCGTTCCTTCCACCCTTCCCTCCACCCCTGCAGAGGCGGAGGAGGAGCCTCCCGAGCTAGAAGAGCCAGATCTTCACATCTTCAGCCCGGTATAGTATTTTTGATGCAAATTATTGTCCACTAAGTAATATGGAGTTGAACTGTTTGGCTTAGCCATAAATGATCCCACCCCCCCCCCCCCCTCCAAAATAAACCAGTAATGAGTTCAAAATTGTGTGTGATTGATTCCTCAAATAATATAAATTTACATTTTATTTTATAAACAGGGTGAGGCAAGCCAGGAGGAAGAGGGTCAGGAGTGTGACAGGCAGGAGGAGGCAGGGCCAAGTGGGACTCAGCAGGTCCCCAGGACTAGTGGCAGCACCGTCTCCCAAGTGGCTCCCCTCCACGTCAGACCGCCAAAACAACGGCGGATGACACAAGTGGAGGAGGAGTCACTAAAGATGATTCAGGAGGCTGCTGCCATTATGAGGGCCCCCCTCAACCCTACGGAGGGGTTTAGCACCTATCTGGCGGATAAGCTGCTCAGAATGGAGGCGGGACAACGGGCCCTCTGTGAGCATCTCATCTATATGGCCGTACACATGGGGGCGAGGGGGCTGCTGACTGAGGACACCCATATCTCACATCAGCCCAATCCCTCTCCTCCTTCTCCTCCTCCTCCTGCCACATCACCACCCACAGTGGCCCAGCCTGCAAGGGTGCGTGGACGGGGCCGTGGAGAGAACGCTGCAGAGAGGCGTGGAAGGAGGGCTACAAGAAAGAGCAGGAGGTGATTCCCTGGCCTCGAGCTGCTCATCCAGAAATTGAAGGTTGATGGAGTACCACAGCTTGGGATGATGTATGTCTTTGGCTGCTGCTCCTGATTTCATGCTGTTGTTGATTTTATTATTGATCATAGTCAGGTCTGCATTTGGGATCTAATGACTTTATATTCTCTGCTAATTTGGGAATAGTTGCCCTTCGGTTTTTGTTTGTTTTTTTCCAAAATAAAGGGAAATTTGATTACAGCCAACCTACATGCCTGATGTGTTTTTTTGAGAAGTAGCAATAAGATTGCATAAATACAATGTGTAATTAAGAACAAGGGACACCAACCTCCATGATTTTTCTAAAATTAAATATTATGTTGTTCTGAGAAATTGACTAACCAAAAAATGCACAACAAATTTTAAGAGTCAAAAAACATAAAGGTGTAATTTGGGAGGTCGGCCTTGCAGAATTTTAATAATTATTCCGAAGATCACTAGAAAAAAGAAAGACATACATTTGTCAGAACTCAGGAGAAAGTTCTGCTGCCAAAATGACATTTTAAAGACCGTTCGAAAGCAACAAAACATGCGCTGCATTAAACGAAGCAATAACTTGCAGAATGACGAATGTGCTCTCTCCATTAGGAACGCTAGTTTTACAAGAACGAGCGCTCCCGTCTCCTAATTCAGTCTGAGCATGCGTGGGTTTTTAAACCGATGGACTTGCCCATAGACGATCGGAAATTCCCATCGGTTTTTTATCCATCGGAAAAATTTAAAACAAGTTCTATTTTTTCCATCCGATGGAAAAAAGACCGATGGGTACCATACACGATCGGTTGGTCTGATGAAAACCATCCATTGAGTCTAGGGATGTCTTCTATCACTATTTACACCTGGTAACATACACACTATAACCTCAGATTAGGTATAAGCACTATGGGTAATGATAACATAGTGATAGCAAGTGGTAAGGTATAGGGATGAGCTTCGTGTTCGAGTCGAACATACGTTCGACTCGAACATCGGCTGTTCGATCGTTCGACGAAGATCGAACGATTTGGGCCGTTCGCGCCAAATTCGAGTGACGCGAACGGCCCACAATGCACTACGCCATCGCAGTGTCATCCAGGCGCTGTGATTGGCCAAGCATGCACTGTGACCCCGCATGCTTGGCCAATCACAGCGCCGGCAGCGAGGAGAGCAATGATTGGCCACAGGCAGGATGCCTGTGGCCAATTATTGCTGAGGGGGTTTAGTACACGCCCCACACTATAAAAGGCCGCCAGCGCGGCGGCCTTGTGTAGTGTGTTCCGGAGCAGGGAAAGAGAAGCATAGGCAGGGACAGTGTCATTATTTTTCCTGTACTAGTCCTGGATTCCTTGTGTTTAGGGACAGATAAGGATAGGTAGGGAGAGTGTCAGTGACAGTGTGCTATTCTGTGCTAATCCTTGTTTGTAGGGACAGAGAGGTACAGTGAGGGAAAGTGTCAGTGTGCTATTCTGTTCTAAACCAATCTTGCTGAACCATATTTTCAATCCTTGAGTTTAGGGACAGAGAGGTACAGTGAGGGAAAGTGTCAGTGTGCTATTCTGTTCTAAACCAATTTTTCTGTTCCATATTTTCAATCCTTGAGTTTAGGGACAGAGAAGGACACTCGTGGCAATTTTCAGTGTGCTATTCTGTGCTAAATCTTATTTGTAGGGAGGGACAGAGTAGGACAGTGAGGGAAAGTGTCAGTGTGCTATTCTGTTCTAAACCAATTTTGCTGTTCCATATTTTCAATCCTTGAGTTTAGGGACAGAGAAGGACACTCGTGGCAATTTTCAGTGTGCTATTCTGTGCAAAATCTTGTTTGTAGGGAGGGACAGAGTAGGACAGTGAGGGAAAGTGTCAGTGTGCTATTCTGTTCTAAACCAATTTTGCTGTTCCATATTTCAAATCCTTGAGTTTAGGGACAGAGAGGTACAGTGAGTGAAACTGACAGTGTGCTATTCTGTTCTAAACCAATTTTGCTGTTCCATATTTCAAATCCTTGAGTTTAGGGACAGAGAAGGACACTCGTGCAAATTATCAGTGTGCTATTCTGTGCTAAAACTTGTTTGTAGGGAGGGACAGAGTAGGACGGTGAGGGAAAGTGTCAGTGTGCTATTCTGTTCTAAACCAATTTTGCTGAACCATATTTTCAATCCTTGAGTTTAGGGACAGAGAGGTACAGTGAGTGAAACTGACAGTGTGCTATTCTGTTCTAAACCAATTTTGCTGTTCCATATTTCAAATCCTTGAGTTTAGGGACAGAGAAGGACACTCGTGCAAATTATCAGTGCGCTATTCTGTGCTAAAACTTGTTTGTAGGGAGGGACAGAGTAGGACAGTGAGGGAAAGTGTCAGTGTGCTATTCTGTTCTAAACCAATTTTGCTGAACCATATTTTCAATCCTTGAGTTTAGGGACAGAGAGGTACAGTGAGTGAAACTGACAGTGTGCTATTCTGTTCTAAACCAATTTTGCTGTTCCATATTTCAAATCCTTGAGTTTAGGGACAGAGAAGGACACTCGTGCAAATTATCAGTGTGCTATTCTGTGCTAAATCTTGTTTGTAGGGAGGGACAGAGTAGGACAGTGAGGGAAAGTGTCAGTGTGCTATTCTGTTCTAAACCAATTTTGCTGAACCATATTTTCAATCCTTGAGTTTAGGGACAGAGAGGTACAGTGAGTGAAACTGACAGTGTGCTATTCTGTTCTAAACCAATTTTGCTGTTCCATATTTCAAATCCTTGAGTTTAGGGACAGAGAGGTACAGTGAGTGAAACTGACAGTGTGCTATTCTGTTCTAAACCAATTTTGCTGTTCCATATTTCAAATCCTTGAGTTTAGGGACAGAGAAGGACACTCGTGCAAATTATCAGTGTGCTATTCTGTGCTAAATCTTGTTTGTAGGGAGGGACAGAGTAGGACAGTGAGGGAAAGTGTCAGTGTGCTATTCTGTTCTAAACCAATTTTGCTGTTCCATATTTTCAATCCTTGAGTTTAGGGACAGAGAAGGACACTCGTGACAATTTTCAGTGTGCTATTCTGTGCTAAATCTTGTTTGTAGGGAGGGACAGAGTAGGACAGTGAGGGAAAGTGTCAGTGTGCTATTCTGTTCTAAACCAATTTTGCTGAACCATATTTTCAATCCTTGAGTTTAGGGACAGAGA
Organism: Rana muscosa; assembly: GCA_029206835.1. Taxonomy (NCBI): domain Eukaryota; kingdom Metazoa; phylum Chordata; class Amphibia; order Anura; family Ranidae; genus Rana; species Rana muscosa. Next base: position 568,910,417 of record CM055118.1, read on the forward strand.
GGTACAGTGAGTGAAACTGACAGTGTGCTATTCTGTTCTAAACCAATTTTGCTGTTCCATATTTCAAATCCTTGAGTTTAGGGACAGAGAAGGACACTCGTGCAAATTATCAGTGTGCTATTCTGTGCTAAATCTTGTTTGTAGGGAGGGACAGAGTAGGACAGTGAGGGAAAGTGTCAGTGTGCTATTCTGTTCTAAACCAATGTTGCTGAACCATATTTTCAATCCTTGAGTTTAGGGACAGAGAGGTACAGTGAGTGAAACTGACAGTGTGCTATTCTGTTCTAAACCAATTTTGCTGTTCCATATTTCAAATCCTTGAGTTTAGGGACAGAGAAGGACACTCGTGCAAATTATCAGTGTGCTATTCTGTGCTAAATCTTGTTTGTAGGGAGGGACAGAGTAGGACAGTGAGGGAAAGTGTCAGTGTGCTATTCTGTTCTAAACCAATTTTGCTGAACCATATTTTCAATCCTTGAGTTTAGGGACAGAGAGGTACAGTGAGTGAAACTGACAGTGTGCTATTCTGTTCTAAACCAATTTTGCTGTTCCATATTTCAAATCCTTGAGTTTAGGGACAGAGAAGGACACTCGTGCAAATTATCAGTGTGCTATTCTGTGCTAAATCTTGTTTGTAGGGAGGGACAGAGTAGGACAGTGAGGGAAAGTGTCAGTGTGCTATTCTGTTCTAAACCAATTTTGCTGTTCCATATTTCAAATCCTTGAGTTTAGGGACAGAGAGGTACAGTGAGTGAAACTGACAGTGTGCTATTCTGTTCTAAACCAATTTTGCTGTTCCATATTTCAAATCCTTGAGTTTAGGGACAGAGAAGGACACTCGTGCAAATTATCAGTGTGCTATTCTGTGCTAAAACTTGTTTGTAGGGAGGGACAGAGTAGGACAGTGAGGGAAAGTGTCAGTGTGCTATTCTGTTCTAAACCAATTTTGCTGAACCATATTTTCAATCCTTGAGTTTAGGGACAGAGAGGTACAGTGAGTGAAACTGACAGTGTGCTATTCTGTTCTAAACCAATTTTGCTGTTCCATATTTCAAATCCTTGAGTTTAGGGACAGAGAAGGACACTCGTGCAAATTATCAGTGTGCTATTCTGTGCTAAATCTTGTTTGTAGGGAGGGACAGAGTAGGACAGTGAGGGAAAGTGTCAGTGTGCTATTCTGTTCTAAACCAATTTTGCTGAACCATATTTTCAATCCTTGAGTTTAGGGACAGAGAGGTACAGTGAGTGAAACTGACAGTGTGCTATTCTGTTCTAAACCAATTTTGCTGTTCCATATTTCAAATCCTTGAGCTTAGGGACAGAGAAGGACACTCGTGCAAATTATCAGTGTGCTATTCTGTGCTAAATCTTGTTTGTAGGGAGGGACAGAGTAGGACAGTGAGGGAAAGTGTCAGTGTGCTATTCTGTTCTAAACCAATTTTGCTGAACCATATTTTCAATCCTTGAGTTTAGGGACAGAGAGGTACAGTGAGTGAAACTGACAGTGTGCTATTCTGTTCTAAACCAATTTTGCTGTTCCATATTTCAAATCCTTGAGTTTAGGGACAGAGAGGTACAGTGAGTGAAACTGACAGTGTGCTATTCTGTTCTAAACCAATTTTGCTGTTCCATATTTCAAATCCTTGAGTTTAGGGACAGAGAAGGACACTCGTGCAAATTATCAGTGTGCTATTCTGTGCTACATCTTGTTTGTAGGGAGGGACAGAGTAGGACAGTGAGGGAAAGTGTCAGTGTGCTATTCTGTTCTAAACCAATTTTGCTGTTCCATATTTTCAATCCTTGAGTTTAGGGACAGAGAAGGACACTCGTGGCAATTTTCAGTGTGCTATTCTGTGCTAAATCTTGTTTGTAGGGAGGGACAGAGTAGGACAGTGAGGGAAAGTGTCAGTGTGCTATTCTGTTCTAAACCAATTTTGCTGAACCATATTTTCAATCCTTGAGTTTAGGGACAGAGAGGTACAGTGAGTGAAACTGACAGTGTGCTATTCTGTTCTAAACCAATTTTGCTGTTCCATATTTCAAATCCTTGAGTTTAGGGACAGAGAAGGACACTCGTGCAAATTATCAGTGTGCTATTCTGTGCTAAAACTTGTTTGTAGGGAGGGACAGAGTAGGACAGTGAGGGAAAGTGTCAGTGTGCTATTCTGTTCTAAACCAATTTTGCTGAACCATATTTTCAATCCTTGAGTTTAGGGACAGAGAGGTACAGTGAGTGAAACTGACAGTGTGCTATTCTGTTCTAAACCAATTTTGCTGTTCCATATTTCAAATCCTTGAGTTTAGGGACAGAGAAGGACACTCGTGCAAATTATCAGTGTGCTATTCTGTGCTAAATCTTGTTTGTAGGGAGGGACAGAGTAGGACAGTGAGGGAAAGTGTCAGTGTGCTATTCTGTTCTAAACCAATTTTGCTGAACCATATTTTCAATCCTTGAGTTTAGGGACAGAGAGGTACAGTGAGTGAAACTGACAGTGTGCTATTCTGTTCTAAACCAATTTTGCTGTTCCATATTTCAAATCCTTGAGTTTAGGGACAGAGAGGTACAGTGAGTGAAACTGACAGTGTGCTATTCTGTTCTAAACCAATTTTGCTGTTCCATGTTTCAAATCCTTGAGTTTAGGGACAGAGAAGGACACTCGTGCAAATTATCAGTGTGCTATTCTGTGCTAAATCTTGTTTGTAGGGAGGGACAGAGTAGGACAGTGAGGGAAAGTGTCAGTGTGCTATTCTGTTCTAAACCAATTTTGCTGTTCCATATTTTCAATCCTTGAGTTTAGGGACAGAGAAGGACACTCGTTGCAATTTTCAGTGTGCTATTCTGTGCTAAATCTTGTTTGTAGGGAGGGACAGAGTAGGACAGTGAGGGAAAGTGTCAGTGTGCTATTCTGTTCTAAACCAATTTTGCTGTTCCATATTTTCAATCCTTGAGTTTAGGGACAGAGAAGGACACTCGTGGCAATTTTCAGTGTGCTATTCTGTGCAAAATCTTGTTTGTAGGGAGGGACAGAGTAGGACAGTGAGGGAAAGTGTCAGTGTGCTATTCTGTTCTAAACCAATTTTGCTGTTCCATATTTCAAATCCTTGAGTTTAGGGACAGAGAGGTACAGTGAGTGAAACTGACAGTGTGCTATTCTGTTCTAAACCAATTTTGCTGTTCCATATTTCAAATCCTTGAGTTTAGGGACAGAGAAGGACACTCGTGCAAATTATCAGTGTGCTATTCTGTGCTAAAACTTGTTTGTAGGGAGGGACAGAGTAGGACGGTGAGGGAAAGTGTCAGTGTGCTATTCTGTTCTAAACCAATTTTGCTGAACCATATTTTCAATCCTTGAGTTTAGGGACAGAGAGGTACAGTGAGTGAAACTGACAGTGTGCTATTCTGTTCTAAACCAATTTTGCTGTTCCATATTTCAAATCCTTGAGTTTAGGGACAGAGAAGGACACTCGTGCAAATTATCAGTGCGCTATTCTGTGCTAAAACTTGTTTGTAGGGAGGGACAGAGTAGGACAGTGAGGGAAAGTGTCAGTGTGCTATTCTGTTCTAAACCAATTTTGCTGAACCATATTTTCAATCCTTGAGTTTAGGGACAGAGAGGTACAGTGAGTGAAACTGACAGTGTGCTATTCTGTTCTAAACCAATTTTGCTGTTCCATATTTCAAATCCTTGAGTTTAGGGACAGAGAAGGACACTCGTGCAAATTATCAGTGTGCTATTCTGTGCTAAATCTTGTTTGTAGGGAGGGACAGAGTAGGACAGTGAGAGAAAGTGTCAGTGTACTATTCTGTTCTAAACCAATTTTGCTGAACCATATTTTCAATCCTTGAGTTTAGGGACAGAGAGGTACAGTGAGTGAAACTGACAGTGTGCTATTCTGTTCTAAACCAATTTTGCTGTTCCATATTTCAAATCCTTGAGTTTAGGGACAGAGAGGTACAGTGAGTGAAACTGACAGTGTGCTATTCTGTTCTAAACCAATTTTGCTGTTCCATATTTCAAATCCTTGAGTTTAGGGACAGAGAAGGACACTCGTGCAAATTATCAGTGTGCTATTCTGTGCTAAATCTTGTTTGTAGGGAGGGACAGAGTAGGACAGTGAGGGAAAGTGTCAGTGTGCTATTCTGTTCTAAACCAATTTTGCTGTTCCATATTTCAAATCCTTGAGTTTAGGGACAGAGAGGTACAGTGAGTGAAACTGACAGTGTGCTATTCTGTTCTAAACCAATTTTGCTGTTCCATATTTCAAATCCTTGAGTTTAGGGACAGAGAAGGACACTCGTGCAAATTATCAGTGTGCTATTCTGTGCTAAAACTTGTTTGTAGGGAGGGACAGAGTAGGACAGTGAGGGAAAGTGTCAGTGTGCTATTCTGTTCTAAACCAATTTTGCTGAACCATATTTTCAATCCTTGAGTTTAGGGACAGAGAGGTACAGTGAGTGAAACTGACAGTGTGCTATTCTGTTCTAAACCAATTTTGCTGTTCCATATTTCAAATCCTTGAGTTTAGGGACAGAGAAGGACACTCGTGCAAATTATCAGTGTGCTATTCTGTGCTAAATCTTGTTTGTAGGGAGGGACAGAGTAGGACAGTGAGGGAAAGTGTCAGTGTGCTATTCTGTTCTAAACCAATTTTGCTGAACCATATTTTCAATCCTTGAGTTTAGGGACAGAGAGGTACAGTGAGTGAAACTGACAGTGTGCTATTCTGTTCTAAACCAATTTTGCTGTTCCATATTTCAAATCCTTGAGCTTAGGGACAGAGAAGGACACTCATGCAAATTATCAGTGTGCTATTCTGTGCTAAATCTTGTTTGTAGGGAGGGACAGAGTAGGACAGTGAGGGAAAGTGTCAGTGTGCTATTCTGTTCTAAACCAATTTTGCTGAACCATATTTTCAATCCTTGAGTTTAGGGACAGAGAGGTACAGTGAGTGAAACTGACAGTGTGCTATTCTGTTCTAAACCAATTTTGCTGTTCCATATTTCAAATCCTTGAGTTTAGGGACAGAGAGGTACAGTGAGTGAAACTGACAGTGTGCTATTCTGTTCTAAACCAATTTTGCTGTTCCATATTTCAAATCCTTGAGTTTAGGGACAGAGAAGGACACTCGTGCAAATTATCAGTGTGCTATTCTGTGCTAAATCTTGTTTGTAGGGAGGGACAGAGTAGGACAGTGAGGGAAAGTATCAGTGTGCTATTCTGTTCTAAACCAATTTTGCTGAACCATATTTTCAATCCTTGAGTTTAGGTACAGAGAGGTACAGTGAGTGAAACTGACAGTGTGCTATTCTGTTCTAAACCAATTTTGCTGTTCCATATTTCAAATCCTTGAGTTTAGGGACAGAGAAGGACACTCGTGCAAATTATCAGTGTGCTATTCTGTGCTAAAACTTGTTTGTAGGGAGGGACAGAGTAGGACAGTGAGGGAAAGTGTCAGTGTGCTATTCTGTTCTAAACCAATTTTGCTGAACCATATTTTCAATCCTTGAGTTTAGGGACAGAGAGGTACAGTGAGTGAAACTGACGGTGTGCTATTCTGTTCTAAACCAATTTTGCTGTTCCATATTTCAAATCCTTGAGTTTAGGGACAGAGAAGGACACTCGTGCAAATTATCAGTGTGCTATTCTGTGCTAAATGTTGTTTGTAGGGAGGGACAGAGTAGGACAGTGAGGGAAAGTGTCAGTGTGCTATTCTGTTCTAAACCAATTTTGCTGAACCATATTTTCAATCCTTGAGTTTAGGGACAGAGAGGTACAGTGAGTGAAACTGACAGTGTGCTATTCTGTTCTAAACCAATTTTGCTGTTCCATATTTCAAATCCTTGAGTTTAGGGACAGAGAGGTACAGTGAGTGAAACTGACAGTGTGCTATTCTGTTCTAAACCAATTTTGCTGTTCCATGTTTCAAATCCTTGAGTTTAGGGACAGAGAAGGACACTCGTGCAAATTATCAGTGTGCTATTCTGTGCTAAATCTTGTTTGTAGGGAGGGACAGAGTAGGACAGTGAGGGAAAGTGTCAGTGTGCTATTCTGTTCTAAACCAATTTTGCTGTTCCATATTTTCAATCCTTGAGTTTAGGGACAGAGAAGGACACTCGTGGCAATTTTCAGTGTGCTATTCTGTGCTAAATCTTGTTTGTAGGGAGGGACAGAGTAGGACAGTGAGGGAAAGTGTCAGTGTGCTATTCTGTTCTAAACCAATTTTGCTGTTCCATATTTTCAATCCTTGAGTTTAGGGACAGAGAAGGACACTCGTGGCAATTTTCAGTGTGCTATTCTGTGCTAAATCTTGTTTGTAGGGAGGGACAGAGTAGGACAGTGAGGGAAAGTGTCAGTGTGCTATTCTGTTCTAAACCAATTTTGCTGTTCCATGTTTTCAATCCTTGTGTTTAGGGACAGAGAAGGATAGGCAGGGGACAGTGTCAGTGTCATTGTTGCTAAGCCTCCTGCACAGTATACACCTGAAGGTAGCCCTTATTGCTCTTTTCCCCATCTCCCTGCAGGCCATCCATTAAAATGTCTGGAAGGCAAACAAGGAGAGGCAGACAGTCAGGAGGCAAAAAAAGAGGGCAAGCAGGCTCTGTGTCTGGGGGCAACAGTGCTGGTCGTGGACGCGGTGCATTGTCATCAGCACATGGCCATGGGACACGCTTGTCCTTCTTTTCGGCAGCTGGACATGTTGAGCCACATCATGCCGAAGACTTGGTAGAGTGGATGACCAAGCCCACCTCATCCTCCTCATCCTCTCTCACCCAGGCTCAGGGTACTGGCAAAGCAGCTGCCAAAGCGTCCTCTTCTCTGGTATCATTATCTTCATTAGTCAATCCTTCCCTAGACCCACCATGTCCTCCTCCTGAGGAGTCCCCCGAACTGTTTGAGCACAGTGTTGGGTACATGCTCCAGGAGGATGCCCAGCGTTTGGAAGGATCTGATGATGATACCCAGCTAGAGGAAGGCAGCAGCGTGAGAGCAGAGAGAGGGGATGCTCAAGAAGGACACCAATCTGGCAGTCATGCTCCAGCAGCTGCAGCATACTGCCAGATTGGCTCCAGTGATGAGGAGGGAGGGGATGATGAGGTCACTGACTCCACGTGGGTGCCTAATAGGAGAGAGGAGGAGGAGGATGAGGAGGAGGCACATCTCCAATGAGGCAGGATGCCCTTGAGTGGCCAGCGTATGGGCAGCACACCGACGGAATCACACCGCAGAGCTCCGCCTGTGCAGGGCGCTGCCTCTGCCCGTCATTCAAAAAGTTCTTTGGTGTGGGCCTTTTTTGAGGCGAGTGCATCAGATCGCACAGCTGCTGTTTGCAACATATGTCTCAAGCGTATATCGCGTGGCCAAAACATCAGCCGCTTGGGCACCACATGCTTGATCAGACATATGTTGACCTGCCATGCAGCTCGTTGGCAAGCCTACCTTAAAGACCCACACCAAAGAACAAAGCTGACCTCTTCTTGCACCGCATCAGCTGGGATCTCCAACCCCACTATACCTTCACTCCTCTCTGAAACCTGCTCTGAGAGGAATGAAGGTGTAGAATTAGGTGTGTCACAGGCAAGTACTTGCGGGCACTCTGCTAGCAGTACACCAACGTCCGATTCTAGCAGGCAAATTTCCCTGCCCCAGCTGCTGGACCGTCGAAAGAAGTTCACTCCCAGCCATCCACATGCCCAGAGGTTGAATGCTAGCTTGGCTAAATTGCTAGCGCTTCAACTGCTGCCTTTTCAGTTGGTAGATTCGGCCCCCTTCCGTGAGTTTGTGCAATGTGCGGTTCCTCAGTGGCAGGTTCCCAAATGCCACTTTTTCGCACGGAAGGCGATTCCGGCTCTCTACAGGCATGTGGAAGGCAATGTCTTGGCCTCGCTGGACAGGGCGGTCAGCGGTAAGGTGCATATTACCGCTGACTCATGGTCCAGCAGGCATGAACAGGGACGTTAACTTTCTTTCACGGCCCATTGGGTCACTCTTTTGGCAGCTGGGAAGGATGCAGGACAAGGTGCAGTAGTGTTGGAGGTTGTTCCACCGCCACGCCTCCAAAATGCTACTACTGGTTGTGACACACCTCTCTCCTCCACCCCCTCCTCTTCTTCTTCCTCCATGGCCTCTTCCTGTGGTTTGTCCTCGGAACCAGCGGTGCTCTGTAGGCGTTCAAGGGGCTACGCAAGTACGCAGGCAAAAAGATGCCATGCCGTGCTTGCGCTGGTGTGTTTGGGGGACAGAAGCCACACTGGGGCAGAGGTCCTGTCTGCTCTGCAGGGGCAGGCCGAGAGGTGGTTGACGCCACGCCAGCTTAAGCCAGGAATGGTGGTTTGCGACAATGGCACCAACCTCCTCTCCGCCCTCCGACAGGGACAACTGACCCATGTGCCCTGTATGGCTCACGTCCTTAACCTGGTGGTGCAGCGGTTCTTGGGCAGGTACCCGGGCTTACAGGATGTCCTGAGGCAGGCCAGGAAAGTCTGTGTGCATTTCCGCAGATCTTATAATGCCAGTGCTCGCCTGGCTGAGCTGCAAAAGGAGTTGAACCTGCCCAAGAACCGCCTTATATGTGACATGCCCACCAGGTGGAACTCAACGTTGGCCATGCTGCAGCGGCTGCACACGCAGCAGAGGGCCATCAATGAGTACCTGTGCGACTACGGCACCAGGACAGGGTCAGGGGAGCTCGGGTTTTTTTCACCACGCCAGTGGGGCATGATCAGGGATGCATGCACTGTCCTGGCACCATTTGAGGAGGCCACGAGGATGGTGAGCAGTGACAGTGCATGCATCAGTGACACTGTACCTCTTGTCCACCTGTTGGAGCACACGCTGCGTGGAATAATGGACAGGGCACTTGAGGCAGAACAGAGGCAGGAAGAGGAGGACTTCCTTGCCTCTCAAGGCCCCCTTTACCCAGACAGTGTTCCTTCTGTCCCACCCATCGCACAGGAAGAGGAGGAGGAGGAGGAGGAGGAGGAGGATTGTGTCAGCATGGAGGTGGAGGCTGGCACTCAGCATCATCAGCAGCAGTCTTTTAGGGATGATTTACAGTCCCAAGAAACCAGTGGACTTGTACGTGGCTGGGAGGAGGTGGCTGCGGATCATGTCGTCCTTAGTGACCCAGAGGACTCCGGACTGAATGCCTCAGCTAACCTACGCTGCATGGCCTCCCTGATCCTGCAAAGTCTGCGGAAGGATCCTCGTATTCTTCGGATCAAGGAGAGGGACCATTACTGGCTGGCCACTCTCCTTGATCCACGGTACAAGGCTAAGGTTGTGGAATTTATCTTACCATCGCAGAGGGAGCAGAGGATGAGACAACTCCGGGAGGCCTTGCAGAAAGGTCTGTGCAACGCGTTCCCAGAGACTGGGAGGTTACAAACTCCTGGTCCTGGACAACGAGTTGCTGAGGCTTCGGGCAGTCAAAGAAGGAGCGGTGGGGAAGGTGGCCGTCTGACCGATGCGTTCAGACAATTCTTTAGTCCGCAGCCCCAAAGTATGATCGGTTCCAGCAACCATCGCCAGCGTCTGATATACATGGTCCAGGAATACCTAGGGGCAAGGTCAGACTTGGACACCTTCCCCACCGAAAATCCTCTGGCTTACTGGGTCTTGAGGATGGATCACTGGCCAGAGCTTGCACAGTATGCAATTGAGCTACTGGCCTGTCCTGCATCCAGCGTTCTTTCAGAACGCACATTCAGTGCTGCTGGAGGATTTGTCACGGATCACAGGGTGCGCCTGTCCACCGACTCAGTTGATCGACTGACTTTCATCAAGATGAACCAGTCTTGGATCACCACCAGCTACCACACACCAGATGCTGATATAACAGACTAATTGATTTTAAAATGTCACATCCCTTCAAGACTGATGCTGATGCTGAGTGCCTGTGCTGTTATGTTGACTGGCTATCCTCCTCCTCCTCCTCAATGATACGATTAATGATGATAGCTTGGAAGATCATTTTGGTTTATGGGTGACGCCACTAGTGGCTAAGGCCCAATTTTTGATGCAATACTTTGCAACAGGCCTCATTGCTGTGCTCCAAGTACAGTATCTGTGAGGGGTTGCAGTGTTGTGCCACCAGTGCCTAAGGCCCAATTTTTCAGCCCCTGTTCAACAGGGGCATGCAATTATAAATATTGATCTAATAATTCACAGCAGGGCCCATTGCTGCGCCCACCAAGAGTAACTGTCAGGCCTTACAGTGTTGTGGCACCAGCACCACCATCACCACCACCACCACCACCAAAGGCCCAATTTTTCAGCCCCTATTCAACAGGGGCATGCAATTATAATTATTGATCTAATAATTCACAGCAGGGCCCATTGCTGCGCCCACCAAGAGTAACTGTCAGGCCTTACAGTGTTGTGGCACCAGCACCACCATCAAAGGCCCAATTTTTACTACCACTGATCAACAATTATATGTTATTACAATTCCTGATATAATAGTTGACAGCAGGGCGTTCCAGCACCCACCAAGAATATCTGTGAGTGTTTTCAGTGTTGTGCCAACACCAACACCTAAGGGGCCAATTTCTGCAGAGTATATACGGCAGGTCCCTACTTTCAAACATCCAACTTACAAACTAATACTACTTGCAAACGGAAGAAGACAACAGGAAGTGAGAGGAAATCTACCCCTTGGAAGGAAAATTCTCTCCTGTAAGGCCTCGTACACACGGCCGAGATTCTCGTTGAAAAAAACATGTCGTTTTTTTCGACGAGATTCTTGGACAAGAAACTTGTCCCGGCCGAGTGTACACACGCTCGTTTCAAAGAACCCGTGGTTCTTTGAAAGGAGTGTACGCGGTGACGTCATCGACTACGTCGAGCATGCGCTCGTCACATTCGATGCCGTCGCCGCCATCTTGGTATACCCTACGTATGCCTAGGAAGCTACCGCGCATGCGTCGAATTCATTTCGAACATGCGCGGGCTTCCGGGCGGACAGGTAAGTGTACACACACTCACTTTTCTCGTCGAGAAACACGCCGAGGAGAATCTCGACGAGAAAATAGAGAGCAGGTTCTCTATTTTCTCGTCGAGGTTTCTTGTCGGTTTTCTCGACGAGAAACCCGCTAGCAGCGTACACACGACCGATTTACTCGGCAAGACCTCTCTGCCAGCAAGTTTCTTGCTGGTTCTTGTCGAGAAAATCGGTCGTGTGTACGAGGCCTTAGAATTAATATGGGAGAAAGGTGTCTCCTCTCTACTGATGCTTTATCACCAATCCTTGTTTCAATAAAAACACCACATTTCAAAAACAGTTGTCATTGGGACGCAAAGTGAGGTGAAATGTTCTGAACAGGGGAACAGACAGCAAAAAAAATGTGACAGGGGTGATAACCGTTCCCTATGTTTTCCAAAAAGCTAAAAAAAAGGAATTTGGCATGGAGCTACACTTAAACAATGCAGCTGTTCAAAATTACAAACACATTCTACATAAGAACAAACCTACAGTCCCTGTCTTGTATGCACCACCTGTATACGGCTGTTCAGAGTATATAGGGCCTTTTTTATTTTGTGTGCGGGGTTCCCCTTAATATCCATACAAGACCCAAAGGGGCTGGTAATGGGCTGGGGTGGGGGGGGGGGGGGTTCATGGGGTAGCTATGCCATTTTTCCTAAAGATTTTCATCCATATTACCAGGACCAGACATTGCATTAAAGCCGCAAGCAGTTTTAAATGGCTTTTTTTCCTTTAGAAATGTTATTTTGTGCAGGGACAGTTCTAAACACGGGAAACACGTGGCACTTCACAGGCATACTTTAGACACCCCCAGGTACAATATTTAAAGGAATATTTGACTTTTTTTTTTTTCACTTTATGCATCATTAAAATGACTGCTCCCGGAAAACGTCCGTTTTTAAAACTTCTTTTTGCATTGATACATGTCCCCTGGTGCAGAACCCGGGTTCCCAAACTCTGTTTCGGACAATAACATGGATAATAGTCGTTATAATTAGCACTTTAGAACCCGAACGTTCGCATCCATTGTATTTAATAGGGTTCTAATGTTCGTGCGAACTTTCGGTCCGTTCGCGGGTTCTGGTGCGAACCGAACCCGGGGGTGTTCGGCTCATCACTAGTAAGGTATAACAACTTTACTTTAGGTTAAAAGGCATGGGTTAAAACATAACATATAACTGGCTTACAGAGCCCTGCAGCAATAGATGTAGTATGTAGTAATAGCACAGCGCGGTAATCCACCACGTGCAGCTATTGCTATATACGCGCCCTATGGCACACTAAACAATATTCTATCTCCCCTCCCTGGTCAGGCCTGACATAGAATCAAACTCAGTCTTTTCAATAAAGATTTCTTCGCATGCAAACTTGAAATGGTGGTGCACGTTCAGGAACAATATTGTAATCCACAAAGTAGGCAGTCACAAGGAACACTATGCTGGAGACCCTTTAACTCTGTCCTGCAACCGGTCTCCAGCGGAACAGCAAATAAATGATCGGTGGGCCAAGGCAGTCTATAGGCCTAAACACAGTACAGCCTATTGGATTGAGCAGGTGCTCGCTCACCACTCCGGACGCGATCCCAGTCCGGGACTTCCACCTGCTGTGTCTCCACACACAGCGTCTGCAACGATCGGGTCCCCGATCCAACTGATGTGCGCAGCAAACAAAGTCAGATACCACCCAGGCTCTGCAGTGGGATGGAAGGCTCTTCGGAAGTTGCGCAAGGCCCCAGGCTTCAGGCCTTACACTGCAGCAGATCCGCACAGGAAGAAGCTGTTGCTTGCAGCGCGGTGTCCAAAGAGCCCGAGCTCCGCCTCGCCTCCTTCTTAAATAGCCCCTCCCATGAGTCTCTGCGGTGGCAACATTGCACCCTGGGTGCCAAACAGGACTCTGGGAAATGTAGTTCCGAGAGTATTAAAGGAGACCCCGCTACACCTTCAATGACAGATTCGACGTTTGTATGTTTTTCGATGCTTTGACGAATCTTCGTCGTTCATGTTGAATTGTCAAGTTAGTTCTAGCTATTTTACTGCTCCTCCTCTTTTGTTACAATCAGCCAATAACATTCATCATCATCATTATTTTTATTTTACTTCCCCCACCCAATTCCGTGTCGAATCTTTTCTCTCTATAATGTCGAATCTTTTCTCTCTATGTTGAATCTTTTCTCTCAATAATGTCGAATCAACTTTTCGGCATCTGAGAGGGAGAGAATGAGACAAAGTTTAGAGATCTTCTAAAGGTGGTAGAAAGAAGTCTTTCATAAATAATTAATATGAGCTTCAAAAGTGAGTTGGGAGTCCATTTTTACAGCTTAGAGTTTAGCTGGTTGCATGATTTTCCCCCTGGCGGTGGGTGCCCCTGTCACCACTGGTCAGGGTTGGAAAGGCAACAGGCTGGATGCATTGAGTATCTCTTTCCCAGAATCAGCCGAGCAGGCGTCGTCAACCCGCTGTGCATTCTGGGAGAGAGTACTTAAGGCACAGACACCATTTTTTGGTGGGTTCATTGGTGGTGGGCGCCTCCCGATCCTCACCTGAGGGCCCTCCTGGCTTCAGGGATGCGCTGGCAGTTTCTGCCTCGGGGCCACGTTGGCCTGAGGCTCCGTTACTGAGATGTAGTCCCAGGAGTCACTGGGGGCCTACTGATCCAGGGATGATCCTGTGTCGCCTTGCCTGCGGGAAGGGACCAAGAAATTGAGGACTCAATTGGAGGATGTATCCGGTTCAAAATCTACCTCACAGTGCTGCCGGAACGGCTGAAAGATCCTGGCACTGAGAGCTGTGTTCTTTTCATCAGAAGGTAACCCAGTGAGGGGTTACACAAGTCTGTGGCAGAGACTATTGAGCAAATTCTATTTTCACAAGTCTGTGGCAGAGACTATCTGTGATCGAGCTACGCACCGGTTGCTAGGCCAGTGAAAGTGGGCCTATCCGGTGGTTGCTGAGTCCAGCGTGGAGACAGTTGTTCCTCTGGACCTAAGAAAATACCTGTGAGCGGCAAGTAGGGTACCTGTGTCCTCCCCATCCCTTCATCCCCCTCTGTTGGAAACTTTAATCAATAAAACCCCTTGAAAGAGACTTTGTGTTGGTGCGAACTTTCTTCTGGACAACTCTTCAAGGAGAACCTCTGAGACAAGCATATGGAACAGTAAGGTAACGGCAGGCCAAAAATTAAACCAGCAGCTCCTACAGGGGTATCGCTACATGTGGGGGCTCGAGTCTGGGATTTGCCGTTACCTCTCGCAAGTAAAATAGACTGTTCATTTGGGACCTATTCTACAGAGGGAGAAGGACTGTGCTAAAACGGGGAAGGAAATTGCGATCACTTTCTGACCGCGTAAGCCGTGGGCGAAGTCAAGAAAAGAAAAGCTACGTGCCAAGAAGAGCAAGTGGGAGGAGTTCCCGTTTGCTTGCTGTGTGAGACGCCACATGTGTGTCCAGCACTCAGAGAAACAGAGCACCGCCATGTCTTCAGTGCTATCGTTGCAGTCTGCTTTTGTGATCAGGATGCTTCCTGTGGGTACCGCTACAAGTACCATGCTGCCAGGAACCATGCTGACGGACACTGGCATCCGATTGAAGCCGCATGGGCGGTTCATGCTCTACATAATCGGTAATGTGGAGGCCCTGGGTATGCTGTGTAACAGGTGTGATGGACTGGCTATGCACCAACCATCCTTTTGTTCGATGCCTACGATGCGGGGAGTACCTGTTTTCTGTGGAGCAACCCACCATGCCACCCTGCGCTTACAAAGTGGACTGGGTCACGGGCAACGTGACAGAAGAAGCTGCTGCCTTCAACCAAATTTTCCGGCCCATGCCCGCCGCATCTGCTGCTGTGAGTAATCCTGAAGGGGATGTTACTGTTACCACTGTGAGTGGGTTACCAGCGGATGCCACTACCACTGTTACTTCAACTGTATCCACCTTCGCTGCACCTATCTTCGCTGCACCTGTCCAGAAGAAGGTGGGATACGTGAAGGCCTCCCGCGGCCGCGGTAGAAGCCTACCCCAGATACAACCGGAACCGGGCCCTGAGAGAGGTGATGTCCTCGGGAAGTCCACGTCAGGAACCGGTAAGACATCTGGGGAAAAAGTATCTGGGACTGTGCGAACCTTTTTGCCGGCAGAAGAGTGGGGAGACTCTGAATTAGACTCTCTGTCGGATACTGGAGATGATGATCTGTTCGAGACCATGTCTCAAGAATTGTTGTGGAGCAACATGGAGGATGTTGCCTCAGTACATAGCTTTTCGGAGTTAGCAGCCATGGATTCCGGGGAGACAACACCCAGAGTGAAAGCCCCGGTTGTTACTAGTGAAGTCCTGCCTAAAGTTACCAATTCATATGGGTCAGGAAAACTGTCTGTGAATCGCATGGTACATAAGTCCCCAGTTTCTTGTGTACCTCCTGGATATGGAAGTACCAGATCTTTGCCTAGGCTTGCCCGATCACAAAGATTGCTAAACAAACGGGTAGCCAGGGAGTATGGATTCGAGTTTCCCTACGTTCCCAGGGAAACCATGCAAGGAATTTAAGCCAATAGAGAGCAATGGTACAGTGAAGCTGTGTGGGACTACCTTGAAGTACCTAAACCGTTCCGGAAATTAGGCCATTCCTTTGCCATAGATGAACGCTTCAGAGGGTGCTTGTTGCATTGGAGCCATGGTCGGCACATCTATGAAGACAAGGTGGTCATCTGCCAGCCTGGAAAGGAAGACTACGTCTATTTCATTACCACCTTGGACAGACAGGGGACATCACTAACCCTGCCTGACCCCTGCTTTTACTGGTGATCATCTATAGTGACTATTCCAGTTTTTGTCACTTTGCTAAAGAAGAAGATTTCCTTTTCTTTTCTTCTTTGAAGGACTTGGGGTAAATAGCTAGTTAGTGCTAGGGCATTGGAAACTTTGAGTCAAGATTTCTCTACCCGGTCCAGTACTTGTACCAAAAAGGGACTTTGTTATGTTGTTCTTCGACCAATAGGTGGCAGAGATTTGCTCAGCAGAAACTGGACTCTTCTGCACTTAGCTACCAACACAAAGAGAAATATATATATATATATATATATATATATATATATATAGGAAAGAGAGTTTTATTTCTCAGGAAGTAAGGCTTTGCTTGTGTGTGCTGTTTTTGTTTTTCAGGTACTCTGGATTACCTGCCAGACTACTACAGAGCTGGATGGGTTAGATAGAGAGAGATAGGAACATTGTAATGTATAGTGATGTGATTACTGTGTGTTTATGCTAACTTTTGTATTTTCTTGCTACCTCACCCTTCCTTTCCCCATCCAAGTTTTTTTGGACTAAGGTAACTGACCCTCAGGACTGAGGGTCATATTTTTTTTTCCCTCGAAGATGGGGGCATCGTCTTTTTGCGGTGAGGGGAGTATGTAGCGCCCTGCTCCCAATGAGTGGGCGCTATGTGTTAAAATTGTAGTTGTCTGAGCAATAGTTTGGCTCAGAAGGATTGTGTCCAAATTATACTTCTGTTTCAGTTCAGCTGGTTGCATGATTTTCCCCCTGACGGTGGGTGTCGCTGTCACCACTGGTCAGGGTTGGAAAGGCAACAGGCTGGATGCATTGGGTATCTCTTTCCCAGAAGCAGCCCAGGGGGCGTGGTCAACCCGCTGTGCATTCTGGGAGAGGGTACTTAAGGGACAGACACCATATTGTGGTGGGTTCGTTGGTGGTGGGCGCCTACCGATCTTGACCTGAGGGCCCTCCTGGCCTCAGGGATGCGCTGACAGTTTCCGCCTCGGGGCCACGTTGACCTGAGGCTCCGTTACTGAGATGTAGGCCCAGGAGTCACTGGGGGCCTACTGATCCAGGGATGATCCTGTGTCGCCTTGCCTGCGGGAAGGGACCAAGCAATTGAGGACTCAATTGGAGGATGTATCCGGATCAAAATCTACCTCACAGTGCTGCCGGAACAGCTGAAAGATCCTGGCACTGAGAGCTGTGTTCTTAATTCAGAAGGTAACCCAGTGAGGGGTTGCACAAGTCTGTGGCAGAGACTATTGAGCAAATTCTATTTTCACAAGTCTGTGGCAGAGACTATCTGTGATTGAGCTACGCACCGGTTGCTAAGCCAGTGATAGCTAGACATGTGCACACTGAAATATTTTGTTTCGGAATTTCGTTTTCGGCCGAAAAATAAATTTATTTAGTTACTCCCGAAATTCGTTTTTATTTATTTAGTTTTTCGTTAGAAATTGCATTCGTCCGAAAATCTGAATTAATTAAGGTCGAATCTGTCATTGAAGGCTTATGGTGTCTGTCGAATGTTCAAAGAAGATTCGACGGAGCAGTGAAACTGTACGACGCTGCAATCATACATTTCCGGTCGAATGTTCCGCCCACAAGCTATAGAAGAATTCTAATGTTGTATGACTAGTAATAATTATATTTATTCATTACTATTACTAGTCAACCAACATTAGAATTCTTCTATAGCCTATGGGCGGATGCATTTGACCGGAAATGTACGATTGCAGCGTCGTACAGTTTTGCTGCACCGTCGAATCTTCTAACTTTCGATGCTTTGTCGAATCTTCGTCATTCTAGCTATTTTACTGCTCCTCCTCTTTGGTTACAATCAGCCAATAACATTCATCATCAACTTTATTTTTATTTTACTTCCCCCACCCAATTCCAGCAGCGATCTTTTCTCTCTATGTCGAATCTTTTCTCTCTATAATAACAAATCTTTTCTCTCCTATGTCGAATCTTTTCTCTCCTATGTCGAATGTTTTCTCTCTATAATGTCGAATCTTTTCTCTCCTATGTCGAATCTTTTCTCTCCTATGTCGAATCTTTTCTCTCCTATGTCGAATCTTTTCTCTCTATAATAACAAATCTTTTCTCTCCTATGTCGAATCTTTTCTCTCTATAATAACAAATCTTTTCTCTCTATAATGTCGAATCTTTTCTCTCCTATGTCGAATATTTTCTCTCTATAATAACAAATCTTTTCTCTCCTATGTCGAATCTTTTCTCTCTATGTCGAATATTTTCTCTCTATAATAACAAATCTTTTCTCTCCTATGTCGAATCTTTTCTCTCTATAATGTCGAATCTTTTCTCTCCTATGTAGAATAATCTTGGACTAATAGAGTTAAGGTTAGGCACATTCGACCACAGGTTCGATAGACACAGATTGTTATTGTCAGCGTCACGTTGAATCTCCTATCTATATCGAACTGTTGTAGCAACGAAAACGAAAATAAAGCATTTGTTTATGTCGGATCTTTCGGTTTTCGGATTCTGTGCTTTCGTTTTCGTTTGTTAAAACGATAACGAAAATACCTGAAATTCGGACGAAAATGCATTCGGACGAAAACGAATGCACATGTCTAGTGATAGCCGGCCTATCCGGTGGTTGCTGAGTCCAACGTGGAGACAGTT
This sequence comes from Rana muscosa, assembly GCA_029206835.1. Classification (NCBI taxonomy): domain Eukaryota; kingdom Metazoa; phylum Chordata; class Amphibia; order Anura; family Ranidae; genus Rana; species Rana muscosa. Next base: position 568,928,819 of record CM055118.1, read on the forward strand.
GTTCCTCTGGACCTAAGAAAATACCTGTGATCCGCAAATAAGGTACCTGAGTCCTCCCCATTCCTTCACCCCCCTCTGTTGGAAACTTTATTCAATAAAACCCCTTGGAAGAGACTTTGTGTTTGTGCGAACTTTCTTCTGGACAACTCTTCAAGGAGAACCCCTGAGATGAGCGTATGGAAGAGTAAGGTAACGGCAGGCCCAAAATTAAACCATCAGCTACATTTTTAAGCACATGATTAGAGCCTGAGGCTCTAATTGGCTTAAAAAAGGGTGGGCTCCAGGCGCAGAGCACTGCACCCTGAGCCCACCCAGTTGTGTGACATTAGAGAATTAATATTCGCTAATGTCTTCCTGCTTCTCCTCCAGGCCAATCAGGAAGCGGGTCCTGAGACCCGATTGGCCAGGAGTCTTAGGACTTCCAGACAATTGGGTTTCAGGACCCACTTCCTGTTTGGCAGAGAGGAGAAGCAACGGCCCCCATCAGCAACAAATCTCTCAGTGCTGTGCAGTTCTCTGTCTTTCTCAGGTCTAGGATCTCTCTGTCAATGCTGGGATCTGACTGTCAGTGATGTGTATTTCTCTCTGTCAGTGTTGGGCTCTGTCAGTGTTGTGTAGAGATCTGTCAGTCCTGTGCAGGGTTCACTATGGCTGTGTAGGGATCTGTCTGTCAGTGCTGTGTAATGTAGTGTAGGGATCTCTCTGTCAGTGCTGTGTATGGATCTGTCAGTGCTGTGTAGGGATCTCTCTGTCAGTGCTGATGTGTAATGTAGTGTGGGGATCTGTAAGTGATGTGTAATGTAGTGTAGGGATTTCTCTGTCAGTGTTGTGTAGGGATCTCCATGTCAGTGCTGTGTAGGAATCTCTCTGTCAGTGTAGGGATCTCTCTGTCAGTGCACTGTAATGTAGTGTTGGGATCTGTCAGGGCTGTGTAGGGATCTCTCTGGCTGTGTAGGGATCTGTCTGTCAGTGCTGTGTAATGTAGTGTTGGGATCTGTCAGTGCTCTGTAATATAGTGTAGGGATCTTTCTGTCAGTGCTGTGTAGGGATCTCTCTGTCAGTGTAGGGATCTCTCTGTCAGTGTAGTGTAATGTAGTGTAGGGATCTGTCAGGGCTGTGTAGGGATCTCTCTGGCTGTGTAGGGATCTGTCTGTCAGTGCTGTGTAATGTAGTGTTGGGATCTGTCAGTGCTCTGTAATGTAGTGTAGGGATCTCTCTGTCAGTGCTGTGTAATGTAATGTAGGGATCCCTCTGTCAGTGCTATGTAGGAGTCTCTCTGTCAGTGCTGTGTAGGTATCTCTCTGTTAGTGCTCTGTAATGTAGTGTAGGGATTTATCTGTCAGTGTCGTGTAGGGATCTCTCTGTCAGTGATGTGTAGGGATCTCTCTGTCAGTTCCGTGTAGGGATCTCTCTGTCAGTGCTGTGTAATGTAGTGTAGGGATTTCTCTGTCAGTGTTGTGTAGGGATCTCTCTGTCAGTGCTGTGTAGGGATCTCTCTGTCAGTGTTGTGTAATGTAGTGTAGAAATCTCTCTGTCAGTGCTGTATAATGTAGTTGGGATCTGTCTGTGCTGTGTAATGTAGTGTTGGGATCTGTCAGTGCTGTGTAATGTAAACTATAGAGGAAGCTGCGCTAAAGAATAAAAAATAGAAATAAATTGAAAATAATTTAAGATAAACAAGTAATTAAAGTGCACAAAAAATGCAATCTGTGTACCACTGAGGATGTATATAAGTGAACAGTGTAATGTAGTGTAGGGATCTGTCAGTGGTCAGTGATGTGTAATGTAGTGTAGGGATCTGTAATGTACTGTAGGGATCTGTCAGTGATGTGTAATGTAGTGTAGGGATCTGTCAGTGCTGTGTAATGTACTGTAGGGATCTGTCAGTGCTGTGTAATGTAGTGTAGGGATCTGTCAGTGCTGTGTAATGTAGTGTAGGGATCTGTCAGTGCTGTGTAATGTAGTGTAGGGATCTGTAATGTACTGTAGGGATCTGTCAGTGCTGTGTAATGTACTGTAGGGATCTGTCAGTGCTGTGTAATGTACTGTAGGGATCTGTCAGTGCTGTGTAATGTAGTGTAGGGATGTGTCAGTGATGTGTAATGTAGTGTAGGGATCTGTCAGTGCTGTGTAATGTAGTGTAGGGATCTGTCAGTGATGTGTAATGTAGTGTAGGGATCTGTCAGTGATGTGTAATGTAGTGTAGGGATCTGTCAGTGATGTGTAATGTAGTGTAGGGATCTGTCAGTGATGTGTAATGTAGTGTAGGGATCTGTCAGTGATGTGTAATGTAGTGTAGGGATCTGTCAGTGGTCAGTGATGTGTAATGTAGTGTAGGGATCTGTCAGTGATGTGTAATGTAGTGTAGGGATCTGTCAGTGATGTGTAATGTAGTGTAGGGATCTGTCAGTGCTGTGTAATGTAGTGTAGGGATCTGTCAGTGATATGTAATGTAGTGTAGGGATGTGTCAGTGATGTGTAATGCAGTGTAGGGATCTGTCAGTGCTGTGTAATGTAGTGTAGGGATGTGTCAGTGCTGTGTAATGTAGTGTAGGGATCTGTCAGTGCTGTGTAATGTAGTGTAGGGATCTGTCAGTGCTGTGTAATGTAGTGTAGGGATCTGTCAGTGCTGTGTAATGTAGTGTAGGGATCTGTCAGTGGTCAGTGATGTGTAATGTACTGTAGGGATCTGTCAGTGCTGTGTAATGTAGTGTAGGGATCTGTCAGTGCTGTGTAATGTAGTGTAGGGATCTGTCAGTGCTGTGTAATGTACTGTAGGGATCTGTCAGTGCTGTGTAATGTAGTGTAGGGATCTGTCAGTGCTGTGTAATGTACTGTAGGGATCTGTCAGTGCTGTGTAATGTAGTGTAGGGATCTGTCAGTGCTGTGTAATGTAGTGTAGGGATCTGTCAGTGCTGTGTAATGTAGTGTAGGGATCTGTCAGTGGTCAGTGATGTGTAATGTACTGTAGGGATCTGTCAGTGCTGTGTAATGTAGTGTAGGGATCTGTCAGTGCTGTGTAATGTAGTGTAGGGATCTGTCAGTGCTGTGTAATGTAGTGTAGGGATCTGTCAGTGCTGTGTAATGTACTGTAGGGATCTGTCAGTGCTGTGTAATGTAGTGTAGGGATCTGTCAGTTCTGTGTAATGTAGTGTAGGGATCTGTCAGTGCTGTGTAATGTAGTGTAGGGATCTGTCAGTGATGTGTAATGTAGTGTAGGGATCTGTCAGTGATGTGTAATGTAGTGTAGGGATCTGTCAGTGCTGTGTAATGTAGTGTAGGGATCTGTCAGTGCTGTGTAATGTAGTGTAGGGATCTGTCAGTGCTGTGTAATGTAGTGTAGGGATCTGTCAGTGCTGTGTAATGTAGTGTAGGGCTCTGTCAGTGGTCAGTGATGTGTAATGTAGTGTAGGGCTCTGTCAGTGGTCAGTGATGTGTAATGTAGTGTAGGGCTCTGTCAGTGGTCAGTGATGTGTAATGTAGTGTAGGGCTCTGTCAGTGGTCAGTGATGTGTAATGTAGTGTAGGACTCTGTCAGTGGTCAGTGCTGTGTAATGTAGTGTAGGGCTCTGTCAGTGGTCAGTGATGTGTAATGTAGTGAAGGGCTCTGTCAGTGGTCAGTGCTGTGTAATGTAGTGTAGGGATCTGTCAGTGATGTGTAATGTAGTGTAGGGCTCTGTCAGTGGTCAGTGATGTGTAATGTAGTGTAGGGCTCTGTCAGTGGTCAGTGATGTGTAATGTAGTGTAGGGCTCTGTCAGTGGTCAGTGATGTGTAATGTAGTGTAGGGCTCTGTCAGTGGTCAGTGATGTGTAATGTAGTGAAGGGATCTGTCAGTGGTCAGTGATGTGTAATGTAGTGAAGGGCTCTGTCAGTGGTCAGTGATGTGTAATGTAGTGAAGGGCTCTGTCAGTGGTCAGTGATGTGTAATGTAGTGTAGGGATCTGCCAGTGGTCAGTGATGTGTAATGTAGTGTAGGGATCTGTCAGTGATGTGTAATGTAGTGTAGGGATCTGTCAGTGCTGTGTAATGTAGTGTAGGGATCTGTCAGTTCTGTGTAATGTAGTGTAGGGCTCTGTCAGTGGTCAGTGATGTGTAATGTAGTGTAGGGATCTGTCAGTGCTGTGTAATGTAGTGTAGGGATCTGTCAGTGCTATGCAGTTCTCTGTATCTCTCAGATCTCAGAGTTGCTCGGAGTTGAAGTTTGGGAAGTGAGTTGTATTTGTTGTTAGAATGTTGGATCAGCTGGTCGGCGGAGGACGCGCGGTGATTGGCTGATTATTCTCCCGTGGAGGAGGACACCCAGCTGTTCCATCACAGGACTCGGCCCCGCCCCTCCTCCCGAAGTTTAATTGATGAGCCCCCCTCCTCCTCCCCTCCAATGAAGAATTGCCCTCAGTAGGTCCGGCCGGTATAAAGCTCTTTCCTCCCGCCCTCCTCTTCTGCACTCTCCCCCCTCAGCACTCACATACCCCGCGCCACCTCACCCCGCACAGACTGCACCTCACCATCCCGCACCAGACTTGCAGCACCGGGGACGAGGAGACACTTTCTGTACCGGCAGAGGAGCTAAACACACCCGCCACCGTGGACTCTGCTGAGGACTCCGCCGCTGGTTTATACACCATGACTACCCTGAAGACAGACAGCGAGCACAACAATAATAACCTGGAAGAAGAGGTGAGTGTCAGCTCCTGTGTCCAGACACCTCCCCCACCCACCCTGGAGGAACCCCTAGTACTGGGCTCAGCTCTCTCCTTTCCTTACACTTTATATTTATTATACAGAAAGTGTTTTCTGAAACAACTTTGTTTTATTCCCCAAATTGTTTTCCTACAAACTGGTAACTCTAGTATAATGGAGCGTTGTCCATAAATTGCCCTCGCTGACCGATCACACCATGGTGGTCCCCATGTACAATCTTCAGCTTCAATCAATGGAGCAGGTCCTCTATAGTATAGGAATCAATGCCTGTCACTTTAAATCTCCCCATGTGCTGATCTGTACAATCTCCTCCAAGGTGACCAATCAGATTGTACAATCTTCTTCTTCTTCACCACAACTATATGACAAGCCTACATATCACTTGGTATTCAGTCTGGCACCAATAGCTGATGGTAGATCAAAAGATTGTATATGGCCATGCACTATACAATCTGATTGTATAACTTGGGTTTAGCTTCTCACCTGTGTGGTTTGTCTATTGACTTGGCAGCCTATTCACTTAAACAGGTTGCTGTACCTGCATCCCTGGCCATCCCCCACTTTATTATGGATTTGTGGTGCTCTGGCATTGCGATTTTACACCTGACAATGTGCTGCGTTTTCCAAAGAATTAATGTCGCTCCACACGTGATAATGAGCAGTGCGTCTTGGCTGCAGGTGCCGCAACACGTACCACCAGCTATGTAGGGCGAGGTCCTGCCAGCATGATACAAACTGAAGATTGCTGAGGGCTGTCCTCCTCCTCTTACATCGTTTTGGTAACTCTAATGGAAATTGTACAATCCAATGTTGGAGTTGTCAAAACTTTCTAATATGAATATCTATCCACTCAAACTGTAGCCATTTGGACAGGCTTACTAGTTTTAAATCTAAAGGATGTGTGGTGAGCTTTATCCCTGGTTCATGCAAGTGTGACTTCAAAGCAGTGCGATTTCATGTGCAGCTTTCTGATATCTGCAACTTTGTCTAACGGATGTCAATCCAAGTCTCTCAAATAATGCAGGAACCCTTTTAACAATTGCTGCGACTTGAGTTGCAGCGATTTGGGTGCAACTTTGAACGATCAAGTTGCAATGGTGTGAACCAGGGCCAAGGGACTTTATACATGTTCCATTTATTGTACAACTATCTTTGACCCATTTCACACGTGCGCACCGTATGTCTGTATTTCATCCATCCGTTTTTGGATGAAATGCGGACATGCATCCCTATGGGACAGCGGATGTACATCCGTGACACCCGACCTCATCGGTCTTCGCTATGGTCCGATTCTGCAGACGGAGGAAAATCCTATTTTTCCATCTGTCTGCAGAGCGGATGAACATGGACAAACGGTCTGTGTTCATCTGATTTCCCCCCCCCCCCCCCCCCCCATAGAGGAGAGTGGGGATTAACGGAGCGATCCCCACTGAGCAAGCGGATGTTTAAGGAACGGATCCCCAACAGAATCCACATGTCTGAAAGGGGCTTTAAGGTTTAGTGAAACTTTTTTTACTTGCGAATCTACCTAAACTATCCAATCGTGTTATATAATCGGCCAGGTTTTTGAGCTAGTACAGTAAAACCTTGGTTTAAGAGCATTTTGCAAGACAAGTGAAAACATTTTTATAATTGACTTGATATACAAGCGATGTCTTGAAATACAAGTAGCGTCATGTCACAACTGGGTATAAGAGGAGACACTGAGTGTAGCAATATGGTTACATTTAATGAAGGTGCAACATATTGCTACACTTGGAGGTGCCTCTCTTCTTTTAGGCCTCATGCCCACGGATGTTTTTACAGCTTAAAAATGCCTGTTCATTATTGTATAACTTTTTCCACTGTATTTTTTTCAAAAAAAAACGCTGGAGCTCAAACGCAATTGTGGCGTTTTTAACACTTCGCATTTTTTTTATGCATAATGCCGGGCTATGCACTGGTCCGGGTTTTTTTTTTTTTTTTTTTTTTTTTACAGCTTAAAAATGTCTATGCTATTTGCAGCTCAAACGTCTAGGTGGGCATGAAGCTATAGACTAACATGGCCAGGTGTTTTTAAGCTGTAAAAAACGCTCAAACGCGGCTGTAAAAACATCTGTGGGCATGAGGCCTTATACTCTGTAGTTCCTGATGGCTTTTGCTTCTAATCCTCTTGTGGTGGCTTCCATTTGTGGATGGACATTTTATGGTTACACAACCTATCACATTGCTATCATTTTTTTTTTTTTTTTTTTTATATGGACTATAAACTGACGGACCTATGAATTGATGGTTGTTGAACGAATCATCTGAGTTTCCATTATTTCTTATGGGGAAATTTGCTTTGATATACAAGTGCTTTGGATTAAACATGTTTCTGAAACTATGCTCACAATCGAAGGTTTTAGTGTATTGGTAAATCTTTGGCTGCTCTAAAACTGTACAATCTGACTGTAAACCTGGACATGCATGGGTCAAAATTCCAGCTGCCTTTTAATCTATGTAGGGGCACCCTGGTTGTACACAAGTTCATCAATAATCACTTCAGTACAAGCAGCCTGTCTGGTTTTCCCCAAACCATTAGTGCCGCTGGCTACAGCGTCGCCCCCCTGCCGGCAGAACAGTTGCGCTGTGGGAGAGATTCCTATCTCTGGCTCTGACTGCGTTGGGAGAATTGTGCAAATTTTTCTTCCACTGAGGGTGGAAAATTGCATAATCTATGGCCTGCCTTATGTGTCCTGAGATATGGAATCTACCAGGCACTGGTGGAAAGACCTGCCTAATTGGGTTAACAAAATCACTGGGTCTGTGGGGTTGATTTATGAAGGCTTTTTTTTTTTTTTTTCTTACCATACTGGGATCCAGCGCATTGTACTGTGTTCCAGTACAGGAAAAGGCGGCATGGGGTTTTTCTGTAACTGACCACTGGTGTGACATATGCCATTGGAAACCATACTATCTATGTTCCATGTGTCATTTGATGCAGAAAAAAATGCAGCGGACTGCATGTGGTGTGTACTAGCTCTTAGTAAATCAAATCCATTGTAACATGCATTATGACCCTTTAAAATGATCTGGCACAGCAACACTTGGGCGAGGGAATGACATTGTTTTTGGCACACAGAAAAAGTGCAGATCCTTGCATTAAAAGATGAATATAATTAAATTCCACCTTATTGGCTGTAAGGGTTTCTTCAGTTGCCAACGTTCACACTGGGCTGCGGGAGTGAAGCCTGCAAGTTCAGCTGAACTCACACGATTTCACTCCCGCTGGCAGTCCCGATTTCAGCCGCAATTACGAAGACATCTGAAACGGATGTCAATGTAAATCGCGGCTGAAATCGCAAAAAGTAGTACAGAAACTACTTTTTGTAATCGGTGCAGCACCGCTTAGGACGGTGCCATTGCCTGCAAATTTCACCGATTTGACATGTCAAATCGCACCAGTGTGAACCAGGGCTTAGTGAGAGTTGTTGTTTACACTTTGTTTGTATTTCTCTGTTCCTCCCCTGTGTGCTGATAGAAGAACTTACTCCTCTGTTTCTAATGTGTTCCTGTTGAGCACCTGCAAATCCTCGGCTGTCACTGGATGTAAACAGAACTCTGAGCCGTCTTCTATGAACCTTTTAATTCATTCACCATTCTTGTATTGTATCAGTTTCAATAATATGGAGGGCCGCTTGGCTTATAACCAGGACCATCCTATTGGTTAGGGGGTGTTTTGGTGTCCTGTTGGATACCTCAAAGCAGTCAAATTTTTCAATGTTGGAATAATTATAAATGGTGTTTTTCTTGACAAATAAAAACCCATTCCTTTTGCACATGTTCACAGCTCTTACTGTAACCCATTCTATAAACGGTAGTCCAACCTCTTCCTCAACAGCGCTCTTGTCTTTCGCAAAGACCATAAACTTTCAAGAGTTTTTTTTTGTTGTTGTATTATGGGGTTGATTTACTAAAACTGGAGTGCAAAAACAGATCTGGCTAGAAACCAATTGGCTTTCAGGTTTTAGCCCCCGTTCACCCCAGTGTGATTTGACAGTTCCAGATTGCATGACAAGTCGCACCCTATTGGCAGTGCAACTGTTCAAATTAGTGCAACTCTGACTTTGCTGCTGCACTGATTTGAACAAAAGATTCCTACACTTTGCGATTTCAGGTGACTAGCATACATCTGTGCATAAAGTGGCACAAATGTCAGGCAAGTAGCCCCTGAAATCGTACTGACCTGCTACTTTGACGTTGTGCTACTTCACCTGATTTCAAAGTAGCATTCAATGTGAAGCAGGGCTAATTGTCAAAGCTTAATTAAACAAGCTGATGTTAGAAGCTGGCTACCATGCACAGCTGTACCAGATTTTGCACTCCAATTTTAGTAAATCAAACCTTATGTTCATGTGATCACATCTTACCCCAACTACCTTTTTCAATGTATAACAAGACTAGTAAATCCTTCCATTTTAAGCTGGCCATACACCAGTAGTTTCTCAAATTGGCATTTGTACAAAAATTCTCAATATGTTCAACTTGACAAATGTAATTGTGTGTGTGTGTGTGTCCCCCACACTTTAAGGGTGACCTGATTTTAGTTTTTGGTGGTTAATTAAAATATGTTTCTGGTTGTCATTTCTGTTCCTCCATGTCCACCTATTGTCCTATACTAGTCTAGTTCTTATTTGATTGAATGGAAGTATATTAAGGCAAGGTAGATTGACTTGAAAGATATGTTACACACTTATTGCTTGTGATCACTCAGCTGGAAACTATACTTTTTTTTTTTTTTTTTTTTTTTTTTTTTTACATGAGGTCCTAGTATCTCAGTCTGAGACTAGCTTACTTTGTCTTTAGAGTGGCATTAAGGCCCCTCTGATTAAGTGAAATCAGTCAAGCAGAGCCGCCTGCTCAGCAGGGGGATCTCTGCGCTGAGCAGGCGGATGACAGGTCTGTGTCCACTCTGAATATGGACACAGCCCACTGTTCTCTATGGGGCAGTTGAATGGAAACTGACTGCCTGTCTCCATCCAACTGTCATCTGATCCGCTGGATGGGGATACATGCAAAGTCATCCATCCATCTTTTTAGCCAACTGGATCAGATGCTGGCGGGCATCATCAGACATATCCACTGACATGCGTTGCTCCATAGTCAACAATGGTTGGTCTGATTGGGTCTGCTTTTTGTTTAAGCACTAATCACTATATTGGTGATTCTGGTCCACAAAGTGTCTCATTTGTCTTTCGCAATGTTGGTCCCACTAAAAATTGCAGTTTGCCAACATTACTAGTAAAAACAATAAAATGTAATTCTATAAATATATCCCATAGTTGGTAGACGCTATAACTTTTGCACAAATCAATATACGCTTGGCATTTTTCTTTACCAAAAATATGTAGCAGAATACATATTGGCCTAAATTAAGACTTTTTTTTTTTTTGGCTGTTTCATAGCAGGTGATCAAATGCAAAAATACATTACTTTTATTTGGGTACAGCATCGCACAATTGTCAAAGTGACAGTGCTGTATTGCAAAAAATGGCCTGGTCATGTTTTGGCGGTGCTTTTTGGCCACCAGCAGGGTGCCTTTAAAAGGGTTTAAAGCACCCCTGCTGAGGCATTTTGCAGGCGCTTTAGCAGCACTGCCCATTGATTTCAATGGGCAGGGGGTGCTCTAGGAACACACTGTTCCTAAAGTGCTGCAAAGATGCTGCTTGCAGGACTTTACCTCCCTTGGGCTTTCACACTGGAGTGACAGGAGAGGTTGCTATTTTTAGCACTATAGCACCTGTAAAGCACCGCAGTGTGAAAGTGGCCTTGAAGAAAATGTTGCTAGAAACCTTTATGTTGCTTGAGCTAGATTGTTAGCTTGGTGAACATTCAATTTTAAGTCTCTCCTCTTCCTATTTAAACCTTAATGTGTAGAATAAGGTACCATAAAGCTGCCCATCCACTGTGGGCTGAACAAACTTAAAGCGGAGCTCCACCCAAACAGGGAAGTTCTGCTTTAAGGACCTGCCCCCCCCGCTCCTCTTAAAGAATTGTCACTCTTGAGTGGGGGATAAAACAAGCTCAATCAACAATTACAATTCTACCGATTACCTTGTTTGTGTCATGGTGAAGAAATCTGGATCCCTTTTGAGATTCACTATACCCAAGTACTTTCATTTTGTGCAAGCATCCCTGTTGGGGGGGGGGGGGGGGGGGGGGGTGTTTAGGTGGTTCAGACGCGGGTGGGGGGCCCTTCCATTCTACATTTCATATGGCGTTTTCTCCATTGCTTTTTGGTGATGGCATGCAGCCATAATTGCCTCCCCCAGGATGTGGTTGGCATATCTGCAGTAAACAGCATGGTTCTTCAGCTTGTACAGTTAATTCTGCAACCCTGTTTTGTTCTGGGCTGTATGATACAGTAGTTTGAAATATTATGCCTTGCTTTCTGAGAATCGCCTATATGTTCAGTTACATCTGTGTACAATACACTGCATTTTATCAATTTGTTCCTTGAGCCAAATATTGCTCAAGTTTCTCTGGTACTTCATTTTTAACAGTGTAGTATACCTGGAGTAATTGCCTATAAAAGTGAGTACCTCTTTCCTGGAGTCGCTTTTTCCATTGTCAGGACTACTGTGCCCAAGTCATCTAACGTGTGTGCAGTTTAAATGTTTAGGTTTTGTTTTCCTTGACAGTATTAACCACCTCCATTGAAGTTCAGCTGATGCAGTTCATTTGTAATTTTAGCCTTTGTGAGAGATCCCCTTTGTTATGGAACTAATCTTGGAAGGTCACTATTACCTTGTTTTGGGAGCTTCTTAACTGACCAGATTAGTTTGGATGTCTGCTATCTGGTACTCTGGGGCAGGGTTATACGAAATCCAGGCGCCAGGTTGCAATTGCGACTAGAATTAGCAGCCTGGGGAAGGAAGCATAGGCCTGCAGAAGGCCGCAAAGTCACGGCCTCAATTGCTGGCAGGGGAGGTGGGGTGCATGGAGACACGAGACCACATCCTGTCTCTGTGTGCCCCCACCTCCCCGTTGGGCTGCGGCAGCCGGTAATTGAGGCCACAGCCTTCTGCAGGCCTATGTTTCCTTTTGTGATCTGGCGCCATCTTGTGGTGGCCGTTGGTATGACATACAACCAGCAATGCTAATGGAGCTTCCCCTGTGTTTTCACTGCCATCTCCTTCCCTCTAATTAGAATAAAAAATATATAATGTTTAGGGGTTCTAACACCCTAGAGAATAAAATGGAGGTCATTGCAATACTTTCTGTCACACTGTATTTGCGCAGCAGTCTTACAAGCGTACTTTTTTGGGGGAAAAATACACTTTTTATTAAAGACAACAGTAAAGTCGGCTTTTTTTTTTATATATTTAAATGTTACATTGAGTAAATTGATACCCAACATGTCACACTTCAAAATTGCATTCGCTCGTGGAATTGCGACAACTTTAACCTTTTTTTTTTTTTTTTTTTTTTTTTATCATCTCCATAGGCGACATTTAAAAAATTCTACAGGTTGCACGTTTTGAGTTGGAGGTCTAGGGCTAGAATTTCTCTTGCTCTACCAATTGTGGCGATACCTCGCATGTGGTTTGAACACCGCTTTCATATGTGGGTGCTACTCACGTATGCTTCTGCGCACGAGCTCGACGGGACGCGTTTCTGGCTCCTAACTTTTTTAGCTGGCTCCTAGATTCCAAGCAAATTTGTCAAACCCTGCTCTGGGGAATATAACTAAAGAACCATCTCCTATTCCTTCTGGTTCCATTTGCCCATTAGCTGTGGGGTTTTTTGGTTCTGGTCAATATAAGTGAAGACTTTTTTTTTCTTAACTTGAAATGTGGCTCCTGAATGAACACATGTCTGCAAAGATGCGGTATGACTTTTGGATTGAAACTATTTACATCTGAAGCAAAACTGGTTTCTAACTTTCGGCCTCTTTGGGTTTTACATTCTAGTTTTCAGAGTCTGCAGTTTGCTTCTTTTTTTTTTAATGACCTTATTTCTTGCACATTTGGTGTTGCATGCTACTGTTTTTATTTAATCTTAAAAGCAGACTGTGACAAGCACTGTCACTATTAATGCTTTCTGTTTTACACATTTTCATCTACAAGCTTGTCCTTAAAGGGGTTGTAAAGGTTCGTGGTTTGTCATATAAAAAATACTTTCCTCCACTGTGCAGCTCGTTTTGCACAGTGGCCCCAATCCTGGTCTTCTGGGGTCCCTCGGCGGCTGTCTAGGCTCCACCCCGCAAGAGCTAACCCCCTTCATGGGAGCTCTCTCCCATGGGGTTAGTTTGCGGGCACGCTCCCGTGATAGTCGGCGGTCATAGCCGCTGACTGGATCACTTGGACCCACCCCAGCATGCCACGTCATTGACTTGACAGCGGCAGGAGCCAATGGCTGCGCTGCTATCAATCATCCAATGAATGAGCCGAGAAGCCTGCACGTTCACGACGCAGGAATTTCAAGGGCTCAGGTAAGTAAACCTGGGGGGGGGGGGGGCGCACTAATCTATTTATTTTATTTTTTTAACCCTAATGCATAATCCATCTGGACATGCAAGTGTTTGTGGCAAGTGCTTCATAACTTTCAGGCAAGCCACAGTAGTACTGAAACATGAAAATCTTCTCCTATACCTCCAGGTGTTCAACTATTTCCAAGGTGTGCCTTATGTAATCCCACATATCCTGGCCTTTCATCAGCTTGGTATAGCTTTCTAATCAAATAGTTTATTGCAGAGATTAACTTTCATGCACCTTCTGTAATCCTTGCCACATTTCTTTAGCAGTTTCACACTTGCATATATGTGGGATTTGATCATCTATAGGCCATCTGGAAATTGGTGTTAAGATGCCCCTGGCCACTCTTATCCTGGTGAGCTGTCATTGCTTTCAAGGGGAAATTTAAAATTGGTTACCAGAATGAGGGGTAGCAAACTTTCAATGGAGTGCTTATTGTGATTTAACTGGTGGTATTTCACAAGAGATTTTGGGTGATGCTTTGAAATAAAATACATGAAGATGCATGATACCAGTTTTGGCTGGGGTTACATTTCTGAGGTCTTGTATGTAGGTTTTCACCATAACCTGACTTGGTTCACAGGCATTGGTCCTTGTGCATGTTAATGATTACATTGAGCAAGAACTGCAGTTTTATCAGAACTTCACGTGAAACCTTACATCCTGCCAAGTGACTCTTAACTTATTCTAAGCTGTATGTCTTCATCCGGAATTTAGGTATTTTGGGGTTCATTCACACCACACGTTGGCCAGCATTGTGCAAGTCAAATCCAATGCCATGCCTAGTTCACGCCAGTGCTGTTCTGTTGCAGTGCCATTAGGACTGCAGAGCAAGGAAATACAATTTACCAGAATGCAGCTTGAATCATCTGTCTCAGTTCTGTTTGACATTGCCTTGCAACAGTTGACTTTTTTTTTTTTTTTTTTTTTTTATGCATTACCGTCATGTAGCAGAACCTCACTCCCCCTCTTGCCTCTGTGAATGGTTTGTGTCTAGGGGTACATAGGAGAGTGCAGGAACACTACGCCAAGCTCTCCCCGTGTGCGTGGTTGATTTACCTCCCGGGTCTGTCCACTGCATATGAAGCCTTGTTCCATGGAAACATACACTCCTTTGTGTCCACCGTATTTTGAGAAATAATCAGTTTAACTTCCAATAACAGACGAACATGGGGGTGTGGGAACGAGTAGGCCCAGGCACAACTGAACTCTCCTATTCCTTTTCTCTTGCGAATAGGCCTGGCGCACGGTCTCTGCCACCAACCGTGAGTTTTGGTCGCTGCCACTGACCGGATGAACTGTTGAGGCCCCCTGCCACAGGCCTAATAGCAGGCCTCTGCCACCGGTCATTGAACGTGGACTGAACTTCCTGTTTGAACTTGGCCCCTGTTCGGGAAAGATATTCCTCCCAGCGGTCTCCAGAGGTTCACCCGGCACTGGCAATCTGCTGCACCAGGTCTTCGGGTGAGTCCCTCCTCCGGTCCCTTACGCCTCTGGATTCGGGTGCCCCACTCCCGGGGCCCCCTAGGATGATCCCTCCCTCGCAGGACCCAGCGGAAGGTACTGGGCCCCAGGCCTCCAGCTGAGTACCTCACCCCAGACTGAAGGTGTCTGGGATGGAACACGAACTCCAAGTGTCCAGGCCTAGGCCAACTGGACACAGACCGCAACCCCAGCCCTCAGGCTGAAGGTGCCCGGGACTCCCACCTAATGGCGAAGATGTCTGCCCCTTTATACCCTCTCCCAGCGAGCACAGCGGGTTCCCCACCGTACAACCGCTGCGAGAGGTCACAAAGGGTATGGCACTGCAGCGATGGTTCAACCCCGACCCAAAGTGACAGCGCCACCTGCTGGGTCACAGGGAACTATGCATCACTGGTGTCACCAGTTTAAAAGGTACATACCCGCTACAGTAACATGAAATGCACTTTACTGGGACTGATGTGCATGACAACCTGGGACACTAACTACCACAATGTACATGTCATTTTGGGGCAGTTTGCTGGCAGAACTTGCAAATTAATTGACCACACATGTAAGCAGGTGCTTACTGATGTGTTGTGTTCTTTTCTACTGTGATCTGCACTCTGTCTAGTTAATCTTGCCCAGCAGAAGTGGTGCTGTTTGGGGGGTAAGGGTTGTAAAGGCAGGTTTTTAGAATGCATTAAGATAAAAATACTGTGTAGCAGCACCCCCTAACTGCTTACCTGATGTCCAGGCCATCTGGGACACTCCTCCTGATTGGCTGACACAGCAGCACCATAGGCTGACTTTGATTGGGAGCCGATCAGGGCGGAGGGGGTGGGGCTGGGTCAGGGCTCAGTATCTGAATAGACACGAGCTGTGACTCGGTTCAGGTGCCTCTGTAGGAGGCTGCTGACTGGGGGAACTTGATGGGAGAGGGACCCGAGAGGAGGATCCGGCTGCTCTGTGCAAAACCAACTGCAGAGGTAAAAAAAAATTTTTTTTTGTTTGTTTATCACTTTGCTAGCCAGGTCTTCCTGTACTGCCCTTTGCTGGACAAAGTGTATATATAAAGAAACTCATTCAGGAGCAGAGCCAATCCTGGGCGGGTGCACCACAAGCTGCGGCAGAGTAGTGGGGGGGGGGGGGGGTAGCCAAAGCTGTAGCACTCGCCGATTTAGGCAGCAGCGCCGCTATCCCAAGACTCTTTTGTTGTACTGTCCACTCAATTGCCTGGCCGCATCTGCTGCCTGAATCATAAAGTCAAGTGGGTGCCACAGCTAGAATTGATTGCTAGAATCACCTGCCGCCCAGCATCTAGCAACCAGTGATGTCATAGGCCGTGGCCACCCCAGCATTCAGAGCGGAGAAGGAACCTCCCCTGCACCTAGTAAATTGGCTCCACCCACCTCCATCTTCAGTGTGACTAAAAGCCTGAGGAATGGAGCATATCTGAAGAGAGCTGTGACTGAGAGCAGCTGTCCAGTCCATCTGCACTGCACCTGCGGCCTGAGGTGTTGCGGCCTGAGTACATGTTCTGGAGGCTTGGCATTGACCCTGTCTGTTCTACAAATGAGTTCCCTTTTTTTTTTTTTTTTTTTTTTTTTCTTTTTTTTTTTAAAGGTAGGGCATGCTGTGTAGGAGTGAATCCTTCAAATATTTAAGGTCAATTAAACATTCCTTTAAATTATGTGCCAGATAAATCTGCATTCCAAAAAGTTTCTAACATAAATTTAAAATGTTCACCGCCATAATAGAATAAATGTACACACCACCTAGATTTAGTATACAGATCCCATCCCTTTACCCTTTTTTTTTTTTTTTTTTTTTTTTTTTTTTTTGTAGCTCCAGGCAGGGACGATCCTGGGTAGGTGCATTGCAGACAGGGGGTTGCCAGAGGGTTAATGCTGCCTGGGCACCCCATGGCCATGCAGTGAAGAGGACAGATCCATGGCTGTCTTGGGGAAGAATAATTTGAGGAAAAGATGGACTTTATGGGCACGACAAATTAGTATAAAATTACTCAAGTTTTATTAAAAAATTACAAAAGAGAATAACAATTCATACAAATAAAAATGAATAGTATAAACTATTCATCAACCTAATATTGACACATTTAAACACGTCACCCAATGACCAAAATTCAATAAAGAAATAGGGTTATACTAAGTAAAATGACAGCAAGGTCAATTCTTTCAGTATATTGGATACCAATAGACGCTAGTGGCATTGATTGGTGATGTGTCGTCAGAAATTCATTCCTAAACCAGACATGTTGCGCGACATAGATCGCTTCTGGAGTTTTTGAATGTCTATGAATACAAATACATAACATAAGAACAATGTAAATAAATTACAAACCAAAACAAGAGAACCTGTATGTCTGACCAAGTGCTTCCAGAAACACATGATCCCCAACAGCAATACCACTTTTAAAACCAAAGCAGAACAAGACCAGAAACAAACCAGAAAAATAGGAAGACCTCACAGATTGGAGAAGTCCACTGGATGGTTAAATCGTTTACCATAACTTACATGGGTTCAAAGGTTTTCCAAGTAAAAACAGAAGTTATAGATGGTCAAGATGGCGGTAGTAGTAGAAAGAGGCCTCTGGGTATCTTGAACAAACACATGTGGATCAATCATATGATTATATCCAAATATACAACATGTATATAATTTAAAAGCATTGCCAGCATATTGAAAACTGACCAATTCAATGTATATAGAGATTTGTTTCTGCTTACCTGGATAGCATAATATATAGGGGAAGAGATGGGCCCAGCACTGTTGGGGAGAAGGAGACTCCTTCCAGCAGCTGGAGCAAATCGTATTGCAATTGAATATTCTCACTACACCAGAGCTGACCCCCCCCCCCCTCACTGGAGTCCTCCACAGCAGTCCCTGCACAACCGGAGGAGGCATTTCTGTCTGGTAAGCAGTGGCAAGGAGGGAAAGTGGTGGGTCCCAGGAAGAAGGCCTCGTCAGGGCTGTATAGCGCAGATGGATTCTGTAGGGGATGGAAGGGAAGTGGGAGAAAAGAGGTCTGGGGCTATCAATCGGGTGGGGGATCCAGGGTTCCACCTGCAAGGAGACACAGCTACTATGCCACAACCTGCTACCACCACCATAAGAGCCAGGCCCCCCATCCCTGCTCCTCCAGCCCCCCTCAGCCAGACTGGCCTTTATATCCATCCCCTCCCTTCTGATTATCAGTGCCACAAACAGAAAGGACAGCTCAGGCCTCTGCCAGTGTGACAGCCCCTGACCCCTCCTTCCACCCTGTCTGTGCAGGGCTTCACTACAGGTGATTGGGACATCCTCAGCCATGGTGGTCCTGGCACTCCACACTCTGCCTGACAGGGATGAGACCTCCTGAGGTGGTGAAACATGTGCAGCCTTTTCTCTTCAAGGAACTCAAAGTACAGAACTAAGAGGTCACTGAGCATAACTATGAGCTAAAGACCACCAGTATCGGGAGCACTTTAAAGCTCTTAATTGCAATTTATACATTTTAATATATTAAGGCTTGAATTTTACTTATGGGTGGGGCCTCATGTCTAGGTTTTGCCTAAGGCCTCACAAAGCCTAGAGCCGCATGAGCTTTGGTCTGACAACACTGGCAGTGCTGTAACAGTCCCTGCCTCCTAGACCAGCTCCTATGAGATGGAACACTGGTCAAATGCAGCGAAATTGAATCAGTGTGATGCCCATCATGGGAGCCACAAGCCAGTCTAGGAGGCAGGGATTTGTTAGTGGCCGTCTGGGAATTTCATATTCAAGCTCTTGACAGTAGGAACTTATTGCCACTGATTTAGGGGCACTGGCAGGCTGCATTAATCTCGTGTCATTTCAGCAGTCTGACCATCTCCTGTATGTCTTGGGGGCTCTTAACCATTTCCCACCCGGCCACTGTACATATACAGCCAGGTGAGTGCTCTCTCCTTAATGAGCGTTCCTCAGGAGGATCACGTGAGCCAGCACTGCAATCCTGATGCGCTGTGTCCGGGTGACACAAGCGCTTTTCAGATCGGCAGGAGGGCTCTGTGATTGGACACAGCCATTGTAATCAGGAGGGCCAATCACAACCATGTGATGTAAACAGAGCCGGTTGCTAGGTGAGCGGCTCGATGCAGCTGACTGGTGGTCAGTGTATGAGCTGATTATGAAGAGTGGTTTTTCTTTGGGAAGATACAAATTATAAAGACTGGACGCTGTCACCATTTTAAGCTTACGATTTTGTAGGGCTGCAGGTTGGACATCCCTTTGACTATATAGAGCAGTGCACATGACCAACTTGTGTGCACTGATTGTTCCTTGCAAATAGAAGTGAGGGCAAGACTTGGGAGAGCACTAGACAGTACAAAGAGGCAGAAAACAGTACAGCTGTTAGATGCTGCAAGAATCCACTGATTCTTGCAGCTGGAATGACAGACATGAAAGTAGCAGTCATTGGCATGTAGCTGTACACAAATTTGCAATGTCTGAGCATTGATGCAGTCTAGGGCAGGGGTTGGCTGTGGCAAACATGCCACCCTGCTACAGTGTTCAGAGATGGGAATGGGGTACAGAACTTTGGGTCGGATGTCTTAGAACTAGTGACTGTCCCATAAATGTCATTGCAGCTTGAGTCTTGAGCAAGTCTTTTAAAAATGACCTTGCATTCTTGATACCACAAAGGGGCATATGTGGGGAAACCACATGCCTGAGATGTATAATGTAACTTGTATGTACACCTCATAGTTCCACCAGAAAACCTGGCTCTCGGCTGAGATCAGCCCTCTGCACTGCAGCCTCTCCCTTGCAATGTTCGGGCCGTCTACTGCCCTGTGCGCACCCCCAGTTTTTATGGTCTCATTACAACACCATGAAAACGGGGCAGTAGACGGCCGCATAACATTGAGGGAGAGTGGGAGGAGCTGCAGGGCGGAGTTCGGAGATGAGAGCTGGGGGGAGGGGGAATATCTTGCGGCAGTGACGGCAGCCATATTTTTGGAGCCAGAAGCAGCTCCGGTGCCAAACAATCCTGATTTTTCCAGGACAAAAGCAAAATTACAGGATTTTAATCAGGTCAAGGGTCCCAAAATCAGGACTGTTGGCAAGTATGACCTTTGTTCACATGTACACTATTGCAAAATCTTGCTTATTAGGGGTGCAACGGATCAAAAAACTTGCGTATCGGATCGATCCTCGGATCAGAGCCACGAATCGGATCATTTTCGGATCGGCAAAAAAAAATTTACTAATATCCACAGTAATCTTCTCCCCCACTTACTTTAGTCTCTCTCTCTCTCTCTCTCTCTCTCTCCCGCCAGCCAGTTCAGATTCACGAGCAGCGAGGGTGAGGGGTGATGACATCAGCGCGCACAAGGCGGCGGCCGCCGCCGGGTGTACCAAGATGGCCGCGGCTCCGGAGCTAGGCCGAAGCCGCGGCCTTTCCTAAGGCCGAAGTCACTCCGGATCGAGTGGTGATCCGATCCAAACAGGGTGACCCGTTCGGATCACCGCTGATCTGTTGCAGCCCTATTGCTTATATTCTACCTTCATTTATGAAGACAGCATAATATCATGCCCTTGCACATCGCGAATAGAATGCACTGCTTGAGACTACATAATGTTGGCAAACCTTTTTCAGTTAACTTTTGATAATCTTGTTTGGCTTTTTTTTTTTTTTTTTTTTTTTTTTTTTTGCTTTTCCGATGCATTTCACTTGCTCATTGAAAGTTAAAGCTTTAGTCGTATGCTGGAGCAAGTTTACAGCAGAAATGCAAAATTCTTCAGATTGCAAAACCTTGCTCCTAGCGTATCTGTTTTTGGCTTGGTCAGTAGGCAGTTGTGCTGCTAGTAGACTGTTGGCTAAAACATGTTGGATTTCTTGTTTGTAGAACAAAATTTTCCCCCCAAAGAATACAAGGATTTGTAAGACTTCAAAATATAAAAAGCATTACGTTTCCAGGTTGTCAAACAAATACAGTAAGGTTTTATCCATATACCTGTAAACAATAGCAGGCACCCAACCAAAGATGGAAGTGATGTGGCAATGTGTCATAAAAACCAGCAAACTATTAGGGACAGAGTCCCTAGAATACTCAGTGGAGAGGGAAAGGCAAGGAGAGATCATCATAGTAGCTCAGTCACCTGGTCACGGTGGATCCTCCTGAAGGTGCCACAGCTTCCAGATTTTGTCGTAAATGTCCAGCTTATCCTGCATCCTGGCCGTCATTTTCTCCATCAGCTCCACGTCCTTGATTCTAGCATGCAAGGCCTCGGAGTAGGGGGGATTGTTTTTTCCAGTTTAGGGCTATGAGACAGCGTGCAGCTGTGCAGATATGGCGTTTCAGTTTTTTTTGTAGGGTGGGAGAAGCCACAGCGGTAAGAGGCCTAGCAAGAAAAAAATTGAGTCATGGGGATCAGCATTTCCAACAACCGTGACAACAGCTGCTGTACTTCAGTAGGGAGTGATTAGAGTGCAACTTCAATAAATGTGAAGGAGGGACCCCTATCTCTCTGGCAGCGCCAACAGCGGTCTAAACTGGAGGGGTATAAGGTGTGGAGCACATAAGGGGTCATGTACCAGAAGAGGATTTTGTAAGTATTTTCTTTGTACAGAGGAAGCTCTTTGCCACCTGAGACCATATGATCTGCCAGTCTAAAGGAATTTGCTCATTGAGGGCCTTCTCCCAACTAGTCATGTATGAATGTCTACCCCTCGAGTCCATGGAATAGGCGTTAAGTATTTTATAAATGGAGGAGATTAGGCCCTTCAGGGCAGAGCCTGCCAGGACCAAGGACTCAAAGGGGGCAGAAGTGTAGGTCGGGGGCATAGTGGCAGATTTGCAGGTAGCTATAGAATGCCCGGCACGGTAGACCAAATTTGGTCTGACGTCTAGGGAAGGGTAATGTGCGCTTCACAAGATTCACTAGATTCTCGAAATGAAATGGATTTCGGGATGTCCAGGGGTACGATATTTTGGTGGGAGAGGCTATCTGGCACTTTGAATGTTTGCCCTTGACTTTGTTCGTCTGTAATCCCAAAGTACAACCCATATTGACCCACCACCCTGCGCCAGAGTCATCTTGGCTGAGACATGGACCCCAACAATCGGTCGGGGGGACCTCCGCATTCCACGCAGGCTATTTGGATAGGTCGGGGCTAGCCATATTTTCTCGCTCAATTTGTTATAGGACCATTGAGTGAACCATGAGGCTATAGCACGAAGTTGGGTCGCTTGGTAATATCTGACAAGGTCAGGGAACGCCAAGCCCCATCCGAACGAGCCGCCAATAGTACCGATTGAGGGACCCTATGCCTCTTGTAGTTCCAGATAAATTTTAATGAGGTCAGATTGGAGGCTTATCAGGTGTTTGTAGGGGACTGGGATAGGCAGTGTTTGGAAGAGGTAAAGTAGCTTCGGGAGAATCGCCATCTTAACTGAGGCAATCCGACTGAGTAGAGAAATGCGATGTTGCTTCTATTGTGTGAGCAAGGTTCTAATCGCGCGGAAGAGGGGAAAGTTCTTCTGGTATAGAGTAGAGAATTTTGGGGTGATGTGTATTTCAAGGTGTTAGTTTTCCAGTGATAGGGGAAGTTGGCCTTCAACTGAGCGCTTTTCTGTTTTGGGAATATTAATTGGCAGGGCCTCCGACTTGGAAGTGTTCATTTTGAATCCTGAAAGGGCACCATAGCAGGCCAATTCCATGGGGAGATTTGGAAGGGATCCTAGGCTGCGTCGGTGAGAACCTCGTCTGCGAACATGGAAACTTTAAATTCCTGGCCCCGTACCGAGATTCCTCGGATGGAGGCTGCCAAGGGTTCAAAGCGTGAATAGCAGGGGTGAGTGGACACCCCTGCCGCGTGCCATTCGTTAGAGAACGAGGGTGAGAGGGCAAAGGGGGTTTTTACCTGAGGGCGTGTTGGTCTGCTCACAAAAAAGGACCCCCCCTGAAACCCAACATGGCGGAGCGTCACAAACAGGAAGGTCCACCCAAGACGGTCAAAGGAGTTCTCCGAGTTCTCCCCTGCCTGCCGGAGCGGGACAAAGCCCACCTGGTCCTTGTGGATGAGGGAGGGGAGGACCATATTTAAGCGGATAGAGTAGTGTTGTAAAGATTTTTAGGTCTGAGTTCAGAATGGATTTCTGCTGTAAACTTGACCCTTTGGGGGGGGGGGGGGGGTGTGTCTTCTGCAGTCAATTTTATGTAAGCAGCCTGGGGCCCCTGATGTACGGACTCAGTTTGACTTTTTCAAGCGGAAGTCAAAATGCACCTGAAAGAGGTCCCATCTTTACAACACCCTCTTTTGTAGCAGTGGTATCTATGCTTCGTGGAGATAACAATGGTACCCCCTGAAAACTGGCACCAACCTGTTATCTTTTTGTTGCTTGCCTGCTCTGGTACCCCACCAGCAATCTTGGCTGCTTGCTATGGAGGCAGATGTGCAGGCTGGGCCCTGAGTCAGGCTGTCTACACATGGCAGCCCTGCCTTTGCTTCCCATCACTGAAATTGACTGACACGAGCCAATTGATCCCACTCTTGCTAAGCCAGCTGCCAAGTCTCCTTTCAGAGGAGCTGCTGCAAACATGCATAGTGCTGGATTGAAATGAGCTCAGGTAAGTGTGTGTGGGGGGGGGGGTGTTTGGTGCGCTGAGATTAAAAATAACCTTCTCTATAGAACCACTTTAGCCAAAATACTTGCCCAGGTCTTATCTCCATCAGCACTGTACCTTCGTAGCAGTGGTCTCTCCTCACAGGATGCAGAAATGGGAGCCAGTGGTTCTTGTGGATTGGGCAGAGGCGCACTGTCTATATGCTCACAGGTGTTAGCCCACACAGCAAGTGGCTTGCTATGAGGTTACTCGGATAGGGGGAGGAGCCAGGAGTGCTGACGGGGTACCCTGGCAGAGGTTTTGGTGGCCACTCTATGCAATTTTTCATAGAGCTGGTAAGTATATGTGGTGGGTTTTTTCTCAACCTGTCATACTTGCTGGCTCTGTGCAGTGGTTTTGCAAAGGGTATACCCCAATTGTACACTTCTCTGGTCCCCAATTGTGCTCCTGGCCCCTCCTTCCTGCTGAGCACCCCAATAGCAAGTCTCTTGCTATGGGGACACTGGGCACTTGAGCAGGCTCACTTGGTACACATGGCAGTGGCTCTGCCCTTCTCTCCTCACTGGCTGTGATTGACAGTAGCTGGAGCTGCTGCTTTCATGCACATTGCTGGATCAAGATTGGGCTCAGCTAAGGGGCTGGCGGGGCTAGTGTGTACACACCTTGAGCTTTTACAACCAATTTAACCTGAAGCCATATCCATGTTTTTGCAGTCTATAGAATATACTGGAAACCTAGAGGCAAGTAAAGAATCTGCAGTTATGGCTGAGGCTCTTGCATTATACTGTACAGATTGTAGGTTTATATTTGATTCCAAGTGTAGCGATACCCCCAAAATAAGAGCTGCTGGTTTTGTTTCGGGCCCTGTACACAGCGCTGCCAACCCCCAGCAATCTACTTGACCCTCTGGCACAGCTAGTCTAGGCAATGAGGTATTAGTATAGCTCTGTACCAGTCTAAGAGTAATCCCACAGTAATGCAAACGGTTGTAAAATATAGTAATTGACACTAATACCGGAATGATTAACTATATCAGATTTACTTTGAGTATAAATTATCAATGCATCACATACATGCAGAGCCCTGCAGTAATAATGACACTAGTCAACTACTGTATAGAAATGGATCATACACCGCGTACAGCTATTCTCCCCATGAGCAATATGGCGCTCAGTAAAGTTCTACCCTCCAGTCAGGCCTGACTTAAAGCTCAGTCTTAAGGTGAGGAATCTTCGCATGCAAGATCTGTGGTGCACATACAGGAAGAACAATTTGTAAATCCAAATAACTGTTTATGGTAATGGAAACAACTCCCCCCGGAGACTATGTAACTCTGTTCTGGAACTAGTCTCCGGTCAGTATAGCACGATGTTTAGGCCTATCGACTGCCTAGGCCCAAAGTACTTGGCTATAATTGTGAGCAGGTGCTCTAACCACTCCAGACTCAGTCCTTGTCTGTGACTTCCACTGCTGTGTCTCCGCACACAGGGTCTGTGACAGCCAGGTCTCCAGTCCAACTGATGTCCATAAAGCAAATGGAGATCAGGTGCCACACAGGCTCCGCAGTGGGGTGGAAGGCTCTTTGGAAGTGCGCCAGGCCCAGGCTTTGGGCCTTGCACTTGTAGCAGATCCGCACAGGGAGTCCTCTTGCTAGCAGTGCGGTGTCCAAAGAGGCCGAGCTTAGCCTCGCCCTTTATACCCCCACCCATGATTCTCTGCGGGTGGCAATTGCACCTTGGGTGCCAAACAGGGTTCTGGGTAACATAGTCCGTGGGGCCTTAAAGGACACCCCGCTACACACTTCCCCCCCCCCCCCCACTTAAACTCTTTGGTCCCCAAAGATAATGTCAACATGCAGTACGCACAACATTAGACAAAGCTGCGTATGATGTCGGCAGAGGAAGTTCCCACCAAAAACGAGGGGGGAATTTCCTTGCCCACAGGTAATGCTGTCATAAGTGGCCTGCCTAACTGTGCCAGAGGGTGAGTTGGGGGGGGGGGGTCTTGTCTTTCACCAAATGAACAGTGGAGGGATCAGGGTTTTTTGCACTCCTCCTCCTGGTGGTTACTACAGTGTCCTCCAAACTCTCCCCCATTCGTGTGTAAGTTAACTTCCGGGGGGGGGGCATATGGTCCTTTTCATCCTCTGCTCTCTTGGGATTTCTGGTTCAGTCACTGTAGGTTCCTCTTCTGGAACAGACATAGAAGCTTCCATCGTCTCTGGAACATTTAACTCAGGAGCAGGAAGATACATGGAATCTCTTGGATCCTCCTCTGAGAATGAGTCGGAGGCATCTTCCCATGAGTCTGATAGAGGACTGGACGGGATGAACTCAGTAGCTTCTGCATTGTGTACGGTCTATGGTGTCCTTCAGAAGGTGGAAGATCTATAGCAGAAGTTACAGGGGCCTGGGAAGGCCATAGCCATTCAAGCTCTCCCCTCTCATCCTCACTGAGTTCAGAGACATCTATTCCTTCAGATCGAGACGTCTGGGACCAGGTATTTGGCCTAGGAGTATCCAGGATGGAAGTTGGCTCAGGGAAATCTTTTATAGGGGGTATCCGAACTGCTTCGGCAAGTGGAAGTATATGGTTTCAGTGCCAAGTCTTCAATGGTCCCACCTTTCCTTCCGGCTTCAGTTTGTAGACTGGTAGGCCAGGCAGCTTCTTGCAAATAACATAGGGTTCAGGTCTCCATCTGTCTGCAAGCTTGTGCTTCCCAGGGACTCAAGTTCCATAGTAGCACTCTGTCCCCAGGTTGTAGATCCTGAATCCGGACTCTCAGGTCAAAGTTTTTCTTGTTACAAGCTCCCCTTTGATCTGAAGCTGCTTGAGCCTGCTCAGAGGCCAACTTTAAACTGTGCCTCAGCCTGTCCACATCCTTTGTGAGAAGTGGCTGAGGAATTGTCTATGGATGTGCCAAAGGCCAGGTCTACAGGTAGTCTTGCTTCTCTTCCAAACATAAGTCGATAGGGAGAGTACCCTGTGGCGTCACTTGTACTGTTGTAAGCATGCACAATTGCTGCTATGTGCTTGCTCCAGTGCTGCTTTTCGCTACTTAAAGTCCCCAGCATGTTAAGTAGGGTTCGGTTGAACCTCTCTGGCTGAGCATCCCTTTGTGGATGGTAGGGGGTGGTACGGGTCTTCTGGATCCCTAAGGAGTCCAAGAGCTTCCAGATCAGCTGACTTGTGGTAGCCCATAGCACACAAAGTATTTTTTCATAAGTACTTTGGCCACGGTGGAAGCCTTCTGGTCTTTGGTTGAGAAGGCCTGGGCATACCGGGTGAAATGATCGGTTATCACCAGAACATTTCCTAGTCCACTCAAGTCGGGTTCAAGGCAGAGAAAATCAATGCATACCAAATCCAATGGACCTTGACTTTGCAGGTGGCCCATTGGGGCAGCTTGATGGGGTAAAGTCTTTCGCTGAATGCAGCATGAGTGGCAGTATTCCTCTACTTCAGCCCTCATGCAAGGCCAATAGAATTGACTACTGATGCGTTGAAAGGTTCTTTCAGCTCCTAAATGGCCATGGTTGTCGTGTGGCAACCAAGACAGTCTGTGTTTCTCAGGTAGAAACAGTTGCCATTTGTCTTCCAGGTCATCAGAGGGGCCCCTTTGGTAGACCACCCCTTGATGCACCTGCAGCCTGTCCCACTCCTTCCTCAGCAGGTGGGCCTCCTTTGAAGGGTGATGCAGGAGTCTGTCGGGATCCTGATTTTTCCAGGACCAATTTCCCCAAGGGGTCCTCCATTTGGTCAAATCTCAATTCCTTCTTGGACAGCTTTGGCAAGTCTTCTTCTATCGGAGTTACTCCACAGTATTGTTTGGGTACTCCTACCACTGACCCCTATCTCTTCCGCTCTGGATCCACCACTGGCCTGGAGTTCAGCTCCCTGACCGAGGGCCCGCACCCCGTCTGGTGCCACTTCGGTCCAGTCTTCTGTACTGCTGGTGGGAGCATGAGACCTTCTGGACAGAGCATCTGCATCTATATTTCCAGCCCCAGGTCTGTATTTCAGGCTGAAATTGAATCCAGACAGTGCAGCCAGCCATCAATGGCCTGTGGCATCCAGCTTTGCTGTGGTGAAAAGATGGGTAAGGGGGTTGTCGGTTTTCACGGTAAATTCTGCCCCATACAGGTAGTCTTTCAGTTTATCGACCACAGCCCACTTGAGGGCCAGGAACTCCAACTTCTGAGTGGGGTAGTTCTTTTCAGACGGGGTCAAACTCCTGCTCACATATGAAACAGGTCGCAGTTGCCCTCCATGCTCCTGATGGAGCACTCCTCCCAGACCATGACTGGCATCCACATGGAGTTCAAAGGGTTTCTTTGGGTCTGCATAGGCCAAGACGGGGGCAGTGGTTAATCTTTTCTTCAGCATTCGGAAGGCCTCTTCACATTTCCCATTCCACTGATCTTCAACTGACTCTCCTGGCTTCCTGGGCCCCGAGTCCTCCTTCTCCCTCCGTCTTTAACAGTTCATTCAGGGGTCTGGCAATCCGTGCAAACCTCCTATAGTAGGAGCAGAACCCCAAAAAGGACCTGAGTTCTGTCACAGTGGTGGGCCGTGGCCAGGAGGTAACCGCCTCCAACTTCTCGGATCTGTGGCTACCCCTTCTTCGGACACTATGTGCCCCAGATAGTTGACTAATGACTGGTAGAACTGGCATTTCTCTGAAAGCTTGAGTCCCTCTTCACTGAGCCTTCAAGACTTTTTCCAGTCTCTCTTCATGCTCCTCTAGTCTTTCCAAAGACGATGATATCATCTAGGTACACTAGGACTTCAATGAGATTCATGTCTCCTACGGTTTTCTCCATGAGGCGCTGAAAGGTGGCAGGGACTCAAGAGACCTTGGGGCATCCGGTCAAATTCAAAGAATCCCACAGGGGTTATGAAGGCTGTCTTGTCTTCTGGATGCATGGGGATCTGGTAGTATCCGCTCTTAAGGTCCATGACGCTGAACCACCTGGCTCCAGACAAGCTCTGTAGGGCGTCCTCTATCCTCGGGTATACTGGTCGGGTATCGTCCTCTTGAGGGTCCTGTAGTCTAGACAGTCTCAACGACCCATTCTTTTTCCTGACCACCACTATTGGAGAGGCATGCATAGGGGCTTCTAGATTCCCGGATAACACCGGTTCGCTTGAGCTTGGCGAGCTGTTCTCTCAGGTCTTCAAGGTTGGCTAGAGGAACTCTCCTGACCCTCTCCCTGAAGGGCTTGTCCTCCTGGAGGTGGTTTTGATGGGTGGCACTCTTCGCACATCCTACATCGAACTCCTCTTTAGAGAAAATCTTCCATCTGGTCAACTGGGCTTTTGCTCTTTCCAGGCCCTTGGCAGGTTTGGGTTCTCCATGCAGAGCTTCTCCCAGATAGTCCTTTCTCCCTCTGTCTTCTCCACATCTGGTAAGACAATTGGGGCAGCAGGGCTCACCTGTCCCAGCAACATCCTGGCTGGGGTCTCCATGGGGGCACTTGTAATGTTCCTGACTCTCACCGGCACCTTAGTGTGCCTTCTCTAAAGCTCTTAACGGAACCACTTCGGGGATCACCTCTAAGCCCGAGTTTTTCCTGGGGATCTGGTTCCAATATGACAAAGGGGCCAGGTTGCTCCAAGTAAGCTTCAGGCCTCATGCCCACGGGCGTTTTTTCAGCCGCGTTTTTGAGCGTTTTTTACAGCTTAAAAACTCCTGTCCATGTTAGTCTATAGCTTCATGCCCACCTAGGCGTTTTTGAGCTGTAAAGAGCATAGGCGTTTGTAAGCTGTAAAAAAAAACCAGGACCAGTGCGTTCCTCAGCGTCAGAATTAGGCAGAAAAAACGCGAGCGTCACTAACGCGCGGTCGCGTTTTTAGCTCCGACTTTTTTTTTTTGTTTTTTGTTTTTTTTTTTTTTTTTTTTTTTTTTTTGAAGAAAAAAAAATTTACAATAACATGGACAGGCGTTTTTAAGCTGCAAAAAACACAGCTGTAAAAACGCCAGTGGGCATGAGGCCTCACAGTGGCTCTGAGACAGGTTGCTGCAACAATATTCCTTTCTTCCCCAGTCTCAAACATTTCCTACCCCCTCTTCTGGGGCCTTCTGTTCTAAGACTAGTCGCTGATAGGCTGGCTTCAACATTGGGTGGATTCTGGTGACTGAGGGATTCTTCCCTCATGCTAGAGGGGCCAAGAGCCTCCCGACTAAGTCTGTGTTGGTCCCTATTAGGGAGCTCTTGTTGGCTCCAGGTCGGGCATACCACTGCCAGGGTATCGAACACTTCAGCCTTCCCGGCCACTGAGGGGTCGAAGGTCAATTTTATGGGCAGGTAACCATCGTAAGGGAAACTCTGTTCCGATCCCCCATATCTCCAAGTCTTCAATTTTCTGGATGGGTAGATGACTCAGATGTTTGTCATAGAAGTCCCTATATAATAGGGTCACTTGTGCCCCAGTATCCAAGATGGCTCTTGTGTAGACTCCCTCCACTTGAATAGTTACTATGGGGGAGGGGCCTACCAGTTTTTCTGGGTATGGCTTCGGAGGGGTCTCTTTCCTTTGATCCCTACGTTCTCCCTTGGGACTTTCCTTCTTGCAATTAGCTGTTGACTTTAGTCCCTCCTTGGGCTTGGTATGCATTGATATCCCCCCTCTTTTTAGGCGTCTGTTCCCGCTGAGGGGGGGTTTGCCCCTTTTTTTTTTTGGGCTTCTCATTCAGTTTGGATCCAATGGAGCTTACTGGAGATGATGGGCACCCGGTTGACTCCTTCACCGGGGCCCTCTGGAGTTTTCCGCCGGCTTGCGATTTATCTTTTTCTTGGGACTGGAACATACTTTTGCAATATGGCCAATTCCTCCACAGTTAAAACAAATTGCATCCCCCCCGAACTTGTAGGGGAGCGGGCGCTGAGGTATCTGGGAACTCCTTCGGTCTCTCTGAGACCCTTGAACCCTTTGTCATCAGAAAGGTCAGCATCTCCAATACCTGAGACATCTGTCTTCAGGGTATCCACTTCTTAGTCTCTTCTGGGGGTCATTGCTGATCTGACCACTACAGGTGTAGAAGAGTTGTGCGTCTTGTTTGCTGATCTTTCTGTAGAGCCTCTTCGTCTCTGATCTTTACCAGATCAGGGTAGTTCAGTGACATACCTCCTCCCGAGGTTTTCAGATGGAGCCAGACTGGATCTGAATGTAATGCTCCCTTTAGGATCTGCTTCATCCTTGCCACATCTATGGCTTGGGGTACCATTATTTTTTTAGTACGATTTTGGCAGAGCATCTTGTTCAGTCTTCTGACATACTCCGACAATTTTTCTCCCGGCTGCTGGAAAGTGTGTTCAAACTGGTATATTAGTTGTCACGTTTTCTAACTGACTGAACTCTTCTTGCAGCATGGCTAAACAGTCATAGGCCGTGCAGGCAGCATTTCCAAATGGGAGACTTTTTACCGCTTCCGCAGCCGCATTTCAGACTCTCAATCACGCGCTGCTTCTTCTGCGCTTCAGGCACTTCCCATGCCTCTACCGCTAGTAAGGCCTGCTCAATCCAGGTATCAAATTCTTCCTCCCCTACAGGGACAGGCAGCTTCCCTGAAAATATTCTTGGCTTCCAGTAACTAGCCTCTGTGTAACGTGTTTGGTTTTCTGACACTTCGAGCAGATCCCCTAAGGCATTTAACAGTTCTGGTGCTATGGTAGCAATGGGGACCGCCGGAGGTATCATACCTTTGTGCTTCTGACGCATGAGTGACTGTCTTTGCGGTCATTGCATGCGCCAAACCATAAGTTTTGTTATCTGACGTCCGCACACTTCGGCATTTAGTTTTCCGGAATTCCATCCCTCCACTGTAGCAGTACATACTGAAATGAAGCTTCTGGGTTGGATTTCATGTCCATCACCCTTGGCTCTTGATTTGGGGATAACACTAGAAGTCGCTCCACCGCATCCATCGGCCATTCTTCTCCCGGGAGACTGACCACTGACATGTCTGTGCTAGCCTCGGCTGCTTCGCACCATGCTTTAACTTCTCGCGGGTCCATGCTGGTACTTTTGGCGTGTGCTTGCCGTATACAGGATCCCGGACGAGCCCCCACGTGTAGCGATACCCCCCAAACTAAGCCGCTAGTTTTTTCAGGCCCTGTACACAGCGCTGGCAATCTACTTGACCCTCCTCTGGCACAGCTAGTCTAGGGAATGAGGTATTAGTATAGCTCTGTACCAGTCTAAGAGTAATCCCACAGTAATGCAAACGGTTGTAAAATATAGTAATTGACACTAATACCGGAATGATTAACTATATCCAATTTACTTTGAGTATAAATTATCAATACATCACATACATGCAGAGCCCTGCAGTAATAATGACACTAGTCAACTACTGTGTAGAAAGAAATAGATCATACACCGCGTGCAGCTATTCTCCCCGTGAGCAATATATGGTGCTCAGTAAAGTTCTACCCTCCAGTCAGGCCTGACTTAAAGCTCAGTCTTAAGGTGAGGAATCTTCGCATGCAAGATCGGTGCACATACAGGAACAACAATTTGTAAATCCAAATAACTGTTTATGGTAATGGAAACAACTCCCCGGAGACTATGTAACTCAGTTCTGGAACTAGTCTCCGGTCAGGATAGCAAGTATAGCACGATGGGCCTAGGCGGTCAATAGGCCTAAACAAAGTACTTGGCTATAATTGTGAGCAGGTGCCCTCACCACTCCAGACTCAGTCCTAGTCCATGACTTCCACTGCTGTGTCTCCGCACACAGGGTCTGCGACAGCCAGGTCTCCGGTCCAACTGATGTCCGTAAAGCAAATAGAGATCAGGTGCCACAGGCTCCGCAGTGGGGTCGAAGGCTCTTTGGAAGTGCACCAGGCCCAGGCTTTGGGCCTTGCACTTGTAGCAGATCAGCACAGGGAGTCCTCTTGCATATAACCAGTGAACAGCCTCAGATGCACAGGGATGAAACAAATCCTTGCTATATATGTACATCTGTCTTTATATACGGTTTAGAATTGTGCATATCGTGTTAGATTCTTTTCCTGGTTAACACTGCAGTGAAACCTGGTCATACAGCTGATTGGAGGAAAGGCGCGCGTGCACCCCTCTCCTCACAGGTAGACTTTGAGATTTTAGTTCAGGGCTCTTCTAATCTATAGCATCCTACCCAACACAGAACTCGGGCTGCTTTTATCATATGTGATGGAGCACTTGTCAAAAGTTGGGCTGATAGCAGAAGATGACTATGGGACATAGTGCTTTAAAGAGAACACTGCAGATGTGTGCCCAACTCAAAGTTCATTAATCTGTTTTACATCCACGTGCCGACTGTCACGCAGATGGCTCTCCTGGATGAAATCCCATACAGGTACATCCTAGTCTTCAGCCACCAGAGGGCGCGTGCCTGCTGCATGGCAGGGGACCTGATGCCAAGTCTCCAATCTGTCCGCAGTACTGCTAAAAATCGGATCACCGCCATTACTAGTAAAAAGCCAAATCTTTCCCATGGTTTGCAGCCGCTATAACTTTAGCGCAAATATACGCTTATCGCAAAAAAATTGGGGGGGGGGGGGGGGTAGAATCTATTGGCTTAAACTGAGGATAATTTGTTTTTAAAACTTAAGGATATTCTAGCTAAAAATTTGTATTATTCAAAATAGTTTGTTCTTATAGCACAAAAAATAAACGGCAGATCAAATGCCACCAAAAAGCTCTATTTGTGGGGGGGGAATGCAAATTTTGGGTACAGCATCAAACGACCGCGCAATTGTCAGTTAAAGCAGGGGGGGTAAAATCTTCCAGACTGAAGCAATCCCAGAGGAGATGTCAATGTGTACCCCTACTCTGCACAGGTGGCTGATGTCCTCAGCTGTGCAGATTTCTCTAGAGACTGTCTGGGGGGGGGGGGTGTCCATCTCTCCACTCAGGTCTCGCATTACCGCTCCCTGCTGTACAGTGGCATCAGATTCCTGCCCCCTGCTTTCTGGTGCTGAGAAATGAGTGAACATGTGCTTTAGAAGGTTGTAGAAGACAAAGGGCTACAGAAATGGGTAAAACTTTTTAGTAGTTGTAACCATGTGTTCAGTCATTCACTGTTACAGGAACCGAGAGTTGATGGCATCTTGCAAACAAATCCCTGAGATGAGGGTAATAGGCAGGAAACTGCAGTATACCAACAAAGTGCCACTCAAGCTAAAACTTGAGGTGTCAACTTGTGGATAACGTGCGTGGTCAATCACCACAATCTCTCAACACAACCAATCTGTGGAAAGTGAATTTCTGTCAAGTGATTCATAAATCTAAACTATAACCCAAAATGGTGTAGCGCATCTCTCGGAATGTATTTGTAGGAATCAACAGTTTAAAATAACATCATAAATATGTATGTGCATTGAAATTATGAGCAATCCAATTTTATATATAAAATTAGTCCCAACAAATGTCCACGTACAATTGAATTATGTGAAATTGCTAAATCTTATCCGCCTTTAAAGTAAATCCACCACCTGTGTAGATTGGCCTCGCTCCTCACCTGACATGCATTACCAGTTGGTCACTCCACGCAGTTTTTCTCTCTGGGATGACGCAACAGCTAATATCCAATTCTTCAATGCCTCCTATTCAGATGGATCTCGTATCCCAACAGCATACTCGCAGGAAAAAAGCACAACCCTAGTGCTGTTTAAAACTTACTAGGATAAAATATTGCACTTAAAAGAAATGGCACTATAGGCAGTGCTAACCCTAAATCGCTGCTCTTCCTCAGTAGCCCCTACTGGGGAAGTCCTGACTATTGGACGTAACATATAGGACAAGGAACCCTGTACATGCCATCTCTGCATTAGGCTGTCTTGCCAGTATTTGAGACAAGCAATTCCTGGTCAGCAATGCCTATAGTGCCATTTGTTAGTGCAATATTTTATCCTACTATTGAGTTTGAAACGGAGCACTAGGGTGGTGCACTTTCTTCCTGCATGTATGCTGTTGGGATCTGAGA
Source organism: Rana muscosa (assembly GCA_029206835.1). Taxonomy (NCBI): domain Eukaryota; kingdom Metazoa; phylum Chordata; class Amphibia; order Anura; family Ranidae; genus Rana; species Rana muscosa. Next base: position 568,963,061 of record CM055118.1, read on the forward strand.
TCCATTCATCTGACTAGGCGGTTTTGAACTGGAGATGCTAGCGGTTTGCTTCCTCCCCAGAGGGAAAACTGTACCACCTACTGGTAATTAGGGATGAGCCGAACACCCCCGGGTTCGGTTCGCGCCAGAACCTTCGAACGGACCGAAAGTTCGCGCGAATTTTCGAACCCTATTCGTTATAATGGACGCGAATGTTCGAAATCAAAATTGCTAATTACAACGGCCAATATGCATGTTAATGTCATAAAACAGGTTTGGGGACCCGGGTCCTGCCCCAGGGGACATATATCAATGCAAAAATAAATTTTAAAAACTAAAGTTTTTTCGGGAGCAGTCATTTTAATGATGCATAAAGTGAAAAAAAAAGTGAAATTTTCCTTTAAATATGGTACCTGGGGGGTGTCTAAAGTATGCCTGTGAAGTGGCATGTGTTTCCCGTGTTTAGAACTGTCCTTGCACAAAATGACATTTGTAAAGGAAAAAAAGAAGCCATTTAAAACCACTTGCGGCTTTAATGTCATGTCTTGTCCTGGCCGCCATATGGCTGAAAATCCTTGAGAAAAATGGCATGGCTACCCCATCACCCCCCCCCCACCCCAGCCCCTTTGGGTCTTGTATGGATACTAAGGGGGACCCCGCACCCAAAATAAAACCCTATACCTACAACCCTATATACTCTGAACAGCAGTATATAGGTGGTGCAAACAAGACATGGACTGTAGGTTTGTTCTTAAGTAGAATCTGAACAGGTACATTATGAAGTGTAGCTACATCCCAAAAAAATCAATTTTTAAGCTTTTTGGAGAACATAGGGAGGGGTTATCACCCCTGTAACATTTGCTGTCTTTGCACATCTGTTCAGAACATGTCACCTCACTTTCCGTCCCAATGACAAATGTTTTTGGAAAAGTGGGGTTTTAATTGAAACAAGGATTGGTGATAAAGCATCAGTAGAGAGGAGATACCTTTTTCCCAAATTAAATCTAACAGGATAGAATTTTCCTTCCTAGGGGTAGATTTCCTCTCACTTCCTGTTTTCTCTTGCCGTTTGCAAGTAGGAGTCGTTTGTAAGTTGGATGTTTGAAAGTAGGGGCCTGCCGTATATACTCTGCAGAAATTTGCCCTATTAGATGTTGGTGTAGCCACAAGACTGGTGGGCACAGGAATGGGCCCTGCTGTGAGTTAATAGATCAAGATTTGTACTTGCATGCACCTGTTGAACCGGGCAGAAAAATTGGGCCTTTGGTGGTGGACGGTGTTGCCACAAGACTGTAAGCCCTCAGTTACTCTTGGTGGGTGCAGGAATGGGCCCTGCTGTGAACTATTAGATCAAGATTTGTAATTACACGCCCCTGTTAAACAGGGGCTGAAAAATTGTGCCTTAGGCATTGGTGCTGGTGCCACAACACTGCAACCCCTCACAGATACTGTACTTGGAGCACAGCAGTCACACCTGTTGCGAAGCATCTTTTTAAAAAATTGTAATTACATGCCCCTGTTATACAGGGGCTGAAAAATTGTGCCTTAGGCACTGGTGTGGTGGCATGGATCATTGAGGAGGAGGAAGAGGATAGTCAGTGAACATAACAGGACAGTCACTCAGCATCAGCATAGGCAGTCTTGAAGGGATGTGACATTATAAATTATTCCGTTATATCCGCTTCAGGTGTCTGGTAGCTGGTGGTGATCCAAGACTGATTCATTTTTATGAAGGTCAGTCGATCAACCGAGTCGGTGGACAGGCGCACCCTATGATCGGTGACAAATCCTCCAGCAGCACTGAATGTGCGTTCGGAAAGAACGCTGGATGCAGGACAGGCCAGTAGCTCAATTGCATACTGTGCAAGCTCTGGCCAGTGATCCATCCTCAGGACCCAGTAAGCCAGAGGATTTTCGGTGGGAAAGGTGTCCAAGTCTGACCTTGCCCCTAGGTATTCCTGCACCATGTATATCAGACGCTGGCGATGGTTGCTGGAACCGATCATACCTTGGGGCTGCTAAAAAATTGTCTGAACGCATCGGTCAGACGTCCACCTTCCCCACCGCTCCTTCTGCTACTGACCGAAGCCTCAGCAACTCGTCGTCCAGGACCAGGAGTTTGTAACCTCCCAGTTTCTGGGAACGCGTTGCACAGACCTTTCTGCAAGGCCTCCCTGAGATGTCTCATCCTCTGCGACGGCAAGATAAGGTCCGCAACCTTACCCTTGTACCGTGGATCAAGGAGAGTGGCCAGCCAGTAATGGTCACTCTCCTTGATCCGAAGAACACGAGGATCCTTCCGCAGGCTTTGCAGGATCAGGGAGGCCATGCAGCGTAGGTTAGCTGAGGCATTCGGTCCGGAGTCTTCTGGGTCACTGAGGATGACATGATCGCCAGCCACCTCCTCCCAGCCACGTACAAGTCCACTGGTTTGTTGGGACTGTACATCATCCCTAAAAGACTGCTGCTGCTGATGCTGAGTGCCAGGCTCCACCTCCATGCTCACACAATCCTCCTCCTCCTCTTCCTATGTGATGGGTGGGACAGAAGGAACATTGTCTGGATAAAGGGGGCCTTGAGAGACAAGGAAGTCCTCCTCTTCCTGCCTCTGTTCTGCCTCAAGTGCCCTGTCCATTATTCCACGCAACGTATGCTCCAACAGGTGGACAAGAGGTACAGTGTCACTGATGCATGCACTGTCACTGCTCACCATCCTCGTGGCCTCCTCAAATGGTGAGAGGACAGTGCATGCATCCCTGATCATGCTCCACTGGCGTGGGGGAAAAAGCCAAGCTCCCCTGACCCTGTCCTGGTGCCGTAGTCGCAAAGGTACTCATTGATGGCCCTCTGCTGCGTGTGCAGTCGCTGCAGCATGGCCAACGTTGAGTTCCACCTGGTGGGCATGTCACATATTAGGCGGTTCTTGGGCAGGTTCAGCTCCTTTTGCAGCTCAGTCAGCCGAGCACTGGCATTATAAGATCGGCGGAAATGCACACAGACTTTCCTGGCCTGCCTCAGGACATCCTGTAAGCCTGGGAACCTGCCCAAGAACCGCTGCACCACCAGGTTGAGGACGTGAGCCATACAGGGCACATGGGTGAGCTGCCCCTGTCGCAGGGCGGAGAGGAGGTTGGTGCCATTATCAGAAACTACCATTCCTGGCTTAAGCTGGCGTGGCGTCAACCACCTCTCGGCCTGCCCCTGCAGAGCTGCCAGAACCTCTGGCCCAGTGTGGCTCCTGTCCCCCAAACACACCAGCGCAAGCACGGCATGGCATCTTTTTGCCTGCGTACTCGCGTAGCCCCTTGTACGCCTACGGAGCACCGCTGGTTCCGAGGACAGAGCACTCGAAGAGGACATGGAGGAAGAAGAAGAGGAGGGGGTGGAGGAGAGAGGTGTGTCACAACCAGTAGTAGCATTTTGGAGGCGTGGTGGCGGAACAACCTCCAACACTACTGCACCTTGTCCTGCATCCCTCCCAGCTGCCAATAGAGTGACCCAATGGGCCGTGAAAGAAAGATAACGTCCCTGTCCATGCCTGCTGGACCATGAGTCAGCGGTAATATGCACCTGACCGCCCTGTCCAGCGAGGCATGGACATTGCCTTCCACATGCCAGTAGAGAGACGGAATCGCCTTCCGTGAGAAAAAGTGGCGTTTGGGAACCTGCCACTGAGGAACCGCACATTGAACAAACTCACGGAAGGGGGCCGAGTCTATCAACTGAAAAGGCAGCAGTTGAAGTGCTAGCAATTTAGCCAAGCTAGCATTCAACCGCTGGGCATGTGGATGGCTGGGAGTATACTTCTTTCGACGGTCCAGCAGCTGGGGCAGGGAAATTTGCCTGCTACAATCGGACGTCGGTGTACTGCAAGTACTTGGTTGTGACACACCTAATTCTACACCTTCAGTCCTCTCAGAGCAGCTTTCAGAGAGGACTGAAGATATAGTGGGGATGGAGATCCCAGCTGATGAGGAGCAAGGAGAGGTCCGCTTTGTTCTTTGGTGTGGGTCTTTTATGTGTGCTTGCCAACGAGCTGCATGGCAGGTCGACATATGTCTGCTCATGCTTGTGGTGCCCAAGCGGCTGATGTTTTGGCCACGCGAGATACGCTTGAGACAAATATTGCAAATGGCAGTGGTGCGATCTGATGCACTCGTCTCAAAAGGCCCACACCAAAGAACTTTTGTGATAACGTGCAGAGGCAGCGCCCTGCACAGGCGGAGCTCTGCGGTGTGGTACAGTTGCTGTGCTGGCCTCTAGCTGGCCTCCAGGGGGCATCCTGCCTCGTTGGACATGTGACGCTGCATCCTCCTCCTCCTCTCTCCCTTCAGGCACCCACGTGGAGTCAGTGACCTCATCATCCCCTCCCTCTTCACCACTAGAGCAAACCTGGCAGTAAGCTGCAGCTGGTGGAACACTACTGCCAGATTGCTGTCCTTCAGCATCCCCTCTCTCTGCGCGCACACTACTGACTTCCTCAAGCTGGGTATCATCATCCGAGCCTTCGAATCGTTGGGCATCCTCCTGGAGCATGTACCCAACACTGTGCTCAAACAGTTCGGGGGACTCCTCAGGAGGACATGGTGGGTCTAGGGAAGGGGTGGCTGATGATGCCATTGAGTACGCGTTGGCAGCTGCTCTGCCAGTACCCTGAGCCTGGGTGAGAGAGGATGAGGAGGGCTTGGTCATCCATTCTACCAAGCCTTCGGCATGATGCGGCTCCACATGTCCAGCTGCCGAAAACAAAGACAAGCGTGTCCCATGGCCACGTGCTGATGACGATGCACGACCACGGCCAGCACTGTTGTCTCTAGAAACAGAGCCTGCCTGCCCTGTGTTCTTGCCTCGGCACGCTCTGCCTCTCCTTGGCGGTCTTCCAGCCATTGTAGTCGGTAGTGTATATAGTATAAAAAATAGAACTCCTATGTGTGCTCACAACACACTGTAGGTCCTATGGGTGCTGACACTAACACACTATAGGTACTATGTGTGCTGCTGAGAAGAAAATATAGGAGCTCTGTTTGCTGCCACTAACACACTAGAAGTCCTATGGGTGCTGTTGGGGTGCAATGCTGTGCTAACAGCACTGCGGTTGGTACTACTGCAATACTGTACTAACAGTAAGCACGCACCAGACTAATCCCCAGCAGCAGCTAACACACTAACTGTGCAATCAGCAGCAATGAACGATCAATGACTTAGGTAGCAATGGTTTAGCAAAGAAGAGCAAATCTTTCAGTATCAAGCAAAGACAGAATCAGCAGACTAATCTCTCCTAAAGCCGGAACTCATGTGACCGGGGCCGATGGCGTGGCGGCCTTTTAAATGGTGGGGCGTGTACTAAAGCCCCTGAGCTGTAATTGGCTACAGGCGTCCTGCCTGTAGCCAGTTATTGCTCTCCGAGTTTCGGGCGCTGTGATTGGCCAAGCATGCGGGGTCACAGTGCATGCTTGGCCAATCATCAGCCAGCAATGCACTGCGCCGGCCGCAATGCATTGCGGGGCCGCTCGCATCACACGAATGTGGTGCGAACGGCCCAAATAGTTCTGGGCTCGACAAGCGAGCGCCCGATGCTCGATTCGAACATGGGTTCGAATCGAGCACCGGGCCCATCCCTACTGGTAATCCAGGGGTCATGTTGGTGAGGTGAGAGGCCAATCTACACAGGTGGTGGATTCACTATTTAGTTGTCACTATGGTTTTTGTTAAGATTCAGCGATTTCATGTTCAATGGGGGGAAAGAAGTCCCTGTAATTCCAAACAAAGGCAAATACTGTAGTTTGTATTTGCTATTCAATAGGTAGCTCTTTTTATGCAAGAGTGGAATAAGGGACCACGAAGGAAGATGGGAGTACATCAGGGTAACGGCAGTAGTAAGGCATGCCATAAGCTTACTGGAAGCTTCTGAAGTTAACTATTCTATAACCAGCTGGGAATCCACATTTGAGGGGAGTGGGCCTTTATCAGAAACAAGCCTGTCAGTTGCTCTAGCAAGTGCACAGTGAAGTATTTGGTTTTTGTGCAGTTAGATGAGGTAACGCCACATGCATGAGGGCTTTCTCAATCAGTTCCAACAGTGATTTTAGCAGCTTGTGCATCTGGAGTGTGTACAGCAGGTCAGGCAAGAAGGCGGCCTCAGATGAGGTGGCCTTTGCACCAAGCCTCGCACATCCTCTGCAGGGTTCCCCGATGGTTTCTGGGTCCAGTGTGATCTAATATTGGGTCCCAGCCAATGGACCCATCCAGGGACTGAAGGAAAAGCTTGGACAGCCGCACTCCAAAAATTGGTTGATTTTATTTAAAAAAAAGGAAAATCACAATCACAGCAATGGAGCTGACGCGTTTCGCACTACAGATCGGCGCTTATTCATAGCTTTGAATAAGCACTGATCTGTAGTGCGAAACGCGTCAGCTCCATTGCTGTGTTTTGTTGTGTTTTTTTTTTTTTTATATATAAAATCAACCAATTTTTGGAGTGCGGCTGTCCAAGCTTTTCCTTCAGTCCCTGCATTGCTATATGCAATTGCCTGCACCCTATGCTGAGGATCTAGTGAGCAGAGCAACAGCTTCTTTTGAGCGGTAACTTTCTCTCTTCAATGGACCCATCCAGTTAAAGGCAGAGGTAGGTAGTTTGTTGGATGTATCATGAATGCCTCAGTGGCAGTTGGCTCCATGTCGGCTGTTTCCCTCAAATGCTTGCTATTTTGTCAGCTACAGCTGCCTGGAATGTCCTGTGACTCTCCATGTCTAGCTTCTCTAGTTTATGGACCCACTACTCCAGGAAGGGATAACTGGAGTCTTAAACTCTTGGACAAACTCAGTTTGCCACAACCTCTTGGTTGAACCCTGAGGTACAAACTGAATTTGAGAAAACAAAGCTAGCTCCTTTCTGGTCAGAGTGGGTGATCGCTACTGCTAATGGGGCATGGGGGAGGTGAGCTAGTGGTTTCAGAAATTAAGATGTTTCCTGGAGCTTTGCATATATCCCTGGCACAGGTGGTAGTTCAAAGGGTGTAGGGAAGTCTGGTTACTGAGGTATTTCTCATTTAAAGTGATAAGTCTTTGTTCATAATGTTTTGTTAACCTGCTCTGGGCAATTGCAGAGTAGCCTCAGACCTCTTCAGTACCCACTGGTGCACCTGAGCTGCCTCAATCCTGTGAGTGGGAAGAGGACACGGTACAAGTACAGGGCTTGATTGATGCTAGACTTGGTAAGTATAAGGGGTGCGTGGAGGGGCAATGCAGCTACCAACTATAATCTAATGCATTGAGGAAAAGTTTAGGCTTTAAACTACAAAAATAGAAAAATAGAGGTTGGTCTTAGCAGGTGATGACAGTATCTAGGCACATTTTGAGAGGCCCTTTTTGTCCCAGCAGAGGACACTGATGGATTAGAATTGTGGACACAAAGTATTGGTCTCTGGCTTGTCCCCCTTGGCTCAGTCTGGTTTAAGGTGTAGTGCAAAGCCCATGTAATATGCTTTATTTTGCTATTGCCAGGCCACACTCGTGTGTCATTTATTGGCCTTTTAAGATTCCTGCTGGCTTCAATCATTCAATTTGAAGGTTTGGTTTCCTTGTTGGAAGCGGCTGTCAGAATTTTCAGCTGACAGCACCAGCAATTAGATGCAGGCATTGTTTGGGTATTTTGACAGCTGGCAGTGCAGCTGTATAACAGTTCCTGAATTCTGATTCCCCCCTCCCTTGTTGAACTCTAAGGATATGGAGTACAAAGTTCTGTGTGCATACAGAAATTGTTTTTATTTATCACGTTCCCATTTTGGATTCTTTTTGTTTAATCTCCCTACATGGCTTAAACAATTTGTCAATGTTTTGCTGCTGGTGGAGGGCTGTGCAGCACACTGCCAGTATCTGTATTGTTTAGAACCTTATAAGTACTTTTGCATCATAACATTCCAACTGACTTCAGTCAGCATCAGCTCTTACTCGATGTACATGTAGCAGGCTTCCCTGCCAGAGCTCCAGTCTGACTAAAACATTGCTTGCCCAAACTACATTGAGGGTAGCAAAAATACCAGCTTGGCAGTTTTCTGTCTTGAGATACTGTGTGGTACGTGGGTGTTAACACCAAGTTGGCTCATACAAATGTAAACTTGGTACATGACGTGTGGTTTCATGAGACAAAAGGGAGCAGGTAACAATGAAACCTTACATAGTATTGTGTGTCTAAGCCCAGGTTCACACTGGGGCTGCGGGAGTGAAGCCCCAGTGTGAACCAGGGCTTGGCCCTGGTTCACACTGGTGCGATTTGACATGTCAAATCGGCGAAATTTGCTGCAAATTGCGGGCAATGGCACCGTCCTTATCGGTGCGACGCTGCATCTGCAGCGCTGGACCGATTTCAAAAAGTAGTTTCTGTACTACTTTTTGCGATTTCAGCCGGGATTGACATCTGTGTCAGATGTCTCTGTAATCGAGCTGAAATCGGGACTGACAGGAGTGAAATCGTGCGAGTTCAGCTGAACTCGCACGACTTCACTCCCGCAGCCCCAGTGTGAACCTGGGCTAAAACTTCAAACTATCAGTATTAGTGCTAATACACAGAAGATGTAACAAATACAACCAGTTGTATATTGCATTATAATACCCATGTATTGGGGGGTGGAGTGGTAAGCTCCAAAAAGGGGATAAGTTGATGGGCAAAAAACAGAAGCGGTTAGCAGAGCAAGAGAAACCCCACCCCCAAAGCACAATTGGTTTCAAGCAATGAATCTGTAGTACGCTATCATTGGGCACCTCACCCCATCATTGCTGCCCATATCAAACTTTTCCGGGCAGTTGTGCCCTTTAGGAGTTTAGTCTTGTAAACAATATCGGATCTCTATAGCTGTAGGTCAGACAGCTTCCATGTGGAAAGGATGTTATTTTTAGCACAGAAGACAGTAATGGGGAAAACCTCTTTATAATGAGCCATATCATCACATTCCTAGAATCAGAGGGTCTACACTGTATAATACAATAGTTCTGGAGGGCTGTAAGATATCAATGCAGTGAGTGAGCTAACAAAAAATTGGGGACTCCAGTAATTGATGGCTCACTGCAGCCCTTGAACTTAGGGCTGGGCGATTTTCCCCCCAAAAAAAATCGATTTACGATTCGTTTTTTTTATTTTATTAAAGTGCATCAACAAACAAAATTGCAAAGGCAAACCCTTTCTCTAACTGCAAAGTCAGTGTGCAACAAACGCACAATATATTCCAGCGCTCATGGAACATTATTAACTATTAAACTCTTGAAACTCTGTGTGTGATTCCTTCTGTCCCAGCCTTGCTGCGATCCTGGCTCTGCATCCTTTTGGGTTGGAGGGCCCTCCACACGCTGGTCTGCCTGTTGTCCATCATTCAAGGTACTGTGCTCACACGGAGATCATGCCACAGGCTTTGTTTTGACTTTTTTAACCCCTCCTTGCTCCACGGATGTCACTGCAAGTTTAACAAGTTTGTCACCACTGGCAACTGGAGAGTTAAGATTCATTTGCCCTCTGCACATTTGGGATTGGATCCCTCTCTTGTGATAAATGGACTAAGCTTTTTTATCAATTCTTCAAGAGTTTTCAATAGTTAATAATGTATGTTCCATGAGCGCTGGATTATATTGTGTGCATGTTGTGTATTTTGTACTTCTGGGTACGGATTTTTTCCTTGCTGCGCTGGATCCTGTTTTTTTTTTTTTTCCCCCTTTTGGATACTTTGTACTTCCCAAAATATTTTTTTTTCTTATCATCCATTATATTTTTTTCTTTATCCACCAATTTAGCGCTTGTGACCTTTTTGTTGTTTTTTGCAGTGTGCAACAAAGATTGTTAAACATCCAAATTATTAATACTGTATTTGGATTTAGCTAATAAAACAACAAAAAATCCTGAGGTTACTCTCAGTTGAATTGAACTGTCCATGTCTCACTGTGCCCTTGTCTCACTGTGCCCTTGTCTCACTGTGCCCTTGTCTCACTGTGCCCTTGTCTCACTGTGCCCGTGCTTCAATCACTGTGCCTGTACCTGATGCAGCTTTTCATGGTATACGGATTTTACTGCTACACCGGTGGCCATTCCAGTATTCAAAAGCCGCGCCTCCGCCTATCACAGACGAGGAGGAACACTCAATTTCCCAGCATTCAGTGTTCCGCCTATCATGGTCATCCTCATAACAGACGAGGATGAGAGGATGTCCGTGATAGGCTGAATACTGCCTGCTGTGAAATTGAGTGTTCCGCCTATCGCAGACGACGAGGACTCGGGAGGCGCGGCTTTTGAACACTGCAATGGCCGCCGTCTGTCTGCATGACACGCTGATCAGGTAGGCAGACAGCGGCTGCAGCGAGTAGATGTAATTGGGGTAACGCTGCCCAGTGCCATTCCGGATACGCCCCCTGCAGTCCTGCTACGGAAACTTTGAAGAGAAAAAAAAAATCTAAAAAATCGATTTTTCCTGATGCTCCATGGCAGCCTACGTGTGGGTTAATCCCGCCCCTCATACCTCATAGGACCCTTCTCCCATAAATCTTTGCTCTGGGCCAGAGGCCGTGTTCCTTTTTTTGTCCTCCTAGGACCAAGATATAGTCTTACCTTTTCATGAAGTTTTCCTGTAATCCAGGCCTGGCGGTGTGCACGGTGATACGTTGGTGGTTAGCGGTGATCCTCTCTGCAGTCCAGCAATCCTAGCTATTAGCAGGTGGACATGGGCGATATGTGATACCATGAAGAGCTTACTAACCTGGCCATTGGCAGGCAAGCGGCAATATGGCCAAACGTCCCAGCTATTAGCGGGAGGCTTTGTAAACGCCCGATCGTGCGGTGGGTCGAGCCAACAGCTCCCCAGTCCCAGGTTCTGGTCCGGATCGTGCCGTGGTGGTGGTAATGTACAAAGATATTCCTTTTATATGGCAGTCGTATCTGTGTTTTGTGTCTCCTTATTTTCTATCAAGCTCCAGTGAGTGGCCACGGTGGCTGGAGCGCAGCTGCGTTCCAGCTCGCCGTTTCAGGAAGTCGCTGCGCACCCGCAAGCCGCGAATTAAGATTCCGTGCTTGGTTCGTGCAGGCGCAGTTTTGCCAAAATGGCGGCGGTCGCGCGTGCAATTGGCCGCCACCGGATGCCAACCGCTATGGGGCGGTGACATCGTTAACAGTGGCAGATTTAAATAGCTGTCAAAGCAGCGATTACTTGGGATGACTTGCAGGCTTATGCGGTATTTACCCAGGCACTGGGCTCTGGTTTACAAGGTAAATTGTTTGCTGCAGGCTCCCTGGGTGCTGGCTATGTTTTGTTATGTGCTCTCTCATGCCTGTTTCTCATAAGGCTTTAATGATTCATTTCACTTTCAAACTGCCTTGCCATGGATCTGTCACCGCCCTCTTGTGGCCAACCCTTGCGCTGCAGGTAGGAGTTATTTATTTTCTACCTGTGATGCTTGGGTTCACTCATTCAGGAGCTCTTAACCCTTTCTTTTTCACTCAGCTCTTCTAGGTCTGAACACCAAAGCACGGCAAAGACCGTCCTAGGTCTCAACATTGTCACTCCTCCTCTTCAAGGTCCAGACGTCAGATCTTCCTTTTAGATCTAGGTACCACAGATAGGAGTCTAAAACCACCTCTGGGCGTCACTCTCACCCCCACTCCAGCCGCTCTGAGGAAAGCCTGCTGGGTATGTGGGGCCCAGGTTCCTGAAGGGAAATCGCTCTGCAAGCGATTATTTTCTAAAGTCGCATAAGAAAGAGAGGGTGGAGACCAACAAGTGGAAGCACTGGTCAGAAAGGTGGCCCATGAGTCCCTGAGTAAAGGGGATTCTGGTCATACCCACAACCCTGCTGGCGACACTATGTCAGTCCCTATTAGGGATGATCTCAAGGCTCCAGGCCCTTCACAGCCGAGCCATTCCTCAATTGAAGCCTCAGACAGTGAGGTGGAGGTAGATGACCCTGATGCAGGTTTTGAATTTGCCCTAGTACCACAGCTGGTCAAAAGCTGTCAAAGAAGCTTTGAGATGGAAGAGCCAGTGGAGGCACCTTCCAAACAGAGGAAATATTTTAAACACCTCAAAAAAGAACGCCCTAATTTCTCCTTTTTGGGTGAACTCAGTGCAATAATTACCGACTAATGGGGTGGTGTTGAAAGGAAGAATTGCCTGTTAATGAAGGTATTAAAAATTTACCCATTTAAAAGCAAGGATGTAAAACACCTGGAGTCGGCTCCTCTCATTGACTCAGCCCTAATGAGGATGGTGAGGCACGTCACACTCCCATTGTAGGATACGGTTTCCTTTTAGGGATTGCCTGGAGTGGAAAATTTATACCGACCTCAAGCGGATCTACATTACAGCGGGTATGACCTGCAAACCAGCTCTAGCTCTCGCAGCCCTTTCTAAAGCGATGGAAGTCTGAGCAGACGACTTAGATGCTTCTCTGAGGAGCATCTCGGAAGAACTGGCCAGGAGCTCACCTATTCATGGGCTAAGGTTGACGTTGGCTTTTCTCGTGGGGTTTCCCTAGACATAATTCGCCTGGTAGCTCGGATCATGCTGACATCTGTCACTGCTAAGCGTGCCTTGTGGCTGCGCCCATGGGTAGCTGACCCTGCCTCCAAGCAGGCATGGTGCAGGATTCCATTTGGGGGTTCGTCCCTCTTTGGGAACATATCGGACAGTGCCATCACCCGTGCCACAGGGGGCAAGTCGGGGTTCCTTCCCCAGGATCGCCGTCTGCTAAACCAGAAGAGAACACAGCCCAGGCAAAGTTCAGATCGAGCAAGGAATGCTCGCTACTATAGGCCTGGCCGTGAGTTCAAGAAGACCTGGAAGAAAAAAAAAAAAGCCTTCAGGCCAGAAGTTTTCAAAAGGGGCATCTTCCGGTGGACAAGAATCCCCTAAGTCTTTATGATATTGCACCTAACTAAAACAGAGCGAGTCGGCATCCTTGCCTCTCTCGGAAGAGAAAGCGAATTCTCCTGTCTCTCTTGTGGCTCAGGGCGCTGCAATTCCAGTTCCAGACAAAAGGCTTTAAGGGGTCTACTCGCCCCTCTTCATGGTGTTGAAGAAAAACGTCTCCTGGAGGCCAGTTATAGACCTAACCCACTTGAATTCTTTTATCTAGAAGGAGAAGTTCAAGATTGAGACACTACTCTTGATCAGTCAAGCAATCAACCAGGCGATTGGCTTGTCTCTATAGACCTGAAGGACGCCTACTTCCATGTTCCGATCGCGTCAGAAATCCAGAAATACCTTCGCTTTGCTGTCGATCAAATCCGTCTGCAGTTCACCTGTCTCCCCTTCGGGCTTACAACATCGACTCGTGTGTTTTCAAAACTTGTTGGCTGTCGTGGCTCTGATCAGGACCAGAGGTATCCGTCTGTATCACTATCTAGACGACCTGCTGTTGTCTCGAGAAAAGGAGCAGTTGCTAATCCACAGATCCCAGGTCATCTCCACTCTACTCGAGTTTGGTTGGCTTCTGAATCTGGAAAAGAGCCATCTGGATCCTACGCAGTCCCTGATATTCCTCAGGGCACACTTCAACGCTATCAAGAGCACCATCTTGTTACCCCTGGAAAAATCCCAGTGATCCGGGAGTTTGGCTTGCAATGTCGTCCTCATCTCCAAGCCTCTCAATGCCTAAAGATCATTGGCACCATGGTGGCAACACACATGGTAAAGTGGGCTCAGTGGAAAATGCGGCCCTTCCAGAAGGGTTTCCTCCAGCAGTATAATCCAGGGCTTCGGGATCACTTTATCCAAATAACCTCATCCATGCGGGAGAGCTTTCCTTGGTGGCTTCAACAGAGGCACCTCCTCAATTGTCACTCCATCGCACCTGTGTCTTGGGTCACCATCACTACAGATGCCAGCAACAGGGGCTGACAGAAGTAGCCCAAGGCATATGGAATTTTCCCTCTCACAGGATAGTCTCCAATGTTCTGGAACTCCGGGCAGCGGGCTGCGCTCTGCAGGCCTTTCACCACTTAACAGCAGGAGACTCAGTCCTCCTAAGACTGGACAACACAACGGCAGTCGCATACATCAAGAGACAGGGGGGTACTCGCAGTCTCTCCTTGTCAAAGGAAATAGAGCCTATCATGATCTGGGCCCAGAAAAACCTGGCCAACCTGACAGCTGTCTAGCTCCCTGGAGTCCCGAACGTTCAGGCAGATTTTCTGTTGAGTTTCTCTGGACAACGAGTGGACTTCCCCCCCGAAGTCTTTAGGTGGGTCCTGTCCCTGGGAGTCATTCCGGAAGTAGACTTGTTCGCCTCCCCATGTAACTTCAGACTAGAGAGATACTATTCGAGGTCTTGGTATTCCCAGGCTTTTGGGTAGATGCTCTGACAGACCGTTGGCGGTTCCACAGGGCTTTTGCTTTTCCCCCGGTTCCTGTCATTCTCTTTTTTTTTTTTTTTTTTTTTTTTTTTTTTGTCGAGGCTCAGGATGGAAGAAGCAGAGATAGTGGCAATAGTCCCGTACTGGCCAAACAAGCCATGGTTTCCACTGCTGATGCAACTCAGCTTCCGGGACCCAGTTCCTCTACCCTCCAGACCAGATCTCCTATCACAAGGGGCATTTCTACATCCATGCCCGGCCCATCTACATCTGATCTGGTTCTTGAGAGGGGAAGGTTGGAGGCCCTAGGCTGTCCAAGTAGGGCCATCTCCACAATATTAAATGCCAGAACAGGCACCAACAGGGTCTACCAGAGGATTTGGAAAATTTTCAGACTACACCTCTTCCACTGCAGGTTCTTGCAATAACCCAAAGATACATGATATCCTGGGCTTCTTACAATCAGGATTGGATCTCTCATTGTCAGTCAGCTCGCTGCGAGTCCAAATTGCTGTAATCTCTGCCTTTACGGGTGTTTCCTGGGCTAGACACCCTCTTACTCAGTAGTTTTTCAGAGGAGCAATAAGGCTCAGACCTCAGAGCCAAGTTTTTCTAATTGGGATCTTCCCCTTGTCCTGGATTTTTTCTTAGGTAGAGAGTTGGAACATGAAGATCAATCTTCTGTCAAATGACTCTCTAATAGTTGTCTTCTTGGTGGCTATAACATCGGCCAAGAGGGTCTCTGAAATCAGCTCTCTGGGATGCAAGGAGCCATTTCTAAACTTTTTAATTCCTATGTTGGGTTCAAACCCCAAAGTGGCATCTGTGTTTCATGACAAGCGGTAGATCTGAACGTTGGAAGAGAAATCTCCTGAGGATTCCAGTGTTTATCCCTTAGATGTTGGAAAAGCTCTGAGTCAGTATCTTGAAGCTACAGCTTCTTTCCGTCAGACTGACCACCTGCTCGTTCTTTTCACAGGAATTATAGGGGAATGCGTGCCTCTTCCATATCTATCGGAGCAGGGATTGTTCAGGCCATTCAGTGGGCCTATAAAGCCAAGGGCTTGGCGCCTCCAGAAGCGGTGACTGCTCACTCAACTAGAAGTGTCTTCATCATGGGCGGCATCACATCACGTGCCTCCAGAAGTTATTTGCAAGGTGGCCTTGTGGTCTTCAATTAACACGTTCATGGCACACTACTGCGTAGAGCCAGCCTCATTATCTTCTGTTTAATTTGGTTTACGTATCTTGTCTATTGATGGTGCCAATTAAACCTTTTTTCTTTTGTCCAGCCCTCTGCCCACCCGGGTGTGTATGGCTAGTTATTTCCCACACGTAGGCTGCCATGGAGTCTGTCAGGAAAACGGAAAATTTATATCAAATACTTACCATAATTTTTCCTTTCCTGATGGACTCCATGGCAGCAGGAGTTCTCTCCCAGTGGCTGGAGTAGGCTAAATTATGGAACACGGCCTCTGGCCCAGAGCAAAGATTTATGGGAGAAGGGTCCTATGAGGGGCGGGATTAACCCACACGTAGGCTGCCATGGAGTCCATCAGGAAAGGAAAATTACGGTAAGTATTTGATATAAATTTTCCGTTTTCTTCAAAACTCGATTCAAGATTAAATTTTTTTTTTTTTTTTTTTTTTTTTTTTTTTTTTTCCCAGCCCTACTCGAACTCCTGTATACAAGAGCAAATCCAGCCTATATGTATGTGCAAATCTAAATCCTGTGTAATCTCGTTCCAACATCTAGGGCAGATTGCCTCAACATTGCAATATTTGACCTCCTGGGGGTGTATTACACATGATGACCTTTTTTGCTGTACTTAACTGTCTCTAGCAGAAATTACAAGAGGGAGATATTGCTGTACTCCCAATCAGCATACATTGAGATCCTTATGCTAAACATTAAAGCTACTCAACTTTTTCAAGATGTCAATATTTAACTTGAGATTGAGTCTTTACTTTGAGATGAGTAATAGTAGAAAACGCGTGGTGTGTGTTTGGCAACACAGCTTCCAGGGTCACTCAGTTGTGTTGAAAGACTTGTTCAACCAGCCTTTTTGATTCAGAGGAACATTTTGTTAACTGTTGCAAGGGTGACAACTTTAAAGTGATAAATGAAATGTGAACAAAGCCTATCCCTTTTGTGTGTTTGTCTTGAGTACAGTGTAATTTGTCTGCTGCTGTTCCTTCTGACAAGTTTTCACGACACCAAGAGGACATGAGCTCCATCTGAGCACCTCAGCTCTGTGTGAAAGGAGGGGTGGCTCTTCCCTCCAGTCAGCACTGAACGCTGCAACATGTGACTCAGCATTTTGTCCCCCTTTTTTGTGACCTCATCCATTCAAAGTACAGAAACAAAGCTTGTCTAAGACTGCAGATACAATTTTTATGTAGGGTCACTTCATTGGGTATGATTTTAAGATTGTGGTACAAATGGCTTAAACTTTCTACCAGAAAAGGTGGCACTGTATTGGCATAAAAATGTATATGCAGTGCCAAATACCAAAATTAGGTACTCAAATTTCCTCTACATACCAACAATGCTGCATCCAATTGCACATGACTGATGGTGCTTACTCACCAGGTGACCTATTGAGAATAGGTCAGTGTGCTCCTCTCTTTTACATCTATCTTTTCGTTTGCTTTGTTAGTGAGAATTTTTTTTTCACATTAAAAGCGCAAAATTAAATATTTGATTTGTAAATACTTTTCAATGCTTTTGTACCAAAGTGAGAACAAAACGGTTGGGTATCGGCAGGTACTAAAAGGATCGGTGCTCGTTGTAAAAAAGGTATCGGTGCATCCCTAGTTTAGTTGACTGTGCAGAACAAGACAACTGGTATGGTTGAGCCCTAAAGGTTGGCAGAAGTTTAGCTTGTATTTGTATAGCTTAATGTGTGCATGGGTTTATGCTAATTTGAGATGGCTATCCTATGGAACCCAACTTTTTTTTTTTAGCCAGAATGTATTTATGCCGTGAGGGGCACTTAACACTTTGCATTGGAAAATTTTTATTTATGCATGGATGAGACTGACTTGAGAGATTTGAAGTTGGTGCACCCAGACAGCAGTCAGAACATGTGTGGGAATGCAATACACTAGTTCCATGCCCACTGCCAGAACAAAGGTGCAAGAGTGACATGGCTAAACGGCACAAACGCTTTGAGGACATGTGGGTAGCTTTCTGTAAAATGCAGCTTGTTCAAACAGGCCTTTTCTTTTGTATAATCTAACTAGAAAATGACAATCTTATGCCAAATGCCTCCTAAAGGGGTCTATTATGATGTAGACTTTGGACTCCTGCTGCCAAAGTGATGTACAGATGTCGTCTAAGCAACCATGCGTAACCAACTAAACGGCCTGCTTTGAAGCCCAGATGCAGCCCTTGTGGTGTCTACCATCACGTCTTTTTGCACTGATTAGACAGAACTGGTAAATATTTTAAAGGTTAGAGCTTGGTCCTGATGTGTACTGTTTTGCCCTAACTCAGACAAAATATCCCTGGTGATTTAATGTGAGCTATGTGTGGAAGTAAAAGCCTGTGACAGGTTTGGTTATGGGAGTACAGCTGAATGACATTGCTGGAAAGGAGCAATATGTTAAAACAAACCTAGGATGGCTTTTGTCTTTAGCCCTTGCTGGTTTTTTGCTGGTTAACTCTTCATTTAATTTATGTACCAAAGGAAAATATCCATCTAGTCATTGCGGTTTCTACACATTTTAAATATCCCTGGATGTTTCTACAGTGCTTAAGCGATTAAGTCTATAGCAATAAACCTAGTAGTTCATTTTGAGGCAAATTGCAAATGACAAACAGCAGGAGAGGAGCAAGAATCAAATTCTGTATAATGCACACAAGTGTAAATCTTGTATTGTCTTGAGTTTTCTCATTGAGCCTCATGATGCTGGTCTGACCACTTTTATTTTGCCCAAAAAAAGACAAATTTTCACTAGTCTCAGGTCGCCTTGCACATGGATGTAAGTTTTTTTTTTTTTTTATTATACCAGATCTGGCTATCCAAAGGTCTTTGCATGATATTTAAGATCCTAACATGTGTGAGTGACTGACTAATCTTCATCCCCTTTTAGCTGTCAGGTTTCAGTATAAGTATACCTGTACTTCTGGAATAATGCAGAAAATAATAATCAGCACAGTAATTTCCCACGTATACAGATCATGTGTCTGTGTGATGTCTAAAATTGGTAGACCATCATTGCCACTGTGTAGCATATTTGAATTAAAAATATTCCTAGTAGCTAGAACCATCAGCATTTAAGCAATTTTTATGTACAGTGTGAGCATGGGAAGTTTAATTGTAGACATCTTGGATCCCTTATTTAAAGCCTTGATATAATTTAAAATTATCTCTCTCCTGTAGTGATTCTCGCCTCGTATGTTGTGCTTTTCCTTAAGTTTCCTCCCTTCAACCCTCTGGTAGGTTGTTAAATTCTTCCAAACCGTCTTATGTGGTAGGAAGATTAGATCTTAAACTCTCCCAGGAGGAGACGAGCATTGATATGACTGGCTATAGAAGGAGCTTGTATAATGGGCCATCAATGTATAAATGCAGGTTTAGGAAAGCCTTCGTGGCATTTATGGGATAGTCTGCCTGGTTGACAGAGGGACCAAATGTAACCATGATCTGTAAACTGAGGCTTGGTGCAGTCTCACGCCTGCATAAAGACAAGGCTTTTAAATGGGCTAGCATGTACAAACATTAATTTGGTAAATGCAGGATATTGATGCCAAAATTCCCCCACACCTCTCCCTCAAACCTGCATCTGGGCTGTCTGTCCAGACATGCCTGCAGGGGGTAGCTGCTGTGCGGTTTCCATGTTCCTCATTTAACTCATTAAGCACAAAGTACTGGGTCACATGTGAGGCCTGCATTGGGCACTTTGTTACAGGGTCACATTTCCCACACTTGGGGTACTTATACTTTGTGCTGTCTTCACCAATGCCCTGGGACAAGCTGAGGCTGCTGTGGGGAATGCTTTGCCTTAAGGCACCCTTTTTTTTATATGCTTTAAGGCTGAATGTGCACTGTAATCTAGTTAAATGTACACCTTCTGCATTGCCTTTTTTGAGGGACAATCCCTAGTAGCAGAGTGGGGTCCTGCTGTGCACTCAACCTAACTCTGGGGGGAGAGGAAGAAAAGTGTTGTATCTGAAGCAACAAATGTATTGACCTTAGATTCTTTCAATGGCTCCTAATCTGTTTTGTGGGTTCACAAATATTGTACAAGAGTATCTTGGAACGGACTAATCACCAGTGTTGCCTTTGGGCCCCCTGCAGCTAATCTTGCCTTGTTCTGCCCTGTCTCTTTGGAGGGGACCACCTTGTTGACGGAAAGGCTTTGCTTCCTCATGTCGTCTGTACCCCCATTGACTTTGTGTGTGTGGTGTGTGTGTTTTTTTTTTTTTGTTTTTTTTTTTTCTTATATTAAACTTTTCTTTAAATGTACACTTTTTTTTTTTTTTTGATTGGACTTTGAGAAGTTTGAGTTTTACAAAAACAAGATGAGGTTTTCAAAACCTGGTCCATTAACTGCTAGAATTCTGAAGTGGTGTAGTAATGTTGGCCTGCTCTTCATCAGTCTAAGTTTTGGCACGTGTAGCATGTGGGAAAACTTGCACTAAAAAAATCAAGCTAAGTGACTTTAACACTTGCCACTTATTTTACAGGTTCGTACCCTCTTTGTCAGTGGCCTACCTATAGACATCAAACCCAGAGAACTTTATTTGCTATTTCGACCATTCAAGGTAAGGCTAACTGGTTCATTTACATTTTTGATTCTGGACTTCTAACATGGCTTGCTATATTCCATTTGCTTGAAGCAAACTTACTGCATTTTTCTTATCTTGTACACAAGTGTGCAGCCAAACTTTTCTAGTCTGTGCTGGAGTGTATTGCCATGTTGGTTTCCTGCTCTTTGACACAAAGGCAAATATCTGCTTCAAGTTAAATGCACTACACATGTTAACTTGGCTTTCCCTCACCTTTCTGTTTTGACCTAAGACCAAATGTGTGATCAAGTCGTCTTGGGTGCTGCAAAAAAAACGAATGGGTTCGATCTCTTTCCAATCCTGTTAAAACTAGAAAAGGCTTTGGTTGCATCGTTTGGTTTCATAACCTATATGAAGAGATGACCTCTGAATTATAACTTTTTTTGTTAAACTGCAAAACCTCTATCTGGTATTGGCAAGTGAAAGACTATGCATGATTAAAATGCTTACTGAAGCAGACTTGGCTAATCATAATTTTGTGTTGGTAAATGTTAAGCTCTTTTATATAAACAATATTTAAAACTGGTTATTGCATTTATGATAACTTCAGAATGGCCATACAATCTGAAGAAAATGGGAAGACTATCAATGTGTTATTCATTGAAGAATGTAAAATCTATTCTGCAGCTTCTGGTTCCTCTTCTGTCTCTGGGAGAGGACCTTATCAGGTGGGAAGTATGTTGGGTGGTAAAAATCCCTTAGTACTAAAAGAGGTAACTGGTTTATCTTTCTTTTCCCTCCTTTGCCTGAACTGGGGGTCTAACTACAGTGAAAGGTACCATTTCAGATTCCACCACTCTGCCACTGTACATAGATCAAATGATGGGCAAAATTGACTTGGATTTTACACTTTAAAATGTACTTCATTGTTGCTGCTTAATGTCCTGTTGCTGAACTTGGCACACTTTTAAAAGTAACTCACAGGGTATATAATCTGGCATTTTAAAGTCTGTATGCCCATGTCAATTTATCTGTAATCTCATCCTTAAAAATTGCACAGCATACGCACAAATTCCACACTGACAGAGCACAGCCTTAGGCACTGCTGGGAAATACGGGTACCACTTAAGTTCTGCTACTTGGGACCACAGCACCACCCCATGGCAGAGGGTGCAATTACAGCCTCTCTGCAGCTTGTCACTGCTGTCCCTAATTAGCTGTCCAGATTACCCTTTCCTAGTATCCAGCACATCCACTCTCCAAAGCTGCAATACCACCACATGCTTCACCTGCCTCTTAAAGCTATTTACTTTTTTCTTCTGCTTTTAGGGTTATGAAGGATCATTAATCAAGTTAACCTCAAAACAGGTAAATGCCTTATTCAAAGTGAAAAATTACAATCACTCGCTGACCAACAGTCTTCTAACATGTTCTCTCCTCTGCAGCCTGTAGGCTTTGTTACCTTTGACAATAGAGCTGGGGCTGAAGCTGCAAAGAATTCCTTAAATGTAAGTACATCTTTACTGTGACCTTTTAGATCCATTTCTGTTAAACAAGTTGGGAAGGGGGGGTGAGAACCTGTCAGACGAGCGTGCTGGAAAACCAGCAGCTGATTAAAGTGTTCCGGCTGGGGGGCTATCCCCCCTGTCAAAACAGCTCTGCGGAGAGTCTTCTGTGCAAACATCGAACGTGAGTAACCCCCAAAGGTACTAATGGGACTTTTAAGGCAATGTTAAATGTTTTTATGTATAAATTACAACATCGACTGAATAGAAATACAGTGAATCTGAGGGTAGGGGCCATAACCACATTTTTTTTTGGTGGCATTTGCTCACCACTGGGTTTCTTAATATAAACAAAGACCAATATTTCTGCTATAAAACCTATCCAATACAATTCCAATAGGTGTATTTTAATTATGAGATGGCATCTACTAATGTGTCACATGACCATGTTTCTACAGTACCTAGAACCCTGAAGTAAATCGGCCCTCCCTGATGCTGTGGATTAGGTGGGGCCCTACATGTGTAGTGGTTGTTTTTCTATTGGGATTTATTTATTTTTCCCCTGGGGAAGGGAGTGTTGGCTGGAGTTCAGCTTAAATTACTGTATTTAAATCTGCTAGTATAGCTAATACATTATAAGCAGTTATAGCAAACTGTTTTTTTTTTTTTTTTCTTTGGGATGAAAGTTGTCATAAGCTGATCATTTTAAGCACAACTGCCAGTGTTGAATGGTCTGTCCCATCCCTGTAACTGCAAAGAAAAGGGGGGTGAATGGCGGGTGGTGGGTGTGTGTGGAAAGGGGTTCCCCTGGGTGGACTTTTAAGGCACTGATAGTATTAATTCCAAATATACGGGATATTGAAGTAAAATTTTTATTCACAATTATACATATTTATCAAAAATATTCAATTAAAATATAGTTCCAAAGAGTTATTTACCTATAGTGACAATCTGTGGAACTGTATTTTAATTTAATAGTTTTTATTCACAATTTATACATTTATCAATATCGGTGCCTTAAGTCCACCCAGGGGAACTTTTTTTTTTTTTTTTTTTTCCTCATCCCTGTAACTGCAAGAGCTTTTTTGTTGAAGAAAATGGTGACTGGATCACCAGATAAAAATGTAAGTGGGCCTAAAGGGAACAGATTGTGCTTTGAATATAGGAAATGTATCCAGGATATATCTTGAGCACATTAAAGTAAGTGGAAAGTGCAAGTTGAGTTTTATGGGAATATATTCTATGTAGCAACTGCAGATTTGGAGTGGAATCTATTTCTTATGAGATTTTTTATTTTCCCCTAGGGCATCCGATTTGATCCAGAGAACCCACAAACCTTAAGGCTAGAGTTTGCAAAGGCTAACACAAAAATGGCAAAGAATAAATTAATGGCTACACCTAATCCCACAAACTTCCACCCTGCACTTGGCGCACATTTCATTGCACGAGATCCATGTAAGTTGTCTGTCCTATTTACTACTTGGGGGTGGAATGCCAGTTGGTCCTTTCACTGCACACCATGCCCATTGTAATTATGGAAGTGGACAATCTGTAAACTAAATTTTGTCTAGTTCTAATTTCCTTTTTCCCCAAATCTTCTAAAATATCACTTTGCAATTGGACATAAGACTGAACTGAGGTAATGGTACCAGTTATAATACAATTTGCAGTTTCCTTGTGGTGATCCTAGACCTTATTTGGCAGATCGTAAACTGGTTACTGCATGGAACTAAACCATATTGCATATGACATACAGGTTTACTATATCTTTTTGGACACTATACCATAACTTTTTGTTCTTCTACAGATGACCTAACAGGTGCTGCACTTATCCCAGCCTCCCCAGAAGCCTGGTCTCCCTATCAACTATACACTACAGAGCTGGCACCAGCAATTCCACATGCTGCTTTTACATACCCAGCAGCAGCTGCTGCAGCAGCAGCCCTCCATGCACAGGTAAGCATTCTCCTGGGTTAATTTTCTAAGACACTTGGCTTTTTTTCCCCAAGTAAAACTAAGGGTACATTTTAAACCATACAAATTGCTGAGTCATTCAGAGATACTTCATATAGTGCATTACATCCAGTCACATGTCTAGAGCTCAAGAGGGATGTTACACAATGTGAATTGTACACCAGTGTCTAGACTGGACACAAGCCGTGTGCCTCTTGTACCCTTCCCTCAGTATGCAATGGTGAACTGGGACAAAATTTCACAATAATAGTAATCGAAGCCCAACTGGTCTAGTCCGTTTTTTTTTTTTTTTTTTTTTTTTTTTGGTTCAGACTACTAACCAAAAACTCATATCCAGGATGCAGGAATGCCACCTGTAAAATCAAGATGTGTGGACTTTTCTTTTTGCCAAATTCACTGGCTGTGTGGCCTCTTTAGTCTGGTTTTCCTCCCTTGCCTGGAGTTTAGTAAAAAAATTCAGCATGATTAAGCGGTGCAATTCTTGTGCAGCTGTAGCATTAGCTTGTGTTTTTTTTTTTTTTTCTTTTTTTTCTATGGTAATGGCTTTGTAGGCATCTGCCATTGTGTGAATATTGTCTCCAACAGACTAAGCATTTAGTTTTGAGCTACTGACTAATTTTAAAACTAAAGAGCGCTAACTTTCAAATTGTAATTTTCTTGACTTTAGCGGTCCTTGTAGCCAAGTTTTCTTTAAAAGGATGCTGTCATAGTGAGCTGTATTGGATTATCTTGATCATATTCACCCATAAAGTAGCCATGTATGTCTATAAAGCATGCAGTAATATACTTAACGTGTGTTACAGTTCTAAAACTAAAGTAAATGGATTACTAGTGTGCTTTATATAGTTAAACATTATATCACTAAGTCACTCAAAACTGACTTTCCTGTTGTGCTTAAAGCAGAGTCATCTGGTTCATTAATGCATAATCTGGTTCCTTACAAAGACCTGAGGTATTGTGTACTAAAGTGTCTGGCTCTGCAATTTAACAAGTATTGTTGCCAAGCATTGGCAGTTGAGCCAGTGACATTAAAACCCACTTACAATGTAACCCCCATCATAACTGCACCCTCTGTAAAAGACTGCCAATTCTCTTAAATGTAGATGCTTCACTGACCTTGAGAATAAAGTGTAACATTTTATTAAGAGTTACTTGAAGCGGAGTTCCACCAAAAGTGGAACTTCCGCTCATCTGATTCCCCCCCCCCCCCCCCGTGCCACATTTTGCCACCTTTCAGGGGGGAAATGATACCCTTTACCACTTCTGGGAGCTTCAGCCGGCAGATATTGACATCATGGCTAGGGCTCCCTCCTCCCCCTGTCGCTCGGGCGCATGTGCAGTAGGGTTCCCGGCGTGAAGCCAAAAGGCTAAACTTGCCCGCAATGGCAGCAGCATCGGATAAATGTTCCACCAGCTAACGGTTCTGTCTCAAATCGCCCCTTTTTTTTTTTTTTTTTTTTTTTGTGGTCTGCCTTACCACCTCAAAGTAAATGGTCTTTTTTAGCTATAACAAAGCTTAGTGCTGAGATTCACCCATGGCAACTGGGGCTTGACTGCTTTGGGGCCATCTGATGGTGGCACAATGGCTCTCCTGCGTGACCTACAGTAGGTGTACGGTGGCTTGCGCAAGCTCAGTGGCGGGCGCTCGCTCCTGCTGTAGGAGCGTGCCCATGTGTCAGGAGGACTCTGTCCTCCAGCGGCCCGTGATTGCCTTATACACAGGGAGATGCCTATGTAAAAAAGGAATTTCCTCTTTCTCACAGGTGAGATCAGGGATTCAGTGGTTGGGAACAGTTAACTCTGACATGTTCCAGTAAGGCTATTTTTGGCTCTGATCACTGTAATTGTCAATGGTGTCAAGTGTTCGCTGTGTTCACGATATCGCATTTCTGCTAAACCGCTGATCACTGCCATTACTAATAAAAATGCCAAATCTATTTCCTATTTTTGTAGACGCTATAATTTTTGCACAAACCAATATTTTTGGTAAAAAAAAAAAAATGTAGAATACATATTGGCCTAAACTGTTGAAGAAATTTTGTTTTAAAATGTGGGATATTTACTATAGCAAAAGTGTAAAATTTTCTTGATGCTTTTTGGTGGTATTTGATCACCTCCAAGGTTTATTATTTGTGGGGGCAAAAAGACATCACTTTTGGTTTGGGTACAATGTCGCACGACTGCAATTGTCAAAGCAACAGTGCTGAATAGCAAAAACTGCTCTTGTCATTAAGGGGGTAAAACCTTCCAGGCATGAAGTAAAGGATGGTGGATTGTGTGCCCCTTAACATCAGTTTGTGGTCCTGCATGCCAAGAGTAGCGCTATTGCTTTTAAAAGACATGATATATAGTTTATCACTGGAAATTCATAACCAAGGTTCCCGAATAGTACCACAATCAGAAAATAAGTCACACAGCATATAAATGAATGGGAATAGAAGAAAAAAGACAAGCCTTACAAAGACCTGAGTCCCCCTAATTTCAAGAAATCCAGTCTAGGGCATAGATGGCCATAAAAACCTTAAATGATACCTTTTCACACTGTAGCCAAAACTATAATGCATTGAGACACAAACTATCTAGTGGCTAATTTATAATTTCTTTGCAGGGCATGCAATTGTCGAAACTATGCCATACTAGTGCAAAATGTGAATAGTAAATTATTTTTTGAATATGGTTTATTAGCCTGGGCTCTGAGCAAAATGGTCAGCAAAAATTGATTTTAGTATTAAAAAAAAATGCCAAACTTTCCTATGCTTGAAAAATCCTAAATGCATGGTAAGTGCTATCCTGACCTTTTTTGACAGCATAAACAATCTAAATTTGTAGCTTCACCCCTGACATAGACTTGCTCCAAAAATGATGCTGCTTAGCAAAAGAATGTTATCTTCTGTTCCCTCCCCCTGCTTCTTGCCACAAACAGACGGAACAAGAAACATCTGTCTGAAAATGGCTCAGATACTTGTGTAATATGCTAATTTAACAAGCCTCTCTCCAGGGTTTAGCTTTTAAGTTGATTGTGCATATAGTCAAATGGTGTATATTAAGCCTTGAAGTTGCCTTTTTAACTTCGGATCACCAACTCTTGGCAATAGGTTCTTCCTTCCTTCCTTCCAAATTATAGGTGGTTGCTGCATTTTGGCCTGAAAGGTCTCACGTGTTCAGTAGTAGGTTTAAACCTTCCAGGGTGAAGAGCATTACATTGTCTGACAAATGAGGTTTTCCTGTTCCCACTAAGATGCTGCATGAAATTAATTCCACATGGGCTATCGGCAGTGGGAAGCGCAGAAATTGTGAGAACATGTCAGGGGGTTAAACATGTGTGAACTGGATGTTGCTTGTTGAAAATGGAGGATTTTTCGGTACTAGAGGAGTTTTTTGCTTGCAATTTAACTTGTGATCTGTTGTAATTTTAAGTGG
Organism: Rana muscosa; assembly: GCA_029206835.1. NCBI lineage: Eukaryota > Metazoa > Chordata > Amphibia > Anura > Ranidae > Rana > Rana muscosa. Next base: position 568,990,002 of record CM055118.1, read on the forward strand.
TTGATGCACTAAGGTCAGACTGGAGTCTGGACCTCTTAAAAAAAAAAAAAATGGAGAAGGAACTTGTGTAACATGGAATAGGGCAGAACCTCATATCTTGGCGCTTGATAAAGTATAGTACACACGAAGGGTATTATGTACTTCAAAGCCAGTGATGCGTACATGCAGTATTTTTTGCTTGTAGTCTAGCATGGCAAAAGGCACTCGCATCACTTTAAAAACTGAAGGTACATATGGGAAGGGCAAAGTAATGCAAAATTCCCCAGCAGCCTTTCAAACTAGTCGCCACAACAAATTCAAATGTTGGCTTTAGGTTTTAATTTGTGATGGCATATGAAGCTCTATAAAAGTGTGGTCTGTAACTAAACTAGGAGCTCCTAAATATGGGACATGCATAACAATAACCTATTAAAATGAGGTTTACTTGGAGGCCGCCCCCTCCCCAGGATGTGTACGAATGTCTTGTGCGCCTGCGCTCATCTCTGCATTGAAACCAATCCGCTTCCAGGTTTTATTGCCAAAGCTTATTGAACAAGTGGAGGTTAAACTGTTTCCATGTAAGAGTGAGTCTGATTTTTGTGCACGCCAGCTTTAGTAATTAAACCACATGTCTCAACTTGTTTACACCATGCCCTTTACAAATGACCTAAGTGTATGCAATGTACATTAACTTGAATGTAATTGCATTTACATGGTGTACAGTTGCACAGATTATGCAGTTGTAGTAAATGCACATCTGACCAAGTATTTGGGGGGGGCGCGCAATAAGACTATTACCTGCAGACCATGCTTGCCTTCAAATGTCAATCTAACCATGTGCAACTCATTTGCAGATGCGTTGGTATCCCCCATCTGAAGCCACTCAACAAGGCTGGAAGTCCCGCCAGTTCTGCTAATGGCTCTTTGGTAAGTAAATATTACGATAATGTTTAACCCCCCCCCCCCCCCTGATATGTTAACACTTTCAATGGCATGTTTATCTGCTAAAGTTGAACTCCACTCTCCCAATCAACATTTACTATTGTCAGCATGTGTATTAAAATGGCTAAAAGTAGATCATACAGTATTTAACATTTTCTTCAGTTGCTTCTGATTTCTTAAACAAATGATGCCATACATCCCAGGAGTCTTCAGGAGGGGTTCTCAGTTAAGCATATCCATGAGCTAAAAGGCAGATATATCCTAGGAAGAAAATGCTACATGAAGAATTTGCCCTTAACCACATAAGACCTGGACCAATATGCAGCGTTAAGGACCAGGCCCCTTTTTAGCGATTCGGCACTCCGTTGCTTTAACTGGCAATTGCGCGGTCGTGCGACGTGGCTCCCAAACAAAATTGGCTTTTTTCCACAAATAGAGCTTGCTTTTGTTGGTATTTGATCACCTCTGCGGTTTTTATATTTGCGCTATAAACAAATAGAGCGACAATGTTTAGTTTTTGCTATAATATCCCCAAAAATATATAAAACCTTTTTTTCCTCAGTTTAGGCCAATACGTATTCTCTTGGTAAAAAAAATCGCAATAAGTGTTTGGTTTGCGCAAAAGTTATAGCGTTTACAAAATAGGGGTAGTTTTATGGCTTTATTTTTTACTAGTAATGGCGGCGATCTTTTTTTCGTGACTGCAACATTATGACGGACACTTGACACTATTTTGGGACCATTGTCATTGTTACAGTGACCAGTGCTGTAAATGACACTGGCAGTGAAGGGGTTAACCAGGAGGGGGCACTGTAGGGGTTAAGTGTCCCCGGATTTGTGTTTCTTACTGTGGGGGGCGTGGCTTAGCGTGTGACATCACTGATAGTCTGTTCCCTGTAATAGGGAACGATGATCAGTGACAGGCTCACTAAGAAGCACAGGGAGAGGTTTGTTTACGCTTGCCTCTCCCCATTCTTCCTCTCTGTGACCCGATCGCCGCTGGTGTCGCGGTCGGGTCTGCTGTTCCCGCGGGGACAGTCACGGAGAAGAGGACCGTGTCGTGAGAGCAGCAGCGTGCTCGCGACCCACAGCTGGGCTCTTAAAGGGGTCGTCCATGTGCCCAGCTGTGCCATTCTGCCAACGTGCGGCGGTCCTCAAGCGGTTAAGATGGCCACGGGCAGAAATGTTAAAGGGTGGGTTTAAAGAGATTTCTCAAAATAAAGCATGGAGACACAGATCTGATAAAATTAAATGGTGTTTTGGTTTGTGTTCGGATGCAGTGAAAATTCGCTTTAGTAAATGAGCACTAACTTGTCAACATGTAAGTTATCAGTTCATATGCAAGAGGACAGAGGAAGGTTCAATTGTTTTGTCCCATTTCTGCTCTAAGAGGTTGGGTGTTGTCATACTAGGACAGGTACTGGCAGGATCATTGGGAGAAATTAATTGGAAGGGGAGAAAACAAATGCAGCCACAATGTATTTAAGGACTGGTAAACTGAAATCCTAATACATTTTTAGATGTACTTTAGAACTATGTGCATGAAGTGTCATGCCTAAAGGCAAACTTTTTTTTTTCCCTTATCCATGGACTGACACAGCTGGATACTGTAAACGTGTGGGTATATGTCCCTGCTTGCAGGAGAAGATCTAGGCAGAATGTTGGATGTTAGAAACATACATTCTAGAACAAACCAGAGCTAAACAGCCCTGCCCAGGGGGCGGTCCCTCCAGACATTACCCTCCCACCTACAGCCAGCAGCTTTTTTTTTTTTTTTTTTTTTTTTTTTTTTTTTTACCCCCCACCCCCCCGAGACCTTCAATCAACTGTCGGCTGGGCAAACAGGTTGGGTACACTGGTATCCTCGTAGTCTTCCCTGTCCGACCATCAAGCGTGCTGATCCACGCCTTGTGTGCGTGAGACTCAGTTCACAACATGCCCCATGACTCAAAGGGTGGCCGGGTTGCTTTTATGCTCCTGCGGTCCTCTCAATTGAACAGTACCTGACTATCTTTCGCGGTGGACCGGGCCGACAGCTACGACATCTGTGATGTCTGTCACAAGCCAGTGGGTCCCTCTGGGACAGGTAAGTAATCTCTCCTACTGCAGGTGAGTACATGCTGGCTGTGTTTCTTTATATGGGGGGTTTCTACCGGTCCCCCCCCCCGTTGTGCTCCTCTCTGCACCATGTACTGGTGCTTTTAGGGGTCACTCTGGCCTGGCTGGGGGCGCTCATGTCTGTAGTGGACTCGGTGGAGAGGAGCAGTTTTTCTGGTGTGTGAGGTGGGGACTTATTGCGCGCGCATTAGCACTGTTTGCTTTTTGAATATTGCGCTCGGCAGCCATCTTGCCGTGGTTCAATGGCGCAGTTATATCTGCGCCCATTTTCTTGTAGCCGCGGAGCGTTTACTTTCGGTGTCTAGCGGTGACGCTGCAGCGCGAATCGCCTCACAGCACGGTTTCTTCAGCAGAACGGAGCGGTCCTTAAAGGTTGGAGTCCTCCCAGGTATCGCCTCAGCATAGCCAGTGGGTGGACTGTATATTCACTGTAGCAGTGTATAAGGTCTGAGGGTGGCGATATGGAGTCTGGTACACCTGCTTCTCCACACTTGCCTGGGGCAACTGGCAGTGCTCCTGCACCTGTGGTCCCTATGGACCAGTTGTCGGCAGTCCTGGAATCATTCCTTGTCAGAATGAAAGCGGTGTGTGAGCGCAAGGGAGCTGTAAAGCGTCCCCTCCCCACACATTCTCCTGTAGGAGTGCTCTGATTCAGATATGGGCCTAGCTCTGAGGATTTTGATGTCTTTGGACAGGACATTCCTTGTGAGGAAGACTCCAGTCCTGAACCAGTAACTGACAGGGTGCTTGTAAGTGGACTCATTGATGCTGAGAGGGTCACTCTCTCAAGCTGAATGTTGAGACTGAGGAACCCCAGGTGGAAACGGTCTCCTTTGGTTCCTTTTTAAAACCGTCTCTTCAAAAGTCTTTCCATATGTGCCTTTTTTTAAAGACATTCATTGACCAAGTCTGGGATAAGCCACAGAAGACTGACGGTCCTGCGGCGCCTAGCCATAAGGTACCCCTTTTGAGGACCTGGTGAAGTGGGCTCACCCCCCCCCCAGTGGTCGACCCACTGGTCGCCCGTTTGAATAAGGCTACCACGCTCCCAATGGAAGGGACTCCTGCATTTAAGGATCCCACTGACAGGAGGTCTGAGGTGTTGAGTAGAACTATGTTTGCCTTATTGGGGTCTGCCTTGCGCCCTATTGTGGCGGCTACACTTGTGTCTCAGACACTCACAGGAGCATAATCTCCCTGAGACCTTTGCCCTGGCTCATCAACTTTTGCAGGGTCTGGTCTGTGTGCGATGCCACTTTGGATGCGGCCCCTTTAATATCTGGGGCCTCTCTGCTGTGGTGCTGCGTCGCCTCATCTGGCTAAAATGCTGGTCAGCCGACCTAGATTCCAAAACTCCTGGCTGCCTTGCCCTGGATGACATTAAGGATGTCACAGGGGGTGAGAGCACCTTCCTCCGTCAGTCTGTTAAGGCAAAGGAGCCCCTCCGCAGGTCAGGCCCTTCCTTTCCAGCGAAAATAAATATATATATTTATTTTTTTCGTCAGTCAGAATCCACGGGTAAGCCCGCCCAGACTGAAGTGCGGCGGGGGGGGGACACAAGCGTCCCTGGTTGCGTAAGCCTGCCACCGCATGAACTCTTGCCCCTGTCCGACTCTGGGGTGGGGGGGATGTCTTCGCAGGTTCACGGTTCGGTGGACCTCCCCGATCTCTGACCGGTGGGTGTGTGAGGTGGTCGCCTCCGGATACAGGATAGAGTTCCGCTCATGGCCCCCAAACTGGTTCTTCCCCCTTAAACCTCCTTCCTGCCCGCCGGCGGTCCTCTTGGGGGTCGTACAGGATTTGCTCGGGTGCAGAGTGATTGTGCCAGTTCCGTCAGGTTTCAGGGGTTTTACTCGAACCGGTTTGTTGTCCCGAAGGACGGGATACGGCCAATCCTGGACCTCAAGGCTTTGAATGCCTATGTGAAGGTACAAAAATTCTGAATGGAATCCATTCGCACGGTCATTGCGACCCTCCACCAAGGGGATTTCCTGGTGTCCTTGGATATCAAGGACGCTTACGTGCACGTCCCAATCTGCAAAGGTCACCAGAGGTTTCTGCGCTTTGCCATAGGCGAAGTTCATTATCAGTTCTTGGCTCTTCCCTTCGGCCTAGCATCGGCACCACTGGTTTTCACCAAAGTTTGCCCCGGTTCTAGCTTTGCTGAGAGCGAGGAATTGTTATCGTGGGCTATCTGGACGACCTAAGAGCAGAAACTTGCTCAGAATTGGAGGAAAATGTGACAATAGTCAGACCCTCCGACTTCGGGTGGCTTCTGAACATGCAGAAGTCTGTTCTAGTCCCGACTCAACGTTTTGGAGTTCCTGAGGTCTGGTCCTGGACACTTCGGCAGCGAAGGTGTTGCTACCCGCAGAGAAGTTACTGATGCTTGTCGGCGGTTAGGGTCCTGACGACCCGAAAATGGTTGTCTATCTGTTTCTGCATGAGGGTCCTGGGACTAATGGTGGCCTCCGAGGGGGGTCTCGTATGCCCAATCACACTCGGGCTTTGCAGAAGGGAATTCTGTCTCGGAAAAAGTCCCCATTGTCATTGGATCTTCAGATCAGAGTGAGTCACTCAGTCGAGGCATCCCTGACGTGGTGGCTGAGATCCCCAGCTCTTCGGGCCGGAAAGTCATTTCTCCCTATTCAGTGGGCAGTGGTCACGACGGACGCCAGCCTGACAGGGGTGGGGAGGAATTTGGGGAGTCCTGTCAGCGCAAGGCCTCTGGACGAATCATCTCCCAATCAACGTTCTTGAATTGCGAGCGATCAGACTGTCTCTCCACGTGGTCGAAGAGACTACAGGGCCGCTTGATCAGAATTCAGTCAGACAACGCCACGGCCGTGGCTTATGTCAACCATCAGGGGGGCACTCTGAGCTCGGCTGCGGCATCTGAGGTTGCCCACATCTTAAGGTGGGAAGAAAGAAGCGTGTCGGCCGTCTACATTCCAGGCGTAGAAAATTGGCAGGCGGACTATCTGAGTCGCCAGTCCTTGGACCAGGGCGAGTGAGCCTTGCATCCGGAGGTGTTTCAGCTCCTTTGTCAGCGGTGGGGCACACCGGATGTGGACCTGATGGCATCTGGACTCAATCGCAAGGTGTCAAGGTTTGTGGCCAGGTCCAGGGACCCCTGGGCGGATGCGTTAGTGGCTCAGTGGGGTCAGTATCGCTTGATATACGCTTGCCTTCTGCAGTTGATTCCTCGTCTGCTGCGCAGGGTAGCGGCCGAGGGAATTCCGGTGATCCTCATTGCCCCGGCTTGGCCTCGGCGGCATTGGTACTCTGATCTGGTACGTCTCATCGCGGACGTCCCTTGGTGACTGCCCATGAGGACCTTCTGTCTCAAGGTCCTATCTTTCATCCTGCTTTACAGTCTCTGGTTTTAACGGCATGGCTATTGAGAGCCAGGTGCTGAAGCGCCAAGGCCTGTCAAGATTCTGTGATTTCAACCATGCTTGGGGTACGGAAGTCTTCTAGAAAGATCTCACCGTACCTGGAGAGCTTGCATCGCTATGTGCGAAGAGCTAGACTGGTGTCCACGGATGTACTCTGTCCCCAGAATCCTGCGGTTCTTGCAGCGTGGTATAACCCTAAGGCTGGCTTTGAGCACTATTAAGGGTCAGATTTCGGCCTTGGCCGTCTTCTTTCAATGACCCCTGGCAGGTCATTCTTTTAGTTGTCACTTTTGTGCAGGGGGTTCGCCATGTGATTTTCCCCCTGCCAAGCCCCCGCTCCCTCCTTGGGATCTAAACTTGGTGCTATCGGTTCTTCAGAACCCTCCTTTTGAAAATATCAGATATTCCTTTTAACCTTGTCTCAGAAGGTGGCTTTCTTAGTGGCCATCACTTCTGTTAGACGGGTGTCTGAGTTGGCGGCTCCGTCATGCAAGTCGCCTTACCAGGTCCTCCCATAAGGATAAGGCGGTGTTGCACCCGCGATCATCTTTCCTTCCAAAGGTGGTTTCGGCCTTTCACCTTAATGAGGACATTGTCCTGTCTTTGTGCCCTCAGCCATCGCATCCTAGAGGTTGCGCTTCACAATTTGGATGTGGTACGAGCCTTACGGGTGTACCTGTCTGCTTCTATTCGGAAGTCTGACTCACTGTTTGTGTCCGTCTCGGGGCCAAGCGGTTTCGCATGCCACCATTTCTAGGTGGATCAAACAGACCGTTATTCAGGCCTATGCCATTAAGGGGCGGGCGCCTCCCTTTCCGGTTACGGCGAATTCCACTAGGGCAATTGGTGCTTCCTGGGCTTTCCAACACCAAGCGTCGGTTGCACAAGTGTGCAAGGTGGTGACCTGGTCATCCGTTCATACCTTTTCTAAGTTCTATAAGGTTGATGTGGCTGCATCTTCGGATGCTTCCTTCGGCTGAAAAGTCTTGCAGGCCGCTGTTTAATGTTGCAACTCCGTTGAGGAGCTCTGCTTGTTTGGAGTGAAGTTTTGGTTGTTCCTTTACTACTGTTATCACCCTTCTGATACTGCTTTGGGACGTTTACAGTATCCAGCTGTGTCAGTCCATGGACGAAAAGAGAAAATAGGATTTTTGTACTCACCGTAAAATAAGTTTCTGACATCCATGGACTTACAAAGCACCCACCCTTTTAGGGTTTGTACTGCTTTGTTAAAAACTGAGGCTGCAGGTGGGAGGGTAATGTCTGGAGGGACCGTCCCCCTGGGCGGGGCTGTTCAGCTCTGGTTTGTTCTAGAATGTATGTTTCTAACATTCTGCCTAGATCTTCTCCTGCAAGCAGGGACATATACCCACATGTTTACAGTATCCAGCTGTGTCAGTCCATGGACGTCAGGGAAACTGATTTTACGGTGAGTACAAAAATCTTTTTTTTTTTTTTTTTTTTTGTGTGCTAGATGGGTTGTAATGTCAGATTTCATGTTTTGTAACACATTTTAATGTACACCTGTGTTTCTCTTGTAGGGTTTTTTCCTCCATGAAGTAATGTGCCAGAAATGAACAAGTGTTCGTAAAACATTGTACTTCTCCAGATGCATCTGAATGTTCAGCCAAGCCTTCCAAATGTGGAAGGGTCATAACAATCCTTTTCAGCTACTTAAGATGAATTATTTGGCAGTCTTTCTGTGGAAAATATGCCTCTGGGTAACTTAAAGTCCAAATCGAGTAACAGGATGTGACTCTTGAAACCATGGTGGAAGACATGGTGCTGCCATTGCCAGACCATGTTCTGTAATGCTACAGATCTCCCTTCATCGCATGTTGACTTTCTGGCATGAATTAGCTATTTAAGTGTGTGTGTGTGTTTGTTAAAATCTATTGCTTGTTTACCAATCTCAGCTGGTCTGCAATGAGACCCTGAATCTAGTCATGCAGTGATGAACTCGGCTTAATGTACTGTTTGGTCTACCACCTCAAATTCAAACAAATGCAGTTCAAGCAGTGCAAACTGAACTCTACTTTCAATCTTCTGTTTCTGTGGGGGTTTTTACATAGCAGTCTGTCCTTGCCAAATGCAAACCTATGGGGAAACAGAACAAAAGTACCAGTATTTTTGTAACTTGTTTAATAAGGAGATATTTATGCATCATGTGTTTGTGTGATAATTATTAAAAGAATATATTCTGTCCTAAGTTAATGTTCAGTTAAAAAGCTCAAATCTGTATGGTTTGTCTGCTGTACTCTATGAACAATTGTGCAATTTTGTTTTGTTGCAGCCTACTGCTTGGTATTGATGTACTTTCAGTATTATGAAAGGTTTCTGCTTGGAGAAGGAGTTTCTCTATTGATGATCCTAAAAGAATGTGATACTGGATAATATAATGTATTTAAAGTGTGAATTTTTTTGAAACTCTAAGGTTTCTGACAAATTAAAGTAATTGAAAACTGCTTTAACATCTCTAGTCATTCATTGTGTCAACACAAACGGCACAGAATTCCAACCTTCATGCAAGTTTTCATGTTGCACCCTTGTGCATAATGGAACATGGTGCCAGTCCATAGCCCCTTACCTCGCTCCTAATGGCAACTCCACAAATAACCTAATTGCCCACATTTGGAGTGCAGCTGACATTGTTCGTTAGTGTTGTAGATCAATGGAATCCAGTCCTCTCCAATCACTGTGATCTCTCCATGTAAGTAAAGTGTGGTGGATTATAAAGTGCAGGATAATCAAAATGCGGCAATGCATGTAAAAGTAGCAGTAGTGGAGCCCCAGGCAGTTGCTAAAGCAATGTGGGAAGGTTATGTAGTTTGCAGTATCTGCATAGCTAAAGGACGCGCGCGTGCACACACGCTGCCTTTGCCAATGTGCGCTTGAGTAGGGTGTTTAACCTTAGTAGTCCAATGTACATCTTTCCAGCAACCTATTCATGGTGTCATGTTAAGGAAAATATAGATTTAAATGCAATTCACTGGCAGCTAATAGATGACTTTATGCATTTTTAAAAAGAAAAAAATTAAACCCCACTATTTATACTTGCCTTAAAATTTAGTTGCATGTTACTGCACCTTGGCACAATAAGGCCAAATAACTTTACAGCCTGCTTCACACTAATGTCATTTCATCATTCTAAGGTCAGATGGCGTCAAATTTTGGTGCCCCTTCACACCACACTTCAGCACAGAACACTTTTGGAAAGGGTTCTGTACTAAAAAAAATCCTGGGATTTAACATATCAGCAAGGTTTTTTTTCTCCTCCCCATTTATCACCGGAAGCATCCAATCACATTTGTTGAGATCTGACCGTATATGGCCACACCTGACATTGTAAATTGCCTTTCAGAGGCAGTAATTAGGGGGAGTAATCAACACTTGTGTGACCCATTGCAATTTTAATAAAGGTATACAGGGGGTCCCCGAGTTACGAATGACGCCTACTTACGAACGGCCTCAAATGCTGGCCACTTGTGCTCTACGATACCTTTCAAGCAGCTCTGACACTTTCCACACTGCCGTACTACGCCCCAGATAACAAGCGCCCGGAACATCCCACATCCATGCACAGGCGGCAGTTACACTTTCGAACACTTACGAATGCAGTGTTCTGACTGGAAGTTGCACTTACAAATGCAGTGTTGCGACTTACGAACGAACCTACAGTCCCTATTGTGTTCATAACTCGGGGACCCCCTGTATCCAGCAAATGTTTGCCCTTTTGAGAGGAGTATGTTGGTGTTGCCTCTGTCAGCAATTTCTTTTGGTGCCCTGGGTAGCAGGAAAAACCTGGCCCTTTCTGTCCTGGACACTTTTCCTCACTTCTTGCAAGGTAAAAAGTTGGTAACAGCGAAGATGAAATTGCATTGTATAGAAGGGCAAGATTAGAACAGAGGTCTGTCAGGTTTCAGTGCATGGTGTTGGTGCTTTGGCATACAAGGACTTTTTTTTTTTTTAAATGGATGAATATTGTAATGGTTAGGATCCTCTCTAATAAGTGGTTGGCAATGAGCCCTGCCCTAAATCAGTCAAATTTTAAGATATGGGCATGTCTGAAACTTGACACTCCTGTTAAACTCAAAGAAATCCATTCTGGTAATGGCCACAAAGAGGGCAATTACACAATGGCAATCATTTTAGCCATGGCATGTGAAACAAGCTTGTATTTTAGCAAAGGGATGGCACTCAAATGGCTTCCATTGTGCTATAGCTTAGGTTTAAGCACAACTGCTTGCCAAATAGAATACGTGTTTAAGAATCTGTTAGCCAGCTCACTTCGAAAGGCTGTTGGGGCATACTTGAAGGTCTGACCACCTAGCTGCTATAAAGGTTTATGTAGAGTCAACAGTTTATAACATGAGGGCAGACCATACACTTGCAAACGTTTAATACATTAGGAATCAGGGTCCTGCTCGTTGGCGTTTACAATCTGAGGGTCAAGAGAACTTGGGAGAATACATGTGCACTTGGGTGGGGGCAGGTCTTTCTGAAATTTCATTTTCAGGTGGACAGATTGGGGTAGGAAGTTCCAGAGGATGGGAGAGGCTCTAGAGAAGTCATGCAGGCGAGCATGGGAGGTGACCAGGTAGCTAGAGCAGAAGGTCTTGGGAAGAATGTAGACCATTTGGAGACTAACACACTTCATAAATCAATCGTTCAAAAGGTGGTGTGCCAACTTCCCTCAAGCAAAAAATAATCAAACCCCCCTCCTAAAAGAAACCCAACCTCGACCCGAAAGACCCAAACTTTAGAAGACGGTAACAAGCCTGAACACCATCTCCAAGATCATTGAGAAAGTAGTAACGCAACAGCTAAAACGCCCTTTGAAGACCCACAAACTCCTGGACCCACTACAATCAATTCCGCCCAGGCTGGAAACGGCACTTCTCCTAATGGGACGACACTCAAAGCAGCAGATGACAGAATAGTGTCTCCTGCTGGATCTCAGTGCGGCCTTTGACACAGATCACAAAATACTGCTCACGCACCTCACAGAAGTAGGAGTCTCAGACATGGACCCTACCATGGTTCGCATCCTTCCTAGAAAATTGTTCCCAGACAGTGAAACTGGGAGCCTTCACCTTGGCACCATGCACAAATACATGCAGAGTCCCTCAGGGATCACCCCCCCCCCAAATCACGGTACTTGTCAACATCTATCTTTGGCCACTCCTCAATCAGTGAACAGGACCTATGCTATCACTCCTATGCAGATGACACGCAACTTTACCTTCGCATCAACAGAAAAGATCAATATTAGCCTGGAAAAATGCCTTGCATTGATTGACAATTGGATGACAAAGGGCTCCCTCAAGCTTAATGGATCCAAAACAGAACTGCTCATTTTCAATGCCAACCGAAAGAAAATTCTAGGACCACATGGGCACCACCCACCATCCTTGGACAAAACATTACCCTAAGCATCAAAGTTAAGTCTTGGAGTCATCTTTGACTCGGACATGACTATGGATGCACAAATAGGATCAGTAGTCAGCGGATCCCACCACCTTCTCTGAAGACTTATCCCCCTTCATCCCGGAAAAAGACAGTGTAGTCCAGTCAGGAATTGATGGTTCCGACAAATGCTGCTCTAACTCCCTTTACCTAGGACTACCTAAATACCAGATTGCACGTCAAAGTCATCCAATACAACGGCCAGACTTGTAACAGGAAAAACACCCTGGTAATCAATCGCACCGTCCGAGAAGCCTCCATTGGCTAGCCGTAAAGGATCGGGTCACATTCAAGACCCACTGCCTCACACACAAATGCACACAGGAAAAGGCACCTCAATACTTATGCGAGAAAATAAAACCCTACACCGCTACTCGCAACCTCCAACCAAAACCTCCTCCACATCCCCAAGACTCTCTACAAAGCTAAGGGAGAACGAAGGTTTGCTGTCCAAGGACAGAGGCTATGGAATGTGCTACCCACGAACATCTGCATGGAAGAAAACCATCGGGCCTTCAGGAAAAAAATAAAAAAATAAAGACCCACCTCTTCTGAAGGATCTCAACGACACTGGATGCAAAGCGCCTTGAGGCGATTTAGTTTGCATTTGCAGCGCTATGCAAGTTATTCACTCACCACTTGGAGACTAGGTTAGTGATGTAGCTGGGGGTGGAGTTGTGGATGGTTTTGTAAGTTAGTATTTTGAATTGAATTCAGCCAGTGAAGGGATTGGCAGGGGAGTAACACACTTGTTGGTAAGGTGAATGAGTCTGACATGATGGACTGAAGGGGCTAGCCTATGTAAAGGTAAGCAAAAGAGTTTAGGTGGGAGATGACCAGTGGGTGAATTGGAAGCCTTGGTGTGGTGTCCTTGGTTAGGAAGGGGAGCATCTTGGAGATGTTGCTAAGGCAGCAAGCTTTGGACAATGCCTGGTTGTGGGGCCAAAGGGATAAGGAAGAGTCCAGGATCCTTGCCCACTTGGCAAAACCTTACTGTATGTTCTAATGTAAACTTTTTGCTTGGCATGACCCACTTTCATTTGGTAAAGGGGATGCCGAATCAATAAGCTTGTTCTTTGGCAGCAATCTACCAAACAGCTGGTAAAGCAATGGTGCAGCAATACTGCTTTGAAAAAAAATCACCTTACGTATTTAGAAAGCATTGCAATCGACTGGTTTCAGGAATCTGAGGCCAGCAAAGGACATTAAGAACAAACTGCAGAACAAAAAATGCAGGAAGCAATCGATATCATGGAGCACTCTGCTGCATTCAGCATAGCTCTGGCATCACACTGTAGCCTGAATTTTATGAATGGACCATAAAATGTAATGGTGAATGGGTCTACATCTGCTCTGTTATAAGTAAGCCTGTTAGCGCAAAAGTATTGATGGCCTTTGTGTTCAAGTCCTCTCCAGATATAGCTGGAAATGGAAGATATAATCCAGTTTCCTTGGTCGCACTAGATTCATTAAATGGCACGTATCAATGTTCTGTGCCCAGTCTACATCCTACGGGTGCATTTAAAATTTTTTGGAAATTTTATCAATCTTTAAAAAATGGAAACCATGTATTGGACCTACACAATGCTAGCAAGTGTGTATTATATGGAGCACAAATACATATTCTAAATGAAATCATTTTGAAACATCTTTTACATGACTCGAGGGCTTATTTAATGTAGATAGTCAAGTGCAGGAGCCAAAAGCAATAAGATTTTTCAAGACTGACTTTATACAGTGCTGATGGTGGCACAGTTATTAGTGAAGGAAATGGTTCTCTTGAGGCATGCTTAAAGCCAAAACTTTTTTCTTTCAGGGACACATGATTGTAGAATAGTGTATGGCATGCATTTTACTGAAGCCTACAGGTTTTGACACTGGCAAAACAAAAATGGTTACACCAGCCCCTCTATAATTCCACTTTCAACTATCATGTCCCAATCGTTTGGTGTTTGAGGAACGACATCTTTTTCGCAACTAATTTTCTTAACACCGTTACTCAGTCTTGAGAGGTACCTACTCTCACTTCTGCTTAGATCCAACCATTCAGCATGTGCAACCCGCACCCGGCTGTGAAGCCACAAGCTGACAGCCGGGTGCCCACAGTTGAAAAGCTGGGGAGAGTAGCGATTGGCTCAGGCGGCCACATCGCTGGAACAGGTTAGTGTGTAAAAGTCCGTGGCTGTGTTTATTAAAAGTCAGCAGCTACAAAAAGCATAAACGACTGGAGCTGGGCTTTAAGGCCAGAGCCATAGAATTACTACTGGCCTGACTCCATCTCTAAAACCGTATAGCTCTAAGCCCCCTGGGCTGTGTGTTTTTTTTTTTTTTTTTTTCCCCCCCCAAGCTTTGAAATCCCTACTGGCTTAACTTTGCTTTGGAATTTCTACCACATCCCACTGATTTGTGCATTGTTGGTTACTTTTAAATCTGGCCATATACTGACTGAACTGTAGCGGACTCTGCAAGGGCCTGCCAAATTTTGATCAGCATGTCATTCGACAGAAGACAAATTGAAAAATTGTTTCTTGATCAGCAGTTGCTGTCAGACTAGTGTTTTCCCTGGTGAGTGATTCCTTCATCCCTCTCGGTTTTGGTAGGATCATGTACTCAAAACAGGCTTGGCAGCATTTTAATTCTTCACCCTTTTTATTGTGCGCCTTGCAGATTCTCAACCCTGTTTCTCCACAGTGAATTCTGCTCATTCCGTCTAAATATACTAGCTCTTTGAATCAAGTGTGTGAGTAAAAAATAAATAAATTGTGCGTACGTACATACATACATACTAAAAATTTTTTAAGCCTTTCACATTTCTAGCATAACTGTTTGTTACCATAGATCTCCCCAACCCCTTTTTCCAAATTAACCTCACCCATATCTTCTTTGGATTTTATTCAGTGCCCCACTTGTGTGTTTGTGTGGGTTTTTTTTTTTCTCTTTTCGTCCATGGACGGACACAGCCTTCTCAATTCTTGACGTGTGGGTTATGTTCTGTTCATAGGAGAGGACTAGGCAGAACATGTTCGATAATTAAAAACGCATGTTACAATAATCAGAGATGAACAGCCCCGCCAGACATAACCATCCGCCCTGCAGCATAACCCTCCGCCATGCAGCCTCAGTTTTTTTTTCTGCCTAGCAGAGAAGGACATGGCTCCCTTTTGGGCCCAGAGTCCAGAAGTTTTTTTTTTTTGTGATCTATCAACTGCCGGCTGGGCGACAGGCTGGATATATAGATCCTTGTAGTCTTCCCAGTTCCGGCTATCGAGCGTGCCAGTCCCTTGCTTCATGCTTGGTTCTGACCACGACATACCCCATGGCTCCAGGGGTGGCCGGTGAGCACATGCTCTGGGGTCCACATATGACTGGGCTGCTTGTCTCACTCACAGTGGACAGGGCCGACAGCTACTCCCTCACGGTTGTAGGTCTGTCCAGGACGCACCAGCGGGTCCTCGCATGGACGGGTAAGTACTTTTCCTCTTGCCTCAGGAGGTGGAAACAGCTGGGCATCCGAGGGATTGCGGGGTTCTCCTGTCCTCACTTTCCCTGCTCTCTATCCCCTTCTGCCCTAGGGCTCTCTGCGACCGGGGCGTACCTATGGGGAGACTCTGGTTCTCGGGGGACTGTGGGGTGTCGGGACCCGTTTTTCTGTGGGGGAGTGCACTTTTCTGTGGAAGTCCCTGCCTAGGCCTTCTCATCCACATTGTGGTGCTTAGGCACCATTTTTTTGTATTCCTGCTGATTTCTATTGAAATTCCCATTGGCGGCCATTTTGCCGTGGCCGCGCCATAGAGCAGGTTATTGCGGGCGGCCATTTTCTTGTGACCGTGCCCTTTTCATTTCTCTAAAGGCGTCTGGTGGCCATTTTGGTGTGGGTTTGGCCTCTAGTGCTGGCTCCCTGGACGGCGCGCAGCGCTATTCTCCTCACAGACCTTTTCTTCCTCACGCTGTGGAGAAGGAAGGCGGGCAGCGGCGCTGAGCGGTCTCCTGCTGGGTTGGTGAGTCCCCTGGGTGACCCCCCCCCCGGTCAGTGCAGCAAGGAGAGTGGACCTTTTTCAGTTTATTTTTTCTGACGGAGTCCATGAGCTTTCAGTGGTGTCATGGAGTCAGTGTCTGGCCCTTCTTCCCCAAACTTAGGTGGTCTGAGGCGCTGAGCAGGTCCATGTTCACCTTGCTGGGGTCTGCATTGTGGCCTATTTTGGCTGCAACCTTGGTGTCTCAGACTGTGGAGGAACATCAGCTTCCTCAGGAGTGTGTAACACAGGCTGACCAGTTGGTGCAGGGCCTTGTGAATGTCTGTGATGCCACTCTGGAGGCGGCCCCCTTAATATCCAGGGCCTCTGTATCTGCGGTGGTAATGTGCCGCCTAATTTGGCTAAAATGCTGGTCCGCTGACCAGGCTTCCAAGAAGGCCTTGGCAGATTTAGCCTTCAAAGGTGGGAGGCTTTTTTGGTGCCTCACTCAATGACATTATTAAGGATGTCACTGGAGGGAAGGGCACATTTTTTACCTCAGGCCACTAAAGGGAAGGAGCTGCGCCATAAGCCGGGGCCCTCCTTTCCCACACAGAAGCAGTATTTTGGTCAGTCAGGAACTGCCAGAAGACCTTCCCAAGCGGACAAAGGTCCAGCTGGGGGACAGAGGTGTCCCTGGGTGCGCAAGCCCAACAAGCCAGCGAACAAACCTGCTACTGCATGAAGTTTTGCCCCCGCCCGACTCCAGGGTGGGGCGGCTTCTCGGGTTTGCAGCTTGGTGGAACTCCCTGCTCTCCAACCAGTGGGTCTGCGAGGTGGTTACCTCGGGGTACAAGATAGAGTTCCTTTCTTGTCCACCAAACAGATTCTTTCCCTCAAATCTCCCTCTCCTTCTGGCTCGTCGGTCTGCCCTCCCTAATGGGAGCAGTGCAGGACTTGCTAAGGTGCGGAGTAATTCTAACTGTACCACTGGAAGAGAGGTTTCAGGGTTTTTATTCTAATCTGTTTGTAGTTCCGAAGAAGGATGGAGTCCGTTCAATCTTGGACCTAAAAGCCTTGAATGTCTTTGTAAAGGTTCGGAAGTTCCGCATGGAATCCATTCGTTCGGTGGTTGCTGCGCTCCAGCTGGGGGACTTTCTGGCATCCTTGGACATCAAGGACGCATACTTGCATGTCCCCATCTGCGCAGGACACCAGAGATTTCTGCGCTTTGCAATCGGCTAAGACCATTATCAATTTGTGGCTCTTCCCTTTGGCCTAGCTTCGGCACCGGGGGTTTTCACCAAGGTGCTCGCCCCGATTCTAGCTTTACTGAGACAGCGAGGCATTGCCATTGTGGGCTACTTAGACGATCTTCTTCTGAGAGCAGGTTCTGGCTCAGAATTAGAGGAAGATGTGTCCAACCATTCAGACCCTCAGAGACTTTGGTTGGGTGTTAAACATTCAGAAGTCGGTCCTGACACCACCCACCCCTCCCCTTCCTTTTTTTTTTTTTTTTTTTTTAGGTTTGTACTGCTTGTTACGAACTGAGGCTGCATGCTGGAGGGCGGAGGGTTATGTCTGGAGGGACCGCCCCCTGGGCAGGGCTGTTTATCTTATTATTGTAACATGTGTTTTTAATTATCTAACATGTTCTGCCTAGTCCTCTCCTATGAACAGGAACATAACCCACACATCAAGAATTGAGAAGGCTGTGTCCGTCCATGGACGAACGAGAAAAGGATTTTACGGTGAGTACAAAAAATCCTATTTTTGCTTAATTTTCTAGTTCTAAAGCTCTCATATCCACACGTTTTTTCTATTTTTTATAGATTTCTTCAGCATGGATTTCTCTCCCAAAATTGCCTCCCTTGCCCCAATGTCAAGGGTTATAGATATGTAGCACTGTCCCTGTAGGGCTTGCTGAGTGACTTCTTAGTCCTGTTTCTGATTACCTGCAGCTGGTTGTCAATGGTTCCCACTTAGTTGCTGGGGGTTCCCCACTTGTTCCACCCTTACTCCCGTTTGCTTGTTACTCAATCAGTCCAGGGTTTTTATTTGGAACTTAGATGGAAGAAGGGATGAGTGGGATATGCCAACTGGAACTATTTACAATGGGTAAGGACAACTCTCACTTGGCCTCACCCGATTACTTGATGAAGCAGTCAGACTGCTTTTAACCATACAGCCACAGGTATGGAAGGGTTAAGTCTTTTCCTCTGCCAATTGCAACAAAAGCCTGTGCACTCACTTGTCAGGTTCCCTCCCACTGTCCAATATGCCCCCTTATTGGACCAGTTGGAGCTGAGCTGCAACTGAGTACAATGAGCAGACCTAACCAATAGATCCTGCTCCCTGGTAGGCAGAAAGCATCTTCCAGGTAAGCAGAAAGACCAAAAACTATAATCTTCTAGCACCTACCTAGGAAGGTGCTACAGATATGTTGTACATTATGTAGGTTTCTGACCACTATTTAGTCAATTTCTTATTACTCTAACATAATTTGTCTGTCCTTGCTTGTCTGTCTTTTCCTGAAATCAAGGGGTTGGTGAACTAGACTTGAGCTGGTCATACACAACTAGAATTCTGGTCGAACCCTGCTGAATCGGCTAACCTTTAAAGATTCGGTGGCTGGCACAACAGACTTTGATTTAAAAAAAAAAAATGGAAGCAGCTGGGTGGTACAGTTGTTTACTGAACAGTGACTTCATCCTATCAGATGTTCGGGTGTCCAGATGGCTGCAGGCAGTATGGCTGCCTGAATGCAATAGCCAGCAGGGAAGATTCCTTTTATCTATGTGGTTTGCCTTGGATGGAGGAATCTATTCGATTTCTTTCATCCACCAATCTATGTATATGTAGCTAGCAAATGGGCATTCACGACAATTTTTTCTTTTTGACTAAACAATTTTTTGGGTTTACTTTAATTCCACCAGTGGTTTCCTCATGGTGAATGCTTGGTTGCCTTCCACATTGATGGAAGAGGCTTATGGCTCCTTCAGTTACCAATTCCCTTGTTAGTCCTAATCTCTAACATCATGCTGATTTTATACTGTATGTCTTTCCTGACATTGTCCCTCTCCACCATTGGTTGTTTCTCGCCCTTCTAGCATTTGTGCTATGTTTTGTTTTCTCCTGCTTTCTCCTGCTCCCTAGTTGGACTAATTTTACTACAATCCTACAGTCATATTTTTTTTTTTTTTTAAGTTCTTTCTATATTAGAAAAAGTTTGAGACCTCTTTATTTTTTTCTCCTCCTTTCATGAGTTTGCAGTACAACAACCAGCTGAAGGAGTATGCATGGGTGACAACACTGCTGCTTGCAAGGCAAGGGCACATCACTGTCAGCCTGTAACAGGAAGTTATGTTACTTTCAGGTTCTCTAGGTAGGAAACTTTTCATCTGAGTCACAAAATTACTTTCCTAACCAAACCTGTACACAGCGGACCATGAGGCAACATAAAAAAAGATGGATTTGAATATTACGTACACTTTATTCTTTTAAGCTGACGATCTTAACAAGTTAAGCACTTTCTCACTAAAGATTGTCTTTTAAGCAGAGCTTGAGAGCTTTAATTTTCCTTTAGTGGAAGTTTCTACGTATAGGGACAAGTTACTGAATTACTCAAGTAGTTAGTGGAGTTAAACATTAAGAGATTCTTTTTCTTTGAAATGCAGGAAATAAGTAGATTGCTCTTACCCAAAAGCTTTTATAGTGGACACACTAAACAACTTCTGACTTGGGTATATAATCATAGGTAGACTTGAATGCCTTGAAGACTGAGTCGCTAGAGCTCCACAGAATGAGACTGAGGCCTCGTACACACGACCGAGTTTCTCGGCAAGAACCAGCAAGAAACTTGCTGGCAGAGATGTCTTGCCGAGAAATTCGTTTGTGTGTATTGTTTCTCGTCGAGAAAACCGTCAAGTAACCTCGACGAGAAAATAGAGAACCTGCTCTCTATTTTCTCGTCGGCATGTTTCTCGACGAGAAAAGTGAGTGTGTGTACACTTACCTGTCCTCCTGGAAGCCCGCGCATGTTCGAAATGAATTCGACGCATGCGCGGTAGCTTCCTAGGCATACGTAGGGTATACCAAGATGGCGGCGACGGCATCGAATGTGACGAGCGTATGCTCGTCGTAGTCGATGACGTCACCGCGTACGCTCCATTCAAAGAACCGCGGGTTCTTTGAAACGAGCGTGTGTACACTCGACCGGGACAAGTGTCTTGTCCAAGAATCTCGTCGAAAAAAACGACATGTTTTTTTCAACGAGAATCTCGGCGGTGTGTACGAGGCCTGAGTGTCTACGAGGCCTGAGTGTCTATAAGTAAATGTTTTGTAAAAAGTAAAATTTTTGTCTGAAATTTTACTTTCTAAAATGCATGTTTACAAAAGTCCATTTTTTTTTTTTTTTTTTTTTTTTCATTTTCCTTGTTTGACTGGCTAGACAAAGTGAACGCAGCTTCATCTTATTCACGGAACTACATGAACTCCTTTAATTTCGATTCATTTTTATGTTTTGTATCATGTTGCAGACAACGTCTTGGTACTATTTATCTTGCACCAATGAGGAACTTTGTAGTGGTGTTCTATGCAACAGAACCACAACTGTTAGTGGTCATAAATGATCCAATGTGATGCTTGCACAAGGGCTGGACAATTCCAGGCCAACCGAAGAGGGCTATAAAGATTGACAATCCTTTGCGCTACCTTGGTAAGAAGGGTAAGGGCCACGTGACCTGCATCTGTCCACAGGACCAATTACACAAGAAACAGTGGTAGGTTCCAGGAAGTCGTCAGTCCAAACTCCCATGCACAAATGCACACAGTGGTGAGCTAGAAATGTTTTGAATAGAGGGTATTGCGCACTTTTTTTTCAATAAGTGGGAAGGATCAGTCCAGTCACAGAGGTTTTAAATATCAGAACTTCACGCTCGATGCCGCTTTTCTGTGAACAATGTGTCAATTGTGTTTCTAATGTGCTGTCTATTCTACCTGTAGCGGGGTCCCTATCTTAGGGGGTTGTTATGCCTAAATTTAGGGGTGACCTGAGCGGAAGTTGGCTAGGGTCTTCTAATGATTTGGACTCTGTCTTGCTGCTGTGTTACCTGGCATGCAGTTCCCCTTTAGGCGTATAGGTGGTGTTGTCACTTATACCCGGGGTTGAACCACAGGTGATGGAGTGGCTATTGGATGTCCTCTCTCGGCTGCCATGCGGTGGGTGATTCTGGCCTGCTGTGCATGCTGGGAGAGGATATATAAGATGCAGATGCCATTGTTCTGTGTGGTAGTACCCGGGGACCTGCACCCGGAGGAGTGTGCCCTTCTAAGGGGGGGTGCACCCAACTTTGACTGAGGAGTCTCGGGCATCTTCGGCCCGAGGCTGCGGAGTTCCAGGTAGGCCCAGTACCTTCAACTGGGTTTACAACCAGAAAGGAAACCCAGGGAGCCCAGGTGAGGGCGATCGCTCTGACATAGAGGAAACTGGGGGAGGATCGGTCCCATTAAGGAGGCGAGTAATACAGTATTGCTGCCTCGGGAGAGGCCTGATGACCTGTCGGAGGGAAGGATTACTTTCATCGCAGACTACCCTTGCGGAGTGTACTTACTAAAGGAGGGATCTCCTTGACGTTGTCCTTGGAGGGGACTAAGTCACTGGTCGAGCTTCATGCCGGCTGCTAGTGCTGTCGAGTGACTATCCGGGTGAGCTGTACCCACTCGGGGGCCGAGTGGCGACGAAGCCAAGAGTGTGCCTGAATCCATTCCATTCTATTCTGTTAACCCCTTTTCTCTCTTCAACTTTTGGTTACTCAAGCAATTAAGAGAAAATAAACTCTCTTGTTGGAGTTGAAGTGTTGTGTGGGCATTGACCTTCTTTGGGAAAGGTAAAGACTTGCCTCTATAACCTAGAGGGAAGAACCAGTGAAGGGAAGCAACTCGCTGCGGGACCCAAATACATAACACCGTCCGACCTCTTATCCAGAGGACGCGGGCATGTGGCATGGTGTGTCTGATCCCCTGAAAGGAAGGTAAGGTGGAAAAGGATCTGTGTGCTATATACCAATAAAAATATATTCAACCCTAAATATCAGAGCTTAATTACTGGATGAACCTGTTTGTCAGCAGCCTTAGTTCATTCATGTTGAATTGTTTTGAGCAAACTATGCTGCAGAAGATCTAAAATCTACAATAGTCTTTCTTAACCTTTTTACCGTGGAGAAACTCTTAAATTTTTTTTATTGATTTCAGGGAACACCTGCTAAAAATAATTATATCTGCAGTTCATTGTACATTAGTGGTAGTCAGTGGGGGAAGCCCTTGCATTTGTAGCGCCCCCATGGGTATACTGGGAGCAAAGAGATACCTCCAGAGACCGGGAGCGAGCGTACATTCACCCCAGGGCTGAGTCCATGGCTATAATGGGAAGTTTAGAACAAATGTGGGCACCAGTCACTCTAGTATTTTTCAATACTTTAATGAAGAACTTGGAAGCAGTAATAGGATAGAGGGTTAGGGGAGGTTTCAGATACCTTTTAACAGATCACTTGCGGACTTCTTGAATCCAAAGGACAAAAACAGCTTTCTTTAGATGATCTTGAATAGAGGTCGACCGATATATCGGCCGATTTTTGGCATTTTTTCATTAATCGGCTTTGGCCGATATTCTGAGAACAGAAGCCGATATTAAAAAAAAAAAAAAAAAACTTCAGCGCGGCTTGGAAATGACATCTCTCATAGAAGTCAATACAAGTTGCCTGAAGTTTCCCGTGCAGTGACTCATCTTTGGGCAGCCTGCCAAGTGAGAGAGAAAAGTTACAAATGTTTCTTCTTATCAATGAACTGAACTTGTGAGTAGAAGTTCTCAGTTTAACCATTTAAAGGCTAAATCTTTTCTGACACTTGTAGCTTACAAGTAAAAATCCTGTCTTTTCTGCTAGAAAATCACTTGGAACCCCCAAACATTATATATTTTTTTTTTGCAGAGACCCTAGGGAATAAAATGGCGGTTGTTGCAATATTTTATGTCACACGGTATTTGCGCAGCGGTCTTTCAAACGCAATTCTTTGGGAAAAAAATACACTTTAATGAATGTTAAATAAAACTAAACTTTTTTTTTCGTCAAAGTTTTGATTACCTGTTTTTGTGCCTGCTTCCTGATTCCCTTACCGAAGATGGCGGCGGCAGCACCCGAGAGCCGAGAGAGAGATCGGCTTCGGGTGCCGACATCGCGGGCGCCCAGGACAAGTAAGTGTCCATATATTAAAAGTCAGCAGCTGCAGTATTTGTAGCTGCTGACTTTTAATATATTTTTTTTTTTTTGGCGGAACTCAGCTGCTTTCACACTGGAGCGGGCAGGCGTTGGCGGTAAAATGCAGCTAGTTTTAGCTGCGCTTTACCATAATTTTAGCGGCGATATTCGGCTGCTAGCGGGGTGCTTATAACCCAGCTAGCGGCCGATGAAGAGGTTAAATGCGCCCGTGTAGCACCGCTGCAGAAGCGCTTTGCAGGCGCTTCAGCAGCAGTGCCCATTAATTTCAATAGGCAGTAGTGATGGAGGAGCGGTATACACCGCTCCAAAGATGCTGCTTGCAGGACTTTTTTTTAACGTCCTGCCAGCGCACCGCCTCAGTGTGAAAGCACTCAGGCTTTCACACTGAGACTGCAGGGGAGCTGTTTTGCAGCCATTTTTACAGGTGCTATTTTTAGCCCAAAAGTGCCTGAAAAACACCCCAGTGTGAAAGGGGTCCAACTGTTAGGCCGATGAAGGGGAAAAAAAAAAAACTAACATATCGGCCCAAAAAAATCGGCATCATATATCGGCCATCGGCCACAGCGATTTCTAAATATCGGCATCGGCCAGAGAAAAACCCATATCGGTCGACCTCTAATCTTGAATATCTGGATAGGTCTCTCACACAGACCTAGCAACCGGTATGGTTTTCTGGATAAGCCTCTCTCACAGGACTTAGCAGCCAGTAGTTAGTTACCTTGAATCAGAATTGTAGAACAGCTTCACAGTACCAGAACCTTTAAGCCGACCCGGAAGTACTGTGAGAGTATATTAGCTTAGGTGCGTCCTCCAAACGAGTCACCGGGCCCTCCTGAGAGACCAACCTTCATCCTGGCTCTCTCCAGCAAAGGGTCCTCCCCTGGGATCTCCTCAGTTTGGCTTGGTTTCTTCCACGCAGGCAAGACAGCCTAGGACCACCTCAGGATTAGTAGGCCCCAGACAGGCTTCTGGGCCTACTTGGCGTCTGTCCCATAAATACCTTCTCCCAGCATGCACAGCGGCAGAGAACCTCCTACTGGGCTGTTTCTGCAAAACATTGAAGCTCTGGTTGTATGTTTAGGGTCGTTGTCCTGCTGGAAGGTGAACCTCTGCCTCAGTCTCAAGACTTTTGCAGACTCTAACAGGTTTTCTTCTAAAATTGCCCTGTATTTGGCTCCATCCATCTTCCCATCAACTCTGACCAGCTTCCCTGTCCCTGCTAAAAAAAAAAGCATCCCCACTACATAATGCTGCCACCACCATGTTTCAAGGTTGGAATGGTGCATTTAGGGTGATGTGCAGTATTAGTTTTCCGCCACACATAGCGTTTTGCTTTTAGGCCAAAAAGTTAAATTTTGGTCTTATCTTACCAGAGCACCTTCTTCCGCTTGTTTGCTGTGTCCCCTACATGGCTTCTTGCAAACTGCAAACGGGATTCTTATGGCTTTCTTTCAACAATAGCTTTTTTCCTGCCACTCTTCCATAAAGACCAGATTTGTGGAGTGCATGACTAATAGTTGTCCTGTGGACAGATTCTCCCACTTGAGCTGTGGATCTCTGCAGCTCCTCTAGAATTATCATGGGCCTCTTGGCTGCTTCTATGATGAATGCTCTACTTGCCAAGCCTGTCAGTTTAGGTGGACGGCCATGTCTTGGTAGGTTTGCAGTTGTACCATTTTCCGATAATGGATTGAACAGTGCTCCATGAGATGTTCAAAGCTTGGGGTTTTTTTTGTGTTTTTTTATAACCTAACCCTGCTTTAAACTTCTCCACAACTTTATTCCTGACCTGTCTGTAAAGGGAACTGAATACAAATGCACACCACACTTTTCAGATATTTATTTGTAAAAGATTTTGAAAACCTTTTATCATTTTCCTTCCACTTTGTTTTGGTCTATCACATAAAATCCCGCTACAATTAATTTAAGTTTTTGGTTGTAACATGACAAAATGTGGAAAATTTCAAGTGATATGAATACTTTTTCAATGCATTTTATATGCATGTATGACTCACAAACAGTCATTCTAACCAAAGATTGTGGTGCAAACCTGCATGCTTATGTCTATAGGGTGGGAAGTTCTTAGATGTTGTCCATGAGAAAGGCATAGCTTTGCTATGGAAACCCTTGCTCTTATGCCCCGTACACACGATCGTTTTTCATGCCGTTAAAACTGCCATTTTAAAAAATGGCCCTGAAAAATGATCGTGTGTATGCTCCAGAGCATTTTTAACGACGTGAAAAACGGCCATTAAAAATTCCGGGCATGCTCTCTTTTTTCACGTCGTTTTTCATGTCGTTTTTTTTAACGACGTGAAAAACGATAGTGTGTATGCTTTAACGACGTGAAAAAAAACGCGCATGCTCAGAATCAAGTAAGAGACGGGAGCGCTCGTTCTGGTAAAACTAGCGTTCGTAATGGAGATAGCACATTCATTACAAAGTAACGGACTGAAAAGCGCGAATCGTCGCTCAACAAACTTTACTAACATGAAGGGTGGCGCCATTCGAACGGAACTTCCCCTTTATAGTGCCGTCGTACGTGTTGAACGTCACTGCGCTTTGCTTGATCGTTTTTTTTAATGATGGTGTGTACGCAAGGCAGGCTTGAGAGGAAACATGAAAAAAAAACGAGGAGAAAAACGTTGGTTTAAAAAATGACATTAAAAACGATCGTGTGTACGGGGCATTAGGGTTGCTATGAGAAAGGGCAATCTTTCTAAATTGCTGGTTTTAACCAAGGATGCAGTGGGATTAGAGGTGAAGTTGCCATGTTACTCGTATGTAGCAATCATGGATGAATGTGGATAAGCTCTCTCTTGCATTGTGGCCTGGTAGGGCCAAAATGCCTAAAGGGCAAGCAATCTCTGACACCTGTAAGCACCTTTAGTAAACAAATAACAATATTACAGCCATCATAGAAGCCATGAAGCATTAATGAGGTATTTTAGTTCAAAAGAGTATCAAACAGCCCAATACTCCAGGGCCAGGGACAGTAGACATATACAGACACACAGGCACAGGGATGATCCTGACAAGTACTAAAGGTCAGGGCTGCCATCAGGAATGGGCCCCCTGGAGCAGAGGAGAGCTGGGGGGGATTGAGAAGCGGGGGGTGCCACAAATTGAGAAGCGGGGGGTGCTGCTGCCGCAAATTGTTGAGGTCAGGGGTGCTTTGGGTGCTGACGAACAAAAAAAGAACAAAGAAAAAAGGGGGGTTGCCATCCTGGGCCCTTACAAAAAAAAAGGAAAAATAATTTATAAAAAATACATAAAAAGGGGGGGTTACCATTGGTGGCCCTGGGGACCTCCGGGCCCCTTAAAAAAATATATATATAAAAAAAAGGGGGGTTGCCATCCGGGGCCCTGGGGACCTCTGGGCCCCTTACAAAAAAGAAATTAAAAGAAATTAAAAAATAAAAAATATTTTTTTTCCATAAAAAATACATAAAAAAGGGGGTAGCCATCCGGGCCCCTGGGGATCTTCGGGCCCCTTACAGGTGTACTGCCTGTACCCCCCCCCCCCCCCCCCCGATGGTGACCATGCTAAAGGTAGTCTGTGATACTTACAGTAAACACCTTGCTGTATATTATAGTAAACACTGTCACCCACATGAGTAAGTGGTGGAGTTTCATAGCATTATAAATACTTGAGTCAGAGCAGAAAAATTGCCCTCAAAAGTAATAGTTTGTTTATTCCCTGAGTACTAGAACATTCCCAGACCTGAGGCAGAGTGAAACCAAAAAAAAAATGAAAAGCAAAATATAGTTCTAAATCAAGCTGTCCATCCATGCAAATTGAAAAAAAAACGTGTTTTATTTTTTAAACGCTTCCCGACCGCCGCACGAGGATATACGTAGACAGAATGGCACAGCTGCGCAAATGGGTGTATATATACACGTCCCCTTTAATGTGCACGCCGTGTGGTCACGTGCGTGCTCGCGACCCTGTCGCAAGCTGCGGGACCCGCGGACTCTATGTCCGCCGGTGTCCTGCAATCAGGTCACAGAGCTGAAGAACGGGGAGATGTTAGTGTAAACACAACATCTCCCGGTTCTGCCTAGTGACATGTCACTGATCATCTGTTCCCTGTCATCGGGAACAGCAATCAGTGACGTGTCACGGCAAGCCACGCCCCCTAACAGTTAGAAGCCCTCCCTAGGTCACACTTAACCCCTTCAGCGACCCCTACAGGTTACCCCTTCACTGCCAGTGTCATTTTTACAGTAATCAGTGCATTTTTATAGCACTGATTGCTGTAAAAATGACAATGGTCCCAAAATGGTGTCAAAAGTGTCCGATGTGTCCGCCATAATGTCGCAGTCATGATAAAAATCGCTGATCGCCGCCATTATTAGTAAAAAAAAAATATTAATAAAAATGCCATAAAACTACCTCCTATTTTGTAGACGCTATAACTTTTGCACAAACCAATCAATAAACGCTTATTGCGATTTTTTTTACCAAAAATATGTAGAAGAATACGTATCGTAAACTAAGGAAAAAACTTTTTTTATATATATTTTTTGGGGACATTTATTATAGCAAAAAGTTTTATTTTTGTTTATAGCGCAAAAAATAAAAACCGCAGAGGTGATTAAATACCACCAAAAGAAAGCTCTATTTGTGGGAAAAAAAGGACGTCAATTTTGTTTGGTAGCCACGTCGCACGACCGTGCAATTGTCAGTTAAAGCGACGCAGTGCCGAATCGCAAAAAGTGGCCTGGTCTTTGGCCAGCAAAATAGTCCGGGCTGAAGTGGTTAATCATTATAGAATTCAAGAAGTGTATGAAAACTCTATCACAAACATCTCAGCTTTAAAGCAGTATTAAACTCAAAACCAAAAATACAATATATTGCAACTTCCCAATTTATAGATCTGATGACTGCATTCATTTTCCTATTTTTAGCCTTTTCCCCTTTATTTTCACCTATTGGCCCCCTATGTGATAGTAATAAAGTTGAATGTAAAAATAAAAAAGTCAACGCCTACATATAATAATGCCTACATATAAAAACATCAAGTGTGCTTCACATAATACATATCGCGGTGAACAATAGAGTAAGTGCAATAACTTTAGGTTCATCATTCAAGATTAAAGCTAAACTAATAACCTGTGAAGGCTTTTAAATCGAGGGCATTTCACAGTTCTGGGTGCCAAGGTTTGTCACTGTTTCAAGGGTGTGCACTGTAATGGTTGTGCGCATTGAGCCTGTGTAAAGCTGTATGCGACATCCTTTTTGGCAAGTCTCAGCCTTGTTTGTCATAAACACACCCCCCCTTCAATTCATGGAATCCATAGGCTTAACTTTGAACACACTTCACTTCAAGAGCCTGTTGTCTCAACTTCGGGACAGCAGACACCAGCACTCAGGCCTTTGCAGAGCTGTATGGGAACAGAAAGTGTAGCGCTAATCAAAATATATGAATACCAGAAACCATAAATTAATATAGTGCTCAAATCTCAAATGTGACAAAGGAAAAATGATGAATGAATGTCCACAATGATCCCAGATGATGTCCTAGGGATGAAACGCGTCGGGGGGACTCTATTGTTGCCACATCTTTTGCACAAAGTATATAACGAGGATAAGTTGAAGCCAACCAGTATGCTAGGGTCAGTTCAGAGCATCTGGTCGCATCCCAGTTGATCATAGGAAAAATAGAAACTGGGTTGCCCCTGGGATATTATGGACTGGTG
Organism: Rana muscosa; assembly: GCA_029206835.1. Taxonomy (NCBI): domain Eukaryota; kingdom Metazoa; phylum Chordata; class Amphibia; order Anura; family Ranidae; genus Rana; species Rana muscosa. The sequence goes on from CM055118.1 coordinate 569,018,835, forward strand.
CAATAATATGGACTGACCAATGAGAGTATAATAAAAGTAGAAAAAGTTTTATTACATATAAGTGGTCACAAAAATAAACAATAAAGACAGTTGTATGTGTCAAATATCATAAAAACATGAATCATATGCTAACATATACGCCAATATACTGGTATTCACATCCATGATGTTAGACAGTTTAAGTCAATACAGAGGGAGACGAATGGATACCAACATGTTTCGGATACAGATGGCAATTCAAAGCCAATAAGTATATATTCCTTCTTCAGGGTTAGTATATGGGCGAAGCAATATAATAGATTTATTCTGTAGTTTCGAAAAAAGAAAAAGCAAAAGACAATATATATAAATGAATTGAATAGTATTATATATTTTACTGTATTTTTGTCTGGCATTGCATTTGAAAACACACTACATGATAGCATGCAACATCCATTAAATATCCAAAAGAAAATATATATTACTTATCGTACATCTCACAGGAGATTGAAAAACATGGAGATGTAGAATGAGACACGTCAATTAGGTGAGCTCCCAGGAACTTGTGAATTCCAATCCAAAAGGTAAAAAGCGCAGTCCCAAAATTATTATATGAAAACTATAGGTTTGAAAGTAAATTAACAGCCTGGCCCTTTAAGGTGAGCATATCAATACTCAAATAAGTATTGGGAACTGGAGGAATTTGCCAATAAGAACAATTTGGATATATTGTGATGTTTCTATCCCAGCATGTTTGCACGGCATGTCAAGAATCACAAGGATGGAAAAACTGGGGCAGTGTTTGTTCTGAAAAACAAATTGATAAGAATGAAATGAGGGAGTTGAAAAACTAAATAAAAGAATGGGGTTTTTAGTCTGAAAGAGCGGCTAGAGTCGCCACTCTCAATCAGGTATCAAAGTTGTATTAGGAGAAGTAACAATATAGTTTAACAATGACCATTTGAAAGAAAATTCCCCTTACCTTAGCTTGTGTCTAAGCGCCATATATGTGGATCTCAGCTGTGCAGCGAGATCTCAACCAGCACAGCTGACCGTTAAATAGGTCAGCTGTTACTGAATTAGCCTATCAGGTGAATAAGTATTGGCGCCAGGGAAAGGAGGAGGGGGAATGGGCAGATAAGAGTGAGTGGTATGTGATCACTCATTGAAGCCCTGTCATAGAGGTGTTCCGCCCTGTTGAGATGAGGTCCATCCCTCGGTCTGCGCGGCATCCGGCTTCACCGCGTTTGGAGTGTGCGGTGACGTCAGACGTCGACGTGACCGCCGGCACACTGGATGGCGGAAGTGTCTAAGTCAAAACACCCAGTGCGCGTGCGCACTGGAACTGAAGGTCCGGGAAACATCTCCGCCACCCAGATGCCAATGGAAGATAGAAAGAGAGGAAAAGGCAGAGCTGAGAGGCGGGGGCGATATTGATAAAATAGGGCCCGGATGCTACGGACAAAAAAGAGATGGTACCTGAGACTAACGACCGTCTTTTGCACTCTAAAGCGAGATGCTTTACTGAAAGATAAAATGAAATATCCTGGGGGGGCTCCAGTGTGCCGGGGAGTCTCGACTAGCCATGCACAAACTGGAAGGATTGTTTAACAAAACAAATATCCGAAAAAGGGGAAGGGGCACAAGAAAATAAAGGAAATATATATTTATATTCCCGATGGGCATTATTCAGGTTCCTTTTTATGATGATTATTTTTTGTGGAGGTTGGATTAGATATTTCACAAGGAGCTCACCCATTACATATGTGACGAGTCCCATATAATACTGTATCTGAAAATATATAACAAAACAGTCATTAAATAAAACAGAAAAATATATATAATTAAATTACATACAATAAAAATGTAATTTAAACAAAGAGCAATTAATTGGTATATTGTACATATATTTAGAAGATACAATGTTGTGTAGAGTATGGTGTTGGACATTGGATGAGCTACAGTATGTCATGCAGGGTGGGAAAGAAGCAAAGAAAATAGAGGAAGAAAAGACAAGGGAAGGGAAAGGATTAATTAGGAAAAATAAACAAAAATAAAGATAGAAAATACATGAATCAGTTTAAAACTCTAATGTAACATTTCTCTATCAAAGGTTCTGGGAGTGAAACCTGGCAAAAAAGGTTTAAAACTGAAAGCTTGGTTTAGTCCTGGAGGAGTAGTGGCGTTCAAGTTCGAAATCCACCTCAGCTCTCGTTGAAGGAGGAGCTTGTCAAAGTCCCCTCCTGGAGAGCTGTGGTGTATCCGATCCATTGCCAGTACTTTGATTTTTGGGCATATACCGGCATGAGTTTGAAGGACATGTCTGCCCAGAGTGGTATCTGGGTCACTGTCCTTCATTGCCTTCAGATGCCGGTAGAGCCTCTGCCAGAGTTTCTGAGTAGTTTTCCCTACATAGAAGCAATTACAACTGCAGTTTATTAAATAGACCACTCCTGTGGTCTGGCAGTTAGCATAATGTTTTGGAAAAAAATTTGTACCATTGGGTAAATAAATATCTCTATCAGTGTTTATGTGCTTACAATAAGCACAAGAACCACATGGAAATGTGCCTCTGTTTTTGCATGGATCTCCTCTATTGTGGCCTCGAAATTCACTCTGCACAAGTATACCCCTGATGGAGGTGGCTCGTCTGTAGGTTATAGCTGGTTTGGATGGTACAAGGGGTCCTACCACGGGGTCTGAGGTCAGAAGGTGCCAGAACTTCTTGCAGATATTGGTGACATTTGCATAGTCATTGGAATAAGTAGTGATAATGCGATTGCCAATCTCATTGGTTTTTGTTTGTTTGGGTGCCAGAAGTTCGTGCCGACTTTTAGTTTGGGTACGTTTAAAAGCTTTCTTCAGTGTTTTTTTTTCTTTATTTTTCCCTAATTGGACAATTATAACAACGTTTGCATTCATGTGAAAATATATATGAGCTATATTCTTTTCTGTGCAAATAAAGTGACTTTTTGGTTGAATCTCCAATCTCCTGCACGTCAGTCTTCTTCATCAAAAAAATCCTGATCCATGTTAACTCCACGAAACAAGCTGAATGTAGGTTCCACAGCGAGGACAGGGCTTGGAGTTCTGCTCTAGCCACTCCACACTCTCCAGATCTTCCACTGTCTTCTGGAGTACTCGCTTCCCATATCTTTTCTCCAGAAATTTCTTACCATCCTCATCTGCAGCCATATATTCATCACGCAATGCAAGTAGCTTCTCTGCTGTTAACTTGCATGGGGAGACTCCATGGTAGGTCATCCTACAAAGAGTACAAAAAGCATACTGACAGCTTGAGCAAATACCCATCAGATCCCCTGGCTCTTGCATTACAGGGGTCTCACAGCTTGGGCGAGGACAATAAGCAACATCACTCATCAAGTCCAAAGTAGATTGCAAGAGTAGACGATTATAGCGACTGAACAATTGTTCTCCCACCAGCATCTTTACCTGGGCAGGTGTAGCGAATGATGTGCACTTGGGCTCAGGACAATTAAGTGCATGGACCTCTCTATCCCTGATTTGAATTTCAAAGTAGTCTCTAAGACAGCTGTTACAGTAAACATGACTGCAGTCCTTAAAGTAAGTACACTCACTGCCTAGCTTCTCAGAGAAACAGATATTGCATAAGAATGGTTTGCTGTCAAAACATTTCTTTTGTTGAGTCTCATTAAATTTCAATATGTGTTTGGTAAGGGCAGACACTGATTTGAAATCTTGGATAGCACGTCTGTCACCTGCTCCCTCTTCAGGTGTGGTGGTTATGCAGTGACTTGCTTTTTCATGGGTCTTCATCAAGGTGTGTGTTCCATTATTGTGAAGTTGAATTTCATAAGGTGATTTTATGTTCAAGTACTCAAGAGTCTCCTCCTTAAGAAACTGCATCCAAGCAAACAAAACGACACATCCTCCATTTTCTTCCCATAAATCATCTAAATGCTGGCACAAAAGCTTTCTTAAGGCATTTATGACTGTAGCCTCGTTCTAAAAGACGTTTTCTCAATTGCGTTTGATCCTCAAATATTGTCCGTAGGGGATGGACTCTATTAGAGGTTTGGGGTGGGAACTTGAGGAATGCAGTATAGTATACCTGCTGTAGGTTTGCGAAAACGTTTTGAAGATAGCATATTTTCACCATCCTTAAAGATCTCCACATCCAGAAATGTAATATTGGATGGATCAGAGGTCATCGTGAATTTAAGGTTAAATTGGTTGGTGTTAAGAGCCAAAAGACATTCGTCAAGTAATTGTTGGGAGCCGTTCCACACGACGAGTATGTCATCAATGTACCTGTGCCACATGACGACGTGGCACAGGTACATGGAGAGGCCCTCGTCGGAAAAAATGTCTCGTTCTTTGAAGTAATAGTTTCCGAGTATAAAGATCTTATCTTTGGTAACTTCAAATTTATCGATGGGTTTATTAGGGCAAAAGGTTAGCCCTTTAGAGAACACAGAGATCTCATCCTGAGTGAGGGAATGTGAGGATAAATTAATGATAATAAAGGGTGACGTTTTGGGGTGGGTGATTAAGGGGGAGTGGGAGTGAGGGGAACCTGTGAGTTTCCCTGGTTTCTAGAAAACATGGGAGGAACTTTAGGAGTAACAAACGTATTGTTGGTGACTCCTATTGTTGTCCCTGTGCCTACATTGGCGGCATCCGAGACTGCTGCGGCCAAAGTGCTTGGAGCAGCAGAGGGGGTGGTGCGTACGTGTTGTTTAGGTGGACGTTTATGTGGGTGAGTGTTAGAGGGGTTGTCCGAATCACGACTTTGTTTGGGTTGCCTTAATCTCCAGGCAAACAATCCGCACTCCTTTTCCCCAAATTCCCACTTTTTACTCTCTCCTACACAAAAATGCACAAAATCCCCCTGGTCGCCCCATAATATCGGGAAATGGAGCCATCAAAGAAAACTTATCTCGTCTGATAGACGAAAATTTAAAACCCTTTGTTTCTAGCTTACCCTCCTATGTATGCGATACTCTTCATCTATTACGCATCATTGAAGGGGTCCAGGTACCTCAGGAATCAATCTTGGTTAGTATTGACGTATAAGCCCTATATAGTTCTATACCACACTCCTTAGGCATAGCATCTGTCAATCAAATACTCTTGCGGACCAGTCATCATGAATACTTATTCAACAATTTTATTATTTCAGCGCTTGATTTCATACTTAGACACAAGGTCTTCATGTTTGATGGTGGGGCTTTCCTCCAGGTACAGGGCGTAGCCATGGGCACCTGTTGTGCCCCTGGCTACGCCAACCTGTACCTGGGAGAGTGGGAACGAGCCATTTTTTCCGACGAGGGCCTCTCCATGTACCTGTGCCACGTCGTCATGTGGCACAGGTACATTGATGACATACTCGTCGTGTGGAACGGCTCCCAACAATTACTTGACGAATGTCTTTTGGCTCTTAACACCAACCAATTTAACCTTAAATTCACCATGACCTCTGATCCATCCAATATTACATTTCTGGATGTGGAGATCTTTAAGGATGGTGAAAATATGCTATCTTCAAAACTTTTTCGCAAACCTACAGCAGGCAATACCATACTGCATTCCTCAAGTTCCCACCCCAAACCTCTAATAGTGTCCATCCCCTACGGACAATATTTGAGGATCAAATGCAACTGTTCTGACCCTACAGACTACAAAGGGGAAGCAAACAAATTGAGAAAACGTCTTTTAGAACGAGGCTACAGCCATAAATGCCTTAAGAAAGCTTTTAAACGTACCCAAACTAAAAGTCGGCATGAACTTCTGGCACCCAAACAAACAAAAACCAATGAGATTGGCAATCACATTATCACTACTTATTCCAATGACTATGCAAATGTCACCAATATCTGCAGGACCCCTTGTACCACTCAAGCCAGCTATAACCTACAGACGAGCCACCTCCATCGGAGATATACTTGTGCAGAGTGAATTTCGAGGCCACAATAGAGGAGATCCATGCAAAAACAGAGGCACATTTCCATGTGGTTCTTGTGCTTATTGTAAGCACATGAACACTGATAGAGATATTTATTTACCCAATGGTACAATTTTTTTTCCAAAACATTATGCTAACTGCCAGACCACAGGAGTGGTCTATTTAATAAACTGCAGTTGTAATTGCTTCTATGTAGGGAAAACTACTCAGAAACTCTGGCAGAGGCTCTACCGGCATCTGAAGGCAATGAAGGACAGTGACCCAGATACCACTCTGGGCAGACATGTCCTTCAAGCTCATGCCGGTATATGCCCAAAAATCAAAGTACTGGCAATGGATCGGATACACCACAGCTCTCGAGGAGGGGACTTTGACAAAGTCCTCCTTCAACGAGAGCTGAGGTGGATTTCGAACTTGAACGCCACTACTCCTCCGGGACTAAATCAAGCTTTCAATTTTAAACCTTTTTTGCCGGGTTTCACTTCCGGAACCTTTGATAGAGAAATGTTAGATTCGAATTTTAAACTGATTCATGTATTTTCTATCTTTATTTTTATTTATTTTTCCTAATTAATCCTTTCCCTTCCCTTGTCTTTTCTTCCTCTAATTTCTTTGCTTCTTTCCCACCCTGCATGACATACTGTAGCTCATCCAATGTCCAACACCATACTCTACACAACATTGTATCTTCTAAATATATGTACAATATACTAATAAATGCTCTTTGTTTAAATGACATTTTTATTGTATGTAATTTCATTATATATATTTTTCTGTTTTATTTAATGACTGTTTTGTTATATATTTTTAGATACAGTATTATATGGGACTTGTCACATATGTAATGGGTGAGCTCTATGTGAAATATCGAATCCAACCTCCACAAAAAATAATCATCATAAAAAGGAACCTGAATAATGCCCATCGGGAATATAAATATATATTTCCTTTATTTTCTTGTGCCCCTTCCCCTTTTTCGGATATTTGTTTTGTTGAACAATCTTCCCAGTTTGTGCATGGCTAGTCGAGACTCCCCGGCACACCGGAGCCCCCCCAGGATATTTCATTTTATCTTTTCAGGGCAGCATCTCGCTTTAGAGTGCAAAAGATGGTCGTTTGTCTCAGGTACCATCTCTTTTTTGTCCGTAGCATCCGGGCCCTATTTTATCAATACCGCCCCCCCTCTCAGCTCTGCCTTTTCCTCCCTTTCCATCTTCCATTGGCATCTGGGTGGCGGAGATGTTTCCCGGACCTTCAGTTCCAGTGCGCACGCACACTGGGCGTTTTGACTTAGACACTTCCGCCATCCAGTGTGCCGGCGGTCACGTCGACGTCTGACATCACCGTGCACTCCAAACGCGGTGACGCTGGTCGCCGTGCAGACCGAGGGATGGACCTCATCTCAACAGGGCGGAACACCTCTATGACAGGGCTTCAATGAGTGATCACATACTACTCGCTCTTATCTGCCTATTCCCCCTCCTCCTTTCCCTGACGCCAATACTTATTCACCTGATTGGCTAATTCAGTAACAGCTGACCTATTTAAATGTCAGCTGTGCTGGTTGAGATCTCGCTGCACAGCTGAGATCCACATATATGGCGCTTAGACACAAGCTAAGGTAAGGGGAATTTTCTTTCAAATGGTCATTGTTAAACTATATTGTTACTTCTCCTAATACAACTTTGATACCTGATTGAGAGTGGCGACTCTAGCCGCTCTTTCAGACTAAAAACCCCATTCTTTTATTTCGTTTTTCAACTCCCTCATTTCATTCTTATCAATTTGTTTTTCAGAACAAACACTGCCCCAGTTTTTCCATCCTTGTGATTTTTGACATGCCGTGCAAACATGCTGGGATAGAGACATCACAATATATCCAAATTGTTCTTATTGGCAAATTCCTCCAGTTCCCAATACTTATTTGAGTATTGATATGCTCACCTTAAAGGGCCAGGCTGTTAATTTACTTTCAAACCTATAGTTTTCATATAATCATTTTGGGACTGCGCTTTTTACCTCTTGGATTGGAATTCACAAGTTCCTGGGAGCTCACCTAATTGACGTGTCTAATTCTACATCTCCATGTTTTTCAATCTCCTGTGAGATGTAAGTAATGTATATTTTCTTTTGGATATTTAATGGATGTTGCATGCTATCATGTAGTGTCTTTTCAAATGCAATGCCAGACAGAAATACAGTAAAATATATAATACTATTCAATTCATTTATATATATTGTCTTTTGCTTTTTCTTTTTTCTAAACTACAGAATAAATCTATTATATTGCTTCGCCCATATATTAACCCTGAAAAAGAAATATATACTTATTGGCTTTGAATTGCCATCTGTATCCGAAACATGTTGGTATCCATTCGCCTCCCTCTGTATTGACTTAAACTGTCTAAAATCATGGATGTGAATACCAGTATATTGGCGTATATGTTAGCATATGATTCATGTTTTTATGATATTTGACACATACAACTGTCTTTATTGTTTATTTTTGTGACCACTTATATGTAATAAAACTTTTTCTACTTGTATTATACTCTCATTGGTCAGTCCATATTATTGCACCAGTCCATAATATCCCAGGGGCAACCCAGTTTCTATTTTTCCATCTTTTGCACAAAGCGCTTGTTTATCAACTTAAATGTAAGTGTTCTTGCTACATTAAAATCTTGATACTTGATACAGAGTTACGCTATGTGGCCACTTTTTTCTTCCTATCCATGATATATACCCTTCCATACTGACCTTGGATTTCCTGGACCATCATGTTCTGCGAGATCACCTGTTAACTGGCTATCTTCTTCTGTGGCATATTCCATCCTGCTGGCGTTTGGTCACTCTCGATACAGAAATTGGAGAAACACCCAGGATTGTTCTGGTTCCATCGTGGTTCCACCACATAAAGCCCGTTTGACCCATTTGAGCGTATGCTTTCCTTGGTTCAAACATTTTGGTAAGCCCCTTACCTATCGGTGGTGGGTTTTTTCACTTCAAGTCACTTCAATAATTGTTCACTTTCAGCACTTCAATCTTGAATTTATCACTAAGTTTTGGATTGTGTCAATACTCAAGTTTGATCACTCTAAGGATAGACATTTGTGTGATTTTTGCACTTTTTGAATCTTCTACATATGGACATTTAATTTGCATTTATGTGGACATTCATTCATTCATCATTTTTCCTTTGTCACATTTGAGATTTGAGCACTATATTAATTTATGGTTTCTGGTATTCATATATATTGATTAGCGCTACACTTTCTGTTCCCATTTTTCCTGCTATTTGTCTTATTGTTGTGTTAGCGGCTTATCTATAAGGGCAGCGCAGAATTATTCTGTACACCATCTTTGCAGAGCTGTAAACAGCTAATTGAGTTCTGGCAGGATGTCTGTTAGTTTCTGCTGACCAGTCCTATCGTAAAACTATCAACAGAATCCTTTAGTTCTGCTACCCATGGTTTGTAGGGCAATTAAATCCAATACATAGCATGCCATACATATGTCTACCCAGAACTAATGGTGATCGTAAAAGGCCTTCAAGTCCGAGAAGCGACCCTGCAGAGACCTCTAATTTAACAAAATCCAAACACAATTAATTAAATCAGACAGGCACAAGACACATTAATATTAAGTATATATTTGAGTGGGGAATATCATCCTTAACAAATCAAAGTCATACATGACTAAGCTAGCACATACAGAGGGTGAGACAGCAGTCAGATACCTCCTGGGTGACAGGTCCATCTGATATAATCTGTGTTTGATATCACTGGACATAAAATTGAATGCTGCAACCTGCACTTTTTGGAAGATTAGTATTAAACTGTTTGTAAGGGAGGGCCATGCAGTCATAAACACGTTGGCCACTCCTCAGATGCTTAATTGGTCAGATGGCCTCTGTCAACACCACTTTGATCCCAGAGTAAAGGGGTATGCCAGGACAGTTCTCATGTACCATCAACCAAGGAACATCTGTCAAGTTATGAGAGCCAATAATACCTTGCTCATTGACAGATCTCTGCTGAAATCAGGACATTGCAAGTATTCTTGCCTTTCAACTTTTTTTTATTTCTCAGCTGTTTTATTGTCTCCCTATTGCTTGTAATACCATTTTTCTGTAAATTTTTTATTTGCACCATTTTTTTGCTTTTTTAATATTAAACCGTATTTTGAAAAGTGTTAGACCCCTTTCACACTGAGGCGCTTTACAGGCGCTATAGCACTAAAAATAGCGCCTGTAAAGCGCCTCTCCTTTCACTCCAATGTGAAAGCCTGAGGGCTTTCACACTGGAGCGGTGTGCTGGCAGGACGCTCAAAAAAGTCCTGCAAGCAGCATCTTTGAGGCTCCTACAAGCGCCCCTTCCTATTGAAATCAACGGGCAGCGCTGCTGCAGTGGCTCTTTTCCGGCACTTTTAACCCTTTTTCGGCCGTTAGCGGGGGTTAAAAGCGCCGCAAAAACGACGGTGAAGCGCCTCTAACAATAGAGGCACTTTACCGCCGACGCCCAGGCGCTGCCAGTGTGAAAGTGCCCTTAACTTAGTCTCTAAATGCGCTATGCAAACTAAAAAGAATCCCAGTCTCTTGAAGAGCGCTACTGTATAGTATAAATCCTATGAACAGACCTGTCTGCGGTGACAGTGTGTGTACAGACGTTTATTCTAAAATCATAGTTGGTATTGCTAAGATTGTGAGTTTCCTCCTTCTCTGTCAAAATGTGGTGGTTTAAAGGCTCTCAGGCTGCTGGCTCCTAGATTGGGTCCCGCAAGGTGGAAAATCTTTGTGCAGGGTGCAGCTGAGAGTGGCATTGTTAGGTAAGTGACAGCGCGGTGTGAGGTTGGCCAGTCCTTTGTCACGAGTCGGTGAGGAGGGAAGGGATCTGATATCTGCTTTCGTCACATGCACAAATTTAAGATTTGACATGTTGGGCATCTATTTCCTCTTTGCAACCTCATCGATAATATTTTACCTAAACAATGGGTAATATATTGTGTTTGTGTGCCCTAAAATTAACTGTAATGTATGTTTACTGAAAATTTGCATTTGATAAACATGTGCACTAATATCTTGTGACATAAAAAATTCCAACTGTCACAATTTTATTCTCCAGGATTTTTGCTTTCAGAAAATATAGACTGTTTGGGAAGGGGGGGGGGGGTTAAAGTTTCAGGCCTTAAAACTATATATGCATTTTCCCAGGGTTAAAAACAGAAAGAAAATGCTCTGCTATAACAGCTTCCACTCTTCTGGGAAGGCTGTCCACAAGGTTTAGGAGTGTGTCTATGGGAATGTTTGACCATTCTTCCAGAAGCGCATTTGTAAAGTCAGCCACTGATGTTGGACGAGAATGCCTGGCTCACATTCTCCTCTCTAAATCAGTGTTACTCTTTCGTCCATGGACCGACACAGCTTCTCTATTGACAAAGTGGGTATTATCCGTTTATTAGGAGTGACTAGGCAGAAAAACTTGTAAAAAGTGTTGCATCACACCTTCTACAGTACCGCCCAGGGGGCGGACCCTCTGGGTATACCCTCTCAGTCTGCACATCGCAGATCAGTTTTTTTCTGTCTAGCAAGGAGTAGGACATGGCTCCCTTCGGGCCCATTGGTCCGGGGAAAAAAGATATATATATATATTTTTTATTTTTATTTTTTTTTGCTACATTTGTTGTTTCCTGCGATCTTCGATCAACTGCCGACTGGGTGACAGGCTGGATCCTCGATCCTTGTAGTCTCCCCAGTTTCGGCCATCGAGCGTGTGCCGACCCTAGCTATGCGCTGGGTTTTCCACGACATGCCCGTCGCTCCACGGGTGGCCGGTGAGCCTACGCTCCGGGGCCTGCATCGGACCGCTCAGCTTCGGCTGACCTTACGGCCGAGTCGCAGCAGCCTGGCCGGTGAGCTTACGCTCCAAGGCTTGCATCGGACCGCTCAGCTTCGGCTGACCTTACGGCCGAGTCGCAGCAGCCTGTCCGGTGAGCGTCATGCTCCAGGGCATACATATGATCGTCCCTTCTGGGTCCAATCACAGCATGCCTGGCCAACAGTCACCTTCCGTGCGCGGACGATGATCTGTTTGGAATGTCTTCCAGCAGAATACATGCAGGATAGGTAAGTAAAACTCCCCTGCCTCGGCTGGGTGATTTAGCTGGACATTCCTGGAGAGATCAAGTAAGTGGTTGTGGCCCCTTTCTTCCCTCTCTCCCTGCCTTTCCCTCCTCCCTGGGCTTCTAGCTAAAGGTTGCTGGGTGCTGGGGGTCACCTAGGGGGTCCCACTGGAGCGGGGCTGGCTGTAACTAACATTTAAAAGAAATGTCATTTTTTGCTTACCTGTGTTTCTGTGTCCCCATGCTGTCGGCGGCCATTTTGAGGTGGTCCATGCCAAGTTTGGCCTCTTGTAACTGCCTGGCGGCCATCTTCCTGTGGTTCGGCCACACCCACTGGCCCCTATCAGGTGATCGGCGGCCATGTTTGTCCACCCTGTATGCAGATATTGCCGTTCGGCGGCCATCTTTTTGTGGGCTATGGCTGCCTGACCTCTATCTTCTGTCGGCGGCCATTTTCTTAGAGCCCACATTATCTTCCATACAGACGTTTTTGGCAACCATTTTGCGAGAGCCTCCGGCCTCTAGGGTGCATTACACTGGTGCGAAAATTCACACAGGAAGTGCTGATAAAAGAAGCAGACTGACACAGCAGCAAGGGGACAGCATCACAGGCGCAGCATAGCAGTACCTATCCAGGGTGGTGAGTCCTCTGGGTAACCCAGCATCTCTGCAGCACAGGAGGGTGGCCTATTGATATCTTGCCTGGAGCCCTGTGAGTGTCAGCGTGTGGTCAGCATGGCATCTGAGCCAGAGGTCTTCTCCCCTGAAACACCAGATTTAGCAGCTGGTGTCCCTGAGGTGTCTATGGACGCTATGTCGGCAATCCTAGAGGCGTTTGCTGCCAGGGTGGAAGCAGCACACGGGAATACAGGGGGTAATAAACGCCCCCGTCCCCTGCAATCTTCTGGGGATATTTCTGATGCAGAACCAGGTCCAGCTACGGCTCATGGCCCAGATTCTGATGCATCAGAGACTGCAGACCGTGACCGATCGGACAGTGAGGAGGACTCCAAGTCCAGGTCAGTACGCGAGACGGCTTTGGTATCTGACCTTATTACTGCAGTGCGGGATACACTAAAGTTGGAAAGGACTGAAGAAGTAGCAGATACTCCAGTCCCCTTTGGGTTTCGTAAACCTGCCCGCACTGCTAAGGTGTTCCCTTGTGTGTCTTATTTTGACAAACTCTTATACAAGGAATGGGAGAACCCACTGAGGGTCTTTACAGCCCCAAAGAGGTTTGCAGTACGGTACCCCTTTGAGGAGAGTTTTCTGAAGATATGGACCTCTCCCCCTATAGTGGACCCTTCGGTGTCCAGACTTAATAGAGCCACCACTATTCCAGTAGAAGGGGCTCCTGTTTTCAAGGACCCTGTGGATAAGAAGGCTGAAGCACTCGCTCGCTACCTATACTCAGTGGTAGGCTCGGCAGTACGCCCGGCATTGGCGGGGGCCCTAGTGTCTCAGACACTTACTGAATGGGCAAAATTGCTACTCCAGGGGTTAAAGGAGCGAGATGCTCCTCCTAATGAGATAAGTTTGGCCGACCAGTTGGTCCAGGGCCTTAAGTTTGTCTGTGAGTCAGACATGGATACTATTCCCCTGCTGTCAAGAGCTTCGGTTTATGCAGTAGCAATACGCTGCCTGATCTGGCTAAAGGGCTGGTCTGCGGACCAGACTTCCAAGAAAGCCCTATTGGATCTGCCTTTTAAGGGCGACAGACTTTTTGGGGCTTCTCTGGATGACATCATCAAGGATGCCACAGGAGGTAAAAGCACTTTGCTTCCCCAAACTAGCAAGGGTAAGGGACCACGCCAAGGGCAAGGGCCCTCCTTTACTGCACGTAAGCGGTTTTTTCGCCCCCTTAAGGCGACAGGGAAAAGACCCCAGGCCGATAAAGCGCCTGCCCAAGGACAAAAGCGTCCTTGGTCCCGCAGACCCAACAAGCCTGCGGACAAATCTGCGTCCACATGAAGGTCCGCCCCCACCCAGCTCTCGGGTGGGGGGACGTCTTCGCAAATTCGCGACTCAGTGGACTGCTCTAGTCTCCGACAGGTGGGTTTGCGAAGTAATCTCCTCAGGCTACAAGATAGAATTTCTCTCTTGTCCACCAGACAGATTCATCACCTCCAATCTCCAGCTACTACCGACCCGTCGGGAGGCCCTGTATGGGGCGGTCCAGGGTCTACTGGAACGCGGGGTAGTTATTCCAGTTCCAGAACAGGAACGGGGTCAGGGTTTTTACTCAAATCTGTTCATTGTGCCAAAGAAGGAGGGGGTTCGTCCAATCTTGGATCTCAGAGCCCTCAATTGCTTTGTTAAGGTACAAAGATTTCGGATGGAGTCGGTTCGATCCGTAGTCACGGCTCTCCATCCGGGGGACTTTCTGGCCTCCTTGGACATCAAGGACGCATACCTGCATGTCCCCATATACTCCAGACACCAGAGGTTTCTGCGATTTGCTATCGGGAAGAACCACTACCAGTTTGTGGCCCTCCCGTTTGGCCTTGCCTCAGCACCCAGGACGTTCATCAAGGTGCTCGCTCCGATTCTGGCACTTCTAAGACAGCGGGGTATCGCTATCACAGGTTACTTGGACGACCTTCTGCTGAAGGCCCCTTCAAGCTCAGAATTAGAGGTAAGCGTGTCCATTACCTGTCAGACTCTTCGAGACTGTGGTTGGATACTAAACACGCAAAAGTCAGTATTGGTGCCCACTCAACGCCTAGTGTACCTGGGGTTGATTCTGGATTCCTCAGAGGCAAAGGTATTCCTCCTGGTGGAGAAGTTGCAGACCCTCCGGGCTGCAGTACGGCAGCTGACTTCCAGGAATTGGTCGTCACTCCGTTTTTGCATGCGAGTGTTGGGCCTCATGGTAGCCTCCTTCGAGGCGGTCCCATATGCTCAATACCACACTCGAGTGTTACAGAAGGAAGTTCTGTCCAGATGGAACAGATGCCCTTCATCTCTGGATTATCAAATCCGAGTGAGCCACCTAGTCAGGAGATCCCTGGTATGGTGGCTGACAGCACCGGCTCTAATGGCCGGGAAGTCATTTCTTCCGGTTTACTGGATAGTGATCACGACGGACGCCAGCCTTACAGGTTGGGGGGGAGTCTGGGGTGTCCAGTCGGCGCAAGGTTGCTGGACCCCAGAGGAAGCCCTCCTGCCGATCAATGTCCTGGAGATCCGGGTGATCAAGCTGTGCCTCTTCAAATGGTCTCAGAGACTGCAAGGGCGTCCAGTCAGGATCCAGTCAGACAACGCCACAGCAGTGGCATATGTCAATCATCAAGGAGGAACAAGAAGCTCAGCTGCAGCATCGGAGATCGCTCGCATCCTGAAGTGGGCAGAGAGGAGCGTACCGGCACTGTCGGCCGTGTACATTCCGGGTGTGGAAAACTGGCAGGCGGACTACCTGAGCCGCCAGATGCTGGACCAGGGAGAATGGTCCTTAAACCCGGAGGTGTTCCAACTCCTCTGCCAAAGATGGGGCACACCAGACGTAGATCTTCTGGCTTCCCGACTCAATCGGAAGGTATTGAGGTTTGTGGCCCGGTCAAGAGACCCATGGGCCGACGCAACGGACGCGTTGGTAGCATCGTGGGGTCAGTATCGGCTAATCTATGCCTTCCCTCCCTTAAGGCTTCTTCCTCTTCTGCTCCGCAGAATGGAGGCAGAGGGAATTCCAATGATCCTAATCGCTCCAGATTGGCCTCAGCGTCCTTGGTACGCCGATCTAGTACGTCTGGTAGCAGACGTCCCCTGGCGCCTACCACTACGGAAGGACCTGCTATCGCAAGGTCCCATATTCCATCCTGCTTTACAGTCATTGGCTTTAACGGCATGGCTGTTGAGAACCAGGTACTGAGAGATCGGGGCCTGTCAGACTCAGTAATCTCTACTATGAGAAGTGCTCGGAAACCGTCCTCTAGGAAGGTCTATCACCGCACTTGGAGGGCCTACATCTCCATGTGTGAGGAAATGAAATGGCATCCACGTACCTATTTGGTTTCCAGAATCCTGCTGTTTTTACAGCATGGGGTAGACCAAAGGCTTGCCCTAAGTACGATTAAGGGACAGATATCTGCCCTGGCTGTCTTTTTTCAGCGACCCCTGGCGACTCACTCTCTCGTGAGTACATTTGTGCAGGGGGTTCGACATGTGGCCCCTCCGGTCCGGCCCCCGTTACCTCCGTGGAACTTGAACCTGGTCCTCTCGGTGCTTCAGAAGGCACCGTTTGAGAATATTAGAGATATTCCCCTGTTGACACTTTCTCAGAAGGTGGTCTTTTTGGTGGCTGTTACGTCAGTTAGACGAGTCTCTGAGCTGGCAGCCCTGTCCTGCAAGGCTCCCTATTTGATTTTCCACAAGGATAAGGTGGTGCTGCGGCCGCAGCCTTCCTTTCTTCCGAAAGTCGTTTCGGCTTTTCATCTCAACGAAGACATTGTACTTCCATCCTTGTGTCCTCAGCCGTCGAATCCTAAGGAGTCGGCGTTGCATTCCTTGGACGTTGTCCGAGCTTTGAGAGTATACATATCTGCTACTTCCCTGTTCCGGAAGTCAGACTCACTGTTTGTTTCGGTGGCTGGTCCCAAGAAGGGCCAAGCAGTCTCATCGGCCACCATCTCTAGGTGGATCCGACAGATAGTAATCCAGGCTTACGCCTTAAAGGGTCAGGCGCCCCCCTTTCCTGTCACGGCGCATTCGACCAGGGCAATAGGTGCCTCTTGGGCTTTCCGACATCAAGCGTCTGTTTCCCAACTATGTAAAGCGGCGACTTGGTCGTCCGCTCACACTTTCACAAAATTCTACAAAGTTGATGTAGGTGCATCTTCGGATGCCTCTTTCGGCCGCAAGGTTTTGCAGGCGGCTGTTTAGAGTTGCAACTCCTCCGTTGGAGGAGTGCTGTTTTGTGTTTTGGGGTGAAGTTTGTTTTTATGCTGTTACCACCCCTCGTTTTTTCTCTGACACTGCTTTGGGACGTCCCACTTTGTCAATAGAGAAGCTGTGTCGGTCCATGGACGAAAGAGTAAATAGGATTTTTTACTCACCGTAAAATCCTTTTCTCTGAGTCCATGGACCGACACAGCACCCACCCCTCCTTTTAAGTTTGTACTGCTTTTTGACGAACTGATCTGCGATGTGCAGACTGAGAGGGTATACCCAGAGGGTCCGCCCCCTGGGCGGTACTGTAGAAGGTGTGATGCAACACTTTTTACAAGTTTTTCTGCCTAGTCACTCCTAATTAACGGATAATACCCACTTTGTCAATAGAGAAGCTGTGTCGGTCCATGGACTCAGAGAAAAGGATTTTACGGTGAGTAAAAAATCCTATTTTCTCAACTCAAGGAGCACCAACAGGTCATGTTTTTGGGATTTCCATTGATTTGCACAGGTGATTTGAGCAGTTTCACTGCCTTAGTAATTTAAGCAGTTTCACTGCCTTAGTAATTACCACAGCTGTTTCATCTGCAGGAAATCCCAAAACCATGACCTGTTGGTGCGCCTTGAGGACTGGACTTGAGAAACACTGCTCTAAATCATCCCAAAGGTGTTCTATCAGGTTGAGGTCAGGACTCTGTGCAGACCAGTCAAGTTTCTCCACCCCAAACTCACTCATCCATGTCTTTATGGACCTTGCTTTGTGCACTGGTGCGCAGTCATGTTGGAACAGAAAGGGGCCATCCCCAAACTGTTCCCACAAAGTTGGGAGCATGAAATTGTCCACAATGTGTTGATATGCTAACACCTTAAGAGTTCCCTTCACTTGAACTAAGGGGCCAAACCCAACCCCTGGAAAACAACCGCACACCATCTTCCCCCCTCCACAAAATGATTTGAACCAGTGCACAAAGCAAGGTCCATAAAGACATAAATGAGCGAGTTTGGCGTGGAGTAGACATGTGTACTGCCGAAAAATTAGTTAATTTTTATTTTCGCTGCATTTGTTTTTTTTGCTTTTTTCGTAAATTCGGTAAATTCGACAATTCGACAATTTGACAATTTGACAATTCGGAAATTCGGAGTCCGGAACTTCAAAAATTCAGAATTCGGAAATTCATACATTTGGAAATTGGAAAATCCAAATATTCAGATTTTTGAATTTTCGAATTCTGAAGTTTCAAATCATCGAATTTCCGAATCCCGAATTTTCGAATTTCCGATTTTCCGACTTTTGAAATGTGGGCATTCCGATTTTCGAATTTTGGAATTTCAAATTTCCGATCTTCGAATTTCCGGAATTTTGAATTTTCTATTTTTGAATTTCCAATTTTGGATTTTCGAACCTCTGATTTTTGAATTTCCGATTTTGGAATTTCCGATTTTGGAATTTTCGATTTTGGAATTTTCGATTTTGGAATTTTGGAATTTTCAAATTTCAAATTTTCAAATTTTCGAATTTAGAATTTTTGAATTTCCAAAAATGTGAAAATCTAAAAAAAAAGAAAGAAAATCTGTAAAATTTTAAATAATAACTAACTATAAATAACTATTAAATTATAGTTATTGGAATTTCCTTTCAAATTTGGCTCTTAGTGAATGTAACGAATACAAATTTATCTGAAGTTACGAATTATCCAAAGAAATGAATGCCGCATATAAACAAAGCAATGGAGCAAATTAATAATAAATAATAATAATAAAAAGTTTTTATTATATATTATTATTAGATCGTTATGTTCCATTCGTTTAGATGCAACATTCGTTAATTCGGATAATTGGTAACTTTGGATAAATACATATACGTTACATACACTAACAGACAAATTTGAAAGAAGAATCCAATACCTATAATTTATTAGTTAGTAATAGTTAAGTTCTTATTAGTTAGTTATCAGATTTACGGATTTTCGAATTTTCAAAATTTTTGGAATTTTCGCATTTCCGAAATTTTAAATTTCCTAATTTAGAATTTCCAAATTTCCGAAATTACGATATTCCGACATTCAAATTTTCTAATTTCCAAACTTTCAAATTTCCGAATTCCGAACTAAACTAATTGCACATGTCTAGCATGGAGGAACTTGACTGGCCTGCACAAAGTCCTGACCTCAACCCGATAGAACATCTTTGGGATGAATTAGAGTGGAGACTGCGAGCCAGGCCTTCTCTTCCAACATCAGTGCCTGACCTCACAAATGTGCTTCTGGAAGAATGGTCAAACATTCCCATAGACACACTCCTAAACCTTGTGGACAGCCTTCCAAGAAGAATTGAAGCTGTTATAGCTGCAAAGGGTGGGCCAACGCAATATTGAACCCTACGACTAAGACTGGGATGCCATTAAAGTTCATGTGCGTGTAAAGGCAGGTGTCCCAATACTTTTGACAATATAGTGTATATGTTATGCGGCGCTTCCCTGTAGTGTAATCACAGTCTTCCAAAAAAAAAATAAAGTGCAATAAAGTAAATAAATTTAAGTTCCTGCAATTAAAGTAAATATACTATATTAATACATAAATGACTCTACGTGACGTGTACTGTATATAACATATAAATCATATATCTCTCCAATTGGTAATATAAAGTCCACACAGCTCAATGCCAATAATATCTTCCTCCTCTTTGTGCTTAAAGCGGTGGTGCAGGAAAAAAAAAAAGTCAGCAGCTACTAACAGTGTAGCTGCTGACTTTTAATAAGGACACTTACCTGTCCTACTCTCCCGCGATGTCGGTCCTGCCGCGGCGATCGATCACTGCTGGCAGGCTCCCGGCTCCTCCATTCTGAGTAGGGGAAACAGGCTGTGAAGCCGTAAGGCTTCACTGCCCGTTTCCTACTGCGCATGCGCCACTCGCACGGCGCATTGTGAATGGGCGGCTTGCCTCCTGGGATACACACAGTTCCCAGAAGGCAGCGCGGCCCATTCACAAGAAGAGGAAGCGGAAGGAGAGCCACCGCGGACGGAGAAGAGGAACATTAGCGGCAGATTAGGGGACTTCCGCATAGCAACAGGCATTTAGGGTGAGTATAAAAATTATTTTTTTTTTCTATTAATTTTTATTTATTTTTTTAGAATTTTTAGTGTGAAGATTTTTTCAGGGTGGACCTCCACTTTAATTATCACAACAATCCACACCAACATGCAGTGGGTCCAACCACCTTTCTTCAAATGCACTCATCTTCAATCATGGACCGATAACTCTCACTATTAGGTCCTCACATAGGGATCTTCATCTTTATAACATGCCACCTGGTGTGTGTCTCACTTGTGGACCGGCCACCACACATATATTGAAACAGGGCAGCCATTCTGTGGCAGATCATGTACCTAGTATGGGATCTGACACTTCCAAGTCTGGGGCACACGCACCACCGGTGACCCACTCCCAATGCGATTACACACAGCGGGAGCTCAGTGGCAGGTACCACGGACTTGGCACCTGCCGATTTGACAGTACACAGGCAGGATGGCAGTCTGCCTATGTAAACAAGGCAAATTGCTGTTCTGTCAGAAGGGAAGGTATTGATCAATGCCTTGCCCCAGTCAAAACACCTCCCACACAGTGAGAAAGCAAAGGCTAGGAACTGTTAACCCTTTGATCACCCCTGATGTTAACCCCTTCCCAGAGAGTGTCATTAGTACAGTGACCAGTGGCAGCTGGTGCTCAATTTTCTTGGGGGAGAGGCGGCACGTGCCCCCCCCAGCCAGCCAGACAGCCCCCCCTCCTGCTCAATCGATCATCGCACCCCCCCAGCCCCTCACTTACCCATCCAGGTCACGGCTTCCCCCCCTGCATCTCCTTCTGAGTCCCGGCGGTCGCTTCTCCTCCCATCCAATCAGGACTAAAGACTCCTGGGCCAATCGGGTCTTAGGACTCCCGGCCAATCGGGTCTTAGGACCCGCTTCCTGATTGGCCGACAGGTGCAGATTTACAGTTCGGCTGAGGATCGGGGAGTTCGGTCTCAGCCGCCCTTGCCGCTCCTCCTATCGAGGCATACAGGGGGCCCACACAGGCCCCCTGCAGCATTGGGCCCCGCTCCATGGCGACTTCTGCGACCCCTATACGTCCGCCACTGTATCACAGATCAGGGTATATAGTTCAGCCTCACAGTCTGCATCCACTGCTAGATACTTTATTTCCCTAACCTGGTAAACCCTTATGCCCCATACACACGATCGTTTTTCATGCCGTTAAAAATGCCATTAAAAAAAATGGCCATTAAAAATGATCGTGTGTAGGCTCCAGAGCATTTTTAACGACGTGAAAAACGGCCATTAAAAATTTCGAACATGCTCTCTTTTTTCACGTCGTTTTTCATGTCGTTTTTTTTTAACGACGTGAAAAACGATAGTGTGTATGCTTTAACGACGTGAAAAAAAACGCGCATGCTCAGAATCAAGTATGAGACAGGAGCGCTCGTTCTGGTAAAACTAGCGTTCGTAATGGAGATAGCACATTCGTCACGCAGTCACGGACTGAAAAGCACGAGACTGAAAAGAGCGAATCGTCGCTCAACAAACTTTACTAACATGAAGGGTGGCGCCATTCGAACGGAACTTCCCCTTTATAGTGCCGTCGTACGTGTTGTACGTCACTGCGCTTTGCTTGATCGTTTTTTTAAATGATTGTGTGTACGCAAGACAGGCTTGAGAGGAAACATGAAAAAAAACGACGTGAAAAACGGCAAGAAAAAAAATGGCAAGAAAAACGATCGTGTGTATGGGGCATTAGAAGCAAATATATAAATATAAATAATAAAAGGCCAATTTTTATCTCTTTCTTTTTGTTTGACTGACCCTGAACCTACCAATTCTGGGGTGTATTCTGAAAGAAGGCGCTGCTCAGGCCGTGCGTTCCATCCACGAAACCGGAAGTGACGCCGTGGCTCAGAGGAAAGCACCGCCCATGGCCTACGGCGGTGCCAATCAAAAACCACACAACAAGGAGAATGACTGTAAGATGGGAGTGTTCAGGTGCATTTATTTGCGCCACAAGGACTCACAAAAAGCAGGCAAATGAAGTGTCTCACCTGCAATCATGTGATTGCATAGACGTCATGCTGCCCATAGACAGCTGTGTCCAGCGCCAGTAAACAGTGCACCTAAAGGACCTTTTTTTTTTGGTGACTAGCTTTGCGGGGGTGGCCACTTCCCGGCTCTCTCCTACAGCTGACAGCTCGCCGACAGCCTCAGCAGCCCCAGTGAGCCCACACCTGCTGCTTCAATGAAAGAGGTAACTTAGTATCTAAGCAAGTCTTCTCCCCTGCACCTCCCGACTCTCTCCTTTGTTGCCCCGCCCGCCTGGTTCTCTCCTTCCTGATCTGCCCACCCGGCTCTCTCCTTTGTTGCCCAGCCTGCCCAGTTCTCTCCATTCTGATCTGCCCGCCCAGCTCTCTCCTTCTTGATCTGCCCGTCTGGCTCTCTCCTTCTTGATCTGCCCGCCTGGCTCTCTCTTTTGTTGCCCAGCCCGTCCGGTTCTCTCCTTCTTAATCTGCCCGTCCGGCTCTCTCCTTCTAGATCTCTCTCCTTCTTGATCTGCCCGCTTGGCTCTCTCCTTTGTTGCCCAGCCCATTCGGTTCTCTCCTTCCTGATCTGCCCACCGTGCTCTCTCCTTCTTGATCTGCCCACCCAGCTCTCTCCTTTGGTGATCCGCCCGTCCGGCTCTCTCCTTCGGTGATCCACCTGCCCGGCTCTCTCCTTCAGTGATCCACCCGCCCGGCTCTCTCCTTCTCTATCCCGGACTTCTCACCAATGGGGAGGAGCAGTTTGCCCTGGGGTCAGCAATGCAGAGATGTAATTTACCCGTCACCTGGCCGCGATCGAAGGGTTGCCAACCTCAGGTTTAGACCATGTGGAACCCTAGTACTGAGAGTGTGAATCCACCAAACTTCACATTGAAGCAAGAGGTGATGTGTATCTCCCTCCTCACAGGTCTCTTGATCTGTTCAATACAAAAAAAAGAAAAAGAGTCAAGGTTCCTCCGGTGTACTTCCCAAAGTGTTTAGAGACATTTCATATATTTTTTGCATTTAGGTTGTTGGTGCCATTAAAATGCTCCAAGATTCTAGTCTTCAGAGCACGAATGTAACACTAAGTCAGTCATCTGTGTTATGGAATGCAGTTTTTGTCAGGTTCAGTATGTTGGTTGCACTATTCGTGCTCTGAAGACTAGACACACCATACCATCAGGGAGGCGTGTGAATGGCCCCAAATGTATTCTGCAGCAGGACAACAACCCCAAACATACAGCCAATGTCATTAAGAACCATCTTCAGTGTAAAGAAGAACAAGGAGTCCTGGAAGTGATTGTTTGACCCCCACAGAGCCCTGATCTTAACATCATCGAGTCTGTCTGGGATTACAGAATTATTTGAGGCAGCCTACATCCAAAGAAGATCTGTGGTTAGTTCTCCAAGATGTTTGGAACAACCTACCTGCCGAGTTCCTTAAATAACTGTGGGTAAGTGTACCTAAAATAATTGATGCTGTTTTAAAGGCAAAGGGTGGGCATACCAAATATAGATTTGATTTGGATTTCTCTTCTGTTTATTTACTTTCCATTTTGTTAATTGATAAAAATAAACTCTTAACACTTCTATTTCTGAAAGCATTCTTAAACAGCGTTTTTTCACACCTGCCTAAAACTTTTGCACATTAGTGTAAACACTTTAAATTCCATGGTTTGGGCACATGCGCACTTTAAATTTAAGGGCTCATTTACACTGGAACAGTGTGATGCAACAAACGCATTTTCGTGCATTGATGTGTGTTGCAATAGCCAGCTCATTTAAAATAAATGGGCTATCAAAAGACCTCAACACATAAAAATAGTTCCTGCACCATTTTTTAAATGCACACAATCCACTAAAAATATAGATTTGTGTGTTAATGCAGTTGTGTGTCACAGCACACTGTAGATGGGTGTTCAGGTGCAATTAGCTTTTCTTTCTCGTACATCACGGGACACAGAGCGACATAGTCATTACTAATGGGTTATATAGTTACCGTCAGGTGCTGGCACTGGCAACTTCCAAAACCGGAAGTACCCTCCCCTATATAAGCCCCTCCCATCCGGGAGCACCTCAGTTTTTTGCCAGTGTCTAAGGTGTTGGCCAAGAAGAAACATGTGTTTTTCACTGAGCTTGCGTACAGGTTCTTTTGGGCCTCAGTAAGCTATTCCGGATCCGACCAAAAAAGCTTCATAGCTAAACGGTCGGTACCCGGGCCTTGCAGAGAAGAGAAAGGTTCTGCCTGTAATGCTTCTCTTAGGAGAGCTGGACCCTGGGATCCAGAGCTCTGGTCATACCCACGACCAAGATGTTTTCTGTGCAGGGTGCTATACAGGTCCAGGGGAGTGGAATCCTTGGGAACCCGGTCCCTGAAGGTTTGATTACAATGCCTGCCGTGATAGGTGAAGTTTGGGCTTTTGTGGACCAAACAAAGTCCTGCGGCGGGGAACAGGTAAGTGGGGGCCCCCAGGAACTTGGTTCTATTGGGGGACCCCCAAGCCTAATTTGTCTTTCTGCCTGTTACCTAACGGTATTCCCGCTAATATCTGTGCATGCCTGTAACTACTAAAAAAAAAATGTAATAATTTTTAATGGTGGTCAAGAAAAAAAAAAAAAAAAAGAATGTTTTTTTATATATGTTTAGTATATTAAACTGCGGTACCTGTGTTTGTCCACTAGAGGCCGCTGTGGAATGTTTTTCTTGTCATATGGACTAGTTTCTTCTCAGAGAGCAAAGTCCAGGCAGCTGGTGAGTTCTCCTACAGGAAACTGTTTCCTCTGCCATGTTGCAGTGTTCGTCTATCCCCCGGCCTGCGGCAAAGGGGGCCCTGGCTCCTGTCCCTGGTTTCCATGTTTGAAAATTAGCGCCGAGGCGCACGTGGCCGCGCGCGTGCGCGTGCACGCGCCTCTATATATAGAGGTGGCCGGAAAAAGGGGCGGGGCCTGGGGGATGACGCTCTGTGCGCGCCGCAGCGCTTCTGCGCATGTGCGGGCGTCCCAGCAGGTTTTTAAAAAGCCACATTATTGCAGTAAGCTGGCTATGAAGTACAGAGACAGAGCTGGCAACATTTAAAGGCATACAGCAAGCGGTTGATACAGGCATCCCCTAGAAAGGCACATTAGTAGACACCAACTGTTTATTATAGCAGCATTTATGCTAGACTATTATCAGTAACTGGTGTATTTTCGGCTGGAATACCTCAGCTTTGTGGCTTAGGAATATGCCGTCTAAAAACTCCGGGACTAGAAATTCCAGGAGGAATAGGGGGTCTCCATCGGGCTCTGAGGATCTTGGGCATGCTTTGGCTGCACCAGTCTCCCCTGAAGAATCAGAGGTTAGTGACCGTAGGGCACCCCCAGGAGTACCTGGTACTGTGGCTGTCCCCAGTTCACCTGCTCCTGTGTATGTAACAGAGGAGGTTTTTTCCTCAGCTCTGGGAGGGCTGGAAGAGAGATTGTCAGCACTAATTGCTGCTTCCCTGTCACAGGAGAAAAGCGCTCGATCTCCGTCTCCTCCCTCAGAGTGCCTGTTAACAGAGCAACAGTCCCATACAGAGAACGACCTACCTGAGGGGGATCAGGATGAGGTTGATTCAGTTGTAGAGGAATCAACAGTGGAGGAGCCGTTCTCAGCATCACATGCTGAGAGGTTATGGGTGCAGTCCCTGACTAATATGGTCCGATCAGCATTTAAAATGCCACTTGCGGAGCCATCCTCCTCTTCTGTCTCCTCGTTGGGGTCGCTAAAAGCTCCCCAGACTGTTTGTTCTTTTCCGATCCATCCTTTACTGGAGGGGCTCATTTACCAGGATTGGGAGCATCCTGACAAAATATTTACTCCCCCCAAGAGATTTCCGGTGGTCTATCCTATGGAGGATAAGTTCGTCAGAAAATGGAAGGTCCCTACAGTGGACGCAGCCATCTCTTGTGTGAATAAATCACTGACATGTCCGGTGGAAAATGTCCAAATGTTCAAGGACCCAATAGATAAAAAATTGGAGTCCTTATTGAAATCTGCTTTTTCTACAGCAGGATTGGTGACACAACCAGCAGTGGCAGCTATAGGGGTCTGCCAAGCAGTGAAGGATCAGTTGAAACAGGTCTTAAGGGACGTGCCAGATCAGCAGGCTCTTGCTCTAGCTGATCTACCTAGAGCCTTATGCTTTGCGGTGGACGCTATAAAGGATTCAATCCATCAGGCCTCCCGCCTTACGCTGTCTGTAGTACATATGCGCAGGCTTCTATGGCTCAAAAACTGGTCTGCTGAAGCTCCCTGTAAAAAATTGCTGGTCAGCTTCCCATTTCATGGGGAGCGCTTATTCGGGGAAGACCTGGACAAGTATATCCAGAGAATTTCCAGCGGTAAAAGTACACTCTTGCCGGTCAAAAATAGAGTTAGAGGTCCCTCTTTTAAGAGGCCGGCTTCTCCAGTCCCTAGGACATCGGCTGTGAAACAGTTCCGACGGCCTCCCCGGTCAAATCCCGGAGGTAAAAATCAGGGACACTTGCAGGGTAACAAGAAGCCCTGGAGCAGGAGAGGTACAAAACCTCCCCCAAAGTCAAATGCATGAAGGGTTGCCCCCACCCAATCGGGTGGGGGGAAGACTTCAGTTGTTCACAGAAACCTGGCGGGACACGATCCGAGACAGATGGGTGCTCTCCGCAGTAAATCTGGGATACAAATTGGAGTTAAAAAACTCCCCTCCTTCCCGCTTTATAAGGTCGAACGTGCCAAGGGATCCCCAGAAGAGAGGATCCCTCCTGTTGGCACTGGAACAATTATTGCTTCAAGCAGTAATTATAGAGGTCCCCCTGGAAGAATGGGGGTTCGGGTTTTACTCAAACCTCTTTACAGTTCCGAAGCCAAACGGGGACGTGAGGCCCATATTAAATCTAAAAGGGCTAAACAAATTCCTACATATCAGGACTTTCCGGATGGAGTCGATCCGATCGGTAGCCACTGCCCTACAAGGGGAGGAATGGTTAGCCTCGATCGACATCAAAGATGCGTATTTGCACATCCCCATCTTTCCAGCCCACCAAAAATTTCTACGCTTTGCGATAGAAGGGCGCCATTTTCAGTTCAGAGCCTTACCCTTCGGTCTGGCCACAGCACCAAGAGTGTTCACAAAAATTCTGGCCCCATTATTGGCCAATCTAAGAACACGAGGTGTAACGATAATGGCATATCTAGACGACTTGTTGCTGATAGACCACTCAGTGGAAAAACTAGAAGTGGTTGTTCACGAGACAATCAAGTATCTGGAATATCACGGTTGGATTATCAACCGAGACAAGTCAGCCCTAAAACCAGTCAAAAGTCTGGAATACTTGGGGCTAAGGCTGGATTCAGACCAGAGAAAAATTTTCTTGCCTCGAGAAAAGGGGTCGTCTTTGAGAGATTTGATCCACTTAGTGGGTTCAAAAAGACAGCCATCCATACGCCTGTGCATGAGGCTGCTGGGAAAAATGGTGGCATCATTCGAAGCAGTACCCTACGGTCAATTCCATTCAAGGAAGTTGCAAAGGGCCATACTGTCAGCCTGGAACAAAAAAGTTCAGGCTCTGGATGTACCAATGTCCTTGTCCCCTTCCGTTCGCAGAAGCCTCCGTTGGTGGTTGGTTCCCCGGAATCTGGAAAGAGGGAAATCCTTCAGTCCGATTTCTTGGAAGGTGGTCACTACAGATGCCAGCCTTTTAGGCTGGGGAGCAGTACTGGAGCAATGGTCTCTCCAGGGCAGATGGTCGGATGCGGAAAAGGCCCTGCCCATCAATCTCTTAGAGATACGAGCAGCCCGGTATGCCCTAGTAGCATGGACATCCAAACTCCAAGGGTCCCCTGTCAGAGTTCAGTCAGACAATGCCACAGCAGTGGCATATATCAATCGTCAGGGGGGCACCAGGAGTCGTGCAGCCCAAAGGGAAGTAAATTACATCCTGAGATGGGCAGAAAGATATGTCCCAGCCATATCTGCGGTATTCATTCCAGGGGTGGAGAATTGGAAGGCGGACTTTCTAAGTCGCCAACAATTATGCCCAGGGGAATGGTCCCTTCATCCCGAGGTTTTCCGGACAATATGTCAGCGGTGGGGAACACCGGATGTAGATCTGCTAGCATCCAGGTTCAACACGAAAGTGGACAGGTTTGTATCTTGGACAAGGGATCCCCTAGCGTGCGGCTCGGATGCCCTAGTGTTCCCTTGGGATCAGTTCAAGCTGATATATGCATTCCCACCGCCACAATTGTTACCTCGATTACTCCGCAGAATCAGGGTAGAAAAGAAACCAGTGATTCTGGTGGCTCCAGCGTGGCCCCGAAGAGCATGGTACGCGGAGATTGTAAAAATGTCTGTGGGGAGTCCTTGGACCCTCCCACATCGTCCGGACCTGCTTTCGCAGGGACCGATATACCACCCTTCCTTACCAGCCCTAGGTTTGACGGCCTGGCTATTGAAGCCCACATTCTAAAAAGGAGAGGGCTCTCTAATGCTGTGGTGTCTACCATGATCAATGCCAGGAAACCGGTATCCAGGCAGATCTACTATAGAATCTGGAAGGCGTACATCGCCTGGTGTGAGGCCAGGAAATGGCATCCACGTAAATACGTAATAGGTAGAATTCTGGACTTCCTACAATGGGCTGTAGATAGGAAGCTTGCCTTGAGTACTATCAAAGGTCAGATTTCGGCCTTGTCAATATTTTTTCAAAGGCCCTTGGCTTCGCATTCACTAGTCAAAGCCTTTATACAAGGAGTGATGCGTATTAGTCCTCCGGTTAATATTCCCATATGTCCATGGGATCTAAACTTGGTTCTGTCGGTTCTACAGAAACAACCATTTGAACCATTACAGCATATTTCCTTAGTGCTTCTCACCAGGAAATTGATTTTTCTAGTAGCCATTTGTTCGGCTAAAAGAGTATCGGAATTAGCAGCCATGTCCTGTAAGGAGCCATATCTGGTTATCCATAAGGACAGAGTAGTGTTACGTCCTCATCCAGCCTTTCTTCCTAAGGTGGTATCGAGTTTTCATTTGAACCAAGATGTGGTTCTTCCTTCTTTTTTCCCCAAGCCTACTTCGGTAGAGGAAAAGTTATTGCATTCTTTGGATGTAGTAAGAGCAGTTAAAGCTTATCTAAAAGCCACTGCTCAGATTCGCAGAACGGATACTTTGTTTATTCTGCCGGAAGGCCCCAGAAAGGGTCAGGCAGCGTCAAAATCTACTTTAGCCAAGTGGATTCGACAGGTCATAATACAAGCCTATAGCTTGAGAAGTAGACCGCCTCCGTTCAAAGTTAGGGCGCACTCCACGAGAGCAGTTGGAACTTCATGGGCAGTGCATCACCAGGCCTCCCTGGCTCAAGTCTGTAAGGCCGCAACATGGTCTTCAGTACACACGTTTACTAGGTTCTACCAGGTGGACGTTAGAAGTCAGGAGGATGTCGCCTTTGGGCGCAGTGTGTTGCAGGCCGCAAAAGATCCTCATGTCTGATAGCGCTCAGCTTATATATGGTGTATCCCCCCCCTCATTTGGCATTGCTTTAGGACATCCCATTAGTAATGACTATGTCGCTCTGTGTCCCGTGATGTACGAGAAAGAAAATAGGATTTTTATAACAGCTTACCTGTAAAATCCTTTTCTTGGAGTACATCACGGGACACAGAGCTCCCGCCCCTCTTTGGGGACACTTATTGCTTTGCTACAAAACTGAGGTGCTCCCGGATGGGAGGGGCTTATATAGGGGAGGGTACTTCCGGTTTTGGAAGTTGCCAGTGCCAGCACCTGACGGTATCTATATAACCCATTAGTAATGACTATGTCGCTCTGTGTCCCGTGATGTACTCCAAGAAAAGGATTTTACAGGTAAGCTGTTATAAAAATCCTATTTTCTTTGCAATACAGTGAATTGCTGTGCATTGTGGCAATGAGTGTTTTAGGTATGTTGTAGTATAAACGAGCCGTTAGAGTTATGTAGCACACAGACCCCCTTTTACCTGTCTGCTGCGGCTCCTATCAGGAAAAAGGGGCACAACACACCACAAGCCCATACCCTCCTGTGTTAAGAGGTTAGGCGGTGTTGATTTTGGGCCTTGTCTGCAGCCAGAGTATAAAGTCCTCCTGAGTATGAATCTCACCTCTACAGTGTGTAGATGCAAGTCCTTGACTTCCCCAGGGACGTAAATGTCCACACCAGCTGAAAGTCCAACTCAATCTTTATTTTTCACTTGCACAACACATAGTCTCTTGGATAGAAGAAAGGTTGGAGCAAAGACACAGGACAGCTTTAAGGTGTGGAGGAGGTCCAAGCACAAACGTAGCTCAAACTCTTCTGACTGTTCAGGTTTCTCAAACAGTTTTGGCGCATGGTCTCTGCCACAGACCATGAGGTTGGTCTCTGCCACAGACCTTGTGAATAAGGTCACTGCCACTGACCTGGCGAACAAGGTCACTGCCACTGACCTGATGAACCTTGGTTCCTTCATAGGGCATAACCCCTTTCAGGGAGAAAACGTCCCCCCAGAGAGTCAGCAGACCCCTTCCTTCACCTCGTCCACAGCACCGGTCCTTCGGAACGGATCCTCCCTTCTCTTAGGGTGCGGGTCCCCTCGCAAGGCGGCACCCTGGACTCCTCGATCCCCTGTGGACCCCAGCCAAAGGCTGCTGGGCTCCGGGCCGTTACTGCAACTCCTGGGCCTCCGTGCCCAGGCGGACAGGAACGGTGAGGTAGTACCTCACCCCAGGCTAAAGGTGCCTGAGGTGGAACCGGAACAAGGCCTCCGGGCCTAGGTCACCCAAAGACGACACACACCCAATCCGAAGGCGCCTGGGCGTGGACGAACCACACACACCCAGGCTGAAGGTGCCTGGGCGTGGACGAACAACTCTCAGAAGATGTTTGCCCCTTTTGTACCCTCTCCCGGCATGCACAGCAGGTTCCCCGCCCCACCGTACGGCTGCCAAGAGGGGACACAAAAGGCACAGCACTGCGCTCGCGGTTCAACCCTGGCCCAGAATGCCACCCACCGGCCACAGGGAACACATCACCAGCATTAACCCCTGAGAACAAAAATGGTCCATGAATCCTATCAATTTAATGTGTCTGAGCCTGGTTACCACTCAGACACTTCCCTTAAATTGAAGGCCCCACTACAGTTAGATTAAATGTTAAAAGGTAATTTTGGGGATACGTTAGGGTGTGGAAGAAGGGTAGTTGAAAAGTTAGGGATCGTGGACAATAAATAAACTTTTTTTTTTTTTTATCGGATTTTTATTTCAAAAGCTATGTGTCAGAAAACTACCAGATACAGGTTATCGGGGCACGTGCCAACAGTCAACATTCATTTTTTAATGGCATTCAAATAATCTTTTAATTAATTACATGAAAAAAATTATAATACGCATTTGCAAAACATAAACACTAAGCATTGCAGTCCCAAAGCAGAGCTTTGCATCTCTGGTTTCATAAATGACTACTCTTTTCTCCCTCTAGGGATGTATTCAAGGCACACTCTTTAACTAGACGTCCTGCTGGCCAAATAATAAGTCATAAGCTATCCTTTTGGCTTTGAAGGACATCTTGTGGTGTATTTATAGAATGCAGCTGATATCACATTATGATATTTGTATATGCAGAGACAGCTTAAAGCGGTGTTCCACCCAAAAGTGGAAGTTCCGCTTTAAGTACTCCTCGCCCCCTTACATGCCACATTTGGCATGTCATTTTTTTGAGGGGGGAGTGGGTACCTAGTTTTGGTAGGTACCCAGCTCCCATTTCTGCAACATATCACAACACTCGGGCCACCTAGGCAACTCGAGCGGAAGTTCTACTCTCCCCCTCTCTCCCTGCAGTCTTCTAGGACACATCACAAGTCCCAGAAGATTTCTCGGCCATTAAGGGAGGCGCACCGCGACTTGCGCATATGCAGTTCGCACCTGGCTGTGAAGCATAAAGCTGTCACACCTGTGTGCCCACACTTGTAATGCCAGTGCCATGGAGTGGCGAGAGAGAGGAGCGAGGGTTCGGAAGCCGCATCGCTGGATCGTGGGACAGGTAAATGTGTGTTTATTAAAAGTCAGCAGCTACAGTTTTTGTAGCTGCTGACTTATAATAAACTTAAAACAACTGGAACTCTGCTTCAAATCTTAGTTGCATAGTATTTAACACTCTTGCTCAGAAAATATTTAACAAGAGATGCTAAACATATTATAATCAAAGCTAAACTCCAGGCACACAACTAAATGCACAATTAAAAAACATTTTGTTTTTTAAAATATTATATGTAGCCAGGTGCTTGGCTAAGAATGAGAGTTAGAGAAACACTGGCTGCAGCTGCTCTCTGTAGCTGCTGCTCTGTGGTGCTGGACTGGTTAACTGCTGTTTCAGCAAGAGGATGGAGCTACTGAGCAGGAAGAGTACAATACACTGAGTCAGGCAGCACTGCACTATGGGAACTGTGGTCCAGGGGAGAGACGCTCTACTGTAATCAAGAGGTTTTGAACTGCTTTTTCCAGAGGGGAGATTGCCAGGATGAGGGGAAAGAGCTGCATCTTCTCAGGATGGTGCACATTTTTGTCCAGTGTGCAACATCACTGCTGCATATCGGCAGCCTGAGCAGGATCCGGAGTGCTGAGTTTAGGGGTACCGACAGCCACAGTCACAGTGGCTCCTCCTAAAGATGAGGAATCTGCAGCACACCAGGGTGGGTTAGCTGTCACTTGGGCAGGCATGACAAGACCTCCATCCAAATCTTTGGTGGCGGTGGCAGCTGCACAGAGCTGGGAGCCTCCTCCACCCCGACCTCCTTCTCTGACGACACACCCTCCCAACCTGACTTCAGCACACACAGTAAGTGCGCACAACCATGCTTCCTGACAGTGGGGCCCTGCCTCCTCCCTGCATGCATTGCAATCCGTCCACCGCTCCGCCTTCCCCTGCCTCATTGGATACGCTCTGACAGCGGCACACACACATCCCCTGCCTGCCTTCTGCTCTGTCCCACCGCCTAAAACACAGGAGGGTGAAGGTAAAGCAAGCAGTCTCTGCAGTCTCTGAATGAGCTACCGGCCGGATAGAATATCCAAGCGGGCCACATCTGTGGCCCGCGAGCTGGGGTTTGGAGACCCCTGATCTAAAACAAAGCTATTAGACAGTTGGGTGAGCGTGACATGGCCAGCTATTTATACCTACTGTAAGAGCTATCTAGGTTCTAGTTGGAGCTTCAAACGTTTGTAGCACTACCCCCCGTAGGAGCTGCTGGTTTGTTTCTTTGGGCCTGCACTCTGCCTATCAACCCCTGTAAGTTTGGCTTATTTCCCCTTGGCACAACTGGAAGACACAATGATTGGGGAACCCACTGGCAGTTGGGAACCACAATGATACCATGCAGTAATACAAATACAGCTAAATACTGTTACCTTGTACTGGCCACCTCTCCAATGGTAACAGATAAGACTCCACACCAGACGCAGTTTAACCAAGAAATTAGTGTTTACTTGGTAAAGAGATATAAGCAGAGTTAAACAACAACAGTTGACTTCAAACAGGGCCCTGTAAGAGTCAATGATATGAGAGTAGATAACAAGTTTAACAATGTAAGGTGGAGTCAGACCTGAGTAAGTGCACAGTGGAGGGATCTCCCCAATGCAATACGTCAGCAATGGAGTACCTCTCCACCAAGCCTCACCCAGCTCTCAGAAATAATACTGACTGTATAAACAAGTTCCATTATCAATGTGAGTCTATATGCTCTTTGGTTCCCTCTAGCGGGCAATTCCCAAACACATGTCCTACTGCATTAGCTCAGACAAACAAGCTGAATCCTGTAAATGTTCCTTCCAGTTAACAGTAGTCTTCGCTAGCTTTAGTTGGTGCACATTAATACTTTGTAATCCAGGGAAAAGATGAAGGAAGATTACACAGTTAACGTGTGTGGTGAAAGGGACAAATGGGATGCTGATCCTTTCCAAAGCACTGACTCAATCTTGAATATGGCGTGACTCTGCTTGCGGTACTGCGGTTACCAGCAAGCCTAAACAATTAAGGAAAGTTGTGGAAGTCACCTTCCTGCAACACAGTTAGTTGTGTTTGTGGGCAGGTGCCCTCTCACCGCATGAGGCCTTGCCACGCTGGTATCCTCCGACAGGGCCCTCTTGGTTCGCAGCCTCCGGACGAGTCGTTGTCCCTGGTCCTCTGTTTAGCCGGTCACCACACGTTGGTGGATAGGTGACTCTGGATGCTCAGGAGTGTGGAGCTGTCTCTCTCCCTGGTCCGATCAGCAGGGATGTAGCTGGGATCCCTCCGACAGACGGTCCGGCCTCCGTCACGTTAGGCCCAGGCTTTTCTGGCCTAAGCACCCTTGCTGCTGGCCTCTTGCCGCTGGCAAGATGGCGTTCCCAAGACAGCGAACTCAAGCCCCGCCTCCCTTTTTAAAAAGGTCCTCCCAGCAGGCAGTGCGTGGTGCCACGCTCCTTCAAAGCAAGTGGCGTTGTGGGCCTTGTAGTCTATTTCTGACCCATAGCAATAGAGTCTCTGTCTCTCCGCACCACAAGATCCGTCATGCATTGTCCTACCATAGTTGAACCCAAAAACTTGCAGCAGTATGGGGCAAACGGATAATGAAAAGAGCGAAGTTCTTATAGGCACAAACTATAGTCCATAAGCTACGTGCAAAAGTAACACCTTGCTACACACTCCCCCCACTTCAAATATTTGGTCCCCAAAGACAGTAGCAGTTTGTGACCTGTTATATGCTTTGTTTAGATACACGAGGAGAAAAGAACCAGTTAGTGTGTGCATGAAATAAGGAAATTCACATTTTCATATAAGCTAGGCAGAGGAACCCCCCACCAGGTTTTGAAGAGGAGGTGGTTCTGCCTAAAGGCCACCTTAACAGGAATGGCCCAAACAGATGTGCCAGGAGGTGACCTGGGGTTGTCCTCCACTAAAGAGGTAGTGGAGGAACCAGGCATTTCAGTTGTTCTTTTAGAGGTGAGCACAGCCTCCTCAGAGCATTCACCCAATTTATTATAAGTCAGTCTCTTAGGTGGGTGAATAGCTCTTCTTTCTCTCTGCTCCTTGGGTGCCAAAGTCTCAGGTACCCTCGGCTCTTGTTCCTCCTCAACTTCCTCTCCTTGTACAGACACATTTGGTATTGTCTCGTCCAAATCTTCCAGTGCTCCTTCTATAAGAGGTGGGATCTCTTCAGGATCTTCCAACGT
Source organism: Rana muscosa (assembly GCA_029206835.1). Classification (NCBI taxonomy): domain Eukaryota; kingdom Metazoa; phylum Chordata; class Amphibia; order Anura; family Ranidae; genus Rana; species Rana muscosa. The sequence goes on from CM055118.1 coordinate 569,054,050, forward strand.
CTGAGTGACCTGATCATCCTCCAATTCCTCAGAAAACATACTTTGAGGCACAAATTCAGGAGCCTCTGGCCCGAGAGTCCCAATATCACACACTTCAGGTGGGGACGATGAGGAAGTTGTAGGTTCTTCTAACAGTTGAGATGATCACAACCAATCTGATTCCCCCTCCTCATCTTCAGTGTCCTCCTCCTCCAAATCTTGAGGTACAGATTGTGACCTAGTGACAGGCCGAAATCTTTGGGAGGTTGAGGGGGTTCCCTGTGTATCTGACATCGATGGTAGGCGAGGGGCAGCAGGTGGTTCCGATGCCATGTCTTTAGTGGACCTTCAGCTCCCTCAGGTCTAATTTGGTATACTGGGAGTCCTGGTAGTTGCCTGTAGATTACATAAGGCTGTGACCTCCAGCGATCAGCCAATTTGTGTTTGCCAGGGACACCCAGATTTCTCAGTAGTACTCTATCACCTGGCTGTAGATCCTGCACTTGGACTTTGAGATCAAAGTTCCATTTGTTCCTCAACCCCCTCCTGTCTGAGGTAGCTTGAGTCTGGTCATAGGCGGCCTTTAAACTTCTCTGCAGTCGATCAACATATCAAAGATATGCCAAAGGCCAAGTCTACTGGCAATCGAGCCTCTCGTCCGAACATCAATCGATAAGGAGAGTATCCTGTAGCATCATTTGCAGTGTTATTGTATGCATGAACAATGGCAGCTACATGTTTGCTCCAGTGCTGCTTATTTTCTGAGCTTAAGGTGCCAAGCATATTAAGAAGGGTTCGGTTAAACCTTTCCGGTTGGGCATCTCCTTGAGGGTGATAAGGAGTAGTTCTGGACTTTTTGATGCCCAATAGATCTAAAAGTCTTTTAATAAGGCTACTTTCAAAGTCTCTTCCTTGAATTGAATGGATACACTGGGGCAAACCATAGTGGACGAAGAACTTCTCTACCAGGACCTTGGCCACTGTTGATGCTTGCTGATCCTTTGTTGGGAAAGCTTGGGCATATCTTGTAAAGTGATCCGCCACCACCAGGATGTTTCCCTGTCCACTCAGATCCGGCTCCATACAAAGAAAATCAATGCACACCAGCTCCATGGGTCCCTGACTCTGAAGATGGCCCATTGGGGCAGCTCGGGAAGGTAGAGTTTTCCTTTGGATACATCGGATACAAGAGTGGCAGTAATCCTCGACTTCAACCCACATGCAGGGCCAGTAAAATCTGTCTCTTACTAGATGGAATGTCCTTTCAGGCCCCAGATGACTGTCATGGAGAGCAGTTAGGACCGTCTCTCGGTGCTTCCTGGGCAGGAACAGTTGCTATTTCTCTTCCAGACCATCAGAGGGGCCCCTTCGGTAGACCACCCCTTGATGTAACTGCAACCGGTCCCACTCTCGGGGTAACAGTCGAGCCTCTTTTGGAGATTCTGTGAGGACCATATCAGGGCATTTGTCCTCCAGAGCCTTCAATACCTGTCTTCCAAGGGGGTCTTCCGATTGATCCTTCCTCAGATCCTTCTTCGACAGCTTGGGTAGGCCCACATCCCCCACTTGGGTCACATTACATTAACACTTGGGTACTCCTGCAGCAGAAACTACAATCTCTTCGGCCTTGGGTCCTCCTCCAGCTTGGCGTTCAGCTCCCTGGTATAGGGCTCGTACCCCTCTGGCGTCAGCCGAGTCCACTCTTCAGGGGGGATCATTGTGGCCATGAGGCCTTCTTGATAGGGCGTCGGTGTTCCTGTTCCCCACTCCAGGTCGATATTTCAGGCTAAAGTTGAAACCCGAGAGGGCGGCCAACCACCTATGTCCTGTGGCATCCAGCTTGGCTGTAGTGAGAGGTAGGTGAGTGGATTGTTGTCTGTCTTCACCACGAACTCAGCCCCGTAGAGATAGTCTCTCAACTTATCCACTACAGCCCATTTTAAGGCCAGAAACTCAAGTTTATGCGTGGGATAATTCCTTTCGGCGGGAATCAAACTCCTGCTCACATAGGCTACAGGCCGCTAGTGTCCATTATATTCCTGATACAGCACTCCGCCCAGTCCATCTCGACTGGCATCAACATGCAGTTCGTATGGTTTGTTGGTGTCAGCATAGGCCAAGTCTGGGGCAGTGGTCAGACTCTTCTTAAGCTGAGTGAAAGCCTCCTCACACTTTGGAGTCCACTGATCCTGGATGGATTCTTTGGGTCTTCTAGGCCCTACCCTGGGCCTCACGGGCTTCACTGGCTCTGGGACATCTTCCTCCCCTTCACTTCTTAATAGTTCATTGAGTGGACAGGCTATCTTAGCAAACCCTTCTACAAATCTTCTGTAGTAATAGCAGAATCCCAGAAATGACCGCACTTCAGTCACATTAGTAGGTCTTGGCCAAGAGGTGACGGCATCCAGCTTCTCTGGGTTAGTGGCTACCCCTTCAGCAGACACGATATGACCAAGGTAATGGACCGAAGGCTTGTAGAACTGGCACTTTTCCATGGAGAGTTTTAGGCCTCCTTCATGAAGTCTCTTCAGGGCTTTCTCCAACCTCTCTTAATGCTCTTCCAGTGTTCTACCGAACACTATGATATCGTCCAGGTACACCAGTACTTCTATCAAGTTCATATCGCCCACTGTTTTCTCCATCAGCCTTTGGAAAGTGGCTGGGGCTCCTGATAACCCTTGGGGCATGCGGTCAAACTCAAAGAACCCCACTGGGGTAATGAAAGCAGTTTTCTCTTTATCCTCCGGATGCATGGGGATCTGATAGTATCCACTTTTTCGGTCCATAATACTGAACCACTTGGCTCCTGACAGGCTCTGCAGGGCATCCTCTATCCGTGGGGTGGTATACTGGTCAGGTATGGTTCTCCTGTTTAGTGTTCGGTAGTCAATACACAGCCTCAATGAACCATTTTTTTTTTGTACCACCACTATTGGGAAAGCGTAAGGACTCCTGGATTCTTTGATGATCTCCGCTCTTTTGAGTTCCACCAGTTGTTCCCGCAGGTCCTCCAAGTCCCCCAGAGGAACCTGTCGGACCCTTTCTCTGAATGGTTTAACTTTCTGCAAGCGGTTCTTGTGGGTGGCACATTTAGCACATCCTACATGAAATTCATTCTTAGAGAATGCAGCACGCCATCGGGCGATCTGGGCACTAGCCCTCTCTCTCCATTCCGGTGGGAGGGTGGCGTCTTCTGGGTAGAACCCCTCTACTGGGATCTTACCCTTCTCTTCTTCTTTCAAGTCAAATGGCGAGACTGGGGTGGCAGTGTTTACTTGGCCCAACAGCATCCTAACTGGTACTTTCACTGGTAAAGTGGTTGTGTTGTGAATGCTCACCGAGACCTTCCCATGATTTCTCTTCAGGGCCTTCAATTGGACCACTTCGGGGATTATCTCTATTACCCTTTTTTTCTTCCGTTGGTCCGGTTCAAGGACAATAAAGGGGCCTTGTTGCTTCCAAGTGAGCTTGACAGACGTTCTCAGACAGGTCACTTCCCCGGGCTGTAATATTCGTTCTCCTCTGTCCAAACGCCATATCTTGCCCACCCCCTCTGTGGGAGCTCTCTGTTCCAATACTAGGCGCCGGTAGGCTTGTTTCAGTAGGGGATGCATTCCTGCAATTGGAGTACCTTGCTCTTGGGCTAGAGGTGTCAACAGTCTCCTGACTAAGTCAGTGTTGGTCCCTATGAAGAGGGAACTTTTACCAGCCGCTGGCGGGCGAGGGCAAACCACTGCCAAGGTGTCAAACGTCTCTGTTTCTCCAGCCACTGAGGGATCAAAGGTTAGCTTGATGGGTAGATAACCATCATAGGGTAAGTTTTGGGTTCCAATGCCCCATATCTCCAGTTCTTCCAACTTCTGCAAGGGCAAGTGTTTTAGATGCTTATCATGCTTATCGTAGAAGTCTCTATACAGGAGGGTCACCTGAGCCCCAGTGTCCTTCTACTTGAATTGAGACCAGTGGGGAGGGCCCCACTAACTTGACCGGAAACTTTCTGAGTGTGGCCTGTTTGGCCAGTTCAGTGATTTGCACTCGTACTTCCCTTTTTATGGAGCTTTGGCTGTAACCGATCCTTGTTGGGTCTGGTGTGCATTGACTTCCCGTCGCCGAGTAGGCCAATTCGAGGGGCGGGAGGCATTAGCTCGCTCGGAGGCAACAACTGAAGTCCTAGTTAAGGGCCGGGACTCCCATTGTTGTCCTCTTGCATCGTTAAATTTCATGGAGTTAGCTGAAACTGGTGGGCACCCGGTTGACTCCTTCACCGGGGCCCTCTGGTATTTTCTGCCGGCTTTCGGTACTGAGCTGCAGCTTTCTCCGGGCTTGGACATACTTCCCTATAAAGCCCAACTCCTCCACAGTTGAAACAGGTCATCAGCTTCCTTGGTCTCTGTACTTGGGCAACATTAGAGCAGAGAGGGCTCTTGGGCTCCTCTGGAGAGTTTTCACTGGGCAGCCCAGTTGGCTGATTGGTCAGTATGGACATCATTTCTATTAGTTGAGATACTTGAGTCTTTAGAAGCTCGACCTGAGGGTCACCATCATCAGCGTTGATCACTCTAACTCCGGCAGCAGATTCAGCTTTCTGACTCTTCTTCTTGCTATCTAACATAACTTCTTCCTCCCTGATAATTCGGATCAAGTCTGGATATTTCAAAATACCACTATCTTTCCGGGTCCTTAACAGGAGGGTAATGGGGTCTAAAGGCTGGGCCCCTCTCAACACTTGTTTTGCTCGGATCTAGTCCACATCCCAAGGGTCTAACCCCTTTTTCAGCAGGATCTGATGTATGATCTTGTCCAGGCACCTCATGTATTCTGACAATTTCTCTCCCTCTCTTTGATAAGAGTGCTCCATTTGGTAGATGAGGTCGGCGGCTTTCTCAGTGCGGCCGAATACATCCTGCAAGATACTCAGGTAGTCTTGGGCAGTACAGTCATTCTTGCTAAGCTTCAAGTTTCTGATGGCTTCCAAGGCAGGTCCCTTTAGACTCTCTGTGATTCTCTGTTTCTTTTGAGGCTCCGGCATGTCCCATTCATCCAGGGCTTGGGTAGCTTGGTCCAGCCATTCCTCGAAACTGTCTTCCGATGAAGGTACTGGCTGTCTTCCTGAGAAGATTCTGAGCTCCCTGTAGCCTGCAGCTGAAAATGCTTGGGGATCCTTTTGACACTTCTTGACAAATTCCCCAAGGACAGCACAAAGTTCGGGCCCAATGGTGGCCAGAGGTGACTTGATGGAGACTTCTGGTTTGCTAGAGTCAGCTGGACTGGATGAGGAAGGACCTTGTTTGGGTACCCCTGGGTGTATCACATTAAGTTCTCCCTTGCTGGCCAACTTTACACTTGGACCCTTGAAGTGCTCGGGTATTTCTTGCTTCCATTCAATCAGTGCATATGTATTTGGTATCCCAGGGTCTGTCTTTGCAGCAATCACCCATGCTTTCTTGTCTGGGGACAACGCCTTCATGGCTTGACTTAACTGTTCTTCATCCCAGGACTCTCCTGGAATTTTAAGGACTATGCTGAGCTCTGAGTGGGCATTTTCTTCCTTGCACCACGCTATAGCAGCGGCAGAATCCATTGTTAGTGCCTACAGAGGTTATGTCTGGGGGGGGGGGGTTTAGGTTGCAGAGTCACAGGAATCCCGGACGAGCCCCCACATGTAGCACTACCCCCGTAGGAGCTGCTGGTTTGTTTCTTTGGGCCTGCACTCTGCCTATCAACCCCTGTAAGTTTGGCTCAATTCCCCTAGGCACAACTGGACGACACAATGATTGGGGAACCCACTGGCAGTTGGGAACCACAATCATACCATGCAGTAATACAAATACAGCTAAATACTGTTACCTTGTACTGGCCACCTCTCCAATGGTAACAGATAAGACTCTACACCAGACACAGTTTAACCAAGAAATTAGTGTTTACTTGTTAACATGTGTGGTGAAAGGGACAAATGGGATGCTGATCCTTTCCAAAGCACTGACTCAATCTTGAATATGGTGTGACTCTGCTTGCGATACTGCGGTTACCAGCAAGCCTAAACAATTAAGTAAAGTTGTGGAAGTCACCTTCCTGCAACACAGTTAGTTGTGTTTGTGGGCAGGTGCCCTCTCACCGCATGAGGCCTTGCCCCACTGGTATCCTCCAACAGGGCCCTCTTGGTTCGCAGCCTCCGGACGAGTCGTTGTCCCTGGTCCTCCGTTTAGCCGGTCGCCACACGTTGGTGAATAGGTGACTCTGGATGCTCAGGAGTGTGGAGCTGTCCCTCTCCCTGGTCCAATCAGCAGGGATGTAGCTGGGATCCCTCCGAGATGGTCCGGCCTCCGTCATTTTAGGCCCAGGCTTTTCCGGCCTAAGCACCCTCGCTGCTGGCCTCTTGCCGCTTGCAAGATGGCTTTCCCAAGAGAGCGAACTCAAGCCCCGCCTCCCTTTTTAAAAGGTCCTCCCAGCAGGCAGTGTGTGGCGCCACGCTCCTTCACAGCAAGTGGCGTTGTGAGCCTTGTAGTCTATTTCTGACCCATAGCAATAGAGTCTCTGTCTCTCCGCACCACAAGATCCGTCATGCATTGTCCTACCATAGCTGAACCCAACAACTTGCAGCAGTATGGGGCAAACGGATAATGAAAAGAGCTAAGTTCTTATAGGCACAAACTGTAGTCCATAAGCTACGTGCAAAAGTAACACCTTGCTACACGTTTTATTTAAAAAAATTGATTTCTAGCACTTAAATTACAAATTTATAAATTAAATAACTCCCATCCCCATAGCCCTGTAAACTACACTTATCTGGACTCCACTCCCCAACACACCCAAGTGCCTACTTACCTTCTCCAGCTACAGCAGCCTCCCATTATGGTAACATCCCTTCCAGTAAAAAGAATAGTGTGGGGCTGCCCATGCCTGCACACTAACATCTCATAGAAATAAATGGGACGTATTCTTACTGAGAGGGTAGCCTGGCGCAATATTTTTACCAGCCAGAATGTAAATAATGCAGGATGCTGCCATTGTCAAATAAGATCTGTATCTCTCAAGAAAATAATTTTAGAATGAGTACAAAAATAATTTTTTTTTTGTTCGTTCAGGACAGTCTTTAACGTTTGGGATTTTCAAAAGCAGTCTAACCAAGAAGTGAAACACAGCAAAAGACACTAATAGGCACCAGGAAAACAATAGAGAACTGGGTACTGTCTGCCGCTCCAAATAGCCATCTGAGGCACCTTAAGTATATAACTGGCATCAGATGAAGCAGAAAAGTCTACCTAATAGAACTCATGGTGGCCATACACTAGACAAAAAATCATTTGAAAATCTGTCATTTGTACAGTCCGTTCGTTTATCGTCTAGTTAGTGGGCATACATCGAAAATGGATTGTGACGTTTTTGAGCCGTAAAATCTAAGGAAACCTTTTCAAACTGTGTCGTTTATCATGTAACCGTGGTATACAGATCATCCAAAAAGGTATATAGTGGCAGTATTTTAATCACTTAACGACCGCCCACTGTAAATATACGTCGGCAGAATGGCACGGACAGGCACAATCACGTACCTGTACGTGCCTGCATTCGTATGGGTGGGGGGTCCAATCGGACCCCCCTCCGGTACAGTGAGCGGCCAGGATCGCTTCGGGAGCGATCCGTGATGAGGGGGCAGCCATTCGATTCTGGCCACCCCCTCGCGATCGCTCCCGGCGAATCAAATGCTTCCTCTGCCTGTGTAATGTTTACACAGGCAGGAAAAAGTGATGTCATCCCTCATGCGGCGCTCACATATACCGAGCGCCGCATGAGAGAAGACACACAGGTTAGTGCACAAACACTACACTAACACCAGCACACATAGGTACATAAATCGCCCCCCCAGATCACCCCCCCCCAGCCCCCAGTCACAGTGTCACTGATTGCAGTGAGCATTTATTTAGTGATCACTGCAATCAGTGACATTTATGACTGTAAAAGTGTCAGGGCAGTTAGTTTTAGGTCCAGTGTAGCCCCCTAACCCCCCTAATAAAGGTTAAACCCCTTGATCGCCCCCCAGGTAACCCTTTCACCCCCTAGCACCGCCGTCACTAAGCGATCGTTTTTCTGATCGCTGTTTTAGTGTCGGTGATGCCGATAGGTAGCCAGTTATTTTTTTTAGGTTTGCCGCAGGTTTTTATAGCGTCGGGTACCCCCATATATTACCTAATAAAGGTTTAACCCCTTGATCGCCCCCCCAGGTAACCCTTTCACCCGTGTCACTAAGCGATCGTTTTTCTGATCGCTGTCTTAGTGTCGGTGATGCCGATAGGTAGCCAGTTATTTTTTTTAGGTTCGCCGCAGGTTTTTATAGCGTCGGGTACCCCCATATATTACCTAATAAAGGTTTAACCCCTTGATCGCCCCCCCAGGTAACCCTTTCACCCCATTTTGCCAGTGTCACTAAGCGATCGTTTTTCTGATCGCTGTCTTAGTGTCGGTGATGCCGATAGGTAGCCAGTTATTTTTTTTAGGTTCGCCGCAGGTTTTTATAGCGTCGGGTACCCCCATATATTACCCAATAAAGGTTTAACCCCTTGATCACCCCCCCAGGTAACCCTTTCACCCCCTTTTGCCAGTGTCACTAAACGATCGTTTTTCTGATTGCTGTCTTAGTGTGGGTGATGCCGATAAGTAGCCAGTTTTTTTTTAGGTTCGCCGCAGGTTTTTATAGCGTCGGGTACCCCCATATATTACCTAATAAAGGTTTAACCCCTTGATCGCCCCCTCAGGTAACCCTTTCTCCCCCTTTTGCCAGTGTCACTAAGCGATCGTTTTTCTGATCGCTGTCTTAGTGTCGGTGATGCCGATAGATAGCCATTTTTTTTAGGTTTGCCACAGGTTTTTATAGCGTCGGGTGCCCCCATATATTACCTAATAAAGGTTTAACCCCCTGATTGCCCCTAGTTAATCCTTTCACCAGTGATCACCATATAAGTGTTACGGGTGACGCTGGTTAGTTAGTTTTCATTTTATAGTGTCAGGGCACCCGCCGTATATAACCAAATAAAGGTTTAACCCCCTGATCGCCCGGCGGGTGATATCAATTAGGTTTTAGCGTCAGAGAGGGTCTGCGTCACACCCCAGGCAGCGTCAGGTTAGTGCCAGTAGCGCTAACACCCACGCGTGAAGCATACACCTCCCTTAGTGGTATAGTATCTGAACAGATCAATATCTGATCTGATCAGATCTATACTAGCGTCCCCAGCAATTTAGGGTTCCCAAAAACGCAGTGTTAGCGGGATCAGCCCAGATACCTGCTAGCACCTGCGTTTTGCCCCTCCGTCCAGCCCAGGCCACCCAAGTGCAGTATCGATCGATCACTGTAACTTACAAAACACAACACACATAACTGCAGCGTTCGCAGAGACAGGCCTGATCCCTGCGACTCCAGTGCTGTAGGAGGTGATTTCACCACCACAGTTAAAAAAAAAGCATATATGCCGAAGCATGGGGGCAATAGGGGCGGAGGAGCGATTTTGCTCCTAATGCCGCGTACATACGGTCGAAATTCCGACGGAGGCTTGCCCGTGGAAAAGTCCGACCATGTGTGCGCGACATAACTTTTGCGGGAGGATGCCCCCATGCTTCGGCATATATAAATGGTGCATGTATGCCCATCATTAGAAGGGGGTGAATGAAGGGAGGTATTCTAATGGTGGGCATACCCACCGATCAATCTCTTTTTTCGTTCAGCCAACAGGCTGCATGAAAAAAAAGATTACAATACATGTCCAACAAGGACCAGCAACGTACTGGTATGTTGCTGGACTTTGAATGGTTATACCAGATTGATGCCTGCGGGTTTAGGTATCATCTTGGTATCATTCTCTTCAGCCAGCGGCCGGCTTTCATGTAAAAGCAATCCTAGTGGCTAATTAGCCTCTGGACTGCTTTTACAAGCAGTGGGAGGGAATGTCCCCCCCCCCTGGATATAAAAAGCGCCATTGGGAAATTGGGAAAGCATTTTATCACACCGATCTTGGTGTGGTCAGATGCTTTGAGGGCAGAGGAAAGATCTAGGGTCCAATAGACCCCATTTTTTTCAAAAAAAGAGTACCTCTCACTACCTATTGCTATCATAGGGGATATTTACATTCCCTGAGATAACAATAAAAATGATAAAAAACAAAAAATATGGAAGGAACAGTTTAAAAATAAAATAAAAAAGCAAAATTAATTATAAAAAAAATAAAAAATAAAAACCACCCCTGTCCTGCCCTGCTCTTGCGCAATGGCGAACGCAAGCGTCGGTCTGGCGTCATATGTAAACAGCAATTGCACCATGCATGTGAGGTATCACCACGAAGGTCAGATCGAGGGCAGTCATTTTAGCAGTAGACCTCCTCTGTAAATCTCACGTGGTAACCTGTAAAGGCTTTTAAAGGCTTTTAAAAATGGATGTAGTTTGTCGCCAATGCGCGTTTGTGCGAAATTTTAAAGCATGTCGTGTTTGGTATCTATGTACTCGGCCTAAAATCATCTTTTTTATTTCATCAAACATTTGGGCAATATAGTGTATTTTAGCGCATTCAAATTAAAAAAAGTGTATTTTTTCCCCAAAAAATGCGTTTGAAAAATCGCTGCGCAAATACTGTATGGAAAAAAAAATGCAACACCCACCATTTTAATCTGTAGGGCCTTTGCTTTTAAAAAATATATAATGTTTGGGGGTTCAACATAATTTTCTTGCAAAAAAAATAAATGTTTTTATGTAAACAAAAAGTGTCAAAAAGGGCTTTGTCTTCAAGTGGTTAGAAGAGTGGATGTAAGCTTCCTAATGTTGTGTATAAAATGCCAGAACAGTTCAAAACCCCCCAAATGACCCCATTTTGGAAAGTAGACACCCCAAGCTATATACTGAGAGGCATGTCGAGTCCATTGAATATTTTATATGTTGACACAAGTTGCGGAAAACATTTTTTTTTTTTTTTTTTTTTTTTGCACAAAGTTGTCACTAAATGATATATTGCTCAAACATGCCATGGGCATATGTGGAATTACACCCCAAAATACATTCTGTTGCTTCTCCTGAGTACGGGGATACCACATGTGTGAGACTTTTTGGGAGCCTAGCCGCGTACGGGACCCCAAAAACCAAGCACCGCCTTCAGGCTTTCTAAGGGTGTAAATTTTTGATTTCACTCCTCACTTCCTATCACAGTTTCGGAGGCCATGGAATGCCCAGATGGCACAAACCCCCCCCCCCCCAAAATGACCCCATTTTGGAAAGTAGACACCCCAAGCTATTTGCTGAGAGGTATGGTGAGTATTTTGCAGATCTCGCTTTTTGTCACAAAGTTTTGAAAAAAAAAAAAATATTTTCTTTCTTCATTTTCAAAAACAAATGAGAGCTGTAAAATACGCGAGCGTCAAAAAACGCGCACTAACGCGCAAAAAACGCGTACTAACGCGCGGTCGCGTTTTTAGCTCCGACGTTTTTTTTTTTTTTTTTTTTTTTTTCAAAAAAATAAAAATAAAAAATATTTACAATAACATGGACAGGCGTTTTTAAGCTGCAAAAAACGCAGCTGTAAAAACGCCAGTGGGCATGAGGCCTAAATGAAGTGAAAATCGTGTAGACTTGCATGCTTCAAATGCAGGTGTCATTTTCTATAATCACCAGCAGAGGTCATCATATGAAGTATTTCTGTACTTGTTTTGTAAAGCTGCTGTGTTGTTTAACCACTTCAGCCCCGGAAGGTTAACCCCTCTTCATGACCAGGCCATTTTTTTTTTGCAATACGGCACTGCGTTGTTTTAGGTGACAATTGCGCAGTCGTGTACCCAAATAAAATCAATGTCCTTTTTTTCCACAATTAGAGCTTTCTTTTGGCGGTATTTGATCACCTCTGCGTTGTTTTTTTTGTTTTACTTTATGCTATAAAAGAAAATAAGAAAATTTTAAAAATCGAATTTATTAATCAACTTAGGCCATGTATTCTGCTACATATTTTTGGTAAAAAAAGATCCCAATAAAGCCGTGTACACACGATCGGTTTTACCGATGAAAACAGTCCGATGGACTTTTTTCATCGGACAAACCGATCGTGTATGGGCCTCATCGGTCTTTTTTCCATTGGTGTTAAAAAATAGAACATGTTTTAAATTTATCCGATGGAAAACAAAACGATAGCAAATTACTATCGTCTGTGGGGAACTCCATCGGATAAAAAACCCACGCATGCTCAGAATCAAGTCGACGCATGCTCAGAAGCATTGAACTTCATTTTTCTCGGCTTGTCGGAGTGTTTTACGTCACAGTGTTTTGGACGGTCGGATTTTTGACTGATGGTGTGTAGGCAAGACTGATGGAAGTCAGCTTCATCGGATTTCCGATTGAAAAATGCATCGGATTAGAATCCATAGGAAATCCGATCGTGTGTACAGGGCTTTAGTGTATAGTGATTGGTTTGCGCAAAAGTTATAGTGTCTACAAACTATGGGATATATTTATGGAATTTTTATTTATTTATTTATTTTTACTAGTAATGGCGGCGATCAGTGATTTTTAGCGGGACTGCGACATTGTGGGGGGAAAATCTTACACTAATTTACACTATACACATGACACTGGCAGGGAAGGGGTTAACATCAGGGGCAATTAAAGGATTAAATATGTCCCCGGGGGTGCTTTCTAATTGTGGTGGGTGTGCTTTGACTGGGGGGAAATAGAGACCCGTGTTTCTGCTTAGCAGAAACACAAAATGTCTATTTTCTCCTCTGGCAGAACGGTGGTCTGCCTTGTTTACATAGGCAGACCGCCATTCTGCCTCTCCTCAGAATGATCGGCGGATCCCAGGGGACATCACATCCGCTGGACCTGCTGATTGGCACCTGCTGTGTCCAATCACAGCGGGAGCGAGTCGCCGACCGCGTGCACTCGTGCACCAGACCCTGTGCACCAAATCACGTACAGGTACGCAATTTCACGCAGGAGGGCGGCCATCCCGCAGTACAAATGCTTTAATAATTAGTCTTCCCTTCATAAAATGTCAACAGTGTCCCACAAATCTTACCTACACATTGGCTACTGAAAGCCCAACCCTGTGCAACTAACTTATCCCTAGCTGTGGGGCTGTGCCTGCACTGTAAGGGTTAATTGCTCATTTTGGTCCACAGCAGTGGTCTCCAAACTGCAGCCTGGGGGTCAGATGTGGCCCTTTTCTTGCTTTTATCTGGCCCTTGGGGCATTATTCCCCCCATTGTCAGCAACAGTGAGGCATAGTTCCTGTCACTGCCAATGGGGCACTAGTCCTCTCACTTACACCAATGATGAAACATTATTCCTCCAATTGATACCAATGATGGGGCATTATTCCTCCCATTGATATTATATCATCATCATGAAAGACCACGTGGTCCATAAAGTCTGCCCCATTATTTAAAAAAATATATATTTTATTCATATATGTGTTTGTTTGTTTGGGGGGGTTAACTTTTTTGTCTGAATATAGCTCATTGTTTGTATCAAGCATGTTTGAATCCACTTACTGTTGACTGACTCATTACCTCTCCTGGAAGTCTATTCCAAGCATCAATTTCTCTTTCAGGAAAATAATACTTTCTAAAGCAGACCTGATCAGAAGTTCTATGTGGGTCTATGGGCAGCCATATGTAAACAATGTCCATCCATTTACACATAGCTCCCAACTGTCCCTGATTTCGAGGGACTGTCCCTGATTTGGAGCAATGTCCCTCTGTCCCTCTTTTCCCTTCATTTGTCCCTCATTTTGCTCTGGTCTATATAGTTGTATATAAATCATTTGTATCTTTCAAAAAGTGTTTCCCAGTGCTAAACCTTTCATCCAAATTCTAAATTGCTAAATTTTTTAATTTTAAAAGCCAATATAACGGAATAGTAGTGGTAAAAAAAAGCACTTGTAGATTGAATTAACCTTTTTTTTTGTTATTTCCCCTTTAAGGGGGCGTGTCCTATGTCTACATACGTTTGTTAGTAGGTGTCCCTCATTCCCATCTCAAAATGTTGGGAGGTATGTTTACATCCAATTAGATCTCAGTCAGTCTAGGCGTGAAAAAAATGGAAAAAGTCTGCACCCTTTTCTGTATTTTCAGATCTAAACACAACGCAACTTCATTTACATCCAGCAGCCCACAGATCTAACATGGGTTCAGTGAGCTTTGGTTTTTAAATGCAGTAAAAAACTGAATGAACATGGATGTGTTTACGCTTAGACTCCATTCACACAGGGGCAACACGACTTCCAGCGTGACTTTGGGAGGCAACTTGGACACGACTTAAATATGAATCACAGCGCGACTCCAGGCAACTTACAAGGCAACTTCAAGTTGCCTCCAGGACAGGAGGCTTTCCAGTGGCCAATCAAACAAGAATCAGCTCTGTGGGAGGGGTTTGCCTGAGAAATGTATGTTCTCTTCCTGTATTGTTGCTTCTATTAATACAGGGGATCCGACTTCTGAGGCAACTTCCATTGAAATCAATGGGTACAAGTTGCCCACAAGTCGCCTAGAAATCGGATTGAAGTAGTACAGGAACCTTTTCTGAAGTCGGAGTGACTGCAGTAGTGTGCATTAAGACGGCTCCATTCACTTACATTGATTTTCTCATGCAGCGCGACTTGAGGCGACTAGGGGCGACTTGGGGCGACTTGAAGTCGGATCCAAAGTCGTCCCTGTGTGAATGGGCTCTTAGGTTATTAGTCTCTGGTTTAGGGCTAATTCTCACTATGTGTGGTGACCAGCATTTTACTGCACTGTCAAACTTCGATCACCGATAGGACAGACAGAACAAAATCCTATTCATATTGCAATGCTGCCCAATGCTGTGCTGCAGTGAGCTGCCAAAAAAGGCAGACATGCTACATTTTATCACACAGTATCGCAAGTCACTGTACAGCAACATAAATGAAGTATCACTTTTGTGCACTTCAAACAAAGTAAAAAAAAAAAAAAAGAGAGATGCACACCACACCACCTACTACCACAGTCGGAATGGACAGCTGCTGGAGAGTAAAACTCTGCAGTTTACATCTCTGGCCGCTGTCCATTTAGTGTGATTTCAGCCTAAATGTTAAAGTGTAATATGCAATTTACAGTGGGGACAGCAACAGTGAATATTATGTTTATACAGTGGGGAAAATAATAATTTTTTGATCCCCTGCAGATTTTGTAAGTTTGCCCACTTAAAAAAAGAAATGAAAGGTCTATAATTTTTATCATAGATGTATTAAAAATGATAGAGACAGAATATGAACCAAAAAACACCAAAAAACACCCTCTATGTGGAAAAGTCAGTCTGTAGTCTTAGCAGAGAAACAGCCCCAAAGCATCATGTTTCCACCTCCGTGCTTGACCTTTGGGATGGTGTTCTTAGGGTCGTAGTCAGCATTTTTCTTTCTCCAAACACAGCAAGACGAGTTAATGCCAAAGAGATTAATTTTGGTCTCATCTGACTACTGCACTTTCTCCTAATCCTTCTCTGAATTATTTAGATGTTTATTGGCATGACTGTACATGTGCCTTCTTGATGAGGGGGACTTGCCGTGTTTGGCGATAGAAAAATGGCGATAGAAAAATGTTGACTATGACCCTAAGAACACCATCCCTACAGTCAAGCACAGAGGTGGAAACATTATGCTTTGGGGCTGTTTCTCTGCTAAAGGTGCAGACCGTCTTTTCCGCATTGAGGGGCCAATGGATAGGGCCATGTATTGTAAAATCTTGGATGAGAACCTTCTTTCCTTATGGATGGGTCTTTCAGCATAACAATGACCTAAAACATACCGCCAACTCAACAAAGAAGTGGCTCAAGAAGAAGCACATTAAAGAGGAAGTAAACCCTGATGGGTTTACTTCCTCTTTGTTTCCCTGCAAAGGTAAAGCATAATGGGCTACTATGCATTGCATAGTAGCCCATTATGTGTCACTTACCTGCAGGAGAAGCCCGCGATGTCCCCGATTTCCTCTCTAGTAGCGAGCGTCCATCTTCACCCCTCTTCTTCCAGGGGCCACAAACTCCGGCACTGTGACTGGCCGGAGTCGCATGACATCAGTCCCGGCTTCATTCACGGCGTCATCGCACACTCTCAGTGCGCCTGCACGCCACATCAGTGCCTTTCTGGATTTTTGGTTGATAATCTGTCTCTATCATTTAAAATACACCTATGATAAAAAATTATAGACCCTTCATTTCTTTGTAAGTGGGCAAAGTTACAAAATCTGCCCGGGATCAAAAAATTATTTTCCCCACTGTAGTGTCCAACAGGGTTGAAAGCTCCCAACTTCCATCCTGCTTCTTCAAATTTTATCATTACTGTGGTTAAAAAAAACAAAAAAAAACAGTTTGACCCCTTCTAATGATTAGAAAATTGTACAAACTTTCTTGAAATGAAAATTTTCAAATGGAAATCTACTAATGTAGGGCCAGCTTTAGTTACCTAACCAACCAATACTATTGAAGTCAGGGTATGGTTTTGACAGAAATGCAACCAGTATATTAAAAAAAAAGGTCAGTAATGGCACTCCTCCCGTGAAAAATTCCCTCTAAATGTGGCCATACTGTGGCCAACTTTGGCTCTTGATCTTATAAAAACAACTGCTTCCATTATCTATGGGTAGGCAATGAGTACAATCTAAAATGTGTTTGTGCTGACCCACTTCCAATGGAAAAATTCTGGGCATCAGAAGTCGAGTATGCTTATCGCTAAGAACTCCCCAACACAATGTTTCAGTCAATTGTATACATTCAAATGGGATCTCAATGTAATACCATTTCTCAGCTGAAGCTCTGCCACTGCCTAATGAATAACCTTCATATCTTTTTTGCCCTGAATCACTTCCCAAATAACAAGGTCGTGGGAATATGAAACATATTAAAGGACTCCGTACAATCTACTAGTACTTCTCTACGTCAGCCTTTTTCAGCTCTTTCCGGCCACTGCTGAGAGAAGGGAAACAGGAAACCTGATTAGGAAATGCTGTTAAGAAAATTTACAGTTGGGAATATACATAATGCATCATTAAAATATCACAATAAGATTTTCTTTAGCGATAAACTTTGTTGTGTCTTATGAACAAAATATTGGTAAATAACAAATGTTTAGGTCGAGGGTACAACCTGATAATTTAAAGCTAAAAAAAAGTTTTATTTAACTTACGTAACACATGGATGGTCGTAGTGGCTATGCAATCAAAGTACAGGATCTCTAAAAGAACCAGAGTGGCCACCAGGGAAATTCAACGACGAGTTAGTGCTGCTTTCTGATATGCTGGGCTCAGTTACCGCCAGAACTATTTTTTTGGACATGGTACATTCTATTTATATTTTAGGGTGCTCTGTTTTTTCTGAAAATAATAAGAAAATAATTTTCTTCCGGCTTAACCGACTCTAGTGTATGTTTTTCTTCATTTGCATAACCAGAACTTTTTGTCTCCATGGCAAGTGAAAAACTCAATCTGGAATTGGCAAGCAACAGAAAGGAGTGTGAACTCTGCACAATCATAAATATAGTCTCATTGTGGCACCATCCCATATATGTCAAAACTTCTAAATATTTTTCCCTGTAGAAGAGGGGACCATACCAATTGAAAAGGTAACCCTCAATTTAACAGGGGAAGAAACTTTAAGTGTGCCAAACATGGAAGCGGGTGTAGGGTGTATCGGCTTCACAGAGGGAATCACACCTACTGACTTTATAAACCAGGCAATGTTTATTACCGGAGAGATGGTAGTAGAAAGAGTATTTACAGCAGTAATGCAAGTAATTTCACTCCAAGCATGGAGGCACAGATACACAGCACAGTCACTTCTGATGTAAGCGGTAGTTGTATTCGTCAGCACTATAGGCACTTTCCACTAACTGACACAGTATAAACCCAAGCACACACTACGTATCTGTAGAGGCTGATATTCACACACGTTACCCAGTATACTGGTATTCCTTCAGCAGATGGATATAGGTTTCTGATACACTTGTCCCGCCCTCACAGCAAGGACACCGGTTTTATTATCCGCAACAGGGAGTCTTTCATCCGACCAGGATTGCTGATACAGGACTCCGTAGGAACCCTAAGCTATCCCTCACAGGCCGGAACACTCTCCCTACCTTCTCTTAACTCTCCCTCACAAGCGGGGTCTCTGTCCCTGTCTATACACATACATGTTCTCTCCTAAACGTGGCTAGGCTTTCCCATATAAGGTATCCACCCAAAAATGGCTGACCAAATCTCCCGAGATTTGCTGTCCTATCAGGACACCTGGCTTCTCCAAAATGGTGCTGGAGACAATTATAGAGGCCAAACAGTTCTGAACATATGTACACATAAACATATCAAATCGGCTGAAAAGTGAGTATATACACTTGCTAACCCACTTCCTCTTGCAGCCAGCTAGGCTGTCCTGCACTACAGCTGCCTACAAACACATGAGAAAAAGACAGAAAAATCCACTGTTAAATCATCAATTTATTATTTTACATTAAAACTGTCATCTGTTTAAAATCACAATATAGATAAGAGGTAATATGGCCAAGACAGACACTTTATAGATGATACAAGCATGTGAATCAACGCGTTTCTCTATAATTGTTTCTTCAGGATTCACGCTAGAAAGTGGCAGCTGGGAAGAAAAAAAGAGAACCAGAACACAATACAAAATACAAAAAAACTATATATAACTCTAACAATCATATTAGCCAAAGAGGACCAAGGAAAGAGGAGGAAAGAAAATAAAACCCCCACAAGAGTCATCCATGGGGGGACATCAAAAATACAAGGGGTCACAGTTAGCTCTGCTTAACTACATCACTTAGGAAAAGGGAAAAGTGAAATACTATGCCCATACACAGATAATAAACGCTGGCAAAGAACCTGGCAAAGAAACTGAGTGCTCTCAAAGGAGGAATTTTGTAGCTTGTATGGCTCCAATGCAACTGAAAAAAATCAGTATGAGAATCTAAAAGGCAGATGGCAAAATGGGGCTGAAATTTTATAGACATATATCCACTCACAGGTACCAAAACTGTACGCAAATATTTTCATTTTCACACAAAATGACACAGGGTATTTCCCTCAACACACCTTCACAATTTTGTGTCAGACAACAGGTTCCTCCAGAGAGAACAAAATGACATTCCCAGGATGTACTTCAAAAGAGGGAGAGGGGAGACACATGCCTCTAAAGTGTTGTATCATACCATCAATCTGGAACTGACATTTGACCCATTGTGACTACGCTTCCTGTGTCTAGTGATGACTTACCTAACCTGTCCCGCTCTGGTACTCCCAACCAGAAAAAGCAGGGAATGACAACCAATACCAAAGGCTTGAAGACCATCTGAAATGTATATGAACTGGGACACACAACTGGGCCCCACCTATACATACAGGGTTGCAGGGTAGCACACTGATGTTCCACTCAAATTCACATACTGTTGACATGCACGGATGCCAGTCCTACACATCCTCTCCACCATGAGACACGGGGACCCATCTGATTCATGAATCATGGTACAGGACGGGGTTTTCTCCAAGCATCAGGCAGGGACTCCATTTCCTCTATCACCACCCACTCCAGAGCCAAACAGGTTTGCACCTGTAAAGCACATAAAACTATTTTCCCCAGGAGCTGGCTGTATTTAACATATTATAGACTAGTAACAAAAAAAAAAAGATGCTTTGTGTCTTTAAATATGAATGGCTATGTGTAATAATCAATTATCTACTATACAAAAGCAATAAATATAATAAAAAATAAAACCAGGCATATTGTGTGATGAAAACCCCAAATCTGTCTTTGTCATATAAAAATCAATTAGTGATATGAAAATTTCTTATACATAAAATTAATCACATAAACACAATTTCTTAAATTCATGAACCCATATTAATTGCAATCAATGGGCAAATGTCATACACCATAAAAAAAAAAAGCTAATAAAGTGCAAATATGCAAAAACCAAGAGAAATAAGAAAAAAAATTAATTTTAAAAAGTCCAACTGAGATATTCCAAACTGGTGCCATGAAGAATCCACCCAAATATAATATTACTAAAAGTGCTCCAACACCTTCAAGTGTACAAACTTCTTACCAGAGAAATCAAACCTCTATATTATAGGAGGTCGATCTAGATTGGATAAAATGGTCGCAAGTTTTTCAAGCAGCAGACTGGGATGTACTGTATAAGCTGCACCCTGTACCACTAGATGGTTTCAGCACCTTCCTAAGGACTCCAGAATTTTACATCTTCGATCTCATACAATGACTTTTAGTGATATTAGATTTGAGTGGATCCTTCACAGCACCAGTTTGGAATATCTAATTAACGCTTGGACTTTTTAAATGATGTATTTATTTCTCTTGGTTTTCGGAGGTTTGCACTTTACCAAAGAGGGAGCATAGTGGTGCTCATGCCTTCAACCCACATTTTTACTTGATCTTTTACACCAAAAGTGTATCCCTCAAGATTCCTGCCAACTTCTTTTCCAACTATCTATTGGGGGCATTCTGAAAGGAATAGGGATCCTGAGGGATACATGTTTGGTCTATACATTTCAGTGAATGTTGTTATGCACACTATGTAGGAGTGACTCCTCAACCTAGTCTATTTTTCTTGTGGCTTGACTGGACTTTCATTCCTCCTGGATTCATTCCTCCCATGATGTTACAATTGTTGACTGTATTACTCCATTGTTTTTATGAATAACCAATTTATCTACATCAGAGTTTAATGTTAACGCTTGTCTTCCTGATGAAAAGGGCTGATGACCCTTGAAACACATTAAAGAAATAGTAAGCAACCCATCACCCTACTTTTGACATGGATAATGGGGAAAACACCATGTAATATTTGTATGAGATGACAGATGTATCTGCAATAGGTTACTATATGTACTTTGAATTTTAAAATAACATATTTGTTTTAACATTTGTACAAATAAAATTAGAAATTTTATTTTCCGTACTTTTTTTGTGATAATGTTAAAGTCCTGATAAATATTCATGTCTAGGATGTTTTTTTTGTAGCTACACATATAGAATGTGGTACTGGACAAATTTACTGTCCAATATTTATAAGGTCTCCTTTATTTGGACTCCTTTCTCCCACCTTTTGATTGCTGTGTAATTTCAATGGTAGCACGCCATAACCACACCTTTACCGACCTATAGTGTTTGCGGCACATTAGTGAAGCATTTATAAAGTGTCAGCTGGGTGCTGGGGAAGAAGCAGGGGAGGATCCTGTATCCCAGAATCCACTGGGAAATAACAGAGAACTAGGGCAGAGCAACTCCAGCTACTCCCTGTCTGTACAGATCAACCGTGTGGTAACATAATTTCGATATAGGCGCGTTAATGACCGTTGCTTCATTCTTCATAATCAGCACAATGTGCTGACAGATCAGTGCAGGTCAAAAGGAAACTGACCACCACCAATGATACCAGGATGACTGATTACCACTAGTGAACACAAGTTGGCTGACCACCACTGCTAGGCTATTGGAGACTGACCACCATCACTGGCTGTGGGGAAAATAACCCCAGTGATGTGGGAAGGCTATCATCTATGATCAATACCTGTAGAAATTGGGAGATTGAGGAACAACACTACTAAACTCAGGGATTGACCACCCCTATGGGCAGGGAAATATTAGTTTTACTGATCACTGCTAAAGTAAAAGCTAGATCAGCACCTAAAATCAGATAATGATTACCACATTAATATTAATACTGTCAGGCAGGGGCGTTGCTAGGTCTGCAAAAGATCTGGGGCTAGAGCCCATAGCAGCGGTCACTAACATTTTTGCAGGCCTGGGGGGGGCGGCACGTGGGTGGTAAGCAATTTTTTGCGGGCAATGGCTGGTGTTGGTGCTTCAATCATCACGGCATCATTGTTGATATGGTGTCAGGGTGATTGACGCGCATTATTTCTATTGTTACATTCTAATATATAATAAAGTGGTTCAACTCACCATAATGTAGAATCAGTGGGAGCCCTGGGCATGTCACTTGCCACCAGATGCAGCTTGTTACTTGATTGCTTGCCACGTCACCTGCCACTATTTGCGGATTGTCACTTTCCATGCCAGCCAGTGCCACTAAATGTGCATTGTCGCTGCATTGGTGGCAGGCTGGCAGCACTGGTCCATTTAGCACAGAGGCAGGTGCAGTTGTCGGTTCTCAGTGAGGGCAGGAGAGCGGTGATGCGGGTGGGCAGTGAGAGATGTCATCTCGCTGCTCCCTGCCGCACCTCCGACATTGAAGAGGTCCCAGCTGGGAGGGCGGAAAAATGGTGATGCGGGGCAGGCGGAGAGAGATGATGTCATCTCTGCTCATCCGCCCGCTCGCTTCTCTCATCTCCCTGCCCGGCTCTCTCATGCAGCCAGCCCGTGGCCTGGCTGCAGAGAGGCCACAACCAGCTAATTAGGCAGGGACCCCTGCGACAAGAGACTCAGGGCTATGGGTGCCAGATTCTGGGCTATAGCCTCAATAGCCACCCCCTAGCAACGCCACTGTTGTCAGGGATCTACCATCATGGTAATGTTGATATAGCCAGGGAGTTACCACAACACTAATACTCCTATTGGTAGGAATGACAACCACCACTTTTGTCAGGTAAAGACCACCAAGGATAGAAACCGAGCATCATCCACATCTATTTTTTAGTTTTAGGTAAAAGCTACATCACATTTTCAGAGTAGTGGGCTTACTGTGGCTCTAACTTTTGGAGCTGGCTCTGACATCATTTACAAATGTGTTGCCATTTGTAGGACAATGGTAAGTAAATGGACGTTGTAATCTCAAAGTTATACAGCAATGAATTATCAAAACACAATTAAATCACCCAAACTTTTTTGGTCAACTGATTCACGAACATTTGAGAAAAAATAAAAAATTATCACAAAGATAAAGAATATCTATGCTAAGGTAAAAAAAAGATTTGAAATGAAGGCAGGCCAAACATTAGGCAATTTTCTTTCCTTCAACCACGGGTTGAAGAAAATAAAATTGCTTGACTCACCTATCAACACTGAGGCCTCGTACACACGACCGATTTCCTCGTCCAAAACAGTCAAGAAAAGTGCTGCGAGAGTTTTTTTGTCTAGAAAAACGTTCGTGTGTATGGTTTTACGACGAGAAACTTGACGAGAATCTCGACGAGAAAATAGAGAACCTGCTCTCTATTTTCTCGTCAGGATTCCAGATTTCCTCGTCGTGTTTCTCGTCGGCCTGTTTTGTGACGAGAAAATGGTTCGTGTGTATGCTTTTACGACTCTTCCAAAAGCGCGCATGCTCACAAGCAACTATGAGACGGGAGTGCATCTTCTGGTAAAACAAGCCTTCATAATGGAGAGAGCACATTCGTCACGCTCATAAATATTTCATAGTTTAAATGTTCTGCATTGAATTCTTCGTTAGAATGTTACATTAATCAAAACGAGTGACCTTCTTTTGCTGCTGATATTCACACAGAGTTCTGCCTTATTTTTAACCTTTTTCATGCTGCTCTTTATAAGATTTATGTGTATTATATCGTGCAAGTTTTTAGGAATAATTTAAATGGTTAGATTTTTCAAAATGATGTTAATTATAATTTCTCAATGTTTTGATAGTGTGAGGGGGTTAGCTCGGCAGCGGGTGTGTGTGACCCCCGGGATGGGCTCCCCACACAAAAACAGGCCCAGCAAACGGAGGTTGTGGTTTTCAAAATCAAAAAGGTGCGGTTTATTTTCTATTTACAGTGACAAAACACAGCAAAGCAAAAGAAACATAAATAAAATAAATCCTGGTCAACTTGACCTCTGAGTAAACATACAGGTTCCCTAACTAACAACTGGGATCAGCCTAGTGCTGTCCTAGTCCCTAAGTCCCTGGTTTTAAATGTCCAAGCAAATAGCCACACAGGCTTTTTCTCACCGCACAGGGGTTCACTCTCCCTAGACAGTCCACACAGGTCTGGTTCCAGGCATGAGCTAACATCTAATGAAGCTGGGAGTTCTTATAGAGGCCTAAATGAGCTGACAAGCTTCAGCTGGTCTCATCAACTCCCTGTCTGCACGACGCCCAGCCCTCTCCCTAGAGGTATGAGTCATCCATGAGCCCACTAGCCTTATACAACTCTCCACCTAGTTGTATAAGTCGGCGTAAAGCCTGAATCTGGGCGAAATATATCTACCCCCCTGGATGCAACCAGGTGACTTTACCTTCCTGCTGTCACATACCCCGCCCTCTTGTTTTAACCTCGGGGTTGGAACACCAGCAATCAGGCATTCATGTACTCGAGACAAAGCATCCACATTCCCCATTTGAACGCCAGGGCGATGCTTTACTGTGAAGTTGAATTCCTGGAGGGCCAGGAACCACCTATTCACTCTTCTATTTGTTTCCTTGTTTTGAGCCATCCACTTTAACGGAGCGTGATCCGTAACCATGTCAAAGTGCCTACCTAGCAGGTAGTACCGAAGGGAATCTAGAGCCCACTTCACCGCTAAACACTCCTTTTCAACGGTGGCGTAATTTACCTCATGGGACTTCAACTTCCTGCTGAGGTAAATGACTGGGTGCTCTTCCCCGTTCCAGACCTGGGACAATACTGCTCCTAACCCCACATCTGACGCATCACTTTGTACGACAAAGTCTTTAGAGAAGTCGGGTGAGTACAACACTGGCTGGCTACATAAGGCTTGTTTCAAGAATTGGAATGCTGCCTCAGCCTCGGGGGTCCATTTAATCATGACCGACCCTTTCCCCTTCGTCAGGTTGGTTAGGGGCACAGCCTTAGAAGCAAAGTGGGGAATGAATCGCCGATAATACCCAGCGATTCCCAGAAAGGCTCGTACCTGCTTCTTGCTGTTGGGACGTGGCCAACTCTGGATGGCCTCGACTTTGTTGAGTTGGGGTTTTATTACTCCCCTCCCAATGGTGTACCCAAGATATTTGGCCTCCTCCTGCCCAATGGTACACTTCTTGGGGTTAGCCGTAAACCCCGCTTCCCGAACAGAGTCCAGGACTGCTTGCACTTTTGGCAGATGTGAGGCCCAATCTGTGCTATGGACAATTACGTCATCCAGGTAAGCCGCAGCATACTTCCGATGGGGCCTCAGCATCTGGTCCATTTTCCGCTGGAATGTGGCCGGCGCATTCTGTAACCCGAACGGCATTCTTTTATATTGGAACGCCCCGTCTGGGGTTACAAATGCGGTTTTCTCTTTGGCCGACTTGGCCAGGGGGATTTGCCAATACCCTTTTGTGAGGTCAAGAGTCGTCATGTATCGGGCTGTTCCCAGCCGGTCGATCAACTCATCTATACGTGGCATGGGGTAGGTGTCAAATTTTGTAACTTTGTTCAACTGACGAAAATCGTTACAAAATCGCCAGCTCCCATCCGGTTTAGGCACCAACACAATGGGACTAGACCAATCACTTTGGGACTCCTCTATCACCCCTAAGTTCAGCATTTTCTGTACTTCCTCCCGTATTGCCTCCCGTCGGGCCTCTGGGATCCGATAGGGTTTTAACTTCACCCTTTCACCGGGCGGGGTAATGATGTCATGCTCTACCCCAGATGTTTGTCCCGGCAGCTCAGAGAATACCTCCTTGTTGCGAAGCACAAACTCCTTAACCTCCTGTTGTTGGGGTTGTGACAAGGTGGCTGCTATTCCAACCTCAGGAATCACGCAACCAGTTTGAGCTGGTGACCAAGTGTCTGCGACTAGGGACTCTCTATCCCTCCAGGCTTTCAACAGATTAACGTGATAGATCTGTTCGGGCTTTCGCCTTCCTGGTTGTCTGACCTTGTAATTCACTTCGCTCACTTTTTCCATTATCTCATAGGGGCCTTGCCATTTGGCAAGGAATTTACTTTCAACCGTAGGGACAAGTACCAGTATCCTATCCCCCGGGGAAAAGGTACGGGTCTTGGCTCCACGGTTGTACACTCTCTGCTGTGCTAACTGCGCTTGGGCCAAATGTTCCTTCACGATGGGCATTACCTGTGCAATTCGGTCTTGCATCAGGGCGACATGCTCAATCACACTCCTGTGGGGAGAACTCTCACTTTCCCAAGTTTCCTTGGCAATATCCAACAGCCCTCTTGGGTGTCTCCCATACAGTAACTCAAAGGGGGAGAATCCCGTAGAGGATTGGGGCACCTCCCTAATAGCAAACATCAAATAAGGAAGTAGACAGT
This sequence comes from Rana muscosa, assembly GCA_029206835.1. NCBI lineage: Eukaryota > Metazoa > Chordata > Amphibia > Anura > Ranidae > Rana > Rana muscosa. The sequence continues at coordinate 569,080,213 of CM055118.1, forward strand.
CCCAATCCTTTCCATCTCTATCCACCACTTTCTTCAACATTTGTTTTAGGGTTTTGTTGAATCTTTCAACCAGCCCATCGGTTTGGGGGTGATACACAGATGTACGCAATTGCGTCACTTTGAACAATTTACACAGCTCTTTCATAACCCGGGACATAAAGGGTGTACCTTGGTCCGTAAGCAGTTCTTTACAAATACCCACCCGGCTAAAAACAAGAGATAGCTCTTTGGCTATGGTTTTGGCCGAGGTATTTCTGAGAGGGATCGCTTCTGGATAACGGGTGGCATAGTCCATTATAACCAATATGTACTGGTGCCCCCTAGCGGACTTGATTATAGGACCTACCAAATCCATTGCGATTCTCTCAAACGGGACCTCAATGATGGGTAGAGGGACCAGCGGGCTACGGAAATGTGGCATCGGGGCCGACCTCTGACACACAGGGCAGGAGGAACAATAATTTTCTATGTCCTTCATCACCCCAGGCAAATAGAATCTCTGTAATACCCTCTCTCGGGTTTTCTCTGTCCCCAGATGACCTCCAAGAATGTGCCCATGGGCCAACTCCAACACCAACTTCCTGTAAGGTTTGGGCACCACAAGCTGCTCAACGGTTTCTTCTGCCCTTTTTGCCACCCGATACAGTAGGTCCTTCTCTACGCTGAAGTATGGGTAAGTGCAGGTATTATCTGGGTTCACTAACTCGCCATCTATTTCCACTACGTTTTCCCGTGCCTTTATTAGGGCGGGGTCTTTTAACTGTTCTGTGGCAAAATTTTCCCTGTGAACCTCCAGATCAGAAAACTCCACAGACGGTAGGTTTTCGTCTGAGGAGGTGGGCTCCTCTCCAGTTTCTTGAGTCTCCCCTGCCAATACTGACAAGGGAAATTCTGGAGAGTCCTCACCACTCTCAGAGGAGTTCTGGCTATCACATTCCTGGTACATAGGGGCACCAGTGGGGGGCTCAGGATCATCCCACAGTTCCCAGAACTTCGGAAAATCCCTTCCCACAATGGCATCATGCGGTAATTGAGATACTAACCCCACTGGATGAGAGAGGGTACCTTTGGGGGTCTCGAAACACACTGTAGTCACTGGATACTCTCGGGTGTCCCCATGCACACAAATAACAGCTACCTTGCTATTCCCAGAGACCTCTGTTTTAACTAATTCAGCCTTTATCAGGGTCACAAGGCTACCTGAATCCAGCAATACCACAACATTTCTACCATTAACACACATTTTGCATAAATGTTTCTCAGTTCCTCGAATGGCAGTGCATGCGACTGTCGCACACAGCGACTGACGTCTGCCCGTCAGAAAGTCACACTGCATGGGTTCCTCCACAACCGGGCAATTGGCTGCAATATGTCCCGCTTGCCGGCAGCGGTAGCAAACGATCCTTCTTGCCGCCTCTTGAGCCGCTGATTTCCCAGGCTGTTCTCGCCAAACTTGGGGTAGAGCTCCCACCCTCTCACTCTCTCCACCCTCACCCCTTGGAATCCTCTTATCCGCCCCTGGGGATGGTCTGGTCTTAGGGTGGAAAGTCCGAGTGTCTCTGGAAGAGGCCGTCAGGTTCTCTGTAGCCAAGTATTTCTCCACACGATCCACAAGACCATCGGCCGTCTCTGGGTCTCCATGGCTTACCCACTTTTGGATGGCAGTAGGAAGAGCTCTCAAAAACCGATCCATTACAACACGTTCCACAATCTTTGGTGCGGACAAAGTCTCTGGCTGTAGCCACTTTCTGCTCAGGTGAATGAGATCATACATTTGAGACCTGGGGGGTTTTCCAAGCTGGAAAGTCCAGTTATGCACACGCTGAGCCCGGACAGCCTGGGTGACACCCAGCCTTGCCAATATTTCAGCTTTTAGCATCACATAGTCTTTTGCTTGGTTAGGCTCTAGGTCATAGTAAGCTTTCTGCGATTCACCAGTTAACAGAGGAGCCACCAGTCCAGCCCACTGCTCCTCAGGCCACTTTTCTCTTTCAGCGGTCCTTTCAAATGTGGTCAAAAATACCTCTGGATCATCCTCTCCAGTCATTTTTGTCAATAAACGACTCACCCCAAAGGACGCGGTATTAGTGGGACGGCTTTCCTCACTGGTCTGCGGACGTTGCTGCATTACTGCTTCCATTTGTTGTAGTCTCTGCTCTAGCTTCTGTAACAGGTCTATGAAGCGGGCCTCAGATTGCTGCTGGGCTTGTTGCTGAGCTTCCAGACTCTGTTGGTGAGCTTGCTGCTGGGCTGCAAGGCTCCTTTGCAAACCTGCATTTGTCTGCTGTTGATTGGCATTTGCTAGAGCCAGCTGTTTCAGTATCTCCTCCATGCTGGCTTAAAAAAAAACTGCCACTGGTTCTCCACCAACTGTGAGGGGGTTAGCTCGGCAGCGGGTGTGTGTGACCCCCGGGATGGGCTCCCCACACAAAAACAGGCCCAGCAAACGGAGGTTGTGGTTTTCAAAATCAAAAAGGTGCGGTTTATTTTCTATTTACAGTGACAAAACACAGCAAAGCAAAAGAAACATAAATAAAATAAATCCTGGTCAACTTGACCTCTGAGTAAACATACAGGTTCCCTAACTAACAACTGGGATCAGCCTAGTGCTGTCCTAGTCCCTAAGTCCCTGGTTTTAAATGTCCAAGCAAATAGCCACACAGGCTTTTTCTCACCGCACAGGGGTTCACTCTCCCTAGACAGTCCACACAGGTCTGGTTCCAGGCATGAGCTAACATCTAATGAAGCTGGGAGTTCTTATAGAGGCCTAAATGAGCTGACAAGCTTCAGCTGGTCTCATCAACTCCCTGTCTGCACGACGCCCAGCCCTCTCCCTAGAGGTATGAGTCATCCATGAGCCCACTAGCCTTATACAACTCTCCACCTAGTTGTATAAGTCGGCGTAAAGCCTGAATCTGGGCGAAATATATCTACCCCCCTGGATGCAACCAGGTGACTTTACCTTCCTGCTGTCACAATAGCGATCTCCCATTTAATTTTCGAATCTATATTTTTAAAATTTCACACCATGTTTTTGAGCTAATCAGATTTAGTTATTCTTTTGGGGGGGTGATATCTGTGCCTTTTATTGTCAGTCAAATGTATCTGCTTACTCCAAAGCTTGTTTTTTTTTATTTAAAAATACACATAGTCAAGTATGAACTTAAACAAAAAACACATTTATTCATGTTTATAAATTAAATAAAGAGAAGGCAGCGCTGGAGAAGCTGCTGCCATTTGTGCATCCCAGGGACCCCAGAGCACACAGCAACCCTGTGTGGACACTAAAATTGGGAGCTTGAGAAGGCCCACATTTCAGAACACAATCTGATGCTGGCCTCCCAGAGGTCAGGAACAGCAGCAGGTGAGATATATGTCCCAAGTGTGTGGTACTACAACAGGCTGCCTTCTGTCCGACCACAATGAAGCAAGGCCATCACTTCCTCTTCTTCCTGGCAACCTTCCCTGCAGCCTTTCCTGAAGCCTTTCCTGAAGCCTTTCCTGCAGCCTTTCCTGCAGCCTTCCTTCTTCGTTTGGCTGGAGGCTGGCCCACTGGAGGGGTACTCCTGTCAGGAGGAGGAGGTGGAGGTGTAGCAGAAGGGGGTGGGGCAGAAGAAGAAGGTGGAGGTGTAGCAGAAGGGGGTGGGGCAGAAGAAGAAGGTGGAGGTGTAGCAGAAGGGGGTGGGGCAGAAGGTGGAGGTGTAGCAGAAGAGGGTGGGGCAGAAGGTGGAGGTGTAGCAGAAGAGGGTGGGCAGAAGGTGGAGGTGTAGCAGAAGGGGGTGGGGCAGAAGGTGGAGGTGTAGCAGAAGAGGGTGGGGCAGAAGGTGGAGGTGTAGCAGAAGGGGGTGGGGCAGAAGGTGGAGGTGTAGCAGAAGAGGGTGGGGCAGAAGGTGGAGGTGTAGCAGAAGGGGGTGGGCAGAAGGTGGAGGTGTAGCAGAAGGGGGTGGGGCAGAAGAGGAAGGTGGAGGTGGAGGTTGAGGTTGGGTTAGTTGGGCCACCTCACATATGGCGGTATTGGGGGTAATTTGCTCCATCACCCCCTTGTTGAGCAAGGTGATGAGCAGGGGCTCGCATAGGAGGCGTTGCTCCATGCTCATCACCTTGAACTTAGCCTCCACTAGGCCGGCAATGGCCTCTTCAGGGGATGTGGGCTCCTTGAGGGTGGCATGGGCCTCTTTAATAAGGGCCATTGCTGCCTCACTGGTGGTCCTGTCCCTCCTGCCTCTTTTGTGAAGCCGGATGGGAGGCACCTGGGATCTGGTGCTTCTCCTTTGCCCTGCCACCTCCTGTCTGCCACTGGGCCCTGCCACCTCCTGTCTGCCACTGGGCCCTGCCACCTCCTGGCTGCCACTGGGCCCTGCCACCTCCTGGCTGCCACTGGGCCCTGCCACCTCCTGGCTGCCACTGGGCCCTGCCACTTCCTGGCTGCCACTGGGCCCTTCCTCCTCCTGCCTGACAGTTTCCAGACCCTCCTCCTGGCTGATTTCATCCTGTGTATGAAAAAGGAACATAGTTTAATATGTTGGTTTAATCTTTGCATCAAACTTTGTAATCCCGATGGAAGCAATTAGAATGTAAATGCATAAATCCTTGCTTTAAATTTACCACTACATCAGCTTGACTATTTACCACACAATTAAGTGCAGAATAATGTCTACAGATCATGATTTCACTTGTGGAATACAAAATAATGTAGGTTTCTCATCCTGACATATTTGGGAAACATTAATTTTATCCCACTACATTTTCAGTTAATACTATACCTGGCTCCAGATGGACAAATCAGGATCATCCAGGATGGCTGCCTCCTCTTGCTCCAGAGAAGGCTCAGGTTGGCTGCAGGGAAGTCTGGGGGGAAGAGTGGAGAGTGATGGCCTTGGCTCAATGTGGTCATCCAGGAAGGACATCCTGCTGTAGTACCACAAAATCGGGACATAAACATCATCTGCTGCTGCTCCTGACTAGGGATGGGCCCGGTGCTCGATTCGAACCCATGTTCGAATCGAGCATCGGGCGTTCGCTCGCTCGTCGAGCCCAGAACTATTTGGGCCGTTCGCATCACATTCGTGTGATGCGAGCGGCCCCGCAATGCATTGCGGCCGGCGCGGCCGGCGCAGTGCATTGCTGGCTGATGATTGGCCAAGCATGCACTGTGACCCCGCATGCTTGGCCAATCACAGCGCCCGAAACTCGGAGAGCAATAATTGGCTACAGGCAGGACGCCTGTAGCCAATTACAGCTCAGGGGCTTTAGTACACGCCCCACCATTTAAAAGGCCGCCACGCCATCGGCCCCGGTCACATGAGTTCCGGCTTTAGGAGAGATTAGTCTGCTGATTCTGTCTTTGCTTGATACTGAAAGATTTGCTCTTCTTTGCTAAACCATTGGCTATTTCTTTGCTAAACCATTGCTACCTAAGTCATTGATCGTTCATTGCTGCTGATTGCACAGTTAGTGTGTTATTAGCTGCTGCTGGGGATTAGTCTGGTGCGTGCTTACTGTTAGTACAGTATTGCAGTAGTACCAACCGCAGTGCTGTTAGCACAGCATTGCACCCCAACAGCACCCATAGGACTTCTAGTGTGTTAGTGGCAGCAAACAGAGCTCCTATATTTTCTTCTCAGCAGCACCCATAGGACTTCTAGTGTGTTGGTGGCAGCAAACAGAGCTCCTATATTTTCTTCTCAGCAGCACCCATAGGACTTCTAGTGTGTTAGTGGCAGCAAACAGAGCTCCTATATTTTCTTCTCAGCAGCACCCATAGGACTTCTAGTGTGTTAGTGGCATCACACAGAGCTCCTATATTTTCTTCTCAGCAGCACCCATAGGACTTCTAGTGTGTTAGTGGCAGCAAACAGAGCTCCTATATTTTCTTCTCAGCAGCACCCATAGGACTTCTAGTGTGTTAGTGGCAGCAAACAGAGCTCCTATATTTTCTTCTCAGCAGCACCCATAGGACTTCTAGTGTGTTAGTGGCAGCAAACAGAGCTCCTATATTTTCTTCTCAGCAGCACCCATAGGACTTCTAGTTTGTTAGTGGCATCACACAGAGTTCCTATATTTTCATCTCAGCAGCACCCATAGGACTTCTAGTGTGTTAGTGGCATCACACAGAGCTCCTATATTTTCTTCTCAGCAGCACCCATAGGACTTCTAGTGTGTTAGTGGCAGCAAACAGAGCTCCTATATTTTCTTCTCAGCAGCACCCATAGGACTTCTAGTGTGTTAGTGGCATCACACAGAGTTCCTATATTTTCATCTCAGCAGCACCCATAGGACTTCTAGTGTGTTAGTGGCATCACACAGAGCTCCTATATTTTCTTCTCAGCAGCACCCATAGGACTTCTAGTGTGTTAGTGGCAGCAAACAGAGCTCCTATATTTTCTTCTCAGCAGCACCCATAGGACTTCTAGTGTGTTAGTGGCATCACACAGAGCTCCTATATTTTCTTCTCAGCAGCACCCATAGGACTTCTAGTGTGTTAGTGGCATCACACAGAGCTCCTATATTTTCTTCTCAGCAGCACCCATAGGACTTCTAGTGTGTTAGTGGCAGCAAACAGAGCTCCTATATTTTCTTCTCAGCAGCACCCATAGGACTTCTAGTGTGTTAGTGGCAGCAAACAGAGCTCCTATATTTTCTTCTCAGCAGCACCCATAGGACTTCTAGTGTGTTAGTGGCATCACACAGAGCTCCTATATTTTCTTCTCAGCAGCACCCATAGGACTTCTAGTGTGTTGGTGGCAGCAAACAGAGCTCCTATATTTTCTTCTCAGCAGCACCCATAGGACTTCTAGTGTGTTAGTGGCAGCAAACAGAGCTCCTATATTTTCTTCTCAGCAGCACCCATAGGACTTCTAGTGTGTTAGTGGCATCACACAGAGCTCCTATATTTTCTTCTCAGCAGCACCCATAGGACTTCTAGTGTGTTAGTGGCAGCAAACAGAGCTCCTATATTTTCTTCTCAGCAGCACCCATAGGACTTCTAGTGTGTTAGTGGCAGCAAACAGAGCTCCTATATTTTCTTCTCAGCAGCACCCATAGGACTTCTAGTGTGTTAGTGGCAGCAAACAGAGCTCCTATATTTTCTTCTCAGCAGCACCCATAGGACTTCTAGTGTGTTAGTGGCATCACACAGAGCTCCTATATTTTCTTCTCAGCAGCACCCATAGGACTTCTAGTGTGTTAGTGGCAGCAAACAGAGCTCCTATATTTTCTTCTCAGCAGCACCCATAGGACTTCTAGTGTGTTAGTGGCATCACACAGAGCTCCTATATTTTCTTCTCAGCAGCACCCATAGGACTTCTAGTGTGTTAGTGGCATCACACAGAGCTCCTATATTTTCTTCTCAGCAGCACCCATAGGACTTCTAGTGTGTTAGTGGCAGCAAACAGAGCTCCTATATTTTCTTCTCAGCAGCACCCATAGGACTTCTAGTGTGTTAGTGGCAGCAAACAGAGCTCCTATATTTTCTTCTCAGCAGCACCCATAGGACTTCTAGTGTGTTAGTGGCATCACACAGAGCTCCTATATTTTCTTCTCAGCAGCACCCATAGGACTTCTAGTGTGTTGGTGGCAGCAAACAGAGCTCCTATATTTTCTTCTCAGCAGCACCCATAGGACTTCTAGTGTGTTAGTGGCAGCAAACAGAGCTCCTATATTTTCTTCTCAGCAGCACCCATAGGACTTCTAGTGTGTTAGTGGCATCACACAGAGCTGCTATATTTTCTTCTCAGCAGCACCCATAGGACTTCTAGTGTGTTAGTGGCAGCAAACAGAGCTCCTATATTTTCTTCTCAGCAGCACCCATAGGACTTCTAGTGTGTTAGTGGCAGCAAACAGAGCTCCTATATTTTCTTCTCAGCAGCACCCATAGGACTTCTAGTGTGTTAGTGGCAGCAAACAGAGCTCCTATATTTTCTTCTCAGCAGCACCCATAGGACTTCTAGTGTGTTAGTGGCAGGAAACAGAGCTCCTATATTTTCTTCTCAGCAGCACCCATAGGACTTCTAGTGTGTTAGTGGCATCACACAGAGCTCCTATATTTTCTTCTCAGCAGCACCCATAGGACTTCTAGTGTGTTAGTGGCATCACACAGAGCTCCTATATTTTCTTCTCAGCAGCACCCATAGGACTTCTAGTGTGTTAGTGGCAGCAAACAGAGCTCCTATATTTTCTTCTCAGCAGCACCCATAGGACTTCTAGTGTGTTAGTGGCAGCAAACAGAGCTCCTATATTTTCTTCTCAGCAGCACCCATAGGACTTCTAGTGTGTTAGTGGCAGCAAACAGAGCTCCTATATTTTCTTCTCAGCAGCACCCATAGGACTTCTAGTGTGTTAGTGGCAGCAAACAGAGCTCCTATATTTTCTTCTCAGCAGCACCCATAGGACTTCTAGTGTGTTAGTGGCATCACACAGAGCTCCTATATGTTCTTCTCAGCAGCACCCATAGGACTTCTAGTGTGTTGGTGGCAGCAAACAGAGCTCCTATATTTTCTTCTCAGCAGCACCCATAGGACTTCTAGTGTGTTAGTGGCAGCAAACAGAGCTCCTATATTTTCTTCTCAGCAGCACCCATAGGACTTCTAGTGTGTTAGTGGCATCACACAGAGCTCCTATATTTTCTTCTCAGCAGCACCCATAGGACTTCTAGTGTGTTAGTGGCAGCAAACAGAGCTCCTATATTTTCTTCTCAGCAGCACCCATAGGACTTCTAGTGTGTTAGTGGCAGCAAACAGAGCTCCTATATTTTCTTTTCAGCAGCACCCATAGGACTTCTAGTGTGTTAGTGGCAGCAAACAGAGCTCCTATATTTTCTTCTCAGCAGCACCCATAGGACTTCTAGTGTGTTAGTGGCATCACACAGAGCTCCTATATTTTCTTCTCAGCAGCACCCATAGGACTTCTAGTGTGTTAGTGGCAGCAAACAGAGCTCCTATATTTTCTTCTCAGCAGCACCCATAGGACTTCTAGTGTGTTAGTGGCAGCAAACAGAGCTCCTATATTTTCTTCTCAGCAGCACCCATAGGACTTCTAGTGTGTTAGTGGCAGCAAACAGAGCTCCTATATTTTCTTCTCAGCAGCACCCATAGGACTTCTAGTGTGTTAGTGGCATCACACAGAGCTCCTATATTTTCTTCTCAGCAGCACCCATAGGACTTCTAGTGTGTTAGTGGCAGCAAACAGAGCTCCTATATTTTCTTGTCAGCAGCACACATAGTACCTATAGTGTGTTAGTGTCAGCACCCATAGGACCTACAGTGTGTTGTGAGCACACATAGGAGTTCTATTTTTTATACTATATACACTACCGACTACAATGGCTGGAAGACCGCCAAGGAGAGGCAGAGCGTGCCGAGGCAAGAACACAGGGCAGGCAGGCTCTGTTTCTAGAGACAACAGTGCTGGCCGTGGACGTGGTCGTGCATCGTCATCAGCACGTGGCCATGGGACACGCTTGTCTTTGTTTTCGGCAGCTGGACATGTGGAGCCGCATCATGCCGAAGGCTTGGTAGAATGGATGACCAAGCCCTCCTCATCCTCCTCATCCTCTCTCACCCAGGCTCAGGGTACTGGCAGAGCAGCTGCCAACGCGTACTCAATGGCATCATCAGCCACCCCTTCCCTAGACCCACCATGTCCTCCTGAGGAGTCCCCCGAACTGTTTGAGCACAGTGTTGGGTACATGCTCCAGGAGGATGCCCAACGATTCGAAGGCTCGGATGATGATACCCAGCTTGAGGAAGTCAGTAGTGTGCGCGCAGAGAGAGGGGATGCTGAAGGACAGCAATCTGGCAGTAGTGTTCCACCAGCTGCAGCTTACTGCCAGGTTTGCTCTAGTGGTGAAGAGGGAGGGGATGATGAGGTCACTGACTCCACGTGGGTGCCTGAAGGGAGAGAGGAGGAGGAGGAGGAGGATGCAGCGTCACATGTCCAACGAGGCAGGATGCCCCCTGGAGGCCAGCTAGAGGCCAGCACAGCAACTGTACCACACCGCAGAGCTCCGCCTGTGCAGGGCGCTGCCTCTGCACATTATCACAAAAGTTCTTTGGTGTGGGCCTTTTTTGAGACGAGTGCATCAGATCGCACCACTGCTATTTGCAATATTTGTCTCAAGCGTATCTCGCGTGGCCAAAACATCAGCCGCTTGGGCACCACAAGCATGAGCAGACATATGTCGACCTGCCATGCAGCTCGTTGGCAAGCACACATAAAAGACCCACACCAAAGAACAAAGCGGACCTCTCCTTGCTCCTCATCAGCTGGGATCTCCATCCCCACTATATCTTCAGTCCTCTCTGAAAGCTGCTCTGAGAGGACTGAAGGTGTAGAATTAGGTGTGTCACAACCAAGTACTTGCAGTACACCGACGTCCGATTGTAGCAGGCAAATTTCCCTGCCCCAGCTGCTGGACCGTCGAAAGAAGTATACTCCCAGCCATCCACATGCCCAGCGGTTGAATGCTAGCTTGGCTAAATTGCTAGCACTTCAACTGCTGCCTTTTCAGTTGATAGACTCGGCCCCCTTCCGTGAGTTTGTTCAATGTGCGGTTCCTCAGTGGCAGGTTCCCAAACGCCACTTTTTCTCACGGAAGGCGATTCCGTCTCTCTACTGGCATGTGGAAGGCAATGTCCATGCCTCGCTGGACAGGGCGGTCAGCGGTAAGGTGCATATTACCGCTGACTCATGGTCCAGCAGGCATGGACAGGGACGTTATCTTTCTTTCACGGCCCATTGGGTCACTCTATTGGCAGCTGGGAGGGATGCAGGACAAGGTGCAGTAGTGTTGGAGGTTGTTCCGCCACCACGCCTCCAAAATGCTACTACTGGTTGTGACACACCTCTCTCCTCCACCCCCTCCTCTTCTTCTTCCTCCATGTCCTCTTCGAGTGCTCTGTCCTCGGAACCAGCGGTGCTCCGTAGGCGTACAAGGGGCTACGCGAGTACGCAGGCAAAAAGATGCCATGCCGTGCTTGCGCTGGTGTGTTTGGGGGACAGGAGCCACACTGGGCCAGAGGTTCTGGCAGCTCTGCAGGGGCAGGCCGAGAGGTGGTTGACGCCACGCCAGCTTAAGCCAGGAATGGTCGTTTCTGATAATGGCACCAACCTCCTCTCCGCCCTGCGACAGGGGCAGCTCACCCATGTGCCCTGTATGGCTCACGTCCTCAACCTGGTGGTGCAGCGGTTCTTGGGCAGGTTCCCAGGCTTACAGGATGTCCTGAGGCAGGCCAGGAAAGTCTGTGTGCATTTCCGCCGATCTTATAATGCCAGTGCTCGGCTGACTGAGCTGCAAAAGGAGCTGAACCTGCCCAAGAACCGCCTAATATGTGACATGCCCACCAGGTGGAACTCAACGTTGGCCATGCTGCAGCGACTGCACACGCAGCAGAGGGCCATCAATGAGTACCTTTGCGACTACGGCACCAGGACAGGGTCAGGGGAGCTTGGCTTTTTTTCCCCACGCCAGTGGAGCATGATCAGGGATGCATGCACTGTCCTCTCACCATTTGAGGAGGCCACGAGGATGGTGAGCAGTGACAGTGCATGCATCAGTGACACTGTACCTCTTGTCCACCTGTTGGAGCATACGCTGCGTGGGATAATGGACAGGGCACTTGAGGCAGAACAGAGGCAGGAAGAGGAGGACTTCCTTGTCTCTCAAGGCCCCCTTTATCCAGACAATGTTCCTTCTGTCCCACCCATCACACAGGAAGAGGAGGAGGAGGAGGAGGAGGATTGTGTGAGCATGGAGGTGGAGCCTGGCACTCAGCATCAGCAGCAGCAGTCTTTTAGGGATGATGTACAGTCCCAACAAACCAGTGGACTTGTACGTGGCTGGGAGGAGGTGGCTGGCGATCATGTCATCCTCAGTGACCCAGAAGACTCCGGACCGAATGCCTCAGCTAACCTACGCTGCATGGCCTCCCTGATCCTGCAAAGCCTGCGGAAGGATCCTCGTGTTCTTCGGATCAAGGAGAGTGACCATTACTGGCTGGCCACTCTCCTTGATCCACGGTACAAGGGTAAGGTTGCGGACCTTATCTTGCCGTCGCAGAGGGAGCAGAGGATGAGACATCTCAGGGAGGCCTTGCAGAAAGGTCTGTGCAACGCGTTCCCAGAAACTGGGAGGTTACAAACTCCTGGTCCTGGACGACGAGTTGCTGAGGCTTCGGTCAGTAGCAGAAGGAGCGGTGGGGAAGGTGGACGTCTGACCGATGCGTTCAGACAATTTTTTAGTCCGCAGCCCCAAGGTATGATCGGTTCCAGCAACCATCGCCAGCGTCTGATATACATGGTGCAGGAATACCTAGGGGCAAGGTCAGACTTGGACACCTTTCCCACCGAAAATCCTCTGGCTTACTGGGTCCTGAGGATGGATCACTGGCCAGAGCTTGCACAGTATGCAATTGAGCTACTGGCCTGTCCTGCATCCAGCGTTCTTTCCGAACGCACATTCAGTGCTGCTGGAGGATTTGTCACCGATCATAGGGTGCGCCTGTCCACCGACTCGGTTGATCGACTGACCTTCATAAAAATGAATCAGTCTTGGATCACCACCAGCTACCAGACACCTGAAGCGGATATAACGGAATAATTTATAATGTCACATCCCTTCAAGACTGCCTATGCTGATGCTGAGTGACTGTCCTGTTATGTTCACTGACTATCCTCTTCCTCCTCCTCAATGATCCATGCCACCACACCAGTGCCTAAGGCACAATTTTTCAGCCCCTGTATAACAGGGGCGTGTAATTACAATTTTTTAAAAAGATGCTTCGCAACAGGTGTGACTGCTGTGCTCAGAGTACAGTATCTGTGAGGGGTTGCAGTGTTGTGGCACCAGCACCAGTGCCTAAGGCACAATTTTTCAGCCCCTGTTGGGGCGTGTAACTACAATTTTTAGGCAATGCTTTGCAACAGGTCTCATTGCTGTGCTCAGAGTACAGTATCTGTGAGGGGTTGCAGTGTTGTGGCACCAGCACCAGTGCCTAAGGCACAATTTTTCAGCCCCTGTATAACAGGGGCGTGTAATTACAATTTTTTAAAAAGATGCTTCGCAACAGGTGTGACTGCTGTGCTCCAAGTACAGTATCTGTGAGGGGTTGCAGTGTTGTGGCACCAGCACCAATGCCTAAGGCACAATTTTTCAGCCCCTGTTTAACAGGGGCGTGTAATTACAAATCTTGATCTAATAGTTCACAGCAGGGCCCATTCCTGCGCCCACCAAGAGTAACTATGAGGGCCTACAGTCTTGTGGCAACACCGTCCACCACCACCACCACCACCAAAGGCCCAATTTTTCTGCCCTGTTCAACAGGTGCATGCAATTACAAATCTTGATCTAATAACTCACAGCAGGGCCCATTCCTGCACCCACCAAGAGTAACTGTGAGGGCTTACAGTCTTGTGGCAACACCGTCCACCACCACCACCACCAAAGGCCCAATTTTTCTGCCCGGTTCAACAGGTGCATGCAAGTACAAATCTTGATCTATTAACTCACAGCAGGGCCCATTCCTGTGCCCACCAGTCTTGTGGCTACACCAACATCTAATAGGGCAAATTTCTGCAGAGTATATACGGCAGGCCCCTACTTTCAAACATCCAACTTACAAACGACTCCTACTTGCAAACGGCAAGAGAAAACAGGAAGTGAGAGGAAATCTACCCCTAGGAAGGAAAATTCTATCCTGTTAGATTTAATTTGGGAAAAAGGTATCTCCTCTCTACTGATGCTTTATCACCAATCCTTGTTTCAATTAAAACCCCACTTTTCCAAAAACATTTGTCATTGGGACGGAAAGTGAGGTGACATGTTCTGAACAGATGTGCAAAGACAGCAAATGTTACAGGGGTGATAACCCCTCCCTATGTTCTCCAAAAAGCTTAAAAATTGATTTTTTTGGGATGTAGCTACACTTCATAATGTACCTGTTCAGATTCTACTTAAGAACAAACCTACAGTCCATGTCTTGTTTGCACCACCTATATACTGCTGTTCAGAGTATATAGGGTTGTAGGTATAGGGTTTTATTTTGGGTGCGGGGTCCCCCTTAGTATCCATACAAGACCCAAAGGGGCTGGGGTGGGGGGGGGGGGGTGATGGGGTAGCCATGCCATTTTTCTCAAGGATTTTCAGCCATATGGCGGCCAGGACAAGACATGACATTAAAGCCGCAAGTGGTTTTAAATGGCTTCTTTTTTTCCTTTACAAATGTCATTTTGTGCAAGGACAGTTCTAAACACGGGAAACACATGCCACTTCACAGGCATACTTTAGACACCCCCCAGGTACCATATTTAAAGGAAAATTTCACTTTTTTTTTTTCACTTTATGCATCATTAAAATGACTGCTCCCGAAAAAACTTTAGTTTTTAAAATTTCTTTTTGCATTGATATATGTCCCCTGGGGCAGGACCCGGGTCCCCAAACCTGTTTTATGACATTAACATGCATATTGGCCGTTGTAATTAGCAATTTTGATTTCGAACGTTCGCGTCCATTATAACGAATAGGGTTCGAAAATTCGCGCGAACTTTCGGTCCGTTCGAAGGTTCTGGTGCGAACCGAACCCGGGGGTGTTCGGCTCATCCCTACTCCTGACCTCTGAGAAGCCAGCACCTTAGAGCGTTCAGTCCTGTAGGTACCTCTCAAGCTCCCAATTTTAGTGTCCACTTGTTTTGCTGTGGCTGTGGGCACCTTGGTATGCACAAATGGGAGCAGCTTCTCCAGCGCTGCTTTTCTCACCCCTTTTTTTTTATGGATGGGGTTTTTGGTCTCCCACAGAGCCGGCAGCTCCCTTACCCGGTCAATAAATTCCGCCAGGAACTCTTTGTCGCTAATAAAGACATTCATATTGTATCTGCAAGTAAAATAAATTATATTTAAATAATGTGAGGCAAACAGTCTAACCTCCTTCACATCCTAGTCACCATATATATCCTCCACCAATCTCAAGACAGTATAGGCCAACAATTTTTACAAGTCTCACAAAATCACATACCTTCGTTCGCACGTCCGTCACTTGAACTCCTCTCTCCGCACACCGAACGTACTATAGTCACATGTGTGTTTGCTATATACACACCACACATGCGTCCAAATTCGAACACGTCGCTCCGCACACGTCGCCCGCCCATGACGTTCTAACTAACATCTTTTCCCCGCCCCTTCTCTTTCGGCGCGCAGACAGATATGGCGGAGTTACAGCAGGTGTCTGATAATTCCGCAACTAGCGAGGAGACAAGCCCGGAGACCGAGGACACGTCACGATCAAGGAGGAGATTCAAGGCATCGAATATGTCTTTGGCGGAGATGGCGGAGATGGTGGACATCTTGGTCAAGGCTGATTATGATGGCAAGCATGGGCCGTATAGCAAACCTAATAGAAGGAAGGCCAAAATCCTCACTAAAGTTGTGAAGAGTCTGAGGGCGAAGTTCGGGGTGAAACGCTCAAATGAGCAGCTCAGAAAGAGGTGGTCAGACCTCAAACTGAGGGAGCCAGACCAGTTGAGGATCATAAAGAGGATGCTCGCTAAAAGTAAGTAAAATGACGACCTTTCTGCTATTAATCTTTTTAGAAACTGACATTTTTTTTTTTTTATCATATTGGACTCCCTTCCAAAATGTAATATTTTGAACTAGGTTGGGCACAGTAATCGTTCGTTACGTAACCGACACTTCGTTCGGCCACTATCCGCGGTTTTGGCTTATTTAAGAGCCACAAAAGTAATTAGACATCTGCCATTTTTGATCAAGTTATGTGGATAATTTTTAAGTCTAGATCAGGGATATGCAATTAGTGGACCTCCAGCTGTTGCAGAACTACAAGTCCCATGAGGCATAGCAAGACTCTGACAGCCACAAGCATGACACCCAGAGGCAGAGGCATAATGGGACTTGTAGTTTTGCAACAGCTGGAGGTCCGCTAATTGCATATCCCTGGTCTAGATGATGTGTTTGTAAGGAGAATGAAATGCAAACTTTAATCAGTGTAAAGGAGAGGACACTCAGCAGCTGCTTCCACATCTGTACTTTGGAGCACTATAGTGTGGGCCACCAGACCCGCCTTTTTTCGGTGTCCCACACAGGTGCATCAGAGTTTATTTGTGGTGCCTCCATGTCCAAAAAATGACATCCAAATGTGAATACTAAACATATTTGGGGTCATAAATAATGCATTTTTCTTTAAATTCCGCACAAACACACACTTGTACCCCACTTCCAAACAATTTAGCCTGTTTTTAGTTTAACAATGAGATTTTTACAGTGTGATAAATAGACCTTTGGTTTTATTCTCATAGGGGAGAGAAGACTGGGAGGAGGACACTCCAGGGAGCACATGCACCCCACAACTTCCAAGCAACCCCAAACTCCCAAAGATCCACAACCGAAAGATGTGCAGGAAGTTGAGGTGGAGGAAGGAGAAGTGCAGGAAGGAGAGGTGGATGACGTTGTGGATCTGGTCACCACAACAGGTCAGTATCTGACACCACAGCTTAAGGTAAGCGAGGTAGGCCTGCAGAGTTTTATTATTTTTTTTTAATGGTTTTTAGGGGATGGAAATGTTGTGAAGGATAGCACACCGTTCTCTGCTGACAGTGCCCTCCGCCTCATCCAGCAAGTGATGGAATGTAGCACGGAACTGGACCTAATTAAACAAAGAATCCATGTGATGGAACAAACATTTAAAGACATTCTCGATGTTTTGGGGAGAATTCAATAAGCCATCCAAACACATTTGTTTTTACATGTTTGTTTTTATATTTTTTCAAATTTTTTGAGTAACAAAGCAGCCAAAAATTGAATATGCACACAGTGTGTGAACATGTGCTATCTGCCATCAGGGGATATCCATGTACGTCTTTTGTGGGTGCAACCCCTTCCTCGTATCAAAAGTCGGTGAACTGAGGAAGGGGATGCACCCCCAAAACACGTCCATTGATCACCCCTGATGGCAGATAGCACATGTTGACAATAGGGATCAGGATTGTAAACTTCCTATTTGCAAAAAAGTAAAAATGTGTGCATATTGAATTTTTGGCTGGGCAAGGGGTGGCAGGACCCCATATTAGGACGGGCACATAGAGACATAGTTTGTGTAACTGAATGTCTCAGATTGCTCAGAGGTATCCAATGTTGTCATTTTAGAAATGCAAGTGGTATTTTTGTATTTTCATAAGCCAAAATTTGCCGGGTTGTGGCCAGGCCAACCCCAAAGTAAAACAAAAAAAAATGTGCAGAGAGTAAAATATTTGACCACAAACAACGTGTAGCTTCTTTTTATAATACTCTCTAAGCTTATTTGGTTCTTTTGTAAGGTAACATAGTGAAATTGGTTGTTATTTACTAAAGTAAAATACACTTGCCACTACAAATGCACAAAGACAAACTAGGAGACAGGAAAGAACAAATAATTAAAGGTTTAAACAAGATTTTTATTGGGATACTTAGACATAGGCTGGCATAGGAATTGCCCCCCTACCCGTGAAATACTCCATGTATTTGTCCCGAACCACACGGGCATTTTGGGGGGGCAAGCCAAGACGGGCAGATTCCAGGCCCGGAAGGGGATTTGCAGGGGAAAGTCCAGCCTCTGGCAAAACTGAGGCCATATAGGAATTAGATTTTTGGCTCAGAAAGTTGTGTAGCACACAGCAGCATACCACTACATAGTTTATTTTGTAGTCCGCCAAGTGGATGGAAGTCATAAAAAGACGGAACCGGCTGGCCATTATGCCGAAGGCATTTTCAACGACTCTTCGGGCCCTGGCCAGCCGGTAATTGAACACACTCTTCTCTGGGGTCAGGGTCCTCTGTGGAAATGGCCTCATAAGATGCCGTCCGAGTCCGAAGGCTTCATCAGCCAAGAAAACAAAGGGGAGTCCTTCAATATTCCCTGCATCCGGTGGCAATGCAAGGTCGTCACTCTGGAGACGGAGGGCAAACTCCATCTGGATGAAGGATCCCCCATCGGACATCCGGCCATTCTTCCCTACATCAACATAGAGGAATTCATACCGTGCTGACACCACCGCCATCAGCACAATGCTATGAAACCCCTTGTAATTGTAGTAGTAGGACCCAGAACGGGGTGGCGGCACGATGCGGACGTGCTTTCCGTCTATGGCACCACCGCAGTTGGGGAAGTCCCACCGCGTGGCAAACTCCGATGCCACAGTCTGCCATTCCTGTGGCGTGGAAGGAAGCTGTGGAGTGAAACAAGATGAAATAATATTAGAAAAACAAAGACATACATTACAAGGAAATTCTATCCCAAAAAATTAGAGACCAACATCAATCTAATTATACGTTTATTAAGGTGTGTAAAAAAAGTATAATGGAAGGCTCATTTATCATATTCATCACCCCCTCTGATGGGCCATTACTAAATTATTTTGGGGGGGGGGATGTGTTTGGCCACAGGATAGCATTGCAGTGGCGGTGCGTCCAGAGTGGGCGCTGGAGCACTGCCCCCTCTCTCCTGTGCCCATCACTCAGAACAATACATAGGTTCATGCGTTGCATGAACCTATGTATTGTCTATGCCGCACACTATTCAGGTGGATGGCCTCTTGTAAAGCGACCGACATATGAATAATTGCGGCATTTAGGGGGTTAAAATTGCAGAGCAGAAACAGGTATTAAAATAGTCTTGCAAATTACAACCTGAGGGATGTAATTGGCTTCCTCAAAGAAAAATCGGGGACGCAAGGAGGGGGGCATTCCTTGTGTAAACACTGACAGGCTGCTCTGCCAATCATGTTCACCAAGTCTGTTTAATGGTAACATGATTGGCTGATGCAACATGAAAGGAAGGAGAAGACATCAAGGACAGAAGAAGGATGGCGCTGACCACAAGAAGGTAAGTGCAGGGCTGGGGGGAAACTGGCTGCATTAGAGGGGACTAAATGGCTGCATTGGAGGGGACAACTGGGGGCGTTTATTAGGCAACAGAGCAAAAAAGGAGGACGTTTATTTCCGAAATTGGGGTTGGAACCCCCCAACATTTGGAGCAACAGGCGCCCCTGCTGGAAAAGTTAGTGAGGGGAAATATTTAGGGAGGATAAAAAAGGGGCAATCTAAAGCTTCCAACATGCATGGGGACAAAGGGGACATTCTCAGCATATTACAATCATGGTAATTAGGGAAGGATGAAAGAAATACAATACATTAGCATACATGTAATACATAAAATGTGATGTTAAGGGAGAAAACTTACCCTAATATAGTCCTCCTGCAGGACTTGTATAATAGCAGAACAGGTGTCTGGGATTATGAGGCCCAGAGCCTGGGGGGAGATGCCTGTCGTGAACTTCAAGTCCTGAAGACTTCTCCCTGTCGCCAGGTAACGCAACGTGGCGATGAGCCTCTGCTCAGCACTGATGGCTTCCCGCATAACGGTGTCCTTCCTGGTAATATAGGGGGACACCAAAGCCAACAGTTCCTGAAAAACGGGGTCAGACATCCTCAGAAAATTCCTGTAGTCCTCAGGATTATTCTCGACGATCTCCCGCAGCAGAGGCATGTGGCAGAATTGGTCCCGCTGGAGCAACCAATTCTTGGTCCATGAACTCCTCCTCACACCATTCATGGACTGGTCTTGGTCCAAAACAAGCAGACCAACACCAAGCACACGCACAGCACGAACTCGACGACGAGAACGTCCAGGCGACATGGCTAGGAAACGGTCGTCTAATCAGAACGTACAGAACAGAACGCACTTTAGAACAGCAAGGCCTATGAATAACGAACTGAAATTCAGAAACGAACAGGCAAGAACGCACTGTAAAACAGATACGACCTGCCTAGACGCCCTGAAAGTCAAGATACGAACCCACAAGCACAAACTGAACGGCAGAAAACGATCTGAAAAGTACGAAGACTGAAAAGCGCGAATCGTCTCTTCCCAAACTTTTACTTCACACGCGGTAACACGAGATCAGCAAAAGCAGCCCAAGGGGTGGCGCCAAGAAAAAAGATCTTCCCCTTTATAGTGCCGTCGTACGTGCTGGACGTGAGCGCAGAGAACCACGAGGAAATTGGAAAATGACAGTGTGTACGCATAGAAAGCTTGACGAGAAAATCGACAAGCTTAACAAGAATCTAGTCGAAAAAAACGACGTGTTTTTTACGACGAGAAAATCGGTCGTGTGTACGAGGCCTGAATCTCTGCTACTGAGCTCTTGTGTTCTGAAAACAAGAGGTTTCCCAGCCATCAGAATACTGATGATAATGATAACTGCTAGTGGCTATAGCCGTCGGCATTGGTCGAATGAGAAAAACCAGACAGGCTGGTTGCACTAAAGTCGATCGATAGATAAAAATTTCAATCAATCAATCTATAGGCAGGCTGTTTGTACTGAAGTTAATTCAGCTATGGCTTTTTTTTTTTAATCCATACCTGAAATTCAGACTGTTTGGGAAAGTAACATTCATCCTAGAACACAAATATTATTCTCATTTAAATATATTGTAAATAATAACTTTTTAGATTTAGTTTATAAAAACCTAGAATGAAGCTTAATTATTTCTTCATTACATGAATGTGATGACCAAGAAGCTAAACTAGATCTGTTTTAACCTGTAATTAAAACATAATATTATCAACTGCTGCTAAATGAGATAGTTGCAATGAAGGATTACGTAACTAAACTACGGGATTAGCTTAAGTAGAGGAAATGGAAACTGCCGCTCTGAGATAAAGCGATTTTGATAAGAATTAGATCTGCACATGGCACACTAAATCCAGGCGAAATTAATTCTAGTGACTTGTAATAAAATGTACTCAAGGGGAAAAAAAAATCTAATATATAAACACGCTTTACCTGAGTGGTACCAGCATTTATGGCCCTGCGCTTTCAGGAACAAAGGTCCAGAATGAAGAAGACCTGCATTCCAGACCTTGACCATTCCTAAACCCATAGGGCTCTAAACATTGGTACCACTCATTACAATGTTTATCCCCATCCAGCCAAAACTTTCTATAGGCTTTGAAAGACTGCCTTCCGCCAAGGGCTGTACAATGAGCCTGTCCCTAAAATGCCAGGATGTACTACAGCTGGAAGGCCCTGTGTTCAAGGAGCCTAGGGGCCTGATCACAACATCTGCACTGGGCCAAACACAAATTTGCATTGTTGGCTTTGAAATGCGGTTTGCAACCATGCTACAAGTTACACCCTAAATATGATTGTAACATGTAACAAGATCTAAAAGTTGGAGTTAGCCTTTAAATATTTTGATGTGTCCACCATTGTTTGCCATAATCTACAGTAGATAACTGATGGCATGAGTCAATGCTACCTGATAAACTCAAAGCGACAGAAAGGACCAAAAAGAGGGCCATAACAACAAAAACTGCTATATGATATGTGACAGCAGGAAGGTAAAGTCACCTGGTTGCATCCAGGGGGGTAGATATATTTCGCCCAGATTCAGGCTTTACGCCGACTTATACAACTAGGTGGAGAGTTGTATAAGGCTAGTGGGCTCATGGATGACTCATACCTCTAGGGAGAGGGCTGGGCGTCGTGCAGACAGAGATGAGGAGACCAGCTGAACCTTGTCAGCTCATTTAGGCCTCTATAAGAACTCCCAGCTTCATTAGATGTTAGCTCATGCCTGGAACCAGACCTGTGTGGACTGTCTAGGGAGAGTGAACCCCTGTGCGGTGAGACAAAGCCTGTGTGGCTATTTGCTTGGACATTTAAAACCAGGGACTTAGGGACTAGGACAGCACTAGGCTGATCCCAGTTGTTAGTTAGGAAACCTGTATGTTTAGTCAGAGGTCAACTTGACCAGGATTTAATTTGGTTATGTTTCTTTTGCTTTGCTGTGTTTTGTCACTGTAAATAGAAAATAAACCGCACCTTTTTTGATTTTGAAAACCACAACCTCCGTTTGCTGGGCCTGTTTTGTGTGGGGAGCCCATCCCGGGGGTCACACACACCCGCTGCCGAGCTAACCCCCTCACAGTTGGTGGAGAACCAGTGGCAGTTTTTTTTAAGCCAGCATGGAGGAGATACTGAAGCAGCTGGCTCTAGCAAATGCCAATCAACAGCAGACAAATGCAGGTTTGCAAAGGAGCCTTGCAGCCCAGCAGCAGACAAACGCAACTTTGCAACAGAGTCTGGAGGCTCAGCAACGAGCCCAGCAGCAATCTGAGGCCCGCTTCATAGACCTGTTGCAGAAGCAAGAGCAGAGACTACAACAACAGATGGAAGCAGTAATGCAGCAACGTCTGCAGACCAGTGAGGAAAGCCGTCCCACTAATACCGCGTCCTTTGGGGTGAGTCGTTTATTGACAAAAATGACTGGAGAGGATGATCCAGAGGTATTTTTGACCACATTTGAAAGGACCGCTGAAAGAGAAAAGTGGCCTGAGGAGCAGTGGGCTGGACTGGTGGCTCCTCTGTTAACTGGTGAATCGCAGAAAGCTTACTATGACCTAGAGCCTAACCAAGCAAAAGACTATGTGATGCTAAAAGCTGAAATATTGGCAAGGCTGGGTGTCACCCAGGCTGTCCAGGCTCAGCGTGTGCATAACTGGACTTTCCAGCTTGGAAAACCCCCCAGGTCTCAAATGTATGATCTCATTCACCTGAGCAGAAAGTGGCTACAGCCAGAGATTTTGTCCGCACCAAAGATTGTGGAACGTGTTGTAATGGATCGGTTTTTGAGAGCTCTTCCTACTGCCATCCAAAAGTGGGTAAGCCATGGAGACCCAGAGACGGCCGATGGTCTTGTGGATCGTGTGGAGAAATACTTGGCTACAGAGAACCTGACGGCCTCTTCCAGAGACACTCGGACTTTCCACCCTAAGACCAGACCATCCCCAGGGGCGGATAAGAGGATTCCAAGGGGTGAGGGTGGAGAGAGTGAGAGGGTGGGAGCTCTACCCCAAGTTTGGCGAGAACAGCCTGGGAAATCAGCGGCTCAAGAGGCGGCAAGAAGGATCGTTTGCTACCGCTGCCGGCAAGCGGGACATATTGCAGCCAATTGCCCGGTTGTGGAGGAACCCATGCAGTGTGACTTTCTGACGGGCAGACGTCAGTCGCTGTGTGCGACAGTCGCATGCACTGCCATTCGAGGAACTGAGAAACATTTATGCAAAATGTGTGTTAATGGTAGAAATGTTGTGGTATTGCTGGATTCAGGTAGCCTTGTGACCCTGATAAAGGCTGAGTTAGTTAAAACAGAGGTCTCTGGGAATAGCAAGGTAGCTGTTATTTGTGTGCATGGGGACACCCGAGAGTATCCAGTGACTACAGTGTGTTTCGAGACCCCCAAAGGTACCCTCTCTCATCCAGTGGGCTTAGTATCTCAGTTACCGCATGACGCCATTGTGGGAAGGGATTTTCCGAAGTTCTGGGAACTGTGGGATGATCCTGAGCCCCTCACTGGTGCCCCTATGTACCAGGAATGTGATAGCCAGAACTCCCCTGAGAGTGGTGAGGACTCTCCGGAATTTCCCTTATCAGTATTGGCAGGGGAGACTCAAGAAACTGGAGAGGAGCCCACCTCCTCAGACGAAAACCTACCGTCTGTGGAGTTTTCTGATCTTGAGGTTCACAGGGAAAACTTTGCCACAGAACAGTTGAAAGACCCCGCCCTAATAAAGGCACGGGAAAACGTAGTGAAAATAGATGGCGAGTTAGTGAACCCAGATAATACCTGCACTTACCCATACTTCAGCGCAGAGAAGGACCTACTGTATCGGGTGGCAAAAAGGGCAGAAGAAACCGTTGAGCAGCTTGTGGTGCCCAAACCTTACAGGAAGTTGGTGTTGGAGTTGGCCCATGGGCACATTCTTGGAGGTCATCTGGGGACAGAGAAAACCCGAGAGAGGGTATTACAGAGATTCTATTGGCCGGGGGTGATGAAGGACGTAGAAAATTATTGTTCCTCCTGCCCTGTGTGTCAGAGGTTGGCCCCGATGCCACATTTCCGTAGCCCGCTGGTCCCTCTACCCATCATTGAGGTCCCGTTTGAGAGGATCGCCATGGATTTGGTAGGTCCTATAATCAAGTCCGCTAGGGGGCACCAGTACATATTAGTTATAATGGACTATGCCACCCGTTATCCAGAAGCGATCCCTCTCCGAAATACCTCGGCCAAAACCATAGCCAAAGAGCTATCTCTTGTTTTTAGCCGGGTGGGTATTTGTAAAGAACTGCTTACGGACCAAGGTACACCCTTTATGTCCCGGGTTATGAAAGAGCTGTGTAAATTGTTCAAAGTGACGCAATTGCGTACGTCTGTGTATCACCCCCAAACCGATGGGCTGGTTGAAAGATTCAACAAAACCCTAAAACAAATGTTGAAGAAAGTGGTGGATAGAGATGGAAAGGATTGGGACTGTTTACTTCCTTATTTGATGTTTGCTATTAGGGAGGTGCCCCAATCCTCTACGGGATTCTCCCCCTTTGAGTTACTGTATGGGAGACACCCAAGAGGGCTGTTGGATATTGCCAAGGAAACTTGGGAAAGTGAGAGTTCTCCCCACAGGAGTGTGATTGAGCATGTCGCCCTGATGCAAGATCGAATTGCACAGGTAATGCCCATCGTGAAGGAACATTTGGCCCAAGCGCAGTTGGCACAGCAGAGAGTGTACAACCGTGGAGCCAAGACCCGTACCTTTTCCCCGGGGGATAGGATATTGGTACTTGTCCCTACGGTTGAAAGTAAATTCCTTGCCAAATGGCAAGGCCCCTACGAGATAATGGAAAAAGTGAGCGAAGTGAATTACAAGGTCAGACAACCAGGAAGGCGAAAGCCCGAACAGATCTATCACGTTAATCTGTTGAAAGCCTGGAGGGATAGAGAGTCCCTAGTCGCAGACACTTGGTCACCAGCTCAAACTGGTTGCGTGATTCCTGAGGTTGGAATAGCAGCCACCTTGTCACAACCCCAACAACAGGAAGTTAAGGAGTTTGTGCTTCGCAACAAGGAGGTATTCTCTGAGCTGCCGGGACAAACATCTGGGGTAGAGCATGACATCATTACCCCGCCCGGTGAAAGGGTGAAGTTAAAACCCTATCGGATCCCAGAGGCTCGACGGGAGGCAATACGGGAGGAAGTACAGAAAATGCTGAACTTAGGGGTGATAGAGGAGTCCCAAAGTGATTGGTCTAGTCCCATCGTGTTGGTGCCTAAACAGGATGGGAGCTGGCGATTTTGTAACGATTTTCGTCAGTTGAACAAAGTTACAAAATTTTACACCTACCCCATGCCACGTATAGATGAGTTGATCGACCGGCTGGGAACAGCCCGATACATGACGACTCTTGACCTCACAAAAGGGTATTGGCAAATCCCCCTGGCCAAGTCGGCCAAAGAGAAAACCGCATTTGTAACCCCAGACGGGGCGTTCCAATATAAAAGAATGCCGTTCGGGTTACAGAATGCGCCGGCCACATTCCAGCGGAAAATGGACCAGATGCTGAGGCCCCATCGGAAGTATGCTGCGGCTTACCTGGATGACGTAATTGTCCATAGCACAGATTGGGCCTCACATCTGCCAAAAGTGCAAGCAGTCCTGGACTCTGTTCGGGAAGCGGGGTTTACGGCTAACCCCAAGAAGTGTACCATTGGGCAGGAGGAGGCCAAATATCTTGGGTACACCATTGGGAGGGGAGTAATAAAACCCCAACTCAACAAAGTCGAGGCCATCCAGAGTTGGCCACGTCCCAACAGCAAGAAGCAGGTACGAGCCTTTCTGGGAATCGCTGGGTATTATCGGCGATTCATTCCCCACTTTGCTTCTAAGGCTGTGCCCCTAACCAACCTGACGAAGGGGAAAGGGTCGGTCATGATTAAATGGACCCCCGAGGCTGAGGCAGCATTCCAATTCTTGAAACAAGCCTTATGTAGCCAGCCAGTGTTGTACTCACCCGACTTCTCTAAAGACTTTGTCGTACAAAGTGATGCGTCAGATGTGGGGTTAGGAGCAGTATTGTCCCAGGTCTGGAACGGGGAAGAGCACCCAGTCATTTACCTCAGCAGGAAGTTGAAGTCCCATGAGGTAAATTACGCCACCGTTGAAAAGGAGTGTTTAGCGGTGAAGTGGGCTCTAGATTCCCTTTGGTACTACCTGCTAGGTAGGCACTTTGACATGGTTACGGATCACGCTCCGTTAAAGTGGATGGCTCAAAACAAGGAAACAAATAGAAGAGTGAATAGGTGGTTCCTGGCCCTCCAGGAATTCAACTTCACAGTAAAGCATCGCCCTGGCGTTCAAATGGGGAATGTGGATGCTTTGTCTCGAGTACATGAATGCCTGATTGCTGGTGTTCCAACCCCGAGGTTAAAACAAGAGGGGGGGGTATGTGACAGCAGGAAGGTAAAGTCACCTGGTTGCATCCAGGGGGGTAGATATATTTCGCCCAGATTCAGGCTTTACGCCGACTTATACAACTAGGTGGAGAGTTGTATAAGGCTAGTGGGCTCATGGATGACTCATACCTCTAGGGAGAGGGCTGGGCGTCGTGCAGACAGAGATGAGGAGACCAGCTGAACCTTGTCAGCTCATTTAGGCCTCTATAAGAACTCCCAGCTTCATTAGATGTTAGCTCATGCCTGGAACCAGACCTGTGTGGACTGTCTAGGGAGAGTGAACCCCTGTGCGGTGAGACAAAGCCTGTGTGGCTATTTGCTTGGACATTTAAAACCAGGGACTTAGGGACTAGGACAGCACTAGGCTGATCCCAGTTGTTAGTTAGGAAACCTGTATGTTTAGTCAGAGGTCAACTTGACCAGGATTTAATTTGGTTATGTTTCTTTTGCTTTGCTGTGTTTTGTCACTGTAAATAGAAAATAAACCGCACCTTTTTTGATTTTGAAAACCACAACCTCCGTTTGCTGGGCCTGTTTTGTGTGGGGAGCCCATCCCGGGGGTCACACACACCCGCTGCCGAGCTAACCCCCTCACAGATAGTAGATATACAGTGGGGAAAATTATTATTTGATCCCCTGCATATTTTGTAAGTTTTCCCACTTACAAAGAAATGAAGGGTCTATAATTTTTATCATAAGTGTATTTTAAATGCAGTGGCGGCTGGTGCTCAAAATTGCTGGGGGGGGGGGGGGGCGCAAACAAACTGAAAAATTCTGAAAAAAACATCAATTGCAGCCTCACTGTGCCATCAAACACAGCCACTGTGCCATCAAACACAGCCACTGTGCCAATCAAACCCAGCCACTGTGCCCATCAATTGCAGCCACTGTGCCCATCAAACGCAGCCACTGTTCCCATCAAACGCAGCCACTGTGCCCATCAAACACAGCCACTGTTCCCATCAAACACAGCCACTGTGCCCATCAAACGCAGCCACTGTGCCCATCAAACGCAGCCACTGTGCCCATCAAACGCAGCCACTGTGCTCATCAAACGCAGCCACTGTGCTCATCAAACGCAGCCACTGTGCCCATCAAACGCAGCCACTGTGCCCATCAAACGCAGCCACTGTGCCTCATCAAATGCCACCACAGTGTCCCATCAAATGCTGCCACTGTGCCCTATCAAATGCTGCCACTGTGCCCATCACAAAGTGCCACTGTGCCCCATCAAATGCCGCCACTGTGCCCCATCGAATGCTGCCACTGTGCCAAATGCTGCCACTGTGCCCATTAAATGCCACCACAGTGTCCCATCAAATGCTGCCACTGTACCCCATTAAATGCCACCACAGTGTCCCATCAAATGCTGCCACTGTGCCCATTAAATGCCACCACAGTGTCCCATCAAATGCTGCCACTGTGCCCATCATAAAGTGCCACTGTGCCCCATCAAATGCCGCCACTGTGCCCCATCGAATGCTGCCACTGTGCCAAATGCTGCCACTGTGCCCCATCAAATGCTGCCACTGTGCCCATTAAATGCTGCCACTGTGCCCCATCAAATTCTGCCACTATGCCCCATCAAATAGTGCCACTGTGCCCCATCAAATTCTGCCACTTTGACCCCCCCCCCCGCCCGCTCGCTGGCACTTACTCTGTCTCAGTGATGGGTCAGGCATGCGGGTGATGCCGGCGAGCGGTGGGACCTTGCAGCAGGTCAGACAGCGGCTCCTGTGTCTTACATGTGTCTCCTCCCCTCTTCCTGATAGGCGTCCAATCGCAGTGCCTGTCCTTTCAGCCAATCAGGTGACGGGTAACAGACCCACGCACCCAATTGGCGGAGAGGTGGTTCAGTGTTAGGAAAGCGATTATCCATTGGCTGTTCTAACACACCTGGGTGAACTGCGAGCGTAATGCTTTGCGTTCGCAGTTCACCTTTTTTGAAGCCTATTAGAGCCTATGGCTCCAATCAGGGGCTTCAAAAATACATCCAGCCGCTGGAATTCAAAAAGGGGCCCGACGCCTGAATAGGGGGTGGCAATGCATGAACCTATCCATTAGTCATAGAGGGGGTGGCTGGAAAGAGGGGGCACACCGCCACTGTTTAAATAATAGAGATACAATATCAACCAAAAATCCAGAAAAAACACGATACAAATGTTATAAATTGAGTTGCAGTTCAGTGAGTAAAATAGGTATTTGATCCCCAAGCAAAACATGACTTAGTACTTGGTGGCAGGGGCGTACCTAGAGCATTTGGCACCCAGGGCAGATCCTATATCTGGCACACACCCCCCCCCCCCACCTTAAAATGTAAAAACACCCCACTGTGCCCCCTGCATACCTCTGCATCCTTCAATATTTTTGGCAATTCTGTGTACCCCGTCTCCACAACTGCACTTCTGGACCCCTTTACATTACACAGCACCGCACCTCTGAAAACCCTTTACATTACACAGCCCTTGTACCTCTGGACCCCTTTACATTACACTGCACCCTGCACCTCTGGACCCCTTTACATTGCACAGCCCTTGTACCTCTGGACCCCTTTACATTACACTGCACCTTGCACCTCTGGACCCCTTTACATTGCACAGCCCTTGTACCTCTGGACCCTTTACATTGCACAGCACCCTTCACCCCTTTACATTACACTGCACCCTGCACACCTTTACATTACACAGCCCTTGTACCTCTGGACCCCTTTACATTACACAGCACCCTGCACCCCTGGACCCCTTTACATTACACAGCCCTTGTACCTCTGGACCCCTTTACATTACACAGCACCCTGCACCTCTGGACCCCTTTACATTACACTGCACCCTGCACCTCTGGACCCCTTTACATTACACTGCACCCTGCACCCCTTTACATTACACTGCACCCTGCACCTCTGGACCCCTTTGTATTACACAGCCCTTGTACCTCTGGACCCCTTTACATTACACAGCACCCTGCACATCTGGACCCCTTTACATTACACAGCACCCTGCACCTCTGGACCCCTTTACATTACACAGCACCCTGCACCTCTGGACCCCTTTACATTACACAGCACCCTGTACCTCTGGACCCCTTTCCATTACACAGCCCTTGTACCTCTGGACCCCTTTACATTACACAGCACCCTGCACCTCTGGACCCCTTTACATTACACTGCACCCTGCACCTCTGGACCCCTTTACATTACACAGCCCCTGTACCTGTGGACCCCTTCACATTACACAGCACTCTGGACCTCTTTACATTACATTGCACCCTGCACCTTTGGACCCCTTTACATTACACAGCACCCTGCACCTCTGGACCCCTTTACATTACACTGCACCTCTGGACTCCTTTACATTACACTGCACCCTGCACCTCTGGACCCCTTTACATTACACTCTCCTTTTACCTCTGGACCCCTTTACATTACACAGCACCCTGGACCCCTTTACAGTACAAAGCCCTTGCACCTCTGGACCCCTTTACATTACATGGCACCTTGCACCTAAGGACCTCTTTACATTGCACAGCACCCTGCACCTCTCTGGACCCCTTTACATTACACAGCATCCTGCACCTCTAGATGCCTGTATGTTACACAGACACCCCCTTAACAGCTCTGGACCCCCTGCATGTTACACAGACCCCCTCCCTACAGTACAGGCCCCCCTACAGTGCAGACCCCCGCTACAGCACAGACCCCCTACAGTGCACAGACCCCCCTAACAATACAGACCCCCCTACAATGCAGACCCCCCTACAATGCAGACCCCCCTACAGTGCACAGACCCCCCTAACAATACAGACCCCCCCCCCTTCAGACCCATATGTACCTCAGAACACACAGCACAGACAGAGAGCCTGAGGTAGTGGCTTTGCACTTGCAGGGAGGGGGGGTGCGAGCCGAACCCGAGCCAGTTGACACATCTGGGACCCCTTCTCTCCGTGGTCACGGCTCTGATCAGTCTCAGGTAGCGGCTGTCAGCCGAGCAGAGTGAAGCCGCTTCCCCCTCCTCCTGCATGCACAGCACTGTATAGATATAAAGGAGGAGGGGGAGGCGACTTCACTCTGCTCAAGAGCTGTGAGAGAAGGGGATTGTTGCGCCGGTCCCAGATGTGCCAACCGGGTCAAGTGCGGCTAGCCACAAAGCCACTACCTGCTCGGGCACTCCATGTCTGTTCTGTCACGCGCGATGCTGCTGTTGAACCCGCGGCACTGTCTCCTTTCATTCGCAGAGGGGGGAGTTGCCGGCCTGACACCCCCCAGTGTGTGGCACCTGGTGCGGCATGCCCCCCCCAGCCTCCCCCCTTAGTACTCCACTGCTTGGTGGAGAAAACCTTGTTGGCAAGCAGAGAGGTAAGACGTTTCTTGTAGTTGGTGACCAGGTTTGTACACATCTCAGAGGGATTTTGCTTTACTCTTCTTTACAGATCTTCTCTAAATCTCTAAATCTTCTCTAAATCCTTAAGGTTTCTTGGCTGTTGCTTGGCAACTCGTAGTTTCAGCTCCCTAAATTTTCTATAGGATTATAGGTCTGGAGACTGGCTAGGCCTCTACATGACCTTAATGTGTTACTTCTTGAGTCCCTCTTTTGTTACCTTGTTATGCCGGCAACATCGCTCCCGGAGTTACTTCCGGTATCGTGGGCTATGGTGCTGTGATTGGCCGGAGCCGCAATGAAGTCACTCCCACACATGCGTGCGGGAGCCGCCGGTAACGGCACACTCACTGAAGCAACGGCAAGTACGTGCCATTGCTTCAGTGCGCATGTGCCAATGACTTTGGCACATGCATGTACAGGGGACATCTCCTAAACAGGTTTAGGATATATCCAGGGTAGCTACAGGTACACCTAATTATAGGCTTACCTGTAGCAAAAAGTGGATTTTAAGGGTTTACATTCACTTTTAGGTGAAAAACCTTCTGTGCTGCAGCTGCCCCCCAGAACCCCCCTTTTTCTTACCTGAATCCGATTAGTCCAGCGATGAGAACGAGCCCAGCAGATCCGGCCGCTGTCGCAGGTCGTCATTGGATACAGTGACACGGGAGCTGGGGGGCGGGAGCTGGGGGCGGGGCCAATTCCTGCTGTCTGTGTTAATGGACGCAGCAGCAGGACTAAGGAGAGCGCCCGCACGAGTGCCCCCATGGAATGTGGCTCTTCGTGGGGGGACTCGATGAAGAAGAGGGGCCAGTAGCGCCACCGTGGAACCCCAGAAATGGAGGATCGGGGCCGATCTGTGCAAAACCCTTGCACAGAGCAGGTAAGTATGACATGTTTGTTATTTAAAAAAAATTAAATAACCTTTACAATCACTTTAATGCAACGTGTGAATGGGGCCACACCGCAACCACCCTGCAACACACACAGTTGTTGGTTTTTAGGGGTTCACATAGGTAGTGAGGAGGTGACACAATGCCTCCTTGGCACCTGTCAGGCACCTATCAAGTGATCCACTGTACATTGCGCTTCAGGGGGTGACACACATGTAAATGTGCAGGATGGAACGCCATTGTGGCAGGTACAAAGTGCTGGTTGGCATTTTTCCTGATATTTAACCACAATTTCATCTTTAAGGGTGACCGTCATGCAGAACAAAACATAATTAGTAAGAGGGCGGCTGGTATAAAATCTGTGCACTAGGACAATGACAAAGCTGAAAAAGTAAACACTAACTTGGTGTAGCCAAGTAGCACAAACATATTCAATTACACGGGGCGGCTTGAAGGTAGCAATTTCAACATTGCTTCCAAGATTAGTTACAGTTCAAGTTTCTAAAAGCGACCTTACACATTTCTTTACTTTCCCTCCCCTAGTATTCAGAATGCAATAAACAAGAACACCACCAGTATAAAAACAAGTGTCTCTGTACAAGAATTTTGGATGTTTTTCTTTCTGCAAAAGCCATAGCAACAAATCAAATAATCAAATCAAATAATGAGTCTGATTTATATTTAAAGTGAAACTTCAGTCATTTTTTCATCTTATTAAATCTTCTGCCCTTGTTGTTTTAACTTTGGATAGTAAAACTTTTTTTCTGCCAGTAAATACCTTATACAGCCCACTTCCTGTTTCTTGTCTGGAAAAAAGCCTAGTCTTATGACATCATGCACAGCTCTCTCTCTCTCACTTACGTGAGAGTTTGCCAAGAAGGGAGTGGGGATGAGTCATAAAAGGGAAATGAGAGCTGCAGAGCTGGAGGTGTGCGTCTGTGTAAATCCAGGAAGTGAACCGACAGCAGCTTCAGCTGCCCACAGTTAAAATGATTGCAGCCAGACTCAGTGGAGTGACATTTCTGCAGCATTTTTGTTAAGTATCACAGTATATATAAAATAATATGCAAAGTGGTTGGAGGGAAGCTTCAGAATGGCAAAGATGTTTTTATTACAAATTATGTGAACAGACTGCAGTTTCTCTTTAAAATATCCACAGATCTGATCAATTAAAAGATGAAAGCTGAACTCCAAGAAAACAGCTAAATATACAGATAAATTCATATATAAGAGCTGTTTTACTTTACTTATACTGAAAGGATTTGCATTTCTGTCCATCCAGTTCCGAGATTTACTCAGCTCTGTCATGCAGCACAGCCCTGATAAGCAGAAGGTCAATGGCTCATCTCTCTGTAAGGGCTCTTTCACACGGAGGTCCGTTCAGGTCCGCCTGTCAGTTTTTTAGGCGGACCTAAAACGGATCCTCCATGTACCCCTATGGAGGCACGGATGTCAGCGGAGACATGTCCGCTGACATCCGCTCCGCTCCGCCAAAGTGTGACGGAGGAAAACCCTATTTTTCCTTCCGTCGGCGGAGCGGATTGGATGACAACGGACTCTACGGTCCGTCGTCATCCGATTCCCCATAGGGGAGAGCGGCGCTCTGACAGGGCGGTCCCTGCACAGTGTGCGGGGACCGCCCAGTCATCCGTCGGCTCAGCGGGGATCAACGGAGCGATCCCCGCTGAGCAAGCGGAGCTTCACGGGGCGGATCTGCACGGATCCGCCCCGTGTGAAAGGACCCTAACATTGCTTTATTCTCCTATCAGCATGTAGTGTAGGTAAGTATAACATGTTTGTTATTTAAGAAAAAAAAAATTTGAACCTTTACAATCACTTTAAGTTTAGGAAAAAAAATCTGTACAGCTTTAACCGCTTGCCGACCAGCCGCCGTCATTATACTGCGGCAGGTCGACACGATCCCGCGAACCGTCGTAGCTGTACGTTGGTCCCTTTAAGCGGGATAGCAGGCGCATGCGCGCGTGCCCGCTGCATCGCAGGTGTGCCACTGACCGTGACCGGCCGCAAGCGATCGCGGGCACGAGAGGCAGAACAGGGACGTGTGTGTGTAAACACACAAATCCCTGTTCTGTTCTGTGAGGAGAGACAGATCGTGAGTAGGGATGAGCTCGGTGTTCGAGTCGAACATACGTTCGACTCGAACATCGGCTGTTCGATCGTTCGACGAAGATCGAACGATTTGGGCCGTTCGCGCCTAATTCGAGTGACGCGAACGGCCCACAATGCACTACGCCATCGCAGTGTCATCCAGGCGCTGTGATTGGCCAAGCATGCACTGTGACCCCGCATGCTTGGCCAATCACAGCGCCGGCAGCGAGGAGAGCAATGATTGGCCACAGGCAGGATGCCTGTGGTCAATTATTGCTGAGGGTGTTTAGTACACGCCCCACACTATAAAAGGCCGCCAGCACGGCGGCCTAGTGTAGTGTGTTCCGGAGCAGGGAAAGAGAAGCATAGGCAGGGACAGTGACATTTTTTTTCTTGCTTAACCTGGATTCCTTTAGTTTAGGGAAAGAGAAGGATAGGTAGGGAGAGTGTCAGTGTGTTTTACTGTGCGAATCCTTGTTTCTAGGGACAGGGAAGGACAGTGAGGGAAATTCTCCTTGTGCTATAGTGTGCTAAAGCATTGATCATCAACCATCTTTAAAAAAACATTTTTTCTAGGGACAGAAAACTATAGGTAGGGAGAGTGTCAGTTTCTTTCACTGTGCTAATCCTTGTTTCTAGGGACAGGGAAGGACAGTGAGGGAAATTCTCCTTGTGCTATACTGTGCTAAAGCATTGATCATCAACCATCTTTAAAAAAACATTTTTTCTAGGGACGGAAAACTATAGGTAGGGAGAGTGTCAGTTTCTTTCACTGTGCTAATCCTTGTTTCTAGGGACAGGGAAGGACAGTGAGGGAAATTCTCCTTGTGCTATAGTGTGCTAAAGCATTGATCATCAACCATCTTTAAAAAAACATTTTTTCTAGGGACAGAAAACTATAGGTAGGGAGAGTGTCAGTTTCTTTCACTGTGATAATCCTTGTTTCTAGGGACAGGGAAGGACAGTGAGGGAAATTCTCCTTGTGCTATAGTGTGCTAAAGCATTGATCATCAACCATCTTTAAAAAAACATTTTTTCTAGGGACAGAAAACTATAGGTAGGAAGAGTGTCAGTTTCTTTCACTGTGATAATCCTTGTTTCTAGGGACAGGGAAGGACAGTGAGGTAAATTCTCCTTGTGCTATAGTGTGCTAAAGCATTGATCATCAACCATCTTTAAAAAAACATTTTTTCTAGGGACAGAAAACTATAGGTAGGGAGAGTGTCAGTTTCTTTCACTGTGCTAATCCTTGTTTCTAGGGACAGGGAAGGACAGTGAGGGAAATTCTCCTTGTGCTATAGTGTGCTAAAGCATTGATCATCAACCATCTTTAAAAAAACATTTTTTCTAGGGACAGAAAACTATAGGTAGGGAGAGTGTCAGTTTCTTTCACTGTGATAATCCTTGTTTCTAGGGACAGGGAAGGACAGTGAGGGAAATTCTCCTTGTGCTATACTGTGCTAAAGCATTGATCATCAACCATCTTTAAAAAAACATTTTTTCTAGGGACAGAAAACTATAGGTAGGAAGAGTGTCAGTTTCTTTCACTGTGATAATCCTTGTTTCTAGGGACAGGGAAGGACAGTGAGGGAAATTCTCCTTGTGCTATAGTGTGCTAAAGCATTGATCATCAACCATCTTTAAAAAAACATTTTTTCTAGGGACAGAAAACTATAGGTAGGGAGAGTGTCAGTTTCTTTCACTGTGATAATCCTTGTTTCTAGGGACAGGGAAGGACAGTGAGGGAAATTCTCCTTGTGCTATACTGTGCTAAAGCATTGATCATCAACCATCTTTAAAAAAACTTTTTTTCTAGGGACAGAAAACTATAGGTAGGAAGAGTGTCAGTTTCTTTCACTGTGATAATCCTTGTTTCTAGGGACAGGGAAGGACAGTGAGGGAAATTCTCCTTGTGCTATACTGTGCTAAAGCATTGATCATCAACCATCTTTAAAAAAAAAAAATTTCTAGGGACAGAAAACTATAGGTAGGAAGAGTGTCAGTTTCTTTCACTGTGGTAATCCTTGTTTCTAGGGACAGGGAAGGACAGTGAGGGAAATTCTCCTTGTGCTATAGTGTGCTAAAGCATTGATCATCAACCATCTTTAAAAAAACATTTTTTCTAGGGACAGAAAACTATAGGTAGGGAGAGTGTCAGTTTCTTTCACTGTGATAATCCTTGTTTCTAGGGACAGGGAAGGACAGTGAGGGAAATTCTCCTTGTGCTATAGTGTGCTAAAGCATTAATCATCAACCATCTTTAAAAAAACATTTTTTCTAGGGACAGAAAACTATAGGTAGGAAGAGTGTCAGTTTCTTTCACTGTGATAATCCTTGTTTCTAGGGACAGGGAAGGACAGTGAGGGAAATTCTCCTTGTGCTATACTGTGCTAAAGCATTGATCATCAACCATCTTTAAACAAACATTTTTTCTAGGGACAGAAAACTATAGGTAGGAAGAGTGTCAGTTTCTTTCACTGTGATAATCCTTGTTTCTAGGGACAGGGAAGGACAGTGAGGGAAATTCTCCTTGTGCTATAGTGTGCTAAAGCATTGATCATCAACCATCTTTAAAAAAAACATTTTTTCTAGGGACAGAAAACTATAGGTAGGAAGAGTGTCAGTTTCTTTCACTGTGCTAATCCTTGTTTCTAGGGACAGGGAAGGACAGTGAGGGAAATTCTCCTTGTGCTATAGTGTGCTAAAGCATTGATCATCAACCATCTTTAAAAAAACATTTTTTCTAGGGACAGAAAACTATAGGTAGGGAGAGTGTCAGTTTCTTTCACTGTGATAATCCTTGTTTCTAGGGACAGGGAAGGACAGTGAGGGAAATTCTCCTTGTGCTATAGTGTGCTAAAGCATTGATCATCAACCATCTTTAAAAAAACATTTTTTCTAGGGACAGAAAACTATAGGTAGGAAGAGTGTCAGTTTCTTTCACTGTGCTAATCCTTGTTTCTAGGGACAGGGAAGGACAGTGAGGGAAATTCTCCTTGTGCTATAGTGTGCTAAAGCATTGATCATCAACCATCTTTAAAAAAACATTTTTTCTAGGGACAGAAAACTATAGGTAGGGAGAGTGTCAGTTTCTTTCACTGTGCTAATCCTTGTTTCTAGGGACAGGGAAGGACAGTGAGGGAAATTCTCCTTGTGCTATAGTGTGCTAAAGCATTGATCATCAACCATCTTTAAAAAAACATTTTTTCTAGGGACAGAAAACTATAGGTAGGGAGAGTGTCAGTTTCTTTCACTGTGATAATCCTTGTTTCTAGGGACAGGGAAGGACAGTGAGGGAAATTCTCCTTGTGCTATACTGTGCTAAAGCATTGATCATCAACCATCTTTAAAAAAACATTTTTTCTAGGGACAGAAAACTATAGGTAGGAAGAGTGTCAGTTTCTTTCACTGTGATAATCCTTGTTTCTAGGGACAGGGAAGGACGGTGAGGGAAATTCTCCTTGTGCTATAGTGTTCTAAAGCATTGATCATCAACCATCTTTAAAAAAACATTTTTTCTAGGGACAGAAAACTATAGGTAGGGAGAGTGTCAGTTTCTTTCACTGTGATAATCCTTGTTTCTAGGGACAGGGAAGGACAGTGAGGGAAATTCTCCTTGTGCTATACTGTGCTAAAGCATTGATCATCAACCATCTTTAAAAAAACATTTTTTCTAGGGACAGAAAACTATAGGTAGGAAGAGTGTCAGTTTCTTTCACTGTGATAATCCTTGTTTCTAGGGACAGGGAAGGACAGTGAGGGAAATTCTCCTTGTGCTATAGTGTGCTAAAGCATTGATCATCAACCATCTTTAAAAAAACATTTTTTCTAGGGACAGAAAACTATAGGTAGTGTGAGGGGGTTAGCTCGGCAGCGGGTGTGTGTGACCCCCGGGATGGGCTCCCCACCCAAAAACAGGCCCAGCAGACGGAGGTGGTGGTTTTCAAAATCAAAAAGGTGCGGTTTATTTTCTATTTACAGTGACAAAAACACAGCAAGGCAAAAAAAAACATAAACAAAATAAATCCTGGTCAACTTGACCTCTGACTAAACATACAGGTTTCCTAACTAACGACTGGGATCAGCCTAGTGCTGTCCTAGTCCCTGGTTTTAAATGTCCAAGCAAAATATAGCCACACAGGCTTTCTCTCACCGCACAGGGGTTCACTCTCCCTAGACAGTCCACACAGGTCTGCTTCCAGGCATGAGCTAACATCTAATGAATCTGGGAGTTTTTTATAGAGGCCTAAATGAGCTGACAAGCTTCAGCTGGCCTCATCAACTCCCTGTCTGCACGACGCCCAGCCCTCTCCCTAGAGGTATGAGTCATCAATGAGCCCACTAGTCTCAGCTGGGCTTATACAACTCTCCACCTAGCTGTACAAGTCAGCGTAAAGCCTGAATCTGGGCGAAATATATCTACCCCCCTGGATGCAACCAGGTGACTTTACCTTCCTGCTGTCACATACCCCCCCCTCTTGTTTTAACCTCGGGGTTGGAACACCAGCAATCAGGCATTCATGTACTCGAGACAAAGCATCCACATTCCCCATTTGAACGCCAGGGCGATGCTTTACTGTGAAGTTGAATTCCTGGAGGGCCAGGAACCACCTATTCACTCTTCTATTTGTTTCCTTGTTTTGAGCCATCCACTTTAACGGAGCGTGATCCGTAACCATGTCAAAGTGCCTACCTAGCAGGTAGTACCGAAGGGAATCTAGAGCCCACTTCACCGCTAAACACTCCTTTTCAACGGTGGCGTAATTTACCTCATGGGACTTCAACTTCCTGCTGAGGTAAATGACTGGGTGCTCTTCCCCGTTCCAGACCTGGGACAATACTGCTCCTAACCCCACATCTGACGCATCACTTTGTACGACAAAGTCTCTAGAGAAGTCGGGTGAGTACAACACTGGCTGGCTACATAAGGCTTGTTTCAAGAACTGGAATGCTGCCTCAGCCTCGGGGGTCCATTTAATCATGACCGACCCTTTCCCCTTCGTCAGGTTGGTTAGGGGCACAGCCTTAGAAGCAAAGTGGGGAATGAATCGCCGATAATACCCAGCGATTCCCAGAAAGGCTCGTACCTGCTTCTTGCTGTTGGGACGTGGCCAACTCTGGATGGCCTCGACTTTGTTGAGTTGGGGTTTTATTACTCCCCTCCCAATGGTGTACCCAAGATATTTGGCCTCCTCCTGCCCAATGGTACACTTCTTGGGGTTAGCCGTAAACCCTGCTTCCCGAACAGAGTCCAGGACTGCTTGCACTTTTGGCAGATGTGAGGCCCAATCTGTGCTATGGACAATTATGTCATCCAGGTAAGCCGCAGCATACTTCCGATGGGGCCTCAGCATCTGGTCCATTTTCCGCTGGAATGTGGCCGGCGCATTCTGTAACCCGAACGGCATTCTTTTATATTGGAACGCCCCGTCTGGGGTTACAAATGCGGTTTTCTCTTTGGCCGACTTGGCCAGGGGGATTTGCCAATACCCTTTTGTGAGGTCAAGAGTCGTCATGTATCGGGCTGTTCCCAGCCGGTCGATCAACTCATCTATACGTGGCATGGGGTAGGTGTCAAATTTTGTAACTTTGTTCAACTGACGAAAATCGTTACAAAATCGCCAGCTCCCATCCGGTTTAGGCACCAACACAATGGGACTAGACCAATCACTTTGGGACTCCTCTATCACCCCTAAGTTCAGCATTCTCTGTACTTCCTCCCGTATTGCCTCCCGTCGGGCCTCTGGGATCCGATAGGGTTTTAACTTCACCCTTTCACCGGGCGGGGTAATGATGTCATGCTCTACCCCAGATGTTTGTCCCGGCAGCTCAGAGAATACCTCCTTGTTGCGAAGTACAAACTCCTTAACCTCCTGTTGTTGGGGTTGTGACAAGGTGGCTGCGATTCCAACCTCAGGAATCACGCAACCAGTTTGAGCTGGTGACCAAGTGTCTGCGACTAGGGACTCTCTATCCCTCCAGGCTTTCAACAGATTAACGTGATAGATCTGTTCGGGCTTTCGCCTTCCTGGTTGTCTGACCTTGTAATTCACTTCGCTCACTTTTTCCATTATCTCGTAGGGGCCTTGCCATTTGGCAAGGAATTTACTTTCAACCGTAGGGACAAGTACCAATATCCTATCCCCCGGGGAAAAGGTACGGGTCTTGGCTCCACGGTTGTACACTCTCTGCTGTGCCAACTGCGCTTGGGCCAAATGTTCCTTCACGATGGGCATTACCTGTGCAATTCGATCTTGCATCAGGGCGACATGCTCAATCACACTCCTGTGGGGAGAACTCTCACTTTCCCAAGTTTCCTTGGCAATATCCAACAGCCCTCTTGGGTGTCTCCCATACAGTAACTCAAAGGGGGAGAATCCCGTAGAGGATTGGGGCACCTCCCTAATAGCAAACATCAAATAAGGAAGTAGACAGTCCCAATCCCTTCCATCTCTATCCACCACTTTCTTCAACATTTGTTTTAGGGTTTTGTTGAATCTTTCAACCAGCCCATCGGTTTGGGGGTGATACACAGATGTACGCAATTGCGTCACTTTGAACAATTTACACAGCTCTTTCATAACCCGGGACATAAAGGGTGTACCTTGGTCCGTAAGCAGTTCTTTACAAATACCCACCCGGCTAAAAACAAGAGATAGCTCTTTGGCTATGGTTTTGGCCGAGGTATTTCTGAGAGGGATCGCTTCTGGATAACGGGTGGCATAGTCCATTATAACCAATATGTACTGGTGCCCCCTAGCGGACTTGATTATAGGACCTACCAAATCCATTGCGATTCTCTCAAACGGGACCTCAATGATGGGTAGAGGGACCAGCGGGCTACGGAAATGTGGCATCGGGGCCGACCTCTGACACACAGGGCAGGAGGAACAATAATTTTCTATGTCCTTCATCACCCCAGGCCAATAGAATCTCTGTAATACCCTCTCTCGGGTTTTCTCTGTCCCCAGATGACCTCCAAGAATGTGCCCATGGGCCAACTCCAACACCAACTTCCTGTAAGGTTTGGGCACCACAAGCTGCTCAACGGTTTCTTCTGCCCTTTTTGCCACCCGATACAGTAGGTCCTTCTCTACGCTGAAGTATGGGTAAGTGCCGGTATTATCTGGGTTCACTAACTCGCCATCTATTTTCACTACGTTTTCCCGTGCCTTTATTAGGGCGGGGTCTTTCAACTGTTCTGTGGCAAAGTTTTCCCTGTGAACCTCAAGATCAGAAAACTCCACAGACGGTAGGTTTTCGTCTGAGGAGGTGGGCTCCTCTCCAGTTTCTTGAGTCTCCCCTGCCAATACTGACAAGGGAAATTCCGGAGAGTCCTCACCACTCTCAGGGGAGTTCTGGCTATCACATTCCTGGTACATAGGGGCACCAGTGGGGGGCTCAGGATCATCCCACAGTTCCCAGAACTTCGGAAAATCCCTTCCCACAATGGCGTCATGCGGTAACTGAGATACTAAGCCCACTGGATGAGAGAGGGTACCTCTGGGGGTCTCGAAACACACTGTAGTCACTGGATACTCTCGGGTGTCCCCATGCACACAAATAACGGCTACCTTGCTATTCCCAGAGACCTCTGTTTTAACTAACTCAGCCTTTATCAGGGTCACAAGGCTACCTGAATCCAGCAATACCACAACATTTCTACCATTAATACACATTTTGCATAAATGTTTCTCAGTTCCCCGAATGGCAGTGCATGCGACTGTCGCACACAGCGACTGACGTCTGCCCGTCAGAAAGTCACACTGCATGGGTTCCTCCACAACCGGGCAATTTGCTGCAATATGTCCCGCTTGCCGGCAGCGGTAGCAAACGATCCTTCTTGCGGCCTCTTGAGCCGCTGATTTCCCAGGCTGTTCTCGCCAAACTTGGGGTAGAGCTCCCACCCTCTCACTCTCTCCACCCTCACCCCTTGGAATCCTCTTATCCGCCCCTGGGGATGGTCTGGTCTTAGGGTGGAAAGTCCGAGTGTCTCTGGAAGAGGCCGTCAGGTTCTCTGTAGCCAAGTATTTCTCCACACGATCCACAAGACCATCGGCCGTCTCTGGGTCTCCATGGCTTACCCACTTTTGGATGGCAGTAGGAAGAGCTCTCAAAAACCGATCCATTACAACACGTTCCACAATCTTTGGTGCGGACAAAGTCTCTGGCTGTAGCCACTTTCTGCTCAGGTGAATGAGATCATACATTTGAGACCTGGGGGGTTTTCCAAGCTGGAAAGTCCAGTTATGCACACGCTGAGCCCGGACAGCCAGGGTGACACCCAGCCTTGCCAATATTTCAGCTTTTAGCATCACATAGTCTTTTGCTTGGTTAGGCTCTAGGTCATAGTAAGCTTTCTGCGATTCACCAGTTAACAGAGGAGCCACTAGTCCAGCCCACTGCTCCTCAGGCCACTTTTCTCTTTCAGCGGTCCTTTCAAATGTGGTCAAAAATACCTCTGGATCATCCTCTCCAGTCATTTTTGTCAATAAACGACTCACCCCAAAGGACGCGGTATTAGTGGGACGGCTTTCCTCACTGGTCTGCGGACGTTGCTGCATTACTGCTTCCATCTGTTGTTGTAGTCTCTGCTCTTGCTTCTGCAACAGGTCTATGAAGCGGGCCTCAGATTGCTGTTGGGCTTGTTGCTGAGCCTCCAGACTCTGTTGTAAAGTTGCAAGGCTCTGTTGATGAGCTTGCTGCTGGGCTGCAAGGCTCCTTTGCAAACCTGCATTTGTCTGCTGTTGATTGGCATTTGCTAGAGCCAGCTGTTTCAGTATCTCCTCCATGCTGGCTTAAAAAAAAACTGCCACTGGTTCTCCACCAACTGTGAGGGGGTTAGCTCGGCAGCGGGTGTGTGTGACCCCCGGGATGGGCTCCCCACCCAAAAACAGGCCCAGCAGACGGAGGTGGTGGTTTTCAAAATCAAAAAGGTGCGGTTTATTTTCTATTTACAGTGACAAAAACACAGCAAGGCAAAAAAAAACATAAACAAAATAAATCCTGGTCAACTTGACCTCTGACTAAACATACAGGTTTCCTAACTAACGACTGGGATCAGCCTAGTGCTGTCCTAGTCCCTGGTTTTAAATGTCCAAGCAAAATATAGCCACACAGGCTTTCTCTCACCGCACAGGGGTTCACTCTCCCTAGACAGTCCACACAGGTCTGCTTCCAGGCATGAGCTAACATCTAATGAATCTGGGAGTTTTTTATAGAGGCCTAAATGAGCTGACAAGCTTCAGCTGGCCTCATCAACTCCCTGTCTGCACGACGCCCAGCCCTCTCCCTAGAGGTATGAGTCATCAATGAGCCCACTAGTCTCAGCTGGGCTTATACAACTCTCCACCTAGCTGTACAAGTCAGCGTAAAGCCTGAATCTGGGCGAAATATATCTACCCCCCTGGATGCAACCAGGTGACTTTACCTTCCTGCTGTCACAGTAGGAAGAGTGTCAGTTTCTTTCACTGTGATAATCCTTGTTTCTAGGGACAGGGAAGGACAGTGAGGGAAATTCTCCTTGTGCTATACTGTGCTAAAGCATTGATCATCAACCATCTTTAAAAAAACATTTTTTCTAGGGACAGAAAACTATAGGTAGGGAGAGTGTCAGTTTCTTTCACTGTGATAATCCTTGTTTCTAGGGACAGGGAAGGACAGTGAGGGAAATTCTCCTTGTGCTATACTGTGCTAAAGCATTGATCATCAACCATCTTTAAAAAAACATTTTTTCTAGGGACAGAAAACTATAGGTAGGAAGAGTGTCAGTTTCTTTCACTGTGATAATCCTTGTTTCTAGGGACAGGGAAGGACGGTGAGGGAAATTCTCCTTGTGCTATAGTGTTCTAAAGCATTGATCATCAACCATCTTTAAAAAAACATTTTTTCTAGGGACAGAAAACTATAGGTAGGGAGAGTGTCAGTTTCTTTCACTGTGATAATCCTTGTTTCTAGGGACAGGGAAGGACAGTGAGGGAAATTCTCCTTGTGCTATACTGTGCTAAAGCATTGATCATCAACCATCTTTAAAAAAACATTTTTTCTAGGGACAGAAAACTATAGGTAGGAAGAGTGTCAGTTTCTTTCACTGTGATAATCCTTGTTTCTAGGGACAGGGAAGGACAGTGAGGGAAATTCTCCTTGTGCTATACTGTGCTAAAGCATTGATCATCAACCATCTTTAAAAAAACATTTTTTCTAGGGACAGAAAACTATAGGTAGGAAGAGTGTCAGTTTCTTTCACTGTGGTAATCCTTGTTTCTAGGGACAGGGAAGGACAGTGAGGGAAATTCTCCTTGTGCTATAGTGTGCTAAAGCATTGATCATCAACCATCTTTAAAAAAACATTTTTTCTAGGGACAGAAAACTATAGGTAGGGAGAGTGTCAGTTTCTTTCACTGTGATAATCCTTGTTTCTAGGGACAGGGAAGGACAGTGAGGGAAATTCTCCTTGTGCTATAGTGTGCTAAAGCATTGATCATCAACCATCTTTAAAAAAACATTTTTTCTAGGGACAGAAAACTATAGGTAGGAAGAGTGTCAGTTTCTTTCACTGTGATAATCCTTTTTTCTAGGGACAGGGAAGGACAGTGAGGGAAATTTTCCTTGTGCTATACTGTGCTAAAGCATTGATCATCAACCATCTTTAAACAAACATTTTTTCTAGGGACAGAAAACTATAGGTAGGAAGAGTGTCAGTTTCTTTCACTGTGATAATCCTTGTTTCTAGGGACAGGGAAGGACAGTGAGGGAAATTATCCTTGTGCTATAGTGTGCTAAAGCATTGATCATCAACCATCTTTAAAAAAAACATTTTTTCTAGGGACAGAAAACTATAGGTAGGAAGAGTGT
Organism: Rana muscosa; assembly: GCA_029206835.1. NCBI lineage: Eukaryota > Metazoa > Chordata > Amphibia > Anura > Ranidae > Rana > Rana muscosa. Next base: position 569,124,777 of record CM055118.1, read on the forward strand.
CAGTTTCTTTCACTGTGATAATCCTTGTTTCTAGGGACAGGGAAGGACAGTGAGGGAAATTCTCCTTGTGCTATAGTGTGCTAAAGCATTGATCATCAACCATCTTTAAAAAAACATTTTTTCTAGGGACAGAAAACTATAGGTAGGGAGAGTGTCAGTTTCTTTCACTGTGCTAATCCTTGTTTCTAGGGACAGGGAAGGACAGTGAGGGAAATTCTCCTTGTGCTATAGTGTGCTAAAGCATTGATCATCAACCATCTTTAAAAAAACATTTTTTCTAGGGACAGAAAACTATAGGTAGGAAGAGTGTCAGTTTCTTTCACTGTGATAATCCTTGTTTCTAGGGACAGGGAAGGACAGTGAGGGAAATTCTCCTTGTGCTATAGTGTGCTAAAGCATTGATCATCAACCATCTTTAAAAAAACATTTTTTCTAGGGACAGAAAACTATAGGTAGGAAGAGTGTCAGTTTCTTTCACTGTGATAATCCTTGTTTCTAGGGACAGGGAAGGACAGTGAGGGAAATTCTCCTTGTGCTATAGTGTGCTAAAGCATTGATCATCAACCATCTTTAAAAAAACATTTTTTCTAGGGACAGAAAACTATAGGTAGGGAGAGTGTCAGTTTCTTTCACTGTGCTAATCCTTGTTTCTAGGGACAGGGAAGGACAGTGAGGGAAATTCTCCTTGTGCTATACTGTGCTAAAGCATTGATCATCAACCATCTTTAAAAAAACATTTTTTCTAGGGACAGAAAACTATAGGTAGGAAGAGTGTCAGTTTCTTTCACTGTGATAATCCTTGTTTCTAGGGACAGGGAAGGACAGTGAGGGAAATTCTCCTTGTGCTATACTGTGCTAAAGCATTGATCATCAACCATCTTTAAAAAAACATTTTTTCTAAGGACAGAAAACTATAGGTAGGAAGAGTGTCAGTTTCTTTCACTGTGATAATCCTTGTTTCTAGGGACAGGGAAGGACAGTGAGGGAAATTCTCCTTGTGCTATAGTGTGCTAAAGCATTGATCATCAACCATCTTTAAAAAAACATTTTTTCTAGGGACAGAAAACTATAGGTAGGAAGAGTGTCAGTTTCTTTCACTGTGATAATCCTTGTTTCTAGGGACAGGGAAGGACAGTGAGGGAAATTCTCCTTGTGCTATACTGTGCTAAAGCATTGATCATCAACCATCTTTAAAAAAACATTTTTTCTAGGGACAGAAAACTATAGGTAGGAAGAGTGTCAGTTTCTTTCACTGTGATAATCCTTGTTTCTAGGGACAGGGAAGGACAGTGAGGGAAATTCTCCTTGTGCTATAGTGTGCTAAAGCATTGATCATCAACCATCTTTAAAAAAACATTTTTTCTAGGGACAGAAAACTATAGGTAGGAAGAGTGTCAGTTTCTTTCACTGTGATAATCCTTGTTTCTAGGGACAGGGAAGGACAGTGAGGGAAATTCTCCTTGTGCTATAGTGTGCTAAAGCATTGATCATCAACCATCTTTAAAAAAACATTTTTTCTAGGGACAGAAAACTATAGGTAGGGAGAGTGTCAGTTTCTTTCACTGTGATAATCCTTGTTTCTAGGGACAGGGAAGGACAGTGAGGGAAATTCTCCTTGTGCTATACTGTGCTAAAGCATTGATCATCAACCATCTTTAAACAAACATTTTTTCTAGGGACAGAAAACTATAGGTAGGAAGAGTGTCAGTTTCTTTCACTGTGATAATCCTTGTTTCTAGGGACAGGGAAGGACAGTGAGGGAAATTCTCCTTGTGCTATAGTGTGCTAAAGCATTGATCATCAACCATCTTTAAAAAAAACATTTTTTCTAGGGACAGAAAACTATAGGTAGGAAGAGTGTCAGTTTCTTTCACTGTGCTAATCCTTGTTTCTAGGGACAGGGAAGGACAGTGAGGGAAATTCTCCTTGTGCTATAGTGTGCTAAAGCATTGATCATCAACCATCTTTAAAAAAACATTTTTTCTAGGGACAGAAAACTATAGGTAGGGAGAGTGTCAGTTTCTTTCACTGTGATAATCCTTGTTTCTAGGGACAGGGAAGGACAGTGAGGGAAATTCTCCTTGTGCTATAGTGTGCTAAAGCATTGATCATCAACCATCTTTAAAAAAACATTTTTTCTAGGGACAGAAAACTATAGGTAGGAAGAGTGTCAGTTTCTTTCACTGTGATAATCCTTGTTTCTAGGGACAGGGAAGGACAGTGAGGGAAATTCTCCTTGTGCTATAGTGTGCTAAAGCATTGATCATCAACCATCTTTAAAAAAACATTTTTTCTAGGGACAGAAAACTATAGGTAGGGAGAGTGTCAGTTTCTTTCACTGTGCTAATCCTTGTTTCTAGGGACAGGGAAGGACAGTGAGGGAAATTCTCCTTGTGCTATAGTGTGCTAAAGCATTGATCATCAACCATCTTTAAAAAAACATTTTTTCTAGGGACAGAAAACTATAGGTAGGGAGAGTGTCAGTTTCTTTCACTGTGATAATCCTTGTTTCTAGGGACAGGGAAGGACAGTGAGGGAAATTCTCCTTGTGCTATACTGTGCTAAAGCATTGATCATCAACCATCTTTAAAAAAACATTTTTTCTAGGGACAGAAAACTATAGGTAGGAAGAGTGTCAGTTTCTTTCACTGTGATAATCCTTGTTTCTAGGGACAGGGAAGGACGGTGAGGGAAATTCTCCTTGTGCTATAGTGTTCTAAAGCATTGATCATCAACCATCTTTAAAAAAACATTTTTTCTAGGGACAGAAAACTATAGGTAGGGAGAGTGTCAGTTTCTTTCACTGTGATAATCCTTGTTTCTAGGGACAGGGAAGGACAGTGAGGGAAATTCTCCTTGTGCTATACTGTGCTAAAGCATTGATCATCAACCATCTTTAAAAAAACATTTTTTCTAGGGACAGAAAACTATAGGTAGGAAGAGTGTCAGTTTCTTTCACTGTGATAATCCTTGTTTCTAGGGACAGGGAAGGACAGTGAGGGAAATTCTCCTTGTGCTATACTGTGCTAAAGCATTGATCATCAACCATCTTTAAAAAAACATTTTTTCTAGGGACAGAAAACTATAGGTAGGAAGAGTGTCAGTTTCTTTCACTGTGGTAATCCTTGTTTCTAGGGACAGGGAAGGACAGTGAGGGAAATTCTCCTTGTGCTATAGTGTGCTAAAGCATTGATCATCAACCATCTTTAAAAAAACATTTTTTCTAGGGACAGAAAACTATAGGTAGGGAGAGTGTCAGTTTCTTTCACTGTGATAATCCTTGTTTCTAGGGACAGGGAAGGACAGTGAGGGAAATTCTCCTTGTGCTATAGTGTGCTAAAGCATTGATCATCAACCATCTTTTAAAAAACATTTTTTCTAGGGACAGAAAACTATAGGTAGGGAGAGTGTCAGTTTCTTTCACTGTGATAATCCTTGTTTCTAGGGACAGGGAAGGACAGTGAGGGAAATTCTCCTTGTGCTATACTGTGCTAAAGCATTGATCATCAACCATCTTTAAAAAAAAAAAATTTCTAGGGACAGAAAACTATAGGTAGGAAGAGTGTCAGTTTCTTTCACTGTGGTAATCCTTGTTTCTAGGGACAGGGAAGGACAGTGAGGGAAATTCTCCTTGTGCTATACTGTGCTAAAGCATTGATCATCAACCATCTTTAAACAAACATTTTTTCTAGGGACAGAAAACTATAGGTAGTGTGAGGGGGTTAGCTCGGCAGCGGGTGTGTGTGACCCCCGGGATGGGCTCCCCACACAAAACAGGCCCAGCAAACGGAGGTTGTGGTTTTCAAAATCAAAAAAGGTGCGGTTTATTTTCTATTTACAGTGACAAAACACAGCAAAGCAAAAGAAACATAACCAAAATAAATCCTGGTCAAGTTGACCTCTGACTAAACATACAGGTTTCCTAACTAACAACTGGGATCAGCCTAGTGCTGTCCTAGTCCCTAAGTCCCTGGTTTTAAATGTCCAAGCAAATAGCCACACAGGCTTTTTCTCACCGCACAGGGGTTCACTCTCTCCAGACAGTCCACACAGGTCTGGTTCCAGGCATGAGCTAACATCTAATGAAGCTGGGAGTTCTTATAGAGGCCTAAATGAGCTGACAAGCTTCAGCTGGTCTCATCAACTCCCTGTCTGCACGACGCCCAGCCCTCTCCCTAGAGGTATGAGTCATCCATGAGCCCACTAGCCTTATACAACTCTCCACCTAGTTGTATAAGTCGGCGTAAAGCCTGAATCTGGGCGAAATATATCTACCCCCCTGGATGCAACCAGGTGACTTTACCTTCCTGCTGTCACATACCCCCCCCTCTTGTTTTAACCTCGGGGTTGGAACACCAGCAATCAGGCATTCATGTACTCGAGACAAAGCATCCACATTCCCCATTTGAACGCCAGGGCGATGCTTTACTGTGAAGTTGAATTCCTGGAGGGCCAGGAACCACCTATTCACTCTTCTATTTGTTTCCTTGTTTTGAGCCATCCACTTTAACGGAGCGTGATCCGTAACCATGTCAAAGTGCCTACCTAGCAGGTAGTACCGAAGGGAGTCTAGAGCCCACTTCACCGCTAAACACTCCTTTTCAACGGTGGCGTAATTTACCTCATGGGACTTCAACTTCCTGCTGAGGTAAATGACTGGGTGCTCTTCCCCGTTCCAGACCTGGGACAATACTGCTCCTAACCCCACATCTGACGCATCACTTTGTACGACAAAGTCTTTAGAGAAGTCGGGTGAGTACAACACTGGCTGGCTACATAAGGCTTGTTTCAAGAATTGGAATGCTGCCTCAGCCTCGGGGGTCCATTTAATCATGACCGACCCTTTCCCCTTCGTCAGGTTGGTTAGGGGCACAGCCTTAGAAGCAAAGTGGGGAATGAATCGCCGATAATACCCAGCGATTCCCAGAAAGGCTCGTACCTGCTTCTTGCTGTTGGGACGTGGCCAACTCTGGATGGCCTCGATTTTGTTGAGTTGGGGTTTTATTACTCCCCTCCCAATGGTGTACCCAAGATATTTGGCCTCCTCCTGCCCAATGGTACACTTCTTGGGGTTAGCCGTAAACCCCGCTTCCCGAACAGAGTCCAGGACTGCTTGCACTTTTGGCAGATGTGAGGCCCAATCTGTGCTATGGACAATTACGTCATCCAGGTAAGCCGCAGCATACTTCCGATGGGGCCTCAGCATCTGGTCCATTTTCCGCTGGAATGTGGCCGGCGCATTCTGTAACCCGAACGGCATTCTTTTATATTGGAACGCCCCGTCTGGGGTTACAAATGCGGTTTTCTCTTTGGCCGACTTGGCCAGGGGGATTTGCCAATACCCTTTTGTGAGGTCAAGAGTCGTCATGTATCGGGCTGTTCCCAGCCGGTCGATCAACTCATCTATACGTGGCATGGGGTAGGTGTCAAATTTTGTAACTTTGTTCAATTGACGAAAATCGTTACAAAATCGCCAGCTCCCATCCGGTTTAGGCACCAACACGATGGGACTAGACCAATCACTTTGGGACTCCTCTATCACCCCTAAGTTCAGCATTTTCTGTACTTCCTCCCGTATTGCCTCCCGTCGAGCCTCTGGGATCCGATAGGGTTTTAACTTCACCCTTTCACCGGGCGGGGTAATGATGTCATGCTCTACCCCAGATGTTTGTCCCGGCAGCTCAGAGAATACCTCCTTGTTGCGAAGCACAAACTCCTTAACCTCCTGTTGTTGGGGTTGTGACAAGGTGGCTGCTATTCCAACCTCAGGAATCACGCAACCAGTTTGAGCTGGTGACCAAGTGTCTGCGACTAGGGACTCTCTATCCCTCCAGGCTTTCAACAGATTAACGTGATAGATCTGTTCGGGCTTTCGCCTTCCTGGTTGTCTGACCTTGTAATTCACTTCGCTCACTTTTTCCATTATCTCGTAGGGGCCTTGCCATTTGGCAAGGAATTTACTTTCAACCGTAGGGACAAGTACCAATATCCTATCCCCCGGGGAAAAGGTACGGGTCTTGGCTCCACGGTTGTACACTCTCTGCTGTGCCAACTGCGCTTGGGCCAAATGTTCCTTCACGATGGGCATTACCTGTGCAATTCGATCTTGCATCAGGGCGACATGCTCAATCACACTCCTGTGGGGAGAACTCTCACTTTCCCAAGTTTCCTTGGCAATATCCAACAGCCCTCTTGGGTGTCTCCCATACAGTAACTCAAAGGGGGAGAATCCCGTAGAGGATTGGGGCACCTCCCTAATAGCAAACATCAAATAAGGAAGTAAACAGTCCCAATCCTTTCCATCTCTATCCACCACTTTCTTCAACATTTGTTTTAGGGTTTTGTTGAATCTTTCAACCAGCCCATCGGTTTGGGGGTGATACACAGACGTACGCAATTGCGTCACTTTGAACAATTTACACAGCTCTTTCATAACCCGGGACATAAAGGGTGTACCTTGGTCCGTAAGCAGTTCTTTACAAATACCCACCCGGCTAAAAACAAGAGATAGCTCTTTGGCTATGGTTTTGGCCGAGGTATTTCGGAGAGGGATCGCTTCTGGATAACGGGTGGCATAGTCCATTATAACTAATATGTACTGGTGCCCCCTAGCGGACTTGATTATAGGACCTACCAAATCCATGGCGATCCTCTCAAACGGGACCTCAATGATGGGTAGAGGGACCAGCGGGCTACGGAAATGTGGCATCGGGGCCAACCTCTGACACACAGGGCAGGAGGAACAATAATTTTCTACGTCCTTCATCACCCCCGGCCAATAGAATCTCTGTAATACCCTCTCTCGGGTTTTCTCTGTCCCCAGATGACCTCCAAGAATGTGCCCATGGGCCAACTCCAACACCAACTTCCTGTAAGGTTTGGGCACCACAAGCTGCTCAACGGTTTCTTCTGCCCTTTTTGCCACCCGATACAGTAGGTCCTTCTCTACGCTGAAGTATGGGTAAGTGCAGGTATTATCTGGGTTCACTAACTCGCCATCTATTTTCACTACGTTTTCCCGTGCCTTTATTAGGGCGGGGTCTTTCAACTGTTCTGTGGCAAAGTTTTCCCTGTGAACCTCAAGATCAGAAAACTCCACAGACGGTAGGTTTTCGTCTGAGGAGGTGGGCTCCTCTCCAGTTTCTTGAGTCTCCCCTGCCAATACTGATAAGGGAAATTCCGGAGAGTCCTCACCACTCTCAGGGGAGTTCTGGCTATCACATTCCTGGTACATAGGGGCACCAGTGAGGGGCTCAGGATCATCCCACAGTTCCCAGAACTTCGGAAAATCCCTTCCCACAATGGCGTCATGCGGTAACTGAGATACTAAGCCCACTGGATGAGAGAGGGTACCTTTGGGGGTCTCGAAACACACTGTAGTCACTGGATACTCTCGGGTGTCCCCATGCACACAAATAACAGCTACCTTGCTATTCCCAGAGACCTCTGTTTTAACTAACTCAGCCTTTATCAGGGTCACAAGGCTACCTGAATCCAGCAATACCACAACATTTCTACCATTAACACACATTTTGCATAAATGTTTCTCAGTTCCTCGAATGGCAGTGCATGCGACTGTCGCACACAGCGACTGACGTCTGCCCGTCAGAAAGTCACACTGCATGGGTTCCTCCACAACCGGGCAATTGGCTGCAATATGTCCCGCTTGCCGGCAGCGGTAGCAAACGATCCTTCTTGCCGCCTCTTGAGCCGCTGATTTCCCAGGCTGTTCTCGCCAAACTTGGGGTAGAGCTCCCACCCTCTCACTCTCTCCACCCTCACCCCTTGGAATCCTCTTATCCGCCCCTGGGGATGGTCTGGTCTTAGGGTGGAAAGTCCGAGTGTCTCTGGAAGAGGCCGTCAGGTTCTCTGTAGCCAAGTATTTCTCCACACGATCCACAAGACCATCGGCCGTCTCTGGGTCTCCATGGCTTACCCACTTTTGGATGGCAGTAGGAAGAGCTCTCAAAAACCGATCCATTACAACACGTTCCACAATCTTTGGTGCGGACAAAGTCTCTGGCTGTAGCCACTTTCTGCTCAGGTGAATGAGATCATACATTTGAGACCTGGGGGGTTTTCCAAGCTGGAAAGTCCAGTTATGCACACGCTGAGCCCGGACAGCCTGGGTGACACCCAGCCTTGCCAATATTTCAGCTTTTAGCATCACATAGTCTTTTGCTTGGTTAGGCTCTAGGTCATAGTAAGCTTTCTGCGATTCACCAGTTAACAGAGGAGCCACCAGTCCAGCCCACTGCTCCTCAGGCCACTTTTCTCTTTCAGCGGTCCTTTCAAATGTGGTCAAAAATACCTCTGGATCATCCTCTCCAGTCATTTTTGTCAATAAACGACTCACCCCAAAGGACGCGGTATTAGTGGGACGGCTTTCCTCACTGGTCTGCGGACGTTGCTGCATTACTGCTTCCATCTGTTGTTGTAGTCTCTGCTCTTGCTTCTGCAACAGGTCTATGAAGCGGGCCTCAGATTGCTGCTGGGCTCGTTGCTGAGCCTCCAGACTCTGTTGCAAAGTTGCGTTTGTCTGCTGCTGGGCTGCAAGGCTCCTTTGCAAACCTGCATTTGTCTGCTGTTGATTGGCATTTGCTAGAGCCAGCTGCTTCAGTATCTCCTCCATGCTGGCTTAAAAAAAACTGCCACTGGTTCTCCACCAACTGTGAGGGGGTTAGCTCGGCAGCGGGTGTGTGTGACCCCCGGGATGGGCTCCCCACACAAAACAGGCCCAGCAAACGGAGGTTGTGGTTTTCAAAATCAAAAAAGGTGCGGTTTATTTTCTATTTACAGTGACAAAACACAGCAAAGCAAAAGAAACATAACCAAAATAAATCCTGGTCAAGTTGACCTCTGACTAAACATACAGGTTTCCTAACTAACAACTGGGATCAGCCTAGTGCTGTCCTAGTCCCTAAGTCCCTGGTTTTAAATGTCCAAGCAAATAGCCACACAGGCTTTTTCTCACCGCACAGGGGTTCACTCTCTCCAGACAGTCCACACAGGTCTGGTTCCAGGCATGAGCTAACATCTAATGAAGCTGGGAGTTCTTATAGAGGCCTAAATGAGCTGACAAGCTTCAGCTGGTCTCATCAACTCCCTGTCTGCACGACGCCCAGCCCTCTCCCTAGAGGTATGAGTCATCCATGAGCCCACTAGCCTTATACAACTCTCCACCTAGTTGTATAAGTCGGCGTAAAGCCTGAATCTGGGCGAAATATATCTACCCCCCTGGATGCAACCAGGTGACTTTACCTTCCTGCTGTCACAGTAGGAAGAGTGTCAGTTTCTTTCACTGTGATAATCCTTGTTTCTAGGGACAGGGAAGGACAGTGAGGGAAATTCTCCTTGTGCTATAGTGTGCTAAAGCATTGATCATCAACCATCTTTAAAAAAAACATTTTTTCTAGGGACAGAAAACTATAGGTAGGAAGAGTGTCAGTTTCTTTCACTGTGCTAATCCTTGTTTCTAGGGACAGGGAAGGACAGTGAGGGAAATTCTCCTTGTGCTATAGTGTGCTAAAGCATTGATCATCAACCATCTTTAAAAAAACATTTTTTCTAGGGACAGAAAACTATAGGTAGGAAGAGTGTCAGTTTCTTTCACTGTGATAATCCTTGTTTCTAGGGACAGGGAAGGACAGTGAGGGAAATTCTCCTTGTGCTATAGTGTGCTAAAGCATTGATCATCAACCATCTTTAAAAAAAACATTTTTTCTAGGGACAGAAAACTATAGGTAGGAAGAGTGTCAGTTTCTTTCACTGTGATAATCCTTGTTTCTAGGGACAGGGAAGGACAGTGAGGGAAATTCTCCTTGTGCTATAGTGTGCTAAAGCATTGATCATCAACCATCTTTAAAAAAACATTTTTTCTAGGGACAGAAAACTATAGGTAGGAAGAGTGTCAGTTTCTTTCACTGTGATAATCCTTGTTTCTAGGGACAGGGAAGGACAGTGAGGGAAATTCTCCTTGTGCTATAGTGTGCTAAAGCATTGATCATCAACCATCTTTAAAAAAAACATTTTTTCTAGGGACAGAAAACTATAGGTAGGAAGAGTGTCAGTTTCTTTCACTGTGATAATCCTTGTTTCTAGGGACAGGGAAGGACAGTGAGGGAAATTCTCCTTGTGCTATAGTGTGCTAAAGCATTGATCATCAACCATCTTTAAAAAAAACATTTTTTCTAGGGACAGAAAACTATAGGTAGGAAGAGTGTCAGTTTCTTTCACTGTGATAATCCTTGTTTCTAGGGACAGGGAAGGACAGTGAGGGAAATTCTCCTTGTGCTATAGTGTGCTAAAGCATTGATCATCAACCATCTTTAAAAAAACATTTTTTCTAGGGACAGAAAACTATAGGTAGGAAGAGTGTCAGTTTCTTTCACTGTGATAATCCTTGTTTCTAGGGACAGGGAAGGACAGTGAGGGAAATTCTCCTTGTGCTATAGTGTGCTAAAGCATTGATCATCAACCATCTTTAAAAAAAACATTTTTTCTAGGGACAGAAAACTATAGGTAGGAAGAGTGTCAGTTTCTTTCACTGTGATAATCCTTGTTTCTAGGGACAGGGAAGGACAGTGAGGGAAATTCTCCTTGTGCTATAGTGTGCTAAAGCATTGATCATCAACCATCTTTAAAAAAACATTTTTTCTAGGGACAGAAAACTATAGGTAGGAAGAGTGTCAGTTTCTTTCACTGTGATAATCCTTGTTTCTAGGGACAGGGAAGGACAGTGAGGGAAATTCTCCTTGTGCTATAGTGTGCTAAAGCATTGATCATCAACCATCTTTAAAAAAACATTTTTTCTAGGGACAGAAAACTATAGGTAGGGAGAGTGTCAGTTTCTTTCACTGTGCTAATCCTTGTTTCTAGGGACAGGGAAGGACAGTGAGGGAAATTCTCCTTGTGCTATAGTGTGCTAAAGCATTGATCATCAACCATCTTTAAAAAAACATTTTTTCTAGGGACAGAAAACTATAGGTAGGGAGAGTGTCAGTTTCTTTCACTGTGATAATCCTTGTTTCTAGGGACAGGGAAGGACAGTGAGGGAAATTCTCCTTGTGCTATACTGTGCTAAAGCATTGATCATCAACCATCTTTAAAAAAACATTTTTTCTAGGGACAGAAAACTATAGGTAGGAAGAGTGTCAGTTTCTTTCACTGTGATAATCCTTGTTTCTAGGGACAGGGAAGGACGGTGAGGGAAATTCTCCTTGTGCTATAGTGTTCTAAAGCATTGATCATCAACCATCTTTAAAAAAACATTTTTTCTAGGGACAGAAAACTATAGGTAGGGAGAGTGTCAGTTTCTTTCACTGTGATAATCCTTGTTTCTAGGGACAGGGAAGGACAGTGAGGGAAATTCTCCTTGTGCTATACTGTGCTAAAGCATTGATCATCAACCATCTTTAAAAAAACATTTTTTCTAGGGACAGAAAACTATAGGTAGGAAGAGTGTCAGTTTCTTTCACTGTGATAATCCTTGTTTCTAGGGACAGGGAAGGACAGTGAGGGAAATTCTCCTTGTGCTATAGTGTGCTAAAGCATTGATCATCAACCATCTTTAAAAAAACATTTTTTCTAGGGACAGAAAACTATAGGTAGGGAGAGTGTCAGTTTCTTTCACTGTGCTAATCCTTGTTTCTAGGGACAGGGAAGGACAGTGAGGGAAATTCTCCTTGTGCTATAGTGTGCTAAAGCATTGATCATCAACCATCTTTAAAAAAACATTTTTTCTAGGGACAGAAAACTATAGGTAGGAAGAGTGTCAGTTTCTTTCACTGTGATAATCCTTGTTTCTAGGGACAGGGAAGGACAGTGAGGGAAATTCTCCTTGTGCTATAGTGTGCTAAAGCATTGATCATCAACCATCTTTAAAAAAACATTTTTTCTAGGGACAGAAAACTATAGGTAGGAAGAGTGTCAGTTTCTTTCACTGTGATAATCCTTGTTTCTAGGGACAGGGAAGGACAGTGAGGGAAATTCTCCTTGTGCTATAGTGTGCTAAAGCATTGATCATCAACCATCTTTAAAAAAACATTTTTTCTAGGGACAGAAAACTATAGGTAGGGAGAGTGTCAGTTTCTTTCACTGTGCTAATCCTTGTTTCTAGGGACAGGGAAGGACAGTGAGGGAAATTCTCCTTGTGCTATAGTGTGCTAAAGCATTGATCATCAACCATCTTTAAAAAAACATTTTTTCTAGGGACAGAAAACTATAGGTAGGGAGAGTGTCAGTTTCTTTCACTGTGATAATCCTTGTTTCTAGGGACAGGGAAGGACAGTGAGGGAAATTCTCCTTGTGCTATACTGTGCTAAAGCATTGATCATCAACCATCTTTAAAAAAACATTTTTTCTAGGGACAGAAAACTATAGGTAGGAAGAGTGTCAGTTTCTTTCACTGTGATAATCCTTGTTTCTAGGGACAGGGAAGGACAGTGAGGGAAATTCTCCTTGTGCTATACTGTGCTAAAGCATTGATCATCAACCATCTTTAAAAAAACATTTTTTCTAAGGACAGAAAACTATAGGTAGGAAGAGTGTCAGTTTCTTTCACTGTGATAATCCTTGTTTCTAGGGACAGGGAAGGACAGTGAGGGAAATTCTCCTTGTGCTATACTGTGCTAAAGCATTGATCATCAACCATCTTTAAAAAAACATTTTTTCTAGGGACAGAAAACTATAGGTAGGAAGAGTGTCAGTTTCTTTCACTGTGATAATCCTTGTTTCTAGGGACAGGGAAGGACAGTGAGGGAAATTCTCCTTGTGCTATAGTGTGCTAAAGCATTGATCATCAACCATCTTTAAAAAAAACATTTTTTCTAGGGACAGAAAACTATAGGTAGGAAGAGTGTCAGTTTCTTTCACTGTGCTAATCCTTGTTTCTAGGGACAGGGAAGGACAGTGAGGGAAATTCTCCTTGTGCTATAGTGTGCTAAAGCATTGATCATCAACCATCTTTAAAAAAACATTTTTTCTAGGGACAGAAAACTATAGGTAGGGAGAGTGTCAGTTTCTTTCACTGTGATAATCCTTGTTTCTAGGGACAGGGAAGGACAGTGAGGGAAATTCTCCTTGTGCTATAGTGTGCTAAAGCATTGATCATCAACCATCTTTAAAAAAAACATTTTTTCTAGGGACAGAAAACTATAGGTAGGAAGAGTGTCAGTTTCTTTCACTGTGCTAATCCTTGTTTCTAGGGACAGGGAAGGACAGTGAGGGAAATTCTCCTTGTGCTATAGTGTGCTAAAGCATTGATCATCAACCATCTTTAAAAAAACATTTTTTCTAGGGACAGAAAACTATAGGTAGGGAGAGTGTCAGTTTCTTTCACTGTGATAATCCTTGTTTCTAGGGACAGGGAAGGACAGTGAGGGAAATTCTCCTTGTGCTATAGTGTGCTAAAGCATTGATCATCAACCATCTTTAAAAAAACATTTTTTCTAGGGACAGAAAACTATAGGTAGGGAGAGTGTCAGTTTCTTTCACTGTGATAATCCTTGTTTCTAGGGACAGGGAAGGACAGTGAGGGAAATTCTCCTTGTGCTATAGTGTGCTAAAGCATTGATCATCAACCATCTTTAAAAAAACATTTTTTCTAGGGACAGAAAACTATAGGTAGGAAGAGTGTCAGTTTCTTTCACTGTGATAATCCTTGTTTCTAGGGACAGGGAAGGACAGTGAGGGAAATTCTCCTTGTGCTATAGTGTGCTAAAGCATTGATCATCAACCATCTTTAAAAAAACATTTTTTCTAGGGACAGAAAACTATAGGTAGGGAGAGTGTCAGTTTCTTTCACTGTGCTAATCCTTGTTTCTAGGGACAGGGAAGGACAGTGAGGGAAATTCTCCTTGTGCTATAGTGTGCTAAAGCATTGATCATCAACCATCTTTAAAAAAACATTTTTTCTAGGGACAGAAAACTATAGGTAGGGAGAGTGTCAGTTTCTTTCACTGTGATAATCCTTGTTTCTAGGGACAGGGAAGGACAGTGAGGGAAATTCTCCTTGTGCTATACTGTGCTAAAGCATTGATCATCAACCATCTTTAAAAAAACATTTTTTCTAGGGACAGAAAACTATAGGTAGGAAGAGTGTCAGTTTCTTTCACTGTGATAATCCTTGTTTCTAGGGACAGGGAAGGACGGTGAGGGAAATTCTCCTTGTGCTATAGTGTTCTAAAGCATTGATCATCAACCATCTTTAAAAAAACATTTTTTCTAGGGACAGAAAACTATAGGTAGGGAGAGTGTCAGTTTCTTTCACTGTGATAATCCTTGTTTCTAGGGACAGGGAAGGACAGTGAGGGAAATTCTCCTTGTGCTATACTGTGCTAAAGCATTGATCATCAACCATCTTTAAAAAAACATTTTTTCTAGGGACAGAAAACTATAGGTAGGAAGAGTGTCAGTTTCTTTCACTGTGATAATCCTTGTTTCTAGGGACAGGGAAGGACAGTGAGGGAAATTCTCCTTGTGCTATACTGTGCTAAAGCATTGATCATCAACCATCTTTAAAAAAACATTTTTTCTAGGGACAGAAAACTATAGGTAGGAAGAGTGTCAGTTTCTTTCACTGTGGTAATCCTTGTTTCTAGGGACAGGGAAGGACAGTGAGGGAAATTCTCCTTGTGCTATAGTGTGCTAAAGCATTGATCATCAACCATCTTTAAAAAAACATTTTTTCTAGGGACAGAAAACTATAGGTAGGGAGAGTGTCAGTTTCTTTCACTGTGATAATCCTTGTTTCTAGGGACAGGGAAGGACAGTGAGGGAAATTCTCCTTGTGCTATAGTGTGCTAAAGCATTGATCATCAACCATCTTTAAAAAAACATTTTTTCTAGGGACAGAAAACTATAGGTAGGAAGAGTGTCAGTTTCTTTCACTGTGATAATCCTTTTTTCTAGGGACAGGGAAGGACAGTGAGGGAAATTTTCCTTGTGCTATACTGTGCTAAAGCATTGATCATCAACCATCTTTAAACAAACATTTTTTCTAGGGACAGAAAACTATAGGTAGGAAGAGTGTCAGTTTCTTTCACTGTGATAATCCTTTTTTCTAGGGACACGGAAGGACAGTGAGGTCAATTCTCCTTGTGCTATAGTGTGCTAAAGCATTGATCATCAACCATCTTTAAAAAAACATTTTTTCTAGGGACAGAAAACTATAGGTAGGAAGAGTGTCAGTTTCTTTCACTGTGATAATCCTTGTTTCTAGGGACAGGGAAGGACAGTGAGGGAAATTCTCCTTGTGCTATAGTGTGCTAAAGCATTGATCATCAACCATCTTTAAAAAAACATTTTTTCTAGGGACAGAAAACTATAGGTAGGGAGAGTGTCAGTTTCTTTCACTGTGCTAATCCTTGTTTCTAGGGACAGGGAAGGACAGTGAGGGAAATTCTCCTTGTGCTATACTGTGCTAAAGCATTGATCATCAACCATCTTTAAAAAAACATTTTTTCTAGGGACAGAAAACTATAGGTAGGAAGAGTGTCAGTTTCTTTCACTGTGATAATCCTTGTTTCTAGGGACAGGGAAGGACAGTGAGGGAAATTCTCCTTGTGCTATACTGTGCTAAAGCATTGATCATCAACCATCTTTAAAAAAACATTTTTTCTAAGGACAGAAAACTATAGGTAGGAAGAGTGTCAGTTTCTTTCACTGTGATAATCCTTGTTTCTAGGGACAGGGAAGGACAGTGAGGGAAATTCTCCTTGTGCTATACTGTGCTAAAGCATTGATCATCAACCATCTTTAAAAAAACATTTTTTCTAGGGACAGAAAACTATAGGTAGGAAGAGTGTCAGTTTCTTTCACTGTGATAATCCTTGTTTCTAGGGACAGGGAAGGACAGTGAGGGAAATTCTCCTTGTGCTATACTGTGCTAAAGCATTGATCATCAACCATCTTTAAAAAAACATTTTTTCTAGGGACAGAAAACTATAGGTAGGAAGAGTGTCAGTTTCTTTCACTGTGATAATCCTTGTTTCTAGGGACAGGGAAGGACAGTGAGGGAAATTCTCCTTGTGCTATAGTGTGCTAAAGCATTGATCATCAACCATCTTTAAAAAAACATTTTTTCTAGGGACAGAAAACTATAGGTAGGAAGAGTGTCAGTTTCTTTCACTGTGATAATCCTTGTTTCTAGGGACAGGGAAGGACAGTGAGGGAAATTCTCCTTGTGCTATAGTGTGCTAAAGCATTGATCATCAACCATCTTTAAAAAAACATTTTTTCTAGGGACAGAAAACTATAGGTAGGGAGAGTGTCAGTTTCTTTCACTGTGATAATCCTTGTTTCTAGGGACAGGGAAGGACAGTGAGGGAAATTCTCCTTGTGCTATACTGTGCTAAAGCATTGATCATCAACCATCTTTAAACAAACATTTTTTCTAGGGACAGAAAACTATAGGTAGGAAGAGTGTCAGTTTCTTTCACTGTGATAATCCTTGTTTCTAGGGACAGGGAAGGACAGTGAGGGAAATTCTCCTTGTGCTATAGTGTGCTAAAGCATTGATCATCAACCATCTTTAAAAAAAACATTTTTTCTAGGGACAGAAAACTATAGGTAGGAAGAGTGTCAGTTTCTTTCACTGTGCTAATCCTTGTTTCTAGGGACAGGGAAGGACAGTGAGGGAAATTCTCCTTGTGCTATAGTGTGCTAAAGCATTGATCATCAACCATCTTTAAAAAAACATTTTTTCTAGGGACAGAAAACTATAGGTAGGGAGAGTGTCAGTTTCTTTCACTGTGATAATCCTTGTTTCTAGGGACAGGGAAGGACAGTGAGGGAAATTCTCCTTGTGCTATAGTGTGCTAAAGCATTGATCATCAACCATCTTTAAAAAAACATTTTTTCTAGGGACAGAAAACTATAGGTAGGAAGAGTGTCAGTTTCTTTCACTGTGATAATCCTTGTTTCTAGGGACAGGGAAGGACAGTGAGGGAAATTCTCCTTGTGCTATAGTGTGCTAAAGCATTGATCATCAACCATCTTTAAAAAAACATTTTTTCTAGGGACAGAAAACTATAGGTAGGGAGAGTGTCAGTTTCTTTCACTGTGCTAATCCTTGTTTCTAGGGACAGGGAAGGACAGTGAGGGAAATTCTCCTTGTGCTATAGTGTGCTAAAGCATTGATCATCAACCATCTTTAAAAAAACATTTTTTCTAGGGACAGAAAACTATAGGTAGGGAGAGTGTCAGTTTCTTTCACTGTGATAATCCTTGTTTCTAGGGACAGGGAAGGACAGTGAGGGAAATTCTCCTTGTGCTATACTGTGCTAAAGCATTGATCATCAACCATCTTTAAAAAAACATTTTTTCTAGGGACAGAAAACTATAGGTAGGAAGAGTGTCAGTTTCTTTCACTGTGATAATCCTTGTTTCTAGGGACAGGGAAGGACGGTGAGGGAAATTCTCCTTGTGCTATAGTGTTCTAAAGCATTGATCATCAACCATCTTTAAAAAAACATTTTTTCTAGGGACAGAAAACTATAGGTAGGGAGAGTGTCAGTTTCTTTCACTGTGATAATCCTTGTTTCTAGGGACAGGGAAGGACAGTGAGGGAAATTCTCCTTGTGCTATACTGTGCTAAAGCATTGATCATCAACCATCTTTAAAAAAACATTTTTTCTAGGGACAGAAAACTATAGGTAGGAAGAGTGTCAGTTTCTTTCACTGTGATAATCCTTGTTTCTAGGGACAGGGAAGGACAGTGAGGGAAATTCTCCTTGTGCTATACTGTGCTAAAGCATTGATCATCAACCATCTTTAAAAAAACATTTTTTCTAAGGACAGAAAACTATAGGTAGGAAGAGTGTCAGTTTCTTTCACTGTGGTAATCCTTGTTTCTAGGGACAGGGAAGGACAGTGAGGGAAATTCTCCTTGTGCTATAGTGTGCTAAAGCATTGATCATCAACCATCTTTAAAAAAACATTTTTTCTAGGGACAGAAAACTATAGGTAGGGAGAGTGTCAGTTTCTTTCACTGTGATAATCCTTGTTTCTAGGGACAGGGAAGGACAGTGAGGGAAATTCTCCTTGTGCTATAGTGTGCTAAAGCATTGATCATCAACCATCTTTAAAAAAACATTTTTTCTAGGGACAGAAAACTATAGGTAGGAAGAGTGTCAGTTTCTTTCACTGTGATAATCCTTTTTTCTAGGGACAGGGAAGGACAGTGAGGGAAATTTTCCTTGTGCTATACTGTGCTAAAGCATTGATCATCAACCATCTTTAAACAAACATTTTTTCTAGGGACAGAAAACTATAGGTAGGAAGAGTGTCAGTTTCTTTCACTGTGATAATCCTTGTTTCTAGGGACAGGGAAGGACAGTGAGGGAAATTATCCTTGTGCTATAGTGTGCTAAAGCATTGATCATCAACCATCTTTAAAAAAAACATTTTTTCTAGGGACAGAAAACTATAGGTAGGAAGAGTGTCAGTTTCTTTCACTGTGATAATCCTTGTTTCTAGGGACAGGGAAGGACAGTGAGGGAAATTCTCCTTGTGCTATAGTGTGCTAAAGCATTGATCATCAACCATCTTTAAAAAAACATTTTTTCTAGGGACAGAAAACTATAGGTAGGGAGAGTGTCAGTTTCTTTCACTGTGCTAATCCTTGTTTCTAGGGACAGGGAAGGACAGTGAGGGAAATTCTCCTTGTGCTATAGTGTGCTAAAGCATTGATCATCAACCATCTTTAAAAAAACATTTTTTCTAGGGACAGAAAACTATAGGTAGGAAGAGTGTCAGTTTCTTTCACTGTGATAATCCTTGTTTCTAGGGACAGGGAAGGACAGTGAGGGAAATTCTCCTTGTGCTATAGTGTGCTAAAGCATTGATCATCAACCATCTTTAAAAAAACATTTTTTCTAGGGACAGAAAACTATAGGTAGGAAGAGTGTCAGTTTCTTTCACTGTGATAATCCTTGTTTCTAGGGACAGGGAAGGACAGTGAGGGAAATTCTCCTTGTGCTATAGTGTGCTAAAGCATTGATCATCAACCATCTTTAAAAAAACATTTTTTCTAGGGACAGAAAACTATAGGTAGGGAGAGTGTCAGTTTCTTTCACTGTGCTAATCCTTGTTTCTAGGGACAGGGAAGGACAGTGAGGGAAATTCTCCTTGTGCTATAGTGTGCTAAAGCATTGATCATCAACCATCTTTAAAAAAACATTTTTTCTAGGGACAGAAAACTATAGGTAGGGAGAGTGTCAGTTTCTTTCACTGTGATAATCCTTGTTTCTAGGGACAGGGAAGGACAGTGAGGGAAATTCTCCTTGTGCTATACTGTGCTAAAGCATTGATCATCAACCATCTTTAAAAAAACATTTTTTCTAGGGACAGAAAACTATAGGTAGGAAGAGTGTCAGTTTCTTTCACTGTGATAATCCTTGTTTCTAGGGACAGGGAAGGACAGTGAGGGAAATTCTCCTTGTGCTATAGTGTGCTAAAGCATTGATCATCAACCATTTTAAAAAGAAACATTTTTTCTAGGGACAGAAAACTATAGGTAGGAAGAGTGTCAGTTTCTTTCACTGTGATAATCCTTGTTTCTAGGGACAGGGAAGGACAGTGAGGGAAATTCTCCTTGTGCTATAGTGTGCTAAAGCATTGATCATCAACCATCTTTAAAAAAACATTTTTTCTAGGGACAGAAAACTATAGGTAGGGAGAGTGTCAGTTTCTTTCACTGTGCTAATCCTTGTTTCTAGGGACAGGGAAGGACAGTGAGGGAAATTCTCCTTGTGCTATAGTGTGCTAAAGCATTGATCATCAACCATCTTTAAAAAAACATTTTTTCTAGGGACAGAAAACTATAGGTAGGGAGAGTGTCAGTTTCTTTCACTGTGATAATCCTTGTTTCTAGGGACAGGGAAGGACAGTGAGGGAAATTCTCCTTGTGCTATACTGTGCTAAAGCATTGATCATCAACCATCTTTAAAAAAACATTTTTTCTAGGGACAGAAAACTATAGGTAGGAAGAGTGTCAGTTTCTTTCACTGTGATAATCCTTGTTTCTAGGGACAGGGAAGGACGGTGAGGGAAATTCTCCTTGTGCTATAGTGTTCTAAAGCATTGATCATCAACCATCTTTAAAAAAACATTTTTTCTAGGGACAGAAAACTATAGGTAGGGAGAGTGTCAGTTTCTTTCACTGTGATAATCCTTGTTTCTAGGGACAGGGAAGGACAGTGAGGGAAATTCTCCTTGTGCTATACTGTGCTAAAGCATTGATCATCAACCATCTTTAAAAAAACATTTTTTCTAGGGACAGAAAACTATAGGTAGGAAGAGTGTCAGTTTCTTTGACTGTGATAATCCTTGTTTCTAGGGACAGGGAAGGACAGTGAGGGAAATTCTCCTTGTGCTATAGTGTGCTAAAGCATTGATCATCAACCATCTTTAAAAAAACATTTTTTCTAGGGACAGAAAACTATAGGTAGGGAGAGTGTCAGTTTCTTTCACTGTGCTACTCAGTTTGTAGGGACAGAGAAGGACAGTGAGGGAAATTCTCCTTGTGCTATAGTGTGCTAAAGCATTGATCATCAACCATCTTTAAAAAAACATTTTTTCTAGGGACAGAAAACTATAGGTAGGAAGAGTGTCAGTTTCTTTCACTGTGATAATCCTTGTTTCTAGGGACAGGGAAGGACAGTGAGGGAAATTCTCCTTGTGCTATAGTGTGCTAAAGCATTGATCATCAACCATCTTTAAAAAAACATTTTTTCTAGGGACAGAAAACTATAGGTAGGAAGAGTGTCAGTTTCTTTCACTGTGATAATCCTTGTTTCTAGGGACAGGGAAGGACAGTGAGGGAAATTCTCCTTGTGCTATAGTGTGCTAAAGCATTGATCATCAACCATCTTTAAAAAAACATTTTTTCTAGGGACAGAAAACTATAGGTAGGGAGAGTGTCAGTTTCTTTCACTGTGCTAATCCTTGTTTCTAGGGACAGGGAAGGACAGTGAGGGAAATTCTCCTTGTGCTATAGTGTGCTAAAGCATTGATCATCAACCATCTTTAAAAAAACATTTTTTCTAGGGACAGAAAACTATAGGTAGGGAGAGTGTCAGTTTCTTTCACTGTGATAATCCTTGTTTCTAGGGACAGGGAAGGACAGTGAGGGAAATTCTCCTTGTGCTATACTGTGCTAAAGCATTGATCATCAACCATCTTTAAAAAAACATTTTTTCTAGGGACAGAAAACTATAGGTAGGAAGAGTGTCAGTTTCTTTCACTGTGATAATCCTTGTTTCTAGGGACAGGGAAGGACAGTGAGGGAAATTCTCCTTGTGCTATACTGTGCTAAAGCATTGATCATCAACCATCTTTAAAAAAACATTTTTTCTAAGGACAGAAAACTATAGGTAGGAAGAGTGTCAGTTTCTTTCACTGTGATAATCCTTGTTTCTAGGGACAGGGAAGGACAGTGAGGGAAATTCTCCTTGTGCTATACTGTGCTAAAGCATTGATCATCAACCATCTTTAAAAAAACATTTTTTCTAGGGACAGAAAACTATAGGTAGGAAGAGTGTCAGTTTCTTTCACTGTGATAATCCTTGTTTCTAGGGACAGGGAAGGACAGTGAGGGAAATTCTCCTTGTGCTATACTGTGCTAAAGCATTGATCATCAACCATCTTTAAAAAAACATTTTTTCTAGGGACAGAAAACTATAGGTAGGAAGAGTGTCAGTTTCTTTCACTGTGATAATCCTTGTTTCTAGGGACAGGGAAGGACAGTGAGGGAAATTCTCCTTGTGCTATAGTGTGCTAAAGCATTGATCATCAACCATCTTTAAAAAAACATTTTTTCTAGGGACAGAAAACTATAGGTAGGAAGAGTGTCAGTTTCTTTCACTGTGATAATCCTTGTTTCTAGGGACAGGGAAGGACAGTGAGGGAAATTCTCCTTGTGCTATAGTGTGCTAAAGCATTGATCATCAACCATCTTTAAAAAAACATTTTTTCTAGGGACAGAAAACTATAGGTAGGGAGAGTGTCAGTTTCTTTCACTGTGATAATCCTTGTTTCTAGGGACAGGGAAGGACAGTGAGGGAAATTCTCCTTGTGCTATACTGTGCTAAAGCATTGATCATCAACCATCTTTAAACAAACATTTTTTCTAGGGACAGAAAACTATAGGTAGGAAGAGTGTCAGTTTCTTTCACTGTGATAATCCTTGTTTCTAGGGACAGGGAAGGACAGTGAGGGAAATTCTCCTTGTGCTATACTGTGCTAAAGCATTGATCATCAACCATCTTTAAAAAAACATTTTTTCTAGGGACAGAAAACTATAGGTAGGAAGAGTGTCAGTTTCTTTCACTGTGATAATCCTTGTTTCTAGGGACAGGGAAGGACGGTGAGGGAAATTCTCCTTGTGCTATAGTGTTCTAAAGCATTGATCATCAACCATCTTTAAAAAAACATTTTTTCTAGGGACAGAAAACTATAGGTAGGGAGAGTGTCAGTTTCTTTCACTGTGATAATCCTTGTTTCTAGGGACAGGGAAGGACAGTGAGGGAAATTCTCCTTGTGCTATACTGTGCTAAAGCATTGATCATCAACCATCTTTAAAAAAACATTTTTTCTAGGGACAGAAAACTATAGGTAGGAAGAGTGTCAGTTTCTTTCACTGTGATAATCCTTGTTTCTAGGGACAGGGAAGGACAGTGAGGGAAATTCTCCTTGTGCTATACTGTGCTAAAGCATTGATCATCAACCATCTTTAAAAAAACATTTTTTCTAAGGACAGAAAACTATAGGTAGGAAGAGTGTCAGTTTCTTTCACTGTGATAATCCTTGTTTCTAGGGACAGGGAAGGACAGTGAGGGAAATTCTCCTTGTGCTATACTGTGCTAAAGCATTGATCATCAACCATCTTTAAAAAAACATTTTTTCTAGGGACAGAAAACTATAGGTAGGAAGAGTGTCAGTTTCTTTCACTGTGATAATCCTTGTTTCTAGGGACAGGGAAGGACAGTGAGGGAAATTCTCCTTGTGCTATACTGTGCTAAAGCATTGATCATCAACCATCTTTAAAAAAACATTTTTTCTAGGGACAGAAAACTATAGGTAGGAAGAGTGTCAGTTTCTTTCACTGTGATAATCCTTGTTTCTAGGGACAGGGAAGGACAGTGAGGGAAATTCTCCTTGTGCTATAGTGTGCTAAAGCATTGATCATCAACCATCTTTAAAAAAACATTTTTTCTAGGGACAGAAAACTATAGGTAGGAAGAGTGTCAGTTTCTTTCACTGTGATAATCCTTGTTTCTAGGGACAGGGAAGGACAGTGAGGGAAATTCTCCTTGTGCTATAGTGTGCTAAAGCATTGATCATCAACCATCTTTAAAAAAACATTTTTTCTAGGGACAGAAAACTATAGGTAGGGAGAGTGTCAGTTTCTTTCACTGTGCTAATCCTTGTTTCTAGGGACAGGGAAGGACAGTGAGGGAAATTCTCCTTGTGCTATAGTGTGCTAAAGCATTGATCATCAACCATCTTTAAAAAAACATTTTTTCTAGGGACAGAAAACTATAGGTAGGGAGAGTGTCAGTTTCTTTCACTGTGATAATCCTTGTTTCTAGGGACAGGGAAGGACAGTGAGGGAAATTCTCCTTGTGCTATACTGTGCTAAAGCATTGATCATCAACCATCTTTAAAAAAACATTTTTTCTAGGGACAGAAAACTATAGGTAGGAAGAGTGTCAGTTTCTTTCACTGTGATAATCCTTGTTTCTAGGGACAGGGAAGGACGGTGAGGGAAATTCTCCTTGTGCTATAGTGTTCTAAAGCATTGATCATCAACCATCTTTAAAAAAACATTTTTTCTAGGGACAGAAAACTATAGGTAGGGAGAGTGTCAGTTTCTTTCACTGTGATAATCCTTGTTTCTAGGGACAGGGAAGGACAGTGAGGGAAATTGTCCTTGTGCTATACTGTGCTAAAGCATTGATCATCAACCATCTTTAAAAAAACATTTTTTCTAGGGACAGAAAACTATAGGTAGGAAGAGTGTCAGTTTCTTTCACTGTGATAATCCTTGTTTCTAGGGACAGGGAAGGACAGTGAGGGAAATTCTCCTTGTGCTATACTGTGCTAAAGCATTGATCATCAACCATCTTTAAAAAAACATTTTTTCTAGGGACAGAAAACTATAGGTAGGAAGAGTGTCAGTTTCTTTCACTGTGGTAATCCTTGTTTCTAGGGACAGGGAAGGACAGTGAGGGAAATTCTCCTTGTGCTATAGTGTGCTAAAGCATTGATCATCAACCATCTTTAAAAAAACATTTTTTCTAGGGACAGAAAACTATAGGTAGTGTGAGGGGGTTAGCTCGGCAGCGGGTGTGTGTGACCCCCGGGATGGGCTCCCCACACAAAAACAGGCCCAGCAAACGGAGGTTGTGGTTTTCAAAATCAAAAAAAAGGTGCGGTTTATTTTCTATTTACAGTGACAAAACACAGCAAAGCCAAAAGAAACATATAAACAAAATAAATCCTGGTCAACTTGACCTCTGACTAAACGTACAGGTTTCCTAACTAACAACTGGGATCAGCCTAGTGCTGTCCTAGTCCCTAAGTCCCTGGTTTTAAATGTCCAAGCAAATAGCCACACAGGCTTTGTCTCACCGGACAAGGGTTCACTCTCTCCAGGAAGTCCACACAGGTCTTCTTCCAGGCATGAGCTAACATCTAATGAAGCTGGGAGTTCTTATAGAGGCCTAAATGAGCTGACAAGTTTCAGCTGGTCTCATCAACTCCCTGTCTGTACGACGCCCCACACTCTCCCTAGAGGTATGAGTCATCCATGAGCCCACTAGCCTTAGCTGGGCTTATACAACTCTCCACCTAGTTGTATAAGTCGGCGTAAAGCCTGAATCTGGGCGAAATATATCTACCCCCCTGGATGCAACCAGGTGACTTTACCTTCCTGCTGTCACATACCCCCCCCCTCTTGTTTTAACCTCGGGGTTGGAACACCAGCAATCAGACATTCATGTACTCGAGACAAAGCATCCACATTCCCCATTTGAACGCCAGGGCGATGCTTTACTGTGAAGTTGAATTCCTGGAGGGCCAGGAACCACCTATTCACTCTTCTATTTGTTTCCTTGTTTTGAGCCATCCACTTTAACGGAGCGTGATCCGTAACCATGTCAAAGTGCCTACCTAGCAGGTAGTACCGAAGGGAATCTAGAGCCCACTTCACCGCTAAACACTCCTTTTCAACGGTGGCGTAATTTACCTCATGGGACTTCAACTTCCTGCTGAGGTAAATGACTGGGTGCTCTTCCCCGTTCCAGACCTGGGACAATACTGCTCCTAACCCCACATCTGACGCATCACTTTGTACGACAAAGTCTTTAGAGAAGTCGGGTGAGTACAACACTGGCTGGCTACATAAGGCTTGTTTCAAGAATTGGAATGCTGCCTCAGCCTCGGGGGTCCATTTAATCATGACCGACCCTTTCCCCTTCGTTAGGTTGGTTAGGGGCACAGCCTTAGAAGCAAAGTGGGGAATGAATCGCCGATAATACCCAGCGATTCCCAGAAAGGCTCGTACCTGCTTCTTGCTGTTGGGACGTGGCCAACTCTGGATGGCCTCGACTTTGTTGAGTTGGGGTTTTATTACTCCCCTCCCAATGGTGTACCCAAGATATTTGGCCTCCTCCTGCCCAATGGTACACTTCTTGGGGTTAGCCGTAAACCCCGCTTCCCGGATAGAGTCTAGGACTGCTTGCACTTTTGGCAGATGTGAGGCCCAATCTGTGCTATGGACAATTACGTCATCCAGGTAAGCCGCAGCATACTTCCGATGGGGCCTCAGTATCTGGTCCATTTTCCGCTGGAATGTGGCCGGCGCATTCTGTAACCCGAACGGCATTCTCTTATATTGGAACGCCCCGTCTGGGGTTACAAATGCGGTTTTCTCTTTGGCTGACTTGGCCAGGGGAATTTGCCAATACCCTTTTGTGAGGTCAAGAGTCGTCATGTATCGGGCTGTTCCCAGCCGGTCGATCAACTCATCTATACGTGGCATGGGGTAGGTGTCAAATTTTGTAACTTTGTTCAACTGACGAAAATCGTTACAAAATCGCCAGCTCCCATCCGGTTTAGGCACCAACACAATGGGACTAGACCAATCACTTTGGGACTCCTCTATCACCCCTAAGTTCAGCATTTTCTGTACTTCCTCCCGTATTGCCTCCCGTCGGGCCTCTGGGATCCGATAGGGTTTTAACTTCACCCTTTCACCGGGCGGGGTAATGATGTCATGCTCTACCCCAAATGTTTGTCCCGGCAGCTCAGAGAATACCTCCTTGTTGCGAAGCACAAACTCCTTAACCTCCCTAATAGCAAACATCAGATAAGGAAGTAGACAGTCCCAATCCTTTCCATCTCTATCCACCACTTTCTTCAACATTTGTTTTAGGGTTTTGTTGAATCTTTCAACCAGCCCATCGGTTTGGGGGTGATACACAGATGTACGTAATTGCGTCACTTTGAACAATTTACACAGCTCCTTCATAACCCGGGACATAAAGGGTGTACCTTGGTCCGTAAGCAGTTCTTTACAAATACCCACCCGGCTAAACACAAGAGATAGCTCTTTGGCTATGGTTTTGGCCGAGGTATTTCGGAGAGGGATCGCTTCTGGATAACGGGTGGCATAGTCCATTATAACTAATATGTACTGGTGCCCCCTAGCGGACTTGATTATAGGACCTACCAAATCCATGGCGATCCTCTCAAACGGGACCTCAATGATGGGTAGAGGGACCAGCGGGCTACGGAAATGTGGCATCGGGGCCGACCTCTGACACACAGGGCAGGAGGAACAATAATTTTCTATGTCCTTCATCACCCCCGGCCAATAGAATCTCTGTAATACCCTCTCTCGGGTTTTCTCTGTCCCCAGATGACCTCCAAGAATGTGCCCATGGGCCAACTCCAACACCAACTTCCTGTAAGGTTTGGGCACCACAAGCTGCTCAACGGTTTCTTCTGCCCTTTTTGCCACCCGATACAGTAGGTCCTTCTCTACGCTGAAGTATGGGTAAGTGCAGGTATTATCTGGGTTCACTAACTCGCCATCTATTTTCACTACGTTTTCGTGTGCCTTTATTAGGGCGGGGTCTTTCAACTGTTCTGTGGCAAAGTTTTCCCTGTGAACCTCAAGATCAGAAAACTCCACAGACGGTAGGTTTTCGTCTGAGGAGGTGGGCTCCTCTCCAGTTTCTTGAGTCTCCCCTGCCAATACTGATAAGGGAAATTCCGGAGAGTCCTCACCACTCTCAGGGGAGTTCTGGCTATCACATTCCTGGTACATAGGGGCACCAGTGGGGGGCTCAGGATCATCCCACAGTTCCCAGAACTTCGGAAAATCCCTTCCCACAATGGCGTCATACGGTAACTGAGATACTAAGCCCACTGGATGAGAGAGGGTACCTTTGGGGGTCTCGAAACACACTGTAGTCACTGGATACTCTCGGGTGTCCCCATGCACACAAATAACAGCTACCTTGCTATTCCCAGAGACCTCTGTTTTAACTAACTCAGCCTTAATCAGGGTCACAAGGCTACCTGAATCCAGCAATACCACAACATTTCTACCATTAACACACATTTTGCATAAATGTTTCTCAATTCCTCGAATGGCAGTGCATGCGACTGTCGCACACAGCGACTGACGTCTGCCCGTCAGAAAGTCACACTGCATGGGTTCCTCCACAACCGGGCAATTGGCTGCAATATGTCCCGCTTGCCGGCAGCGGTAGCAAACGATCCTTCTTGCCGCCTCTTGAGCCGCTGATTTCCCAGGCTGTTCTCGCCAAACTTGGGGTAGAGCTCCCACCCTCTCACTCTCTCCACCCTTACCCCTTGGAATCCTCTTATCCGCCCCTGGGGATGGTCTGGTCTTAGGGTGGAAAGTCCGAGTGTCTCTGGAAGAGGCCGTCAGGTTCTCTGTAGCCAAGTATTTCTCCACACGATCCACAAGACCATCGGCCGTCTCTGGGTCTCCATGGCTTACCCAGTTTTGGATGGCAGTAGGAAGAGCTCTCAAAAACCGATCCATTACAACACGTTCCACAATCTTTGGTGCGGACAAAGTCTCTGGCTGTAGCCACTTTCTGCTCAGGTGAATGAGATCATACATTTGAGACCTGGGGGGTTTTCCAAGCTGGAAAGTCCAGTTATGCACACGCTGAGCCCGGACAGCCTGGGTGACACCCAGCCTTGCCAATATCTCAGCTTTTAGCATCACATAGTCTTTTGCTTGGTCAGGCTCTAGGTCATAGTAAGCCTTCTGCGATTCACCAGTTAACAGAGGAGCCACCAGTCCAGCCCACTGCTCCTCAGGCCACTTTTCTCTTTCAGCAGTCCTTTCAAATGTGGTCAAAAATACCTCTGGATCATCCTCTCCAGTCATTTTTGTCAATAAACGACTCACCCCAAAGGACGCGGTATTAGTGGGACGGCTTTCCTCACTGGTCTGCGGACGTTGCTGCATTACTGCTTCCATTTGTTGTAGTCTCTGCTCTTGCTTCTGTAACAGGTCTATGAAGCGGGCCTCAGATTGCTGCTGGGCTTGTTGCTGAGCTTCCAGACTCTGTTGGTGAGCTTGCTGCTGGGCTGCAAGGCTCTGTTGATGAGCTTGCTGCTGGGCTGCGAAGTTCTGTTGTTGAGCTGCAAGGCTCTTTTGCAAACCTGCATTTGTCTGCTGTTGATTGGCATTTGCTAGAGCCAGCTGCTTCAGTATCTCCTCCATGCTGGCTTAAAAAAAACTGCCCGCATTCTCCACCAACTGTGAGGGGGTTAGCTCGGCAGCGGGTGTGTGTGACCCCCGGGATGGGCTCCCCACACAAAAACAGGCCCAGCAAACGGAGGTTGTGGTTTTCAAAATCAAAAAAAAGGTGCGGTTTATTTTCTATTTACAGTGACAAAACACAGCAAAGCCAAAAGAAACATATAAACAAAATAAATCCTGGTCAACTTGACCTCTGACTAAACATACAGGTTTCCTAACTAACAACTGGGATCAGCCTAGTGCTGTCCTAGTCCCTAAGTCCCTGGTTTTAAATGTCCAAGCAAATAGCCACACAGGCTTTGTCTCACCGGATAAGGGTTCACTCTCTCCAGGAAGTCCACACAGGTCTGCTTCCAGGCATGAGCTAACATCTAATGAAGCTGGGAGTTCTTATAGAGGCCTAAATGAGCTGACAAGTTTCAGCTGGTCTCATCAACTCCCTGTCTGTACGACGCCCCACACTCTCCCTAGAGGTATGAGTCATCCATGAGCCCACTAGCCTTAGCTGGGCTTATACAACTCTCCACCTAGTTGTATAAGTCGGCGTAAAGCCTGAATCTGGGCGAAATATATCTACCCCCCTGGATGCAACCAGGTGACTTTACCTTCCTGCTGTCACAGTAGGGAGAGTGTCAGTTTCTTTCACTGTGATAATCCTTGTTTCTAGGGACAGGGAAGGACAGTGAGGGAAATTCTCCTTGTGCTATAGTGTGCTAAAGCATTGATCATCAACCATCTTTAAAAAAACATTTTTTCTAGGGACAGAAAACTATAGGTAGGAAGAGTGTCAGTTTCTTTCACTGTGATAATCCTTGTTTCTAGGGACAGGGAAGGACAGTGAGGGAAATTATCCTTGTGCTATAGTGTGCTAAAGCATTGATCATCAACCATCTTTAAAAAAAACATTTTTTCTAGGGACAGAAAACTATAGGTAGGAAGAGTGTCAGTTTCTTTCACTGTGATAATCCTTGTTTCTAGGGACAGGGAAGGACAGTGAGGGAAATTCTCCTTGTGCTATAGTGTGCTAAAGCATTGATCATCAACCATCTTTAAAAAAACATTTTTTCTAGGGACAGAAAACTATAGGTAGGGAGAGTGTCAGTTTCTTTCACTGTGCTAATCCTTGTTTCTAGGGACAGGGAAGGACAGTGAGGGAAATTCTCCTTGTGCTATAGTGTGCTAAAGCATTGATCATCAACCATCTTTAAAAAAACATTTTTTCTAGGGACAGAAAACTATAGGTAGGAAGAGTGTCAGTTTCTTTCACTGTGATAATCCTTGTTTCTAGGGACAGGGAAGGACAGTGAGGGAAATTCTCCTTGTGCTATAGTGTGCTAAAGCATTGATCATCAACCATCTTTAAAAAAACATTTTTTCTAGGGACAGAAAACTATAGGTAGGAAGAGTGTCAGTTTCTTTCACTGTGATAATCCTTGTTTCTAGGGACAGGGAAGGACAGTGAGGGAAATTCTCCTTGTGCTATAGTGTGCTAAAGCATTGATCATCAACCATCTTTAAAAAAACATTTTTTCTAGGGACAGAAAACTATAGGTAGGGAGAGTGTCAGTTTCTTTCACTGTGCTAATCCTTGTTTCTAGGGACAGGGAAGGACAGTGAGGGAAATTCTCCTTGTGCTATAGTGTGCTAAAGCATTGATCATCAACCATCTTTAAAAAAACATTTTTTCTAGGGACAGAAAACTATAGGTAGGGAGAGTGTCAGTTTCTTTCACTGTGATAATCCTTGTTTCTAGGGACAGGGAAGGACAGTGAGGGAAATTCTCCTTGTGCTATACTGTGCTAAAGCATTGATCATCAACCATCTTTAAAAAAACATTTTTTCTAGGGACAGAAAACTATAGGTAGGAAGAGTGTCAGTTTCTTTCACTGTGATAATCCTTGTTTCTAGGGACAGGGAAGGACAGTGAGGGAAATTCTCCTTGTGCTATAGTGTGCTAAAGCATTGATCATCAACCATTTTAAAAAGAAACATTTTTTCTAGGGACAGAAAACTATAGGTAGGAAGAGTGTCAGTTTCTTTCACTGTGATAATCCTTGTTTCTAGGGACAGGGAAGGACAGTGAGGGAAATTCTCCTTGTGCTATAGTGTGCTAAAGCATTGATCATCAACCATCTTTAAAAAAACATTTTTTCTAGGGACAGAAAACTATAGGTAGGGAGAGTGTCAGTTTCTTTCACTGTGCTAATCCTTGTTTCTAGGGACAGGGAAGGACAGTGAGGGAAATTCTCCTTGTGCTATAGTGTGCTAAAGCATTGATCATCAACCATCTTTAAAAAAACATTTTTTCTAGGGACAGAAAACTATAGGTAGGAAGAGTGTCAGTTTCTTTCACTGTGATAATCCTTGTTTCTAGGGACAGGGAAGGACAGTGAGGGAAATTCTCCTTGTGCTATAGTGTGCTAAAGCATTGATCATCAACCATCTTTAAAAAAACATTTTTTCTAGGGACAGAAAACTATAGGTAGGGAGAGTGTCAGTTTCTTTCACTGTGCTAATCCTTGTTTCTAGGGACAGGGAAGGACAGTGAGGGAAATTCTCCTTGTGCTATAGTGTGCTAAAGCATTGATCATCAACCATCTTTAAAAAAACATTTTTTCTAGGGACAGAAAACTATAGGTAGTGTGACAGCAGGAAGGTAAAGTCACCTGGTTGCATCCAGGGGGGTAGATATATTTCGCCCAGATTCAGGCTTTACGCCGATTTATACAACTAGGTAGAGAGTTAATGAAGCCCAGCTGAGACTAGTGGGCTCATTGATGACTCATACCTCTAGGGAGAGGGCTGGGCGTCGTGCAGGCAGGGAGTTGATGAGGCCAGCTGAAGCCTGTCAGTTCGTTTAAGGCCTCTATAAAAACTCCCAGATTCATTAGATGTTAGCTCATGCCTGGAAGCAGACCTGTGTGGACTGTCTAGGGAGAGTGAACCCCTGTGCGGTGAGAGAAAGCCTGTGTGGCTACATTTTGCTTGGACATTTAAAACCAGGGACTAGGACAGCACTAGGCTGATCCCAGTCGTTAGTTAGGAAACCTGTAAGTTTAGTCAGAGGTCAAGTTGACCAGGATTTATTTTGTTTATGTTTTTTTTTGCCTTGCTGTGTTTTTGTCACTGTAAATAGAAAATAAACCGCACCTTTTTGATTTTGAAAACCACAACCTCCGTCTGCTGGGCCTGTTTTTGGGTGGGGAG
Organism: Rana muscosa; assembly: GCA_029206835.1. Lineage (NCBI taxonomy): Eukaryota > Metazoa > Chordata > Amphibia > Anura > Ranidae > Rana > Rana muscosa. The sequence goes on from CM055118.1 coordinate 569,156,797, forward strand.
CCCATCCCGGGGGTCACACATACCCGCTGCCGAGCTAACCCCCTCACAGTTGGTGGAGAACCAGTGGCAGTTTTTTTTAAGCCAGCATGGAGGAGATACTGAAACAGCTGGCTCTAGCAAATGCCAATCAACAGCAGACAAATGCAGGTTTGCAAAGGAGCCTTGCAGCCCAGCAGCAAGCTCATCAACAGAGCCTTGCAACTTTACAACAGAGTCTGGAGGCTCAGCAACAAGCCCAACAGCAATCTGAGGCCCGCTTCATAGACCTGTTGCAGAAGCAAGAGCAGAGACTACAACAACAGATGGAAGCAGTAATGCAGCAACGTCCGCAGACCAGTGAGGAAAGCCGTCCCACTAATACCGCGTCCTTTGGGGTGAGTCGTTTATTGACAAAAATGACTGGAGAGGATGATCCAGAGGTATTTTTGACCACATTTGAAAGGACCGCTGAAAGAGAAGAGTGGCCTGAGGAGCAGTGGGCTGGACTAGTGGCTCCTCTGTTAACTGGTGAATCGCAGAAAGCTTACTATGACCTAGAGCCTAACCAAGCAAAAGACTATGTGATGCTAAAAGCTGAAATATTGGCAAGGCTGGGTGTCACCCTGGCTGTCCGGGCTCAGCGTGTGCATAACTGGACTTTCCAGCTTGGAAAACCCCCCAGGTCTCAAATGTATGATCTCATTCACCTGAGCAGAAAGTGGCTACAGCCAGAGACTTTGTCCGCACCAAAGATTGTGGAACGTGTTGTAATGGATCGGTTTTTGAGAGCTCTTCCTACTGCCATCCAAAAGTGGGTAAGCCATGGAGACCCAGAGACGGCCGATGGTCTTGTGGATCGTGTGGAGAAATACTTGGCTACAGAGAACCTGACGGCCTCTTCCAGAGACACTCGGACTTTCCACCCTAAGACCAGACCATCCCCAGGGGTGGATAAGATGATTCCAAGGGGTAAGGGTGGAGAGAGTGAGAGGGTGGGAGCTCTATCCCAAGTTTGGCGAGAACAGCCTGGGAAATCAGCAGCTCAAGAGGCGGCAAGAAGGATCGTTTGCTACCGCTGCCGGCAAGCGGGACATATTGCAGCAAATTGCCCGGTTGTGGAGGAACCCATGCAGTGTGACTTTCTGACGGGCAGACGTCAGTCGCTGTGTGCGACAGTCGCATGCACTGCCATTCGAGGAACTGAGAAACATTTATGCAAAATGTGTATTAATGGTAGAAATGTTGTGGTATTGCTGGATTCAGGTAGCCTTGTGACCCTGATAAAGGCTGAGTTAGTTAAAACAGAGGTCTCTGGGAATAGCAAGGTAGCCGTTATCTGTGTGCATGGGGACACCCGAGAGTATCCAGTGACTACAGTGTGTTTCGAGACCCCCAAAGGTACCCTCTCTCATCCAGTGGGCTTAGTATCTCAGTTACCGCATGACGCCATTGTGGGAAGGGATTTTCCGAAGTTCTGGGAACTGTGGGATGATCCTGAGCCCCCCACTGGTGCCCCTATGTACCAGGAATGTGATAGCCAGAACTCCCCTGAGAGTGGTGAGGACTCTCCGGAATTTCCCTTGTCAGTATTGGCAGGGGAGACTCAAGAAACTGGAGAGGAGCCCACCTCCTCAGACGAAAACCTACCGTCTGTGGAGTTTTCTGATCTTGAGGTTCACAGGGAAAACTTTGCCACAGAACAGTTGAAAGACCCCGCCCTAATAAAGGCACGGGAAAACGTAGTGAAAATAGATGGCGAGTTAGTGAACCCAGATAATACCGGCACTTACCCATACTTCAGCGTAGAGAAGGACCTACTGTATCGGGTGGCAAAAAGGGCAGAAGAAACCGTTGAGCAGCTTGTGGTGCCCAAACCTTACAGGAAGTTGGTGTTGGAGTTGGCCCATGGGCACATTCTTGGAGGTCATCTGGGGACAGAGAAAACCCGAGAGAGGGTATTACAGAGATTCTATTGGCCTGGGGTGATGAAGGACATAGAAAATTATTGTTCCTCCTGCCCTGTGTGTCAGAGGTCGGCCCCGATGCCACATTTCCGTAGCCCGCTGGTCCCTCTACCCATCATTGAGGTCCCGTTTGAGAGAATCGCAATGGATTTGGTAGGTCCTATAATCAAGTCCGCTAGGGGGCACCAGTACATATTGGTTATAATGGACTATGCCACCCGTTATCCAGAAGCGATCCCTCTCAGAAATACCTCGGCCAAAACCATAGCCAAAGAGCTATCTCTTGTTTTTAGCCGGGTGGGTATTTGTAAAGAACTGCTTACGGACCAAGGTACACCCTTTATGTCCCGGGTTATGAAAGAGCTGTGTAAATTGTTCAAAGTGACGCAATTGCGTACATCTGTGTATCACCCCCAAACCGATGGGCTGGTTGAAAGATTCAACAAAACCCTAAAACAAATGTTGAAGAAAGTGGTGGATAGAGATGGAAGGGATTGGGACTGTCTACTTCCTTATTTGATGTTTGCTATTAGGGAGGTGCCCCAATCCTCTACGGGATTCTCCCCCTTTGAGTTACTGTATGGGAGACACCCAAGAGGGCTGTTGGATATTGCCAAGGAAACTTGGGAAAGTGAGAGTTCTCCCCACAGGAGTGTGATTGAGCATGTCGCCCTGATGCAAGATCGAATTGCACAGGTAATGCCCATCGTGAAGGAACATTTGGCCCAAGCGCAGTTGGCACAGCAGAGAGTGTACAACCGTGGAGCCAAGACCCGTACCTTTTCCCCGGGGGATAGGATATTGGTACTTGTCCCTACGGTTGAAAGTAAATTCCTTGCCAAATGGCAAGGCCCCTACGAGATAATGGAAAAAGTGAGCGAAGTGAATTACAAGGTCAGACAACCAGGAAGGCGAAAGCCCGAACAGATCTATCACGTTAATCTGTTGAAAGCCTGGAGGGATAGAGAGTCCCTAGTCGCAGACACTTGGTCACCAGCTCAAACTGGTTGCGTGATTCCTGAGGTTGGAATCGCAGCCACCTTGTCACAACCCCAACAACAGGAGGTTAAGGAGTTTGTGCTTCGCAACAAGGAGGTATTCTCTGAGCTGCCGGGACAAACATCTGGGGTAGAGCATGACATTATTACCCCGCCCGGTGAAAGGGTGAAGTTAAAACCCTATCGGATCCCAGAGGCCCGACGGGAGGCAATACGGGAGGAAGTACAGAAAATGCTGAACTTAGGGGTGATAGAGGAGTCCCAAAGTGATTGGTCTAGTCCCATTGTGTTGGTGCCTAAACCGGATGGGAGCTGGCGATTTTGTAACGATTTTCGTCAGTTGAACAAAGTTACAAAATTTGACACCTACCCCATGCCACGTATAGATGAGTTGATCGACCGGCTGGGAACAGCCCGATACATGACGACTCTTGACCTCACAAAAGGGTATTGGCAAATTCCCCTGGCCAAGTCGGCCAAAGAGAAAACCGCATTTGTAACCCCAGACGGGGCGTTCCAATATAAGAGAATGCCGTTCGGGTTACAGAATGCGCCGGCCACATTCCAGCGGAAAATGGACCAGATACTGAGGCCCCATCGGAAGTATGCTGCGGCTTACCTGGATGACGTAATTGTCCATAGCACAGATTGGGCCTCACATCTGCCAAAAGTGCAAGCAGTCCTAGACTCTATCCGGGAAGCGGGGTTTACGGCTAACCCCAAGAAGTGTACCATTGGGCAGGAGGAGGCCAAATATCTTGGGTACACCATTGGCAGGGGAGTGATAAAACCCCAACTCAACAAAGTCGAGGCCATCCAGAGTTGGCCACGTCCCAACAGCAAGAAGCAGGTACGGGCCTTTCTGGGAATCGCGGGTTATTATCGGCGCTTCATTCCCCACTTTGCTTCTAAGGCTGTGCCCCTAACCAACCTGACGAAAGGGAAAGGGTCGGTCATGATTAAATGGACCCCCGAGGCTGAGGCAGCATTCCAGTTCTTGAAACAAGCCTTATGTAGCCAGCCAGTGTTGTACTCACCCGACTTCTCTAGAGACTTTGTCGTACAAAGTGATGCGTCAGATGTGGGGTTAGGAGCAGTATTGTCCCAGGTCTGGAACGGGGAAGAGCACCCAGTCATTTACCTCAGCAGGAAGTTGAAGTCCCATGAGGTAAATTACGCCACCGTTGAAAAGGAGTGTTTAGCGGTGAAGTGGGCTCTAGATTCCCTTCGGTACTACCTGCTAGGTAGGCACTTTGACATGGTTACGGATCACGCTCCGTTAAAGTGGATGGCTCAAAACAAGGAAACAAATAGAAGAGTGAATAGGTGGTTCCTGGCCCTCCAGGAATTCAACTTCACAGTAAAGCATCGCCCTGGCGTTCAAATGGGGAATGTGGATGCTTTGTCTCGAGTACATGAATGCCTGATTGCTGGTGTTCCAACCCCGAGGTTAAAACAAGAGGGGGGGTATGTGACAGCAGGAAGGTAAAGTCACCTGGTTGCATCCAGGGGGGTAGATATATTTCGCCCAGATTCAGGCTTTACGCCGATTTATACAACTAGGTAGAGAGTTAATGAAGCCCAGCTGAGACTAGTGGGCTCATTGATGACTCATACCTCTAGGGAGAGGGCTGGGCGTCGTGCAGGCAGGGAGTTGATGAGGCCAGCTGAAGCCTGTCAGTTCGTTTAAGGCCTCTATAAAAACTCCCAGATTCATTAGATGTTAGCTCATGCCTGGAAGCAGACCTGTGTGGACTGTCTAGGGAGAGTGAACCCCTGTGCGGTGAGAGAAAGCCTGTGTGGCTACATTTTGCTTGGACATTTAAAACCAGGGACTAGGACAGCACTAGGCTGATCCCAGTCGTTAGTTAGGAAACCTGTAAGTTTAGTCAGAGGTCAAGTTGACCAGGATTTATTTTGTTTATGTTTTTTTTTGCCTTGCTGTGTTTTTGTCACTGTAAATAGAAAATAAACCGCACCTTTTTGATTTTGAAAACCACAACCTCCGTCTGCTGGGCCTGTTTTTGGGTGGGGAGCCCATCCCGGGGGTCACACATACCCGCTGCCGAGCTAACCCCCTCACAGTAGGGAGAGTGTCAGTTTCTTTCACTGTGATAATCCTTGTTTCTAGGGACAGGGAAGGACAGTGAGGGAAATTCTCCTTGTGCTATACTGTGCTAAAGCATTGATCATCAACCATCTTTAAAAAAACATTTTTTCTAGGGACAGAAAACTATAGGTAGGAAGAGTGTCAGTTTCTTTCACTGTGATAATCCTTGTTTCTAGGGACAGGGAAGGACGGTGAGGGAAATTCTCCTTGTGCTATAGTGTTCTAAAGCATTGATCATCAACCATCTTTAAAAAAACATTTTTTCTAGGGACAGAAAACTATAGGTAGGGAGAGTGTCAGTTTCTTTCACTGTGATAATCCTTGTTTCTAGGGACAGGGAAGGACAGTGAGGGAAATTCTCCTTGTGCTATACTGTGCTAAAGCACTGATCATCAACCATCTTTAAAAAAACATTTTTTCTAGGGACAGAAAACTATAGGTAGGAAGAGTGTCAGTTTCTTTCACTGTGATAATCCTTGTTTCTAGGGACAGGGAAGGACAGTGAGGGAAATTCTCCTTGTGCTATACTGTGCTAAAGCATTGATCATCAACCATCTTTAAAAAAACATTTTTTCTAGTGACAGAAAACTATAGGTAGGAAGAGTGTCAGTTTCTTTCACTGTGGTAATCCTTGTTTCTAGGGACAGGGAAGGACAGTGAGGGAAATTCTCCTTGTGCTATAGTGTGCTAAAGCATTGATCATCAACCATCTTTAAAAAAACATTTTTTCTAGGGACAGAAAACTATAGGTAGGGAGAGTGTCAGTTTCTTTCACTGTGATAATCCTTGTTTCTAGGGACAGGGAAGGACAGTGAGGGAAATTCTCCTTGTGCTATAGTGTGCTAAAGCATTGATCATCAACCATCTTTAAAAAAACATTTTTTCTAGGGACAGAAAACTATAGGTAGGAAGAGTGTCAGTTTCTTTCACTGTGATAATCCTTGTTTCTAGGGACAGGGAAGGACAGTGAGGGAAATTCTCCTTGTGCTATACTGTGCTAAAGCATTGATCATCAACCATCTTTAAACAAACATTTTTTCTAGGGACAGAAAACTATAGGTAGGAAGAGTGTCAGTTTCTTTCACTGTGATAATCCTTGTTTCTAGGGACAGGGAAGGACAGTGAGGGAAATTATCCTTGTGCTATAGTGTGCTAAAGCATTGATCATCAACCATCTTTAAAAAAAACATTTTTTCTAGGGACAGAAAACTATAGGTAGGAAGAGTGTCAGTTTCTTTCACTGTGATAATCCTTGTTTCTAGGGACAGGGAAGGACAGTGAGGGAAATTCTCCTTGTGCTATAGTGTGCTAAAGCATTGATCATCAACCATCTTTAAAAAAACATTTTTTCTAGGGACAGAAAACTATAGGTAGGGAGAGTGTCAGTTTCTTTCACTGTGCTAATCCTTGTTTCTAGGGACAGGGAAGGACAGTGAGGGAAATTCTCCTTGTGCTATAGTGTGCTAAAGCATTGATCATCAACCATCTTTAAAAAAACATTTTTTCTAGGGACAGAAAACTATAGGTAGGGAGAGTGTCAGTTTCTTTCACTGTGATAATCCTTGTTTCTAGGGACAGGGAAGGACAGTGAGGGAAATTCTCCTTGTGCTATACTGTGCTAAAGCATTGATCATCAACCATCTTTAAAAAAACATTTTTTCTAGGGACAGAAAACTATAGGTAGGAAGAGTGTCAGTTTCTTTCACTGTGATAATCCTTGTTTCTAGGGACAGGGAAGGACAGTGAGGGAAATTCTCCTTGTGCTATACTGTGCTAAAGCATTGATCATCAACCATCTTTAAAAAAACATTTTTTCTAAGGACAGAAAACTATAGGTAGGAAGAGTGTCAGTTTCTTTCACTGTGATAATCCTTGTTTCTAGGGACAGGGAAGGACAGTGAGGGAAATTCTCCTTGTGCTATACTGTGCTAAAGCATTGATCATCAACCATCTTTAAAAAAACATTTTTTCTAGGGACAGAAAACTATAGGTAGGAAGAGTGTCAGTTTCTTTCACTGTGATAATCCTTGTTTCTAGGGACAGGGAAGGACAGTGAGGGAAATTCTCCTTGTGCTATACTGTGCTAAAGCATTGATCATCAACCATCTTTAAAAAAACATTTTTTCTAGGGACAGAAAACTATAGGTAGGAAGAGTGTCAGTTTCTTTCACTGTGATAATCCTTGTTTCTAGGGACAGGGAAGGACAGTGAGGGAAATTCTCCTTGTGCTATAGTGTGCTAAAGCATTGATCATCAACCATCTTTAAAAAAACATTTTTTCTAGGGACAGAAAACTATAGGTAGGAAGAGTGTCAGTTTCTTTCACTGTGATAATCCTTGTTTCTAGGGACAGGGAAGGACAGTGAGGGAAATTCTCCTTGTGCTATAGTGTGCTAAAGCATTGATCATCAACCATCTTTAAAAAAACATTTTTTCTAGGGACAGAAAACTATAGGTAGGGAGAGTGTCAGTTTCTTTCACTGTGCTAATCCTTGTTTCTAGGGACAGGGAAGGACAGTGAGGGAAATTCTCCTTGTGCTATAGTGTTCTAAAGCATTGATCATCAACCATCTTTAAAAAAACATTTTTTCTAGGGACAGAAAACTATAGGTAGGGAGAGTGTCAGTTTCTTTCACTGTGATAATCCTTGTTTCTAGGGACAGGGAAGGACAGTGAGGGAAATTGTCCTTGTGCTATACTGTGCTAAAGCATTGATCATCAACCATCTTTAAAAAAACATTTTTTCTAGGGACAGAAAACTATAGGTAGGAAGAGTGTCAGTTTCTTTCACTGTGATAATCCTTGTTTCTAGGGACAGGGAAGGACAGTGAGGGAAATTCTCCTTGTGCTATACTGTGCTAAAGCATTGATCATCAACCATCTTTAAAAAAACATTTTTTCTAGGGACAGAAAACTATAGGTAGGAAGAGTGTCAGTTTCTTTCACTGTGGTAATCCTTGTTTCTAGGGACAGGGAAGGACAGTGAGGGAAATTCTCCTTGTGCTATAGTGTGCTAAAGCATTGATCATCAACCATCTTTAAAAAAACATTTTTTCTAGGGACAGAAAACTATAGGTAGTGTGAGGGGGTTAGCTCGGCAGCGGGTGTGTGTGACCCCCGGGATGGGCTCCCCACACAAAAACAGGCCCAGCAAACGGAGGTTGTGGTTTTCAAAATCAAAAAAAAGGTGCGGTTTATTTTCTATTTACAGTGACAAAACACAGCAAAGCCAAAAGAAACATATAAACAAAATAAATCCTGGTCAACTTGACCTCTGACTAAACATACAGGTTTCCTAACTAACAACTGGGATCAGCCTAGTGCTGTCCTAGTCCCTAAGTCCCTGGTTTTAAATGTCCAAGCAAATAGCCACACAGGCTTTGTCTCACCGGACAAGGGTTCACTCTCTCCAGGAAGTCCACACAGGTCTTCTTCCAGGCATGAGCTAACATCTAATGAAGCTGGGAGTTCTTATAGAGGCCTAAATGAGCTGACAAGTTTCAGCTGGTCTCATCAACTCCCTGTCTGTACGACGCCCCACACTCTCCCTAGAGGTATGAGTCATCCATGAGCCCACTAGCCTTAGCTGGGCTTATACAACTCTCCACCTAGTTGTATAAGTCGGCGTAAAGCCTGAATCTGGGCGAAATATATCTACCCCCCTGGATGCAACCAGGTGACTTTACCTTCCTGCTGTCACATACCCCCCCCTCTTGTTTTAACCTCGGGGTTGGAACACCAGCAATCAGACATTCATGTACTCGAGACAAAGCATCCACATTCCCCATTTGAACGCCAGGGCGATGCTTTACTGTGAAGTTGAATTCCTGGAGGGCCAGGAACCACCTATTCACTCTTCTATTTGTTTCCTTGTTTTGAGCCATCCACTTTAACGGAGCGTGATCCGTAACCATGTCAAAGTGCCTACCTAGCAGGTAGTACCGAAGGGAATCTAGAGCCCACTTCACCGCTAAACACTCCTTTTCAACGGTGGCGTAATTTACCTCATGGGACTTCAACTTCCTGCTGAGGTAAATGACTGGGTGCTCTTCCCCGTTCCAGACCTGGGACAATACTGCTCCTAACCCCACATCTGACGCATCACTTTGTACGACAAAGTCTTTAGAGAAGTCGGGTGAGTACAACACTGGCTGGCTACATAAGGCTTGTTTCAAGAATTGGAATGCTGCCTCAGCCTCGGGGGTCCATTTAATCATGACCGACCCTTTCCCCTTCGTTAGGTTGGTTAGGGGCACAGCCTTAGAAGCAAAGTGGGGAATGAATCGCCGATAATACCCAGCGATTCCCAGAAAGGCTCGTACCTGCTTCTTGCTGTTGGGACGTGGCCAACTCTGGATGGCCTCGACTTTGTTGAGTTGGGGTTTTATTACTCCCCTCCCAATGGTGTACCCAAGATATTTGGCCTCCTCCTGCCCAATGGTACACTTCTTGGGGTTAGCCGTAAACCCCGCTTCCCGGATAGAGTCTAGGACTGCTTGCACTTTTGGCAGATGTGAGGCCCAATCTGTGCTATGGACAATTACGTCATCCAGGTAAGCCGCAGCATACTTCCGATGGGGCCTCAGTATCTGGTCCATTTTCCGCTGGAATGTGGCCGGCGCATTCTGTAACCCGAACGGCATTCTCTTATATTGGAACGCCCCGTCTGGGGTTACAAATGCGGTTTTCTCTTTGGCTGACTTGGCCAGGGGAATTTGCCAATACCCTTTTGTGAGGTCAAGAGTCGTCATGTATCGGGCTGTTCCCAGCCGGTCGATCAACTCATCTATACGTGGCATGGGGTAGGTGTCAAATTTTGTAACTTTGTTCAACTGACGAAAATCGTTACAAAATCGCCAGCTCCCATCCGGTTTAGGCACCAACACAATGGGACTAGACCAATCACTTTGGGACTCCTCTATCACCCCTAAGTTCAGCATTTTCTGTACTTCCTCCCGTATTGCCTCCCGTCGGGCCTCTGGGATCCGATAGGGTTTTAACTTCACCCTTTCACCGGGCGGGGTAATGATGTCATGCTCTACCCCAAATGTTTGTCCCGGCAGCTCAGAGAATACCTCCTTGTTGCGAAGCACAAACTCCTTAACCTCCCTAATAGCAAACATCAGATAAGGAAGTAGACAGTCCCAATCCTTTCCATCTCTATCCACCACTTTCTTCAACATTTGTTTTAGGGTTTTGTTGAATCTTTCAACCAGCCCATCGGTTTGGGGGTGATACACAGATGTACGTAATTGCGTCACTTTGAACAATTTACACAGCTCCTTCATAACCCGGGACATAAAGGGTGTACCTTGGTCCGTAAGCAGTTCTTTACAAATACCCACCCGGCTAAACACAAGAGATAGCTCTTTGGCTATGGTTTTGGCCGAGGTATTTCGGAGAGGGATCGCTTCTGGATAACGGGTGGCATAGTCCATTATAACTAATATGTACTGGTGCCCCCTAGCGGACTTGATTATAGGACCTACCAAATCCATGGCGATCCTCTCAAACGGGACCTCAATGATGGGTAGAGGGACCAGCGGGCTACGGAAATGTGGCATCGGGGCCGACCTCTGACACACAGGGCAGGAGGAACAATAATTTTCTATGTCCTTCATCACCCCCGGCCAATAGAATCTCTGTAATACCCTCTCTCGGGTTTTCTCTGTCCCCAGATGACCTCCAAGAATGTGCCCATGGGCCAACTCCAACACCAACTTCCTGTAAGGTTTGGGCACCACAAGCTGCTCAACGGTTTCTTCTGCCCTTTTTGCCACCCGATACAGTAGGTCCTTCTCTACGCTGAAGTATGGGTAAGTGCAGGTATTATCTGGGTTCACTAACTCGCCATCTATTTTCACTACGTTTTCGCGTGCCTTTATTAGGGCGGGGTCTTTCAACTGTTCTGTGGCAAAGTTTTCCCTGTGAACCTCAAGATCAGAAAACTCCACAGACGGTAGGTTTTCGTCTGAGGAGGTGGGCTCCTCTCCAGTTTCTTGAGTCTCCCCTGCCAATACTGATAAGGGAAATTCCGGAGAGTCCTCACCACTCTCAGGGGAGTTCTGGCTATCACATTCCTGGTACATAGGGGCACCAGTGGGGGGCTCAGGATCATCCCACAGTTCCCAGAACTTCGGAAAATCCCTTCCCACAATGGCGTCATACGGTAACTGAGATACTAAGCCCACTGGATGAGAGAGGGTACCTTTGGGGGTCTCGAAACACACTGTAGTCACTGGATACTCTCGGGTGTCCCCATGCACACAAATAACAGCTACCTTGCTATTCCCAGAGACCTCTGTTTTAACTAACTCAGCCTTTATCAGGGTCACAAGGCTACCTGAATCCAGCAATACCACAACATTTCTACCATTAACACACATTTTGCATAAATGTTTCTCAATTCCTCGAATGGCAGTGCATGCGACTGTCGCACACAGCGACTGACGTCTGCCCGTCAGAAAGTCACACTGCATGGGTTCCTCCACAACCGGGCAATTGGCTGCAATATGTCCCGCTTGCCGGCAGCGGTAGCAAACGATCCTTCTTGCCGCCTCTTGAGCCGCTGATTTCCCAGGCTGTTCTCGCCAAACTTGGGGTAGAGCTCCCACCCTCTCACTCTCTCCACACTTACCCCTTGGAATCCTCTTATCCGCCCCTGGGGATGGTCTGGTCTTAGGGTGGAAAGTCCGAGTGTCTCTGGAAGAGGCCGTCAGGTTCTCTGTAGCCAAGTATTTCTCCACACGATCCACAAGACCATCGGCCGTCTCTGGGTCTCCATGGCTTACCCAGTTTTGGATGGCAGTAGGAAGAGCTCTCAAAAACCGATCCATTACAACACGTTCCACAATCTTTGGTGCGGACAAAGTCTCTGGCTGTAGCCACTTTCTGCTCAGGTGAATGAGATCATACATTTGAGACCTGGGGGGTTTTCCAAGCTGGAAAGTCCAGTTATGCACACGCTGAGCCCGGACAGCCTGGGTGACACCCAGCCTTGCCAATATCTCAGCTTTTAGCATCACATAGTCTTTTGCTTGGTCAGGCTCTAGGTCATAGTAAGCCTTCTGCGATTCACCAGTTAACAGAGGAGCCACCAGTCCAGCCCACTGCTCCTCAGGCCACTTTTCTCTTTCAGCAGTCCTTTCAAATGTGGTCAAAAATACCTCTGGATCATCCTCTCCAGTCATTTTTGTCAATAAACGACTCACCCCAAAGGACGCGGTATTAGTGGGACGGCTTTCCTCACTGGTCTGCGGACGTTGCTGCATTACTGCTTCCATTTGTTGTAGTCTCTGCTCTTGCTTCTGTAACAGGTCTATGAAGCGGGCCTCAGATTGCTGCTGGGCTTGTTGCTGAGCTTCCAGACTCTGTTGGTGAGCTTGCTGCTGGGCTGCAAGGCTCTGTTGATGAGCTTGCTGCTGGGCTGCGAAGTTCTGTTGTTGAGCTGCAAGGCTCTTTTGCAAACCTGCATTTGTCTGCTGTTGATTGGCATTTGCTAGAGCCAGCTGCTTCAGTATCTCCTCCATGCTGGCTTAAAAAAAACTGCCCGCATTCTCCACCAACTGTGAGGGGGTTAGCTCGGCAGCGGGTGTGTGTGACCCCCGGGATGGGCTCCCCACACAAAAACAGGCCCAGCAAACGGAGGTTGTGGTTTTCAAAATCAAAAAAAAGGTGCGGTTTATTTTCTATTTACAGTGACAAAACACAGCAAAGCCAAAAGAAACATATAAACAAAATAAATCCTGGTCAACTTGACCTCTGACTAAACATACAGGTTTCCTAACTAACAACTGGGATCAGCCTAGTGCTGTCCTAGTCCCTAAGTCCCTGGTTTTAAATGTCCAAGCAAATAGCCACACAGGCTTTGTCTCACCGGATAAGGGTTCACTCTCTCCAGGAAGTCCACACAGGTCTGCTTCCAGGCATGAGCTAACATCTAATGAAGCTGGGAGTTCTTATAGAGGCCTAAATGAGCTGACAAGTTTCAGCTGGTCTCATCAACTCCCTGTCTGTACGACGCCCCACACTCTCCCTAGAGGTATGAGTCATCCATGAGCCCACTAGCCTTAGCTGGGCTTATACAACTCTCCACCTAGTTGTATAAGTCGGCGTAAAGCCTGAATCTGGGCGAAATATATCTACCCCCCTGGATGCAACCAGGTGACTTTACCTTCCTGCTGTCACAGTAGGGAGAGTGTCAGTTTCTTTCACTGTGATAATCCTTGTTTCTAGGGACAGGGAAGGACAGTGAGGGAAATTCTCCTTGTGCTATAGTGTGCTAAAGCATTGATCATCAACCATCTTTAAAAAAACATTTTTTCTAGGGACAGAAAACTATAGGTAGGAAGAGTGTCAGTTTCTTTCACTGTGATAATCCTTTTTTCTAGGGACAGGGAAGGACAGTGAGGGAAATTTTCCTTGTGCTATACTGTGCTAAAGCATTGATCATCAACCATCTTTAAACAAACATTTTTTCTAGGGACAGAAAACTATAGGTAGGAAGAGTGTCAGTTTCTTTCACTGTGATAATCCTTGTTTCTAGGGACAGGGAAGGACAGTGAGGGAAATTATCCTTGTGCTATAGTGTGCTAAAGCATTGATCATCAACCATCTTTAAAAAAAACATTTTTTCTAGGGACAGAAAACTATAGGTAGGAAGAGTGTCAGTTTCTTTCACTGTGATAATCCTTGTTTCTAGGGACAGGGAAGGACAGTGAGGGAAATTCTCCTTGTGCTATAGTGTGCTAAAGCATTGATCATCAACCATCTTTAAAAAAACATTTTTTCTAGGGACAGAAAACTATAGGTAGGGAGAGTGTCAGTTTCTTTCACTGTGCTAATCCTTGTTTCTAGGGACAGGGAAGGACAGTGAGGGAAATTCTCCTTGTGCTATAGTGTGCTAAAGCATTGATCATCAACCATCTTTAAAAAAACATTTTTTCTAGGGACAGAAAACTATAGGTAGGAAGAGTGTCAGTTTCTTTCACTGTGATAATCCTTGTTTCTAGGGACAGGGAAGGACAGTGAGGGAAATTCTCCTTGTGCTATAGTGTGCTAAAGCATTGATCATCAACCATCTTTAAAAAAACATTTTTTCTAGGGACAGAAAACTATAGGTAGGAAGAGTGTCAGTTTCTTTCACTGTGATAATCCTTGTTTCTAGGGACAGGGAAGGACAGTGAGGGAAATTCTCCTTGTGCTATAGTGTGCTAAAGCATTGATCATCAACCATCTTTAAAAAAACATTTTTTCTAGGGACAGAAAACTATAGGTAGGGAGAGTGTCAGTTTCTTTCACTGTGCTAATCCTTGTTTCTAGGGACAGGGAAGGACAGTGAGGGAAATTCTCCTTGTGCTATAGTGTGCTAAAGCATTGATCATCAACCATCTTTAAAAAAACATTTTTTCTAGGGACAGAAAACTATAGGTAGGGAGAGTGTCAGTTTCTTTCACTGTGATAATCCTTGTTTCTAGGGACAGGGAAGGACAGTGAGGGAAATTCTCCTTGTGCTATACTGTGCTAAAGCATTGATCATCAACCATCTTTAAAAAAACATTTTTTCTAGGGACAGAAAACTATAGGTAGGAAGAGTGTCAGTTTCTTTCACTGTGATAATCCTTGTTTCTAGGGACAGGGAAGGACAGTGAGGGAAATTCTCCTTGTGCTATAGTGTGCTAAAGCATTGATCATCAACCATTTTAAAAAGAAACATTTTTTCTAGGGACAGAAAACTATAGGTAGGAAGAGTGTCAGTTTCTTTCACTGTGATAATCCTTGTTTCTAGGGACAGGGAAGGACAGTGAGGGAAATTCTCCTTGTGCTATAGTGTGCTAAAGCATTGATCATCAACCATCTTTAAAAAAACATTTTTTCTAGGGACAGAAAACTATAGGTAGGGAGAGTGTCAGTTTCTTTCACTGTGCTAATCCTTGTTTCTAGGGACAGGGAAGGACAGTGAGGGAAATTCTCCTTGTGCTATAGTGTGCTAAAGCATTGATCATCAACCATCTTTAAAAAAACATTTTTTCTAGGGACAGAAAACTATAGGTAGGAAGAGTGTCAGTTTCTTTCACTGTGATAATCCTTGTTTCTAGGGACAGGGAAGGACAGTGAGGGAAATTCTCCTTGTGCTATAGTGTGCTAAAGCATTGATCATCAACCATCTTTAAAAAAACATTTTTTCTAGGGACAGAAAACTATAGGTAGGGAGAGTGTCAGTTTCTTTCACTGTGCTAATCCTTGTTTCTAGGGACAGGGAAGGACAGTGAGGGAAATTCTCCTTGTGCTATAGTGTGCTAAAGCATTGATCATCAACCATCTTTAAAAAAACATTTTTTCTAGGGACAGAAAACTATAGGTAGGAAGAGTGTCAGTTTCTTTCACTGTGATAATCCTTGTTTCTAGGGACAGGGAAGGACGGTGAGGGAAATTCTCCTTGTGCTATAGTGTTCTAAAGCATTGATCATCAACCATCTTTAAAAAAACATTTTTTCTAGGGACAGAAAACTATAGGTAGGGAGAGTGTCAGTTTCTTTCACTGTGATAATCCTTGTTTCTAGGGACAGGGAAGGACAGTGAGGGAAATTCTCCTTGTGCTATACTGTGCTAAAGCACTGATCATCAACCATCTTTAAAAAAACATTTTTTCTAGGGACAGAAAACTATAGGTAGGAAGAGTGTCAGTTTCTTTCACTGTGATAATCCTTGTTTCTAGGGACAGGGAAGGACAGTGAGGGAAATTCTCCTTGTGCTATACTGTGCTAAAGCATTGATCATCAACCATCTTTAAAAAAACATTTTTTCTAGTGACAGAAAACTATAGGTAGGAAGAGTGTCAGTTTCTTTCACTGTGGTAATCCTTGTTTCTAGGGACAGGGAAGGACAGTGAGGGAAATTCTCCTTGTGCTATAGTGTGCTAAAGCATTGATCATCAACCATCTTTAAAAAAACATTTTTTCTAGGGACAGAAAACTATAGGTAGGGAGAGTGTCAGTTTCTTTCACTGTGATAATCCTTGTTTCTAGGGACAGGGAAGGACAGTGAGGGAAATTCTCCTTGTGCTATAGTGTGCTAAAGCATTGATCATCAACCATCTTTAAAAAAACATTTTTTCTAGGGACAGAAAACTATAGGTAGGAAGAGTGTCAGTTTCTTTCACTGTGATAATCCTTGTTTCTAGGGACAGGGAAGGACAGTGAGGGAAATTCTCCTTGTGCTATACTGTGCTAAAGCATTGATCATCAACCATCTTTAAACAAACATTTTTTCTAGGGACAGAAAACTATAGGTAGGAAGAGTGTCAGTTTCTTTCACTGTGATAATCCTTGTTTCTAGGGACAGGGAAGGACAGTGAGGGAAATTATCCTTGTGCTATAGTGTGCTAAAGCATTGATCATCAACCATCTTTAAAAAAAACATTTTTTCTAGGGACAGAAAACTATAGGTAGGAAGAGTGTCAGTTTCTTTCACTGTGATAATCCTTGTTTCTAGGGACAGGGAAGGACAGTGAGGGAAATTCTCCTTGTGCTATAGTGTGCTAAAGCATTGATCATCAACCATCTTTAAAAAAACATTTTTTCTAGGGACAGAAAACTATAGGTAGGGAGAGTGTCAGTTTCTTTCACTGTGCTAATCCTTGTTTCTAGGGACAGGGAAGGACAGTGAGGGAAATTCTCCTTGTGCTATAGTGTGCTAAAGCATTGATCATCAACCATCTTTAAAAAAACATTTTTTCTAGGGACAGAAAACTATAGGTAGGGAGAGTGTCAGTTTCTTTCACTGTGATAATCCTTGTTTCTAGGGACAGGGAAGGACAGTGAGGGAAATTCTCCTTGTGCTATACTGTGCTAAAGCATTGATCATCAACCATCTTTAAAAAAACATTTTTTCTAGGGACAGAAAACTATAGGTAGGAAGAGTGTCAGTTTCTTTCACTGTGATAATCCTTGTTTCTAGGGACAGGGAAGGACAGTGAGGGAAATTCTCCTTGTGCTATACTGTGCTAAAGCATTGATCATCAACCATCTTTAAAAAAACATTTTTTCTAGGGACAGAAAACTATAGGTAGGAAGAGTGTCAGTTTCTTTCACTGTGGTAATCCTTGTTTCTAGGGACAGGGAAGGACAGTGAGGGAAATTCTCCTTGTGCTATAGTGTGCTAAAGCATTGATCATCAACCATCTTTAAAAAAACATTTTTTCTAGGGACAGAAAACTATAGGTAGGGAGAGTGTCAGTTTCTTTCACTGTGATAATCCTTGTTTCTAGGGACAGGGAAGGACAGTGAGGGAAATTCTCCTTGTGCTATAGTGTGCTAAAGCATTGATCATCAACCATCTTTAAAAAAACATTTTTTCTAGGGACAGAAAACTATAGGTAGGAAGAGTGTCAGTTTCTTTCACTGTGATAATCCTTGTTTCTAGGGACAGGGAAGGACAGTGAGGGAAATTCTCCTTGTGCTATACTGTGCTAAAGCATTGATCATCAACCATCTTTAAACAAACATTTTTTCTAGGGACAGAAAACTATAGGTAGGAAGAGTGTCAGTTTCTTTCACTGTGATAATCCTTGTTTCTAGGGACAGGGAAGGACAGTGAGGGAAATTATCCTTGTGCTATAGTGTGCTAAAGCATTGATCATCAACCATCTTTAAAAAAACCATTTTTTCTAGGGACAGAAAACTATAGGTAGGAAGAGTGTCAGTTTCTTTCACTGTGATAATCCTTGTTTCTAGGGACAGGGAAGGACAGTGAGGGAAATTCTCCTTGTGCTATAGTGTGCTAAAGCATTGATCATCAACCATCTTTAAAAAAACATTTTTTCTAGGGACAGAAAACTATAGGTAGGGAGAGTGTCAGTTTCTTTCACTGTGCTAATCCTTGTTTCTAGGGACAGGGAAGGACAGTGAGGGAAATTCTCCTTGTGCTATAGTGTGCTAAAGCATTGATCATCAACCATCTTTAAAAAAACATTTTTTCTAGGGACAGAAAACTATAGGTAGGGAGAGTGTCAGTTTCTTTCACTGTGATAATCCTTGTTTCTAGGGACAGGGAAGGACAGTGAGGGAAATTCTCCTTGTGCTATACTGTGCTAAAGCATTGATCATCAACCATCTTTAAAAAAACATTTTTTCTAGGGACAGAAAACTATAGGTAGGAAGAGTGTCAGTTTCTTTCACTGTGATAATCCTTGTTTCTAGGGACAGGGAAGGACAGTGAGGGAAATTCTCCTTGTGCTATAGTGTGCTAAAGCATTGATCATCAACCATCTTTAAAAAAACATTTTTTCTAGGGACAGAAAACTATAGGTAGGAAGAGTGTCAGTTTCTTTCACTGTGATAATCCTTGTTTCTAGGGACAGGGAAGGACAGTGAGGGAAATTCTCCTTGTGCTATAGTGTGCTAAAGCATTGATCATCAACCATCTTTAAAAAAACATTTTTTCTAGGGACAGAAAACTATAGGTAGGGAGAGTGTCAGTTTCTTTCACTGTGCTAATCCTTGTTTCTAGGGACAGGGAAGGACAGTGAGGGAAATTCTCCTTGTGCTATAGTGTGCTAAAGCATTGATCATCAACCATCTTTAAAAAAACATTTTTTCTAGGGACAGAAAACTATAGGTAGGGAGAGTGTCAGTTTCTTTCACTGTGATAATCCTTGTTTCTAGGGACAGGGAAGGACAGTGAGGGAAATTCTCCTTGTGCTATACTGTGCTAAAGCATTGATCATCAACCATCTTTAAAAAAACATTTTTTCTAGGGACAGAAAACTATAGGTAGGAAGAGTGTCAGTTTCTTTCACTGTGATAATCCTTGTTTCTAGGGACAGGGAAGGACAGTGAGGGAAATTCTCCTTGTGCTATACTGTGCTAAAGCATTGATCATCAACCATCTTTAAAAAAACATTTTTTCTAAGGACAGAAAACTATAGGTAGGAAGAGTGTCAGTTTCTTTCACTGTGATAATCCTTGTTTCTAGGGACAGGGAAGGACAGTGAGGGAAATTCTCCTTGTGCTATACTGTGCTAAAGCATTGATCATCAACCATCTTTAAAAAAACATTTTTTCTAGGGACAGAAAACTATAGGTAGGAAGAGTGTCAGTTTCTTTCACTGTGGTAATCCTTGTTTCTAGGGACAGGGAAGGACAGTGAGGGAAATTCTCCTTGTGCTATAGTGTGCTAAAGCATTGATCATCAACCATCTTTAAAAAAACATTTTTTCTAGGGACAGAAAACTATAGGTAGGGAGAGTGTCAGTTTCTTTCACTGTGATAATCCTTGTTTCTAGGGACAGGGAAGGACAGTGAGGGAAATTCTCCTTGTGCTATAGTGTGCTAAAGCATTGATCATCAACCATCTTTAAAAAAACATTTTTTCTAGGGACAGAAAACTATAGGTAGGAAGAGTGTCAGTTTCTTTCACTGTGATAATCCTTGTTTCTAGGGACAGGGAAGGACAGTGAGGGAAATTCTCCTTGTGCTATACTGTGCTAAAGCATTGATCATCAACCATCTTTAAACAAACATTTTTTCTAGGGACAGAAAACTATAGGTAGGAAGAGTGTCAGTTTCTTTCACTGTGATAATCCTTGTTTCTAGGGACAGGGAAGGACAGTGAGGGAAATTATCCTTGTGCTATAGTGTGCTAAAGCATTGATCATCAACCATCTTTAAAAAAAACATTTTTTCTAGGGACAGAAAACTATAGGTAGGAAGAGTGTCAGTTTCTTTCACTGTGATAATCCTTGTTTCTAGGGACAGGGAAGGACAGTGAGGGAAATTCTCCTTGTGCTATAGTGTGCTAAAGCATTGATCATCAACCATCTTTAAAAAAACATTTTTTCTAGGGACAGAAAACTATAGGTAGGGAGAGTGTCAGTTTCTTTCACTGTGCTAATCCTTGTTTCTAGGGACAGGGAAGGACAGTGAGGGAAATTCTCCTTGTGCTATAGTGTGCTAAAGCATTGATCATCAACCATCTTTAAAAAAACATTTTTTCTAGGGACAGAAAACTATAGGTAGGGAGAGTGTCAGTTTCTTTCACTGTGATAATCCTTGTTTCTAGGGACAGGGAAGGACAGTGAGGGAAATTCTCCTTGTGCTATACTGTGCTAAAGCATTGATCATCAACCATCTTTAAAAAAACATTTTTTCTAGGGACAGAAAACTATAGGTAGGAAGAGTGTCAGTTTCTTTCACTGTGATAATCCTTGTTTCTAGGGACAGGGAAGGACAGTGAGGGAAATTCTCCTTGTGCTATAGTGTGCTAAAGCATTGATCATCAACCATCTTTAAAAAAACATTTTTTCTAGGGACAGAAAACTATAGGTAGGAAGAGTGTCAGTTTCTTTCACTGTGATAATCCTTGTTTCTAGGGACAGGGAAGGACAGTGAGGGAAATTCTCCTTGTGCTATAGTGTGCTAAAGCATTGATCATCAACCATCTTTAAAAAAACATTTTTTCTAGGGACAGAAAACTATAGGTAGGGAGAGTGTCAGTTTCTTTCACTGTGCTAATCCTTGTTTCTAGGGACAGGGAAGGACAGTGAGGGAAATTCTCCTTGTGCTATAGTGTGCTAAAGCATTGATCATCAACCATCTTTAAAAAAACATTTTTTCTAGGGACAGAAAACTATAGGTAGGGAGAGTGTCAGTTTCTTTCACTGTGATAATCCTTGTTTCTAGGGACAGGGAAGGACAGTGAGGGAAATTCTCCTTGTGCTATACTGTGCTAAAGCATTGATCATCAACCATCTTTAAAAAAACATTTTTTCTAGGGACAGAAAACTATAGGTAGGAAGAGTGTCAGTTTCTTTCACTGTGATAATCCTTGTTTCTAGGGACAGGGAAGGACAGTGAGGGAAATTCTCCTTGTGCTATACTGTGCTAAAGCATTGATCATCAACCATCTTTAAAAAAACATTTTTTCTAGGGACAGAAAACTATAGGTAGGAAGAGTGTCAGTTTCTTTCACTGTGATAATCCTTGTTTCTAGGGACAGGGAAGGACAGTGAGGGAAATTCTCCTTGTGCTATAGTGTGCTAAAGCATTGATCATCAACCATCTTTAAAAAAACATTTTTTCTAGGGACAGAAAACTATAGGTAGGAAGAGTGTCAGTTTCTTTCACTGTGATAATCCTTGTTTCTAGGGACAGGGAAGGACAGTGAGGGAAATTCTCCTTGTGCTATAGTGTGCTAAAGCATTGATCATCAACCATCTTTAAAAAAACATTTTTTCTAGGGACAGAAAACTATAGGTAGGGAGAGTGTCAGTTTCTTTCACTGTGCTAATCCTTGTTTCTAGGGACAGGTAAGGACAGTGAGGGAAATTCTCCTTGTGCTATAGTGTGCTAAAGCATTGATCATCAACCATCTTTAAAAAAACATTTTTTCTAGGGACAGAAAACTATAGGTAGGGAGAGTGTCAGTTTCTTTCACTGTGATAATCCTTGTTTCTAGGGACAGGGAAGGACAGTGAGGGAAATTCTCCTTGTGCTATACTGTGCTAAAGCATTGATCATCAACCATCTTTAAAAAAACATTTTTTCTAGGGACAGAAAACTATAGGTAGGAAGAGTGTCAGTTTCTTTCACTGTGATAATCCTTGTTTCTAGGGACAGGGAAGGACAGTGAGGGAAATTCTCCTTGTGCTATACTGTGCTAAAGCATTGATCATCAACCATCTTTAAAAAAACATTTTTTCTAAGGACAGAAAACTATAGGTAAGAAGAGTGTCAGTTTCTTTCACTGTGATAATCCTTGTTTCTAGGGACAGGGAAGGACAGTGAGGGAAATTCTCCTTGTGCTATACTGTGCTAAAGCATTGATCATCAACCATCTTTAAAAAAACATTTTTTCTAGGGACAGAAAACTATAGGTAGGAAGAGTGTCAGTTTCTTTCACTGTGGTAATCCTTGTTTCTAGGGACAGGGAAGGACAGTGAGGGAAATTCTCCTTGTGCTATAGTGTGCTAAAGCATTGATCATCAACCATCTTTAAAAAAACATTTTTTCTAGGGACAGAAAACTATAGGTAGGGAGAGTGTCAGTTTCTTTCACTGTGATAATCCTTGTTTCTAGGGACAGGGAAGGACAGTGAGGGAAATTCTCCTTGTGCTATAGTGTGCTAAAGCATTGATCATCAACCATCTTTAAAAAAACATTTTTTCTAGGGACAGAAAACTATAGGTAGGAAGAGTGTCAGTTTCTTTCACTGTGATAATCCTTGTTTCTAGGGACAGGGAAGGACAGTGAGGGAAATTCTCCTTGTGCTATACTGTGCTAAAGCATTGATCATCAACCATCTTTAAACAAACATTTTTTCTAGGGACAGAAAACTATAGGTAGGAAGAGTGTCAGTTTCTTTCACTGTGATAATCCTTGTTTCTAGGGACAGGGAAGGACAGTGAGGGAAATTCTCCTTGTGCTATAGTGTGCTAAAGCATTGATCATCAACCATCTTTAAAAAAACATTTTTTCTAGGGACAGAAAACTATAGGTAGGGAGAGTGTCAGTTTCTTTCACTGTGATAATCCTTGTTTCTAGGGACAGGGAAGGACAGTGAGGGAAATTCTCCTTGTGCTATACTGTGCTAAAGCATTGATCATCAACCATCTTTAAAAAAACATTTTTTCTAGGGACAGAAAACTATAGGTAGGAAGAGTGTCAGTTTCTTTCACTGTGATAATCCTTGTTTCTAGGGACAGGGAAGGACAGTGAGGGAAATTCTCCTTGTGCTATAGTGTGCTAAAGCATTGATCATCAACCATCTTTAAAAAAACATTTTTTCTAGGGACAGAAAACTATAGGTAGGAAGAGTGTCAGTTTCTTTCACTGTGATAATCCTTGTTTCTAGGGACAGGGAAGGACAGTGAGGGAAATTCTCCTTGTGCTATAGTGTGCTAAAGCATTGATCATCAACCATCTTTAAAAAAACATTTTTTCTAGGGACAGAAAACTATAGGTAGGGAGAGTGTCAGTTTCTTTCACTGTGCTAATCCTTGTTTCTAGGGACAGGGAAGGACAGTGAGGGAAATTCTCCTTGTGCTATAGTGTGCTAAAGCATTGATCATCAACCATCTTTAAAAAAACATTTTTTCTAGGGACAGAAAACTATAGGTAGGGAGAGTGTCAGTTTCTTTCACTGTGATAATCCTTGTTTCTAGGGACAGGGAAGGACAGTGAGGGAAATTCTCCTTGTGCTATACTGTGCTAAAGCATTGATCATCAACCATCTTTAAAAAAACATTTTTTCTAGGGACAGAAAACTATAGGTAGGAAGAGTGTCAGTTTCTTTCACTGTGATAATCCTTGTTTCTAGGGACAGGGAAGGACAGTGAGGGAAATTCTCCTTGTGCTATACTGTGCTAAAGCATTGATCATCAACCATCTTTAAAAAAACATTTTTTCTAAGGACAGAAAACTATAGGTAGGAAGAGTGTCAGTTTCTTTCACTGTGATAATCCTTGTTTCTAGGGACAGGGAAGGACAGTGAGGGAAATTCTCCTTGTGCTATACTGTGCTAAAGCATTGATCATCAACCATCTTTAAAAAAACATTTTTTCTAGGGACAGAAAACTATAGGTAGGAAGAGTGTCAGTTTCTTTCACTGTGATAATCCTTGTTTCTAGGGACAGGGAAGGACAGTGAGGGAAATTCTCCTTGTGCTATAGTGTGCTAAAGCATTGATCATCAACCATCTTTAAAAAAACATTTTTTCTAAGGACAGAAAACTATAGGTAGGAAGAGTGTCAGTTTCTTTCACTGTGGTAATCCTTGTTTCTAGGGACAGGGAAGGACAGTGAGGGAAATTCTCCTTGTGCTATAGTGTGCTAAAGCATTGATCATCAACCATATTTAAAAAAACATTTTTTCTAGGGACAGAAAACTATAGGTAGGAAGAGTGTCAGTTTCTTTCACTGTGATAATCCTTGTTTCTAGGGACAGGGAAGGACAGTGAGGGAAATTCTCCTTGTGCTATAGTGTGCTAAAGCATTGATCATCAACCATCTTTAAAAAAACATTTTTTCTAGGGACAGAAAACTATAGGTAGGGAGAGTGTCAGTTTCTTTCACTGTGATAATCCTTGTTTCTAGGGACAGGGAAGGACAGTGAGGGAAATTCTCCTTGTGCTATACTGTGCTAAAGCATTGATCATCAACCATCTTTAAAAAAACATTTTTTCTAGGGACAGAAAACTATAGGTAGGAAGAGTGTCAGTTTCTTTCACTGTGATAATCCTTGTTTCTAGGGACAGGGAAGGACAGTGAGGGAAATTCTCCTTGTGCTATACTGTGCTAAAGCATTGATCATCAACCATCTTTAAAAAAACATTTTTTCTAGGGACAGAAAACTATAGGTAGGAAGAGTGTCAGTTTCTTTCACTGTGATAATCCTTGTTTCTAGGGACAGGGAAGGACAGTGAGGGAAATTCTCCTTGTGCTATAGTGTGCTAAAGCATTGATCATCAACCATCTTTAAAAAAAAAAAATTTCTAGGGACAGAAAACTATAGGTAGGAAGAGTGTCAGTTTCTTTCACTGTGATAATCCTTGTTTCTAGGGACAGGGAAGGACAGTGAGGGAAATTCTCCTTGTGCTATAGTGTGCTAAAGCATTGATCATCAACCATCTTTAAAAAAACATTTTTTCTAGGGACAGAAAACTATAGGTAGGGAGAGTCTCAGTTTCTTTCACTGTGCTAATCCTTGTTTCTAGGGACAGGGAAGGACAGTGAGGGAAATTCTCCTTGTGCTATAGTGTGCTAAAGCATTGATCATCAACCATCTTTAAAAAAACATTTTTTCTAGGGACAGAAAACTATAGGTAGGAAGAGTGTCAGTTTCTTTCACTGTGATAATCCTTGTTTCTAGGGACAGGGAAGGACAGTGAGGGAAATTCTCCTTGTGCTATAGTGTGCTAAAGCATTGATCATCAACCATTTAAAAAAAAACATTTTTTCTAGGGACAGAAAACTATAGGTAGGAAGAGTGTCAGTTTCTTTCACTGTGATAATCCTTGTTTCTAGGGACAGGGAAGGACAGTGAGGGAAATTCTCCTTGTGCTATACTGTGCTAAAGCATTGATCATCAACCATCTTTAAAAAAACATTTTTTCTAGGGACAGAAAACTATAGGTAGGAAGAGTGTCAGTTTCTTTCACTGTGATAATCCTTGTTTCTAGGGACAGGGAAGGACAGTGAGGGAAATTCTCCTTGTGCTATACTGTGCTAAAGCATTGATCATCAACCATCTTTAAAAAAACATTTTTTCTAAGGACAGAAAACTATAGGTAGGAAGAGTGTCAGTTTCTTTCACTGTGATAATCCTTGTTTCTAGGGACAGGGAAGGACAGTGAGGGAAATTCTCCTTGTGCTATACTGTGCTAAAGCATTGATCATCAACCATCTTTAAAAAAACATTTTTTCTAGGGACAGAAAACTATAGGTAGGAAGAGTGTCAGTTTCTTTCACTGTGATAATCCTTGTTTCTAGGGACAGGGAAGGACAGTGAGGGAAATTCTCCTTGTGCTATAGTGTGCTAAAGCATTGATCATCAACCATCTTTAAAAAAACATTTTTTCTAAGGACAGAAAACTATAGGTAGGAAGAGTGTCAGTTTCTTTCACTGTGGTAATCCTTGTTTCTAGGGACAGGGAAGGACAGTGAGGGAAATTCTCCTTGTGCTATAGTGTGCTAAAGCATTGATCATCAACCATATTTAAAAAAACATTTTTTCTAGGGACAGAAAACTATAGGTAGGAAGAGTGTCAGTTTCTTTCACTGTGATAATCCTTGTTTCTAGGGACAGGGAAGGACAGTGAGGGAAATTCTCCTTGTGCTATAGTGTGCTAAAGCATTGATCATCAACCATCTTTAAAAAAACATTTTTTCTAGGGACAGAAAACTATAGGTAGGGAGAGTGTCAGTTTCTTTCACTGTGATAATCCTTGTTTCTAGGGACAGGGAAGGACAGTGAGGGAAATTCTCCTTGTGCTATACTGTGCTAAAGCATTGATCATCAACCATCTTTAAAAAAACATTTTTTCTAGGGACAGAAAACTATAGGTAGGAAGAGTGTCAGTTTCTTTCACTGTGATAATCCTTGTTTCTAGGGACAGGGAAGGACAGTGAGGGAAATTCTCCTTGTGCTATACTGTGCTAAAGCATTGATCATCAACCATCTTTAAAAAAACATTTTTTCTAGGGACAGAAAACTATAGGTAGGAAGAGTGTCAGTTTCTTTCACTGTGATAATCCTTGTTTCTAGGGACAGGGAAGGACAGTGAGGGAAATTCTCCTTGTGCTATAGTGTGCTAAAGCATTGATCATCAACCATCTTTAAAAAAAAAAAATTTCTAGGGACAGAAAACTATAGGTAGGAAGAGTGTCAGTTTCTTTCACTGTGATAATCCTTGTTTCTAGGGACAGGGAAGGACAGTGAGGGAAATTCTCCTTGTGCTATAGTGTGCTAAAGCATTGATCATCAACCATCTTTAAAAAAACATTTTTTCTAGGGACAGAAAACTATAGGTAGGGAGAGTGTCAGTTTCTTTCACTGTGCTAATCCTTGTTTCTAGGGACAGGGAAGGACAGTGAGGGAAATTCTCCTTGTGCTATAGTGTGCTAAAGCATTGATCATCAACCATCTTTAAAAAAACATTTTTTCTAGGGACAGAAAACTATAGGTAGGGAGAGTGTCAGTTTCTTTCACTGTGATAATCCTTGTTTCTAGGGACAGGGAAGGACAGTGAGGGAAATTCTCCTTGTGCTATACTGTGCTAAAGCATTGATCATCAACCATCTTTAAAAAAACATTTTTTCTAGGGACAGAAAACTATAGGTAGGAAGAGTGTCAGTTTCTTTCACTGTGATAATCCTTGTTTCTAGGGACAGGGAAGGACAGTGAGGGAAATTCTCCTTGTGCTATACTGTGCTAAAGCATTGATCATCAACCATCTTTAAAAAAACATTTTTTCTAGGGACAGAAAACTATAGGTAGGAAGAGTGTCAGTTTCTTTCACTGTGATAATCCTTGTTTCTAGGGACAGGGAAGGACAGTGAGGGAAATTCTCCTTGTGCTATAGTGTGCTAAAGCATTGATCATCAACCATCTTTAAAAAAACATTTTTTCTAGGGACAGAAAACTATAGGTAGGAAGAGTGTCAGTTTCTTTCACTGTGATAATCCTTGTTTCTAGGGACAGGGAAGGACAGTGAGGGAAATTCTCCTTGTGCTATAGTGTGCTAAAGCATTGATCATCAACCATCTTTAAAAAAACATTTTTTCTAGGGACAGAAAACTATAGGTAGGGAGAGTGTCAGTTTCTTTCACTGTGCTAATCCTTGTTTCTAGGGACAGGTAAGGACAGTGAGGGAAATTCTCCTTGTGCTATAGTGTGCTAAAGCATTGATCATCAACCATCTTTAAAAAAACATTTTTTCTAGGGACAGAAAACTATAGGTAGGGAGAGTGTCAGTTTCTTTCACTGTGATAATCCTTGTTTCTAGGGACAGGGAAGGACAGTGAGGGAAATTCTCCTTGTGCTATACTGTGCTAAAGCATTGATCATCAACCATCTTTAAAAAAACATTTTTTCTAGGGACAGAAAACTATAGGTAGGAAGAGTGTCAGTTTCTTTCACTGTGATAATCCTTGTTTCTAGGGACAGGGAAGGACAGTGAGGGAAATTCTCCTTGTGCTATACTGTGCTAAAGCATTGATCATCAACCATCTTTAAAAAAACATTTTTTCTAAGGACAGAAAACTATAGGTAAGAAGAGTGTCAGTTTCTTTCACTGTGATAATCCTTGTTTCTAGGGACAGGGAAGGACAGTGAGGGAAATTCTCCTTGTGCTATACTGTGCTAAAGCATTGATCATCAACCATCTTTAAAAAAACATTTTTTCTAGGGACAGAAAACTATAGGTAGGAAGAGTGTCAGTTTCTTTCACTGTGGTAATCCTTGTTTCTAGGGACAGGGAAGGACAGTGAGGGAAATTCTCCTTGTGCTATAGTGTGCTAAAGCATTGATCATCAACCATCTTTAAAAAAACATTTTTTCTAGGGACAGAAAACTATAGGTAGGGAGAGTGTCAGTTTCTTTCACTGTGATAATCCTTGTTTCTAGGGACAGGGAAGGACAGTGAGGGAAATTCTCCTTGTGCTATAGTGTGCTAAAGCATTGATCATCAACCATCTTTAAAAAAACATTTTTTCTAGGGACAGAAAACTATAGGTAGGAAGAGTGTCAGTTTCTTTCACTGTGATAATCCTTGTTTCTAGGAACAGGGAAGGACAGTGAGGGAAATTCTCCTTGTGCTATACTGTGCTAAAGCATTGATCATCAACCATCTTTAAACAAACATTTTTTCTAGGGACAGAAAACTATAGGTAGGAAGAGTGTCAGTTTCTTTCACTGTGATAATCCTTGTTTCTAGGGACAGGGAAGGACAGTGAGGGAAATTCTCCTTGTGCTATAGTGTGCTAAAGCATTGATCATCAACCATCTTTAAAAAAACATTTTTTCTAGGGACAGAAAACTATAGGTAGGGAGAGTGTCAGTTTCTTTCACTGTGATAATCCTTGTTTCTAGGGACAGGGAAGGACAGTGAGGGAAATTCTCCTTGTGCTATAGTGTGCTAAAGCATTGATCATCAACCATCTTTAAAAAAACATTTTTTCTAGGGACAGAAAACTATAGGTAGGGAGAGTGTCAGTTTCTTTCACTGTGCTAATCCTTGTTTCTAGGGACAGGGAAGGACAGTGAGGGAAATTCTCCTTGTGCTATAGTGTGCTAAAGCATTGATCATCAACCATCTTTAAAAAAACATTTTTTCTAGGGACAGAAAACTATAGGTAGGGAGAGTGTCAGTTTCTTTCACTGTGATAATCCTTGTTTCTAGGGACAGGGAAGGACAGTGAGGGAAATTCTCCTTGTGCTATACTGTGCTAAAGCATTGATCATCAACCATCTTTAAAAAAACATTTTTTCTAGGGACAGAAAACTATAGGTAGGAAGAGTGTCAGTTTCTTTCACTGTGATAATCCTTGTTTCTAGGGACAGGGAAGGACAGTGAGGGAAATTCTCCTTGTGCTATACTTTGCTAAAGCATTGATCATCAACCATCTTTAAAAAACATTTTTTCTAAGGACAGAAAACTATAGGTAGGAAGAGTGTCAGTTTCTTTCACTGTGATAATCCTTGTTTCTAGGGACAGGGAAGGACAGTGAGGGAAATTCTCCTTGTGCTATACTGTGCTAAAGCATTGATCATCAACCATCTTTAAAAAAACATTTTTTCTAGGGACAGAAAACTATAGGTAGGAAGAGTGTCAGTTTCTTTCACTGTGATAATCCTTGTTTCTAGGGACAGGGAAGGACAGTGAGGGAAATTCTCCTTGTGCTATAGTGTGCTAAAGCATTGATCATCAACCATCTTTAAAAAAACATTTTTTCTAAGGACAGAAAACTATAGGTAGGAAGAGTGTCAGTTTCTTTCACTGTGGTAATCCTTGTTTCTAGGGACAGGGAAGGACAGTGAGGGAAATTCTCCTTGTGCTATAGTGTGCTAAAGCATTGATCATCAACCATATTTAAAAAAACATTTTTTCTAGGGACAGAAAACTATAGGTAGGAAGAGTGTCAGTTTCTTTCACTGTGATAATCCTTGTTTCTAGGGACAGGGAAGGACAGTGAGGGAAATTCTCCTTGTGCTATAGTGTGCTAAAGCATTGATCATCAACCATCTTTAAAAAAACATTTTTTCTAGGGACAGAAAACTATAGGTAGGGAGAGTGTCAGTTTCTTTCACTGTGATAATCCTTGTTTCTAGGGACAGGGAAGGACAGTGAGGGAAATTCTCCTTGTGCTATACTGTGCTAAAGCATTGATCATCAACCATCTTTAAAAAAACATTTTTTCTAGGGACAGAAAACTATAGGTAGGAAGAGTGTCAGTTTCTTTCACTGTGATAATCCTTGTTTCTAGGGACAGGGAAGGACAGTGAGGGAAATTCTCCTTGTGCTATACTGTGCTAAAGCATTGATCATCAACCATCTTTAAAAAAACATTTTTTCTAAGGACAGAAAACTATAGGTAGGAAGAGTGTCAGTTTCTTTCACTGTGATAATCCTTGTTTCTAGGGACAGGGAAGGACAGTGAGGGAAATTCTCCTTGTGCTATACTGTGCTAAAGCATTGATCATCAACCATCTTTAAAAAAAACATTTTTTCTAGGGACAGAAAACTATAGGTAGGAAGAGTGTCAGTTTCTTTCACTGTGATAATCCTTGTTTCTAGGGACAGGGAAGGACAGTGAGGGAAATTCTCCTTGTGCTATAGTGTGCTAAAGCATTGATCATCAACCATCTTTAAAAAAACATTTTTTCTAAGGACAGAAAACTATAGGTAGGAAGAGTGTCAGTTTCTTTCACTGTGGTAATCCTTGTTTCTAGGGACAGGGAAGGACAGTGAGGGAAATTCTCCTTGTGCTATAGTGTGCTAAAGCATTGATCATCAACCATATTTAAAAAAACATTTTTTCTAGGGACAGAAAACTATAGGTAGGAAGAGTGTCAGTTTCTTTCACTGTGATAATCCTTGTTTCTAGGGACAGGGAAGGACAGTGAGGGAAATTCTCCTTGTGCTATAGTGTGCTAAAGCATTGATCATCAACCATCTTTAAAAAAACATTTTTTCTAGGGACAGAAAACTATAGGTAGGGAGAGTGTCAGTTTCTTTCACTGTGATAATCCTTGTTTCTAGGGACAGGGAAGGACAGTGAGGGAAATTCTCCTTGTGCTATACTGTGCTAAAGCATTGATCATCAACCATCTTTAAAAAAACATTTTTTCTAGGGACAGAAAACTATAGGTAGGAAGAGTGTCAGTTTCTTTCACTGTGATAATCCTTGTTTCTAGGGACAGGGAAGGACAGTGAGGGAAATTCTCCTTGTGCTATACTGTGCTAAAGCATTGATCATCAACCATCTTTAAAAAAACATTTTTTCTAGGGACAGAAAACTATAGGTAGGAAGAGTGTCAGTTTCTTTCACTGTGATAATCCTTGTTTCTAGGGACAGGGAAGGACAGTGAGGGAAATTCTCCTTGTGCTATAGTGTGCTAAAGCATTGATCATCAACCATCTTTAAAAAAAAAAAAATTCTAGGGACAGAAAACTATAGGTAGGAAGAGTGTCAGTTTCTTTCACTGTGATAATCCTTGTTTCTAGGGACAGGGAAGGACAGTGAGGGAAATTCTCCTTGTGCTATAGTGTGCTAAAGCATTGATCATCAACCATCTTTAAAAAAACATTTTTTCTAGGGACAGAAAACTATAGGTAGGGAGAGTCTCAGTTTCTTTCACTGTGCTAATCCTTGTTTCTAGGGACAGGGAAGGACAGTGAGGGAAATTCTCCTTGTGCTATAGTGTGCTAAAGCATTGATCATCAACCATCTTTAAAAAAACATTTTTTCTAGGGACAGAAAACTATAGGTAGGAAGAGTGTCAGTTTCTTTCACTGTGATAATCCTTGTTTCTAGGGACAGGGAAGGACAGTGAGGGAAATTCTCCTTGTGCTATAGTGTGCTAAAGCATTGATCATCA